>CM033401.1:36248652-37635872 GCA_019426215.1 Buddleja alternifolia | reverse complement strand
AACTAGTACAGAAGAGGTCTGTACAGCAGGCGGTTTTTTTTTTTCACTATTACAGCGGTTTTAACCGCTGTAATACGTATCGCTGTAATTGGTATGTTTACTATTACAGCGGTTAAAAACCGCTGTAAAATGAGCCCTATTACAGCGGTTCAATAACGAACCGCTGTAATAGGTAAATAAAAAAAAAAATTAACTGTAAAAGCGTAGCCTGTTACAGCGGTTCGTTTCTGAACCGCTGTAAAAGGGTTCACTGTTACAGCGGTTCGTCAACGAACCGCTTAACAGTGAACACTGTTACAGCGGTTCGTTTTCAACGAACCGCTGTAACGTGATTTATTTTTTTATTTTTTTCTGTTATAATTTCAGCTAGAGCTATATCCTTCCCACAAGCTCAAATTCAACTCATCAATAACACATAAAACAAACCAATTGCTCAACAGAAACAACAAATTCAAATCCAAAATTAATTTCATTCACCAAATAATAATCTCCAATAATTACAAATAATAACGAGTTTACAATAAACCAATATAAACTAATCACTGCTTTTAAATCAAATAAAAATTTACAATAATTTTCAACTTACACCGCCGGCATATCAAAAGCGCATTTAAAAATGTATTGTGCCAATTCAGAACGTGCTTCATCAAGTTGCTCTATAGTGTAAGTGGCGTACTGACAATCAGCAAAGTACTGCAAGACAAATATTAAAATCCAACAAAAATGTTTAATAACTTAAAAGGGACATTAGAATTTGATTAATATTAATTAGGATTATGCATACCGTCGGTGGGATTATAGATTCTCCGTGTCTAATAATATCTTTCATGAATTTCATGACGAAGAACCCACAATCTATGGCATTTATTTGAATGGGGCACTACAAATTAAATTCAAATCAAAATTGTATTAGAACAAATAACTTTTATACGAATAATTTCTTGAAACTATAATTAAAATAATATAATTAAACTAACCTGTATACAACTCCATGTACAGGCCTTGTTTTTTGATTTGATCTTTTGGTTGTTTTTATTTGCTCGAAACATCAAGACAGCGCTGTTAAAAACATCAAAAATCAAGGAAATATGTCATATCAAGCAAATATATATATGAAGTCTAGTTATAATATATATACTTTAAACTTAATATTAAATATAATATAATGGATACATTTAATTGAATGATAAAACTTACTGATTGATCATATCTTTCATATCATGTCGGTTATTTGGATTACCGTGCAAAGAATCCAAATAATAAACGATCTCTTTAATTGGATCAATCACGAGCACAACCAATGGCCCCTAATCAGCATATTCAAAAGAAAAATTTTAAATTAGTTATGCCTACGTAACAAATTTTACAAAATAACAATGTGTCTTTAGTAGCTCACCCGGAGTTGTAAGGTGCAAGAAACAACTTCCCCTCCAGTGCACTACCTATCATAGTATTTGCTATATATTGCGATTTGTCAACAAGCTGCGTGGGAGTAATTCCTGCTGCCGCAGATAGATATAGAATGTGGGCTAAGGAACCCGAATTTATTTTGTTTTGTTCGGGGACCACGTGATTAACCCACAAACACCTACAATTGAGCATAAAATAAATTTGAGTAACAAAAATAAACATAGTTCAAATTAATGCAGTAAAATAATTTAATTAAAAGCTTACTTTTTCTTAATTAATATTTAAAAACTTACTTGATGTAAGCAGTAATGATAGAGGCTCCTATCTGTTCTTTATGCACAAAGTCACCGATCTCCTCCCGCCCAATATATTCTGGAAAGGGGATATTGAAGATTTCCTCGGGTATGTCTATCCGGATAGTGTTATCAGCAGCCATCATCCCAAAGAACCTTTCAAGAATTGCAAGTGAATTAGGGGGTGGAGCAGGAGGGTTGGCCACTAGAGAAGGGGGTGGCCACTAGAGGTGTATTTTTGACATGTGAGTGCTTCGTCATCTCTGATTTGCTTTTTCCGAGTGATGATTTGGATTTTCCGAGAGACTATAAGCAAAAGAAAACAAACGTGGGCGTTATCAATGAAAGTATATTTATTAACATTAAACAATTGTTATAATTTAATAATGACTAGCTATTAATAATAATTACGTACCGATGCATCACCGACAATCACAAGACTCTTAGGCCAAGCAACCATGTATCCCACAGCCTCAGATACTGTGAACACTCCTTCATCATCGAGAGGGACTGGTAAGGGTGCAATATCTTCAATTGCAATGTCAATCGACACTTTCACGAGGTGGGAGGCTAATGGACATGTATGCAATGTTCTATCCTTTGGTTGATTGTACATTGTTCCTCTTGCCACCAAACGATAACACGGTGTAGAAAGTGCTAATTGACACTGCACCACATCCTACATATATATATATATATATACCATTATATTAGAAAATGTTGTATATCATACAGAAATATAGGATTGTAAGTTACATTATCACTAAACAATATGCTTTTCATTAATTACCTGAGGAAGGTCTTTCACTTCTGGGCAGCTATCTTTCAAAGAAACCGCCTCTTCTGTATGTGGCTGCTGCGACGACCCAGACGCCCTATGCTGCTCAAACTCGCGTCGCAATTCGAATAGTGATTGAGTGAGCATTTGAACCGTGTCTTGCAAGTTATCAATCACCGTATTTTTTGAAGGCTTTGAATCCGAAAAGTAATCTGTTTGGGATACCCCAAAGCCTACACCCCTAACTCGACCCGGATGCTCCTTCTTTTTAAGAGCTATAGCCAGTATATCATTCCGGGTCTTCTCGGGTCCACTGTGGCTACCCTCCTGTGATAAGCTTTCCTGTAATAATACATTTAAAAAATACAAAAATTTGTTATTTTAAAATTATTTTTAAAAAAGCATACAACACACTATATAACTAAAATTGCAAATAACTCACCATTGATTCCACTACTCTTTTAACATTGACATTATCAATCTTGTTCTGGCTGTCAGAATGTGCAACCCTCCACACTAGTGCTCGTGTCACCTCTGTGACATCTGACCCAGCATCCTTTCTTTTATGCTTCTATATAAGAAAATTTGTAAGGAAATAAATTTGATTAGAAAATTTGTAATTAAGGAAATTTGATTAGAAAATTTGTAAGGAAATTTGATTAGAATTACAACTTGTAACGAACTACGTACCTCAATATACTCCACTTGAGCATATCCAAGACGTGATGCCCTGTAAGGATATTCAGGTCCTTTGCTCTTTCAGAATTGTCCTTACGTAGTTGCTGTTCATTATATAATCAAGGCATTAGTCAATGTATATAGTTTCAAATAATTTAAAATGAAACCATAAATTAAAATAATTACCTGAAAAGCTTCACTTTGGCGTAATTCTACAAATTTTGTCCAATCTTCTTGAGATATACGATATTTTTCGGGTGGGCTTGAATTAATGTTCCCATCATCATCCTCTACCCAGATTCTGGTCAAGTAGCTCCTGTAGTTTCGAGCTAGCTTCCCAGCCTCGGCTAAGACGAACTTCTGTCTACTTTCGTCAATATCAAAGGCCAACTATAAAAAACAAAGAACAAAGTATATAAAAAATGTTAATTTAGAGAAAAAAAAACTACATTTACCAATTAAAAACATAATATATAATAACTAACTTACAGCTATTTCATTCCAAATGGCATATTTTATTGCTGCAGGGACGCTGCGCCAATCACTGATAGTAATAGGGACCCTGTCACGAGCTATCACGCCAATGTAACCAACAAAGTTGATTTATTTGGGTCAACTGGTTGACCATAATCGTTCCAACCAACTTGTAGCTTTATGCCTTTACTTTTGGCCTTTATTACTTTCTTCATTGCTGTAATACCTCTCCGTATCTCACTTTCAACACTTGGGTTTGCAGCACCTCCAGAATCCATCTACAAGATTTCATAAGTGAAAATTCAAATATTTCAACAACAACAAACGAAAATAAATATATATGCATTAATCACATCATTAATCAGTTGGATCATATAAATCACATCAAAAAGTACAAAACCAAATATTGATAAGCTTACATTGGTAGTGGTCGTCGTGGTAGTGGCGGAGGAGAGGGTGACTGTGGTGGTATATGGTATCGACCTACAAAAGCAAAAAAAATACAGAAGTTAGTGTAACTCATTCACTAATATAATATTACAAGCTGGTTCAATATAATTTACACTTTAACTGCATACTTAACAAAAGAGTTCAAATAAGTTACTCATATAATTATCAAATAAGTTCAAATACCTTTCATCGTTTTCTTTTTGTCGCTGGTTTACTAATCTTTGTGATCCCTCAGTACGACCATTTTGTTTAGTACGCCGACGAACAGAAGGATTAATCCATATCCCTTCTTGGTGATCTTCTCGCATATACAATTCATCATCACTGATATCCAAGTCACCGTCACTATTTGTGGATTGTGAACCACCTAAGATAGGATTTCCTCCATCATCTTCATTATATAGGCCATCATCCTCAATACAAGTATTTTTGTTTGCCGATAAAACAATGGACCACCTCTTATCGACAGGATCGGTGACAAAAAAACACTTGTTTAGCTTGAGATGCCAAAATGAAAGGTTCATCTTTGTATCCCACCTTTTCAAGGTCTACTCGAGTAAAACCTATTTCACTATCATCGACACCATTTTTATGGTCAACCCACCTACACCCAAATACAGGCACCCGAAACCAACTGTAATCCAGCTCCCATATACGTTCAATCACCCCATAATATGGTAAAGTGGCATAGATAGGGCTATTATCTTTCGCACTTGAGATATGCATTGCTTCAGCTACAAGACTCACCCCACTATTCTGCATTGTACTCCGTTCATCTTGGTCTTTTGTATAAAATGTGACACCATTTATACGATAACCCGAATGACAAAATACGAATCTGCCCGGGCCCACCGACAACCGTGCCAATTTATCTGAAACTGAAAGTGAATTCTCATTTTGTTTCTCTTGAATACACTTTCGGAACCAATCGATAAAACTCTTGTTATGTTCTCTTGAAATCCAACTTTCATTTTTACTTGAATTTATTCTCCTAAGTTGGTCCTTGTGCTCTTCAACATATGGCTCAACCTCATCGGTGTTGTGGAGCACATATAGGTGTGCCTGATCCTTTTGTGTGCTAGGAACACTCACTAATTGCTTTCCAATTACGCTTTCTCCTTCTGTTCCCCCCCCCCCACAACAGGAGACTTTTGAAGCTCTGCAACGTTAGAATCATTCAGATATTCTGTGCAAAATGTAATAGCTTCATCAACTATGTACCGCTCAACAATGCAACCTTCCGGCCGGCTACGATTTTTCACATAGCCTTTCAATACCTTCATATAACGTTCAGCCGGATACATAGATCTCATAAAAGCTGGTCCACAAAGTTGTGTCTCTCTAACCAAGTGAATAGGTAGGTGAGTCATTATATCAAAAAACGCGGGTGGAAAATACATCTCAAGCTCACACAAAGTGAGGACAAGTGTGTTTCTGAAGTGCAGGCAATTGTTCAGGATCAAACACCTTGCTCCACATTGCTTTGAAGAAGAAACACAATCTAGTTATCGTTTCTCTCACTTTTTTTGGCAGAATGGCCCGTAAAGCAATTGGCAGCAAATGATCCATGATTACATGACAATCATGAGTCTTCATATGCTTTAGCTTCAAGTCCTTCATTGATACAAGACTGCTAATGTTCGAAGAATACCCTTCGGGAACTTTCACTCCACAAAGAAACTCACATAATGCAATTTTTTCTTTTCTAGATAGCGTGTGAGCTGCTGGAGGTAAATAAGTACGTTTTCCCTTCATTGTTGGTGCCAATTTACCTCTTATCTTCATTTCAACTAAGTCCAACCTTGCCTTTACTCCATCTTTTGTCTTGCCGGGCACATTTAGAAGAGTACCAATGACACTATCAAATACATTTTCTCAATATGCATTATATCAAGAAAATGTCTAACATGTAAAGATTTCCAATACGGCAAATCAAAAAAAAATGACCTTTTTTTCCACCCAGTTTTTGCAAGGCCGCCTGCAAAAGTCTTTCCGAACTTGATATCCAAGTCTTTTACATTCTCAAACACCTCTTCACCGGTCAAACACTTAGGAGCTCGACATTCTTCTATGCTCCCATTGAAAGCTTTCTTCCACCGACGATATCGATGTTCTCGATTCAACCATCTTCGATGCCCTTGGAATGCATATTTCTGAGAGTGTGGGAGTCTATATTGATCTGTACTCTTGACACATATGGGGCATGCACATTGCCCATGTACACCATATCCCTCGAGATTAGCTCTTGCTGGAAAATCATTGATTGTACCAAACAACATAACTCTAAGATTGAAGCTCTCTTTTCTAAACCCATCATACACTTTAATACCGGTCTCCCACAACTCTTTCAAATCCTCAATTAAAGGGGCCAAGTAGACATCTATATCATTTCCAGGTTGTTTCGGCCCGGAAATTAGTATAGGCATCATAATATGCTCTCGCTTCATGCATCGCGAAGGGGTAGGTTGTAGATCATCAAAATCACCGGCCATGTACTATGTGAGCTACTTTGCAAGCCATGTGGGTTCATTCCATCTGTAGCTAATACAAGGCGTAAATTTCTTGGTTCTTCCCTAAATTCAGGGAAATCATTATCGATCTTTTTCCATTGAGGAGAATCTGAAGGATGTCTAATCTTGTTATCTTCAATCCCTTGTTCAAGCCTTCTATCAGCATACCATGTCAAGTCCTTGGCAAACGCTTCACTACTGTACATGCGTCTAAATCTAGGTATTATGGGCAAATACCATGCTGTTTTGACAGGAGCAGATCCATTCTTCTTGTACCGTGAGGTGCCACATTTGGGACACACCGTCAATGATGCATAGTCCTTTCTAAACAAGATGCAATCATTGAAACAAGCATGTATCCTCTCATATCCCATGCCAATTGCAGTTAACATCTTCTTAGCCTCATAAGTACGATTAGGTAACACATTATCATCGGGTAACATACTTTTTAATAGACCAAGTAAGTCTGTGAAACTCTTATCACTCCACCCATTGTTAGCTTTTAACTTGTAGAGGTTTAGGACTGCTTTCAATCTTGTGAAATTACTACCACTATACAGGGGTGTCTTTGAATCACTTGTCAAATTGTCGAACATCTTGGGACAATTTCGCAAATCCTCCTCGATCACATTGGTCATCTCCTCCAAACGATCAGGCTTATAATCATCCATGTCAAAATCTACTGATCGATATGATGTATCACCCAAATCAGCTGAGGTGACACTGCTTTCACCGTGTCTTGTCCATCGTGTGTAGCTTTTATCAATTCCATTACACACCAAATGATCTTCCAACTCACGTGGACTAATTCTCTTTCCAAAACAACAACGTAAACATGGACAACTAATCCTAGTCGGATCCGATGCATGCTCAACCGCAAAGTCGATGAATTCTTTCACCCCTTTCCCATATTGCTCCGACATACGATCCGCTACAATCCAACTTCGATCCATCTAAATTCTCAATTAATTAAATTAAATAATTTTAACATCAGTTGATAGTTAAATTAATTAAATAAATTTATTTTTAATTTATTTCGCATTATTCTATAAAAAATTCGGCAGAGTAACGACGCAAATATTTCTACCAAGTTCTCGACTTAATCTTCTCAGTGGGTTGTAACCAACAGAAGTCGAATCTTACGATCCGCTAAAATCTCAACAGGGAAACGACGCAAAAAATACTACCAATTTCAACCACAACAAACCCAACACTCTAATCTTTCACCCACAACGAACACAAAACGATACAAAAATATTGATCACCAGTTGGATCACATAAAACATCATATTTCCAGGGGAACAACTACAAATATTGATCACCAGTTGGATCACATAGATCACATAAAAAACTACAAATAAAGCATCATATTATAAATATTGATCACCAATTGGATCCAAAAGCACATAAAACTACAAATAAATTAAAGCATCACGATATAAAGTTTTTGGAGCTTCTCGGTTGTGCAGAAAGCTGTGCGCGTCTTCACGAGAAAATTCATAAATAATTGTAGAAAGCTCGGATTCATGAACCGTTTTCTTCCTATGAAACTAGACACATAGGGCTATCCACACATATATCTCACATACTCAGTAGATGTCTAGAAAAAAGCAGATTTGTATTCAAAGTTAGAGAAAAATCTGTCAATTTTCAAAACAGCTGTGCGCGTCTTCACGAGAAAATTCATAACTCATTGTGGAAAGCTCCGATTCATGAACCGTTTTCTTCATATGAAACTAGACACATAGGGCTATCCACACATATATCTCACATACTCAGTAGATGTCTAGAAAAAGCAGATTTGTATTCAAAGTTAGAGAAAAATCTGTCAATTACAGCTGTGCGCGTCTTCACGAGAAAATTCATAACTCATTGTGGAAAGCTCCGATTCATGAACCGTTTTATTCATATGAAACTAGACACATAGGGCTATCCACACATATATCTCACATACTCAGTAAATGTCTAGAAAAAAGCAGATTTGTATTCAAAGTTAGAGAAAAATCTGTCAATTTTCAAAACAGCTGTGCGCGTCTTCACGAGAAAATTCATAACTCATTGTGGAAAGCTCCGATTCATGAACCGTTTTATTCATATGAAACTAGACACATAGGGATATACATACATATATCGAACATACTCATGAGATGCCTAGAACAAATCAGATTTGCATTCAAAGTTAGTAAAAAATCAACTACAACATAATAACAAAAATCCACTATATAATTTATAAAACCCCAATTAACATAACATGATATATATAACAATAATTAACAAATTAACATATAACCTACATTATATACATCACAAAATCAGAATTAACATAACATTAATATATAACAAACAAGAAATTAACACATAACCTAAATTTAATATATACATAATATATATATATATAACATAACATATATAAACATATATATATATATATACCTATAAAGAGAGAGGAGGAGAGTGGTGGGTCACGGCGCGGCGGCGGCGCGGCGGCGGCGGCGGCGGCGGCTGCTCGGGCGGCGGCGGTTTCGGGTGGTGGTGGAGGTGGTGGCGACGGGACGGGGGCGGTTTAGGTAGCTTGAGAGTGAGAGAGAGAGTATAGAGAGAGAGAGTAGAGTATAGGGAGAGAGATCGAGTAGAGAGATAGAGAAAAATCAAATGGGGCGGCGGCGGCGGCGGCGGTGGTGGAGACGATGGCGGGGGCGGTGGTGGAGAGTGAGAGAGATAGTAGAGTAGAGAGAGAGAGTAGAGTAGAGAGTGAGAGAGATAGTAGAGTAGAGAGAGAGAGTAGAGTAGAGAGTGAGAGATAGTAGAGAGAAATGAGGGGGAGAGCTCGGTTTTTGGGGGGAAAAAAGGGAGGGAAATTTTTTTTTTTTTAATTACGTGTTATAGCGGTTCGGGAATGAACCGCTATAACCGGTTTACCAATTATAGCGGTTCATTCCCGAACCGCTATAACTGGTATAAACCGGTTTACCAGTTATAGCGGTTCGGGAATGAACCGCTATAATTGGTAAACCGATTATAGCGGTTCATTCCCGAACCGCTATAAAAAAAATTTTTTTTTTTTTTTTCTGTTCGCGCTATAATAGCGGTTTTTTATCGAACCGCTATAATAGGTTCCAACTATTACAGCGGTTTTTTATCGAACCGCTGTAATAGGTTCCCGGTTAATATCCATTATAACGGTTCACTTATAAACCG
The DNA here is from genome assembly GCA_019426215.1 of Buddleja alternifolia. Classification (NCBI taxonomy): domain Eukaryota; kingdom Viridiplantae; phylum Streptophyta; class Magnoliopsida; order Lamiales; family Scrophulariaceae; genus Buddleja; species Buddleja alternifolia. The sequence continues at coordinate 37,626,081 of CM033401.1, read as the reverse complement.
CTGTAATAAGTCTCTCCGTTCAGCGGTGTTCCAAAAACCGCTGTAAAATGTGCGCTGTAACAGGTCTTTTCTGTACTAGTGAAACAAGCATGTAAGAATAATTTTGCACTTGGAATAAAATTTCTATTGAAGTTAATATATATAATATATTTTATTTTCAGTGAATATTCAACCAGATAACAATATTTGTACGCCATCAGAATTTTCTTCCACCAGATGTTCCTACAGAAGAACAAAATGGTATGCATTCATCAAGAGTTCAAATACACTTAACGCTATTTAATCATATAATTTAACCCCACTTCAGTAAAGCTAAATTTATAATATTCCTTCCCAATATACTTTTGAAATTGAATTTTACAACTACATTTTTTCCTTTTAGCTTACAATATGAATTTTATACTAAAGTATTGCTTTACTTCCTAAATTAATTATATTTTCACTTTCCATCTACCATGCAAGAATTCTTTAAGTTCTTAGCCCCACATGGGCCATGCATCATATGTTTTGAATGTTATATAGGATAAATACAACTGATAATTCAATCAAGATGTATGAATTATCAATGCAGAAGAGGATGACAAATGCAAGAGAAGTGACTCTTCAATAAATCATATACAATAGAGCTTCATTACTCGAGGTAGTTCAAGCAATTACAATCTTATTAATTATTTCATCCCAAATTAAAAAATATATAGCTAATCACATTTTATTTTATAGGATACATATTATTGTTTTAGAGGAATTGTTGAAAAGGTTGAAAACATTTTATCCGTATGGTATGATTCATGCAAAAAATGCAAAGCGTCGGTATTCAAGGCTAATGACATCGTAGCATGCAAAAAATGTAATGATGAAGAGATAGAAACAATACCAAGGAAATAATATACAAAGTACAAACTTAAAGTGTTGATAAACTACTATCACCTTACATGTATATATGAATATTAACTTGTGTTGCATTAATTGCAGATATAGATTGCTTTTAAATGTCAAACAAGAAGGTGACAACGCTTATATCACATTGTTTGAAGATGCTGCAACAATGTATATTGGTTGTTCTGTGGATGAATTCATCAATTCAATTGAAAAGGTAATATATTTATCTATTTATTACTTTATTTATGAATCGTTTATTCTACTTTAAAAGTATATTTTATTGTTTGTACGGGTGTAATGCTACATGATTGCTTATAACAGAATAGATGACATGTGACTACAAATTAAATAATCTAATACATTATACTTGTATATATTTTCTTACTTTTTAAACTTAGAATTTATTAATGTTTACATAATTAATTTTAATTAACTAATAGTTTATTATACTTCTTTCTATTGACATCTTTTTAATTAAATATTTCAAATGTCTTCTTAATAAGATATTTCACTTATTCAGGGCGAGCATGAGTCCGAATATTACAAGGGATTAACACAACAATATTCAACTGAATTTCGTTTTCTCTTTGCCCTTAACAAAAAGGCACGTGGACAACTGAGCGTTGTAGCAGATGCGATTGAAAGGATAACTCCAATAGCATCCACTGAAACAAAAACAATTCAACATCTCCACCAAACAACAGTGACCTATCAAAAAATGCAACTGCATCTAAAGATGAAGACAAATCACATGACCATGACACCAAAAATGACAAAGGTGCTTTAGAAAATGGAGATGTAAAAAAGAAGAGGATAGTAAAGAAGAAGAAAGATTATTCCCAAGTTCCACAAAGTAAAAGTAACAATGAGGATAAACATGCTACAGATGCTTTAGCAAATGGAGAAACGAAAAAAAAGACGGATCATAAAGAAGAAACGAGAAGGTTGCATAGCAGATACATGTGCTTTAGGAAATGCAGAAACCAAAAAAAGGAGGGTAATCAATAAGAAACAGGAAGACTGTATATATCTTGAAAATTTGAGCGATGATGATGCCACAATCGCAACATTAAAAAATAAGTGCACCAAAAAATCAGTGCGAAGAAAGAAGAATATAAGCGTGCGTGCAATCAAAATCAAACAAGAAAAAAACTGGAAGGAATGTGCATCTACATTAGTATTTCTTTAATTTAGTTATAGTTTATCATTTCTATTTCCTAAGACTTCAGTTTTCCAAAATTGTTTTATGTCTTTAATATTAATAAACATTTATTTTTGGTTCATTTATGTCTTTAGTATTAATACATTTGTTATTTATTAAATTAATAATTTAAGCCATAAATATAACTTTTTAAAAATAATAACATTTGAATATACGAAAAACTCTTACGAAATTCCAAATATCATTTAACATTAATATAACATTTGTTTTGCACCGAGGATGAAGATCAAGCAGGACGAGAGTTTGATCAAGTTGAACGAAGCGATGCTTGTCAAAATGCTTGATGTGTACGAAAAGAGGCTCAAAAACAGTTGTTTTGAATATACGAAAAACTCTCACGAGGTCATATGAACCACGTGCAACGCACGTGTTGTTTACTAGTACCCAATAAATGAGGAGGTGTGCATGTAACTATTACATTTATTTTCACACAATCATCAGCATTTTTGCACTAGCTAGTATCATTCTTACAAACTTTTAGGACCCTGAATCTCGAAACATCACAATTATCTATGTGATTTCGCTTCATATGATTTCCACTATATACAAACTATTGCAATTATAATAGAAATTCATAAAAATCACTCATTGCGTTGAGTTTATTTTTTTCCCTCAATGAAAGCAAATTTTCCAGATAACACCAACTGGAATTGCAGATGCAAAGATTGAACAAACCATAATCTCTTTCTACTGTAAGTACAACGAAATGCCCAAACTATAGTCTTCATCAAAATTAAAAAGAAAATTAGTATTTTATAGTTCTATCGCCAAACATATTAGCTTATGTGACTCCCAAAAATGGAGTTGAAAATGCTACTTCTTTACGCAATTAATTTTTCATCTATGCATTAATATTCAAATAGCAGTTTGAAGCGCACATTCAATTGTAAATTGATCAATGTACTCAATATTTTGATTCAACATAAAGAGTCCTGCTTTGAGCTTAGGCTATTTTAAACTTTTTGGAATTTTGATATATTTACATTTAATTACTAATTAAATGTTAAAGTTGAAAGACTTCTTTATATATGCATATATAGTTTTGTCAGCGTTTTAATTTTCTTCAATATTACAATCTAAGTGGGAATTGTTGTGAAATAGGGATAGAGTGTAAAGTTACATGTGGATGAATTGAAAAGAGTGAATAAATACTACAAAAAAATCAAGGTATCATAGACAAATATTCTTCCATCACAAAATACAGACGGATATTGTCACGGATTTATTTTCAATCTGAAATTACAGACATATTATCTATGGATTTAAATGTTGGGTATTTAAAGAGTTTGTCCTACATGATAAGTTTAGGAGACTTTAAGAACCTTATTTTCCACTAGCTGATATGTTAGTCAACTTATAAATAAAAATAAGTTATGCTCTAGTCTGTTGCACCGCATGCACGTGGCACGAAGTGGTGTGTTTATGGCGGCATATGGCACTTGGCACTTGGATACAAGGGAAGAGCGCATGTGCGTGTGCGGTCAAGATCAAGCTGAGATTTTTTAATCGAATTTGTATTTTTACGTGAAGCACTAGATTATAACCCATGCATTTTGGACTATATTTTAACATTATAATAGAGTACAACTAAATGATATATATGTTAGGGAAAAGGTTGAATGAATTGTTGTGTCTTATAATTAAAAGTTTTATATTTGATTAACACAACAATTCATAAGAAGCTGTCAAACATTTGTAGATCGATGATTTAAATCAGAGACTTAATATAATTAAAAAAAATAGTCTTTCTTCTTTTTTTTTTCAATTCTTTCATCCTCAACCTACAAAATTTTGTAGGTAGCTTTCAAACAGAGGCGGAGCCATAGGACTGGTAGGGGCAGCCAGCCCCTCCCTCCTTAACTTAAAAAAAATTATTCTTTTACCCTAGAGGTTTTTAATTTATAAATTTTGTCCCACCCCCAATCCTGCCTCCCCTCCCCCCCCCCCCCCCCCTCCGCCCCCCCAAAAAAAAAAAAAAAAAACTCAAAATATTAGGTGCAACAGCCCCCCCTCCCCCTTCAACTTTTAAAAATTACTTTTTTACCGTACAAGTTTTTGATTTTATAAAAAATTTGCACCCCTCCCCCAAACCTAAAAAAATAAAGATTTCCCCACATATTTTCGTATTCACCCCCGGATATAAAATCCTAGCTCTGTCCCTTCTTTCAGAATTACTGTCCGAAGTTTCCTAGGTCTTGTCATATACTTGAAAGTGATTTGCCACATCAACCCGGACAAATATTATTTTATAGATATTGTCTTTGACAACTCTCACTACAAAAAAATGCATTTCTTATGACAAACAAAATTGTATTGAAGCTATAATTTGTCACAAGAAGTAACTTTCTCGTAACAAATTACATTAATTGTTACAAAAAAGTGATTTTCTCGTAACAAATATGTACGTTCGTTACAAAAAGTAAAATTTTGTCATAAGAGACTTCTTTTTTAGTAACAAAGAAAATAAGTCGTTACTCTAAGTAAGTCATCGTTACGTAAAGTAAAAAGTTCATCTCAATTAACTTATTCGTGACAACTTTGTTCATCTTTTGGTAAAATTATGAATTTGTAATCTAATCAATTATATTGACATTGATCACTATATTAAATTTCATTGTTATAGCTAATATTAATTTTAGAGTAGGATTAAAGTAATGTTGGATTAGATACATATTTATATAAATATATATATATATATATCAAATAATTATTAAAGTATACTATATAATTTTTGAAGTAATATTATTCATAAATGGTTACCTAAGCCCTAAACCCTAAATTCAAAAACCCTAACCCCCAAACTCTAAATGCATGATAGATAAATAGTTTTTGGAACTTAAGACAATAAAATATACTTAACAATGTTAATTAAATTGATTTTTGAATCTTGTGGTTTGGATGATATATATATTCTAAATTCTAATTTATTTGACAATATCTGATGACTTATAATATATATATATATATATATATATAACACATATTCAATATTAAGTTTAGAGATGAAAATGCAAATCTTGACTTCATCTTCAATCAGATATAGAATACAAACTGAAATTTTATCTTAAGTTTGAACATGAGTTATAGATGAAAAGCCAATTAGATTAATAATTCATATTCAGCTTAATTAGATTAAATTATAGATGAGGAATATTTTAAAAAAATAATATTGTGTTCTAGCAGAGTCTAACCGGCTCGAATCGAGCTTCACGAGCTTGAGCTCATCATCAAGTCATGGTCAAGCTTAATTCCCTCTAGTCGAAGCTCACGAGCCGGCTCGAAAACTTTTGAATGATATATATATATATATGTCACGCCCCAAAATTTGGTCATAAAAGACCCAACTTGAATACATAAGCCTATCGTAGCTGTAGTTCCAATTCAAAATATGGACCCAATTTTATCAATGTATCTTAGGGTCCTACTCCTGAAACTAACATCCGCATCACGAAGTAACTTAATATCCTTGAATAAAACTACCAGTTTTTACCTCTTGGATCGTCCATGTCTATTCCTGTTATCCTCCAAACTAGTCTCACTGCTCAACTCACCTACAGCTGGAAGGAAGGAATGAAACAAAATACGTAAGCAAAGGCTTAGTGAGTGCCAGTGTTTGTGTGCAAGTTGCTTAAAATAGTTTTTAGATCCAAATGATAAATTAGTGAGGGAAAAATAATAATAGTTTTTGTTGATTTTCAAAGGATCATTGAAATCCTAAATAAGAAAAGCAATTTGTGATCATAGTAACAATTAAGCAATAGCTAGTATGAGACAAAGGTCTTAGTATATGCACGATGAGGTTTTGTCAAATATCATTGAAAACATGCTTGGAAAAAATTACGTTCATGATAAAGCTGGAACGATTGGTGGCATGATATTTAAGTTTCAAAACATGCATTTTAAAAAGCATGTAGTTCAATGCAAGTATCACGTACAAGACATGTTTAAGTAACACGTACAACACATGTTTATATAACACGTACAAGACACGCTTAAGCAGTAGGGGGCCATGTTAGCAATACCATCGCGTCCGATGATTTACCCACAGCACTTTGGGTCCCGCTGCTTCTTCCTTATCACCCCTGAACACGCGGCTTAAAAGCCATCACCTTATACCTCCCCACGCAGGCTCGCGATGCCCGATTTGGTCATATCCGGAATATGCCACACGATAAATGACCCATGCACCCTCAGAGCACTCCGTCCTAGGTGCATGGATCTGGACGTGGATAGCGGGAACTGTTTAAGACCGCAAGCCCATGCTTGACCGGCCGAACCCTGCCCTATCCATCGCCCGACCTTGGGCCCAACACAACCACGCAAGATGAGACATGTCACAAGAACACCATCACGACAAATGATCATGATACAAGAACCAAATGATGAAGTACTTCCACGAAATCCATAAAAACCGATGTTTATTTTGAAATCATGCTTGCAAAATATGCATTTGAAACAAGTATGCAATCATGTATGTCACGAATGATTAAATGAAGCGTTTTGGCTCACGAAAGAATATTGAATCGAGCAAATTTTTTTTTTTCAGAATTTCATGAAAAGAATGTTTTCTTGAAATCATTTTCACAAAACCTGCCTGGAAAATTATTCTCGCAAGATATGTCTTTGAAACGTGCCAAGAGATGGTTAATGCAAAATGAGTACATCATTTGATTTGAAAGTGTTGAAATTCATTTTCATGTGAAGTATTGAAAGGATGATGAAAGTATATAGATATATATACGACGTGCTCCTTCCAGTTTTGAAAGACATATAACTATAATTTTGAGAGGCACTCACAGTACACTTCCGAGCCACTCAGAATTGTCACCGAGCAAATCTCCAACTCTACCAACTTGTCAAACTGTGTTTCCTCAAATAGTGTTGTAGAGAACGAACCCAACACTTATCCAACTTCAATACTATGTATAGCTTGGATCTACGAAACTGAAAACCTCCATTGTTGATTCGTGAACAAGATTACACCAGATCACTTCACCGTGTGCCTCCTTTAATTGTCGCGCGTCTCCGCCATTATCGTTTGTTCGTCCCTTTAACAATCCAATCAATAACTAAACTTAATATCCATAAATTCTCAAATAACTAAGATTTCTTACAATCTAAATTTGATCTCAAGAACCTGACTGAAAAGGATAAATCATCCCTTCAAACTCAACATTCTGAAACTGCCAGATTTAGACACGTCATGCCACCTTGTAGACAAATCAAATTTCCAATCACATTACACCATGGATTTTCAAAAATCCTACCACTAACAACATCTAAACTAAAAGTGACATCTAGTGGTTATATCTAATTTACAATAGAACCACAAGAAAGGGTATTTCAAAACAAAGAAACATTAATAATATTTTCTGGGAACCAAAACAGCAGACTGCATAGGTCCGTTGGTGGGCATTTTTGGACAAGTTCCGCAACAATTTTCTACAAAATTTACCATAAAACATATCTACAGTCGATAAGGATTCTAACGGTGTTCTTACATGTACAATCAGAGCATAGAAAAAGAGGTTTCTGGGCAATTCTATATGAAACACAGATTCTGGAATTCAATAGAGATTACTGGCAGTGATGATTTGACTGAGAAGATTGAAATATTTTCTAAAGGATTTCTAACAAAACTTTTCAGTAATAATACCTCCGAGTTTAGTCAATTCTCAATTCCCGATTCATGTCTATCACCTCAAGAAAGTATTGTATGGTCTTAAATAGGACCATCATGCCTAGCACCATCGCTTTGCCTCTTTTAGTAGCAAAGCCGACACATCTCTCTTCATTTATAACCGTGGTCCTAACACTTCTTTTTTTCTTCTTTGTGTCGATGACATCCTTCTCATAGCCTCTTCATTGCATCTTCTATCTCATGTCACCCAGCTCCTTTCTTCTAAGTTTGCAATGACAAACCTTGGACCTCTACAATGATTTTTTGGTATTTTTGCTTCTTGATCTCCCTCTTGACTCTTCCTCTCTCAAGAAAATCCGCTCACTCTATTTTTAAGCGTGCTAAATGCAAAACTGTCCATGTCTCACCCCGGTGGACTCAAATGCAAAATTCTCTTCCACCTCTAGTCTCCCAGTCTCGAATCCCACTATGGATCATAGTTTAGCCCGTGCTCTCCAGTATCTCACCTTTACTCATCATGATAGCGCTTATGTTATCCAACAAGTCTGTGTCTTCATGTATGATCATCGTGAATCTCACCTACATGCCCTCAAACATGTTCTTCCTTACATTAAGAGCACTATCTCTCAAGGTCGTCATCTCTATCCCTCCTCTACTGATGGTCTTACTTCCCCCTCTAATGCTGATTGGGCTGGTTGTCCCGATACCCATCGATCTGCCTCTGGCTATTGTGTCTTCTTGGGTCACAACCTTATATCTTGGTTAGCCAAATGCCAACCCACTGTTTCTTGCTCTAGTGCTGAAGACGAGTATCGTGTTGTTGCAAAAGCTATAGCCGAAACTTGTTGGCTTTGAAATCTTCTTCCCGAGCTACATTCCACTCTTGCTATAGCCACTATCATTTATTATGACAATATTAGCTCTGTTTATCTATCCTCTAACCTTGTACAATATCAATGCACTAAACATGTTAAATTAGATTTACATTTTGTATGTGAAAAAGTGCCTTAGGGAAATTACGTGTTTTGCATATCCTTTCCCAATATCAATTTGCTAATATTTTTACGAAGGGTCTTCCTTTTCCTTTGTTTACAGATTTCATGTCCAGTCTCAACATCCAGGATCCTTCTGTTTCAAATGCAAGGGTGTGTTAGATTAATATCTTTAATATCTTTTGTATAGATTGTAATCTCATCTGTATAGGCTAGAATATATTATTGTTTCCTAGATTATAGTGTTATGATATCAATAGATTTTCTTGTAAACTCTATTTATTCTACACTTAATGAGAATAATCCCAAAGTGGAATTTCCACAATCCTATAATCAGAGATTTATTTTTGTATCTTTTCAAAAAAAATTCTTGGAATTTTCAAGGTATCGCAACCTGCGAGTAAGTATTGCAATCTCTTCGTTTACTTGTTCCTCATTCATTTTTTCCAAGTTGACAAAATTCTCTTCCAAATCAGTGGAAAAGGCAATGGTCTTCTTGTTCTTGGAAATTGAGATGTATTCCTTGGATGATAGGGTCATTTCATGGTAGGTAAGTGAACAAATGAGTTCTCCCACGGTCATAACTTTGAGATATTTTGCTTCATGAATAAACATTAGTTTCTGAGTCCATTCTTTGGGAGTGGCAATCATTGCTTGTCTGGTAGTTGAGCTGTTTCTTCTCTTTGTAGTTCAGTGGGTTAAGGGAACTCTCTTTTACAGAAACAATTGTATAGAGTAAGAATGATAGAGGAAAGGAGAAAAGTTAGACAATGAGGATCATATCACATTACCAGAGTTGGTCCTTGATGATTGGAACGTGGTTTTAAAGACTTACCATTTTAGCCGCTTCTAAGAGGAAAGGGTTATAGATTCCACGTAGGCCTGTTGATGATTAAATTTGGGTTTTAATGAAAAGCTTGCCAGTTCAAAAAAAAAAAAAGAAAAAGTTTAATAGGATTGAAAAATTCAAAGAAAATTAATTATTATTAATAAATGAAAAAAACTAACTTGCTTATAATTTTTTATTATTTTCAAATTTGAAAATTATAATTATAATTATGAAGTGTATTTAATTTTTAATGATTTGGTGATTTGCAATAAATTATTCATTATTAATTAAAATTGATGAATTAAATTAGGTAAATAATTTCTAAATAGAATATAGATATATATATATATATATAATCAAATATATAATAATTTATGAAAATAACTACGCATTGATTAAAATTGTTTAATAAAATATTTACATGATTATTAATATATTTAAGGAATAGAAGATAGGTATATGCTTTTTGTTCCTTTTTTATTAGTTATTTATTAGAATATATTGTTTTGATTTTAGTTGAAACATAATAACTAAAATAAGGTAGATTTAAGAACTAACAAATCAAACTTAAGTAAATGATTGAGAAGAAAGAAAAACAATAGCTCAAATGCGATTATATTACATTCACAACCCCACATGTAATCAATAATAACAAATGTATCAAGAATTTCACAGAGATCTCAGACTCTCAAAATGCTACAATTAAGCAGTTGAAAGAGCACTTCGACAAGCGCTGTGATGACTTGACGTCATCTATTGCCTAGATTGCTTCTCAAGTTGCTGCCATTGCTGATCACTTAATGAGAGATGATGAAAATAAGGGGAAAAAAGAAGTGGAAACACCATAGTTCAAGAGCGTCAACGTCTGGATCCAAGCGCCCAGTACAGTCTTCTTCGAAATGCCCAGTCGAATGCTACCGCCTCCTTCTCCATGAGCATTCTGATATCCTTCATGCTTCTTTGAAGATAATATAACTCCAGCTTTGGGAACTCCCCCTCAATGTTTTTCTCCGATTTATCAACGATCCGATCTACCAGTTTCTTGCCAGAGACTTCTAGAACAATTGGATTTAAGGACAGAGATAAGGCCAATTACTGATCCAGAAAAGATTGCTCAGAAAAAGAAGAAAATACTGCTACAGAGTATATCGGAAAGCGTTTTGGGCTTTTGCTCTCAGCGAAGGATAGAAGGCTATCGTGCGCCAAACCATCAATGGCACGAAGGAAAAGGGGACGTGCAGTAGAGACCGCGGCAAGCCCTTCTGGTTTGTCGGCAGCGAAGGAAGCAACAAATCCGATGTCGGGGAGCTCGCAGGTATCGGAATCGACACCTGTGGTGGAGGATGAGACTGACCACGGGCTAGAATAGGGGAAAATTGAGCAGATTAGGGATTACACAATTGTGAATGATAGTGAGGGGCAAGAGAACAGGACAAAAGCTCAAGAGATACCAGCAAAATCGATCCCGAAGCCTTGGACTGAGCTGTTTGCGAACAATCGAAATGGGGAAAAGGGGGTCACGCTGGAGAGACGCCGATGAAATTTGTCTAACCCAGGACGACATTGAACCGGAGTTGGAATACTGGAAGAATTCGTTGTATGCATTTATCTTGGGCCAAGAAGTTCCAACGTCTGTAATGGTGAATTTTCTGAGGATAAGGTGGAAGGGGCTGCAATTGCCCAAAGTTGTTAAGCATGGTGCACAGTTCATTTTACGTTTTGAGATGGAGGAGGCACTGCTAGCAGCGTATAACCGAGGTACCCAATTCTTTTATTCGAAACCCCTGATTTTGAGAAGATGGGAAGAGCGGTGAGGGAAACTTAAAGAAATCACCTCTGTTCCAATTTGGATACAACTTCCAAACCTGCCTATGGGGATGTGGGGAACAAGGAGCTTGAGTAAAATTGCTAGCAAAATAGGTGAACCCATAAGAACGGATGAGATGACTGCTCAGCGGTTGAAACTGGACTTTGCGAGAATGCTGGTAAAGGTTGATTTGGGATAGGAATTGCCACAACAACTTGCAATTAGGAATACAACTACTGGCCAACTCATCACTCAAATGGTTCGATATGAATGGATGCCCCTTTTATGTAAAAAGTGTAAGGGATGGCACCATAAGGATGTCAATTGCAGGAAACAGGTTAACCAAATTTGGCAGGTTAAAAGAACAGAAGGGGCAACAACAGATTAGATGCAGTCAGATAAAGGGGAAACTTCATCACAAGGAGAGCAGCGCATAAACAACTCACAAATAGTTACTACTCCACCAGCTAACAGGAACACACCACCACAAAGTTCAAAGGGAAAGGGAATTGTGCAAGATTGGCAAGAAGTAAAAGGTACCAAACAAAGAAAAGGGAGCAATTGAGTAGTAAAAGCATCTAATATTGAGGTGCAACATGCACTCTCAAATTTATTTCATGTTCTAAGTCAAGTTGCAAGTAGAGTGAAAGCAGGGGCAGCGCAGTTAGGGGAACCCCCTGACTAATGAAAATAGGAGCATGGAACATTCGGGGTTTGAACACAGTTGCCAAACAAATTGCTGTGAGGCAACTGATGTCAACCCTAAAACTAGATGTAATGGGGATTCTAGAAATAAGAGTGAGACCTGGTAAGTTTGCTAAAATTAGTAGAGGTTTTGGTGATGATTGGCATATTATAAATAACTATGCAGTAGCAGGTAATGGTAGGATTTGGTGTATGTGGAGGAAGCGTACTGTTAAGAGTAAGGTGGTTAGTGTTACAACCCAACAGATAACTTGTACAATGACAATTGGAGGTTTGATTTTTATGTTGGCTATGGTGTATACTATGAATGATGAAGGTGGCAGGGAACAATTGTGGAAGGAGCTTACACAGTTGAATATCTCTGGACCATGGGTACTGATGGGGGATTGGAATGCAACAATCCGTCAGAATGAGAAATTAGGTTGTAATGGGGCTTTTGAAGGAGGGAATGAAAAGATGAAACAATGCTTTGATCACCTGAGTGTGGAGGATATACCTTATACAAGGAAGTTCTATACGTGGCATAACAATCAGGATTCGGCTACTCGTACCTATTGCAAGTTAGACAGGATTGTAGCTAATGATGAATGATTCTTGAATTTGGATGTAGGGATAGTGGAATTCAAAGATAACGACATCTCTGACCACTGCCCTATGATCTTGAGAAAAGTGGAAATAAAACCTGGTAACTCTCCATTTAAATTCTTAAATGGTTGGTGCCACCACCATAACTTTCTAGAATTGGTTAAAGCAGAGTGGGGTAAACATGTTAAAGGCTGTAGAATGTTTAGAGTGGTAGCCAAATGTAAAAGTCTGAAGGGGAAGTTAAAAGAGCTGCACAGGGGGAATTATTCTAACATTGCTGAGCAGGTCAATACAGTTAGATCACTATTACAGACCATTAGAGACACTCTCCAGCAGCATCCTCTGGATGAAGCACTTATTCAGATGGAAAAGGAAAGGGCAGATCAATTGAGACACTTAGTGACAGTGGAAGCAGCTTTCCTGAGATAAAAATCAAAAGTTGAATTTTATCAAAAGGAAGATGAATGTACCAAGTACTTTTTCACCCGATTGAAAGCTAGAGGGGCTCAAAGCCAAATCCTTACACTCAAAAGTGTAAATGGTGAGACCTTAACTGAACCGGAAGGGATTAGAAATGAAATTTTGCAGTTTTAGTATAAGCTCATGGGCACAACTATCAATGCAAAACTTGATATCGATCCAACTGTTGTTGGTCAAGGCTATACATTAACCCCTGAAAATGTAGCCAGTGTCAGGAGACCAATCACTCGGGATGAGTTTAAACAAGCTGCGTTCTCCATTCCAGAAACGGCTATAATTCTTGTTTTTCTAAGAGATCATGGAGTGTGATAGGAGAGGAGGTGATGGATGCTGTCCAAGACTGTTACAACAAGGGAAGATTACTATCAGAGCTGAACCATACTCTACTGCACCTTGTTCTTAAATGTCCAGGCCCCAGTACAGTGAGTGATTATAGGCCCATAGCCTATTGCACTACTCTCTATAAAGTCATATCCAAACTAGTGTGCAATAGGTTAAAAAGTGTGCTGCCAAAACTGGTCAACCAAGCCCAAGGAGCTTTTGTCAAAGGGAGGTCTATAGTGGAGAATGTGGTACTGGTAAAGGGTTATAGAGGGAAAGGGATTTCCCCTCGGGTTGTGATGAAGGTGGACATCAAGAAGGCATATGACACTGTAAGTTGGGCATTTTTAGAGAAAATTTTAGCAGCTTATGGTTTGCCAAGTGAGTTTGTTGCTTTAATTATGTTATATGTCACCTCAACTCGATATTCTATTATGTTGAATGGATCTATGTTTGGCTATTTTGAGGGGAAAAGAGGGCTGAGACAGGGTGACCCTATGTCACCTTATCTATTTGTGTTGATTATGGATTATCTATCTAGAATCTTTAAGTTGTTACACAGGGACCGTCTTTTCAAATTTCACCCAAAATGCAGGAAGGTTAATTTATAAATTTGTGTTTTGCGGATGATCTGATGATGTTTGCAAAGGAGACATTCAATCGGTGAGTAGGGTGAAAGGGTATTTTGAGAAATTCTCTAAAGCATCAGGATTGCAAGCAAACCTGGACAAGAGTCAATTGCTTTGTGGTGGGGTCTCTGAGGATAGAAAACAAGAGTTGTTGTTGGCTACGAGGTATGTGGAGGGTGACATACCGATGAGATATCTGGGAGTTCCGTTGATCTCCACTAGACTGACCGTCAAAGCATGTAAACCTCTGATAGAAAAAGTTGTATACCAAATTACCTCTTGGACCACCAGATTTTTGACATTTGCAGGGAGAGTTTTGCTTATTAAAGCAGTGGTGTTTGGAATACAGATGTAGTGGAGTCAGGTATTTCCTCTACCCATTACAGTTATACAGGAGATTGAAAGGGTCTATCGAACTTTTTTCTGGAGTGGGAAGGCCTCGGGGAAGTACACTGCATCAGTTAAATGGTTAGATGTATGCTTGCCTAATGCTGAAGGAGGTTTAGGGATCATTTCCCTTAACGCTTGGAACATAGCAGCTCTGTTTAGGCAAGTATGTCACATTGCAACCAAAGCAGATTCTCTGTGGATTAAATGGATCCACTCCTACTATCTCAAAACAGGCTCTATTTGGACAGTGTAGGGGAAAATTGCAGATTCCTGGCTGTGGAAATGACTTCTTGCCATAAGGAGACAGTTTCTGGATGCAATTCACTTGGTACATCAAGCTTGGCAGAAGGGAGAATTTACTATTCATAAAGCATATGAACATTCTGTTGAACACCAAGATGAAGTGAGATGGCAGCGGTTGGTTTGGGGAAAAGGCCCCATTGCAAGACATAGATTTATCTTGTGGTTAACAATTCTCAATAAGCTTAAAACCAAGGATAAGATTGGCGCTTGGAAGGAATTGGAAGACACAAGATGCCTGTTGTGTGTAGCAGTAGAGGAAAGCAGAGATCCTTTATTTTTTCGATGCAGGTTTGCTTGTGATGTAATGAAATGTGTTGGGGGTAAGCTGCACTTGAATTGTAGAGTCCATAATTGGAATGAATATCGATTGTGGGGTTTAAAGATAAGTGCTGGGAAATCAAAACAAAGCTGTAAGAGAAGAGCGGTATTTGCAGCCATCATTTATCAGATTTGGATTGAGAGGAATAGGAGATTATTTTGTATAGGTAACAGAGAGGTGACTGATATTGTGAATTGTATATGGAACATAGTTAATTGTAAATTTGAGGGATAGTTCTATTAGGTATATATGCCTAGTATAAAGTTGTAAAGAGTTGAGTTTTAATGGAAATGTGCTAACTGTTTCAAAAAAAAAGAAGAGTATATCGAATTGTGTTAAGGCACTTGGGGATCTCTCCAATAATTTGGGAAAAAAAGATGACTTGAGTAGGAAGCTCAATCTTTCTATGAGAACAAAGAGATCATGGACAATGATCATGCGAGGGTGGTTAGAATGGATGAAAACATAACTCAAACTATTCAAACTAAAATTGACATACTTAAAGCGCTAGAATATATGAAGAAGAAAACTGAGCACTGAAACTACGCTCCCAATACTCAAAGAAACGCTCTAGAAAATGAAGACTTATATTTCTTTGTTTTTTCTTATGTTTATTTAGTTGTAATGCATTGTATCTTTCAACGCTACATTTATAAAGTAGTGCATTTCAGCTAAAATATACTCGTTGAGGCTTAATCAAACCTTAACTAATTTTTATCTAACTGATTCAAAACTAACTTTTGTATCTTGGTTGTCTAACTCTTGAACTATAAAATAGTAAGTATTGCCTTCATCGAAAAGGGAAAAATTGTTGGGGAATTTCATGTTAGATGCTTTGATGATGACAATTAGGATTTATGTTAGATCCTAAGTTATGTAAGTTAATTCCAATAGTAATATGTATAGGCTTTGAAGTTAGATGTGTATATGGCTTTTTCATTTAATTTAGATTGTTAGGCTAAGTATCTGAATGCTTGAGTGTTGATAGAATTCTAGGTGTGTCTATCAAGTAAAGTCTGAAGATCAAATGCCTGAAGTCTTAGAAGATGAAGATCTGTGAAGCATTGACTGAGCATCAAGGTGAAGTCAAGTGCTGAAGATCATTCAAGGATGAATGAGCGTCAATCAAGACAGAATTCACTTGAAACAATATTGAAGTCAAGGAGGAGTTAAATGCAATTAATGTTGAAGCATTAATGTCTAGCAGACATTTAATTTAAATGTATTAAATGTGATAAGAACTTCTTGACGTACGAATAATCTTTTGCGATTTAACTATCAACTTTCAGAGTATGCCGCACCAACTTTTTGCAACAGAATTTCAGGGATAAATGATAGAAAGTTGTTCACTCACCGAAGTGAAAGGCACACACTAGAATTGTGTCAAACGAACACTTCTCCCAAGATTGCCTACAAATAGGATTTCAGTAACAAGCCAAAACAACTCTCACAAGCTTAAAAATTCGAACCTCTATTGCATTCAAGTCTTATTCCTTGAATTTTTAGAAAATCTCGAACTCCATAACCAACATCCTTAAAGCTTTTTATCCATCCCCAAGACAGTTAAAAATATTTCAAACATTTTCCCAAGAAGAACACAGTTTATTATCGAGATTTTCCAAAGTTTGATTTTATCAAACCAACCTTTTGACAACCAAATATCTAACCTCGCAAATCTGTGTGAAAGTCGAAGATCTCACTATTTCTAAGAGAAAGAAGAGATATATGGAGTTAAGAAGCTCAAATATGGGTGATAAAGGAGCTTGAGGATACTACCTTTGTTTTATTCATTGTAATGTAGAAGTTGTCTGTGTGAAACTTCAAGGAACAATTAGTGAATTCCTCCAAGTGAAAACTAGAGAAGAAGGACGATGTTGGGATTGCATCGCTCAACAAACCTTACAAACTATTGTGTTATTTACTTTTTTGTTTATTGCTTTTATCCTAACGATTATCTTTTGTAAAAGCATATACATAACACCAAAACTTGCAAACCAAGTACAACAGCTAAGTAAAAATCTGAGCGGTCAATCTTTAACTAAATGATGACAAAAATCATTTCCGTTGTGCCAACCCTGATATAAGTGTTGAAAGTTTTAACCCTACTTTGGTTAAGCGTTGAAATATTGTGTCTAAGTTAACTTTATAAAACAATCTTTGATAGATGCTTGTTAAGCACCTAGCTTCTTTAAGTGTTCAAAATATTTTGTGAAGTACGAAATTTTTGAAGTTCGAGAACACTTCAGGGTCTATTCAACCCCCTCTCCCTTCTAGACCCTTTTTGTATGCGAGTTGGGACCAACAATCTATTCGATTAATAATGGTGTGGGCTTGTAGGGTAATGTCCACTGATTATTCTGCCCCAATAAGCCGGAATCCAAGCTTAATATAAAGAGATAATAACAAACACACCCCTCACTTGAAGTTTAATTACAAAAAATTCCCTCACTTTTGTAAATTATCACGAGCCCCCCCTATCAGGCACTGCCCGTCTTTTTTCTTGCCTGAACATAAAAAAATGTCAGTTTTGTTATTTTTTTCAGCCCAAAAAAATAAACAACACTAGAACTTTGGGTGCAGACTAAAATACCCTTCAAGTGATTTTTTTTTTTAAGGTTTAACCTTTTTTCATATCTTCTCCTCTCTTACCCATATATATAAGAGTAATGCTATATACCACCTTTTATATGCCACCGACTTTTCACCTCCCATATTTTTGGTAAGAAATCACTTGCAATTAATTGATTTTAGTGGATTTAATATATTCATACTTTCTAAATCAAGGGGCGGTGAAAAAACGGTGGTATATAGCATTTTCTATATATAATATGCACACACAATACACATTTAATACACACACAAAATAACACATGCACGCAGGCAGCAGAAGACAAGTAGAAGCACAACAGAGGAGGAAGTAACGTACTCTTGTGAACCAGGCGGGAGACGAGTATTTGTTTTATTTTTGTTTTTTTTTCAAGGTAGGGGTCGAGCCGTCGAGGAGTTGAGGTTTTGGGTGGGGGATGGGGGTTGCGACGAGCCTGGATCTTAGTGGATCTAAATGGGATTGTGGTTGGGGCAGTGCTTCCAGTGATGCTCGACACGACGATGGCGGCAGAACGGTTAGGGTTTTAGGGTATTAGCTAAGTTTCTGCTGATTAGTAAAAAGACTCTCCTTTGCTAGGTTATAGGTAGGTCATCCTTGTATTTTGTTTCTCTTAGTTCTCTCGAAAGTCGAATAAGAAGATGAGGAAGTGGCAATCATTGCTTGTCTGGTAGTTGAGCTGTTTCTTCTCATTGTAGTTAAGTGGGCGAGACTCCTACCCAAAACAGTGTGGTTGCCTTGGATACGATGGATTAAGGAAACTATCTCTTATATAAAGTAAGGATGAGAGAGGAAAGGAGAAAAGTCAGACAATGAGGATCATTTCACATTGCCAGGGTTGGTCCTTGGCGATTGCAACGTGGTTTTGAAGACTTTCAGTGTTAGCTGCTTCTAAGAGGAAAGGGTTATAGATCCCACATATGCCTGTTGATGATGTAATTTGGGTAAAAAAAAAGGAGAAAACTTTAAATAGGATCGGAAAATTCAAAGAAAATTAATTATTATTAATAAATGAAAAAAAAAACTAACTTGTTTATAATTTTTGTTATTTTTAAATTTGAAAATTATAATTAGTGGATTTTTTAGTTGGTTAATTATGAAGTGTATTTAATTTTTAATGATTTGGTGATTTGCAATAAATTATTCATTTTTATATTAAAACTAATGAACTAAATCAGTTAAATAATTTCTAAATAGAATATATATATATATATATATATAATCAAAATATATATTAATTTATGAAAATAACTGCGCATTGATTAAATTTTTTTAATGAAATATCGAAGAGATTATTAATATATTTAAGGAATAGAAGATATATAGTTAAATGCTTTTTGTTCATTTTTTATGAATTATTTATTAGTATATATTGTTTTGATTTTCGTCCAAACATAGTAACTAAAATAAGGTAGATTTTAAGACGAACTAACAAATCAAACTCAAGTAAATAATTGAAAAGAAAGAAAAATACTAGCTCAAATATGATTATATTACATTCGCAATCCCCTCATGTAATCAGTAATAACAAGTACATTTGACTTGTTGGAATCTTGATGTATTTACGTACATTGACTACAAGTTTAAGTCGAAAAACGCTTTACATAGACTAATTCTTTCAACATTTTGATTTTCACAAACATTACAATCTAAGTGGAGATTGTTGTTAAATATAAATAGATTGTAAAATTAAATGAGGAAGAAATGAAAATAGTGAAGAAATGTGTTGGTTATTAACGAGGTTGTCCTACATGTAAACTTTAGGAGATTTTAAGTGCCTTTATATACGACAAGATGGTATATTAGATTACCAATAAACCAAAAGAGTTTTGCTCTAGTTTGCTGCACCACATGCACATGCGCTCGCACGACGCAAAATGGGGGCATTTGGCACTTGGACACAAGGAATGAGCGTGTGTGCATGTGCGTTAAAGATTGTGTGGCTAAAGATTAAATTTTTAATTTAATTTCTATTTGTGCGTGAACCACGAATCACAAGATTATAACCCAAATAATTTGGACTATTTAACTTTGTAATTCTAGAAGAGTGCAACTAAGGATATATGTGGTTGTGAGAAGGCTTCGACGAGTTGTTGTGTCTTTTAATCAAAACTTGTATATTTAATGGACACAACAACTCGTGGGAAACTGTTAAACATCTATTAATAGATTTTTTAAGTCTAGAAAATTGATATAATTAAAAACTTAGTCATTCACCTTCTTTCTTTCAATTTAAACATACATAATTTTGTAGATAATTTCAGAATTGTTGTATGAAGCTGTATATACTTTTTATCGTATCTTTGAAGTGATTTGTCACATCAAATCCCGAACAAATAGTACTTACAAAACATTGTATTTAACAAGTCTCAGAACTATTTTTTTTTGTTTTTCGCGACACATATATTTGTAACAATACATTTATAAGTATTGCATAGATAATGTCAATTTGTTCACTGTCGCTGGTTCCAAAATAAGATTATTTTTCAGTTACGTTGGACTGCATGCCGATAATGTGATGCAAGTGTGGTCTCATATGAACATCTTGCTAAGCAAATTAAAGCTAATTAAGCTATAAATATTAGCAAAGCTTATTCTGAAATATTTCTGATCCACAGGAATGCAATCATCTTATTATAAATAGAACAAACGAATGAAATCATCTTATTAGGAAAGAAGAAAAAGAACAAGAATTCAATCAAGACTTAGCATCAATAGCTCAATTCATTATTTGCTATTGGTCAATGGTCACTATCGTACTATTTCTTCACACAGAACTCAAGTTTGAAGTTGTGCTATTAACTAATCTTGTGCACCCGAGCGTCCTCAGAGCTGGCTCAATGAGAATAGTCTCGATACGAGAGTAAGCATGATGTGTAAAGTGTATTCCGTCCCAAAACATATATTGGTTTGGGTAACGGCAAACCGGCACTTGTGGGCTTCCACAAAATCGTTTGCCATCGTAATTGTATTTCCCTCCTGTTCCACAACAAGCTTGCAGTGCTAGTTCTCCATTAGGGCCTATTACAATTTACAAGCACAAGATTTAATATAATTTTCCCGAGATGTAACACGAAATAAATAAGAATGAAGACTTACCATGAGAGGCATCACGAATAACTTCTAATGTACCATCATAAATTGCTCCATAATTAATAATGATATTAGGGAATTCCAGATTGAGATTTCTGATGGCTTGTTGAAGACCATCATTTTTCGACACGATAAGATCATTCACAGACTTCAAGCAACCTAGTTCGTCGTAATCTCCGGAGTTATTGCTCCGCAACGCAGTTAAAATATATGGGAAACATCCTAGTGGAGCATTTCCTGGAATTATCAATCGTGTGGCGCCCATCCTAATCAATTCCTGTGTTATTGAACATAATTAGCTATTATCGAATCATTTTAATAGTATATTAACAAATTGAATGAGATGTAAAGAGTAAAATTAAAAATTAATTGTATATTTAGAATGAATTTGGACATTGGTACTTACTCTTGCTACTCTGATTTGAGCCCGTGTTATTAAGGGCACATAAGTTTGTACTTCTTCAATTGTTTTTCCTTGGGTCAATGCATAGCCGATGTCATTGCTCTCAATGTCGCCCAAAAATAAAAAAGAGTTTTCCATCCTATTGGAGCGTTCTGATATAAATGAAATTGAATATCAGTTACTACATGCTCATGATCATTTATATTTAAAAAGACGGGGGCATATATTTGTAAACTAAGTGTACTAAATTTTTGTTCTTATAACAAACCTTTTGGTGATGAGAAAGCAGAACTAAAATAATTTTTGAACCATCTTATTTGAGCACTGAGGGGAACAGCAGCATAAGGTGGAACCTTAATGCCCCTCGATTTGAAAAAGTTAATGTCAAGCACCGGACTTCTGGCAACAGAAAAGATAACTCCATCGTAGTTTTCAGAAGCATTCATATTCAAATAAGGTGCAAGATGCGGGAGGCCGAAATCAGTAGCTGCAAGAGATAGAGACACATATATATACATTAATGATTTGAATGTGATAGATACATGCAAATTAATTAATCTCAGTTTTGCAGCTCCGAAATGATTATGCATATATGCATATTCTTATATATATACCTGCAAAGTCGAAGTCATTGAGGCCGTCAGACCAACGACCAGTGGGCCAACCGGGGGAAGATCTACCATAAGGCAAACGTGCGGCTGGATTTGGGGTTCGGGAAGGGACGTGAATAGAGTTACCAACATCTGTGAACCCATCTCCAAAATGGTATAAATACTGAAACGGGCAATTGACGTGTTGAATATGTTGGGATGAAGCAGCACTAGCTAGAATTAACAGGCAAAAGCAGATGATCATATCTTGGCCCTTCATGCTTGTTAGTAATTTCAGTACTGTTTGCAATTGTGAAAAGAATGGTAATTAGAAGATTGCAATATTGGTGGAGTAGGAAGCACCAAGAGACGTCTATATATATAGGTGTGCTGGGGATGGAGATGGCGCCCATTTCGATTTTCAACTAACATATCAGCGTGGACCTTATCAAACATTATTGGTTTGTGACTTTGAATTTCAAGTATTCTTTATATATATATATTTATATATATAATTGAATTGAAGTATTCAAAGCTGCCTTGACCTGCATATGGAAAGTCTTCTGTCAGTTATGTGCTTAGTCATTAAATTTTCATATCATATACTATTGATGCTTTTGGCTTTTTGAAATAAATCTGAGTGGTAATTGCCACTATTATCACGATGAAATAACTCTAAGTTAATCCAAAAATAAATTATTAACTATGCATGAGTGTATATGTATATCATGGATTAAAGTTTCGTTTCTATGAGGTGTTTCGAGTAGTTAAATATTAGAAATAGATTATTTCAGAAATAGAAAAAGGGTAAAACTACATAATCATGAAGAAAAAAATTATGAAACATTAGATTGTTTATATAATTTGGAATTTTGGACATATTTGTCATAAATTTGAATTTTCTAAATCAACCATGTCTCTTATTGTTTAGTATTGTGACATTAATTCAAATTTATTAAGTGAAATTTGATTCATAATGCAATTTACTAATACAGTAATAATTAAAATGAACTATAAATAAGGATAATAACTTTAATAAATAGAACTTAGATTATATAATTACTCGAAAAATTATGATAATTATAATGGTGGAGTGATCATAATTTATAAATTATTAGAAAAGCGTATTTAATTTGCACGTAAATTAAATGGTAGTTCAAAATTTACGGTAGTTCATCTGCAAACATCTCTAGTTCGCCATTGAATAAAGCATTTGGTCCAAAATTGTCATGTTACCTCTTCTCGAATGGAGGTGGATGACTTGGTCCAGTACAATGTCGTAGGACAACTTCCAAAAAATAAATATTATTTAATAGAAGCTTTTATTCGTCGCCAAATCCCAAGCTATTTGCATAGTACACAAGTATATTGCTACTTTAAAACTGCTACTTTTTCACGCATCATTTATATAAGGGTAAAATTACGTACACTTTTTTATGTGTAAAATTCTAATTATTAAAAATACCTTAAGATTTAATAAATCGTCATAACTTCTCAGTAAAGCATGTTGCAATCAATTTCTCCCCTGTTCAGTAAAAATATAGATTACAATCACCATATTTTTCGTGTTGTCAGTATTTAACAAGGGAGTCTTGGTAAGTTACAAAACCTTAGAAGGCTCATGATAATTGCTCAAATGCATGAGCATGAATTTAGTAACTAATCCTTCTATTTGCAAATTATAAGCAGTTTTGCATTGAAATCATTCTTATGACTCTTGGGACTCTGAGCCTCGAAACAATCACAATCTGTATATGATTAACTTTCATGTGGACTCAACCATATACAAATCATTGTGATTATAGTGAAACTTCATAAAAATCATTGTTGCACTGCATTTATACTTTTCCTTAATGGAGGCAAGTTTTCCTGATAACTCCAGGTGGAATTGCAGATGCCAGGCATTGAATAAACCCTCTCTTTCTATGATCAAAATCCTCATATATAGACTGATATTGCAAAATATACAGAGACTATGTAATGAGTAAAAGGGACAAGATAGTAAAGAAATGTACTATTCCATATAGTACTTGCTTCTAATGGAAATTCAATTTTATTTTATGTCTCAAGGGCCATGAAAATGGCTTCATTTTAGAGTAATACGCTGGAAATAGAACAGTGAAGATGAAAAAAGCTTGAAATCAATTGTTGTGTCTTTTAATTAAAAGTTGTATATTTGATGATGGTAAAAATCATCAGTCGTTGAATGTCACGTGTTAGATCACGTGGGGTAGGAGAACCGATCCAACGCACGACAAACTAGGTTGGAGGTTGATGAATGTATAGACTGCACTCGACTTTAGTGAGCTGCCTACGTACTTGATGAATGGGGATCAAATCTGTTCGTAGTTCTTTTATGGGGTTACTCTCAATAGTCAGTGATTTTTTACTAGAGGAGTAGATAATGAGCCTTTACCCAAATCTTCTAAAGTATTTATAGGGAGCTGGTAGTGGGCTATGGGCCATGGGCTTCACTTTGTCAGTGGCCCATCAGGCTTGATAATACTTTTAGACTAATAAAACAACCCAAGTATTCTTAATAGGTCGTCAGCCCTTTCGGGCTTAACTAGCATGCTAACTGCGGGCTTTAACCCACAGGCAGCGCCCCGGACCTAGCCGGATGCGTGTGATTACCGTAATGCCCTTAGACATTTTTGGTGCACATCAATATTTAATATATCTAATCCATCCATCTAACCCTTATATAAATATGTGAATAACTCAATTGTTTGTTCCATTGTGAAAAGACTTTCATACCACCTTTACTATATATTAATTAATTAATTAATAACTAATAATTGAATTTAACTATTAAGTAAAAAAGTCCATTGAGTAGTAGGAAACATTTAGTAGTAGGAGTCCAACTACATTATATTTATATATTATATACATAAATATAGTAGGAAACCATTTAGTAGTATTATAAATTACTTTATTAGTTATTAATAATTAATAAAAAAAGAAAGAAATTCATCCGTTGTAGAACACCATTCAATTTATAAAATAAAGTCTCCACGGAAAAACAAATCGGTTGCTTCTAGACCGGCTGCTGACAATATATATATATAACATAATGATGTTTGAATGCTTCATGCATAGAAATAGCTTAGAACTTTGAATGTTATTCTTCATATTAGATAACTTTAAGTTCACAAAAGTGATCGAGATTATAACATCCTCAATCAGTAATGCCAACTCTAATATTTTGATAATCGATCATACTTAATATTTTGGTATTTTTATATCTTGCACAAACCAATTTATAAGGAAAATAAATAGATAAATTCTAGACGAACAATTTATGTTTCAATTTAAGAAAAAGAAATGGTTATTATTTTGATAATCCTAAAGTGCCGTAATTTTTTTTAATCTAAAATAACTAAAAAAATATAAAATAAAATAGATAAAAATAGGAAGGTTTGGAATAAAAACTCTTGCAAAAGTAAAAAAACGACACGTCCAACCATGGTGTAAGCTACATGTCTCAAGGTTCCGTAAGTTTTTAACTGATAATTGACTCGATGGACTTTAATGAGATGAATCTGAGAGTATTTGAGCGCATTTGAGTGACAGCGGACCAAAGTGAAACAAATAATTGAATTGAGTGCTTAATTGAGTGCATTTGAAAGATAGAAGACTAAAATGGGACAAATGATAGAGTTGAGGGACTATTAGTGGTATTTGGGGCCAAAAGTATAAGATATGCACTACCAAATAATCAATTTTTAACCAATTATTAATTTGTTTATAAACTAGGCATATTTAGTTCAATTTAACTTCTCATCAAATCACCACGTGCAAAACAAGTAAATAGAAGTATATGAAGATAGATAAGTTAAATTTACAACATGCGTGCACAAGTGAATCATCATCTTATATGCAGAAGTTCTTTTATTTTTCTGATCATGTAAATTTAGAAGTTCATATGTAAATGAAAGTAATTCAAATAACAACAAATGCAAAACTGTACTTGAAAATAAAATCAAATAAGTGAATTGAGTAAAATATGATGCATTCTTTATTTACAAAAAAACTTTTAGACATGAGTATTTTTATGTAATATGTTGTTTGCATTTATTTTATCATTATAATCTTATAATAAAGAATGTATTTAGTGTGTTACAGCATGTAGAAATATGAAAAGTGATATATTTTCTATATTATTAGAAAGACTAATAGGATAAAAGAAAATGAATCTACTTGTGCGAAGCAGAAAAATGCAATGTTGTGGCAAATCATGAAAGATACATGGACTAATGATCTATGCATAAATATGCTAAAAAATAATACTTATATTATTTTATCAAAAGTTGAAATTTCTTGAAATAGATTTAGTTAAAGACACATGGTGATGATATATGATTAAAAAACAAATATATAAAAGGTACAAGCCCAATACCATTAATAGCCCCTGAACTTTATCATTCTTCTCACTTTAGTCCGTTATCTCTCAAATGTACTCAAATAATCCATCAAGTCTACTATTTGTCCCATTTTAGTTCCTCATCTCTCAAATGCATTCAAATAGTCCCTCAACTCTTAGATGCATCCCATTAAAGCCCCTGGAGGTTTTTTTTGTTAGTTGCAAAAAAATTCCTCCAAAACTACATACTAACCATTTGGAACAATCAAAAGCGGGTACAGGACAGCAACGGCAAGAGGAGATGAACAACGTGAGTGGTGGTGGAGGAGGGAGATTTGTAGATGTGATAGGAGGAGGCGATGTGGATGAGGCGACAACGTTGGATTTGCAGAGGATAGGGTGACATCGTTGGATTTTCAGAAGGTGGGGAAACATCATTTGATTTTCAGAGGGTTGGGGGTAGCGGCACAATTTGAGAAGGGTGGCAGTGGTGGCAACACAGACAGTGGATGGAAAGTGGAGGGGGAATTTAATCTAAAATAAGTAGAAAAATATAAAATAAAATAGATAAAAGTTGGGCGTTTTGGAAGAAATATTCTTGCAAAAGGAAAAAAATGCCTTGTCCTAACATAATGTAAGCCACATGCCTCAAGGTTCCGTCAGTTTTTAACGAATAATTGACTCGAGAGACTTCAATAATGACTTTGAGAGTTGATGGGAGGGGCTATTTGAGCACATTTGAGTGACGAGGGACTAAAGTGAGAAAATAATAGACTTGATGGACTATTTGAGTGCATTGGAGAAACAGTGGACTAAAATGGAACAAATAATAGAGTTGAGAAACTATTGGTAGTATATGGGGCCAAAAGTATAAGATAGTCACTACCAATTAATTAATTCTTAACCAGTTATTAATTTGCCAATAAATTAGACATATTTATTTTAATTTAATTTCTAATCGAATCACCACGTGCAAAGTACGTGATACTTTCTAGTAGACACAACAATACGTAGGAAGCTATACGTTAAGCATCCATAAATGGATGATTTAAGTCCAGAGAAATAATACAAATAAAGATTTAGTCATTTCTCCGTTAGAAATTGGAAGACAATATTATACTCAAACACTCAAACTCTCAAACGTTCTTTGAAGAGGAGTGGATGAAAGTTGATTTTACTTTATTTCAACTTGATTTGCTTGTTCAACTTGATTACAAAATAACTACAACTTGTGCCTATTTATAGGCAAACTCAAACATGTATCTACCCACATACATGTACCACTTATTAAATTCTAGTCTTCCCGCATTTCCTATACATGAATAAAGCAAAAAACAAATACATGTACCAATGCATCTACTAAACTAATTCATGTACTTAATTTAATATTAGAATTTTCTAGAAATGAATCTAGTTTAATTAATTCACCTTTCCAAACCTCCTCTTAAACTTGATTCATGACTAGGGATGGCAACGGGACGGGAATGGGACGAGTTGGGCAGGACTCATTTCCCGTCCCGTTAAAAAAAAATTGGACCCGGACCCGTCCCGGACCCGGTCATTTCCCGGCGGGTCCGGGTCCTTCCCATTGCCCCCCGACCGCCCCTTCTTCTTCTTCCTTTTTTTTTTCTTTTTCTTCTTCTTCTTCTTCTTCTCCTCCTCCTTCTTCTTCTTCCTTTTTTTTTCCCTTCTCCCCACCGGCTCCTCCTTCTTCTTCCTATTTTTTTATTCTTCTTCTCCCCCCAACATATATAGGTGGACACTTTTGTCTCCCACTATACAAAAGTGTCCACCACTACATATATAATAATATATATATACACTAACAACACATATATATATATAATTTACAAATATTATAATTATTTTGACCGGGACCGGGACCGGGTCCGGGTCCGGGACGGGTATCGATTGGACTCGTTTCCCGTCCCGGACCCGGCCGGGTCTTGATTTTCGATACCCGGACTCGGACCCGGACTCGGACCCGGTCCCCTTTTTTTGGACTCATTCCTGTCCCATTAGGGACGGGTACTCATTAGAACCGGTCCCATTGCCATCCCTATTCATGACCCCAAGTCGCAACCTCAATTTTTGTAAAGTCTCGAACCTTAAAGGCTCGGTTAAAATTTCCGCAATTTGATCTTGCGACTTCACAAACTCGAGCTCCACTTCCTGCTTTGATATGCACCTCTAATAAAGTGATATCTTGTATCAATATGCTTGCTTCTTCATGAAATACGGGGTTCTTTGCCAATGCAAGTGCGGACTTATTATCGACGTAAATCTTTGTTGATTCTTCTTGTGGTTGGTGAAGTTCCTTCAACAAACTTCTTAGCCAAGTCGCTTGACATACACAAGAAGTCGCTGCCACATAGTCGGCTTCACAAGTCGATAATGTCACAATAGATTGCTTTTTAGAATTCCATGTAAAAGTGGAATCTCCCATAAAGAAAACAATATCCAACTAGCTTGAAGTCTTGAGTAGATGAATATAAAGTTCCATAATTGATTGTACCTTTAATGTACCGAAGTATCCTTTTCGCCCCCTTCAAATGAGATGTAGTGGGCGCTTCCATATAATGACTAACGAGTCCAATGCTAAAAAGAATATCCGGCCTTGTACAAGTTAAGTACCCCAAGCTTCCAATGAGACTTTTAAAAAATGTGAGATTGACTTTTTCACCATCTTCATTTTTACTCAATTTGACTCCACATTCAATGGGGGTGCTAACCGGCTTGCATTTCTCCATCTCAAATTTCTTGAGAATTTTTTTGGCATATCCTCCTTGGGAAACAAAAATGCCATCTTCTCATTGCTTGACTTCAATTCCAAGATAGTAGGACATAAGACCAATGTCCGTCATCTCAAATTCTTTTGTCATAGCTTGCAAGAATTCTTCAAACATCTTTGGATTATTTCCTGTTAAAATTAAATCATCCACATACAAGGAAACAAATAAAATATCATCATTATTCACTTTGACATAAAGTGCATGTTCATGTGGACATTTTGCAAATCCATTTTCTTGGAAATAGTTGTCAATTCAACTATTCCAAGCATGTGGCACTTGCTTCAATCCATAAAGCACCTTCTTCAATTTCAACACTTTTCGTTCTTGGCCTTCAACCGCATAGCCCAAAGGTTGATCAATATATATTTCTTCTTCCAAGTAACCTTTCAACAAGGCCGACTTCACATCCATTTGATGGATTTTCCTTTGATTTTGGGCTGCTAAGGAAATAATCAAACGAATTGTTTCTAAGAGAGCAATAGGTGCAAATATCTCACCATATTCAATTCCCCGCTTTTGCTTGTACCCTTTAGCGACCAATCTCGCTTTATACCTCTCTATTTTGCCTTTGGAATTTCTCTTTGTCTTGTACACTCATTTGACTCCGAATGTGCTTTTGCCTTTAGGTAATGTTGCCAACTCCCACGTATCATTTTTTCTTATCGCTTTAATTTCTTCATCCATAGCGTCTCTCTATTTCTTGTCACGAGCAACATCTTCAAACCCTATAGGCTCAAAATCCGTGAAAAGACAAAAATGAGTCAAATCACTTATATTTTGAGGTACCTTTTCAGTCGCTTCATATAACTCTCAAAGACTTTTTGTTCTTTGGGGCCCGGGACTTGATTCTCCAACGGGTGAGTTTTGTGGCGCTGGTGTTGTAGGTGGAGTAGTTGGTGGCGCCATCTCTTCATCTTCATCAAACAATGGAGTGAAATTGTACTCCTCTTTTAAAACATTCCAATCACATGAACTTTGTTCATCAAACTCCACATCTCTACTAATGACAATCTTTCCATTGCTCGGATTGTACAAATTATAGCCTTTAGAACTTTCATCATAACCAATGAAGACAAACTTTTCACTTTTATCATCAAGCTTTGTCCTTTTCTCATCAGGGACATGTGCATAAGCAAGACTTCCGAAAACATGTAAATAATTAACACTTGGCTTGAATCCATTCCACGCTTCTTATGGTGTTTTCCTATTTACGCTTTTAGTGTGGCTCCGGTTGGCAAGTAGACCGCACAAGCGACTGCTTTTGCCCAAAATTCTTTCGGCATATTCTTGCTCTTTAATATACTCCTTACCATGTTGAGAATGGTCCGGTTCTTTCTCTCGGCTACTCCATTTTGTTGTGGCGATTTTGGTACCGTTATGGGATGACGAATCCCATTTTTTTCCAAAAATGCCTTGAATTCATTTGATGTGAATTCTCCACCTCTATCGGATTGCAAAGCTTTGATTTGGTAGCCACTTTGCTTTCTACCATGATTTTGAACTTCTTGAAAGTTTCGAACATCTCCGACTTTTCACTAAAAAAATACACCCAAGTTTTTCCAGAATAATCATCGATGAAAAGAAGAAAGTAATTATTCTTTCCAAGTGATGATGGCTTGATTGGTCCACACACATCCGAGTGGATCAACTCCAAAGGGTATTGAGCTCTCGTCAATGATTCTTTTGGAAAACTCCTCGTTTGTTTTCCAAAAAGACATCATTCACATAGTTGATTTGGATGGTCAATGTTTGGCAATCCTTTCACCATCCCTTTTTTCTTCATCTCCTTGAGACCATCAAAATTCAAAAGGGCCAAATCTCATGTGCCAAAGCCAAGATGAATCTTTGACACAAGCTTGCAAACATCTCAGAATATCAGTTTGAATGTTAAGCAAAAACATTATATTCCTCGTCATTGGGACCTTTGCCAACAAGCAACCACTTTCATTTCTCAATTATCAAACTTTTAATTTTCAAATGAATATCATAATTTTTCTCCAAGAGTTGTCCCAAACTCAAAATGTTGCTTTTCATTTCTGGCACATAGAAGACATTGGAAATGAATTGATGGCTTCCATCCTTCAAACGTATCAAGATTGTACCTTTCCCTTTGACTTGGACTTGAGATGAATCTCCAAATGTGATATTTCCACCAATTGATTCCTCAAGCTCCATGAAAAGATTCCTCTTTCCACAAATATGGTTGCTTGAGCTAGAATCAAGGTACCATTGGTTCTTATCTTCATGCTCGGGACTTTTGCATGCTAGAAGCATAATGGGATCTCCTTTTTCGTGGCTGCTCTTCGCCAAAATATTCTTTTCCTCCACATCGCTTTTGCATTCCCAGGAAAAATGACCAAGATTATGACAATTATAACATTCTACATTTGATTTATCATAATTTTTCGAATTGTGTTTCCAATTTCTTTCTCTACCTTGGCCACGGCCTCTTCCTTCATTAAAGTTTTGGCTCTTCTCTTCTTTGTTTGATTGTGTATAGCCACCTCTTCCTCTTCCACGACCTCGTCCACGTCCTCGGCCTCTTTGGAACGTGTTATGTCTTTCTTCCATCTCCTTTACAGAAAGTTTTGCTTGTAAAGCTTGCTCCACCGACTCGGGCTTTGACTTCTTAAGCCATTCCTCATGTGCTTGTAAGGAACCGGTGAGCTCATCAACGGTCATGGAGTCCAAATCCTTGGACTCTTCAATGGCGATGATGACATAGTTAAACTTTGAATCCAATGATCATAGTATTTTTTCGACTACACAATCATGTTTTATGTCATCTCCATATCTCTTCATTTGATTGACAATGGCCAAAGCTCTTGTAATATAATCCGAGATTGATTCGGATTCCTTTATATGCAGAGACTCAAATTCTCCTCTTAGTGTTTGGAGACAAACTTTCTTTACTTTATCAACTCCTTTAAAAGAGGCTTGGAGAATTTCCCAAGCTTGCTTGGAAATGTTGCATTTGCCACTTTCTCGAACATCTTGTCATCCAAACTTTGATGGATGAGTGTGAGAGCCTTTTGATCATTCTTCAAAACATTCACATCTCCAACTTCAACACCGGCTTCCAAACATCATAGGCTCCATGCAAAACTATCAAGCTGAGATTTTTTAATCTAATTTGTATTATTACGTGAAGCGCTAGATTATAACCCATGCATTTTGGGCTATTTTAACATTATAATAGAGTGCAACTAAATGATATATATGTTAGAGAAAAGGCTAAATGAATTGTTGTGTCTTATAATTAAAAGTTGTATATTTGATTGACACAACAATTCTTACGGAGCTGTCAAACATTTGTAGATCGATGATTTAAATCCAGAGACTTAATATAATTAAAAAAAAATAGTCTTTCCCCTTCTTTATTTCAATTTCTTCGCCCTCAACATACAAAATTTTGTAGGTAGCTTTCAAACAGAGGCGGGGCCATAGGACTGGTAGGGGCACCGCCCCCTCCCTCCTCAACTTTAAAAAAATTATTCTTTTACCCTAGAGGTTTTTGATTTTATAAATTTTGTCACACCCCCACTCCCAAAAAAAAAAAAACTAAAAATATTAGGTGCAGCAGCCCCCCTCCCCCTTCAACTCTAAAAATTTACTTTTTTTACCGTACAAGTTTTTGATTTTTTGGGCCCCTTCCCCAAACCTAAAAATATCAAGATTTCCCCACATATTTTCGTATTCACCCCCGGATATAAAATCCTAGCTCTGTCCTTTCTTTCAGAATTACTATCTGAAGTTGCATAGGTCTTGTCATATACTTGAAACTGACTTGCCACATCAACCCGGACCAATATCATTTTGTAGATATTGTCTTTGACAAGTCTCAAAACCATTTCTTTGTTTTTTTATTCCACATATATTTCATGCAATACGTGTATAAGTATTGCCTTGGAGTGTATTTGATATTTGTTTTTGTCTTGTTGTTTGAACTCTAGTTGTTTATGTTAGCCTTTACTCATAAAAAGAAAAGAGACAATGTGAAATAAATATGGGCTCATATATAAATCTTGCATAGCTTTGCTAAGCTATACAGTAATAGAAAATCATAGAAATAAGTTGCTTATTCTCAAATATTTGTGATCTACAAGAGTGCAATCATCTTATTATCTTTTGTTATAAAAATAAAATAAAATGAATAGAACAAAAGAATGCTATCATCTTATTAGGAAAAAAAACAAGAATGCAATCAAGACTTAACCTCAATCGCATAATATTCATTATTTCCAATGGTCACTATCTTGCTAATTCTTCACACTGAAGCACTTAAGTTTGATGTTGTGGTATTAACTGATCTTGTGCACCCGAGCGTCCTCAGAGCTGGTTCAATGAGAATAGTCTCGATACGAGAGTAAGCATGATGTGTAAAGTGTATACCGTCCCAGAAGATATAGTGGTTTGGGTAACGGCAAACCGGAACTTGTGGGCTTCCACAAAATCTCTTGCTATCGTAATTGTATTTTCCTCCAGTTCCACAACAAGCTAGCAATGCTAGTTCCCCGTTGGGGCCTGTAACAATTTACAAGCACAAGAATTAATATAGTTCCTTTAAGATGCAAAGACAAAGTAAATACGAATGAACACTTACCATAAGATGCATCACGAATAACTTCTAATGTACCATCATTAATTGCTCCATAATTTATAATGATATTAGGGAATTCCAGATTGAGATCTCTGATGGCTTGTTGTAGATAATCATTTTTTGACACGATAAGATCATTCACAGACTTCAAGCAGCCTAATTCATCGTAATCTCTAGAGTTATTACTATGCAACGCAGTTAAAATGTATGGGAAACATCCAAGGGGAGCATTTCCTGGAATTATCAATCGTGTAGCGCCCATCCTAATCAGTTCCTGTGTTATTGAATATAATTAGCTATTATTGAATCATTTTAATAGTATATTAACAAATGAGATGTAAAGAGTAAAAATAAAAATTATTTGAATAAATTTGGACATAGGTACTTACTCTTGCAACCCTGATTTGAGCCCGTGTGATTAGGGGCACGTAAGTTTGTACTTCTTCAATTGATTTGCCTTGGGTCAATGCATAGCCGATGTCGTTGCCCTCAATATCTCCCAGAAATAAAAAGGTGGTTTCCATCCTAGTTGCGCGTTCTGATATAAATGAAATCGAATATCAGTAACTACATGCACGTTCAAGATCAATTCTATTTAAAAAGGCGGATGTGTATACTCGTTAAACAAGTGTACATAATTGTTAAATCATATATAACAAACCTTTTGCTGATGGGAAATTGGAATTCAAATAATTTTTAAACCATCTTAGTTGAGCACTAAGGGGAACAGCGGCATAAGGTGGAATCTTAATGCCCCTCGATTTGAAAAAGTTAATGTCAAGCACCGGGCTTCTGGCAACTGAAAAGATAACTCCGTCATAGTTTTCAGAACCATTCATATTCAAATAGGGTGCAAGATGCGGCAGGCCGAAATCAGTAGCTGCAAGACATAGAGACACATATACATCAATGATTTGAATATGAATGTGATAGATACATGCAAATTAATTAATCTCAGTTTTGTTGGTTAAAAATGAATAATTTGATTGTGATAAAATGGATATGCAAAATCTGAATCGAGGCGAGAGTTGAACTCTCTATCCTTAACACAATATTGCCCCACTATAGCCCTGCTATTGGTGGTACGGGTTCCTGCAATTTGTGTCCCAAGATACTACGATTTTTCTCGGGATTGAACCACTTCAAAACCGAGACCCACGAACGAAATCCTGTTTCGAACTCTCAATAATAACATAATTCAACTCTTGATTTCATTATTCCCGGAATAACAAAACTCAAAGAATGAATATGAATGAAGAGGAATTGTTATTCGCTCTTAAGAAAATGAATACCCAAGGGGGGTTTATATAGGGATAAAGAGGGGCATAAGAGTCATTAAACTCACTTTAATGACTCACATGTGATGTGATCAATGACTCACATGTGATGTCATTAATGACTCATATAAAATCATTAATGACTCACATGTAAAGACCAAACAGATTTTGACTGTCATAAAAACGACCAATCACATGTGTGTTAAAATACAGCTCGTATGATCGTGGCCATCGATCGTAATGGGTAGTATCTTTAATTCCTCCTCGTTTTACACGGTTGGATCAGAAGAAATTCATGGTAAACCCACAGATTTCAAACCACAACTTCAACATTTAATTTCTCATTCGTCCAAACTCGGATTAGAGAAATTTGAAATGCACACGTGTTATTCGAATTTGTTACCGTAAGTACGTCACTCGTACTTTATTTGCATCTGATTTCCAACAAGTTTTGCAGCTCCGAAATGATTATGCATATATGCATATTCTTATATATATACCTGCAAAGTCGAAGTCATTGAGGCCATCAGACCAACGACCAGTGGGCCAACCGGGGGAAGATCTACCATAAGGCAAACGTGCGGCTGGATTTGGGGTTCGGGAAGGGACGTGAATAGAGTTACCAACATCTGTGAACCCATCTCCAAAATGGTATAAATACTGAAACGGGCAATTGACATGTTGCATATGTTGGGATGAAGCTGCACTAGCTAGAATTAACAGACAAAAGCATATGATCATATCTTGGCACTTCATGCTTGATAGTTTCAGTACTGTTTGCAATTGTGATATTAATTAATGAAGTCAAAAACTGATGAGAGAGAGAGAGAGAGAGAAGATTGCAATGGTGGAGTGGGAATCTCTAAGAGCCGGTTTATATATATATTTATAGGTATTGGTGGGGATGGAGATGGAGATGGCGCCCAATTCAATCAACATATATATCAGCGTGGACCTCATCAAACATTAATGGTTTAACTTTGAATTTGAAGTATTCAAACGCTGCATTGACCTATATATTATTATATATTGTCAATTGCATGGAATGTTTTCTGTCAACTATGTGCTTAAGGAGAAACATGCGGTAATCTTATTGCAAAATTCGTATATGTAAAATTGTGGGAAAGTTGCATTTTCATATATTATGCTTATTTTAAATAACCTTAAATATTTGGTCTCTCGATTTCCATTTGGTTGTTCTTGAATTATATTTTCAATGTAATCAAATAAGTTCTTTATAAATTAAAACTGCTTTATTGAATTTTATAATCAAGAAAAAGTTTATACTTTTATAGAATTTTATTATTTACTATTGCGAGAAACAAATATCTAAAAATCTAAAGAGCAATTTCGTTTTAATCTTTTTGCTTAAGGTGATGGGTTTTAGTGGAGTCGGATCAAAATAAGGTCAAGAAGAGAAGCTAAAATAGAGCCAAGAACGGTCGGGGTTGACTGGGAAGTGCAGATACGCACAGTTGCGCCCAGGCGCGCCAAAATGGGCGCCGCAGGCAGAAAGGTGGCGCCCAGACACCTGGGCGCCGACAGCTCATTTTTTCGTCGTTTTTTCCTATTTTGGCGGATTTTGACATAATTTTGAGTCCTACTTTGATTGGAATTGTTTCCTATTGTGTTAGGAATTATTCCCTAATTGTTTAGAATTATTTTCCTAATTTGTTAGGGTTTAGACTTCTCCACCATTATAAATATGAGAACTCTACTTGTAATTGAATGATGTACTCACTGAGAAATAAAGATGTAGTCTAGGTTGGCTTATAGATGTAGGCAATTATATCGAACCATGTTAAAATCCTCATGTTATTTATCTTCATGTTTAGGCTTAAATTATGTTGTTTCTTGTTTATTCTTCGTGCTCTGATGCCTACCATAGCTAACAACTGGTATCAGAGCCATAGGTTGTAGATTTAGGAAAAACGCATCTTAAATCTAGATCTATGGGGAAGCGTTTTTGGTTAAACGCGAATTTTGACGTGGGAACGATGGTAGGAGATGGAAGAATAATCAAGCTCGACGATTTCGTTGCAGAGAGCACGAATTGAGGTCATGGTGAAACCGGAGAAGATGATAGAGGAGGAAGAGATCAAGTAGATCGTCAACCAAAGGAGAGTAATCCCGTTGAACGTTAACGAGAAAACGTTGAAAAATCGTGGTGCCAGCAGATAGGCAGATTTGGTGTAGCAACGGCAGATTAGTGTTGCCGGGTGGATAGAACATGAAGCCAGTGGGAGTAGTTGCGGTGCCAGAGCCAGAGGTCAGAGAGCAAATTCGTGTTACCAAGAGGAAGCGAACAAGTTGCTAGAGATCAAGGGGCAGAGCTATGGTGCCAAGAAAGCAAATCCACCGAGCCAGAGGTCAGAATGATAGAATCGATAATCGAGAGGGTAGAGTCGTGTAGTCGAGAGACCCGAGAGAGGCAAGGTTGTGGAGGCATGATCACGTAGAGAGGAACCATGAAGACAGAAAACGGTGCCAGGAGGGGTTGACCGTGGAGTCGAAAGTCATAGTGGCAGGATGCGAAGCCGGGTAGGCAGAGTCGCGGAGTCTTGGTGTTTTATTGGCAGAGGGATGTGACATAGCTCGTGGAGTGGGAGCTTGAGCAGATGTGTCAATGACCTGAGTTGGCCATTGCAAACCGAGTTGACGGATGGATCAGAGACAACTGATGTAGGGGCACAGAGCAGATATGTGAGGGATCCGAGATTTTCGTTGGAAAAAGTCCTTAGTGGAAAGATATCAATGGATGAGTTGACCGAGGCGGTTTGAGTGTGACATATTTGGGTTTTAGAGTAACCTATATCCGATAGTCAGTTGGATCGAGATGGATATTCCACGGTATTCAGGAATTGGCTGATCACCAAAAAAATAGGATAGTGGCGAGGGTTCGAAAGGGGGAACGATGTTCACAGAGAGAGTTCGTCAAGTGGGTGACACTAGAGGATGAATGAATTGACAGGGAGAAGTCCCTAGATTTGATCTCTATGGGATTTGGGGATGGGTCAAATAGACTAAGGTTCACTTAGGATAAGTGAAGAGGTGGTTCGAGTTGAGTTCATATTATTTTGATCAGTCTCCAAGTGGGAGATTGATGGGTTTTGGTGGAGTCAAATAAAAATAAGGTCAAGAAGAGGAGCTAAAATAGAGCCAAGAAGGGTCGGGGTTGACCGGGATCGCAAAAGGATAAGAAAAAGTTGAAAAATTGAAGTTGGGAAGGGCAGATACGCACAGTTGCGCCCAGGCGCCCAGAAGTGGCGCCCAAGTGCCAACATGGGCGCCGCAGGCAGAAAGGTGGCGCCCAAGCACTACTGTATGGCGCTTGGTCGCGGGCAGCGCATTATTTAGTCATTTTTCCTCTTTTGGCGGATTTTGACATAATTTTGAGTCCTACTTTGATTGAAATTGTTTCCTATTGTGTTAGGAATTATTCCCTAGTTGTTTAGGATTGTTTTTCCAATTTGTTAGGGTTTAGACTTCTCCATCATTATAAATATGATAACTCTACTTGTAATTGAATGATGTACTTATTGAGAAATAAAGATGTAGTCTAGGTTGGCTCGTGGATGTTGGTAATTATGTCGAACCACGTTAAAATCCTCGTGTTATTTATCTTCATGTTTAGGCTTAGATTACATTGTACCTTGTTTATTCTTCGTGCTCTGATGCCTACCATCCCTAACATAAGGATCCATAGATGACATTGGAGTTGAAACTAGCAATGTCCTACATATTATTAGATAATTTTAGGCAACTCATTGTTTATTTAACTCTGATGTTAGATATTTGAAACCATAATATTTTTTAATTTCCCCAGTGAATGTTTAAATTTTCTCTATATTCATTCTGCTACTTATAGGTCTTCGTTCTACTAGAAACAAAAAGAAGAACAAAAAAGAGAAGAAGACAAGAAAACAGAATGAGAGTTTGAAATTAAAATACAATTATTCTATTTAATTTTTTGATTTTATTTATTACAATAAAAAACATTGTAAATCTACAAAGATATCATTTTTTTTAATTGTTTATAAAAATAAAAAACTACTAATTTATTTAAAAAATATTTGAAACTTTTAACAATACAATTCAAGCTCTACTCCTTCGAAAAATTTGAGGTAGTTCATTTGCAAATTACATCTCTAGTTCCCCTTTGAAGAAAGCATTTGGTCCAAGATTCGCATGTAACTTTTGAGAAATTATTATGAGCTTTGAGCGGAAGTGGAATGTCAAATGACCGTAACTTAAGGCGAACTTCTTGAAGCAATTGGTCTAATACAATGTCATATGGATCTATTTTCATTTAATTTAATTTGCAGCTCCTTACTATTATGCAGAGGGCCTCTTTCGAGTTGACTTCACTGGAAGAGGAAAACTTACAGAATGTCAGCTCTAGACAATTTCAAAAAGATAAATATTAGCGTGAATTACATGTACACCTCCTCGCTTTAGTGCTAATTATCGATATGCCCGTAACTTTTGGTAAATTATAAACAGATCTCCTCAAGGGGTCTATTTGTAAGGTTTACAAGCATTCTATTACATGGCCCCTGCTTTTCAAGTAATCAGGATTTGATAAAAGGTGTCTACGTAATTTACAAAAAGCAAGATTTAACTTTTAGTCCTGTATCTTTTCAAAATACATATTTAATCCTGTAAGTTAACAAATTTTAACACATCTAGTTCTCCATGTTTGAATAAACACATTTAGTCTTGTAATTGAATTAAAATTTTAATTTTGGTCCTAAATCGATGCGCCGGCCATCTTACCCTTTGCCAGACCGACATCACGTGACGCGTACATATTACCCCCAAAAAAAATCTAAACTTAACAAAATTTGGGGGTGGGGTGGTGCGCACTTCATTTTCCCCAAATTGCATAAACCCTAATTTCGTGCTAAATTAGGGGTGCGTCGATTTAGCACCAAAATTGAATTTTTCCTATAGTTGCAGGATTAAATGTGCTTATTCAAACATAAAGAACGAATTGTGTTGAATTCCGTTAATTTATAGGACTACATGTGCTTTTTGAAGACATTGGACGTATTTTGTCAAGAGTCCTATCTTACAGGACTAAAAGTAATGTCCAGGGCACTCGTGGTAATATATCTCTATCTCTATCTCTATCTCTACTATTATAAAAGTATGAGTGGTTTCTTGCAACTTTTGATGTCCCTAATATACCACCATCTAAATCACTTTTCTAATAATAATATATATTATTAATTAAAACAATTAGGTATTATATTCTATTAGGACTCTACAATGATACAATGAAATTACAAATAGATGTTGAATTGCATTAGGTCACTTTACTTTATTTTAATTTTAATTATAAATAAATAGACTAACGTAGCTTTTCATGCAATCCAAAATCCGAAATCCTGAATTGAGGGAATTTAGGAGAGAGATTCGCTTTTAATGGATTTGAGACTGAGAGAGAGAATGATTCGAATTTATGCTTATCTTCCTTGTTGGATAATTATGATTAATACTCTTAACATGAGTTAAATAAGTTGGTTTGCATAAACTACTAATTAATAATGTGAATTTGTATCTTTTCATGCAATCCGAAATCCTATATACATATCAAAACAACATTTTCACCTCTATAAATATACAGTTGTTTTATTATAAATATACAGTTATTTTTACCTCTATAAATATACGTAGCTTATTAGGTGAAATTAAAGATTTGAAGGAGATATATTATTAACCTCTATAAATATACAGGTTTACAAACAATAATTATAATCAACTATCAGATATATTAGCGTCAGTTTACCTCCTATCTCCATCAAGTTTTGATCAGCATATTCTTGTAAGTATTTCCTATCCTACAATTTTTTTATGCTTTATTATTTATATGATTTTTATTATAGCATACTTTGATTTTGAAATAGTCCCTGCCTGTGACAAAATACAAATTAATTAAGCACTTCATCACAATTTCAATACTATATCAATAGTGTATGCATGAATGAGAAAACAGTTCTTGGAAAAACAATAATCAGTTACTTTTAGCATAAATAATTTATCACGGAGTTTTGTGAAACTCAAGTCTGAAATAAAAATTCATGATATAAAAAAAAAAGGCTTGGATTCTCGAAACAATATATATATATATATATATATATATAATATAAAGCAAAATAAATGGAGAATACAAATAAATATTGATGTGGCATATCCTTTGGTTTGCAAGGTCGATTTATCCAACTAATCAAGCTCTACGCTTCTCTTGAGAGTTATGTTTCGTCGACAATCATCCTTATCCAAGACAACAAGTGGTAAAGTTTGATGTAGTATATTGAAATTTTTAATGATTTATATTCTGAAATATGATAATGTTAAATTATTCAAAAAGTAGGAATGATACTTCTATAAAAATCATATTGTATATGTTATTGTGGCAGATGTGTACCGATAGAGGAATCTTGATAGAATGAAAAGAAAATACACATATCAAAATGCTACAGAGGCACAAGATTATATCAATAAAGTTCAGGAACGTAAGAAAATAAGAAAATCAATGCAAAATTTCCTTCTTAGAGTTCAAATGAGTCCGTCTGTATTAGAAGGTTTGTAATTTCAAAGTTACC
Organism: Buddleja alternifolia; assembly: GCA_019426215.1. NCBI lineage: Eukaryota > Viridiplantae > Streptophyta > Magnoliopsida > Lamiales > Scrophulariaceae > Buddleja > Buddleja alternifolia. The sequence continues at coordinate 37,584,648 of CM033401.1, read as the reverse complement.
CATGAAAACTGATACACGAAATGAAGTTATTTCCCATTACTATATAGTAAAACAATTGTATTTTGTTTTAGGTTCAATACATTATGATTCTACTAGCTCAGAGCTGCATGAATTGGCCAAAATGCCAAATTACATTTATTGTGGAGCTATAAGACTTGAGCATGAACCTTCGGGTCTTTGTTGCGATAATGGAAAAATCAAGCTCGCACCCATTGAAGTTCCTGATGAATTATATGAATTGTTTACTTCTCAATCAGATGAGGGCATTGAATTTCAGAAAAATATTCGTGCATTCAATATCATTTTCTCTTTTACGTCATTTGGTGTAAAATTAGATAAGGAGCTTGTATCTGTGAGACAAGAGGTTTACACATTTCGAGCACAAGGGTTTGTCTATCATAATCTTCCAGGCTTAATTCCTAATGAAAATGGACTAGGTTATTTTCGGTTGTATTTTATTGAAACTGACAACAAAGTTGAGAATAGAATGAGAATACTTGAAAATTCAGCTTTATGTGAATCAACTGTGAAAAAGCTTATCAAAACTCTGGAAATAAACCCGTACTAAAAAATCTTCAGAAGATTAAAGGGTTATCCTTCTATGGACGATGTTCAATAGCGTATAGCAAAAGATGTAAAATTAGATCAGAGAGTGTACAGTGCTCCAACTGCAGATCAAGTTGCCGCCATATGGGTTGAAGAAAATAATGCTACTATACCATTTGAAAGAGACATTGTAGTTCATGCACATTCAGGTCATAGACATAGAATAAAACATTATCATGGATGTTATGACCCGTTGCAGTATCCACTTCTTTTTCCTAAGGGCGACCCAGGATGGCATCAAAATATTAAAAAAGTTATTGCCAAAAACCCAAATCATCCAAGTACTATCGGTCATGTTCAACCAATTTTTTCAATGGATGAAGAACAAGGTACATTTAGCCTTAATAACTATACTTTTCACAAAGACTCGATGACTATGTATTAACAATTTTATCTATTTCTATATATAACCGAATTATACATAATTTGCATATATTACCTAACATAATCACAATTTTTATATTGCGTTTTCAGGAAATGATCCAAATGATGTCATGGATTCTATTCAACGTAGCTATGACCATCACGAGGATGTTACTTCACAAGAAGAAGGTACACTTTTAATATAGAATAAAAATGACAGTACGACTACAAATCATTAATATCTCATTTATTTATTTTTGTAGAAAACAAGCATGTAAGAATAATTTTGCACTTGGAATAAAATTTCTATTGAAGTTAATATATATAATATATTTTATTTTCAGTGAATATTCAACCAGATAACAATATTTGTACGCCATCAGAATTTTCTTCCACACCAGATATTCCTACAGAAGAACATAATGGTATGCACTCATCAAGAGTTCAAATACACTTAACGCTATTTAATCATATAATTTAACCCCACTTCAGTAAAGCTAAATTTATAATATTCCTTCCCAATATACTTTTGAAATTGAATTTTACAACTACATTTTTTCCTTTTAGTTTACAATATGAATTTTATACTAAAATATTGCTTTACTTCCTAAATTAATTATATTTTCACTTTCCATCTACCATGCAAGAATTCTTTAAGTTCTTAGCTCCACATGGGCCATGCATCATATGTTTAATAACTAACTCATAGAGATCTGTGTACTTTTCTTGATCAGGAATTTCAGCGCAGACAAACCTGTCAAACTGATCTGGGGTTGTAATTTTGTGTTCAGACTTTAAAATTATCAACATATGAGCATGTGGCAATCCCCTTTTTTGGAAATCAATCACATGAACATGCGCAACTACTTTTCCAAATATTTCTTTTTTAAATAATTGGTTTTTCAAATCCTGCAATTTAGCTCGAGAAACTCTTGAGGTCAAATCTGGTATGTCTTGAGCGCGTTGACCATCATACAATTTCTCTTGTATCTCTTTCCACTCTAGGTTGCAAGTCATTGTGATAAAAAGATCTGGTTTTCCAAATCTCTGTACTAAATCTAAAGCATCAAGATATCTACGTCTCATATCTCTTGGACCTCCAATAAATGATGCGGGGAGAACAATTCTTTTCCCAACTTCACTCCCTCTTGTCTCTCCTTTGGAGACACTGTCCATGATTCCTCGGTATAGTTTAGATCGCATATTTGGTTGATTATGGCAGTAATAATCGAATCTTGTAGACTCTAGTTTTATATATGAGTCGGTTACAAATTGTTGCAATAATCTACCAGCAAGGAGTAGTGTGGATTGCCTTGGATATCTTATTTGTAATCTATAGCAATTGTATTCTCTACATGAAACCTTTTTATTGTTTGGTGCACTGACAACTGTAAATAAATAAAAAATTATAAGTATAAATATTGAAAGATGCAAATAGAGGTAATAATTATGGTATGGATTTATAATTAATCTTTAAAATTGGAAACTCTATTATCGATTATGTAATGATAGGTAAATAAAAAGCTCATAAATGGTGGGGGTTCTTTCTGACTTTTCCAAAGGACCATATTAGAGTCATATTTGGTATTTGAATCTTGAGAATGGAATTTTTTTTTTTTGGTTACATGGAAATGGGACAACAAAGATAGAGTACGCTAGGGTCAAGGCCAACAGTGGGTGGAGGTCCTGATGACCATTCATTTGCATGGTTGAAAATTGCAATAGTTAGCCCTCAACCAATAAGTTATGTATTTATTATTGTTAGATAATATAATATGTCATAATATATGTACTACTTTCATAATTTCTAAATAGGGAAAACGCATATGATTTGACAAATATGCAAACATCCATTCGCATATTCAAGTTTGTCCAACTGAAGCATGAATTTGTATAAGATTTTTTCTTTCACATTATTACATTAGTTTCATTTTTCATAAAATTAATTTTTTATGCTGATTCAATTGAATTACAATTCACTTAGTTATTCCATAAACACTTGATAATGTACTCATCAAGACATAAATAATTGTGAATGTGCGAGCATACCAAGTAGCATTAGCAGCATAAAACATGTAAAAGATGAGTCTACCAAATTTATTTGTTCGTTTAAAAAAAATACAATAAATTCTCTAAAATATTGTAATTTTTTCCCCCTATATCTCAATTTATCTTATTTTCAAAAAAATTGTTATGAGCTTTTTATTACCTATCATTACATAATCGATAATAGAGTTTCCAATTTTAAAGGTTAATTATAAATCCATACCATAATTAATACCTCTATTTGCATCTTTTAATATTTACACTTATAATTTTTCATTTATTTATAGTTGTCAATGCACCAAACAATAAAAAGGTTTCATGTAGAGAATACAATTCCTATAGATTACAAATAAGAAATCCAAGGCAATCCACACTACTCCTTGCTGGTAGATTATTGCAACAATTTGTAACCGACTCATATATAAAACTAGTGTAACACCCCGCCCCTTTATTTTATATAATTATCAATTAAGCTATTATTAAATAGAATATATATATATATTTAGATATTACCAACTTATTTAAAATGATATATTAGAATCAACTAAAATCTAGGGATATAACTTGGTTACAACCCTACATCTAAGTTGTTGTTATCAAATCCTAACAAAAATTTAACTCTAACAACTTGAAGCTTATCCAAACTCTTTTAATGCATTATCAGTAATAATTATATTTATATATAGATGTATCTTTCTACTTGTTTTCTCAATTAAATAATGAATTTTCGGATATATTAATTAACACGTGATTTAGATGAGCATATCACCTCAAATCTACCAAATCTAGTGGATTTAAGCCTATCTCATCATATCTAACCCCTTAGGGACTTAGAAACCTACTCAAACTCTTCTAACTGAACCCTAGACTCCCCTATAAATAGCCCCCACCTATGCATACGAAAATTGCACCTCTTATTCATATTTCTCCCTCAAATTTCATCGAGCTAGGCTTAGGAAGTTCATTAGAAGAATCCGAGGAGGCTGTTGTTGTTCAAGCTCGGGCTGACGGTGAGGTAGATATTTTGAAAAACCCTAGATTTCTCTATAGTATTTTATGATAACAATTAGGTTCTTACTTTGTAAATCCAATGTTGTAGGATCCGAAAAACCCCACAGACGTGTAGCTAAATCGAGTTTCAAAATAGTAAGTGGTTTTTACCCTTCTATTGTTTGTGAAATTTATTTCAAAACTCCATGTTATGTTTTGTAAAACTATTTTGATATTAAAATAGGTCTTGAGCATGCTAGATTTAGTTTTCTTATATAAAATTGCTACCATGTGATCTATGTTTTCTAAACTGTCAATTTGCTTGTGTTAAAACGTTTCATTTGAAATTGTGAATGATTCGTATGCTCTGAGTTATTAGTATCTATTGGTAAGGAATTAATTCTGGGCCTCCTGTAGGGCTTTAAATATACAGTGTTTGAACCTTTGAGCCTCCTGCGGCGAATTAATAGCAGTTTTGGCCTACCTAGCGGGATAAACAGCTAGGACTTGATCAAGTTTACTACTAGGTTCTAAGAAGTTCATGAGCATTAGAAAAATTCTTTGATAGATTGAGATATTTGAAGTTATTTGATAAAGTGATTCTAAATTTTGATTTGCCTACAAAGTCGATCACATGCTATATACGTAAGTTTTTGTTGAATTGCAAAACCCCTTTTAATAAATTACTTTGATTTAAAACAAAAATAGTTCATTTTATGCTTTCACATAATTTTAAAATGTATACATACTTAACATGCTCTAGACCGGTAGAAGGCGTTAGAACTATTTACTGGGCGACCTTTGTCGCTCATGCCACGATTCTAAATTTTGCAGAGAGTTTAGTCGAGTTATAGGAGGATGAGGAACAATATTTGGGGTGGTGAAGATGGTGATTAGCTAGGATGTTACTTTTAGAATTTTTTTAATTAAATAAATGTTTTTGGCATTTTTGTCGTTTTTACGAAAACCCTGTTTTAGTTCTGAACTTTTGAGCAATTGTAATAAAGGAGAAGTTTTAGATTTCATTTTTAGTATTGCTTTGAACCTCTGGGTTTCGTGTCTTTAAGTCTTTTCGGGCTTGGGGACATGGCCATCATGCGACCCCAATTTTGGGGGCGTGACAACTAGAGTCTACAAGATTGGATTATTACCGCCATAATCAACCAAATATGCGATCTGAACTATACCAAGGAATCATGGACAGTGTCTCCAAAGGAGAGACAAGAGGGAGTGAAGTTGGGAAAAGAATTGTTCTCCCCGCATCATTTATTGGAGGTCCAAGAGATATGAGACGTAGATATCTTGATGCTTTAGCTTTAGTATAGAGATTTGGAAAACCAGATCTTTTTATCACAATAACTTGCAACCTAGAGTGGAAAGAGATACAAGAGAAATTGTATGATGGTCAACGTGCTCAAGACAGACCAGATTTGACCTCAAGAGTTTTTCGAGCAAAATTGCAGGATTTGAAAAACCAATTATTTTAAAAAGAAATATTTGGAAAAGTAGCTGCGCATGTTCATGTGATTGAGTTCCAAAAAAGGGGATTGCCACATGCTCATAGGTTGATAATTTTAAAGTCTGAGCACAAAATTACAACCCCAGATCAGTTTGATAGGTTTGTCTGCGCTGAAATTCCTGATCAAGAAAAGTACTCAGATCTCTATGAGTTAGTTATTAAACATATGATACATGGCCCATGTGGAGCTAAGAACTTAAATAATTCTTGCATGGTAGATGGAAAGTGAAAATATCATTATCCTCGACCCCATTGTGAAAGCACTATTCAAGGAAAAGATGGATACCCAGTCTATAGAAGAAGAAAAGATGGATTGACAGTACAAGTTCGTAATGCACAACTTAACAATCAGTGGGTAGTACCTTACAATCCATATCTATTGTGAATATATAATTGTCATATCAATGTTGAAACAATGTATATTGGTTGTTCTGTGGATCAATTCATCAATTCAATTGAAAAGGTAATATATTTATCTATTTATTACTTTATTTATGAATCATTTATTCTACTTTAAAAGTATATTATATTGTTTGTATGGGTGTAATGCTACATGATTGCTTATAACACAATAGATGACATGTGACGACAAATTAAATAATCTAATACATTATACTTGTATATATTTTCTTACTTTTTAAACTTATAACTTATTAATGTTTACATAATTAATTTTAATTAACTAATAGTTTATTATACTTCTTTCTATTGACATCTTTTTAATTAAATATTTCAAATGTCTTCTTAATAAGATATTTCACTTATTCAGGGCGAGCATGAGTCCGAATATTACAAGGGATTGACACAGCAATATTCAACTGAATTTCGTTTTCTCTTTGCCCTTAACAAAAAGGCACGTGGACAACTGAGCGTTGTAGCAAATGCGATTGAAAGGATAACTCCAATAGCATCCACTGAAACAAAAACAAATTCAACATCTCCACCAAACAACAGTGACCTATCAAAAAATGCAACTGCATCTCAAGATGAAGACAAATCACATGACCATGACACCAAAAATGACAAAGGTGCTTTAGAAAATGGAAATGTAAAAAAGAAGGGGATAGTAAACACTACCACAAAAAAACCCTATTACAGCGTACCTATGACGGCGGTTTTGAAAAAGTGCTGTAAGAGGGGTACTCGGTTCGGACCTATGACAGCGGTTCAAGCCGAACCGCTGTCATGTGATGTCAAAAAAAATTAAAAAAAAAATGAATGCGACAGCAGTTCGGCCAGAACCGCTGTCACAAAATATACATGTGACAGCGGTTCGGCCGAACCGTTGTCACAAATACACATGTGACAGCAGTTCTGGCCGAACCGCTCTCACAAATACACATGTGATAGCGGTTCTAGCCGAACCGCTCTCACAAATACACATGTGACAGCGGTTCGGCCGAACCGCTGCCACAGGGACCGGGTTTTCTAAAACCCAGCCCCCTTCTCTCTCTCTCACTTACTCACACTCTCTCTCTCTTAACTCTCTCATCACCACTACCACCGTACACCTATCACTCTCTCTAGCTCTCTCGGTTTCTTTCTCTCTCACTCTCGATCTACTTTTCTCTCTCTCTCGATCTACTTGTCTCTCTCTCGAGCCGCCGTCCGCCGCTCATTCCGCCGTCCGCCGCCGTCGCTCCGTCCGCCGTTCGCCGCCGTCGCTCTGGTATCTCTCTTTCTCTTTCTAGATATATATATATACAAATGTGCATATATATGTATATATTCTATATATATATATATATATATTTAACTCTTTATATATATATATATATACATAGTAGCCGCCGAAGCCGCCACCGACGCCGCCGCCGCTGTTGCTGCCGTCGTCGCCCGCTGTCGCCGCCCATCTCCGCCGCCGCCGCCGCCTTGGTCCATTTAGTTTAGGTACTTTTTTTTAGATAAATATATATATATATATATACACACACACATATAAAGTATATATAGATTTAAATATTTGAGCATGTATATTTGTGTATATGTGGGTGTGTGTATATATATTTGTGTATATGTGGGTGTATATATATTTGTGTATGTGTGAGTGTATGTTTATTTGTGTATATATGAGTGTATGTATATATATTTGTGTATGTGTGGGTTTATGTATATTTGTGTATATGTGGGTGTATGTATATATATTTGTGTATGTGTGAGTGTATTTGTGTATATATGGGTATATGTATATATATTTGTGTATGTGTGGGTATATGTATATTTGTGTATATGTGGGTGTATATATATATATTTGTGTATGTGTGGGTGTATGAATATATTTGTGTATGTGTGGGTGTATGTATATCTGTGTATATTCTTGAGATTTGCCTATTTATTGAAAACTATTTGTGTATATCCGAATTTTGTTGGTTGCAACCTACCCGGGTGAAGATTAAGTCGAGAATTTGGTAAAAAAATTTGCGTTGTTACTCTGCCGAATTTTTTCTAGAATAATGGAAAATAAATTAAAATGAAAATTATTTAATTAATTTAACTATCAACTGATAATAAAATTGTTTAATTTAATTAATTCAGAATCAAAATGGATCGAAGTTGGATTTTAGCAGATCGTATGTCGGAACAGTATGAGAAAGGGGTGAAAGAGTTCATAAAGTTTGCGGTTGACCATGCACCAGATCGAACTAGGATCACTTGCCCGTGTTTACGTTGTTGTTTTGGAAAGAGAATTAGTCCACGTGAGTTGGAAGATCATTTGGTGTGTAATGGAATTGATAAAAGCTACAAACGTTGGACAAGACACGGTGAAAGCAGTGTCCCGTTGGATGATTTGGGTGGTACATCATATCCATCATAGGATTTCAACATGAATGATTATGAGCCTGATCGTTTAGAGGAGATGACAAATGTAATTGAGGAGGATTTGCTAAATTGTCTTAAAATGTTTGACAATTTGACAAGTGATTCAAAGACACTACTGTATAGTGGTAATAAATTCACAAGATTGAAAGCAGTTCTTAACCTATACAAGTTAAAAGCCAACAATGGGTGGAGTGATAAGAGTTTTACAGACTTGCTTGGTTTATTAAAAAGCATGCTACCTGAGGATAATGTGTTACCTAATCGTACTTATGAGGCTAAATGAATGTTAACCTCAATTGGCATGGGATATGAGAGGATACATGCCTGTCTCAATGATTGCGTATTATTTAGAATTGACTGTGCATCATTGAAGGCCTGTCCAAAATGTGGCGCCTCATGATACAAGAAGAATGGATCTGCGCCTATCAAAACCATGTGGTATTTGCCTATAATACCACGATTTAAGCGCATGTACAGTAGTAAAGAGTTAGCCAAGTACCTGATATGGCATGCTGATAGAAGGCTTGAAGAAAGGATTGAAGATGACAAGATCCGACATCCCTTAGATTCTCCTCAATGGAAAAAGATTGATGATGATTTCCCTGAATTTGGTGAAGAATCAGGAAACCTGCGCCTTGTATTGGCTACAGATGGCATGAACCCTCATGGCTTTTAAAGTAGCTCACATAGTACATGGCCGGTGATTTTGATGATCTACAACCTTCCCCCATCGCGATGCATGAAGCGAGAGCATATAATGATGCCTATACTCATTTGTGGGCCGAAACAACCTGGAAATGATATAGATGTCTACTTGGCTCCTTTAATTGAGGATTTGAAGGTGTTGTGGGACACCGGTATTCAAGTATATGACGGGTTCAGAGAAGAAGATTTTAATCTCAGAGTCATGTTATTTGGAACAATCAATGATTTTTCGGCAAGAGCAAACCTCGAGGGATATGGTGTCCATGGCGAATGTGGATGCCCCATATGTGTCAAGAGTACAGATCAATATCGATTGACACACTCTCAGAAATATGCATTCCAAGGGCATCGGAGATGGCTAAATCGGAACCATCGATATCGTCGGTGGAAGAAAGCTTTCAATGGGAATATAGAAGAAGGTCGAGCTCCTAAGTGCTTAACTGGTGAAGAAGTGTTTGAGAATGTAAAAGACTTGGAAGTTAAATTTGGAAAGACTTTTGCAGGTGGCCTTGCAAAAATTGGGTGGAAAAAAAGGTCAATTTTCTTTGAGTTGCCGTATTGGACGTTTTTATATGTTAGACATTTTCTCGATATAATGCATATTGAGAAAAATGTATTTGATAGTGTCATTGGTACACTTCTAAATGTGCCCCGGAAAGACAAAAGATAGAGTAAAGGCACGACTAGACTTGGTTCAAATGAAGATAACAGGAAAATTGGCACCAATAAATAAGGGAAAACGTACTTATTTGCCTCCAGCAGCTCACACTCTAGCCAGGAAAGAAAAAAGTTGCATTATGTGAATTTCTTAATGGAGTGAAAGTTCCAGAAGGGTATTCTTCAAACATTAGCAGTCTTGTATCAATGAAGGATTTGAAGCTAAAGCACTTGAAGACTCACGATTGTCATGTAATCATGGATCATTTGCTACCAATTGCTATACGGGCCATTTTACCAAAAAAGGTGAGAGACACGATACCTAGATTGTGTTTCTTCTTCAAAGCAATGTGGAGCAAGGTGTTTGATCCTGAGCAATTTCCTGCACTTCAGAAACAAATTGTCATCACTTTGTGTGAGCTTGAAATGTATTTTCCACCTGTTTTTTTTTTTTTTATATAATGACTCATCTACCCGATCACTTGGTTAGAGAGACTCAACTATGTGGACCGGATTTTATGATATCTATGTATCCGGCTGAGCGTTATATGAAGATATTGAAAGGCTATGTGAAAAATCGTAGTTGACCGGAAGGTTGCATTGTTGAACGGTACATAGTTGATGAAGCCATTACATTTTGCACAGAGTATCTGGCAGATTCTAATGTTGCAGAGCTTCCAAAGTCTCAAGTTGTGGGAGGGGGAACAGAAGGAGTCGGATTAATGGGAAAGCAATTAGTTAGTGTTCAGATTACACAAAGGGATCAGGCACACCTATATGTGCTCCACAACACCGATGAGGTTGACCCATATGTTGAAGAGCATAAGAACCAACTTAGGAGATTCAATCCAATTAAAAATGAGAGCTGGATTTCAAGAGAGCATAATAAGAGTTTCATCGATTAGTTCCGAAAGCATTTTGAAGAGAAAAAGAAAGAGAATCCACCACTTTCAGTTTCAGATAAATTGACACGACTGTCGATGGGTCCGGACAGACAAGTATTTTGTTATTCAGGTTATCGTATAAATGGTCGCACATTCTATACAAAAGACCAAGTTGAGCGAAGTACAATGCAGAATAGTGGTGTGAGTCTTGTAGCTCAAGCAATGCATATCTCAAGTGCGAAAGATAATAATCCTATCTATGCTGATTTATCATATTACGGGATGATTGAACGTATATGGAAGCTTGATTATAGTTGGTTTCGGATGCCTGTATTTGGGTGTAAGTGTTAGATAATATAATATCTTTCCATATCTTTCTAGTATTTATGTTAATTTAGGTTTCTTTATATTTCCTTGTATTTATCTTTTCCTTGTTTACAATTAGGATTTCTTGTTTACCAAATACATGTATCTCTATAAATATGTTACTCAATAATACAAGTTCCCTACGGGGTTTTCTCTAATCTAACATGGTATCAGAGCCATGACTTCGAGCCATGGTCTCTCGATCTCTCGCTTCTGCCGCCATCCTCAAGTCGTTGTCCCCGTCCGGCGCTCTGTATCTAGGTTAGTGTTTCTTTATCTAATTTCTTTTTTCTTTCTTTCTCCTATGGCCGCCGCCGCCAGCTTCTTCTCCCTTATGTCATTTTCTCTTTTTGTTTTACTATGGCTGCCGTCTTTTTATTTTATGCCGCTGCCTTCTCTCTTTGGCCGCAGGCCGCCGTCGCTTTTAGTTTTGTTAGTTGCCAACACTCACCCTTTGAAAAAGAGGACTTGGAGCCGCCGCTGCCGCCTTTAATATTTGTCGCCGTCTTCTTCTCAAATTCTCTATGACCGGATTTCTTTGGTCCAGTCTCAACGTTCAAGAGTTTCACATTTCGACTGCAGGGGAGTGTTAGATAATATAATATCTTTCCATATCTTTCTAGTATTTATGTTAATTTAGGTTTCTTTATGTTTCCTTGTATTTATCTTTTCCTTGTTTATAATTAAGGTTTCTTGTTTACCAAGTACATGTATCTCTATAAATATGTTACTCAATAATACAAGTTCCTTACGGGGTTTTCTCTAATCTAACAGTAAGTGGGTTGACAATAAACATGGTGTCGATAATAGTGAAATAGGTTTCACTCGAGTAGACCTTGAAAGGGTGGGATACAAAGATGAACCTTTCATTTTAGCGTCACAAGCTAAGCAATTGTTTTTTGTTACCGATCCTATTGATAAGAGGTGGTCCATTGTTTTATCGGCAAACAAAAATACTTGTATTGATGATGATTATGGAGAAAGTGAAGATGATGGAGAAAGTCCTATCTCATTAGGTGATTCACAATCAATTGATAGTGATGATGACTTGGATATAAGTGATGATGAATTGTATATGCGACAAGATCACCAAGAGGGGATATGGATTAATCCGTCAGTTCGTCGCCGTACTAAAAAAAATGGTCGTACCGATGGGAAACAAAAGACTGCTAAGCTAACGACAAAAAGAAAACGATGAAAGGTATTGGCTACAGATGTCATAATTGTATGATAGACTTATTTTTTTTTATCAATATTTATACTTAGTTGCTAGAAAATTTATATTCTTGAGATTTGCCTATTTTTGTGGAAAATTTAAGGGAAATAGGGGGTTGATTGAGGTTAATTTGGTTTAGCTGGGGGTTAATTGTGTTTAATTGGGGATTAAATTTTGTTTATTTTGTGTTTTAGGATAATTACGTTCTAGATTAATGGATATGAACCTAACTTCTGTATTTATTACTTCTATTTTAAAATTATTATTGCCAACTGAATCTGCCAAATTTACATGAATCTAACTTCTGTATTTATTATTTCTATTTGAAAATTATTATTGCCAAATGAATCTGCCAAATTTATATGAATCTAACTTCTGTATTTTTTGTCTTTTGTAGGTCGATGGCTTCAAATCCTGATGGTAGTTTTCCCGAGGATGATGTATAAGGATCAGATAGCGTTCATGAGGCGGAGATACAGAGAGGTGTCACGGCTATGAAAAACGTTATCAATGCCAGAAGTAAAGGCATAAGGCTACCTATCGGCTGGAATGACAGAGGTCAGCCAGTTAACCCACATAAATTAATATTTGTTGGTTATATAGGTGTGCAGGCTCGGCAGAAGCTGTCGATTACCATGAGTGATTGGCGAAAAGTCCCGTCACCAATAAAAAAAAACGTTTGGGATGAGATAAAGGTAATTTGGATATTATCATATTTGTAAGTGTTAATGTATTATCATATTCTCTAAATTATAACTTTATATATACTTTGTTGTTTGTTTTTTGTAGTTGGCATTTGATATTGACGAAAGTACGTACTAGCAGAAGCTGGGAGGCTAGCACGTAACTTCAGGAGCTACATAAGTAGAAAGTATGTGCGAGATGATGATGGAAACATTAATGTCAACCCACCCCCACAATATGAGATTTCCCAAGCCGATTGGACAACATTTTTAGATGTTCGCTTAGGTGAACCTTGGCAGGTAGCTAGTCATTTTAATTTACGGTTTCATTTGTTGGTTATTGTGTTTATATTTAGCTAATAATTTGATAATTTAATAAACAGAAAATAAGTATGGACAATTAGGAAAGAGCAAAGGACCCTGAATATCCTTACCGGAAAGCGAGTCTTAGACATGCTCTTGTGGAGCAAATGGAGGTATGTAGTTCATTTAGCAGTGAATCCTTACAATTGTTTTAATAAAAATTCTATGTTAATACATACATATATTTTTTAATAAAAATATAGATAAATAGAAGAAGGGATGCGGGATCTGATTGCACAGAGGTGACACGAGCACTCGTGTGGAGGATTACGCGTTCCGATAAAACAAATAAAATTGATAACAACAATGTTAGAAGAGTGGTAAATGAAATGGTGAGTTATTGGCAACTTTAGCTCTATAAAGTGTTGTATGTTTGTTTTGAAATACTATTGAAAGCACAAGGTTCACTATTTTTTTTATTTTTTAAAATATATTATTACAGGAGAGCATTTCACAAGAGAGTACTAGCCATAGTGGAAATGAGACGAGTCGAGATAACCTATTGGCTAAACCTCTTAAAAAGAAAGAGCATCCGGGTCGCGTTAGGGGTGTTGCTTTGGGGTCTCACAAAGAGACTATTTTAAGGATCCAAAGCCTGCAACAGAAATGGAGATGAAAAACTTGAGAAACATGGTGAAAAACCTCTCTGAAACTATGGTTGCCATGCAACAATGAATTGATGTTTTGGAAGCCCCTAACTCGCGTCAGCCACATGAAGACGACGTGATTTCTTTGAAAGATAGCAGCCGAGAACCAGGTTATAAGATGCTTCCTGAGGTAAAAATTTGAACTTGTTTATTAATTGACTCTCTATTTCTGTAAATCATACAAAACTTTCTAATATAATGTTGTATATATATATATATATGTGTGTGTGTGTGTAGGGTATCACTCCATGTCAATTAGCACTTTCATCACCATCATATCGTGTGGTGGCTAAAGGACAACTATACAATCGACTGTTGACTGATAGAACACTTCACAACTGTCCATTAGCCACCAACAATGTGAAAGTGCGCATTGACACTGCAGTTGAGGCGAATACACTCCTACCCGTCCCTCTCAATGATGAAATGTTCACCATTTCTAATGGTCTGGGTACCTTTGTTGCTTGGCCAGCGAGTCTTGTCATTGTCACTGATGCACCGGTATGTAATTAATAGCTAGTCATTAATAAATTATAACAATTTGTTTGAGGTTACTAAATATACTTTGGTGTGTAAGATTCATTTTTTATTTTCTTGCTTAAACAGTCTCTTGGACCATCCAAATCATCTGGAAACTGTAAGTCAGGGACGTCGAAGCGGTCAGCTGTCAAAGGAAAATCTCCAGTGGCCGAGCCTGCAGATGAAGTAGACATATGTGCAGACCTTCAACTAGATGGACTCCCTAATGACCTTGTATTTCTGGGAAAGTACACGAAGATGATGAAGATTGGTGCCCAGATCAATATATACATGGACGAATCCATTATGAATTTGTCATTCCCAGAGTTCATTGGAAAGGAGGAGATCTGTCACCTTCTGCGTAGAAAAGAGATAGGAGCCTCTATCATTACAGCGTACATAAAGTAAGGTTTTTAATTATTTTATTACATCTGAACTACGATTATTTTCGTTACTCGAAATTCATTTTTTATGCTCAATTTAGGTGTTTGTGGTTTAACTATGTGATCCCCGAAGGGAAAATTGCAAGTTTCAGGTTCCTTAGCCCACATTCCATATCTGCTCAAACAAGCCCGCAAATTCAACAAGTGCAGTACATAGCAGGTGCTATGATACAGAGTGCACAGCCGAATAGGTTATTTCTTGCACCTTACAACACCGGGTGAGCTACTAAAGACTCGACTTTAATTTGAAAAACTAGCTACGCAAAACAAATTTTTAACTTATCTATTGAATGCTTTGTAGGGGTCATTGGTTGTTGCTTGCACTTGATCCATTTCAAGAGATTGTTTACTATCTGGATTCTGTGCATGGTGAGCTGCAATACCGAGATGATATGATGCTAAAAATCAATCAGTAACTTTTTCATTCAATCAATATATCTATTATATTTAATATTTTTTTAAATTGTATTTCTTTCACATAATTGCTTGTTTTTAACATATTTTCTTGTTTTTTATATTTTTTTATAGAGCTGTGCACATATTTCGTGCAAATTGCAACAACCAATCCAGAAAATCCAAGAACTCGGTCTGTCAATGGTTTGCCATAAAGGTTAGCGTTTTCTAGTTTCATTAGATTATATATTCGTATAGAAGTTAGTGTTCTAATTCAACGTAACTTTGATTGTTTTTGTAGTGCCCCCGGCAGACCAACAAGGTAGATTGTGGCTATTTCGTTATGAGATTCATGAAAGAGATTATTAGCCACGGACAATCTATAATCCCAACAGCGGTACGATACATAATTCAAATATATACTTAATTCTATTAATGCTTTTGAAATTATTAAACCTTTGGTAGGTAATTGGAACGTCATTTCAGTTTGCAATTAATCTCTATATATATATATCTTGCAGTACTTTCATGATTCTCAATCCTTCTATACTCAAGAGCAAATTGATGAAGTACGCTGCGAAGTTGCACGTTACATTTTATTAGCAACTCCTTAGAAATTAGGTAATGTAGTTTTTGTATATTGTGACTTGTTGTAAATTGAGATTTGATTTATTGTATTTTGTTGATTAATTTAATTAGTTGATTGTACATTTTGTTGGAGATTATAACATTTTATTGTTGGAGGAAAGAGATGGTAATATTGAAGTTTGGGGTGGTGTTTGTTTATGTTGAATATGTTTTATTGTTAGTTGAAATTTGTTGGTTAGTTTATTGCATATTACTGTACAGGAATATTATCATAATATGACAATAAATAATAAAAAAAAAGAAAAAAATTTGTACCATGACAGCGGTTCTTCCGGAACCGCTGTCACAATGGGTACCTGTGACAGCGGTTCCCGAAGAACCGCTGTCACAGTGTGAACCTGTGACAGTGGTTTTGGCCAAAACCGCTGTCATAGGTTCAAATTTTTATTTATATTTTTGGTTTTTCGACAGCGATTTCTTGAAAACCGCTGTTATAGGGTCACCCTATGACAGCGGTTTTCTGAAAACCGCTATCATAGGGTCATCTATTACAGCGGTTAAAAACCGCTGTAATAAGTCCACCCATATAACAACGGTACCTATGACAGCGGTTAAAAACCGCTGTCATAGGCCCAAAAAAACTGCTGTCATAGGTCATTTCTGTAGTAGTGAAAGAAGATGAAAGATTACTCCCAAATTCCACAAAGTAAAAGTAACAATGAGGATAAACATGCTACAGATGCTTTAGCAAATGGAGAAACCAAAAAAAGACGGATCATAAAGAAGAAACGAGAAGGTTGCATAGCAGATACATGTGCTTTAGGAAATGCAGAAACCAAAAAAAGGAGGGTAATCAATAAGAAACAGGAAGACCGTATAGATCTTGAAAATTTGAGCGATGATGATGCGACAATCGCAACATTAAAAAATAAGTGCACAAAAAAACCAGTGGGAAGAAAGAAGAATATAAGCGTGCGTGCAATCAAAATCAAACAAGAAAAAAACTAGAAGGAATGTGCATCTACATTAGTATTTCTTTAATTTAGTTATAGTTTATCATTTCTATTTTCTAAGACTTCAGTTTTCCAAAATTGTTTTATGTCTTTAATATTAATAAAAATTTATTTTTGGTTCATTTATGTCTTTAGTATTAATACATTTGTTAATATGTCTTATTTATACAATATTACTTTATTTATTAAATTAATAATTTAAGCCATAAATATGACTTTTTAAAAATAATAACATTTGAATATACGAAAAACGCTTACGAAATTCCAAATATCATTTAACATTAACATAACATTTGTTTTGCACCGAGGATGAAGATCAAGCATGACGAGAGTTTGATCAAGTTGAACGAAGCAATGCTTGTCAAAATGCTTGATGTGTACGAAAAAAGGCTCAAAAACAGTTGTTTTGAATATACGAAAAACTCTCACGAGGTCATATGAACCACGTGCAATGCACGTGTTGTTTACTAGTACCCAATAAATGAGGAGGTGTGCATGTAACTATTATATTTATTTTCACACAATCATCAGCATTTTTGCACTAGTATCATTCTTACAAACTCTTAGGACCCTGAATCTCGAAACATCACAATTATCTATGTGATTTCGCTTCATATGATTTCCACCATATACAAACTATTGCAATTATAATAGAACTTCATAAAAATCACTCATTGCGTTGCGTTTATTTTTTTCCCTCAATGAAAGCAAATTTTCCAGATAACACCAACTGGAATTGCAGATGCAAAGATTGAACAAACCATAATCTCTTTCTGCTGTAAGTACAACGAAATGCCCAAACTATAGTCTTCATCAAAATTAAAAAGAAAATTAGTATTTTATAGTTCTATCGCCAAATATATTAGCTTATGTGACTCCCAAAAATAGAGTTGAAAATGCTACTTCTTTACGCAATTAATTTTTCATCTATGCATTAATATTCAAACAGCAGTTTGAAGCGCACATTCAATTGTAAATTGATCAATGTACTCAATATTTTGATTTAACATAAAGAGTCCTGCTTTAAGCTTAGGCTATTTTAGACTTTTTGGAATTTTGATATATTTACATTTAATTACTAATTAAATGTTTAAGTTGAAAGACTTCTTTATATATGCATATATAGTTTTGTCAGCGTTTTAATTTTCTTCAACATTACAATCTAAGTGGGAATTATTGTTGTGAAATAGGGATAGATCGTAAAGTTACAAGTGGATGAATTGAAAAGAGTGAATAAATACTACAAAAAATTCAAGGTATCATAGACAAATATTTTTCCGTCACAAAATACAGACGGATATTGTCACAGATTTATTTTCAGTCTGAAATTATAGACATATTATCTACGGATTTAAATGTTGGGTATTTAAAGAGTTTGTCCTACATGATAAGTTTAGGAGACTTTAAGAACCTTATTTTCCACTAGCTGATATGTTAGTCAACTTATAAATAAAAATAAGTTATGCTCTAGTCTGTTGCACCGCTTGCACGTGGCACGAAGTGGTGCGTTTATGGCGGCATATGGCACTTGGCACTTGGATACAAGGGAAAAGCGCATGTGCGTGTGCGGTCAAGATCAAGCTGAGATTTTTTAATCTAATTTGTATTTTTACGTGAAGCACTAGATTATAACCCATGCATTTTGGACTATATTTTAACATTATAATAGAGTACAACTAAATGATATATATGTTAGAGAAAAGGCTGATTGAATTGTTGTGTCTAATAATTAAAAGTTGTATATTTGATTAACACAGCAATTCATACGAAACTGTCAAACATTTGTAGATCGATGATTTAAATCAGAGACTTAATATAATTAAAAAAAAAATAGTCTTTCTTTTTTCTTTCAATTCTTTCGTCCTCAACCTACAAAATTTTGTAGGTAGCTTTCAAACAGAGGCGGAGCCATAGGACTGGTAGGGGCAGCCGGCCCCTCCCTCCTCAACTTTAAAAAAATTATTCTTTTACCCCCCCCCCCCCCCCCAAAAAAAAAAAAGGAAAAACTAAAAATATTAGGTGCAGCCGCCCCCCCCCCCCCCCCCCCTCTTCAACTTTAAAAAATTACTTTTTTTACCGTACAAGTTTTTGATTTTATAAAAAATTTGCCCCCCTCCCCCAAACCTAAAAATATCAAGATTTCCCCACATATTTTCGTATTCACCCCCGGATATAAAATCCTAGCTCTGTCCCTTCTTTCAGAATTACTGTCTGAAGTTGCCTAGGTCTTGTCATATACTTCAAAGTGATTTGCCACATCAACCCGGACAAATATCATTTTATAGATATTGTCTTTGACAACTCTCACTACAAAAAAATGCATTTCTTATGACAAAAAAAATTGTAACAAAGCTATAATTTGTCACAAGAAGTAACTTTCTCGTAACAAATTACATTAATTGTTACAAAAAAGTGATTTTCTCGTAACAAATATGTACGTTCATTACAAAAAGTAAAATTTTGTCATAAGAGACTTCTTTTTTAGTAACAAAGAAAATAAGTCGTTTCTCTAAGTAAGTCATCGTTACGTAAAGTAAAAAGCTCATCTCAATTAAACTTATTTGTGACAACTTTGTTCATCTTCTAGTAACAATGTATTGAATTGTTACAATAAGTTCATTTGTAACAAATACAATTCCTTACAAGAAATTTGGGTATTTTGAACCTTCTCTTTATAATCTTGGCGGTAAAATTGGAGCCAAAATATTTCCAATTTCATAATCCTTTTCTTTTTAAAAATATAATTTAAAAATGTGGGTGTATATGTGTATTTTGAGATTACATGTTCATTCTTCATCTGGTGGGTCTCTTGAGCTTCTCATTCTCTCTTTTGCTCCAGGTAAAATTATGAATTTGTAATCTAATCAATTATAGTGACATTGATCACTATATTAAATTTCATTGTTATAGCTAATATTAATTTTAGAGTAGGATTAAAGTAATGTTGGATTAGATACATATTTATATATATATATATATATCAAATAATTATTAAAGTATACTATATAATTTTTGAAGTAATATTATTCATAAATGGTTACCTAAGCCCTAAACCCTAAATTCAAAAACCCTAACCCCTAAACTTTAAATGCATGATAGATAAATAGTTTTTGGAACTTAAGACAATAAATATACTTAACAATGTTAATTAAATTGATTTTTGAATTTTGTGGTTTGGATGATATATATATTCTAAATTCTAATTTATTTGACATTATCTGATGACTTATAATATATATATATATAACACATATTCAATATTAAGTTTAGAGATGAAAATGCAAATCTTGACTTCATCTTCAATCAGATATAGAATACAAACTTAAATTTTATCTTAAGTTTGAACATAAGTTATAGATGAAAAGCCAATTAGATTAATAATTCATATTCAGCTTAATTAGATTAAATTATAGATGAGTAATATTTTTAAAAAATAATATTGTGTTCTAGCAGAGTCTAACCGGCTCGAATCGAGCTTCACGAGCTTGAGCTCATCATCAAGTCATGGTCAAGCTTAATTCCCTCTAGTCGAAGCTCACGAGCTGGCTCGAGAACTTTTGAATTATATATATATATAATATTATATTTTTATAATATAAATTATTAATAAAATAACCAATATTTAGAATGATTGAGCAAAAATAGCAAAGAAATTCTTTACTCAGTACTATCACATCTCCACCAAGCAGCAGTGTTAGAAAGCGGGGGGGGGGGGGAAACCTTGAGCCCTAGCCACCAAACATTTCCCATCTCAGGCCAAATCTCTGAAAACCACCACAGCGTGAATACAACTTCAGTCAGAATCGGCGATTCATTCGCCTCTGGTCGATCTATCGCGCAGCACAAACTCGGCTAGGGTCAGTTCTCCATCGTTTAGCTCGCCTATGATACTCAATCATCCGTAAGAACTAACAACTATATTTTTGTCATTTTTTTCTAGGTTTGGTTTGATTATAATGAAATATGACGTTGTTTTTCAATTGAAGCTCTAGGGTTCTAATAATGCATCAGATTTTATGTGGGAGGCACCGCTCAAGATCAATTTGGGGACTTCTGATTTCGCCGATTGCAGCGCAAGAGGCTATTTGTCCGATGAGGGGGAGTTGAGGCTGCATCTAGGGTTGGAATAGTATCGATTCTCTTCTTACTTTGATGAATACTTTGTTTTAGTTTTTTCTTCTTCTTCTTGTCTCTATGCTTCTTTTCTCTTTTGTTTGTAGTTTGTATCTTGATTTTCTAGTTCCAGTGATATGGTAATTAAAATCTTATGATGAAATTAATCTATAGAAGTGTAATTTTCTAGTTTTTGCTCTTTATTTGGTATGTGTCGTCTCTGTCAAAACATACGAGCTAATTATTGAGCAAAATTGTAAACAAAAATGTAGGTCAACTTTCAGAAATAACAGACAATTGTTAGACTTCAAGAAAAAGAGAAAATGATTAAATTTACGTGATTTTGTCTATATGTTCATATTGAATTCTATTTGAGAATGATTATCAGATTAGTTCAAGCCCATGTCAAGTAAAAGTTATTGAAAAGTGATTACCAAGTGCTTGTGAAATTGCTTGGGCCACTTACTAATAGATTTGCTTGTTGCTCTATTCTTGAATATCATCTGTGCTATGAACAAACAGGGAATTGATCTTTTATAAGCTTATATAACAGCTACTTTTTGTGAATTTGTCGATCATATTCTTTAGTGTTCACGGGGAATTGTTCGAAATCATATATCATCCCTACCTTATTAGTCTAATAAAATTATTTGCTACTAATTTTCTTATATTTTTCCTTGACTGATTTCAGGAGTAGCTGGATGTTTATATCTTCACACAGTTGTGCATTGGCAAAAAATGCTATAGTCATTGTGCTTCATTTTGTTCGATGTTAGAGTATTTTGTTTGATTTTTGGCCTTTCACATCAAACTTACTGGGTAAGCAATGGTATCAAAGCCATATTCTAATTCTGAGTAGTAGTTTACCTCTTGAAATGTTCTCTTTGCGCGAAAGAAGTAGCATAAATCTTTCAATGTAGTCCTGCTTTTCTATCTAGATGAGTATAAGTTCCTATTTAGCTTCTATAGTAGTCGCGGGATATCCTTTATCAATGTAACTTGTTTGATTGTTATCATTGGTGGTAAGATGTAACTTAGTTCAAGTGGTAGATTGATTTCTTGAATACTAAAGTCGGGATATGCTAGACTTAGTTTCGTGAGTGTGGTTCCTAGATTTCATTGTTGAAACTTCAGTTGGCTGATTTGGATTTATTATGGCTTGTAAAATGCAAGTTACTAATTCCTAGATTTTGATAGTGGAAAGTGGTGTTCAAACATCTGTTTGATCCCTTCACCCAAGACTTGACTTGCTAAGACAATTTTGTTTACGTGCAAACTGTTCAAATTGCTAGTTAACTTAATCTAAAATGTGATTTATATAGCTGAATTGGCCTTCAACTTTATTGTGTTTTCTGTCAATAAGTGTGTTTGTGGGTTACAATTGGATTTTGTATCTTATGAGCTGAACATAAGGAGTTTAATCATTATTACCAATCTTCTAAATTAGTTTTCAATCGTTTTTCCTCATATTGTTGTCATTTTCTGGAGTAGGCTACTTGATATCTATGTTTGTCTTATGTCCTAGTCGATACTCGTTTTATGTTTGACTAAGTATAGAAAATAAGTAGTAGAGAACCATGTGAAATTGTTAACCTTGTTTGATATAGCAGTTTATATGCTGAAAACTACTCCTTAGCATAAAAGAAAATATCTTATGAAGGATTATCTTGCATTCTAATGAATAGATCTTATTCTCCTGATTCAAAATTATCACATTTCATGGTGCTGACACCTCTGAATGTTCTTATTTTATTTTCAGGTCTTTGGAGTAAATGGCTCAATCGTCGACTTGCACTTCAAAGTTCAGAAATACTTGTGTATTTTAATCACTCTGTTAAGCTTTAATGATACTCTTTTGAAACGTTCTACTATATTTCATCCCATGTTTTTTTGTCTTTATAGATTTTATCTCATTGGAGCCAATGTATTAAGTTATTTCTAATATCTTTTGTAACAACTAGGGTAATCCCTTAATTTGGGTTGTGCTTATAAATGTACTCAATTTTATTGTTGCTTTACATATTTAGCATGGGATCTGTTGTTTCGAAATTGCATATTATATGTTCATTGTGAAATATCTTGTATATAAGCCTTTCCAGCTTAGTGTGAACAAAAAGAACTAGTGAGGAAATTGTGATTTTCATAATTACTTTTTGTAACAAATCATTGTTACAATATGTACTAATAATTCTAATAATTTTGACTTTTGGTAAGGACTTCATACTGTTACAATAACTATTTGTAACGAAATCACTATTACGAAAATCATTTAAAGAAAATTATAAAATTCACTTCTAGTAACGAAATCTTTTTTTTGTAACGTGACATACCAGTTTTTGTGACAATAGTATCGTTACTAGAACTAATGATATTGTGAGGTCGAACCAACCTTTGTTACGAATACATTTGTAACGATTCTACGTATTTGTCGCAAGAACTTCTAGCGACGGGCTTTACAGGACAACAAAACGTAACGTAATTGTCGTTACAAAAAGTTTTGATGGCGAAAATGTGATGTTTCATAACAAATTTTTTCCTTGATAATAGTCAAATTTCTTGTAGTGTCTCAAAACCATTTTTTTGTTTTTTGATTCCACATATATTTCATGCAATACGTGTATAAGTATTGCCTTGGAGTGTATTTGATATTTGTTTTTGTATTCTTGTTTGAAATCTAGTTGTTTATGTTAGCTTTTACACATAAAAAGAAAAAAAGACAATGTGAAATAAATATGGGCTCATATATAAATCTTGCTTAGCTTTGCTAAGCAATACAGTAATATAAAATCATAGAAATAAGTTACTTACTCTGAAATATTTGTGATCTACAAGAGTGCAATCATCCTATTATCTTTTATTATAAAAAAAAAAGAATAGAACAAAAGAATGCTATCATCTTATTAGGAAAAAAAACATGAATGCAATCAAGACTTAGCCTCAATCGCTTAATATTCATTATTTCCAATGGTCACTATTTTACTAATTCTTCACACTGAAGCACTTAAGTTTGATGTTGTGCTATTAACTGATCTTGTGCACCCGAGCGTCCTCAGAGCAGGTTCAATGAGAATAGTCTCGATACGAGAGTAAGCATGATGTGTAAAGTGTACACCGTCCCAGAAGATATATTGGTTTGGGTATTGGCAAACCGGAACTTGTGGACATAGGTACTTACTCTTGCAACTCTGATTTGAGCCCGTGTGATTAGAGGCACGTAAGTTTGTACTTCTTCAATTGATTTGCCTTGGGTCAAAGCATAGCCGATGTCATTGCCCTCAATATCTCCCAGAAATAAAAAGGCGGTTTCCATCCTAGTTGCGCGTTCTGATATAAATGAAATCGAATATGATTATGCATATATGCATATTCTTATATATATACCTGCAAAGTCGAAGTCATTGAGGCCATCAGACCAACGACCAGTGGGCCAACCGGGGGAAGATCTACCATAAGGCAAACGTGCGGCTGGATTTGGAGTTCGGGAAGGGACGTGAATAGACTTACCAACATCTGTGAACCCATCTCCAAAATGGTATAAATACTGAAACGGGCAATTGACATGTTGAATATGTTGGGATGAAGCTGCACTAGCTAGAATTAACAGACAATAGCATATGATCATATCTTGGCACTTCATGCTTGATAGTTTCAGTACTGTTTGCAATTGTGATATTAATTAATGAAGTCAAAAACTGATGAGAGAGAGAGAGAGAAGATTGCAATGGTGGAGTGGGAAGCTCTAAGAGCCGGTTTATATATATATATATATATATATATATATATATAGGTATTGGTTTAACTTTGAATTTGAAGTATTCAAACGCTGCATTGACCTATATATTATTATATATTGTCAATTGCATGGAATGTTTTCAGTCAACTATGTGCTTAAAGAGAAACACGCGGTAATCTTATTGCTAAATTCGTATATGTAAAATTGTGGGAAAATTGCATTTGATCATATATTAAGCTTATTTTAAATGGAATCAAATAAGTCAACTATGTCTCTCGATTTCCTTTTTTGTTGTTCTTAAATTATATTTTCAATGGAATCAAATAAGTTCTTTATAAATTAAAAGTGCTTTATTGAATTTTATAAACAATAAAAAGTTTACACTTGTATAGAATTTTATTATTGACTATTGCGAGAAACAAATATCTAAAAATCTAAAGAGCAATTTCATTTTTAATCTCTTTGCTTAAAGATCCATAGATGACATTGGAGTTGAAACTGACGATGTCCCACATATTATTAGATAATTCTAGGCATCTCATTGCTTATTTCACTATGATGTAAGGTATTTGAAATCATAATATCTTTTAATTTCCCCAGTGAATGTTTAAATTTTCTTTATATTCATTCTGCTTCTTATAGGTCTTCGTTCTACTTGAAACAAAAAGAAGAACAAAAAAGAGAAGAAGACGAGAAAACAGAATGAGAGTTTGAAATTACAATAAAATTATTATTTATAACAATAAACAACATTGTAAATCTATAAAGATATCAGTTTTTTTATTGTTTATAAAAAATAAAGAACTACTAATTTATTAAAAAAATATCTGAAACACTTAACAATACAATTCAAGCGCTACTCCTTCGAAAAATTTGTGGTAGTTCATTTGCAAATTACATCTCTAGTTCCCCTTTGAAGAAAGCATTTGGTCCAAAATTCGCATTTAACCTTTGAGAAATTATTATGATCTTTGAGCGGAATGTCAAATGACCGTTACTTAAGGTGAATTTCTTGAAGGAATCGGTCTAATACAATATCATATGGATCTATTTTCATTTAATTTAATTTGCAGCTCCTTACTATTATGCAGAGGGCCCTCTTTCGAGTTGACTTCACTAGAAGAGGAAGACTTACAAAATGTCAGCTCTAGACAATTTCAAAAAGATAAATATTAGGGTAAATTACATGTACACCTCCTCGCTTTAGTGCTAATAATCAATATGCCCGTAAGTTTTGGTAAATTATAAACAGATCTCCTCAAGGGGTCTATTTGTAAGGTTTACAAACAGTCTATTACACGACCCCTGTTTTTCAAGTAATCAAGATTTGATAAAAGGTGTCTACGTAATTTACAAAAAGCAAAATTTGACTTTTAGTTCTCCATGTTTGAATAAACACATTTAGTCTTGTAACTGCATTAAAATTTTAATTTTGGTCCTAAATCGATGCGCCGGCCATCTTACCCTTTGCCAGACCGACATCACGTGACGCGTACATATTACCCCCAAAAAATCTAAACTTAACAAAATTTGGGGGTGGGGTGGGGCGCGTTTCATTTTCCCCAAATTGCATAAACCCTAAGTTCAACCATTGAACCAAATTCCTTCATCTATAGCTTTGAATTTACACCTCGTCCAACATTACGACTGTAAAATCAAGACTTCCCTTCATTTTGACCCAAAATTCCCAAATCAAATAGACCCTAATTTTGATCTAAATTAGGGGTGCGTCTATTGAGCACCAAAATTTGAATTTTTCATACAGTTGCAGGATTAAATGTGCTTATTCAAACATACAGAACGAATTGTGTTGAATTTTTTAATTTACAGGACTACACGTGTTTTTTGAGGACATTGGACGTATTTTGTCAAGAGTCCAATCTTACAGGACTAAAAGTAAAGTGCAGAGCACTCGTGGTAATATATACCCAATAAATGAGGAAGTGTAACTATCATATTTATTTTCACACAATCATCAGCATTTTTGCACTGGTATCATTCTTACAAACTCTTAGGACCCTGAATCTCGAAACATCACAATTATCTATGTGATTCGCTTCATATGATTTCCACCATATACAAACTATTGCAATTATAATACAACTTCTTAAAAATCACACATTGCGTTGCATTTATTTTTTTCCCTCAATGGAAGCAAATTTTCCAGATAACACCAACTGGAATTGTAGATGCAAAGATTGAACAAACAATAATCTCTTTCTACTGTAAGTACAACGAACTGCCCAAACTATTCTTCATCAAAATAAGAAAATTAGTATTTTATAGTTCTATCGCCAAATATATTAGCTTATGTGACTCCCAAAAATAGAGTCGAAAATGCTACTTCTTTACGCAATTAATTTTTCATCTATGCATTAATATTCAAACAGCAGTTTGAAGCGCACATTCAATTGTAAATTGATCAATGTACTCAATATTTTGATTTAACAAAAAGAGTCGTGCTTTCAGCTTAGGCTATTTTAGACTTTTTGAAATCTTGATATATTTACACTAATTAAATGTTTAAATTGAAAGACTTCTTTATATATGCATATATAGTTCTGTCAGCGTTTTGATTTTCTTCAACATTACAGTCTAAGTGGGAATTGTTGTGAAATAGGGATAGATTGTAAAGTTACATGTGGATGAATTGAAAAGAGTGAATGAATACTACAAAAAAATCAAGGTGTCAGAGGCGAATATTTTTCCGTCACAAAATACAGACGGATATTGTCACGAATTTATTTTCAGTCTGAAATTACAGACATATTATCTACGGATTTAAATGTTGGGTATTTAAAGAGTTTGTCCTCCATGATAAGTTTAGGAGACTTTAAGAACCTTATTTTCCACTAGCTGATATGTGAGTCAACTAATAAATAAAAAAGAGTTATGCTCTAGTCTGTTGCACCGCATGCACGTGGCACGAAGTGGTGGGTTTATGGCGGCATATGGCACTTGGATACAGGGGAAGAGCACATGTGCGAGTGCGATCAAGATCAGGCTGAGATTTTTTGATCTAATTTGTATTTTTATCATGAAGCGCTAGATTATAACCCATGCATTTTGGGCTATTTTAACATTACTTGTACAAATTACGTGCGTTGCGCGTAAATGTCCTATTTTTTATACAAACAAATGACAACGAAATATAACCTATATATACTTCATAATACTACGTTTTGCCTAGATTTGAAGATATCATTCACTTTTTATTTTTTGTTAAGTTCTACTGACCTTTTTATTTGTAGCTTTTTGGCTACTTTACATGTCTATTCTTAATTTGATAGTTAGGTTCTCATCTTCTCGTTCCACTATCATCAATTAACATGACGTCAATCGCATTTTTGAATATTTTTGTATGTCTGAAGTTTTCTTTATGCTTAAATTAATATGATTTTTCTTGTTCATGTTGAAGACATATCTGGTTCATTTTTTATTCTTAAGGTTTTATGTACGAGACTTTCAATTGGTTTTATTAGCCAAATAAGACACATCATCTGGAATAATTATTATTATTTTTAAACATAATCAGAATTAATTGCAAAAAGTATCGCACACAGTAAGCCAGATCACATATGTCATCTCATACTCATAAGGCAAGAGGGGTGGTTATGTCTAGTGATATATTTACTTACGGTCTGTTTGGTTCAAGGAAATTGGTTGGTTGGGAAAGGAGAAAAGAACACAAGAAAACCATTTTTTTCCCACCCTTTTCCTCACCATAGAAAAATATGGGCTCAAATTACTATATGATTCTTTCTCCTATTTTCTTTTCCTTTTCATTTTCTCTAGTAACCAAACAATGGGAAATGGTTTTCCTTTTGTTTTTTCCCCTTTCTCTAACAATTTCTTTGAACCAAACAGAGTGTTAAGGTGCATGTGTTTTTAAAACTTTTACATCCAACAAGAAAATGTATGCCGGTTAAACTAATTTCTAGTATGGGCATGACATATTTATTCAGGACATTGTATCATGAAGAAACTAAACCAAAAACAATAAGCTTAACAAACTTGAACGGTCTTGTTATAGACACAGGCTCAACTCTTTATTCAACTAACTCATAACAATGCTGAATACTAATCCAGCCATCTTTCTAAAAAAATTGACACAATTTGCAGATCATATTTCCAATCTGCATCCTCATGGCTTGTCTTTTCTTCAACTGATGTCTTGTCTCACTTCTTCGCCACTCAAAACCAGCAACTCAAATTATTTCAAAAAAAAATAAAAATCATCTAATTCGAAAAGAAAGTTGTACTTTGTACACTAAAGAAATGATAATCGAAATGGGCATTTGTTTCCTCTTATGTTGCTATTTTACCAACAATAAACAATTTTATAATAGGTTAATTAACCTATAAGACTTCCATAACAGTTGGAAAAATTATGAAAAATATTAATTCAATCAATGAGATTGATCGGCTACTTTTGCATATAAAAAGGCTTGTCAAGGGAGTTGAAGAGTTGTGATTTATCATTAAGTTTTTCTTTAGTTAATGGAGTAATTGCTAGTATATTATGTGTTAAATTCTTTGGGAAACCTTGATCCCATGAGATCATTTATCAAAATATAAATATTATTTTATGTTTTAAAAAGGATAAATTAGTCAAATCACAATTGGAAGAAACACCTTCGAAGATCCATACTTTTATAGTATAGATAATAGATAATAGAGTGCAACTAAATGATATATATGTTAGAGAAAAGGCTGAATGAATTGTTGTGTCTTATAATTAAAAGTTGTATATTTGATTGACACAACAATTCATACGAAGCTGTCAAACATTCGTAGATCAATGATTTAAATCCAGAGACTTAATATAATTAAAAAAAAATAGTCTTTCCCCTTCTTTATTTCAATTTCTTCGCCCTCAACATACAGAATTTTGTAGGTAGCTTTCAGACTGGTAGGGGCACCGCCCCCCTCCCTCCTCAACTTTAAAAAAATTATTCTTTTACCCTAGAGGTTTTTGATCTTCTAAATTGTCACACCGCACTCCCCAAAAAAAAAAAAACAAAAAATATTAGGTGCAGCAGCCCCCCTCCCCCTTCAACTTTAAAAAATTACTTTTTTTACCGTACAAGTTTTTGATTTTTTGGGCCCCTTCCCCAAACCTAAAAATATCAAGATTTCCCCACATATTTTCGTATTCACCCCCGGGTATAAAATCCTAGCTGTATCCTTTCTTTCAGAATTACTATCTGAAGTTGCATAGGTCTTGTCATATACTTGAAACTGACTTGCCACATCAACCCGGACCAATATCATTTTATAGATATTGTCTTTGACAAATCTCAAAACCATTTCTTTGTTTTTTTATTCCACATATATTTCATGCAATACGTGTATAAGTATTGCCTTGGAGTGTATTTGATATTTGTTTTTGTCTTGTTGTTTGAACTCAAGTTGTTTATGTAGACAATGTGAAATAAATATGGGCTCATATATAAATCTTGCTTAGCTTTGCTAAGCTATACAGTAATATTAAATCATAGAAATAAGTTGCTTATTCTCAAATATTTGTGATCTACAAGAGTGCAATCATCTTATTATCTTTTATTATAAAAAAAAAATGAATAGAAAAAAGAATGCTATCATCTTATTAGGAAAAAAAACAAGAATGCAATCAAGACTTAGCCTCAATCGCTTAATATTCATTATTTCCAATGGTCACTATCTTACTAATTGTTCACACCGAAGCACTTAAGTTTGATGTTGTGCTATTAACCGATCTTGTGCACCCGAGCGTCCTCAGAGCTGGTTCAATGAGAATAGTCTCGATACGAGAGTAAGCATGATGTGTAAAGTGTATACCGTCCCAGAAGATATATTGGTTTGGGTAACGGCAAACCGGAACTTGTGGGCCTCCACAAAATCTCTTGCTATCGTAATTGTATTTTCCTCCGGTTCCACAACAAGCCATCAATGCTAGTTCCCCGTTGGGGCCTGTTACAATTTACAAGCACAAGAATTAATATAGTTCCTTCAAGAAGCGAACACAAAATAAATAAGAACGAACACTTACCATAAGATGCATCACGAATAACTTCTAATGTACCATCATAAATTGCTCCATAATTTATAATGATATTAGGGAATTCCAGATTGAGATCTTTGATGGCTTGTTGTAGATAATCGTTTTTTGACACGATAAGATCATTCACAGACTTCAAGCAGCCTAATTCGTCGTAATCTCTGGAGTTATTACTATGCAACGCAGTTAAAATGTATGGGAAACATCCAAGGGGAGCATTTCCTGGAATTATCAATCGTGTAGCGCCCATCCTAATCAGTTCCTGTGTTATTGAATATAATTAGCTATTATTGAATCATTTTAATAGTATATTAACAAATGAGATGTAAAGAGTAAAAATAAAAATTATTTGAATATTTAGAATAAATTTGGACATAGGTACTTACTCTTGCAACTCTGATTTGAGCCCGTGTGATTAGGGCACGTAAGTTTGTACTTCTTCAATTGATTTGCCTTGGGTCAATGCATAGCCGATGTCGTTGCCCTCAATATCTCCCAGAAATAAAAAGGAGGTTTCCATCCTAGTTGCGCGTTCTGATATAAATGGAATCGAATATCAGTAACTACATGCACGTTCAAGATCAATTCTATTTAAAAAGGCGGATGTGTATACTCGTTAAACAAGTGTACATAATTGTTAAATCATATATAACAAACCTTTTGCTGATGGGAAATTGGAATTCAAATAATTTTTAAACCATCTTAGTTGAGCACTAAGGGGAACAGCGGCATAAGGTGGAATCTTAATGCCCCTCGATTTGAAAAAGTTAATGTCAAGCACTGGGCTTCTGGCAACTGAAAAGATAACTCCGTCATAGTTTTCAGAATCATTCATATTCAAATAGGGTGCAAGATGCGGCAGGCCGAAATCAGTAGCTGCAAGACATAGAGACACATATACATCAATGATTTGAATATGAATGTGATAGATACATGCAAATTAATTAATCTCAGTTTTGCAGCTCCGAAATGATTATGCATATATGCATATTCTTATATATATACCTGCAAAGTCGAAGTCATTGAGGCCATCAGACCAACGACCAGTGGGCCAACCGGGGGAAGATCTACCATAAGGCAAACGTGCGGCTGGATTTGGAGTTCGGGAAGGGACGTGAATAGAGTTACCAACATCTGTGAACCCATCTCCAAAATGGTATAAATACTGAAACGGGCAATTGACATGTTCAATATGTTGGGATGAAGCTGCACTAGCTAGAATTAACAGACAAAAGCATATGATCATATCTTGGCACTTCATGCTTGATAGTCAAAAACTGATGTGAGAGAGAGAGAGAGAGAGAAGATTGCAATGGTGGAGTGGGAAGCTCTAAGAGCCGGTTTATATATATATATATAGGTATTGGTGGGGATGGAGATGGAGATGGCGCCCAATTCAATCAACATATATATCAGCGTGGACCTCATCAAACATTAATGGTTTAACTTTGAATTTGAAGTATTCAAACGCTGCATTGACCTATATATTATTATATATTGTCAATTGCATGGAATGTTTTCAGTCAACTATGTGCTTAAAGAGAAACACGCGGTAATCTTATTGCTAAATTCGTACATGTAAAATTGTGGGAAAATTGCATTTGATAATATATTAAGCTTATCTAAACAGCAATTTCATTTTTAATCTCTTTGCTTAAAGATCCATAGATGACATTGGAGTTGAAACTGACGATGTCCCACATATTATTAGATAATTCTCATTGTTTATTTCACTATGATGTTAGATATTTAAAATCATAATATCTTTTAATTTCCCCAGTGAATGTTTAAATTTTCTTTATATTCATTCTGCTTCTTATAGGTCTTCGTTCTACTTGAAACAAAAAGAAGAACAAAAAAGAGAAGAAGACGAGAAAACAGAATGAGAGTTTGGAATTAAAATAAAATTATTCTATTTAATTTTTTGATTTTATTTATAACAACAAACAACATTGTAAATCTATAAAGATATCATTTTTTTTAGGGAAAATTACTAAAAAACCCTTAAAATAAACTTTTATATCCAAAAAACCCATGATAATATTTGTCAATCCAAAAAACTCATTCCATCAACTTTTCATTCCAAAAAACCCAATAATTAGGGTTAACAAATTTATGGACTTAGTTGCCCTTAGCCTTCTAGATTAAAAATTAATCTATTGTTGTTATCCAATAAGATTTATTTATTTAAAAATTTTGTATTGATAATTGATATTAATTATGATTTTAATTTTAAATTTTCAAATTTTTTAATCTTTTTAAAAAATTTAAAACATATATTTATAGATAACCACCATATTAATATCAAAAATAAATTATATCTCTAGTTCCCCTTTGAAGAAAGCTCTACTCCTTCGAAAAGTTTGTGGTAGTTCATTTGCAAATTACATCTCTAGTTCCCCTTTGAAGAAAGCATTTGGTCCAAAATTCGCATGTAACCTTTGGGAAATTATTATGATCTTTGAGCGGAATGTCAAATGACCGTTACTTAAGGTGAGTTTCTTGAAGGAATTGGTCCAATACAATATCATATGGATCTATTTTCATTTAATTTAATTTGCAGCTCCTTACTATTATGCAAAGGGCCCTCTTTCGAGTTGACTTCACAAGAAGTGGAAGACTTACAGAATGTCAGCTCTAGACAATTTCAAAAAGATAAAAATTAGGGTGAATAACATGTACACCTCCTCGCTTTCGTGCTAATAATCAATATGCCCGTAAGTTTTAATAAATTATAAACAGATCTCCTCAAGGGGTCTATTTGTAAGGTTTACAATCAGTCTATTACATGACCCCTGTTTTTCAAGTAATCAGGATTTGATAAAAGGTGTCTACGTAATTTACAAAAAGCAAAATTTAACTTTTAGTCCTGTATCTTTTCAAAATACATATTTAATCCTGTAAGTTAACAAATTTCAACACATCTAGTTCTCCATGTTTGAATAAACAAATTTAGTCTTGTAATTGAATTAAAATTTTAATTTTGGTCCAAAATCAATGCGCCGGCTATCTTAATAAATGAAGGGGTAGTTTAGTCCAAAAAGTTGTTAATCCTCACTTTTGGGGTTTTTGGATATGAAAAATTATTTTAGGGGGTTTTGAGTAATTTTTCCATTTTTTATTGTTTATAAAAATAAAGAACTACTAATTTATTAAAAAATTATTTGAAACATTTAACAATACAATTCAAGCTCTACTCCTTCGAAAAATTTGAGGTAGTTCATTTGCAAATTACATCTCTAGTTCCCCTTTGAAGAAAGCATTTGGTCCAAGATTCGCATGCATGTAACTTTTGAGAAATTATTATGAGCTTTGAGCGGAAGTGGAATGTCAAATGACCGTAACTTAAGGCGAATTTCTTGAAGGAATTGGTCTAATACAATGTCATATGGATCTATTTTCATTTAATTTAATTTGCAGCTCCTTACTATTATGCAGAGGGCCCTCTTTCGAGATGACTTCACTGGAAGAGGAAAACTTACAGAATGTCAGCTCTAGACAATTTCAAAAAGATAAATATTAGCGTGAATTACATGTACACCTCCTCGCTTTAGTGCTAATTATCAATATGCCCGTAACTTTTGGTAAATTATAAACAGATCTCCTCAAGGGGTCTATTTGTATGGTTTACAAGCAGTCTATTACATGGCCCCTGTTTTTCAAGTAATCAGGATTTGATAAAAAGGTGTCTACGTAATTTACAAAAAGCCAAATTTAACTTTTAGTCCTGTATCTTTTCAAAATAGATATTTAATCCTGTAAGTTAACAAATTTCAACACATCTAGTTCTCCATGTTTGAATAAACACATTTAGTCTTGTAATTGAATTAAAATTTTAATTTTGGTCCTAAATCGATGCGCCGGCCATCTTACCCTTTGCCAGACCGACATCACGTGACGCGTACATATTACACCCAAAAAATTCTAAACTTAACAAAATTTGGGGGTGGGGTGGGGCGCACTTCATTTTCCCCAAAATGCATAAACCCTAATTTCGTGCTAAATTAGGGGTGCGTCGATTAAATTGACGTGCCGAACATACCCGTTGGCAGACCGACATCACGCACGTGTTACCCGCAAAAAATCTGAAGTAAAAAAAAAACAATAACAACAATAGCAATAAAGAGGGGAGGGATGGGGGACACTTCAATATCCCCAAATTGCATAAACCCTAACTTCAACCATAGAACCTTAAATCTTTAATGGGAAAATTTCACTTTTGGTCCCATAACTTAGGCGTTTTTCAATTTTGGTCCCATTGTTTACGGATTTATCACATTTTATCCCATAATTTGCCTTTTTTTATCAATTTTGGTCCCATTAACGTTTTCCGTCCAAAAACTAACGGAATTAGTCAAACTTCCGTTAGTCTAACTTAAAAAAAATCCTAAAAACCTATTTTTTTATTATTATATTATTTTCTATTTTTTATTTTGATTTTTCCTTTCTCTTCTTCATCTTCTTCACCAAAAATACCCCAAAAAACCCTAATTTTATCTCTACAACAACTCCATCACCAACACCATTATCACCACCTTCCCCCCACCTCCACCACCTTCAAATCAGCCGCCGCCACCGCCTTCAATCCGCCGCCACCACCACCACCTTTCTATCCGCCGCCACCACCACTCTCAACCCCCTAGATCCACCCCACCACCACCACCTTCAAATCTGCTGCCACCACCACCACTCTCACCTCCCCCAAATCTGCAGCCGCCACCACCACCACTCTCACCTGCACAGATCCACAGCCGCCACCGCCCCCTTCAACCACCGCCACCACCACCGCCCCCTTCAACCAGCGCCACCACCACCACTCTCACCTCCCCAAATCCACAACCATCACCACCACCTTCAACCGCCGCCGCCACTCATCCCAAATCCCGCCACCACCACCTTCAACACGCTCTCACACACCCCCATATATATGTATAGGTATATGTGTATGTATATGTATATGTATTTTATATGTATATGTATATTCATATAAAAAAATCAAAATCAAAAATAGAAAGAAAAAAAAAAGTTAGTTTGACACGTGTCATCTCCCCATTAGTTTAGCTAACGGAAATATAATACCCTAAAGTCAGTCTTTATTTTTTAAAAAGAATAGTATTTTATAGTTCACCACCAAATATAATAGCCTATGTGAGTCCCAAAAAAGAGTCGAAAATGCTACTTCTTTAACCAATAAATTTTTCAACTATGCTTTAACATTCAAATATCAGTTTGAAGTGCACATTCAATTGTATCATTGTAGGCAAAATTGCAAATTTAGTCCCATGAGATATGGCCGTTTTAGTTTTGACCCCACGCTTTACGTCATTCTAAAAATAGTCCTTGGAAAAGTTGCAACATTAGTCCTTTTTCTAAACAATGTTAGTCCCCAAACTTTGTTTTCCGTTAAAATTTAATGGAAACTAACCGAATGTAATCTTAAGTAATAACATTTTGTGCCCTAAACTATACAAGTTGTCTAAAATACCCTGTAAACAAATATTAATGTCACTTTCCTTTGAGATAAAATTAAAAACAGTTGGGTAAGATAATGATTTTGTGGGGGTAAATGACAAAAAAAAAATATTAAGGGGTGTTTGATACAAGGCATATAGTTTCAGGGGGCGAAATACAATTTTCAGTTAACCATTCCGTTAAAAGCTAAAGCTCGGGAACAACATTTTTTTAAAAAAGGACTAACATTGCAGCTTTGTCAAATTAATGGGACTTTTTCTGAATTCACGCAAAGCGCGGGACTAGAATTAAACTAGCCCAATCCTATGGGACTAAATTGGCAATTTTGCCAATCAATGTACCCATTATTTTGATTTAAAATAAAGAGTCCTGCTTTCAGCTTTGGCTATTTTAGACTTTTGGAATCTTGCTGTATTTACATTTACTAAAGTTTTAAGTTGAAAGACGCCTATATATATGCATAGTACTATCAGCGTTTTGATTTTCTTTAACATCACAATCTAAGTGGGGAAGTGTTGTAAAATATGGATAGATTGCAAAACTTCAATGTGCAAGAATTGAAAAGAGTGAATGAATGTGTTGGGTATTTGATCAGTAATTTGCCCTACACGACAAGTTTAGGAGACATTAAGTGTCTTTATATACTACATGCTGATATATTAGTCCACTAATAAATAAAAAGAGTTATGCTCTAGTTTGTTGCACCGCATGCACGTGGCATGAAGTGGCGCATTTACGGCGGCATTTGGAACTTGGATACAAGGCAAAAGCGCATGTGCATGTGCAGTGAAGATCATGTAGCTGAGATTAAATTTTTAACTTAATGTGTATTTTTGCGCGAAGTATAATATTATAACCCGAACAATTTGGACTACTTTAACATTGTAATTCTAAAAGACTGCAACTAAATGATATATGTGTTTGTGAAAAGGCCGGAATGAAATGTTGTGTCTTATAAACAAAAGTTGTATATTTAATTGACAAAACAATTCATAGAAAGCTGTAAAACATCAGTAAATCGATAACTTAAATTCAGAGACTTTATATAATTAAAAATTTGACATTCTTCTTCTTTCATTCAATTTCAAAGTTCTCAACATACAAAATTTCGTAGATAGTTTTATAGCCAACTTTCAGACGGGGGCGGAGCAAGGGGATGGCGTGAGCAGCCCCCCACCCCCCTCAACTTTTGAAAACCTACAAGTTTTTGATCCCCCCCCCCAACCCCCCCCCCCCCTCCCTCCCAAAAAAAAAAAAACCTAGCAATATCAAAATGTTCCCGTATCGTTTCATATTAGACCCCCGAATATATAATCCTAGCTACATCCCTGCATTCAGAATTATTATCTGAAGTTGCATAGGTCTTGTCGTATCCTTTAAAGTGATTTGTGAAGTAGCATAGGTCTCGTGGTATCCTTGAAAGTGATTAGCCACATAAAACCGACAAATGTCATTTTATAGATATTGTCTTTGGCAAGTCTCAAAACGATTTCTTTTTTTTTTCTCCACATATACTTCTTACAATACATGTATAAGTATTGCCTTGGAGTGTGTTTGGTATGTACTTTGGTCTTGTTGAATGTACTCTAGTTGTTATTGTTAAATTTTAATCATAAAAAGAAAAAAGACAATGTGAAATAAATATGGTCTCAGTGTATAAATCTTTCTTAGCATAGCTAAGTTATTCAATTATGGAAAATCAAAGAAATAAGTTACTTATTCTGAAATACTTGTGATGTACAAGAGTGAAATCATCTTTTTTAAAAGAAAACAAAACCAATGAATGAAACAAAAGAATACAATCAAGACTTAGCCTCGAACGCTTAATATTCATTATTAGCTATTGGTCACTATCTTGCTAATTCTTCACACAGAAGCACTTAAGTTTGATGTTGTGCTATTAACTGATCTTGTGCACCCGAGCGTCCTCAGAGCTGGTTCAATGAGAATAGTCTCGATACGAGAGTAAGCATGATGTGTAAAGTGTATTCCATCCCAGAAGATATATTGGTTAGGGTAACGGCAAACCGGAACCTGTGGGCTTCCACAAAATCTCTTGCTGTCGTAATTGTATTTTCCTCCGGTTCCACAACAAGCTATCAATGCTAGTTCCCCGTTGGGGCCTGTTACAATTTACAAGCACAAGAATTAATATAGTTCCTTCAAGAAGCAAACACAAAATAAATAAGACGAACACTTACCATAAGATGCATCACGAATAACTTCTAATGTACCATCATAAATTGCTCCATAATTTATAATGATATTAGGGAATTCCAGATTGAGATCTCTGATGGCTTGTTGTAGATAATCGTTTTTTGACACGATAAGATCATTCACAGACTTCAAGCAGCCTAATTCGTCGTAATCTCTGGAGTTATTACTATGCAACGCAGTTAAAATGTATGGGAAACATCCAAGGGGAGCATTTCCTCGAATTATCAATCGTGTAGCGCCCATCCTAATCAGTTCCTGTGTTATTGAATATAATTAGCTATTATTGAATCATTTTAATAGTATATTAACGAATGAGATGTAAAGAGTAAAAATAAAAATTATTTGAATATTTAGAATAAATTTGGACATAGGTACTTACTCTTGCAACTCTGATTTGAGCCCGTGTTATTAGGGGCACATAAGTTTGTACTTCTTCAATTGATTTGCCTTGGGTCAATGCATAGCCGATGTCGTTGGCCTCAATATCGCCCAGAAATAAAAAAGAGTTTTCCATTCTTGTGGCTCGTTCTGATATAAAAGAAATCGAATATCAGTAATTAAAGGTTCAATGTCATTTATATTTAGAAAGACGGAGATATATACTCATTAAATAAGTGTACTTAATTGTTAAATCATAACAAACCTTTTGCTGATGGGAAATTGGAATTCAAATAACTTTTAAACCATCTTAGTTGAGCACTAAGGGGAACAGCAGCATAAGGTGGAATCTTAATGCCCCTCGATTTGAAAAAATTAATGTCAAGCACCGGGCTTCTGGCAACTGAAAAGATAACTCCATCGTAGTTTTCAGAAGCATTCATATTCAAATAAGGTGCAAGATGTGGCAGGCCGAAATCGGTAGCTGCAAGTCATAGAGACACATATATATACATCAATGAATTGAATGTCATGAGTATTGCTCTTCTGAAATGATGAAGCCTACGTTTTCTTATATACATACCTGCAAAGTCGAAGTCATTGAGGCCATCAGACCAACGACCAGTGGGCCAACCGGGGGAAGATCTACCGTAAGGCAAACGTGCGGCTGGATTTGGAGTTCGGGAAGGGACATGAATTGAGTTACCAACATCTGTGAACCCATCTCCAAAATGGTATAAATACTGAAACGGGCAATTGACGTGTTGAATATGTTGGGATGAAGCAGCACTAGCTAGAATTAACAGGCAAAAGCAGATGATCATATCTTGGCCCTTCATGCTTGTTAGTAATTTCAGTACGGTTTGCAATTGTGATATTAATTGATTAAGTCAAAACCTGTGAGAGAGAGAGAGAGAGAAATGATTGAGATATCCTAGAAAGAATATGGTAATTAAGAAGATTGCAATGGTGTAGTATATATATAGGTATTGGTGGGGATGGAGATGGCGCCCAAGTCTTATTCAACTAACATATATATCAGCGTGGACTTCATCAAACATTAATGGTTTAACTTTGAATTTGAAATATTCAAACGCTGCCTTGACCTGCTATATATTGTCAATTGTATGGAATGTTTTCTGTCAATTATGTGCTTCAACTGAAACACACGGTAATCTTATTGCTAATTAGTATATTTAAAATCATTGAACAAGCAGCCATGGAGATCTATGGTTTTGCTTAGTTCTCATGCATTATAGCTTAGCCATTATATATATATATATATATATATAGGGATAATTACACTGGGTACCCTGACGTCTATTGTTTAATTATAAAAGAAAGAACAAAATGCAAATGATTTTTGTAAATCTTTCCCTTTCAACCCGGCCCACGAAATGAGACCGGCCCAAAAGGCCAGGTTAGAGCGGGGCTGGACTCGATTAATTATACAAACTTCAAATCTATCTTATTTAGTTTAATTACAGCCCAATTCACATGGTTTGGGCTCATAACAAGCCCCCCCCCCCCCCCCCCCCCCCCCCTCCTAATTATAATTAAAACGTGCCCCCTTCTAACTAATAACGGCCATTATTCATGCTTGACATAAAGTGTAAAATATCAATCTTACCTTTGTTTTAGAAAAAAATAATAAGCAGTTAAAAATAGTAAATTACTTTAATAACCTTTTTATTTTGTATAACCTGCTTTATGGAATCGTATTACAGACATCCCTCATATAAAAGAACTTTACTTTTTTCCAGGTAGTTTTGAGAAATGTTTAGGCTATGTTTGTTTGTGTTTCCTAATCCATATTTTCATTTTCAATCCCATTTGAAAATGAAAATACACACTTTACACCATTCTCATCTGAAAACACTTATTTTCATTTTCACTTTCACATTCTCCAATAACTACATTTCACTTTATCAAATCACATTTACATTTTTATTTCTCTCACATCTTTTTCTAAAAATCCACATTTTCGGCAACAATTGTGATGCTATAGTGGAATAAAATACGTGGTTTTAACCTTCATATGCACGTGCACATTTTAAGATCCATTTTGAATATATATAATGCTCTTTTTGAGATCGATTTTTATCATTTTTACTTATAAATATATTTAATCAATATATCATTACCTATTATTTTATATATATTATTCACATAATCATTACTTTTAACTAACTCAATCATTTCATACATCATCAATTCATCAATTCCAACAAATTTCAAAAACACAACCAAACATGCCTATATTTTCACACTAAAATCAAAAAACTCATTCTCTCATACATTTTAGAAAATGACGGTTGTAAATGAAATGAAAACACATCCAAATAGAGCCTTATGATCTTTGTGTGGAAGTGGAATGTAAAATGAGCGGAATTTAAGGTGAATTTCTTGATGGAGTTGGTCCAATACAATGTCATATGGATCATTTAATTTTGCAGCTTCCTAGTAATGTGAGATTCCTCTTTTGAGTTGACTTCACATGTAGAGGAGGACTTGAAGAATGTCAGCTCTAGACAACTTTCAAACGATAAATATTAGGTTGAATTACATTTACACCCCTCACTTTAGCTCCAATTATCAAATTGCAACTAATTTTTGGTAAAATTTTAACGAGATTCCTCAAGGGGTCTATTTGTAAGATTTCAAAGAAATGAAATTGTAAAATTTTTTAAATACACAGAGGGTACAATCGAGAGAATATCTTAACATGATAGGCAATGCTTTATGTAATAACGAAAAGTTCGGAAACTTTTTAATAATTTGCACTAATGTGGGGGTAATTTTTCGTAATTTCTCTAAATATTGTTTAGGAAATATCTCATTTTTTTTGTATCATAATCGACCGTCTGTACACTTTTGGTACTAAACATTTTTGAAATATCAAATTTGGCACAAACTCTGCCCATTTGTACCACTTTTGGTACGGACATTACCTACTTGACCGAAAATATCACGCGAGATACACGTGATTGTTAACTTCACATGTGCTGTCAAAAAATGGGACAATTGTGGTATCATAAATGAGACAAATTAAATGATCAAAGTTTGGTACCAAAAAGGGGATTTTCCCATTTATCTTCACAAACACGTGCATAATCACATGCAAACTTAACAGTCACGTGCATGTCACATATTTTTTTCTGTCAATTATATAATTCCAATACCAAAAATGATACAAATAGGCAGAGTTTGTGTCAAAAGTGAGATTTTAAAAATATTTTGTAACAAAATTATACACATGCATGATCATTTATGGTATTAAAAATGAGATATTCTTTATTATTACAAGCTTTAATCCATTACTGAATTTCGAGCTCTCTGTAAAACACGAGTGCAATTTTTATACTTTCATTTTTTCACACATCATTTACATAAGGCTAAATTACATAGACACTCCATGCGTGAGACTTTAATTATAATAAATAATAAGTTTTGAAAAATTAAAATTACTTCTTTTGTCAATAAAACCATGTTACAATCAAATTCACCCATGTTCAGTAAAAACTTATTACATGACCCCTATTTTTCAATTAATAATAAGGTTTTGATAAACGTGTCTACAGAGTTTTGAGAAGACACAATTTCACTTTTAGTCCTGTAACTTAGGGATCTGGACAATATGCATTCAATATTTTTTATTAAGTCCTGTAAGTTAACTAATTTCAACACATCTACTCATCCAGGTTTGAATAAACAGATCTAGTCTCGTAACTACATGAAAATTTCTTTTTAAAATGCTAAATTGACGTGCCGAACATACCCGTTGGCAGACCGACATCGCGCACGTGTTACCCGCAAAAAATCTAAAGTAAAAAAAAAAACAATAACAACAATAGCAATAAAGAGGGGAGGGATGGGGGACACTTCAATATCCCCAAATTGCATAAACCCTAACTTCAACCATCGAACCTCAATTCTTTAATGGGAAAATTTCACTTTTGGTCCCATAACTTAGGCGTTTTTCAATTTTGGTCCCATTGTTTACGGATTTATCACATTTTATCCCATAATTTGCCTTTTTTATCAATTTTGGTCCCATTAACGTTTTCCGTCCAAAAACTAACGGAATTAGTCAAACTTCCGTTAGTCAAACTTAAAAAAAATCCTAAAAACCTATTTTTTATTATTTTATTATTTTCTTTTTTTTATTTTGATTTTTCCTTTTTCTTCTTCACCAAAAATACCCCAAAAAACCCTAATTTTATCTCTACACCAACTCCATCACCAACACCATTATCACCACCTTCCCCCCACCTCCACCGCTGCCACCACCTTCAAATCAGCCGCCGCCGCCCCCACCACCACCAATCCGCCGCCGCCGCCGG
This sequence comes from Buddleja alternifolia, assembly GCA_019426215.1. Taxonomy (NCBI): domain Eukaryota; kingdom Viridiplantae; phylum Streptophyta; class Magnoliopsida; order Lamiales; family Scrophulariaceae; genus Buddleja; species Buddleja alternifolia. The sequence goes on along the minus strand of CM033401.1, from coordinate 37,541,531 downwards.
CACCACCACCACCACCAATCCGCCACCGCCGCCACCACCACCACCACCTTCAAATCTGCCGCCACCACCACCACTCTCACCTCCCCAAGATCTGCAGCCGCCACCGCCACCACCACTCTCACCTCCACAGATCCACAGCCGCCACCGCCCCCTTCAACCACCGCCACCACCACCACCACCTTCAACCAACGCCACCATCACCACTCTCACCTCCCCAGATCCACAACCATCACAACCACCTTCAACCGCCGCCGCCACTCATCCCAAATCCCGCCACCACCACCTTCAACACGCTCTCACACACCCCCATATATATGTATATGTATATGTGTATGTATATGTATATGCATATGTATATGTATATGTATTTTATATGTATAAGTATATGTATTTTATATGTATATGTATATTCATATAAAAAAATCAAAATCAAAAATAGAAAAATTAAAAAAAAAAAAGTTAGTTTGACACGTGTCATCTCCCCATTAGTTTAGCTAACGGAAATCGACGGCTGGGACCAAAATTGAGAAAAAATACAAATTATGGGATATAATGTGATAAACCCGTAAACAATGGGACCAAAATTGAAAAAAGCCTAAGTTATGGGACCAAAAGTGAAATTTTCCCTTCTTTAATCTATACCTTCAAATTTTCACCTCTTCAAACTTTTGGACCATAAAATAAAGATTTCCCCTTCATTTAGCCCCAAATTTTGGGCTAATTGAGGATGCGTCGATTTAGGGCCAAAATTAAATCTTTCCTATAGTTGCAAGACTAGATGTGCTTATTCAAACATAAAGGAAAAAATGTATTAAATTTTGTTAATTATGGGACGAAACATGTTATTTGAAGATATTGGACGTATTTTGTCAAAACTCCTAGCTTATAGGACTGAAAAGTGAAATTCCGCCTTTACAATAAAACCTCAGGGCACCCGTTCTAATACCCAATAAATGAGAAGGTGAGCATGTAAGTGTAACTATCATGTTTATTTTCACACAGTTATCAACAATCTTGCACCAGAATCATTCTTACAAGCTCTTGGGACCTCGAGTCTCGAAGCATCACAAGTATCAATGTGATTCGCTTCATATGATCTCAACCATATACAAACTATTGTGATTATAACATAACTTTATAAAAATCACTCATTAAGTTGCATTTATTTTCTTCCCTAATGGAAGCAAGTCTTCCAGATAAAACCAGGTGGAAGTGCATATTTAAAGGATTGAACAAACTATAATCTCTTTCTACTGTAAGTACAACGAAATGCCCCAAGTCAGTCTTTTTTTTTTTTTTTTGATAGTTAAAATCACTAGATATTAAAAATGAAATACAAAGCCCAAAGTCAGTCTTTATTTTTTAAAAAGAATAGTATTTTCTAGTTCACCACCAAATATAATAGCGTATGTGAGTCCCAAAAAAGAGTCGAAAATGCTACTTCTTTAAGCAATAAATTTTTCAACTATGCTTTAACATTCAAATATCAGTTTGAAGTGCACATTCAATTGTATCATTGTAGGCAAAATTGCAAATTTAGTCCCATGAGATATGGCCGTTTTAGTTTTGACCCCACACTTTACGTCATTCTAAAAATAGTCCTTGGAAAAGTTGCAACATTAGTCCTCTTTCTAAATAATGTTAGTCCCCAAACTTTGTTTTCCGTTAAAATTTAATGGAAACTAACCGAATGTAATCTTAAGTAATAACATTTTGTGCCCTAAACTATACAAGTTATCTAAAATACCCTGTAAACAAATATTAATGTCACTTTCCTTTGAGATAAAATTAAAAACAGTTGGGTAAGACAATGATTTTGTTTTATTTTATTATTATTATCTTATTATTTTTCAGGGGGGGTAAATGACAAAAAAAAAATATTAAGGGGTGTTTGATACAAGCCACATAGTTTCAGTGGGCGAAATACAATTTTCAGTTCACCATTCCGTTAAAAGCTCAAGCTCGGGATCAGCATTTTTTTTAAAAAGGACTACCATTGCAGCTTTGTCAAATTAATGGGACTTTTTCTGAATTCACGCAAAGCGCGGGACTAGAATTAAACTAGCCCAATCCTATGGGACTAAATTGGCAATTTTGCCTATCAATGTACCCATTATTTTGATTTAAAATAAAGAGTCCTGCTTTAAGCTTTGGCTATTTTAGACTTTTGGAATCTTGGTGTATTTACATTTACTAAAGTTTTAAGTTGAAAGACGCCTATATATATGCATAGTACTATCAGCGTTTTGATTTTCTTTAACATCACAATCTAAGTGGGGAAGTGTTGTAAAATATGGATAGATTGCAAAACTTCAATGTGCAAGAATTGAAAAGAGTGAATGAATGTGTTGGGTATTTGATCAGTAATTTGCCCTACACGACAAGTTTAGGAGACATTAAGTGTCTTTATATACTACATGCTGATATATTAGTCCACTAATAAATAAAAAGAGTTTTGCTCTAGTTTGTTGCACCGCATGCACGTGGCACGAAGTGGCGCATTTACGGCGGCATTTGGCACTTGGATACAAGGCAAAATCGCATGTGCATGTGCAGTCAAGATCATGTAGCTGAGATTAAATTTTTAACTTAATGTGTATTTGTGCGCGAAGTATAATATTATAACCCGAACAATTTGGACTACTTTAACATTGTAATTCTAAAAGACTGCACCTAAAAGATATATGTGTTTGTGACAAGGCCGGAATGAAATGTTGTGTCTTATAAACAAAAGTTGTATATTTAATTGACAAAACAATTCATAGAAAGCTGTAAAACATCAGTAAATCGATAACTTAAATTCAGAGACTTTATATAATTAAAAATTTGACTTTCTTCTTCTTTCATTCAATTTCAAAGTTCTCAACATACAAAATTTCGTAGATAGTTTTATAGCCAACTTTCAGACGGAGGCGGAGCAAGGGGATGGCGTGAGTAGCCCCCCACCCCCCTCAACTTTTGAAAACCTACAAGTTTTTGATCCCCACCCCCAACCCCCCCTCCCCCCCATCCCTCCCAAAAAAAAAAAAAACCTAGCAATATCAAAATGTTCCCGTATCGTTTCATATTAGACCCCAGAATATATAATCCTAGCTACGTCCTTGCATTCAGAATTATTATCTGAAGTTGCATAGGTCTTGTCGTATCCTTGAAAGTGATTAGTGAAGTAGCATAGGTCTTGTGGTATCCTTGAAAGTGATTTGCCACATAAAACCCGACAAATATCATTTTATAGATATTGTCTTTGGCAAGTCTCAAAACCATTTCATTTTTTTTGCTCCACATATATTTCTTACAATGCATGTATAAGTATTGCCTTGGAATGTGTTTGGTATGTACTTTGGTCTTGTTGAATGTACTCTAGTTGTTATTGTTAAATTTTATTCATAAAAAGAGAAAAGACGATGTGAAATAAATGTGGTCTCAGTGTATAAATCTTTCTTAGCATAGCTAATTATTCAATTATGGAAAATCATAGGAATAAGTTACTTATTCTGAAATACTTGTGATGTACAAGAGTGAAATCATGTTTTTTAAAAGAAAACAAAAACAATGAATGAAACAAAAGAATACAATCAAGACTTAGCCTCGAAAGCTTAATATTCATTATTAGCTATTGGTCACTATCTTACTAATTCTTCACACAGAAGCACTTAAGTTTGATGTTGTGCTATTAACTGATCTTGTGCACCCGAGCGTCCTCAGAGCTGGTTCAATGAGAATAGTCTCGATACGAGAGTAAGCATGATGTGTAAAGTGTATTCCATCCCAGAAGATATATTGGTTTGGGTAACGGCAAACCGGAACTTGTGGGCTTCCACAAAATCTCTTGCTATCGTAATTGTATTTTCCTCCAGTTCCACAACAAGCTAGCAATGCTAGTTCCCCGTTTGGGCCTGTTAGAATTTACAAGCACAAGAATTAATATAGTTTCTTCAAGATGTAAACACAAAATAAATAAGAATGAACACTTACCATAAGATGCATCACGAATAACTTCTAGTGTACCATCATAAATTGCTCCATAATTTATAATGATATTAGGGAATTCCAGATTGAGATCTCTGATGGCTTGTTGTAGATAATCGTTTTTTGACACGATAAGATCATTCACAGACTTCAAGCATCCTAATTCGTCGTAATCTCTGGAGTTATTACTATGCAACGCAGTTAAAATGTATGGGAAACATCCAAGGGGAGCATTTCCTCGAATTATCAATCGTGTAGCGCCCATCCTAATCAGTTCCTGTGTTATTGAATATAATTAGCTATTATTGAATCATTTTAATAGTATATTAACGAATGAGATGTAAAGAGTAAAAATAAAAATTATTTGAATATTTAGAATAAATTTGGACATAGGTACTTACTCTTGCAACTCTGATTTGAGCCCGTGTTATTAGGGGCACATAAGTTTGTACTTCTTCAATTGATTTGCCTTGGGTCAATGCATAGCCGATGTCGTTGGCCTCAATATCGCCCAGAAATAAAAAAGAGTTTTCCATTCTTGTGGCTCGTTCTGATATAAAAGAAATCGAATATCAGTAATTAAAGGTTCAATGTCATTTATATTTCGAAAGACGGAGTTGTATACTCATTAAATAAGTGTACTCAATTGTTAAATCATAACAAACCTTTTGCTGATGGAAAATTGGAATTCAAATAACTTTTAAACCATCTTAGTTGAGCACTAAGGGGAACAGCAGCATAAGGTGGAATCTTAATGCCCCTCGATTTGAAAAAGTTAATGTCAAGCACCGGGCTTCTGGCAACTGAAAAGATAACTCCATCGTAGTTTTCAGAAGCATTCATATTCAAATAAGGTGCAAGATGTGGCAGGCCGAAATCAGTAGCTGCAAGTCATAGAGACACACATATATACATCAATGAATTGAATGTCAAGAGTATTGCTCTTCTGAAATGATGAAGCCTACGTATTCTTATATACATACCTGCAAAGTCGAAGTCATTGAGGCCATCAGACCAACGACCAGTGGGCCAAGCGGGGGAAGATCTACCGTAAGGCAAACGTGCGGCTGGATTTGGAGTTCGGGAAGGGACATGAATTGAGTTACCAACATCAGTGAACCCATCTCCAAAATGGTATAAATACTGAAACGGGCAATTGACGTGTTGAATATGTTGGGATGAAGCAGCACTAGCTAGAATTAACTGGCAAAAGCATATGATCATATCTTGGCCCTTCATGCTTGTTAGTAATTTCAGTACGGTTTGCAATTGTGATATTAATTGATTAAGTCAAAACCTGTGAGAGAGAGAGAAAGAGAAATGATTGAGATATCCTAGAAAGAATATGGTAATTAAGAAGATTGCAATGGTGTAGTATATATATAGGTATTGGTGGGAATGGAGATGGCGCCCAAGTCTTATTCAACTAACATATATATCAGCGTGGACTTCATCAAACATTAATGGTTTAACTTTGAATTTGAAATATTCAAAGGCTGCCTTGACCTGCTATATATTGTCAATTGTATGGAATGTTTTCTGTCAATTATGTGCTTCAACTGAAACACACGGTAATCTATGGTTTTGCTTAGTTCTCATGCATTACAGCTTAGCCATATATATATATATATATATATATATAGGGATAATTACACTGGGTACGCTGACGTCTATTGTTTAATTATAAAAGAAAGAACAAAATGCAAATGATTTTTGTAAATCTTTCCCTTTCAACTCGGCCCACGAAATGAGACTGGCCCAAAAGGCCAGGTTAGAGCGGGGCTGGGCTCGATTAATTATACAAACTACAAATCTATCTTATTTAGTTTAATTACAATCCAATTCACATGTTTTGGGCTCATACCCCCCTCCTAAATATAATTAAAACGTACGTTGACCCCCTTCTAACTAATAACGGCCATTAGTCATGCTTGACAGAAAGTGTAAAATATCAATTTTACCTTTGTTTTAAAAAAAATTAATACGCAGTTAAAAATAGTAAATTACTTTAATAACCTTTTTTTTTTGTGTAACCTGCTTTATGGAATCGTATAACAGACATCCCTCTTATAAAAGAACTTTACTTTTTTCCAGGTAGTTTTGAGAAATCTTTATGCTATGTTTGTTTGTGTTTCCTAATCCATATTTTCATTTTCAATCTCATTTGAAAATGAAAATACACACTTTACACCATTCTCTTCTGAAAACACTTATTTTCACTTTCATTTTCACATTCTCCAATAACTACATTTCACTTTATCAAATCACATTTACATTTTTATTTCTCTCACATCTCTTTCTAAAAATCCACTTTTTCGGCAACAATTGTGATGCTATAGTGGAATAAAATACATGGTTTTAACCTTCATATGCACGTGCACATTTTAAGATCCATTTTGAATATATTTAATGCTCTTTTTGAGATCGATTTTTATCATTTTTACTTATAAATATATTTAATCAATATATCATTACCAATTATTTTATATATATTATTCACATATTCATTACTTTTAACTAACTCAATTATTTCATACATCATCAATTCATCAATTCCAACAAATTTCAGAAACACAACCAAACATGTCTATATTTTCACACGAAAATCAAAAAACTCATTCTCCCATACATTTTAGAAAATGACGGTTGAAAATGAAATGAAAACACATCCAAATAGAGCCTTATGATCTTTGTGTGGAAGTGGAATGTAAAATGAGCGGAATTTAAGGTGAATTTCTCGATGGAGTTGGTCCAATACAATGTCATATGGATCATTTAATTTTGCAGCTTCCTAGTAATGTGAGAGCCCTCTTTTCAGTTGACTTCACATGTAGAGGAGGACTTGAAGAATGTCAGCTCTAGACAAATTTCAAACGATAAATATTAGGTTGAATTACATTTACACCCCTCACTTTAGTTCCAATTATCAAACTGCAACTAATTTTTGGTAAAATTTTAACGAGATTCCTCAAGGGTTCTATTTGTAAGGTTTATAAGAAATGAAATTGTAAAATTTTTTAAATACACAGAGGGTACAATCGTAAGAATATCTTAACATGATAGGCAATGCTTTATGTAATAACGAAAAGGTCGGAAACTTTTTAATAATTTGCACTAATGTAGGGGTAATTTTTCGTAATTTCTCTAAATATTATTTAGGAAAAATCTCTTTTTTTTGTATCATAATTGACCGTCTGTACACTTTAGGTACTAAACATTTTCGAAATATCAAATTTGGCACAAACTCTGCCCATTTGTACCACTTTTGGTACGGACAATACCTACTTGACCGAAAATATCACGTGAGATACACGTGATTGTTAACTTCACATGTGCTGTCAAAAAATGGGATAATTGTGGTATCATAAATGAGACAAATTAAATGATCAAAGTTTGGTACCAAAAAGGAGATTTTCCCATTGATCTTCGCAAACACGTGCATAATCACATGCAAACTTAACAGTCACGTGTATGTCACATATTTTTTTCTGTCAATTATATAATTCCAATACGAAAAATGATACAAATGGGCAGAGTTTGTGTCAAAAGTGAGATTTTAAAAATATTTTGTAACAAAATTATACACATGCATGATCATTTATGGTTTTGAAAATGAGATATTCTTTATTATTTATAACCTTTAATCCATGACTGAATTTCGAGCTCTCTGTAAAACACGAGTGCCATTTTTATACTTTCATTTTTTCACACATCATTTACATAAGGCTAAATTACATAGACACTCCATGCGTGAGACTTTAATTATAATAAATATAATAAGTTTTGAAAAATTAAAATTACTTCTTTTGTCAATAAAACCATGTTACAATCAAATTCACCCATGTTCAGTAAAAACTTATTACATGACCCCTGTTTTGCAATTAATAATAAGGTTTTGATAAATGTGTCTACGTAGTTTAGAGAAGACACAATTTCACTTTTAGTCCTGTAACTTAGGGATCTGGACAATATGCATTCAGTATTTTTTATTAAGTCCTGTAAGTTAACTAATTTCAACACATCTACTGATCATCCATGTTTGAATAAACAGATCTAGTCTCGTAACTACATGAAAATTTCTTTTTAAATCCTAAATTGACGTGCCGGACATACCCGTTGGCGGACCGACATCGCGCACGTGTTACCCGCAAAAAATCTAAAGTAAAAAAAAACAATAACAACAACAGCAATAAAGAGGGGAGGGATGGGGGACACCTCAATCACTAGTACAGAAAAGGCCTGTTACAGCGCACATTTTACAGCGGTTTTTGGAAAACCGCTGAACGGAGAGACTTATTACAGCGGTTTATAAGTGAACCGTTATAAAGGATATTAACCGGGCATCTATTACAGCGGTTCGATAAAAAACCGCTGTAATAGTTCGAACCTATTATAGCGGTTCGATAAAAAACCGCTATTATAGAGCGAACAGAAAAAAAAAAAAAAAAAATTTTTATAGCGGTTCGAAAATGAACCGCTATAATCGGTACGCCAATTATAGCGGTTCAGTACCGAACCGCTATAACTGGTAAACCGGTTTATACCAGTTATAGCGGTTCGGTACTGAACCGCTATAATTGGTAAACCGGTTATAGCGGTTCGTTCCCGAACCGCTATAACACGTAATTAAAAAAAAAAAAAATTCCCTCCCTTTTTTCCCCCCAAAAACCGAGCTCTCCCCCTCATTTCTCTCTACTATCTCTCACTCTCTACTCTACTCTCTCTCTCTACTCTACTATCTCTCTCACTCTCTACTCTACTCTCTCTCTCTACTCTACTATCTCTCTCACTCTCCAGCACCGCCCCCGCCATCGTCTTCACCACCACCACAATCCGCCGCCGCCGCCGCCGCCGCCCCATTTGATTTTTCTCTATCTCTCTACTCGATCTCTCTCCCTATACTCTACTCTCTCTCTCTATACTCTCTCTCTCACTCTCAAGCTAACCTAAACCGCCCCCGTCCCGTCGCCACCACCTCCACCACCACCCGAAACCGCCGCCGCCCGAGCAGCCGCCGCCGCCGCCGCCGCCGTGACCCACCACTCTCCTCCTCTCTCTCTTTATAGGTATATATATATATATGTTTATATATGTTATGTTATATATATATATTATGTATATATTAAATTTAGGTTATGTGTTAATTTCTTGTTTGTTATATATTAATGTTATGTTAATTCGGATTTTGTGATGTATATAATGTAGGTTATATGTTAATTTGTTAATTATTGTTATATATATCATGTTATGTTAATTGGGGTTTTATAAATTATATAGTGGATTTTTGTTATTATGTTGTAGTTGATTTTTTACTAACTTTGAATGCAAATCTGATTTGTTCTAGGCATGTCATGAGTATGTTCGATATATGTATGTATATCCCTATGTGTCTAGTTTCATATGAATAAAACGGTTCATGAATCGGAGCTTTCCACAATGAGTTATGAATTTTTTCGTGAAGACGCGCACAGCTGTTTTGAAAATTGACAGATTTTTCTCTAACTTTGAATACAAATCTGCTTTTTTCTAGACATCTACTGAGTATGTGAGATATATGTGTGGATAGCCCTATGTGTCTAGTTTCATATGAATAAAACGGTTCATGAATCGGAGCTTTCCACAATGAGTTATGAATTTTCTCGTGAAGACGCGCACAGCTGTTTTGAAAATTGACAGATTTTTCTCTAACTTTGAATACAAATCTGCTTTTTTCTAGACATCTACTGAGTATGTGAGATATATGTGTGGATAGCCCTATGTGTCTAGTTTCATATGAAGAAAACGGTTCATGAATCGGAGCTTTCCACAATGAGTTATGAATTTTCTCGTGAAGACGCGCACAGCTGTTTTGAAAATTGACAGATTTTTCTCTAACTTTGAATACAAATCTGCTTTTTTCTAGACATCTACTGAGTATGTGAGATATATGTGTGGATAGCCCTATGTGTCTAGTTTCATAGGAAGAAAACGGTTCATGAATCCGAGCTTTCTACAATTATTTATGAATTTTCTCGTGAAGACACGCACAGCTTTCTGCACAACCGAGAAGCTCCAAAAACTTTATATCGTGATGCTTTAATTTATTTGTAGTTTTATGTGCTTTTGGATCCAATTGGTGATCAATATTTATAATATGATGCTTTATTTGTAGTTTTTTATGTGATCTATGTGATCCAACTGGTGATCAATATTTGTAGTTGTTCCCCTGGAAATATGATGTTTTATGTGATCCAACTGGTGATCAATATTTTTGTATCGTTTTGTGTTCGTTGTGGGTGAAAGATTAGAGTGTTGGGTTTGTTGTGGTTGAAATTGGTAGTATTTTTTGCGTCGTTTCCCTGTTGAGATTTTAGCGGATCGTAAGATTCGACTTCTGTTGGTTACAACCCACTGAGAAGATTAAGTCGAGAACTTGGTAGAAATATTTGCGTCGTTACTCTGCCGAATTTTTTATAGAATAATGCGAAATAAATTAAAAATAAATTTATTTAATTAATTTAACTATCAACTGATGTTAAAATTATTTAATTTAATTAATTGAGAATTTAGATGGATCGAAGTTGGATTGTAGCGGATCGTATGTCGGAGCAATATGGGAAAGGGGTGAAAGAATTCATCGACTTTGCGGTTGAGCATGCATCGGATCCGACTAGGATTAGTTGTCCATGTTTACGTTGTTGTTTTGGAAAGAGAATTAGTCCACGTGACTTGGAAGATCATTTGGTGTGTAATGGAATTGATAAAAGCTACACACGATGGACAAGACACGGTGAAAGCAGTGCCACCTCAGCTGATTTGGGTGATACATCATATCGATCAGTAGATTTTGACATGGATGATTATGAGCCTGATCGTTTGGAGGAGATGACCAATGTGATCGAGGAGGATTTGCGAAATTGTCCCAAGATGTTCGACAATTTGACAAGTGATTCAAAGACACCCCTGTATAGTGGTAGTAATTTCACAAGATTGAAAGCAGTCCTAAACCTCTACAAGTTAAAAGCTAACAATGGGTGGAGTGATAAGAGTTTCACAGACTTACTTGGTCTATTAAAAAGTATGTTACCCGATGATAATGTGTTACCTAATCGTACTTATGAGGCTAAGAAGATGTTAACTGCAATTGGCATGGGATATGAGAGGATACATGCTTGTTTCAATGATTGCATCTTGTTTAGAAAGGACTATGCATCATTGACGGTGTGTCCCAAATGTGGCACCTCACGGTACAAGAAGAATGGATCTGCTCCTGTCAAAACAGCATGGTATTTGCCCATAATACCTAGATTTAGACGCATGTACAGTAGTGAAGCGTTTGCCAAGGACTTGACATGGTATGCTGATAGAAGGCTTGAACAAGGGATTGAAGATAACAAGATTAGACATCCTTCAGATTCTCCTCAATGGAAAAAGATCGATAATGATTTCCCTGAATTTAGGGAAGAACCAAGAAATTTACGCCTTGTATTGGCTACAGATGGAATGAACCCACATGGCTTGCAAAGTAGCTCACATAGTACATGGCCGGTGATTTTGATGATCTACAACCTACCCCCTTCGCGATGCATGAAGCGAGAGCATATTATGATGCCTATACTAATTTCCGGGCCGAAACAACCTGGAAATGATATAGATGTCTACTTGGCCCCTTTAATTGAGGATTTGAAAGAGTTGTGGGAGACCGGTATTAAAGTGTATGATGGGTTTAGAAAAGAGAGCTTCAATCTCAGAGTTATGTTGTTTGGTACAATCAATGATTTTCCAGCAAGAGCTAATCTCGAGGGATATGGTGTACATGGGCAATGTGCATGCCCCATATGTGTCAAGAGTACAGATCAATATAGACTCCCACACTCTCAGAAATATGCATTCCAAGGGCATCGAAGATGGTTGAATCGAGAACATCGATATCGTCGGTGGAAGAAAGCTTTCAATGGGAGCATAGAAGAATGTCGAGCTCCTAAGTGTTTGACCGGTGAAGAGGTGTTTGAGAATGTAAAAGACTTGGATATCAAGTTCGGAAAGACTTTTGCAGGCGGCCTTGCAAAAACTGGGTGGAAAAAAAGGTCAATTTTTTTTGATTTGCCGTATTGGAAATCTTTACATGTTAAACATTTTCTTGATATAATGCATATTGAGAAAAATGTATTTGATAGTGTCATTGGTACTCTTCTAAATGTGCCCGGCAAGACAAAAGATGGAGTAAAGGCAAGGTTGGACTTAGTTGAAATGAAGATAAGAGGTAAATTGGCACAAACAATGAAGGGAAAACGTACTTATTTACCTCCAGCAGCTCACACGCTATCTAGAAAAGAAAAAATTGCATTATGTGAGTTTCTTTGTGGAGTGAAAGTTCCCGAAGGGTATTCTTCGAACATTAGCAGTCTTGTATCAATGAAGGACTTGAAGCTAAAGCATATGAAGACTCATGATTGTCATGTAATCATGGATCATTTGCTACCAATTGCTTTACGGGCCATTCTGCCAAAAAAGGTGAGAGAAACGATAACTAGATTGTGTTTCTTCTTCAAAGCAATGTGGAGCAAGGTGTTTGATCCTGAACAATTGCCTGCACTTCAGAAACAACTTGTCCTCACTTTGTGTGAGCTTGAGATGTATTTCCCACCCGCGTTTTTTGATATAATGACTCACCTACCTATTCACTTGGTTAGAGAGACACAACTTTGTGGACCAGCTTTTATGAGATCTATGTATCCGGCTGAGCGTTATATGAAGGTATTGAAAGGCTATGTGAAAAATCGTAGCCGGCCGGAAGGTTGCATTGTTGAGCGGTACATAGTTGATGAAGCTATTACATTTTGCACAGAATATCTGAATGATTCTAACGTTGCAGAGCTTCAAAAGTCTCCTGTTGTGGGGGGGGGGGGGGAACAAAAGGAGAAAGCGTAATTGGAAAGCAATTAGTGAGTGTTCCTAGCACACAAAAGGATCAGGCACACCTATATGTGCTCCACAACACCGATGAGGTTGAGCCATATGTTGAAGAGCACAAGGACCAACTTAGGAGAATAAATTCAAGTAAAAATGAAAGTTGGATTTCAAGAGAACATAACAAGAGTTTTATCGATTGGTTCCGAAAGTGTATTCAAGAGAAACAAAATGAGAATTCACTTTCAGTTTCAGATAAATTGGCACGGTTGTCGGTGGGCCCGGGCAGATTCGTATTTTGTCATTCGGGTTATCGTATAAATGGTGTCACATTTTATACAAAAGACCAAGATGAACGGAGTACAATGCAGAATAGTGGGGTGAGTCTTGTAGCTGAAGCAATGCATATCTCAAGTGCGAAAGATAATAGCCCTATCTATGCCACTTTACCATATTATGGGGTGATTGAACGTATATGGGAGCTGGATTACAGTTGGTTTCGGGTGCCTGTATTTGGGTGTAGGTGGGTTGACCATAAAAATGGTGTCGATGATAGTGAAATAGGTTTTACTCGAGTAGACCTTGAAAAGGTGGGATACAAAGATGAACCTTTCATTTTGGCATCTCAAGCTAAACAAGTGTTTTTTGTCACCGATCCTGTCGATAAGAGGTGGTCCATTGTTTTATCGGCAAACAAAAATACTTGTATTGAGGATGATGGCCTATATAATGAAGATGATGGAGGAAATCCTATCTTAGGTGGTTCACAATCCACAAATAGTGACGGTGACTTGGATATCAGTGATGATGAATTGTATATGCGAGAAGATCACCAAGAAGGGATATGGATTAATCCTTCTGTTCGTCGGCGTACTAAACAAAATGGTCGTACTGAGGGATCACAAAAGATTAGTAAACCAGCGACAAAAAGAAAACGATGAAAGGTATTTGAACTTATTTGATAATTATATGAGTAACTTATTTGAACTCTTTTGTTAAGTATGCAGTTAAAGTGTAAATTATATTGAACCAGCTTGTAATATTATATTAGTGAATGAGTTACACTAACTTCTGTATTTTTTTGCTTTTGTAGGTCGATACCGTATACCACCACAGTCACCCTCTCCTCCGCCACTACCACGACGACCACTACCAATGTAAGCTTATCAATATTTGGTTTTGTACTTTTTGATGTGATTTATATGATCCAACTGATTAATGATGTGATTAATGCATATATATTTATTTTCGTTTGTTGTTGTTGAAATATTTGAATTTTCACTTATGAAATCTTGTAGATGGATTCTGGAGGTGCTGCAAACCCAAGTGTTGAAAGTGAGATACGGAGAGGTATTACAGCAATGAAGAAAGTAATAAAGGCCAAAAGTAAAGGCATAAAGCTACAAGTTGGTTAGAACGAGTATAGTCAACCAGTTGACCCAAATAAATCAACTTTTGTTGGTTACATTGGCGTGATAGCTCGTGACAGGGTCCCTATTACTATCAGTGATTGGCGCAGCGTCCCTGCAGCAATAAAATATGCCATTTGGAATGAAATAGCTGTAAGTTAGTTATTATATATTATGTTTTTAATTGGTAAATGTAGTTTTTTTTTTCTCTAAATTAACATTTTTTATATACTTTGTTCTTTGTTTTTTATAGTTGGCCTTTGATATTGACGAAAGTAGACAGAAGTTCGTCTTAGCCGAGGCTGGGAAGCTAGCTCGAAACTACAGGAGCTACTTGACCAGAATCTGGGTAGAGGATGATGATGGGAACATTAATTCAAGCCCACCCGAAAAATATCGTATATCTCAAGAAGATTGGACAAAATTTGTAGAAATACGCCAAAGTGAAGCTTTTCAGGTAATTATTTTAATTTATGGTTTCATTTTAATTTATTTGAAACTATATACATTGACTAATGCCTTGATTATATAATGAACAGCAACTACGTAAGGACAATTCTGAAAGAGCAAAGGACCCTGAATATCCTTACAGGGCATCACGTCTTGGATATGCTCAAGTGGAGTATATTGAGGTACGTAGTTCGTTACAAGTTGTAATTCTAATCAAATTTCCTTACAAATTTTCTAATCAAATTTCCTTAATTACAAATTTTCTAATCAAATTTATTTCCTTACAAATTTTCTTATATAGAAGCATAAAAGAAAGGATGCTGGGTCAGATGTCACAGAGGTGACACGAGCACTAGTGTGGAGGGTTGCACATTCTGACAGCCAGAACAAGATTGATAATGTCAATGTTAAAAGAGTAGTGGAATCAATGGTGAGTTATTTGCAATTTTAGTTATATAGTGTGTTGTATGTTTTTTTAAAAATAATTTTAAAATCACAAATTTTTGTATTTTTTAAATGTATTATTACAGGAAAGCTTATCACAGGAGGGTAGCCACAGTGGACCCGAGAAGACCCGGAATGATATACTGGCTATAGCTCTTAAAAAGAAGGAGCATCCGGGTCGAGTTAGGGGTGTAGGCTTTGGGGTATCCCAAACAGATTACTTTTCGGATTCAAAGCCTTCAAAAAATACGGTGATTGATAACTTGCAAGACACGGTTCAAATGCTCACTCAATCACTATTGAATTGCGACGCGAGTTTGAGCAGCATAGGGCGTCTGGGTCGTCGCAGCAGCCACATACAGAAGAGGCGGTTTCTTTGAAAGATAGCTGCCCAGAAGTGAAAGACCTTCCTCAGGTAATTAATGAAAAGCATATTGTTTAGTGATAATGTAACTTACAATCCTATATTTCTGTATGATATACAACATTTTCTAATATAATGGTATATATATATATATGTAGGATGTGGTGCAGTGTCAATTAGCACTTTCTACACCGTGTTATCGTTTGGTGGCAAGAGGAACAATGTACAATCAACCAAAGGATAGAACATTGCATACATGTCCATTAGCCTCCCACCTCGTGAAAGTGTCGATTGACATTGCAATTGAAGATATTGCACCCTTACCAGTCCCTCTCGATGATGAAGGAGTGTTCACAGTATCTGAGGCTGTGGGATACATGGTTGCTTGGCCTAAGAGTCTTGTGATTGTCGGTGATGCATCGGTACGTAATTATTAATAGCTAGTCATTATTAAATTATAACAATTGTTTAATGTTAATAAATATACTTTCATTGATAACGCCCACGTTTTGTTTTCTTTTGCTTATAGTCTCTCGGAAAATCCAAATCATCACTCGGAAAAAGCAAATCAGAGATGACGAAGCACTCACATGTCAAAAATACACCTCTAGTGGCCAACCCTCCTTCTCTAGTGGCCAACCCTCCTGCTCCACCCCCTAATTCACTTGCAATTCTTGAAAGGTTCTTTGGGATGATGGCTGCTGATAACACTATCCGGATAGACATACCTGAGGAAATCTTCAATATCCCCTTTCCAGAATATATTGGGCGGGAGGATATCGGTGACTTTGTGCATAAAGAACAGATAGGAGCCTCTATCATTACTGCTTACATCAAGTAAGTTTTTAAATATTAATTAAGAAAAAGTAAGCTTTTAATTAAATTATTTTACTGCATTAATTTGAACTATGTTTATTTTTGTTACTCAAATTTATTTTATGCTCAATTGTAGGTGTTTGTGGGTTAATCATGTGGTCCCCGAACAAAAACAAAATAAATTCGGGTTCCTTAGCCCACATTCTATATCTGCGGGAGCAGGAATTACTCCCACGCAGCTTGTTGACAAATCGCAATATATAGCAAATACTATGATAGCTAGTGCACTGGAGGGGAAGTTGTTTCTTGCACCTTACAACTCCGGGTGAGCTACTAAAGACACATTGTTATTTTGTAAAATTTGTTACGTAGGCATAACTAATTTAAAATTTTTCTTTTGAATATGCTGATTAGGGGCCATTGGTTGTTGCTCGTGATTGATCCAATTAAAGAGATCGTTTATTATTTGGATTCTTTGCACGGTAATCCAAATAACCGACATGATATGAAAGATATGATCAATCAGTAAGTTTTATCATTCAATTAAATGTATCCATTATATTATATTTAATATTAAGTTTAAAGTATATATATTATAACTAGACTTCATATATATATATTTGCTTGATATTGACATATTTCCTTGATTTTTGATGTTTTTAACAGCGCTGTCTTGATGTTTCGAGCAAATAAAAACAACCAAAAGATCAAATCAAAAAACAAGGCCTGTACATGGAGTTGTATACAGGTTAGTTTAATTATATTATTTTAATTATAGTTTCAAGAAATTATTCGTATAAAAGTTATTTGTTCTAATACAATTTTGATTTGAATTTAATTTGTAGTGCCCCATTCAAATAAATGCCATAGATTGTGGGTTCTTCGTCATGAAATTCATGAAAGATATTATTAGACACAGAGAATCTATAATCCCACCGACGGTATGCATAATCCTAATTAATATTAATCAAATTCTAATGTCCCTTTTAAGTTATTAAACATTTTTGTTGGATTTTAATATTTGTCTTGCAGTACTTTGCTGATTGTCAGTACGCCACTTACACTATAGAGCAACTTGATGAAGCACGTTCTGAATTGGCACAATACATTTTTAAATGCGCTTTTGATATGCCGGCGGTGTAAGTTGAAAATTATTGTAAATTTTTATTTGATTTAAAAGCAGTGATTAGTTTATATTGGTTTATTGTAAACTCGTTATTATTTGTAATTATTGGAGATTATTATTTGGTGAATGAAATTAATTTTGGATTTGAATTTGTTGTTTCTGTTGAGCAATTGGTTTGTTTTATGTGTTATTGATGAGTTGAATTTTGAGCTTGTGGGAAGGATATAGCTCTAGCTGAAATAATAACAGAAAAAAAAAAAATCATGTTACAGCGGTTCGTTGATGAACCGCTGTAACAGTGAACCCTGTTACAGCGGTTCAGAAACGAACCGCTTTAACAGTGAACCCTGTTACAGCGGTTCGTTTCGGAACCGCGGTAACAGGCTACGGCTTTTACAGTTAATTTTTTTTTTATTTACCTATTACAGCGGTTCGTTATTGAACCGCTGTAATAGGGCTCATTTTACAGCGGTTTTTAACCGCTGTAATAGTAAACATACCAATTACAGCGATACATATTACAGCGGTTAAAACCGCTGTAACAGTGAAAAAAAGACCGCTGTAACAGACCTCTTCTGTACTAGTGAATATCCCCAAATTGCATAAACCCTAACTTCAACCGTCGAACCTTAATTCTTTAATCTATACCTTCAAATTTTCACCTCTTCAAACTTTTGGACCATAAAATCAAGATTTCCCCTTCATTTAGCCCCTAATTTTGGGCTAATTGAGGGTGCGTCGATTTAGGGCCAAAATTAAATCTTTCCTATAGTTGCAAGAGTACTAGATGTGCTTATTCAAACATAAAGGACAAAATGTATTAAATTTTGTTAATTATGGGACGAAACATGTTATTTGAAGATATTGGACGTATTTTGTCAAAATTCTTAGCTTATAGGACTGAAAAGTGAAATTTCGCCTTTACAACAAAACCTCCGGGCACCCGTGCTAATACCCAATAAATGAGAAGGTGAGCATGTAAGTGTAACTATCATGTTTATTTTCACACAGTTATCAACAATCTTGCACTAGAATCATTCTTACAAACTCTTGGGACCTCGAGTCTCGAAGCATCACAAGTATCAATGTGATTCGCTTCATATGATCTCAACCATATACAAACTATTGTGATTATAACATTATAAAAATCACTCATTAAGTTGCATTTATTTTCTTCCTTAATGGAAGCAAGTTTTCCAGATAAACCAGGTGGAAGTGCAGATTCAAAGGATTGAACAAACTATAATCTCTTTCTACTGTAAGTACAACGAAATGCCCAAAGTCAGTCTCTTTTTCTTTTTGATAGTTAAAATCACTAGATATTAAAAATGAAATACAAAGCCCAAAGTCAGTCTTTATTTTTTAAAAAGAATAGTATTTTATAGTTCACCACCAAATATAATAGCGTATGTGCGTCCCAAAAAAGAGTCGAAAATGCTACTTCTTTAAGCAATAAATTTTTCAACTATGCTTTAACATTCAAATATCAGTTTGAAGTGCACATTCAATTGTATCATTGTAGGCAAAATTGCAAATTTAGTCCCATGAGATATGGCCGTTTTAGTTATGATCCCACGCTTTACGTGATTCTAAAAATAGTCCTTGGAAAAGTTGCAACATTTGTCCTTTTTCTAAATAACGTTAGTCCCCAAACTTTGTTTTCCGTTAAAATTTGATGGAAACTAACCCAATGTAATCTTAAAGAATAACATTTTGTGCCCTAAACTATACAAGTTGTCTAAAATACCCTCTAAACAAATATTAATGTCATTTTCCTTTGAGATAAAATTAAAAACAGTTGGGTAAGATAATGATTTTGTTTTATTTTATTATTATTATCTTATTATTTTTCAGGGGGGGTAAATGACAAAAAAAAAATATTAAGGGGTGTTTGATACAAGGCATATAGTTTCAGGGGGCGAAATACAATTTTCAGTTGACCATTCCGTTAAAAGCTAAAGCTCGGGATCAGCCTTTTTTTCAAGAAGGACTAACATTGCAGCTTTGTCAAATTAAAGGGACTTTTTCTGAAATCGCGCAAAGGGTGGGACTAGAATTAAACTAGCCCAATCCAATGGGACTAAATTGGCAATTTTGCCTATCAATGTACCCATTATTTTGATTTAAAATAAAGAGTCTTGCTTGAAGCTTTGGCTATTTTAGACTTTTGGAATCTTGATGTATTTACATTTACTAAAGTTTTAAGTTGAAAGACGCCTATATATATGCATAGTTCTATCTGCGTTTTGATTTTCTTTAACATGGCAATCTAAGTGGGGAAGTGTTGTAAAATATGGATCGATTGTAAAACTTCAATGTGTAAGAATTGAAAAGAGTGAATAAATGTGGTGGGTATTTGATGAGTAATTTGCCCTACACGACAAGTTTAGGAGACATTAAGTGTCTTTATATACTACATGCTGATATATTAGTCCACTAATAAATAAAAAGAGTTATGCTCTAGTTTGTTGCACCGCATTCACGTGGCACGAAGTGGCGCATTTACGGGGGCATTTGGCACTTTGATACAAGGCAAAAGCGCATGTGCATGTGCGGTCAAGATCATGTGGCTGAGATTAAATTTTTAACTTAATGTGTATTTGTGCGCGAAGTATAATATTATAACCCGAACAATTTGGACTACTTTAACATTGTAATTCTAAAAGACTGCAACTAAATGATATATGTGTTTGTGAAAGGGCCTGAGTGAAATGTTGTGTCTTATAAATAAAAGTTGTATATTTAATTGACCCAACAATTCATAGAAAGCTGTAAAACATCAGTAAATCGATAACTTAAATTCAGAGACTTTATATAATTAAAAATTTGACTTTCTTCTTCTTTCATTCAATTTCAAAGTTCTCAACATACAAAATTTCGTAGATAGTTTTATAGCCAGCTTTCAGACGGAGGCGGAGCAAGGGGATGGCGTGAGCAGCCCCCCACCCCCTCTCAACTTTTGAAATATTATTTTTTACCCTACAAGTTTTCGATCCCCTCCCCCAAAAAAAACCTAAAAATATCAAATATTTCTAGTATTTTTTCATATTAATTAGACCCCCAGAATATATAATCCTAGCTACGTCCCTGCATTCAGAATTATTATCTGAAGTTGCATAGGTCTTGTCGTATCCTTGAAAGTGATTAGTGAAGTAGCATAGGTCTTGTGGTATCCTTGAAAGTGATTTGCCACATAAAACCCGACAAATGTTATTTTATAGATATTGTCTTTGGCAAGTCTCAAAACCATTTCATTTTTTTTTCTCCACATATATTTCTTACAATGCATGTATAAGTATTGCCTTGGAGTGTGTTTGGTATGTACTTTGGTCTTGTTGAATGTACTCTAGTTGTTATTGTTAAATTTTATTCATAAAAAGAGAAAAGACGATGTGAAATAAATGTGGTCTCAGTGTATAAATCTTTCTTAGCGTAGCTAATTATTCAATTATGGAAAATCATAGGAATAAGTTACTTATTCTGAAATACTTGTGATGTACAAGAGTGAAATCATGTTTTTTAAAAGAAAACAAAAACAATGAATGAAACAAAAGAATACAATCAAGACTTAGCCTCGAAAGCTTAATATTCATTATTAGCTATTGGTCACTATCTTACTAATTCTTCACACAGAAGCACTTAAGTTTGATGTTGTGCTATTAACTGATCTTGTGCACCCGAGCGTCCTCAGAGCTGGTTCAATGAGAATAGTCTCGATACGAGAGTAAGCATGATGTGTAAAGTGTATTCCATCCCAGAAGATATATTGGTTAGGGTAACGGCAAACCGGAACCTGTGGGCTTCCACAAAATCTCTTGCTATCGTAATTGTATTTTCCTCCGGTTCCACAACAAGCTATCAATGCTAGTTCCCCGTTGGGGCCTGTTACAATTTACAAGCACAAGAATTAATATAGTTCCTTCAAGAAGCAAACACAAAATAAATAAGACGAACACTTACCATAAGATGCATCACGAATAACTTCTAATGTACCATCATAAATTGCTCCATAATTTATAATGATATTAGGGAATTCCAGATTGAGATCTCTGATGGCTTGTTGTAGATAATCGTTTTTTGACACGATAAGATCATTCACAGACTTCAAGCAGCCTAATTCGTCGTAATCTCTGGAGTTATTACTATGCAACGCAGTTAAAATGTATGGGAAACATCCAAGGGGAGCATTTCCTGGAATTATCAATCGTGTAGCGCCCATCCTAATCAGTTCCTGTGTTATTGAAAATAATTAGCTATTATTGAATCATTTTAATAGTATATTAACGAATGAGATGTAAAGAGTAAAAATAAAAATTATTTGAATATTTAGAATAAATTTGGACATAGGTACTTACTCTTGCAACTCTGATTTGAGCCCGTGTTATTAGGGGCACATAAGTTTGTACTTCTTCAATTGATTTGCCTTGGGTCAATGCATAGCCGATGTCGTTGGCCTCAATATCGCCCAGAAATAAAAAAGAGTTTTCCATTCTTGTGGCTCGTTCTGATATAAAAGAAATCGAATATCAGTAATTAAAGGTTCAATGTCATTTATATTTCGAAAGACGGAGGTGTATACTCATTAAATAAGTGTACTCAATTGTTAAATCATAACAAACCTTTTGCTGATGGGAAATTGGAATTCAAATAACTTTTAAACCATCTTAGTTGAGCACTAAGGGGAACAGCAGCATAAGGTGGAATCTTAATGCCCATCGATTTGAAAAAGTTAATGTCAAGCACCGGGCTTCTGGCAACTGAAAAGATAACTCCATCGTAGTTTTCAGAAGCATTCATATTCAAATAAGGTGCAAGATGTGGCAGGCCGAAATCAGTAGCTGCAAGTCATAGAGACACACATATATACATCAATGAATTGAATGTCATGAGTATTGCTCTTCTGAAATGATGAAGCCTACGTATTCTTATATACATACCTGCAAAGTCGAAGTCATTGAGGCCATCAGACCAACGACCAGTGGGCCAACCGGGGGAAGATCTACCGTAAGGCAAACGTGCGGCTGGATTTGGAGTTCGGGAAGGGACATGAATAGAGTTACCAACATCTGTGAACCCATCTCCAAAATGGTATAAATACTGAAACGGGCAATTGACATGTTGAATATGTTGGGATGAAGCTGCACTAGCTAGAATTAACAGATAAAAGCATATGATCATATCTTGGCACTTCATGCTTGATAGTCAAAAACTGATGTGAGAGAGAGAGAGAGAGAGAGAGAGAGAGAGAGAGAGAGAAGATTGCAATGGTGGAGTGGGAAGCTCTAAGAGCCGGTTTATATATATATATATAGGTATTGGTGGGGATGGAGATGGAGATGGCGCCCAATTCAATCAACATATATATCAGCGTGGACCTCATCAAACATTAATGGTTTAACTTTGAATTTGAAGTATTCAAACGCTGCATTGACCTATATATTATATATTGTCAATTGCATGGAATGTTTTCTGTCAACTATGTGCTTAAAGAGAAACACGCGGTAATCTTATTGCTAAATTCGTATATGTAAAATTGTGGGAAAATTGCATTTGATCATATATTAAGCTTATCTATACAGCAATTTGATTTTTAATCTCTTTGCTTAAAGATCCATAGATGACATTGGAGTTGAAACTGACGATGTCCCACATATTATTAGATAATTCTAGGCATCTCATTGTTTATTTCACTATGATGTTAGATATTTGAAATCATAATATCTTTTAATTTCCCCAGTGAATGTTTAAATTTTCTTTATATTCATTCTGCTTCTTATAGGTCTTCGTTCTACTTGAAACAAAAAGAAGAACAAAAAAGAGAAGAAGACGAGAAAACAGAATGAGAGTTTGAAATTAAAATAAAATTATTCTATTTAATTTTTTGATTTTATTTATAACAATAAACAACATTGTAAATCTATAAAGATATCATTTTTTTTATTGTTTATAAAAAATAAAGAAATACTAATTTATTAAAAAATTATTTGAAACACTTAACAATACAATTCATGCTCTACTCCTTCGAAAAATTTGTGGTAGTTCATTTGCAAATTACATCTCTAGTTCCCCTTTGAAGAAAGCATTTGGTCCAAAATTCGCATGTAACCTTTGAGAAATTATTATGATCTTTGAGCGGAATGTCAAATGACCGTTACTTAAGGTGAATTTCTTGAAGGAATTGGTCTAATACAATATCATATGGATCTATTTTCATTTAATTTAATTTGCAGCTCCTTACTATTATACAGAGGGCCCTCTTTCGAGTTGACTTCACTAGAAGAGGAAGACTTACAGAATGTTAGCTCTAGACAATTTCAAAAAGATAAATATTAGGGTGAATTACATGTACGCCTCCTTGCTTTAGTGCTAATAATCAATATGCCCGTAAGTTTTGGTAAATTATAAACAGATCTCCTCAAGGGGTTTATTTGTAAGGTTTACAGGCAGTCTATTACATGACCCCTGTTTTTCAAGTAATCAGGATTTGATAAAAGGTGTCTACGTAATTCACAAAAAGCAAAATTTAACTTTTAGTCCTGTAGCTTAGGGTCTTGACAATATACTTTCGGTATCTCTTCAATATACACATTTAATCTTGTAAGTTAACAAATTTCAACACATCTAGTTCTCCATGTTTGAATAAACACATTTAGTCTTGTAACCGCATTAAAATTTCAATTTTGGTCCTAAATCGATGCGCTGGCCATCTTACCCTTTGCCAGACTGACATCACGTGACTCGTACATATTACCCCCAAAAAATCTAAACTTAACAAAATTGGGGGGTGGGGGTGGGGGTGGGGTGCGGCACACTTCATTTTCCCCAAATTGCATAAACCCTAAGTTCAACCATTGAACCAAATTCCTTCATCTATAGCTTCGAATTTACACCTCTTCAAACATTACGACCATAAAATCAAGGCTCCCCTTCATTTTAACCCCAAATTCCCAAATCAAATAAACCCTAATTTCGGGCTAAATTAGGGGTGCGTCGATTTAGCACCAAAATTGAATTTTTCCTATAGTTGCAGGACTAAATGTGCTTATTCAAACATAAAGAACGAATTGTGTTGAATTCCGTTAATTTAAAGGACTACACATGTTTTTTGAAGACATTGGACGTATTTTGTCAAGAGTCTTATCTTACAGGACTAAAAGTAAAGTCCACAGCGCTCGTGGGAATATATACGTACCTAATAAATGAGGAGGTGTGCATGTAACTATCATATTTATTTTCACACAATCATCAGCATTTTGCACTAGTATCATTCTTACAAACTCGAGAAAAATGCAAAATTAGTCCTGTAGCTATAGGGTGGTGGCAAATGTAGTCCCGTATTTTATGCTTGTGGCAATTGTGGTTTGTATCTCCAAAAAAAATCGCAATTTGAGGACAAATTGGCTGGAAAGCCCTAATTTGGCCAGAGTTTGCCGTGTGACATTCAATTTGAGGATTTTTATTTTTATTTTTTGGCTGAATTTGCCATGTGGCATTTTTTTTTCCTTAATTTTTTAAAAGATGCTGACATAGATAAGAAAATTTTAGTAAATCAAAAAATATTAAATATGTACAACAACATTAAAATATACAAAAAAAATTAGAAAATGGAAATTGTTCAAATTAATTTTAAAAAATATTTTTAAATTAAATAAATGTATATTGAAAATTATAATAATTTTATTGCAAAGAGTAATTGTTATACAAATATTAAAATATTTAAAAAGGCTAATTTAAATTATTTTTAATATAAAAAATGGAATAATTTAATAGCTAAATCATGCAATAAATCTCAATAAAATGTTCAAATTTTCATAAATATTATTAAAATATATATATATATAAAATAAAAAATAATAAAATAGATAGATTTTTAAACTTGAAATAAGAGAATAAGGAAACAGTTATAAAATGAAAAAAAAAAAAAAAGGAAAATGGTCATCTTTTCCACCACCACCACCCCCCCCCCCTCCCCAAAACACCCACGCACAGTCGCCTCCCCCACCACCCTCGCCGTCGCCGCCGCCTCCGCCTGCCCCACCTCCCCTCATCGTCGCGCCCTTAACCTTCCTCCAACCTTAAGCCTGACGGCACACTAAGACACACAACACACACACCCAGAACACACACACACAACACACGCACATACGCGCTTCAATAAGGAGAATAGAGAGGGAGAGGGGGGTGTGGGTTGAGCTCTATGTGCTCCTATTTTAGGGTGGCAGACGCGGGGTGGGGGGTGGCAGCTGTTTGGTTTCTTTTTTTTAACTATTAAATTTTTTTAAAATATTAATTAATAAATAATTGTTTGGAATATAAAAATTATAATTTTTTTATGCTGTTTTTCCCTCCAAAATGGTCTGACGTGGCGTCCTATTTGTCAAGTTACTCTGATGTCATCCAGCCCTTTTGTCCACGCATGCAAAATCCGGCAGCAATTGAAAAATCCCCAAATTTGTTTACCCATGTGTGTGACACGTCAGCAATTCAGGTCAAATTGAAAATTTCCGACGAAATTTGTCCTAAGATTGCGATGTTTTTAGAGATACAGGACCACAATTGCTACTAACAAAAAATACGGGACTACATTTGCCACCACCCTTAGGCCTGTCAATCGGGTCTTATGAGTTGAGCTTAGGGTGGCTCAAGCTCAAACTCATCAAGCTTGAATATTATAGGATCAAATT
This sequence comes from Buddleja alternifolia, assembly GCA_019426215.1. Taxonomy (NCBI): domain Eukaryota; kingdom Viridiplantae; phylum Streptophyta; class Magnoliopsida; order Lamiales; family Scrophulariaceae; genus Buddleja; species Buddleja alternifolia. The sequence goes on along the minus strand of CM033401.1, from coordinate 37,515,380 downwards.
CAACTCATAATTTTTTTTATTCGACTCGGCTCAAACCCAAGCTCACGTTTTTTACGAAATTCGGGCCTATTTTGGGCCGGCTCATTAGTTTTTCTTAAATAAAAAAAGGCATCCAATAGAATCATATTAAGATACTAATTTCAAATAGTACATTAAATAAATGTTTACGCTAATGAGTATGTATAATTCCAAAATTTACTAAGGGAGTCATAAAGTCTACAATAATGATTATGAAAATTTAGAATCTTTATCAATGTATATAAGGTGGAATAAAATAATTGGAAGTTCTTCCAAAATCTCTTTAGACAAAAAGTTTCTACTAATATGTACATTTCATTGATTTCGTAAGCTTCAAGCTTAAAAATCAACAATGTGTTTTATATAAGTTAGGTTAAAAATAATTTTACAATATGAGACAAAGCATTAATTAGAGAAAATTTTGACCTCGGGCTATTCGGGCTGAGCCTATGAAAGCTCAAGCTCAGCTCACAAATTGGCCGGATTCAATTTATAAGCTCAAAGTCGGCCCGGCTCACATTCAATTAGGCTCGGCTTATACTTAAGCGGGCCGAACAATCGGGCTTCGGGTAGGCCCAACTTAATTGACAGTCCTAACCACCCTATCGTTACAGGACTAATTTTGCATTTTTCTCGAAACATCACAATTATCAATGTGATTCGCTTCATATGATTTCCACCATATCCAAACTATTGTAATTATAATAGAACTTCATAAAAATCACTCATTGCGTTGCATTTATTTTTTTCCTCAATGGAAGCAAATTTTCCAGATAACACCAAGTGGAGATGCAAAGATTGAACAAACCATAATCTCTTTCTACTGTAAGTACAACGAAATGCCCAAACTAGTCTTCATCAAAAAAAGAAAATTAGTATTTTATAGTTCTATCGCCAAATATATTAGCTTATCTGACTCCCAAAAATAGAGTCGAAAATGCTACTTCTTTACGCAATTAATTTTTCATCTATGCATTAATATTCAAACAGCAGTTTGAAGCGCACATTCAAATGTAAAATATAGGCAAAATTGCAAATTTAGTCCCTTGAGATATGGCTGTTTTAGTTTTGATCCCACACTTTACGTGAGTCTAAAAATAGTCCTTGGAAAAGTTGCAACATTAGTCCTTTTTTAGATAATGTTAGTCCTAAACTTTATTTTTTGTTAAAATTTAATGGAAACTAACCGAATATAATAATAACATTTTGTCGCCTAAACTATACAAGTTGTATAAAATACCCCGTAAATAAAGATTAATGTTACTTTCCTTGAAAAAAAAAATTAAAAACAATTGGATAATATGATAATTTTTTTATTATTATTATTTAATTATTTTTCAAGGGGGTAAATGACAAAAAAAAATATTTAGGGGTGTTTGATACAAGGTATAAAGTTTCAAGGGGCGAAATGCAATTTTCAGTTGACCATTCCGTTAAAAACTAAAACTCGGGATCATCATTTTTTTTTTAAAAGGACTACCATTGCAGCTTTGTCAAATTATTGGGATTTTTTCTAAAATCACGTAAAGCGCGGGACTAGAATTAAACTAGCCCAATCCTATGGGACTAAATTTGCAATTTTGCCTATCAATGTACTCAATATTTTGATTTAAAATAAAGAGTCCTGCTTTAAGCTTAGGCTATTTCAGACTTTTTTGAATCTTGATGTTTTTACAGTAACTAAAGGTTTAAGTTGAAAGACGCCTATACATACGCATAGTTCTATCAGCGTTTTGATTTTCTTTAACCTTACAATCTAGTGGGGAAGTGTTGTAAAATATGGATAGAGTGCAAAACTTAAATGTGGAAGAATTGAAAAGAGTGAATAAATGTGAAGGGTATTTGATGAGTTTGTCCTACACGACAAGTTTAGGAAACATTAAGTGTCTTTACATACTACATGCTGATATATTAGTCCACCAATAAATAAAAAGAGTTATGTTATAGTTTGTTGCACCGCATGCACGTGGCACGAAGTGGCGCATTTAGGGCGGCATTTGGCACTTGGATACAAGGCACAAGCGCATGTGCATGTGCGGTTCAAGATCATGTGGCTGAGATTAAATTTTTAATTTAATGTGTATTTGTGCTCGAAGTATCGGATTATAACCCAAACAATTTGGACTACTTTAACATTGTAATTCTATGAGACTGCAACTAAATGATATATGTATTTGTGAAAAGGCCGGAATGAAATGTTGTGTCTTACAAATAAAAGTTGTATATTTAATTGACACAACAATTCATAGGAAGCTATAAAACATCTGTAGATCGATAACTTAAATCCCAAGACTTTATATAATTAAAAATTAGACTTTCTTCTTCTTTCATTCAATTTCAAAGTTCTCTAACATACAAAATTTCGTAGATAGTTTTATAGTCAGCTTTCAGACAGAGGAGGAGCAAGGGGATGGCGGGGGCAGCCCCTCACCGCCCTCAACTTTTGAAATATTATTTTTCATCCTACAAGATTATGATCTCCCACCCCACCCTCCCAAAAAAAAAACCTAAAAATATCAAATATTTCTAGTATTTTTTTCATATTAGACCCCCAGAATATATAATCCTAGCTATGTCCCTGCATTCAGAATTATTATCTGAAGTTGCATAGGTCTTGTCGTATCCTTGAAAGTGATTAGTGAAGTAGCATAGGTCTTGTGGTATCCTTGAAAGTGATTTGCCACATAAAACCCGACTAATATCATTTTATAGATATTGTCTTTGGCAAGTCTCAAAACCATTTCATTTTTTTTCTCCACATATATTTCTTACAATACATGTATAAGTATTGCCTTGGAGTGTGTTTGGTATGTACTTTGGTCTTGTTGAATGTACTCTAGTTGTTATTGTTAAATTTTAATCATAAAAAGAAAAAAGACGATGTGAAATAAATATGGTCTCAGTGTATAAATCTTTCTTAGCATAGCTAAGTTATTCAATTATCATAGAAATAAGTTACTTATTCTGAAATACTTGTGATGTACAAGAGTGAAATCATCTTTTTTAAAAGAAAACAAAAACAATGAATGAAACAAAAGAATACAATCAAGACTTAGCCTCGAAAGCTTAATATTCATTATTAGCTATTGGTCACTATCTTACTAATTCTTTGTTGAAGTGTGGTAAAGAAATGACTCATTTCCTTTGATAATGAAGAGCACATTTGTCCCACATTGGAAACATATTGTAAAGGGTGGTCTCTTTCTCTTATAAAAGGAGACCACCTCTTTAGTTTAGAAATCATCCCAACATTTGCCCAAGTCTTTAAGGCATTTTGTTTTCTCTCCTCTATAGTTTGTAATATTTTCACTTTAGTCCTTTAGTGAAATATTTTGGTGGGGTCCGAGGACGTAGGCTAAATTAGCCGAACCTCGTTATATTTTGGTGTTCTTTATTTTGTGTTATTCTTCAAGTAGCCATTGTTTGTTATAGTTGTAGTGTTATATTGTGCTATTAAATACGTCTAGTTAATTCTGTCGAGGAGATTGGGTTTTAAGCGCGACCGTTGTGACGCCTCCAATCTTTCCTGGGAATTAAATCTAGTGTGGTTTTCTAGTACAATATTTCCCTCGCTATTTCTATATTTGGTGGAATATGAGTCTGAGTTCCACAACAAGCCGTATCAGAGCTCGGGTATTCTGAGTATGCTCTGTGGTCGCAGTTTAATCTGATCTTCCACATCAGAAAAGTTTTCCCGGGCTATTTCGCTTTCGTATTTGGAGGGCTATTGAAGAATAATTTGTAACTAAAAATGGAAGTCACCAAAAGCATCGTCGTCGTCCATTTGGGCGAGAACCACTGTGGCGAATACACGATTGGCAGTCGAGTCTTTTGATGGCACAGGCCATTTTGGTATGTGGCAAAGCGAAGTTGTAGACGCACTCTTTCAACAAGGTCTATACTTAGCTATTGAAGAGAAGAAACCAAATAATATAGAGGAAAAAGATTGGAGTATGATGAATCGGTTGGCATGTGGAACAATTCGTTCGTGTCAATCCAGAGAGTAGAGATATGCGTTTTCAAAAGAAAACTCTGCATATAAATTGTGGATGGCACTGAAGGAGAAATTTCTGAAGAAAAGCTGTCAGAATAAGCTCCATTTGAAGAAGCGGCTCTTTCGCTTCACATTTGTTTCGGGTTCCAGTATGAATAGTCACATTACCAGTTTTAATCAACTGGTTACCGATTTGATAAATTTGGATGAGACTTTTAAAGACGAGGATTTGGCTCTGATGTTGTTGGGATCCCTTCCTGAGGAGTTTGAGTTTCTTGAAACAACTCTACTTCACAGGAAGGCTGCTGTATCTCTTAGCGAAGTTTGTGCTTCCCTATACAGTTATGAACTGAGAAAGAAGGACAAGCAAGTTAGTTCAGGCGGAGATGCAGAAGTTTTGTTCATCAGAGGTCGTTCACAAAACAAAAACAAAGGAAAGAAAGGGAGATCCAAGTCCAGGCATAAACTAAGCAAAGACGAATGTGCCTATTGTCGAGAAACGGGACACTAGAAGAGAGATTGCCCAAAACTGACAACTAAGGGCATTTCTAAGGCCTTGGCGGAATCAAATGTAACAGCGTGTGATGATGCTGAATCAGACTTCTCATTGGCGACATCATCCAGCGGTGCTTCTGAAGTATGGATGCTGGATTCAGCATGTAGTCATCATATGACACCACATTTGGATTGGTTCTTTGATTTCAAAGAACAAAATGACGTTGTTTTCACAGCAAATGAAGCTCCTCTTACTACACTTGGGATTGGTTCAGTTCGCTTGAAGAATCATGATGGATCAATTATAACTCTAAAGGGTGTTCGGTATACACCAGAAGTGAGGAAAAACCTTATTTCCGTTGGAACTTTAGAATCGAAAGGTTTTGAAGTAAGAGCTAAGGATGGGGTGATGAAGATCATCTCTGGTGCACTCGTGGTAATGAAGGGAATTCGGTAGAACAACAATACGTATCACTACATGGGTGGTACAGTTGTGGGTGCAGTAGCAGCAATTACTGTTGATGATCGGAATTCAAAAGCAGTTAGGCTATGGCATATGCGCTTGGGACATGCAGGTGGAAAATCCTTGAATCTCCTCATAAATCAAGAATTTTTGAAAGGAGTGAAATACTCCAAATTGGAGTTTTGTGAACATTGTGTTCGTGGGAAACAAACATAAATTTGGAACAGCAATCCATAATACAGAGGGTATCTTGGATTATGTTCATTCGGATGTATGGGGTCCCTCAAAAACGAGTTCTTTGGGAGGGAAGCACTATTTTGTAACCTTTGTTGATGATTTTTCCCGGAGAGTTTGGGTGTATACGATGAAGACAAAGGATGAAGTGTTTGAGGTATTCCTCAAATGGAAAAAGATGGTGGAAACTCAAACTGATAAAAAGGTCAAACGTCTCCGTATAGACAATGGTGGAGAATTTAGGAGTGGTCCATTTTAGAAATTTTGTGAGAATGAAGGCATTGTCAGACACTTCATTGTCAGACATACACCACAACAGAACGGAGTGGCAGAACGCATAAATCGGACTTTGCTGGAGAAAGTTCGGTGTTTGTTATCCAATGCTGGGTTGGGTAAAGAATTTTGGGCTGAGGCTGTGACATATGCGTGTCATCTCGTTAATCGTCTACCATCTATTGCTATTGATGGAAAAACACCATTTGAAAAATGGTTTGGAAAGCCTGCTGCTGATTATGATTCCTTACATGTATTTGGGTCCGCTGCATATTATCATGTTAAGGAATCAAAGTTGGATCCTAGAGCAAAGAAAGCTGTGTTCGTGGGGATCACCTCTGGTATAAAAGGCTATCGCCTTTGGTGTCCAGAAACAAAAAAAATAATCTTTAGCAGGGATGTCACCTTTGATGAATCTACTGTGTTGGAAAAGGTGAATGCAGAACAGCAGGATGGTACTCCCAAACAGGTGGAGTTTGAAAAGTTTGTTGTCCCAGCAGATCAAGAAACTCTTGATCATTCTCCTACGGTAGAAGGAGATTTTGAAGAAGAGGAAGTTCAACCCCAAGAACTTCCACAGCAACTTGAATCAATTGCAACTAGTAAGCCAAAGAGGACAATCAGAAAGCCTGCTCGCTTTGATGATATGGTGGCTGTGCATCTGCAATTGCCTTTGATGATGTTCCTACCACTTATATTGAAGCAGTCAAAGGACCAGAGAAAGATAAGTGGAGGATTGCCATGAGTGAAGAAATGCAGTCCCTTCATGAGAATAAAACATGGGAACTGGCCAGTCTCCCGAAGGGAAAGAAGGCAATTGGATGCAAATGGGTATTTGCAAAGAAAGATGGATTTCCTAGCCAAGGTGATGTTCGCTACAAAGCCAGATTGGTGGCCAAAGGTTACGCTCAGAAGGAGGGCATTGATTATAATGAGGTGTTTTCTCCAGTTGTAAAACACTCCTCCATTAGAATTTTGTTGGCTTTGGTAGCACAGTTGGATTTTGAACTAGTTCAGTTGGATGTAAAAACTGCATTTTTACATGGAGACTTGGAAGAGGAAATCTATATGACTCAGCCAGAGGGATTCAAAGTTGCTGAAAATGAAAATTTGGTTTGTAAACTTCAAAAATCGTTGTACGGATTGAAGCAATCTCAGGGGCAGTGGTACAAGCGATTTGACAAGTTTATGATGGGAATTGGGTACACAAGAAGCAAATACGATCATTGTGTGTATTTGCACAAGCTACAAGATGGATCCTTCATATTCTTCTTCTGTATGTTGATGATATGTTGATTGCCTCCCCGAGTCTAATAGAAATTGAGAAGTTGAAGACTCATTTGAAAAGGGAGTTCGAGATGAAGGATCTAGGTGAGGCGAAGAAGATTCTCGGCATGGAGATTTTCAGAGATAGAAAATTGAGGAGGCTTTGTTTGACTCAGAAACAATATCTGAGTAGGATGTTGAGGCGTTTTGGCATTGATGAAAAGTCAAAACCAGTTAGTACTCCGCTTGCTCCTCATTTTAAGCTTTGCGCCGCTTTGTCACCGAAATTTGATGCAGAACGGGAATACATGTCAAAAGTACCGTATGCAAATGATGTTGGTAGCTTGATGTATGCTATGGTGTGTACGAGGCCTGATATTTCCCAAGCAGTGGGGGTTGTGAGCAGGTATATGCATGATCCTGGAAAGGAACATTGGCAAGCTGTGAAATGGATTTTGCGATACATCCATGACACAGCTGATGTTGGTTTGATATTTGAGCGGGAACATAGTCAGTATGTAGTCGGATATTGTGATTCAGACTATGCTGGTGATTTAGATAAGCGTAGATCAACTACAGGCTACGTATTTACTCTTGCTAAAGCACCAGTCAGTTGGAAGTCTACCTTACAGTCAACTGTTGCTCTGTCTACTACGGAAGCAGAGTATATGGCAATTTTCAGAGGCTGTAAAGGAATCAATTTGGCTTCAAGGGTTGCTTGGTGAACTGGGGATTGGACAAAAGTATGTGAAAATACATTGTGATAGTCAAAGTGCTATCCATTTAGCAAAGAACCAAGTTTATCATGCAAGGACGAAGCACATTGATGTTCGGCATCATTTCATAAGAGAGATACTCGAAGAAAGTGGAGTCAGAATCGAGAAGATCCATACTACTGAGAATCCTGCTGATATGTTGACAAAAGTTGCGACTGCAATCAAGTTCAAATTTTGTTTGGACTTGATCAACATTGTCAAAATTTGAAGATTGGTTTTGGTGACCCCGTTTGACGAGGAGATTGAAGATTTTGGAAATTCGCCAAGGTGGAGATTTGTTGAAGTGTGGTGAACAAATGGCTCATTTCCTTTGATAATGAAGAGCACATTTGTCCCACATTGGAAACATATTGTAAAGGGTGGTCTCTTTCTCCTATAAAAGGAGACCACCTCTCTAGTTTAGAAACCATCCCAACATTTGCCCAAGTCTTTAAGGCATTTTGTCTTCTCTCCTCTATAGTTTGTAATATTTTCACTTTCGTCCTTTAGTGAAATATTTTGGTGGGGTCCGAGGACGTAGGCTAAATTAGCCGAACCTCGTTATATTTTGGTGTTCTTTATTTTGTGTTATTCTTCAAGTAGCCATTGTTTGTTATAGTTGTAGAGTTATATTGTGCTATTAAATACGTCTAGTTAATTCTGTCGAGGAGATTGGGTTTTAAGCGCGACCGTTGTGACGCCTCCAATCTTTCCTGGGAATTAAATCTATTGTGGTTTTCTAGTACAATATTTCCCTCGCTATTTCTATATTTGGTGGAATATGACTCTGAGTTCCACAACATTCTTCACACAGAAGCACTGAAGTTTGATGTTGTGCTATTAACTGATCTTGTGCACCCGAGCATCCTCAGAGCTGGTTCAATGAGAATAGTCTCGATACGAGAGTAAGCATGATGTGTAAAGTGTATTCCATCCCAGAAGATATATTGGTTTGGGTAACGGCACACCGGAACTTGTGGGCTTCCACAAAATCTCTTGCTATCGTAATTGTATTTTCCTCCGGTTCCACAACAAGCTAGCAATGCTAGTTCCCCGTTTGGGCCTGTTACAATTTACAAGCACAAGAATTAATATAGTTTCTTCAAGATGTAAACACAAAATAAATAAGAATGAACACTTACCATAAGATGCATCACGAATAACTTCTAGTGTACCATCATAAATTGCTCCATAATTTATAATGATATTAGGGAATTCCAGATTGAGATCTCTGATGGCTTGTTGTAGATAATCGTTTTTTGACACGATAAGATCATTCACAGACTTCAAGCAGCCTAATTCGTCGTAATCTCTGGAGTTATTACTATGCAACGCAGTTAAAATGTATGGGAAACATCCAAGGGGAGCATTTCCTGGAATTATCAATCGTGTAGCGCCCATCCTAATCAGTTCCTGTGTTATTGAATATAATTAGCTATTATTGAATCATTTTAATAGTATATTAACGAATGAGATGTAAAGAGTAAAAATAAAAATTATTTGAATATTTAGAATAAATTTGGACATAGGTACTTACTCTTGCAACTCTGATTTGAGCCCGTGTTATTAGGGGCACATAAGTTTGTACTTCTTCAATTGATTTGCCTTCGGTCAATGCATAGCCGATGTCGTTGGCCTCAATATCGCCCAGAAATAAAAAAGAGTTTTCCATTCTTGTGGCTCGTTCTGATATAAAAGAAATCGAATATCAGTAATTAAAGGTTCAATGTCATTTATATTTCGAAAGACGGAGGTGTATACTCATTAAATCAGTGTACTCAATTGTTAAATCATAACAAACCTTTTGCTGATGGGAAATTGGAATTCAAATAACTTTTAAACCATCTTAGTTGAGCACTAAGGGGAACAGCAGCATAAGGTGGAATCTTAATGCCCCTCGATTTGAAAAAGTTAATGTCAAGCACCGGGCTTCTGGCAACTGAAAAGATAACTCCATCGTAGTTTTCAGAAGCATTCATATTCAAATAAGGTGCAAGATGTGGCAGGCCGAAATCAGTAGCTGCAAGTCATAGAGACACACATATATACATCAATGAATTGAATGTCATGAGTATTGCTCTTCTGAAATGATGAAGCCTACGTATTCTTATATACATACCTGCAAAGTCGAAGTCATTGAGGCCATCAGACCAACGACCAGTGGGCCAACCGGGGGAAGATCTACCGTAAGGCAAACGTGCGGCTGGATTTGGAGTTCGGGAAGGGACATGAATAGAGTTACCAACATCAGTGAACCCATCTCCAAAATGGTATAAATACTGAAACGGGCAATTGACGTGTTGAATATGTTGGGATGAAGCAGAACTAGCTAGAATTAACAGGCAAAAGCATATGATCATATCTTGGCCCTTCATGCTTGTTAGTAATTTCAGTACGGTTTGCAATTGTGATATTAATTGATTAAGTCAAAACCTGTGAGAGAGAGAGAGAGAGAAATGATTGAGATATCCTAGAAAGAATATGGTAATTAAGAAGATTGCAATGGTGTAGTATATATATAGGTATTGGTGGAGATGGAGATGGCGCCCAAGTCTTATTCAACTAACATATATATCAGCGTGGACTTCATCAAACATTAATGGTTTAACTTTGAATTTGAAATATTCAATTGTATGGAATGTTTTCTGTCAATTATGTGCTTCAACTGAAACACACGGTAATCTTATTGCTAATTAGTATATTTAAAATCATTGAACAAGCAGCCATGGAGATCTATGGTTTTGCTTAGTTCTCATGCATTACAGCTTAGCCATTATATATATATATATATAGGGATAATTACACTGGGTACCCTGACGTCTATTATTTAATTATAAAAGAAAGAACAAAATGCAAATGATTTTTGTAAATCTTTCCCTTTCAACTCGGCCCACGAAATGAGACAGGCCCAAAAGGCCAGGTTAGAGCGGGGCTGGGCTCGTTTAATTATACAAACTACAAATCTATCTTATTTAGTTTAATTACAATCCAATTCACATGTTTTGGGCTCATAACAAGCACCCCCCCCCCCCCCCCTCTCCTAAATATAATTAAAACGTGCGTTGACCCCCTTCTAACTAATAACGGCCATTAGTCGTGCTTGACAGAAAGTGTAAAATATCAATTTTACCTTTGTTTTTAAAAAAATTAATACGCAGTTAAAAATAGTAAATTACTTTAATAACCTTTTTATTTTGTGTAACCTGCTTTATGGAATCGTATAACAGACATCCCTCTTATAAAAGAACTTTACTTTTTTCCACGTAGTTTTGAGAAATCTTTAGGCTATGTTTGTTTGTGTTTCCTAATCCATATTTTCATTTTCAATCTCATTTGAAAATAAAAATACACACTTTACACCATTCTCATCTGAAAACACTTATTTTCATTTTCAGTTTCACATTCTCCAATAACTACATTTCACTTTATCAAATCACATTTACATTTTTATTTCTCTCACATCTCTTTCTAAAAATCCACATTTTCGGCAACAATTGTGATGCTATAGTGGAATAAAATACATGGTTTTAACCTTCATATGCACGTGCACATTTTAAGATCCATTTTGAATATATTTAATGCTCTTTTTGAGATCGATTTTTATCATTTTTACTTATAAATATATTTAATCAATATATCATTACCTATTATTTTATATATATTATTCACATAATGATTACTTTTAACTAACTCAATCATTTCATACATCATCAATTCCAACAAATTTCAGAAAGACAACCAAACATCCCTATATTTTCACACGAAAATCAGAAAACTCATTCTCCCATACATTTTAGAAAATAACTATTGAAAATGAAATGAAAACACATCCAAATAGAGCCTTATGATCTTTGTGTGGAAGTGGAATGTAAAATGAGCGGAATTTAAGGTGAATTTCTTGATGGAGTTGGTCCAATATAATGTCATATGGATCATTTAATTTTGCAGCTTCCGAGTAATGTGAGAGCCCTCTTTTCAGTTGACTTCACATGTAGAGGAGGACTTGAAGAATGTCAGCTCTAGACAATTTTCAAACGATAAATATTAGGTTGAATTACATTTACACCCCTCACTTTAGTTCCAATTATCAAACTGCAACTAATTTTTGGTAAAATTTTAACGAGATTCCTCAAGGGTTCTATTTGTAAGGTTTATAAAAAATGAAATTGTAAAATTTTTTAAATACACAGAGGGTACAATCGTAAGAATATCTTAACATGATAGGCAATGCTTTATGTAATAACGAAAAGGTCGGAAACTTTTTAATAATTTGCACTAATGTGGGGGTAATTTTTCGTAATTTCTCTCAATATTATTTAGGAAAAATCTCTTTTTTTTTGTATCATAATTGACCGTCTGTACACTTTTGGTACTAAACACTTTCGAAATATCAAATTTGGCACAAACTCTGCCCATTTGTACCACTTTTGGTACGGACATTACCTACTTGACCGAAAATATCACGTGAGATACACGTGATTGTTAACTTCACATGTGCTGTCAAAAAATGGGATAATTGTGGTATCATAAATGAGACAAATTAAATGATCAAAGTTTGGTACCAAAACGGAGATTTTCCCATTGATCTTCGCAAACACGTGCATAATCACATGCAAACTTAACAGTCACGTGTATGTCACATATTTTTTTCTGTCAATTATATAATTCCAATACCAAAAATGATACAAATGGGCAGAGTTTGTGTCAAAAGTGAGATTTTAAAAATATTTTGTAACAAAATTATACACATGCATGATCATTTATGGTATTAAAAATGAGATATTCTTTATTATTTATAAGCTTTAATCCATTACTGAATTTCGAGCTCTCTGTAAAACACGAGTGCCATTTTTATACATTCATTTTTTCACACATCATTTACATAAGGCTAAATTACATAGATACTCCATGCGTGAGACTTTAATTATAATAAATATAATAAGTTTTGAAAAATTAAAATTACTTCTTTTGTCAATAAAACCATGTTACAATCAAATTCACCCATGTTCAGTAAAAACTTATTACATGACCCCTGTTTTTCAATTAATAATAAGGTTTTGATAAATGTGTCTACGTAGTTTAGAGAAGACACAATTTCACTTTTAGTCCTCTAACTTAGGGATCTGGACAATATGCATTCAGTATTTTTTATTAAGTCCTGTAAGTTAACTAATTTCAACACATCTACTGATCATCCATGTTTGAATAAACAGATCTAGTCTCGTAACTACATGAAAATTTCTTTTTAAATCCTAAATTGACATGCCGGACATACCCGTTGGCAGACCGACATCGCGCACGTGTTACCCGCAAAAAATCTAAAGTAAAAAAAAACAATAACAACAACAACAATAAAGAGGGGAGGGATGGGGGACACCTCAATATCCCCAAATTGCAAAAACCCTAACTTCAACCGTCGAACCTTAATTCTTTAATCTATACCTTCAAATTTTCACCTCTTCAAACTTTTGGACCATAAAATCAAGATTTCCCCTTCATTTAGCCCCTAATTTTGGGCTACTTGAGGGTGCATCGATTTAGGGCCAAAATTAAATCTTTCCTATAGTTGCAAGAGTACTAGATGTGCTTATTCAAACATAAAGGACAAAATGTATCAAATTTTGTTAATTATGGGACGAAACATGTTATTTGAAGATATTGGACGTATTTTGTCAAAACTCCTAGCTTATAGGACTGAAAAGTGAAATTTCGCCTTTACAACAAAACCTCTGGGCACCCGTGCTAATACCCAATAAATGAGAAGGTGAGCATGTAAGTGTAACTATCATGTTTATTTTCACACAGTTATCAACAATCTTGCACTAGAATCATTCTTACAAACTCTTGGGACCTCGAGTCTTGAAGCATCACAAGTATCAATGTGATTCGCTTCATATGATCTCAACCATATACAAACTATTGTGATTATAACATAACTTTATAAAAATCACTCATTAAGTTGCATTTATTTTCTTCCTTAATGGAAGCAAGTTTTCCAGATAAAACCAGGTGGAAGTGCAGATTCAAAGGATTGAACAAACTATAATCTCTTTCTACTGTAAGTACAACGAAATGCCCAAAGTCAGTCTCTTTTTTTTTTTTTTGATAGTTAAAATCACTAGATATTAAAAATGAAATACAAAGCCCAAAGTCAGTCTTTATTTTTTAAAAAGAATAGTATTTTATAGTTCACCACCAAATATAATAGCGTATGTGAGTCCCAAAAAAGAGTCGAAAATGTTACTTCTTTAAGCAATAAATTTTTCAACTATGCTTTAACATTCAAATATCAGTTTGAAGTGCACATTCAATTGTATCATTGTAGGAAAAATTGCAAATTTAGTCCCATGAGATATGGCCGTTTTAGTTTTGATCCCACGCTTTACGTGATTCTAAAAATAGTCCTTGGAAAAGTTGCAACATTTGTCCTTTTCCTAAATAACGTTAGTCCCCAAACTTTGTTTTCCGTTAAAATTTGATGGAAACTAACCCAATGTAATCTTAAAGAATAACATTTTGTGCCCTAAACTATACAAGTTGTCTAAAATACCCTCTAAACAAACATTAATGTCACTTTCCTTTGAGATAAAATTAAAAACAGTTGGGTAAGATAATGATTTTGTTTTATTTTATTATTATTATCTTATTATTTTTCAGGGGGGGTAAATGACAAAAAAAAATATTAAGGGGTGTTTGATACAAGGCATATAGTTTCAGGGGGCGAAATACAATTTTCAGTTGACCATTCCGTTAAAAGCTAAAGCTCGGGATCAGCCTTTTTTTCAAAAAGGACTAACATTGCAGCTTTGTCAAATTAATGGGACTTTTTCTGAAATCACGCAAAGCCTAGGACTAGAATTAAACTAGCCCAATCCAATGGGACTAAATTGGCAATTTTGCCTATCAATGTACCCATTATTTTGATTTAAAATAAAGAGTCCTGCTTTAAGCTTTGGCTATTTTAGACTTTTGGAATCTTGATGTATTTACATTTACTAAAGTTTTAAGTTGAAAGACGCCTATACATATGCATAGTTCTATCTGCGTTTTGATTTTCTTTAACATAACAATCTAAGTGGGGAAGTGTTGTAAAATATGGATAGATTGTAAAACTTCAATGTGCAAGAATTGAAAAGAGTGAATAAATGTGTTGGGTATTTGATGAGTAATTTGCCCTACACGACAAGTTTAGGAGACATTAAGTGTCTTTATATACTACATGCTGATATATTAGTCCACTAATAAATAAAAAGAGTTATGCTCTAGTTTGTTGCGCCGCATGCACGTGGCACGAAGTGGCGCATTTACGGGGGCATTTGGCACTCTGATACAAGGCAAAAGCGCATGTGCATGTGCGGTCAAGATCATGTGGCTGAGATTAAATTTTTAACTTAATGTGTATTTGTGCGCGAAGTATAATATTATAACCCGAACAGTTTGGACTACTTTAACATTGTAATTCTAAAAGACTGCAACTAAATGATATTTGTGTTTGTGAAAAGGCCTAAATGAAATGTTGTGTCTTATAAATAAAAGATGTATATTTAATTGACCAAACAATTCATAGAAAGCTGTAAAATATCAGTAAATCGATAACTTAAATTCAGAGACTTTATATAATTAAAAATTTGACTTTCTTCTTCTTTCATTCAATTTCAAAGTTCTCAACATACAAAATTTCGTAGATAGTTTTATAGCCAGCTTTCAGACAGAGGCGGAGCAAGGGGATGGCGTGAGCAGCCCCCCACCCCCCTCAACTTTTGAAATATTATTTTTTACCCTACAAGTTTTTGATCCCCACCCCCAAAAAAAACCTAAAAATATCAAATATTTCTAGTATTTTTTCATATTAGACCCGCAGAATATATAATCCTAGCTACGTCCCTGCATTCAGAATTATTATCTGAAGTTGCATAGGTCTTGTCGTATCCTTGAAAGTGATTAGTGAAGTAGCATAGGTCTTGTGGTATCCTTGAAACTGATTTGCCACATAAAACCCGACAAATATCATTTTATAGATATTGTCTTTGGCAAGTCTCAAAAACATTTCATTTTTTTTTTCTCCACATATATTTCTTACAATGCATGTATAAGTATTGCCTTGGAGTGTGTTTGGTATGTACTTTGGTCTTGTTGAATGTACTCTAGTTGTTATTGTTAAATTTTATTCATAAAAAGAAAAAAGACGATGTGAAATAAATGTGGTCTCAGTGTATACATCTTTCTTAGCATAGCTAAGTTATTCAATTATGGAAAATCATAGGAATAAGTTACTTATTCTGAAATACTTGTGATGTACAAGAGTGAAATCATGTTTTTTAAAAGAAAACAAAAACAATGAATGAAACAAAAGAATACAATAAAGACTTAGCCTCGAAAGCTTAATATTCATTATTAGCTATTGGTCACTATCTTACTAATTCTTCACACAGAAGCACTTAAGTTTGATGTTGTGCTATTAACTGATCTTGTGCACCCGAGCGTCCTCAGAGCTGGTTCAATGAGAATAGTCTCGATACGAGAGTAAGCATGATGTGTAAAGTGTATTCCATCCCAGAAGATATATTGGTTTGGGTAACGGCAAACCGGAACTTGTGGGCTTCCACAAAATCTCTTGCTATCGTAATTGTATTTTCCTCCGGTTCCACAACAAGCTAGCAATGCTAGTTCCCCGTTTGGGCCTGTTACAATTTACAAGCACAAGAATTAATATAGTTTCTTCAAGATGTAAACACAAAATAAATAAGAATGAACACTTACCATAAGATGCATCACGAATAACTTCTAGTGTACCATCATAAATTGCTCCATAATTTATAATGATATTAGGGAATTCCAGATTGAGATCTCTGATGGCTTGTTGTAGATAATCGTTTTTTGACACGATAAGATCATTCACAGACTTCAAGCAGCCTAATTCGTCGTAATCTCTGGAGTTATTACTATGCAACGCTGTTAAAATGTATGGGAAACATCCAAGGGGAGCATTTCCTGGAATTATCAATCGTGTAGCGCCCATCCTAATCAGTTCCTGTGTTATTGAATATAATTAGCTATTATTGAATCATTTTAATAGTATATTAACGAATGAGATGTAAAGAGTAAAAATAAAAATTATTTGAATATTTAGAATAAATTTGGACATAGGTACTTACTCTTGCAACTCTGATTTGAGCCCGTGTTATTAGGGGCACATAAGTTTGTACTTCTTCAATTGATTTGCCTTGGGTCAATGCATAGCCGATGTCGTTGGCCTCAATATCGCCCAGAAATAAAAAAGAGTTTTCCATTCTTGTGGCTCGTTCTGATATAAAAGAAATCGAATATCAGTAATTAAAGGTTCAATGTCATTTATATTTCGAAAGACGGAGGTGTATACTCATTAAATAAGTGTACTCAATTGTTAAATCATAACAAACCTTTTGCTGATGGGAAATTGGAATTCAAATAACTTTTAAACCATCTTAGTTGAGCACTAAGGGGAACAGCAGCATAAGGTGGAATCTTAATGCCCCTCGATTTGAAAAAGTTAATGTCAAGCACCGGGCTTCTGGCAACTGAAAAGATAACTCCATCGTAGTTTTCAGAAGCATTCATATTCAAATAAGGTGCAAGATGTGGCAGGCCGAAATCAGTAGCTGCAAGTCATAGAGACACACATATATACATCAATGAATTGAATGTCATGAGTATTGCTCTTCTGAAATGATGAAGCCTACGTATTCTTATATACATACCTGCAAAGTCGAAGTCATTGAGGCCATCAGACCAACGACCAGTGGGCCAACCGGGGAAGATCTACCGTAAGGCAAACGTGCGGCTGGATTTGGAGTTCGGGAAGGGACATGAATAGAGTTACCAACATCTGTGAACCCATCTCCAAAATGGTATAAATACTGAAACGGGCAATTGACATGTTGAATATGTTGGGATGAAGCTGCACTAGCTAGAATTAACAGATAAAAGCATATGATCATATCTTGGCACTTCATGCTTGATAGTCAAAAACTGATGTGAGAGAGAGAGAGAGAGAGAGAAGATTGCAATGGTGTAGTGGGAAGCTCTAAGAGCCGGTTTATATATATATAGGTATTGGTGGGGATGGAGATGGAGATGGCGCCCAATTCAATCAACATATATATCAGCGTGGACCTCATCAAACATTAATGGTTTAACTTTGAATTTGAAGTATTCAAACGCTGCATTGACCTATATATTATATATTGTCAATTGCATGGAATGTTTTCTGTCAACTATGTGCTTAAAGAGAAACACGCGGTAATCTTATTGCTAAATTCGTATATGTAAAATTGTGGGAAAATTGCATTTGATCATATATTAAGCTTATCTATACAGCAATTTCATTTTTAATCTCTTTGCTTAAAGATCCATAGATGACATTGGAGTTGAAACTGACGATGTCCCACATATTATTAGATAATTCTAGGCATCTCATTGTTTATTTCACTATGATGTTAGATATTTGAAATCATAATATCTTTTAATTTCCCCAGTGAATGTTTAAATTTTCTTTATATTCATTCTGCTTCTTATAGGTCTTCGTTCTACTTGAAACAAAAAGAAGAACAAAAAAGAGAAGAAGACGAGAAAACAGAATGAGAGTTTGAAATTAAAATAAAATTATTCTATTTAATTTTTTTATTTTATTTATAACAATAAACAACATTGTAAATCTATAAAGATATCATTTTTTTTATTGTTTATAAAAAATAAAGAAAGTCTAATTTATTAAAAAATTATTTGAAACACTTAACAATACAATTCATGCTCTACTCCTTCGAAAAATTTGTGGTAGTTCATTTGCAAATTACATCTCTAGTTCCCCTTTGAAGAAAGCATTTGGTCCAAAATTCGCATGTAACCTTTGAGAAATTATTATGATCTTTGAGCGGAATGTCAAATGACCGTTACTTAAGGTGAATTTCTTGAAGGAATTGGTCTAATACAATATCATATGGATCTATTTTCATTTAATTTAATTTGCAGCTCCTTACTATTATACAGAGGGCCCTCTTTCGAGTTGACTTCACTAGAAGAGGAAGACTTACAGAATGTCAGCTCTAGACAATTTCAAAAAGATAAATATTAGGGTGAATTACATGTACGCCTCCTCGCTTTAGTGCTAATAATCAATATGGCCGTAAGTTTTGGTAAATTATAAATAGATCTCCTCAAGGGGTTTATTTGTAAGGTTTACAGGCAGTCTATTACATGACCCCTGTTTTTCGAGTAATCAGGATTTGATAAAAGGTGTCTACGTAATTCACAAAAAGCAAAATTTAACTTTTAGTCCTGTAGCTTAGGGTCTTGACAATATACTTTCGGTATCTCTTCAATATACACATTTAATCTTGTAAGTTAACAAATTTCAACACATCTAGTTCTCCATGTTTGAATAAACACATTTAGTCCTGTAACCGCATTAAAATTTTAATTTTGGTCCTAAATCGATGCGCTGGCCATCTTACCCTTTGCCAGACTGACATCACGTGACTCGTACATATTACCCCCAAAAAATCTAAACTTAACAAAATTGGGGGGTGGGGGTGGGGCACACTTCATTTTCCCGAAATTGCATAAACCCTAAGTTCAACCATTCAACCAAATTCCTTCATCTATAGCTTCGAATTTACACCTCTTCAAACATTACGACCATAAAATCAAGGCTCCCCTTCATTTTAACCCCAAATTCCCAAATCAAATAAACCCTAATTTCGGGCTAAATTAGGGGTGCGTCGATTTAGCACCAAAATTGAATTTTTCCTATAGTTGCAGGACTAAATTAAATGTGCTTATTCAAACATAAAGAACGAATTGTGTTGAATTCCGTTAATTTAAAGGACTACACATGTTTTTTGAAGACATTGGACGTATTTTGTCAAGAGTCTTATCTTACAGGACTAAAAGTAAAGTCCACAGCGCTCGTGGGAATATATACGTACCTAATAAATGAGGAGGTGTGCATGTAACTATCATATTTATTTTCACACAATCATCAGCATTTTGCACTAGTATCATTCTTACAAACTCGAGAAAAATGCAAAATTAGTCCTGTAGCTATAGGGTGGTGGCAAATGTAGTCCCGTATTTTATGCTTGTGGCAATTGTGGTTTGTATCTCCAAAAAAAATCGCAATTTGAGGACAAATTGGCTGGAAAGCCCTAATTTGGCCAGAGTTTGCCGTGTGACATTCAATTTGAGGATTTTTATTTTTATTTTTTGGCTGAATTTGCCATGTGGCATTTTTTTTTTCCTCAATTTTTTAAAAGATGCTGACATGGATAAGAAAATTTTAGTAAATCAAAAAATATTAAATATGTACAACAACATTCAAATATACAAAAAAAATTAGAAAATGGAAATTGTTCAAATTAATTTTAAAATATATTTTTAAATTAAATAAATGTGTATTGAAAATTATAATAATTTTATTGCAAAGAGTAATTGTTATACAAATATTAAAATATTTAAAAAGGCTAAATTAAATTATTTTTAATATAAAAAATGGAATAATTTAATAGCTAAATCATGCAATAAATCTCAATAAAATGTTCAAATTTTCATAAATATTATTAAAATATATATATAAAATAAAAAATAATAAAATAGATAGATTTTTAAACTTGAAATAAGAGAATAAGGAAAAAGTTATAAAATGAAAAAAAAAAGAAAAGGAAAATGGTCATCTTTTCCACCACCACCACCCCCCCATCCCCAAAACACCCACGCACAGTCGCCTCCCCCACCACCCTCGCCGTCGCCGCCGCCTCCGCCTGCCCCCCTCCCCTCCCCGTCGCGCCCTTAACCTTCCTCCAACCTTAAGCTTGACGGCACACTAAGACACACAACACACACACCCAGAACACACACACATACGCGCTTCAATAAGGAGAATAGAGAGGGAGAGGGGAGGGGGGTGTGGGTTGAGCTCTATGTGCTCCTATTTTAGGGTGGCAGACGCGGGGTGGGGGGTGGCTGCTGTTTGGTTTCTTTTTTTTAACTATTAAATTTTTTTAAAATATTAATTAATAAATAATTGTTTGGAATATAAAAATTATAATTTTTTTATGCTGTTTTTCCCTCCAAAATGGTTTGACGTGGCGTCCTATTTGTCAAGTTACTCTGATGTCATCCAGCCCCTTTGTCCACGCATGCAAAATCCGGCAGCAATTGAAAAATCCCCAAATTTGTTTACCCATGTGTGTGACACGTCAGCAATTCAGGTCAAATTGAAAATTTCCGACGAAATTTGTCCTAAGATTGCGATGTTTTTAGAGATACAGGACCACAATTGCTACTAACAAAAAATACGGGACTACATTTGCCACCACCCTTAGGCCTGTCAATCGGGTCTTATGAGTTGAGCTTAGGGTGGCTCAAGCTCAAACTCATCAAGCTTGAATATTATAGGATCAAATTCAACTCATAATTTTTTTTATTCGACTCGGCTCAAACCCAAGCTCACGTTTTTTACGAACTTCGGGCCTATTTTGGGCCGGCTCATTAGTTTTTCTTAAATAAAAAAAGGCATCCAATAGAATCATATTAAGATACTAATTTCAAATAGTACATTAAATAAATGTTTACGCTAATGAGTATGTATAATTCCAAAATTTACTAAGGGAGTCATAAAGTCTACAATAATGATTATGAAAATTTAGAATCTTTATCAATGTATATAAGGTGGCATAAAATAATTGGAAGTTCTTCCAAAATCTCTTTAGACAAAAAGTTTCTACTAATATGTACATTTCATTGATTTCGTAAGCTTCAAGCTTAAAATCAACAATGTGTTTTATATAAGTTAGGTTAAAAATAATTTTACAATATGAGACAAAGCATTAATTAGAGAAAATTTGACCTCGGGCTATTCGGGCTGAGCGTATGAAAGCTCAAGCTCAGCTCACAAATTGGCCGGATTCAATTTATAAGCTCAAAGTCGGCCCGGCTCACATTGAATTAGGCTCGGCTTATACTTAAGCAGGCCGAACAATCGGGCTTCGGGTAGGCCCGACTTAATTGACAGTCCTAACCACCCTATCGTTACAGGACTAATTTTGCATTTTTCTCGAAACATCACAATTATCAATGTGATTCGCTTCATATGATTTCCACCATATCCAAACTATTGTAATTATAATAGAACTTCATAAAAATCACTCATTGCGTTGCATTTATTTTTTCCTCAATGGAAGCAAATTTTCCAGATAACACCAAGTGGAGATGCAAAGATTGAACAAACCATAATCTCTTTCTACTGTAAGTACAACGAAATGCCCAAACTAGTCTTCATCAAAAAAAGAAAATTATTTTATAGTTCTATCGCCAAATATATTAGCTTATCTGACTCCCAAAAATAGAGTCGAAAATGCTACTTCTTTACGCAATTAATTTTTCATCTATGCATTAATATTCAAACAGCAGTTTGAAGCGCACATTCAAATGTAAAATATAGGCAAAATTGCAAATTTAGTCCCTTGAGATATGGCCGTTTTAGTTTTGATCCCACACTTTACGTGAGTCTAAAAATAGTCCTTGGAAAAGTTGCAACATTAGTCCTTTTTTTAGATAATGTTAGTCCTAAACTTTATTTTTTGTTAAAATTTAATGGAAACTAACCGAATGTAATAATAACATTTTGTCGCCTAAACTATACAAGTTGTATAAAATACCCCGTAAATAAAGATTAATGTTACTTTCCTTGAAAAAAAAAATTAAAAACAATTGGATAATATGATGATTTTTTTTATTATTATTATTTAATTATTTTTCAGGGGGGTAAATGACAAAAAAAAATATTTAGGAGTGTTTGATACAAGGTATATAGTTTCAAGGGGCGAAATGCAATTTTCAGTTGACCATTCCGTTAAAAACTAAAACTCGGGATCATCATTTTTTTTTAAAAGGACTACCATTGCAGCTTTGTCAAATTATTGGGATTTTTTCTAAAATCACGTAAAGCGCGGGACTAGAATTAAACTAGCCCAATCCTATGGGACTAAATTTGCAATTTTGCCTATCAATGTACTCAATATTTTGATTTAAAATAAAGAGTCCTGCTTTAAGCTTAGGCTATTTCAGACTTTTTGGAATCTTGATGTTTTTACAGTAACTAAAGGTTTAAGTTGAAAGACGCCTATACATACGCATAGTTCTATCAGCGTTTTGATTTTCTTTAACATTACAATCTAGTGGGGAAGTGTTGTAAAATATGGATAGAGTGCAAAACTTAAATGTGGAAGAATTGAAAAGAGTGAATAAATGTGAAGGGTATTTGATGAGTTTGTCCTACACGACAAGTTTAGGAAACATTAAGTGTCTTTACATACTACATGCTGATATATTAGTCCACCAATAAATAAAAAGAGTTATGTTATAGTTTGTTGCACCGCATGCACGTGGCACGAAGTGGCGCATTTAGGGCGGCATTTGGCACTTGGATACAAGGCACAAGCGCATGTGCATGTGCGGTTCAAGATCATGTGGCTGAGATTAAATTTTTAATTTAATGTGTATTTGTGCTCGAAGTATCGGATTATAACCCAAACAATTTGGACTACTTTAACATTGTAATTCTATGAGACTGCAACTAAATGATATATGTGTTTGTGAAAAGGCCTGAATGAAATGTTGTGTCTTACAAATAAAAGTTGTATATTTAATTGACACAAACAATTCATAGGAATCTATAACATCTGTAGATCTAACTTAAATCCCAAGACTTTATATAATTAAAATTAACTTTTCTCTTCTTCATTCATTTTCAAAGTTTCTCTAACCTACAAAATTTCGTAGATATTTTTTTCTAGTGTCAGCTTTCAGACAAGGAGGAGCAAGGTCTTTGGCTAGATTCACCAGTTGACCCAAATAACTCAGCTTTTGTTGGTTACATGGCGTGATAGCTCGTGACAGTTCCCCTTACTATCATTGCTTGCTCCCGTCCCTCAGCAATAAAAATTATGCCATTTGAAGAAATAGCTGTAAGTTAGTTATTATATAATTATGTTTTAATTGTAAATGTAGTTTTATTTTTCTCTAATTAATAACATTTTTTATATATTTGTTCTTTGTTTTTATAGTTGGCCTTTGATATTGACGAAAGTAGACAGAAGTTCGTCTTAGCCGAGGCTGGGAAGCTAGCTCGAAACTACAGGAGCTACTTGACCAGAATTGGTAGAGGATGATGATGGGAACATTAATTCATGCCCACCCGAAAAATATCGTATATCTCAAGAAGATTGGAAAAAATTTGTAGAAATACGCCAAAGTGAAGCTTTTCAGGTAATTATTTTAATTTATGGTTCATTTTAATTTATTTGAAACTATATACATTGACTAATGCCTTGATTATATAATGAACAGCAACTACGTAAGGACAATTCTGAAAGAGCAAAGGACCCTGAATATCCTTACAGGGCATCACGTCTTGGATATGCTCAAGTGGAGTATATTGAGGTACGTAGTCGTTACAAGTTGTAATTCTAATCAAATTTCCTTACAAATTTTCTAATCAAATTTCTTACAAATTTTTAATCAAATTTCCTAATTACAAATTTTCTAATCAAATTTATTTCCTACAAATTTTCTTATATAGAAGCATAAAAGAAAGGATGCTGGGTCAGATGTCACAGAGGTGACACGAGCACTAGTGTGGAGGGTTGCACATTCTGACAGCCAGAACAAGATTGATAATGTCAATGTTAAAAGAGTAGTGGAATCAATGGTGAGTTATTTGCAATTTTAGTTATATAGTGTGTTGTATGTTTTTTTAAAAATAATTTTAAAATCACAAATTTTTGTATTTTTTAAAGGTATTATTACAGGAAAGCTTATCACAGGAGGGTAGCCACAGTGGACCCGAGAAGACCCGGAATGATATACTGGCTATAGCTCTTAAAAAGAAGGAGCATCCGGGTCGAGTTAGGGGTGTAGGCTTTGGGGTATCCTAAACAGATTACTTTTCGGATTCAAAGCCTTCAAAAAATACGGTGATTGATAACTTGCAAGACACGGTTCAAATGCTCACTCAATCACTATTCGAATTGCGACGCGAGTTTGAGCAGCATAGGGCGTCTGGGTCGTCGCAGCAGCCACATACAGAAGAGGCGGTTTCTTTGAAAGATAGCTGCCCAGAAGTGAAAGACCTTCCTCAGGTAATTAATGAAAAGCATATTGGTTAGTGATAATGTAACTTACAATCCTATATTTCTGTATGATATACAACATTTTCTAATATAATGGTTATATTATATATGTAGGATGTGGTGCAGTGTCAATTAGCACTTTCTACACCTGTTATCGTTTGGTGGCAAGAGGAACAATGTACAATCAACCAAAGGATAGAACATTGCATACATGTCCATTAGCCTCCAGCTCGTGAAAGTGTCGATTGACATTGCAATTGAAGATATTGCACCCTTACCAGTCCCTCTCGATGATGAAGGAGTGTTCACAGTATCTGAGGCTGTGGGATACATGGTTGCTGGCCTAAGAGTCTTGTGATTGTCGGTGATGCATCGGTACGTAATTATTAATAGCTAGTCATTATTAAATTATAACAATTGTTTAATGTTAATAAATATACTTTCATTGATAACGCCCACGTTTTGTTTTCTTTTGCTTATAGTCTCTCGGAAAATCCAAATCATCACTCGGAAAAAGCAAATCAGAGATGACGAAGCACTCACATGTCAAAAATACACCTCTAGTGGCCAACCCTCCTTCTCTAGTGACCAACCCTCCTGCTCACCCCCTAATTCACTTGCAATTCTTGAAAGGTTCTTTGGGTGATGGCTGCTGATAACACTATCCGGATAGACATACCTGAGGAAATCTTCAATATCCCCTTTCCAGAATATATGGGCGGGAGGATATCGGTGACTTTGTGCATAAAGAACAGATAGGAGCCTCTATCATTACTGCTTACATCAAGTAAGTTTTTAAATATTAATTAAGAAAAAGTAAGCTTTTAATTAAATTATTTTACTGCATTAATTTGAACTATGTTATTTTTGTTACTCAAATTATTTATGCTCAATTGTAGGTGTTTGTGGGTTAATCATGTGGTCCCGAACAAAAACAAAATAAATTCGGGTTCCTTAGCCCACATCTATATCTGCGGGAGCAGGAATTACTCCCACGCAGCTGGTTGACAAATCGCAATATATAGCAAATACTATGATAGCTAGTGCACTGGAGGGGAAGTTGTTTCTTGCACCTTACAACTCCGAGTGAGCTACTAAAGACACATTGTTATTTTGTAAAATTTGTTACGTAGGCATAACTAATTTAAAATTTTTCTTTTGAATATGCTGATTAGGGGCCATTGGTTGTTGCTCGTGATTGATCCAATTAAAGAGATCGTTTATTATTTGGATTCTTTGCACGGTAATCCAATAACCGACATGATATGAAAGATATGATCAATCAGTAAGTTTTATCATTCAATTAAATGTATCCATTATATTATATTTAATATTAAGTTTAAAGTATATATATTATAACTAGACTTCATATATATATTTGCTTGATATTGACATATTTCCTTGATTTTTGATGTTTTTAACAGCGTTGTCTTGATGTTTCGAGCAAATAAAAACAACCAAAAGATCAAATCAAAAAACAAGGCCTGTACATGGAGTTGTATACAGGTTAGTTTAATTATATTATTTTAATTATAGTTTCAAGAAATTATTCGTATAAAAGTTATTTGTTCTAATACAATTTTGATTTGAATTTAATTTGTAGTGCCCCATTCAAATAAATGCCATAGATTGTGGGTTCTTCGTCATGAAATTCATGAAAGATATTATTAGACACAGAGAATCTATAATCCACCGACGGTATGCATAATCCTAATTAATATTAATCAAATTCTAATGTCCCTTTTAAGTTATTAAACATTTTTGTTGGATTTTAATATTTGTCTTGCAGTACTTTGCTGATTGTCAGTACGCCACTTACACTATAGAGCAACTTGATGAAGCACGTTCTGAATTGGCACAATACATTTTTAAATGCGCTTTTGATATGCCGGCGGTGTAAGTTGAAAATTATTGTAAATTTTTATTTGATTTGAAAGCAGTGATTAGTTTATATTGGTTTATTGTAAACTCGTTATTATTTGTAATTATTGGAGATTATTATTTGGTGAATGAAATTAATTTTGGATTTGAATTTGTTGTTTCTGTTGAGCAATTGGTTAGTTTTATGTGTTATTGATGAGTTGAATTTTGAGCTTGTGGGAAGGATATAGCTCTAGCTGAAATAATAACAGAAAAAAAAAAAATCATGTTACAGCGGTTCGTTGATGAACCGCTGTAACAGTGAACCCTGTTACAGCGGTTCAGAAACGAACCGCTTTAACAGTGAACCCTGTTACAGCGGTTCGTTTCGGAACCGCGGTAACAGGCTACGGCTTTTACAGTTAATTTTTTTTTTATTTACCTATTTCAGCGGTTCGTTATTGAACCGCTGTAATAGGGCTCATTTTACAGCGGTTTTTAACCGCTGTAATAGTAAACATACCAATTACAGCGATACATATTACAGCGGTTAAAACCGCTGTAATAGTGAAAAAAAAACCGCTGTAACAGACCTCTTCTGTACTAGTGAATATCCCCAAATTGCATAAACCGTAACTTCAACCGTCGAACCTTAATTCTTTAATCTATACCTTCAAATTTTCACCTCTTCAAACTTTTGGACCATAAAATCAAGATTTCCCCTTCATTTAGCCCCTAATTTTGGGCTAATTGAGGGTGCGTCGATTTAGGGCCAAAATTAAATCTTTCCTATAGTTGCAAGAGTACTAGATGTGCTTATTCAAACATAAAGGACAAAATGTATTAAATTTTGTTAATTATGGGACGAAACATGTTATTTGAAGATATTGGACGTATTTTGTCAAAACTCCTAGCTTATAGGACTGAAAAGTGAAATTTCGCCTTTACAACAAAACCTCCGGGCACCCGTGCTAATACCCAATAAATGAGAAGGTGAGCATGTAAGTGTAACTATCATGTTTATTTTCACACAGTTATCAACAATCTTGCACTAGAATCATTCTTACAAACTCTTGGGACCTCGAGTCTCGAAGCATCACAAGTATCAATGTGATTCGCTTCATATGATCTCAACCATATACAAACTATTGTGATTATAACATAACTTTATAAAAATCACTCATTAAGTTGCATTTATTTTCTTCCTTAATGGAAGCAAGTTTTCCAGATAAAACCAGGTGGAAGTGCAGATTCAAAGGATTGAACAAACTATAATCTCTTTCTACTGTAAGTACAACGAAATGCCCAAAGTCAGTCTCTTTTTTTTTTTGATAGTTAAAATCACTAGATATTAAAAATGAAATACAAAGCCCAAAGTCAGTCTTTATTTTTTAAAAAGAATAGTATTTTATAGTTCACCACCAAATATAATAGCGTATGTGAGTCCCAAAAAAGAGTCGAAAATGCTACTTCTTTAAGCAATAAATTTTTCAACTATGCTTTAACATTCAAATATCAGTTTGAAGTGCACATTCAATTGTATCATTGTAGGCAAAATTGCAAATTTAGTCCCATGAGATATGGCCGTTTTAGTTTTGATCCCACGCTTTAGGTGATTCTAAAAATAGTCCTTGGAAAAGTTGCAACATTTGTCCTTTTTCTAAATAACGTTAGTCCCCAAACTTTGTTTTCCGTTAAAATTTGATGGAAACTAACCCAATGTAATCTTAAAGAATAACATTTTGTGCCCTAAACTATACAAGTTGTCTAAAATACCCTCTAAACAAATATTAATGTCACTTTCCTTTGAGATAAAATTAAAAACAGTTGGGTAAGATAATGATTTTGTTTTATTTTATTATTATTATCTTATTATTTTCAGGGGGGGTAAATGACAAAAAAAAAATATTAAGGGGTGTTTGATACAAGGCATATAGTTTCAGGGGGCGAAATACAATTTTCAGTTGACCATTCCGTTAAAAGCTAAAGCTCGGGATCAGCCTTTTTTTCAAAAAGGACTAACATTGCAGCTTTGTCAAATTAAAGGGACTTTTTCTGAAATCGCGCAAAGGGTGGGACTAGAATTAAACTAGCCCAATCCAATGGGACTAAATTGGCAATTTTGCCTATCAATGTACCCATTATTTTGATTTAAAATAAAGAGTCCTGCTTGAAGCTTTGGCTATTTTAGACTTTTGGAATCTTGATGTATTTACATTTACTAAAGTTTTAAGTTGAAAGACGCTTATATATATGCATAGTTCTATCTGCGTTTTGATTTTCTTTAACATGGCAATCTAAGTGGGGAAGTGTTGTAAAATATGGATCGATTGTAAAACTTCAATGTGCAAGAATTGAAAAGAGTGAATAAATGTGGTGGGTATTTGATGAGTAATTTGCCCTACACGACAAGTTTAGGAGACATTAAGTGTCTTTATATACTACATGCTGATATATTAGTCCACTAATAAATAAAAAGAGTTATGCTCTAGTTTGATGCACCGCATTCACGTGGCACGAAGTGGCGCATTTACGGGGGCATTTGGCACTTTGATACAAGGCAAAAGCGCATGTGCATGTGCGGTCAAGATCATGTGGCTGAGATTAAATTTTTAACTTAATGTGTATTTGTGCGCGAAGTATAATATTATAACCCGAACAATTTGGACTACTTTAACATTGTAATTCTAAAAGACTGCAACTAAATGATATATGTGTTTGTGAAAGGGCCTGAATGAAATGTTGTGTCTTATAAATAAAAGTTGTATATTTAATTGACCAAACAATTCATAGAAAGCTGTAAAACATCAGTAAATCGATAACTTAAATTCAGAGACTTTATATAATTAAAAATTTGACTTTCTTCTTCTTTCATTCAATTTCAAAGTTCTCAACATACAAAATTTCGTAGATAGTTTTATAGCCAGCTTTCAGACGGAGGCGGAGCAAGGGGATGGCGTGAGCAGCCCCCCACCCCCTCTCAACTTTTGAAATATTATTTTTTACCCTACAAGTTTTCGATCCCCTCCCCCAAAAAAAACCTAAAAATATCAAATATTTCTAGCATTTTTTCATATTAATTAGACCCCCAGAATATATAATCCTAGCTACGTCCCTGCATTCAGAATTATTATCTGAAGTTGCATAGGTCTTGTCGTATCCTTGAAAGTGATTAGTGAAGTAGCATAGGTCTTGTGGTATCCTTGAAAGTGATTTGCCACATAAAACCCGACAAATGTCATTTTATAGATATTGTCTTTGGCAAGTCTCAAAAACATTTCATTTTTTTTTCTCCACATATATTTCTTACAATGCATGTATAAGTATTGCCTTGGAGTGTGTTTGGTATGTACTTTGGTCTTGTTGAATGTACTCTAGTTGTTATTGTTAAATTTTATTCATAAAAAGAAAAAAGACGATGTGAAATAAATGTGGTCTCAGTGTATAAATCTTTCTTAGCGTAGCTAATTATTCAATTATGGAAAATCATAGGAATAAGTTACTTATTCTGAAATGCTTGTGATGTACAAGAGTGAAATCATGTTTTTTAAAAGAAAACAAAAACAATGAATGAAACAAAAGAATACAATCAAGACTTAGCCTCGAAAGCTTAATATTCATTATTAGCTATTGGTCACTATCTTACTAATTCTTCACACAGAAGCACTTAAGTTTGATGTTGTGCTATTAACTGATCTTGTGCACCCGAGCGTCCTCAGAGCTGGTTCAATGAGAATAGTCTCGATACGAGAGTAAGCATGATGTGTAAAGTGTATTCCATCCCAGAAGATATATTGGTTTGGGTAACGGCAAACCGGAACTTGTGGGCTTCCACAAAATCTCTTGCTATCGTAATTGTATTTTCCTCCGGTTCCACAACAAGCTAGCAATGCTAGTTCCCCGTTTGGGCCTGTTACAATTTACAAGCACAAGAATTAATATAGTTTCTTCAAGATGTAAACACAAAATAAATAAGAATGAACACTTACCATAAGATGCATCACGAATAACTTCTAGTGTACCATCATAAATTGCTCCATAATTTATAATGATATTAGGGAATTCCAGATTGAGATCTCTGATGGCTTGTTGTAGATAATCGTTTTTTGACACGATAAGATCATTCACAGACTTCAAGCAGCCTAATTCGTCGTAATCTCTGGAGTTATTACTATGCAACGCTGTTAAAATGTATGGGAAACATCCAAGGGGAGCATTTCCTGGAATTATCAATCGTGTAGCGCCCATCCTAATCAGTTCCTGTGTTATTGAAATATAATTAGCTATTATTGAATCATTTTAATAGTATATTAACGAATGAGATGTAAAGAGTAAAAATAAAAATTATTTGAATATTTAGAATAAATTTGGACATAGGTACTTACTCTTGCAACTCTGATTTGAGCCCGTGTTATTAGGGGCACATAAGTTTGTACTTCTTCAATTGATTTGCCTTGGGTCAATGCATAGCCGATGTCGTTGGCCTCAATATCGCCCAGAAATAAAAAAGAGTTTTCCATTCTTGTGGCTCGTTCTGATATAAAAGAAATCGAATATCAGTAATTAAAGGTTCAATGTCATTTATATTTCGAAAGACGGAGGTGTATACTCATTAAATAAGTGTACTCATGAAAAAGTTAATGTCAAGCACCGGGCTTCTGGCAACTGAAAAGATAACTCCATCGTAGTTTTCAGAAGCATTCATATTCAAATAAGGTGCAAGATGTGGCAGGCCGAAATCGGTAGCTGCAAGTCATAGAGACACAGATATATACATCAATGAATTGAATGTCATGAGTATTGCTCTTCTGAAATGATGAAGCCTACGTATTCTTATATACATACCTGCAAAGTCGAAGTCATTGAGGCCATCAGACCAACGACCAGTGGGCCAACCGGGGGAAGATCTACCGTAAGGCAAACGTGCGGCTGGATTTGGAGTTCGGGAAGGGACATGAATAGAGTTACCAACATCTGTGAACCCATCTCCAAAATGGTATAAATACTGAAACGGGCAATTGACATGTTGAATATGTTGGGATGAAGCTGCACTAGCTAGATTAACAGATAAATCAGCATATGATCATATGCTTGCAATGGTCAAAAGATGCTTGATAGTCAAAAACTGATGAGAGAGAGAGAGAGAGAGAAGATTGCAATGGTGGTAGTGGGAAGCTCTAAGAGCCGGTTTATATATATATAGGTATTGGTGGGGATGGAGATGGAGATGGCGCCCAATTCAATCAACATATATATCAGCGTGGACCTCATCAAACATTAATGGTTTAACTTTGAATTTGAAGTATTCAAACGCTGCATTGACCTATATATTATATATTGTCAATTGCATGGAATGTTTTCTGTCAACTATGTGCTTAAAGAGAAACACGCGGTAATCTTATTGCTAAATTCGTATATGTAAAATTGTGGGAAAATTGCATTTGATCATATATTAAGCTTATCTATACAGCAATTTCATTTTTAATCTCTTTGCTTAAAGATCCATAGATGACATTGGAGTTGAAACTGACGATGTCCCACATATTATTAGATAATTCTAGGCATCTCATTGTTTATTTCACTATGATGTTAGATATTTGAAATCATAATATCTTTTAATTTCCCCAGTGAATGTTTAAATTTTCTTTATATTCATTCTGCTTCTTATAGGTCTTCGTTCTACTTGAAACAAAAAGAAGAACAAAAAAGAGAAGAAGACGAGAAAACAGAATGAGAGTTTGAAATTAAAATAAAATTATTCTATTTAATTTTTTTATTTTATTTATAACAATAAACAACATTGTAAATCTATAAAGATATCATTTTTTTATTGTTTATAAAAAATAAAGAAAGTCTAATTTATTAAAAAATTATTTGAAACACTTAACAATACAATTCATGCTCTACTCCTTCGAAAAATTTGTGGTAGTTCATTTGCAAATTACATCTCTAGTTCCCCTTTGAAGACAGCATTTGGTCCAAAATTCGCATGTAACCTTTGAGAAATTATTATGATCTTTGAGCGGAATGTCAAATGACCGTTACTTAAGGTGAATTTCTTGAAGGAATTGGTCTAATACAATATCATATGGATCTATTTTCATTTAATTTAATTTGCAGCTCCTTACTATTATACAGAGGGCCCTCTTTCGAGTTGACTTCACTAGAAGAGGAAGACTTACAGAATGTCAGCTCTAAACAATTTCAAAAAGATAAATATTAGGGTGAATTACATGTACGCCTCCTCGCTTTAGTGCTAATAATCAATATGCCCGTAAGTTTTGGTAAATTATAAACAGATCTTCTCAAGGGGTTTATTTGTAAGGTTTACAAGCAGTCTATTACATGACCCCTGTTTTTCAAGTAATCAGGATTTGATAAAAGGTGTCTACGTAATTCACAAAAAGCAAAATTTAACTTTTAGTCCTGTAGCTTAGGGTCTTGACAATATACTTTCGGTATCTCTTCAATATACACATTTAATCTTGTAAGTTAATTAACAAATTTCAACACATCTAGTTCTCCATGTTTGAATAAACACATTTAGTCTTGTAACCGCATTAAAATTTTAATTTTGGTCCTAAATCGATGCGCTGGCCATCTTACCCTTTGCCAGACTGACATCACGTGACTCGTACATATTACCCCCAAAAAATCTAAACTTAACAAAATTGGGGGGGGGGGGGGGGGGTGGGGTGCGGCACACTTCATTTTCCCCAAATTGCATAAACCCTAAGTTCAACCATTGAACCAAATTCCTTCATCTATAGCTTCGAATTTACACCTCTTCAAACATTACGACCATAAAATCAAGGCTCCCCTTCATTTTAACCCCAAATTCCCAAATCAAATAAACCCTAATTTCGGGCTAAATTAGGGGTGCGTCGATTTAGCACCAAAATTGAATTTTTCCTATAGTTGCAGGACTAAATGTGCTTATTCAAACATAAAGAACGAATTGTGTTGAATTCCGTTAATTTAAAGGACTACACATGTTTTTTGAAGACATTGGACGTATTTTGTCAAGAGTCTTATCTTACAGGACTAAAAGTAAAGTCCACAGCGCTCGTGGGAATATATACGTACCTAATAAATGAGGAGGTGTGCATGTAACTATCATATTTATTTTCACACAATCATCAGCATTTTGCACTAGTATCATTCTTACAAACTCGAGAAAAATGCAAAATTAGTCCTGTAGCTATAGGGTGGTGGCAAATGTAGTCCCGTATTTTATGCTTGTGGCAATTGTGGTTTGTATCTCCAAAAAAAAATCGCAATTTGAGGACAAATTGGCTGGAAAGCCCTAATTTGGCCAGAGTTTGCCGTGTGACATTCAATTTGAGGATTTTTATTTTTATTTTTTGGATGAATTTTTCATGTGGCATTTTTTTTTATTTTTACTTTTTTAAAAGATGCTGACATGGATAAGAAAACTTTAGTAAATCAAAAAATATTAAATATGCACAACGACATTAAAATATACAAAAAAAATTAGAAAATGGAAATTGTTCAAATTAATTTTAAAAATATTTTTAAATTAAATAAATGTATATTGAAAATTATAATAATTTTATTGCAAAGAGTAATTGTTATACAAATATTAAAATATTTAAAAAGGCTAAATTAAATTATTTTTAATATAAAAAATGGAATAATTTAATAGCTAAATCATGCAATAAATCTCAATAAAATGTTCAAATTTTCATAAATATTATTAAAATATATATATATATATAAAATAAAAAATAATAAAATAGATAGATTTTTAAACTTGAAATAAGAGAATAAGGAAAAAGTTATAAAATGAAAAAAAAAAGAAAAGGAAAATGGTCATCTTTTCCACCACCACCACCCCCCATCCCCAAAACACCCACGCACAGTCGCCTCCCCCACCACCCTCGCCGTCGCCGCCGCCTCCGCCTGCCCCACCTCCCCTCCCCGTCGCGCCCTTAACCTTCCTCCAACCTTAAGCTTGACGGCACACTAAGACACACAACACACACACCCAGAACACACACACATACGCGCTTCAATAAGGAGAATAGAGAGGGAGAGGGGAGGGGGGTGTGGGTTGAGCTCTATGTGCTCCTATTTTAGGGTGGCAGACGCGGGGTGGGGGGTGGCTGCTGTTTGGTTTCTTTTTTTTAACTATTAAATTTTTTTAAAATATTAATTAATAAATAATTGTTTGGAATATAAAAATTATAATTTTTTTATGCTGTTTTTCCCTCCAAAATGGTCTGACGTGGCGTCCTATTTGTCAAGTTACTCTGATGTCATCCAGCCCCTTTGTCCACGCATGCAAAATCCGGCAGCAATTGAAAAATCCCCAAATTTGTTTACCCATGTGTGTGACACGTCAGCAATTCAGGTCAAATTGAAAATTTCCGACGAAATTTGTCCTAAGATTGCGATGTTTTTAGAGATACAGGACCACAATTGCTACTAACAAAAAATACGGGACTACATTTGCCACCACCCTTAGGCCTGTCAATCGGGTCTTATGAGTTGAGCTTAGGGTGGCTCAAGCTCAAACTCATCAAGCTTGAATATTATAGGATCAAATTCAACTCATAATTTTTTTTATTCGACTCGGCTCAAACCCAAGCTCACGTTTTTTACGAAATTCGGGCCTATTTTGGGCCGGCTCATTAGTTTTTCTTAAATAAAAAAAGGCATCCAATAGAATCATATTAAGATACTAATTTCAAATAGTACATTAAATAAATGTTTACGCTAATGAGTATGTATAATTCCAAAATTTACTAAGGGAGTCATAAAGTCTACAATAATGATTACGAAAATTTAGAATCTTTATCAATGTATATAAGGTGGCATAAAATAATTGGAAGTTCTTCCAAAATCTCTTTAGACAAAAAGTTTCTACTAATATGTACATTTCATTGATTTCGTAAGCTTCAAGCTTAAAAATCAACAATGTGTTTTATATAAGTTAGGTTAAAAATAATTTTACAATATGAGACAAAGCATTAATTAGAGAAAATTTGACCTCGGGCTATTCGGGCTGAGCGTATGAAAGCTCAAGCTCAGCTCACAAATTGGCCGGATTCAATTTATAAGCTCAAAGTCGGCCCGGCTCACATTGAATTAGGCTCGGCTTATACTTAAGCAGGCCGAACAATCGGGCTTCGGGTAGGCCCGACTTAATTGACAGTCCTAACCACCCTATCGTTACAGGACTAATTTTGCATTTTTCTCGAAACATCACAATTATCAATGTGATTCGCTTCATATGATTTCCACCATATCCAAACTATTGTAATTATAATAGAACTTCATAAAAATCACTCATTGCGTTGCATTTATTTTTTTCCTCAATGGAAGCAAATTTTCCAGATAACACCAAGTGGAGATGCAAAGATTGAACAAACCATAATCTCTTTCTACTGTAAGTACAACGAAATGCCCAAACTAGTCTTCATCAAAAAAAGAAAATTAGTATTTTATAGTTCTATCGCCAAATATATTAGCTTATCTGACTCCCAAAAATAGAGTCGAAAATGCTACTTCTTTACGCAATTAATTTTTCATCTATGCATTAATATTCAAACAGCAGTTTGAAGCGCACATTCAAATGTAAAATATAGGCAAAATTGCAAATTTAGTCCCTTGAGATATGGCCGTTTTAGTTTTGATCCCACACTTTACGTGAGTCTAAAAATAGTCCTTGGAAAAGTTGCAACATTAGTCCTTTTTTTAGATAATGTTAGTCCTAAACTTTATTTTTTGTTAATATTTAATGGAAACTAACCGAATGTAATAATAACATTTTGTCGCCTAAACTATACAAGTTGTATAAAATACCCCGTAAATAAAGATTAATGTTACTTTCCTTGAAAAAAATAATTAAAAACAATTGGATAATATGATGATTTTTTTTTATTATTATTATTTAATTATTTTTCAGGGGGGTAAATGACAAAAAAAAATATTTAGGGGTGTTTGATACAAGGTATATAGTTTCAAGGGGCGAAATGCAATTTTCAGTTGACCATTCCGTTAAAAACTAAAACTCGGGATCATCATTTTTTTTTAAAAGGACTACCATTGCAGCTTTGTCAAATTATTGGGATTTTTTCTAAAATCACGTAAAGCGCGGGACTAGAATTAAACTAGCCCAATCCTATGGGACTAAATTTGCAATTTTGCCTATCAATGTACTCAATATTTTGATTTAAAATAAAGAGTCCTGCTTTAAGCTTAGGCTATTTCAGACTTTTTGGAATCTTGATGTTTTTACAGTAACTAAAGGTTTAAGTTGAAAGACGCCTATACATACGCATAGTTCTATCAGCGTTTTGATTTTCTTTAACATTACAATCTAGTGGGGAAGTGTTGTAAAATATGGATAGAGTGCAAAACTTAAATGTGGAAGAATTGAAAAGAGTGAATAAATGTGAAGGGTATTTGATGAGTTTGTCCTACACGACAAGTTTAGGAAACATTAAGTGTCTTTACATACTACATGCTGATATATTAGTCCACCAATAAATAAAAAGAGTTATGCTATAGTTTGTTGCACCGCATGCACGTGGCACGAAGTGGCGCATTTAGGGCGGCATTTGGCACTTGGATACAAGGTACAAGCGCATGTGCATGTGCGGTCAAGATCATGTGGCTGAGATTAAATTTTTAATTTAATGTGTATTTGTGCTCGAAGTATCGGATTATAACCCAAACAATTTGGACTACTTTAACATTGTAATTCTAAGAGACTGCAACTAAATGATATATGTGTTTGTGAAAAGGCCTGAATGAAATGTTGTGTCTTACAAATAAAAGTTGTATATTTAATTGACACAACAATTCATAGGAATCTATAAAACATCTGTAGATCGATAACTTAAATCCCAAGACTTTATATAATTAAAAATTAGACTTTCTTCTTCTTTCATTCAATTTCAAAGTTCTCTAACATACAAAATTTCGTAGATAGTTTTATAGTCAGCTTTCAGACAGAGGAGGAGCAAGGGGATGGCGGGGGCAGCCCCTCACCGCCCTCAACTTTTGAAATATTATTTTTTACCCTACAAGATTATGATCTCCCACCCCACCCCCCCAAAAAAAAACCTAAAAATATCAAATATTTCTAGTATTTTTTTCATATTAGACCACCAGAATATATAATCCTAGCTATGTCCCTGCATTCAGAATTATTATCTGAAGTTGCATAGGTCTTGTCGTATCCTTGAAAGTGATTAGTGAAGTAGCATAGGTCTTGTGGTATCCTTGAAAGTGATTTGCCACATAAAACCCGACAAATATCATTTTATAGATATTCTCTTTGGCAAGTCTCAAAACCATTTCATTTTTTTTCTCCACATATATTTCTTACAATACATGTATAAGTATTGCCTTGGAGTGTGTTTGGTATGTACTTTGGTCTTGTTGAATGTACTCTAGTTGTTATTGTTAAATTTTAATCATAAAAAGAAAAAAGACGATGTGAAATAAATATGGTCTCAGTGTATAATTCTTTCTTAGCATAGCTAAGTTATTCAATTATGGAAAATCATAGAAATAAGTTACTTATTCTGAAATACTTGTGATGTACAAGAGTGAAATCATTTTGCCACATAAAACCCGACAAATATCATTTTATAGATATTGTCTTTGGCAAGTCTCAAAACCATTTCATTTTTTTTTCTCCACATATATTTC
Source organism: Buddleja alternifolia (assembly GCA_019426215.1). Taxonomy (NCBI): domain Eukaryota; kingdom Viridiplantae; phylum Streptophyta; class Magnoliopsida; order Lamiales; family Scrophulariaceae; genus Buddleja; species Buddleja alternifolia. The sequence continues at coordinate 37,477,172 of CM033401.1, read as the reverse complement.
TTACAATACATGTATAAGTATTGCCTTGGAGTGTGTTTGGTATGTACTTTGGTCTTGTTGAATGTACTCTAGTTGTTATTGTTAAATTTTAATCATAAAAAGAAAAAAGACGATGTGAAATAAATATGGTCTCAGTGTATAAATCTTTCTTAGCATAGCTAAGTTATTCAATTATGGAAAATCATAGAAATAAGTTACTTATTCTGAAATACTTGTGATGTACAAGAGTGAAATCATCTTTTTTAAAAGAAAACAAAAACAATGAATGAAACAAAAGAATACAATCAAGACTTAGCCTCGAAAGCTTAATATTCATTATTAGCTATTGGTCACTATCTTACTAATTCTTTGTTGAAGTGTGGTGAAGAAATGGCTCATTTCCTTTGATAATGAAGAGCACATTTGTCCCACATTGGAAACATATTGTAAAGGGTGGTCTCTTTCTCTTATAAAAGGAGACCACCTCTTTAGTTTAGAAACCATCCCAACATTTGCCCAAGTCTTTAAGGCATTTTGTTTTCTCTCCTCTATAGTTTGTAATATTTTCACTTTAGTCCTTTAGTGAAATATTTTGGTGGGGTCCGAGGACGTAGGCTAAATTAGCCGAACCTCGTTATATTTTGGTGTTCTTTATTTTGTGTTATTCTTCAAGTAGCCATTGTTTGTTATAGTTGTAGTGTTATATTGTGCTATTAAATACGTCTAGTTAATTCTGTCGAGGAGATTGGGTTTTAAGCGCGACCGTTGTGACGCCTCCAATCTTTCCTGGGAATTAAATCTAGTGCGGTTTTCTAGTACAATATTTCCCTCGCTATTTCTATATTTGGTGGAATATGAGTCTGAGTTCCACAACAAGCCGTATCAGAGCTTGGGTATTCTGAGTATGCTCTGTGGTCGCAGTTTAATCTGATCTTCCACATCAGAAAAGTTTTCGCGGGCTATTTGGCTTTCGTATTTGGAGGGCTATTGAAGAATAATTTGTAACTAAAAATGGAAGTCACCAAAAGCATCGTCGTCGTCCATTTGGGCGAGAACCACTGTGGCGAATACACGATTGGCAGTCGAGTCTTTTGATGGCACAGGCCATTTTGGTATGTGGCAAAGCGAAGTTGTAGACGCACTCTTTCAACAAGGTCTATACTTAGCTATTGAAGAGAAGAAACCAAATAATATAGAGGAAAAAGATTGGAGTATGATGAATCGGTTGGCTTGTGGAACAATTCGTTCGTGTCAATCCAGAGAGTAGAGATATGCGTTTTCAAAAGAAAACTCTGCATATAAATTGTGGATGGCACTGGAGGAGAAATTTTTGAAGAAAAGCTGTCAGAATAAGCTCCATTTGAAGAAGCGGCTCTTTCGCTTCACATTTGTTTCGGGTTCCACTATGAATAGTCACATTACCAGTTTTAATCAACTGGTTACCGATTTGATAAATTTGGATGAGACTTTTAAAGACGAGGATTTGGCTCTGATGTTGTTGGGATCCCTTCCTGAGGAGTTTGAGTTTCTTGAAACAACTCTACTTCACGGGAAGGCTGCTGTATCTCTTAGCGAAGTTTGTGCTGCCCTATACAGTTATGAACTGAGAAAGAAGGACAAGCAAGTTAGTTCAGGCGGAGATGCAGAAGTTTTGTTCATCAGAGGTCGTTCACAAAACAAAAACAAAGGAAAGAAAGGGAGATCCAAGTCCAAGCATAAACTAAGCAAAGACGAGTGTGCCTATTGTCGAGAAACGGGACACTAGAAGAGAGATTGCCCAAAACTGACAACTAAGGGCAATTCTAAGGCCTTGGCGGAATCAAATGTAACCGCGTGTGATGTTGCTGAATCAGACTTCTCATTGGCGACATCATCCAGCGGTGCTTCTGAGGTATGGATGCTGGATTCAGCATGTAGTCATCATATGACACCACATTTGGATTGGTTCTTTGATTTCAAAGAACAAAATGACGTTGTTTTCACAGCAAATGAAGCTCCTCTTACTACACTTGGGATTGGTTCAGTTCGCTTGAAGAATCATGATGGATCAATTATAACTCTAAAGGGTGTTCGGTATGCACCAGAAGTGAGGAAAAACCTTATTTCCGTTGGAACTTTAGAATCGAAAGGTTTTGAAGTAAGAGCTAAGGATGGGGTGATGAAGATCATCTCTGGTGCACTCGTGGTAATGAAGGGAATTCGGTAGAACAACAATACGTATCACTACATGGGTGGTACAGTTGTGGGTGCAGTAGCAGCAATTACTGTTGATGATCGGAATTCAGAAGCAGTTAGGCTATGGCATATGCGCTTGGGACATGCAGGTGGAAAATCCTTGAATCTCCTCATAAATCAAGAATTGTTGAAAGGAGTGAAATACTCCAAATTGGAGTTTTGTGAACATTGTGTTCGTGGGAAACAAACAAGGGTTAAATTTGGAACAGCAATCCATAATACTGAGGGTATCTTGGATTATGTTCATTCGGATGTATGGGGTCCCTCAAAAACGAGTTCTTTGGGAGGGAAGCACTATTTTGTAACCTTTGTTGATGATTTTTCCCGGAGAGTTTGGGTGTATACGATGAAGACAAAGGATGAAGTGTTTGAGGTATTCCTCAAATGGAAAAAGATGGTGGAAACTCAGACTGATAAAAAGGTCAAACGTCTCCGTACAGACAATGGTGGAGAATTTAGGAGTGGTCCATTTCAGAAATTTTGTGAGGATGAAGGCATTGTCAGACACTTCATTGTCAGACATACACCACAACAGAACGGAGTGGCAGAACGCATGAATCGGACTTTGCTGGAGAAAATTTGGTGTTTGTTATCCAATGCTGGGTTGGGAAAAGAATTTTGGGCTGAGGCTGTGACATATGCGTGTCATCTCGTTAATCGTCTACCATCTATTGTTATTGATGGAAAAACACCATTTGAAAAATGGTTTGGAAAGCCTGCTGCTGATTATGATTCCTTACATGTATTTGGGTCCGCTGCATATTATCATGTTAAGGAATCAAAGTTGGATCCTAGAGCAAAGAAAGCTGTGTTCATGGGGATCACCTCTGGTATAAAAGGCTATCGCCTTTGGTGTCCAGAAACAAAGAAAATAATCTTTAGCAGGGATGTCACCTTTGATGAATCTACTGTGTTGGAAAAGGTTAATGCAGAACAGCAGGATGGTACTCCCAAACAGGTGGAGTTTGAAAAGTTTGTTGTCCCAGCAGATCAAGAAACTCTTGATCATTCTCCTACGGTAGAAGGAGATTTTGAAGAAGAGGAAGTTCAACCCCAAGAACTTCCACAGCAACTTGAATCAATTGCAACTAGTAAGCCAAAGAGGACAATCAGAAAGCCTGCTCGCTTTGATGATATGGTGGCTTGTGCATCTGCAATTGCCGCTGATGATGTTCCTACCACTTATATTGAAGCAGTCAAAGGACCAGAGAAAGATAAGTGGAGGATTGCCATGAGTGAAGAAATGCAGTCCCTTCATAAGAATAAAACATGGGAACTGGCCAGTCTCCCGAAGGGAAAGAAGGCAATTGGATGCAAATGGGTATTTGCAAAGAAAGATGGATTTCCTAGCCAAGGTGATGTTCGCTTCAAAGCCAGATTGGTGGCCAAAGGTTACGCTCAGAAGGAGGGCATTGATTATAATGAGGTGTTTTCTCCAGTTGTAAAACACTCCTCCATTAGAATTTTGTTGGCTTTGGTAGCACAGTTGGATTTTGAACTAGTTCAGTTGGATGTAAAAACTGCATTTTTACATGGAGACTTGGAAGAGGAAATCTATATGACTCAGCCAGAGGGATTCAAAGTTGCTGAAAATGAAAATTTGGTTTGTAAACTTCAAAAATCGTTGTACGGATTGAAGCAATCTCAGGGGCAGTGGTACAAGCGATTTGACAAGTTTATGATGGGAATTGGGTACACAAGAAGCAAATACGATCATTGTGTGTATTTGCACAAGCTACAAGATGGATCCTTCATATTCTTCTTCTGTATGTTGATGATATGTTGATTGCCTCCCCGAGTCTAATAGAAATTGAGAAGTTGAAGACTCATTTGAAAAGGGAGTTCGAGATGAAGGATTTAGGTGAGGCGAAGAAGATTCTTGGCATGGAGATTTTCAGAGATAGAAAATTGAGGAGGCTTTGTTTGACTCAGAAACAATATCTGAGTAGGATGTTGAGGCGTTTTGGCATTGATGAAAAGTCAAAACCAGTTAGTACTCCGCTTGCTCCTCATTTTAAGCTTAGCGCCGCTTTGTCACCGAAATTTGATGCAGAACGGGAATACATGTCAAAAGTACCGTATGCAAATGATGTTGGTAGCTTGATGTATGCTATGGTGTGTACGAGGCCTGATATTTCCCAAGCAGTGGGGGTTGTGAGCAGGTATATGCATGATCCTGGAAAGGAACATTGGCAAGCTGTGAAATGGATTTTGCGCTACATCCATGACACAGCTGATGTTGGTTTGATATTTGAGCGGGAACATAGTCAGTATGTAGTCGGGTATTGTGATTCAGACTATGCTGGTGATTTAGATAAGCGTAGATCAACTACAGGCTACGTATTTACTCTTGCTAAAGCACCAGTCAGTTGGAAGTCTACCTTACAGTCAACTGTTGCTCTGTCTACTACGGAAGCAGAGTATATGGCAATTTTCAGAGGCTGTAAAGAAAGCAATTTGGCTTCAAGGGTTGCTTGGTGAACTGGGGATTGGACAAAAGTATGTGAAAATACATTGTGATAGTCAAAGTGCTATCCATTTAGCAAAGAACCAAGTTTATCATGCAAGGACGAAGCACATTGATGTTCGGCATCATTTCATAAGAGAGATACTCGAAGAAAGTGGAGTCAGAATCGAGAAGATCCATACTACTGAGAATCCTGCTGATATGTTGACAAAAGTTGTGACTGCAATCAAGTTCAAATTTTGTTTGGACTTGATCAACATTGTCAAAATTTGAAGATTGGTTTTGGTGACCCCGTTTGACGAGGAGATTGAAGATTTTGGAAATTCGCCAAGGTGGAGATTTGTTGAAGTGTGGTGAAGAAATGGCTCATTTGCTTTGATAATGAAGAGCACATTTGTCCCACATTGGAAACATATTGTAAAGGGTGGTCTCTTTCTCCTATAAAAGGAGACCACCTCTTTAGTTTAGAAACCATCCCAACATTTGCCCAAGTCTTTAAGGCATTTTGTTTTCTCTCCTCTAAAGTTTGTAATATTTTCACTTTAGTCCTTTAGTGAAATATTTTGGTGGGGTCCGAGGACGTAGGCGAAATTATCCGAACCTCGTTATATTTTGGTGTTCTTTATTTTGTGTTATTCTTCAAGTAGCCATTGTTTGTTATAGTTGTAGAGTTATATTGTGCTATTAAATACGTCTAGTTAATTCTATCGAGGAGATTGGGTTTTAAGCGCGACCATTGTGACGCCTCCAATCTTTCCTGGGAATTAAATCTAGTGTGGTTTTCTAGTACAATATTTCCCTCGCTATTTCTATATTTGGTGGAATATAACTCTGAGTTCCACAACATTCTTCACACAGAAGCACTTAAGTTTGATGTTGTGCTATTAACTGATCTTGTGCACCCGAGCGTCCTCAGAGCTGGTTCAATGAGAATAGTCTCGATACGAGAGTAAGCATGATGTGTAATGTGTATTCCATCCCAGAAGATATATTGGTTTGGGTAACGGCAAACCGGAACTTGTGGGCTTCCACAAAATCTCTTGCTATCGTAATTGTATTTTCCTCCGGTTCCACAACAAGCTAGCAATGCTAGTTCCCCGTTTGGGCCTGTTACAATTTACAAGCACAAGAATTAATATAGTTTCTTCAAGATGTAAACACAAAATAAATAAGAATGAACACTTACCATAAGATGCATCACGAATAACTTCTAGTGTACCATCATAAATTGCTCCATAATTTATAATGATATTAGGGAATTCCAGATTGAGATCTCTGATGGCTTGTTGAAGATAATCGTTTTTTGACACGATAAGATCATTCACAGACTTCAAGCAGCCTAATTCGTCGTAATCTCTGGAGTTATTACTATGCAACGCAGTTAAAATGTATGGGAAACATCCAAGGGGAGCATTTCCTGGAATTATCAATCGTGTAGCGCCCATCCTAATCAGTTCCTGTGTTATTGAATATAATTAGCTATTATTGAATCATTTTAATAGTATATTAACGAATGAGATGTAAAGAGTAAAAATAAAAATTATTTGAATATTTAGAATAAATTTGGACATAGGTACTTACTCTTGCAACTCTGATTTGAGCCCGTGTTATTAGGGGCACATAAGTTTGTACTTCTTCAATTGATTTGCCTTCGGTCAATGCATAGCCGATGTCGTTGGCCTCAATATCGCCCAGAAATAAAAAAAGAGTTTTCCATTCTTGTGGCTCGTTCTGATATAAAAGAAATCGAATATCAGTAATTAAAGGTTCAACGTCATTTATATTTCGAAAGACGGAGGTGTACACTCATTAAATAAGTGTACTCAATTGTTAAATCATAACAAACCTTTTGCTGATGGGAAATTGGAATTCAAATAACTTTTAAACCATCTTAGTTGAGCACTAAGGGGAACAGCAGCATAAGGTGGAATCTTAATGCCCCTCGATTTGAAAAAGTTAATGTCAAGCACCGGGCTTCTGGCAACTGAAAAGATAACTCCATCGTAGTTTTCAGAAGCATTCATATTCAAATAAGGTGCAAGATGTGGCAGGCCGAAATCAGTAGCTGCAAGTCATAGAGACACACATATATACATCAATGAATTGAATGTCATGAGTATTGCTCTTCTGAAATGATGAAGCCTACGTATTCTTATATACATACCTGCAAAGTCGAAGTCATTGAGGCCATCAGACCAACGACCAGTGGGCCAACCGGGGGAAGATCTACCGTAAGGCAAACGTGCGGCTGGATTTGGAGTTCGGGAAGGGACATGAATTGAGTTACCAACATCAGTGAACCCATCTCCAAAATGGTATAAATACTGAAACGGGCAATTGACGTGTTGAATATGTTGGGATGAAGCAGCACTAGCTAGAATTAACAGGCAAAAGCATATGATCATATCTTGGCCCTTCATGCTTGTTAGTAATTTCAGTACTGTTTGCAATTGTGATATTAATTGATTGTGAGAGAGAGAGAGATGATTGAGATATCCTAGAAAGAATATGGTAATTAAGAAGATTGCAATGGTGGAGTGGGAAGCTCTAAGAGCCGGTTTATATATATATATATAGGTATTGGTGGGGATGGAGATGGCGCCCAAGTCTTATTCAACTTACATTTATATCAGCGTGGACTTCATCAAACATTAATGGTTTAACTTTGAATTTGAAATATTCAAACGCTGCCTTGACCTGCTATATATTGTCAATTGTATGGAATGTTTTCTGTCAATTATGTGCTTCAACTGAAACACACGGTAATCTTATTGCTAATTAGTATATTTAAAATCATTGAACAAGCAGCCATGGAGATCTATGGTTTTGCTTAGTTCTCATGCATTATAGCTTAGCCATTATATATATATAGGGATAATTACACTGGGTACCGTGACGTCTATTATTTAATTATAAAAAATATTCTCTAGTTCAATATATTACATCTAACATCCCCTTGTTTTATTTAGTGATGTAAGGTTGGACGAAAAATGTGAATTGGCCTAAATGCCCCACACAGAATAACTTTAAAAAAAAACACAAAAGATTTAAAAAAATACTAAGGCGTAAATGATTTTTTTTGCCCCTTTCACCTAGGGGTGCAAGTTGAGCCGAGCCGGCTCGCAAGCTTAGCCGGCTCGGCTCGAGCTCGAGCTTCACGAGCTCGAGCCGAGCTTCACGAGCTCGAGCCGAGCTTCACGAGCTCGAGCTTTTAGTCGAGCTCGAGCTCGAGCCCATTATTCTCTGAAAAAAGCTCGCGAGCCCGGCTCGCGAGCTTCTAATATTTATATATATATATATATTTATATTATAAATATTAATATATATATATATTAAATACTATTCAGTAATCAGCATTCTAATTTCTCATTTCATTTTCCCCCTTTTTCTCGTCACCTACCTCGCTCCTTCCGAGTTCCGACCCCGCCGCCGTCGCCGGTCTCCGTCCGCCGTCGGCAATCTCCGTCCGCCGCCAACCGCAAGACAAGGTTCCAAGCCCAACCCCCACCATAACACAACCGCAAGCCTGCCTCCCCAAGCCCTCGCCGTTCACCGCGGCGCCACCTACGAAGCTTGTATCAGCCACCTCCACAGCCGCCGTCCGTCAACGTCGCCGCCAACCGCAACCCAAGCCCAACACCCCTCGACCACAACACAGCCGCAGCCCGCAGCCCGCAGCCATCCATCACTTCCGTCACCGGATCCGCCGCCTCCACAACAATCCGCCACCTCCGTCGCTGGATTCACCGCCTCCACAGCCGTCCGCCACCTCCGTCGCCGGAACCTACAGGTATTGCAAAGTAGTTTTTCACTCGTATTCTACTTTACCCATGTATGACAGTATAAAAATTTTCCAAGAATAAAAATTTGACATGGTGAATATTTATTGTGCATAGACAAAATAAAATACACAACGAAACATTATTTTGGAATTTGGAACATAGACAAAATAAAATACACAACGAAACATTATTTTGGAATTTGGAATATAGAATTTGAGATGTAGAAACCCCTATTACTTTGGATGTAACCATGGAAATGTATTAGAGATTGCAAATCCCTTGATTGATTGCCAGATATTCTGGTAATTGCCAGATATTCTGGTAATTGAATCAAAACAAAGTTGAGCCCTCGTGAGACTCTTACATTGCATCCAACTGTATACTTTACATCCAGCAAGGAAAACCAGAGCAACAGGAACAGTTAGAAACAACATACAGAAAGTATTTCAGTGTAGGATCAACCTAAATATCAGCAGTCCTGTAATAGTTCTGTCTTTTGTTTCTCTAATCAAATAATTGTTGGATGAGTTAAGACATATTTTGAGGCCTTGTTTGTATGATGCTAATAAGGGGTTATTTGCATCGATTGCAGGATATTCATTATCAGGGACGCGAACTGAAGGAAGCTCCAGCACCGATTGGATATCACTGAATCATGAACAGAGGTCTGATCAATATGCGTGAGCCATGAACTGTGAATGTCACTCCAGCTTAAACATGAATACATTGATTTTTTTTTATTTTTTTTTGTCAGTTTGAAGGGTCTAAAAAAAATATTATGTTATGTATATAACTATTAGTGAACTTTGTTATCTTAGTTAACTCATTATATCTCCATTTGATGTGTGTCGAGCTTGGTTAATTAATATGAATTGTATTATCAAATATTTATTAGAATTCAACGTATGGAAGATATAGTTATGGTTTTGATATGTTTATTTTAGTAGGATTATTTTTGCACAATTAAAGAGGAAAAGAAAACAATCAATTCTTATTAATTTTTTTTTCCCGATAACAGATATGAACATAGGGACACTGGGTGATACTTCTTCACATCCTACACCTTCTGTAGCAGATTCAACTAGTCCAATTTTCTGTTCTCATGAAGAAACAAGTGAAAGCCCAATGAATTTTGTGGATCCGAGTATTAATGAAGAGCTTGACGACATAGAAAATACAGACATGATTGCCACAGATGATGATGTGCAAAAGCCAAAGAGAGCTAAAACTTCGCAAGTATGGAAACATTTTGAAGAAGGTAAAGATAAAGATGGTTTAGTACAACTTTTCTGCATCCACTGTAAGAATGTGTTTAAAAAGCCCAAAACTGGTGCAACAAGTCATCTGGGTAGACATGTGAAATCATGTTCTGTCAAACTTAGAGCCGAAGCTTTGGAAGAGAGAGGTAGCTTGACACAATCTCATATTAGCTTTCCGAAAAGTAATGTTGATCCCTCATCTGTCTCTGCTTTCGATGGAAAATTTGACATGGAAAAGGTCAAAGTTGAGATAGCCAAGTGGATAATGATTCACGAGTACGCCTTTTCTGCGGTCGAGGATGAGTGGTTCACTATTATGATGAAAAGGACAAATCCCGAGTTTGTGCCTATGTCAAGAACAACAATAAGAAACCAATGTGTTAAGATATACGAGAATGAGAAGAAAAAGCTGAAGAATGAGTTCAAATATGTGAACAAAATGAGCATCACTACAGATTGTTGGAAATCCAAGAATCAAAAAATCGAGTACTTGGCGATAACGGGTCATTGGATTGACCAAAATTGGTGCTTACAAAAGCGGGTGCTCAACTTCGTTGAGGTTCCTCCCCCCGGTCGAGGTGTTGACATTGCAAATGTCATTTGGCGTTGTTTGGAAGATTGGGGCATTGAGGGTAAGATACACACAGTGTCGGTCGATAATGCTTCAGCAAATGACTCGGCTATTGAGAATCTAAAAGTTTTCATTAGAAGCAAAAAGAAGTTGCTTTGTGGTGGAAGTTTGTTTCATGTCAGGTGTTGCGCTCACATTCTCAATTTGGTAGCTCAGGATGGTCTTTCTGAGATCAAAAATGTCATTGAATGTGTTTGTGACAGCGTAGATTATATCCGGCGATCAGATTCAAGACTTAAAGTCTTCATTGAAATAGTGAAGCAGCTGAATTTGAGAGAGAGGAAGTTAATTGATGATTGCAAAACAAGGTGGAACTCTACTTACGAGATGTTAGCTATTGCGATCAGGTTTAGGGATGTTTTTCCGAGGTATGCTGATCGAGATCGACTTTATTTAGACTGTCCAAGCCCAAGTGATTGGGAAAAAGTGGTGAAAGTATGCTCATTATTGGAGGTTTTTTGGAAGGCTACACATGTCATTTCGGGAAGCAACTACCCCACTTCAAACTTGTTTCTTCAGGAGGTTGTTAGGGTAAAGGTAGAATTGGATAATAAGTCACAATCTAGTGATGACTTTATCTATGACATGGTTAATAGTATGAAGCGCAAGTTTGATAAATATTGGGAGAAGTCTAATTTGTTGATGGCCATAGCAGCCGTTTTGGATCCCAGATATAAGATGATGGCACTCGAGTTCTTTTTTCCCAAACTCTATTCTCCTGAAAAGGCGGTGACTGAGTTAGCCTTTGTCCGTAGGACGTTGTATGATCTTTACTCCGAATATGTTTCGATGTGTAGTGCTGAATCTAATGCGAGTGGATCAGGTTCTACGAGTCAATCAAATGTGGATGCCAGAAATGTTGAAACAAGAACTCTTTTGTCTGAGTTAGCAAGTTTTCTAAAGGAAAAGCAATCAGTTCAACCTCAAAAATCTGAACTCGATATGTACCTGGAAGAAAATTGCTTTATTGAGATGGAAAAAAGCAAAGATGAGATCGGGTTTGATGTCTTGGGTTGGTGGAAGATCCATGCGCTAAAGTACAAAGTGTTATCCACAATGGTGAGAGATATTTTAGCTATTCCAATCACTACTGTTGCTTCAGAGTCCACTTTTAGTGCTGGAAGTAGAGTGATTGATAAGTATCGGGCCAGATTATCTGCGGACTCAGTTGAACTATTAATGTGCGGGTCGGATTGGTTGAGAAAGCGCCATGGACTTAAGAAGAAATCAGAGGCAAAATTTTATTTCATTTTAATTCATTTCTAGTAATAGTCTATAGATATAAAATCAATAATTATTATGTTAGTTGATATTGATACTTATATATCGACTTGCAGGAAGAGAAGAAACCGGTACCAATCATTCTCCCGATAGAAGATGATGCTTCAAAAGGATGATTTTTTGGGTATAAAAATACATAATTTGTGATTATTATTATTATAAATTATGAGTTTAATGTTAGTATTATTTAACTAATATTTTTATTTATTTTTTGTTTTAGATTGAACTCGTGGTGATGAATTTGAACATCAATGTGTGAGGTAGAAGGCTTTTGATTAGTATTAAAAGTCGATGATTACTTTGATGGATTTGTTATGTTTATTTTTGGTATTTGTGTTGTGTTCGTTGATGGATTATGAATCTATTTTATTTTCGCATATTAATGTTGGGTTGATGTTGGATTTGATGGATTTGGTGTTGGAATTTAATGTAATTTTAGGTTAGTTTGATGATGGAATTTGATGCGATTTTATGCTAATTTGATGTTGGATTTGATGCGATTTTTAGCTAATTTGATGTTGGAATTGATATGATTTTATGCGTTTAATGTAATGTTGGAATTGATGCGATTTTTGGCTAATTTGACGTTGGGAATGGATACGATTTTATGCGTTTAATTTGATGTTGGAATTGATGTAATTTTAGGCGTTTATTTTGTTGCTGAAATTTGATGTGATTTTAGGCTAATTTGATGTTGGATATTACTTAATGTTGGACTCCAATCAATTAACAGCCCAAATTCTAGCAGGTTGCTTGAGGCCCAAGCTCGCGAGCCCAATAAGGCTCGCGAGCCTAATTCGAGCTCGCGAGCCAGGCTCGAGCTCGCGAGCTTGGGCTCGGCTCGAGCTCGTGAGCTCGGGCTCGCGAGCTCGATCCAAGCTGAAAAATTAGCCTCACGAGCCGAGCCCGAGCCCCCTCAAGTCGAGCTCGACGAGCTCGAGCTCGTATATTCAGGCTCGAGCTCGAGCTCGAGCCTGGCAATTTCGCCAGGCTCGGCTCGAGCTCGGCTCGTTTACATGCCTACTTTCACCTCTAACCTTTTCAGCCAGGCCCACAAATGGGAGGGGCCCAAAAGACCCGGTTAAAGCGGGTTGGTACCAACCCGTATTTGGCCCAAGACCCTAAATGTTTATAAATGTTTTGCTGCAGTTTTTAACAACTAGGCTCTCATAATCACACTTCAGGCCAAGGGTTCGAACCCCCTTGACCTCATTTGAATTTATTTTGTAAATTAAAAAACTTACATTTACACACCTATACTTTACAAAACATTATGAAAAACACCAAAAGGGTACAAGTGTCTGAGAAAATAGGATTTCCATGTTCAAAAAAAATCCCCACAAAAATAGGGTTATTTCGGAAGCTTACAATCTTTTTTTTCGGCACCATACAGAAATCCTAACAGAAGGTGCCGGTTATTGGACGGAATGAAAATAGGGGAAGTTAGAAGTAATTTATTAAACTAAATGGTATTTTTTTGTAATTAGACAATACCTCAGTCGTACCCAGTGTATATAGATAGATAGATTAAAAGTCTATTTTGTGTTTTTTAAGTTCTGTAGCACTTGTTGTTTTTGCTTTTATTTTTTAATCATAGAAAAAAAAATATTTATTTAGAGACAATAAACTATTTTAATTAATCGACTAAAGTTCTAATAAAATAATGGATTATAAGTATGTTCAATGAATTGACTTCAAATTCCAAAGGTGATTTAAAAGAAATGGAGAAGAATGAGTCAATTTTGAAATTTATAATGTATTTTTCAGTTCTAATGAGACCTGTAATATATAGCATCCCGAAATTGATCCAACATGAAAAAGCGTAGAGAGAAAAAGCTTCATTAGAAAGAACGTCAGCAAGCCCTTCATTAGAAATAAATACTATATAATTAGTTGAACAGCTACGATAGAATTTGGGAGAAACAATCAAATAAATAATTAATTAAATACTATAAAAGTTCGAAAGTTACATTAGAAGTTGGACGAAAAAAAAGGGTGTTTTAATTCAATCTTTCCATACACCACAATTGGAACAAACACTCTATAACATTTACACCCCGTCATTTATTATGTAATTACCAAAACTCTTTTACTTTTGGTAAATTACCAACACACTCCTTATTGGGGTAAAATTGTAATATATTTATACTGACAGGGGCGAAATTGTAATCTGACAAAGGGTGAGATTGTAATCATTTTTTACTGACAGGGGAAGTTATAGTAATTTACCAAGTGTGCATGTAATTATCCATTAATTTATTCGAATTTATTTATATCTGGCTGCTTTTCCTTAATTTGATGCATGCCTTAAATCTTAATTGATAGTTTTTCATATTATTTGCTACTCTTTCCTGAAATTCAATTACAACTACGAAGTCAACGATGCTACGTCTTTAAACGTAAAATTCCACTCATGTTTTAATATTCATAGAAGCTTCATTGGCGAAACTCCAAAAGTCGTCGCGGTGGCAAAATTAGTCACGTAAATTGTGACATTAACCATTTAAAAACAATTTTATTATTATTAGTAGTAGTAGTAATTACGGACACCGGAAATAAAAAGAATAGCTGGAAAGAGGCATGTTTTGGTGATAGTCCAATTTGGTGATTTTTTTAATTTGGGGAATAAACATAGCATAGGATGTGCAATTGAGGGCCAAAATGCTCTCCAGCACTAATTTGGAGGACTGAAACTGTTACTTTCTCTTAATTTACTGAACTAAAATTCCAATTCACCTAGTACAAGGTTGTAATTTAGTATCAGTAGGTTATGATAGGTGGCATTCCTCTAAACCCTAGCCTCTTTTTTCTTCTATTTTTCTCCATCGGCGATGGCTTGGTGAAGCAGTCATCTACTTCACCACTGTTACAACTATTGTCGGCAGGTTGGGTTGGAGCACATTTCTTCAAGTTGTACATCACATCTTCAAATCTAACGAGACAGATATGGACCTAAAAAGATAGAGACAGATCTAACGAGATGAAAACGGGTGATATATAAGTTTTTACATAGCGTTTTAGATCTCTCTCGTGTGAGAGTTTACTTTCTCTTTCGAATGAGAATTTCATCTCTTCTTGAATAGGAGTTGCACAAGAATTTTCTTGTGTTTGTTTGTAAGTTCTTAAGATTTGTTATTTCCAATAACTTGATAATTGGTGTTTCAGATGTTCTTATTACATCGTTTGAGTCAATATAAATTGTATTATTCCAAGCGTTGTAAACTTGAATAAATTATAAAACCGATTTTTCTTAAAAAAAAAAAAAAAATTAGTCCCAACCTTCCCTTCAAGATTGAAAATTTCCAAATTAAAAAGGGCATGTGCTCGCCACATGCAAATATTCAATCAACTTTTCAATTTCCGACAAAATTTGTCCTCAATTGTCGAAAATTGGATAATTCGTGTTGCCAGAGTTTACGCAATCCACCGACCTATATTGTTATAAGACGAATTTCGCAGTTTTGCCATTATTCATTCATATCAAGTAGCAATGAACAAGTAATGAGTAAAAGGAACAAGATAATAGAGAAATGGACTACTCCATATAGTACTTGCTTCAAATGGAAATTCAATTTTATTTTGTATATGTCTCGAGGGCCATTAAAATGGCTTCATTTTAGAGTAATACAGTGGAAATAGAACAGTACTTTTACAGTAACAATAAATTAAGATAAACGCAAGGCCGGTGCTGAAAACAAAAGCCTCGCCTTAGGGGGGAACCACGTTTTAATGTATCAGTAGTTTTGCGACCAGTTGGCGTCACTTCCGACTCTAGGCATTCCCGTTTTACCCTTTTTCGACTCTGAATCCACCTTAAAGGTTAAACCACACACTTCACCTGAGCTGTCTACTCTTGGCACAGCCTTCAACTCGTTAATTGGGTGCTCGTAACTTCGTAGACCTCCAGAAGATGTGAAGAAGCATCCTGAACGAAGACAGAATTAAAAAAAGGAATTTATAATATGCAAGTTAAGATTAATGAATCTTGACAGAGAAGGAGAAGGGCAAAAAGGACAATTTGGTGCTGTTCCGGACGGTTAAATTGTGATAAAAAAAAATCTCTTAGGTCTGCAATGATACAAATGCATGAAATAAAATGCACGGGAGCACTTCAGATCGTCTATTTCATTTTTTGTGTTTTAATTATGTACACATTTGAGATCCATGCTGACTTTATGTACAAGGAAATGAGATAACTAGACCTAAGGAGGAAATATGTAGTCCGTATGCATTTTTAAAGTAGATGCAATATGAATTACCGAATTGGAATTAGAGGATTCGCAATGGCATGGAAGTATATTTGAGATATATGAAGAACATGATTTAAGAATCAGGGATTATTACAGGCAAAACCTCCTCACTGATTGTGTAATTACCAATAGCCTCCTGAGATTTTGCAAATTACTGACACACCCTGAGGTGAAACAGAAATAGAAGGTGAAACTGTAATCTGACAGGGTAAAATTGTAATTTGCGATAAGGGAGGTTATAGTAATTTCTCAAACCTCGAGGTGTTTTTCATAATTAGGGTCTCACGAGAGAGGTATATAATGTAATTTACCCTAAGAATTAAGATAAAGTGTTGCAAGGTTATGCCTCTTATGGTGTAGCCAAGTCTACGAGCCTTCGATATTCTCTCAATATTCCCGTTTTCATCATTCCAATATCCAATTTCACGAAACTCAAAAGCATGTCATACACGTCAACCGTAATACAACTCCACAGCCAACAACCATTTAAGAGATGTACATGAATACACACGGAAAGAAAGGGATGTAACATTTAAACTTATGAAGACAATACCTTTTGGAAATGGAGCAAAAGATTTCCCGCAACCTTGTTTCACAACCTCTCCGTCATCAGAAAGAACAAGATGACCTTCAGCATCGGTTCCCCAAAAGAAAGGTACACTCCCATCAGCATCCTGTACCACAAATATATATATATATATATAAATAAATAAAATAAGAGAGCCATAAATCAAACCAAAATTATAATGTTTAGCGGGATTCAAGAAACTACTAACGGAAGCAATAAATGTAGCTTTTGAAGCACTGTCGAAGAGAATGAATGCAAATTTCCCTTGAATACCCCTCACGACTTGATCAGCTGGATAAGGACCTCTGTCCCTCAATGTCCTGTACGCCTCAATAACAATGATTACTTCATTCGCTGTCTTGTTCAACCCATACTGCTGCTTAAGAAGTGCGATATTTTCAATGTGGCCCTCAAACAAGCAGAATATGTCATCCACGACTGCAAATAGTCTGAAAAGATGGCAAAGTTGATTAGAGATGTCTAATTGCAAATGAATTAAAGACGTGCTGGAAGTGTTGAATGTAAGTGAAAGCCATTCCTAAAGAACAAAGGGTATTCGAATTGTAACAAGTCTAAACACTAAAACTATATGACTAGACCGAAAGAAACACGAGCAAATAAAGTTGAACTGCAGGGGTAAATCTGTAGTGATCAGGAGCAACATTTTTAAACTCCCGGTCCATTAATTACCAGAAGATTCAAGAGTGGTGGTTTTTCATCAACCATTACCCCCTCCATCCAACAGTGTTCAGCGGACCTAGATTACATGAACTATAGGCGGCTCTTTCCAGTTGAATGTAATATGGTACAATATAGACCCATAATGTAATAGAAATCGGCTATCAATGGCATTAGCGTTACAAATACTATATGCAGAATCTTTTCAACTTGGATTGAAAAGATAACTAGGACAATGATAGAATGGCTGCACTGCCAAAGAGATACTCCATCATTATCATGATCCCAATTCTGTAGTTAAAAACATAAACTAAACGATAACTATGGTCAAGTACTTACAAATGAATCCGTTAAACAAAACTCCAACAGAAAACGATAGAACACCACAAATTAATCAAGAAATTGATGAACCTCACACAAGGGTTTCTCACAAAAACCGCTAAAAACTTAACAATCGTAACAATATATGTATTCGAACTCTTGTAGGCCCACCGTACACATATATCCGGGGTTACGGTCTTGAGCCTTCTAATAATCCCTTCAATTCAAATGAGATTTCAAGATTAAGATCCCAATAAGATGATCATCCACAAGAACACTTACTAGCACACACATTTTGCCATTTATAATAATACACTACAAGAGATAATGAAATTGAAATGCTACAGATCTACCTAAAGTCTCCGTTTCATATGAACAAGAAATGAGCACCCCACCCCACACACACACATATAGATAGATATATTTACAGAAGCATATCACTAAGCCTCTATCCACCAAAATCAACTTGACTACTCACACACCGGACGGAGGACGCCCTTACATGAGGTATTATCCGCTTTGGCCGGAGTCTCACGGGTTTGTTCTTATAAAACGCCTCGCTAGGGAGAGGGAAGCTTGGGGCATATAAGCCTCCCAACACTCTCGTCTTTGTCCAACGTGGGACAATAGTTACGTACACATCACAAGCCCCTCAAGAGGCTTGAGTAGGGCACATGGCCTTGCTAAGGGGAGGGGAGCTTGGGGCTTATAAGCCTCTCACGCCCTCCTCCGTGTCCATCATTCGATGTGAGAAGTAGTTATATACACATCATCATGTATATATATATATATATATATATATATGTAAATGTATTACATAATCATATAACTAAGCCTCTATCAACCAAAAACAACTCAACAACATTTAGATCAGATCAAGCAAAAAA
The DNA here is from genome assembly GCA_019426215.1 of Buddleja alternifolia. Lineage (NCBI taxonomy): Eukaryota > Viridiplantae > Streptophyta > Magnoliopsida > Lamiales > Scrophulariaceae > Buddleja > Buddleja alternifolia. Next base: position 37,458,834 of record CM033401.1, on the reverse strand, counting down.
GAACACAAAAAACACAAAAGAAAGAAAAGTGTGTATAATAATAATAATAATAATAATAATAATACCTAGGAAGAAGAGGGTTCTGTCTATGAGAAGAATAGGACATGAATCCAGAAGAAGCGAGGTTGATGACGATGGAGCCCGGGTGTACGGACGAGAAATGGGCGGCCAAGATTCCATCTTTCACTGCGGTAACACATTCATTGTGTGGGCTCTGCTGTAGAGCATCCGGGCTCTTAGCCACCGATTTGTCGAAAACAGCCAACATTTTTTCTCCGATGTAACGAATTAAATTGGATGGTTTTATTGACTTTGTATTTTTCTTTTGATTTCAGTTGATGCAGATCGGAAGAAGAGAAGTGTGATCCAAAGATGGTTTAAAAAAAGAAAACGTTTCGAGGAGTGGATATAAGAAGTTGACGAAAATGCCCTTGTTTGTGGAATATTTTGGGGATAAAAAGTAATAACAATTTATTAATGATGGCATGTTCAGTATACGAAAATGCGAAATATACCACCGATTTTATATCAGGTTGAAAGATGGGTCAAATTACTCTAGATCGTTTGTTAAATTTCATTTGAACTTGACTCGTTTGTTACTCTAGGTCAAAATTACTCTAGGTCAAATTACCTCGGGTTGCTATATATACCATCGGTTTTATATAGGGTTGAAAGACGGGTCAAATTACTCTAGATCATTTGTTAAATCTCGTTTCAGCTCGGCTCGTTAACATACCAAACCAGATTTCAGTTTGAACAACTTTTTGTGTATTCGATACGTTTGAAATTTGGCTCGAACTCGACTCGATAGTAAAAAAAATGATAAAATATGTGCAAAACTTCAAACTACCCAAAATCAACTCATTTTCTGCTCGATTAAAATGCATTTGGGTTCGCCTCGATTAACAATCAAACTAAGTTTGGAAATAATTCAAACTAGTCTAAACAACAACTTGTTCGACTCCACCCGTTTTCAGCTAGTTTTATATCATCGTTTTTTCATGTCCCTCTTGATTTAGAAAGTAATTATATGATAAATTCATCAGAGTCAATTAATCACACTAATTTCTTGCCGAAAGTAGGAGAGATGAAAAAATAATAATTCAAAAACGAAGGCATGTAGCATTTGTATATTTCATAAAATAGTTTAATGATAGATCGACTTGAATTATTTAGCTTTCTATTTTAATGTCGGGATTTTAAGCCTGGTTGGGACTTACAACTCGTCATTTTTATATGGATTAGTCATAGATAGAGTGGTGATGGTCCAATTACAATGTTGGCTTAATGAATTCACTGGAGATTAGAGTTTATTTTCAAGTGTATTGATGTAAAAATCAAATTGGGAGACGTGTTTTAAGTAGCATTGGCTTATTTTCTGTTGTGTAGTGCGGTGGCCAAATCAGACAATACACTTTGCGAATTTTAGTAAAACAATGACTATATGTTGATTATGAAGAACAAATTCCAAAAAGTATTATAAAAACTACATGTATCTCTAGAAATTAGTCTTTTTAGTCCTTGAATCACCACGCGCAATCCTTTTTAAGATAAATCTAGTTATTAACAAGAGTTTTTTAATTTGTTCAAAAACCAATGAAGCAAATCCAATTAATTTGTTTGTACAAGAGTCTTTATTCGATAACAATTTGAACTCAATCAAACCGAATTGTTCTAGTTTAAAAAATAATTCAAATTTATCTCTAATTCAAATATCATATAAGGGTATTATTGTAATTCTATAATTATAACCCATGTGCCCACTATGCAAATTTGACAAAAAGAGTAGGACCTTATCCAATTGACACTGATGGCGTGGCAACAACTAAGGACACGTTCAGGACAATAATTTACATTATTGGATAAAAGTAAATAAAATAATGATATAATACTATAATCTAATCTTTGGATAGATTAAGACAAAAGTTGAGATGTTTAGGCCACGGGATTGGGGACAATGACGCGTCTCAATTCATGTTTTGTATTTTACCAATGAGTCCAAAACTTTTCTAGATTTAAGATTTGCACCTCGACGATGACGAGAGGGCTGAAAAGTAAATCTAACTAGTCACTACTCGATTTGATATCAATTGTTAGAAACTTATTTGAGTTGGAGAGTTCAACATAACAAATCAAGTTTGGATACGTTTTTTTATTTTTAAAGGGGTTTTAATGTTCAATTTTGATCGGGCTTGATTAATTTAACAATTACAAAATGTGTACAAAATAATTAAACCACTCTGACTCCATCTTTTGAATTTGATTTAATTGTTAATTAAATCAAACTAGTTCGTATTCATAGTTTTTAAAACTATTTTAATATTAGGTTGTTTGACTCAAAATTGATTGTTTACACTTGTTTACACTTCTACTCATTGTTAAGCGATCGGACTCTAAGCCCAACAAGTGACCGTTAGAGAACTTCTGAGGCTCAATTACATGGTACCATAACAATGAAGTGATTGCCTATTTTTTTTAATTCTAAATCCAACATAAGTAAATCTATACTTCAAGGAACAATAGTTGTTGGATCAATCCGAAACAAATTTATAATTCCGAGTCATTGATAAGTATTTATATATTATTAAGAATTGAAGATGAGTTTAGAGAACTGCCTTTAACGTGACAAACTGTTTTTTGATGAGGTGATATATCTTTTTAGATGAATCGAGTGTTCATGCACCATGTAATTGTTATAATGTCACCTCATATATTTTGATATTGATATAGCTTAATAACAATCAAATGGTCCATAAAATTCCGTATAGGTAAGTTTTTTCTTATCGTTTTTTCATTATTTCTTTTCAAACCCATTAAATTTTAGGGAAAATAACTAGAAGAACCCTAAATTACATTTTTATATCCAAATGAGTCCAAGATAAAAATTTTCAATCCAAAAAACCTATTCCACCAACTTTTCATTCCAAAAAGCCCAAGATTTAGGGTTAATAAATTTATGAACTTAATTGCCCTTAATCTTCTATACTAAAAATTTAATCATTTGTAATTTTGTATAGAGATTTATTTATTTAGAAATTTTATATTGATAATTGAATAAATATAATTTTATTTATAGATTTTTAATCTTCTTAAAAACATTTAAAAATATATTTTTTAGATAATTACCATGATAAAATAAAAAATAAGTTATATAAAATAATTAATACAAAAAATATAAAATTTGTATTGTTCAACTTATCAATTTGAAATTTTAAAACAAAAAAAAATTGATAAAAAAAGATCATTTGATCAATTCTTAAATTAATGAATGAAAAGTAGTTTAGTCAAAAATAATTCTTAATCTTGACTTTTGGATTTTTTTTTTGAATGAAAAATTTATAGGGTGAGTTTTTGAAATTAAATAATATTTTCATGAATTTTTTAGATATAAAAATTTATTTTGGGGGTGCTTTAGTAATTTTTCCTAAATTTTATTTCCTTTCTCTATTTTTTTTTGCAATTAATTTTGTTTTTTCTTCTCTCTCTTTTTTTCCTTTATATTGAAATTTGAAACTCAACTAATTTTAATTCAAAAATTTCTTATCAAATTTAATTTTTTGCACAAAGTAACATGCTTTATCGACTAGTTTTATAGAAGCATATAGATCAAAAACTTCAAATTCCAAGAACTCCTACGAATGAAAACGAGCCATGGACAACTCTTCAGAAACCAACCAAACAATTACGAACAAAGATGTAGCTGAATATAGATTACTGCTTCAATTTCACTATCAACACTCCTTGTCAAACCTAATTTCCGACTCTTCCGTAATTTGGCATCCATATGCTCGTACAAGATCAATTATCCAAAAAAAAAAAAAAAAATCTGACAAAAAAATGTATTTATCCACGAAAATCTCGCAACTTCCCTACAATTAAAATAATTAACTTGACATTTTTATCCAGATCCTCTAACTAAATCAATGTACCATCACAATGTTTCGAGTTGTGATTCTCAGAAAATGTCTAAATAATTAAAATACCCTTTCTGTTATACAAAACCCTGTATTGATGATCCTAATTTTCACTAATAAGACATTGAGAAACTCAGAATTGAAGGGGGGAAAAGATAAGACAGACCCCGCTGAGGAATTTCATCAAACACGGTTGTATCCAATTGACTTGCTGAATAATCGTCGTATGTACACAACCTGAAGCCCACTTACCAGAGCTAGCAAAATGTATTCTCCAACTGTGTAGAAGATTACACGCTTTCTCGTGCTCTCGTTTGCTGCAGCAAGAAAATATACAGTTATTAGTGAAAACTTATTTCAAATTTTTTTATCCTCGATAAATGTTCTCAAAGGAGGTGATTGTGAAACACCAGGTGTCGAACACTTTAAAACTCCGAAATCAACCCTTTACACATCCAAAAATAATCAACACCAGGTAGGGGTGTAAAACCACACCATACTGCACCGAATTTATGTTTTTTTCTTCCTTTAAAATAAAGGTTTTGGTATTGTTAAATACCACAGCTGTCATTTTGGCATGATTTCAGTTCTAGGCATGCAATACCGAAAAAATACCATACCGAACAGGTCACATATTTCAACATACAAATTTTATTGGTAGTATCCAATATGAGTCTTCTCTGACAATAATTTTTATCCATCAATTGACAAGTATCAATCAGTGCAACATTTATCAAAAGATAGTCAAAACACATCAACCTTTTAAGTCCTTCACTGTGTTCTTTTAACTCTTTATTTTAATCCAAGAATGTACTGAGAGATTATTTGTTATTGACACAAGAATTTTATCATTCTTTTCTCAATATCTCTTTATCATTATACAATTTATTGGTTACAATATTCCATGAACTAAGTTGTCTACGTACTTTTGCACTCAATGCAATATAACATCACATTTTTAGTATTGCAATCAATTAATCAATTTGAATATAAGGCTAACTCATTGTTTTAAAATTCTACAAAATTTACCAATAAATGAAGAAATATTTTATTGTTTTTATTATCAATTTATTAAATATATTGACTTAGAACTCGTAAAATCGGAGCAATTAGAATTTAGATAACTTGGTATTATGAATCTAGTAAAAGGCCAACCTAAATCATTTGAACGAATTTCGCTAGATCAATCACTTCCATTTTCCATTCATCTTTTTTTATCACACAAAAGTTTAGTGGTTAATATATCTGTTTTGCTATATTTTATAACTCTTATGTAAAAAAAAGATAAAAACTTTTATTCCTAAATTGATAGTCTATTTTCTACTTCCGATATAATTAAAAATGTGATAGATGGAAGCACCATGTTGGTTATTGGTATCTAAGATTTACATTCTAATAATTGTATAGTGTTTAGTTTTACTAAATATCAATACAAAATAAAATTTAGATAACATATATGCATGAAATCGACAACCGTACCAAGCCATATTGAAACCACATCCTACCATATGTATAGGTACCGATATTAAAAAGATGGGTTTTGGTTTAAGGCTTTAAGCTTCTTTAAATCGCGATAACTGGTATGATACAACTTTTTTTGAAAACCCCGTTAATATCAGACAGTGTTGTCACCATTATAGTTGAAACTTGTTTTCCGACAAGGCAATATAAATGTGCGTCATTTGTCTATTAATTAATATCAAGTATCAACTCGGCAATCATTAACAAGTGACCACTGGTCTCATAATGGTGAACAAATGATGTAACATTATCTATTGCTCATATCATTGAAGCTATACATTGCAAGAAAATGTTTTCCATGTTTTGGTCAGCATTAACGCTGAAAACGTTATATGTCAAAGTATATCTTTTAGCATTGTGCATCATATTTATAACAAAATTAATTAACGCTTGTAATTTAGTTTATTCTAAATTCAAGTTCATCAGATTCACAAGTATTTGAAGGATTTCAATAATGTGGAAAATTAACGGCCATGAGCATTTATGCAGTTATATGGGCAACCACCAAAAAGTTCTTCCAAAGCATGATAAGGGAAATTAGAGAGAAAAAGAAAGACAAAGGAAAAGAAAAGAGATAGAGGGTCTTACTATGGCGATGACGAACATCACGTGCTTTCAGATACTTCTGCTCTAGGGTAACAGATTCAAGTGCCTCCCTCAGTTCAGCAATTTTGACGTTAATGGGGTCCAAATGTTCTGTAAATCCAGAAAAGGGGGAAAAAGCAAGAAAGAATTGCAACCTCAATATGCTTAAAAGGACTATTAACATTGATTTAAAACAAAAATTTAAGAGGAGAATAAAATATCAACAAACCATCCTTCGCCAGGTCATGTTCAGAAGGGATATGGCCAACGTGAATGTTGAAAGAGACTGTTTCTGGGGTAGATTGAGGATTATGGAAACAGAATTTGTACATTCCACTTCGAGGGGCTTTAAACTCAAATTTGTCCCCTGATGTCCCTTTAAGAGTGTGCACAATATTGCCTCCAGGAGATTCCACCTACATCAAGACGCAATTCATATGAATGGACAATCAACAAACATCAAGTATTAAGTAAATGATCTATACTTGACCATTAAAAACATTGCATTGGCTTTGTTATAGATGAAACTCCGTTCATCTAAACTCTAAAGCTATGCAAAGCAAAGAAAATGTACTATTTGCAGACATGGCTCAAAAGGCAAATACAAACCCATTCTAACAATGTGATTCAGATGAATTGAAATGGCAAAACCAACTTGTGCCTTCCAAAACCCAACTTCCGGGGATCCTTTCACTTTTCTTGAAACATTTGGGATTCAGTATTTTAAAGAATAGTTGAATTTTTAACAACTGATACTTCAAACATATAAAGTTTATACATTTATTCAGATTTTCAGATCTGAATAAATGTATAAACAATATATGTGCTTGTGATTTGCAAAAGAAACAGTTCTTTTTCACAATATAAAACGAAGTCAATCAATCTAGAACATGGATAACTGCAATCACATATAACTTCTATAATTACTTAAACATAGAATTGGAGTTCTATTACAACTTGATCACACAATCAATCATTGTCAAACAGTCCAAATACATCAACAAGCTGGAAATATAGACAAGTTTTCATCTTTTTGCCTTAAATCAATATATCGTAGAGCGAAAGCTATTTTGTACTCTACACTTACTCTCCCTCTACCAAAGACTAGTTCTGTAAAAACAAGAGAAACATTTAAACTACTGAAGAACTTCAAAACTATATAATTAACTTAATAAATTCAATTTTCTACTACTTTCGACTGATTATCTCAAAATTTCATAATTTCAAATGCAAAAAGGTCAAAAATAATCCCCTATAATTAATCCCAGCTAATCATATAAATCGAAGTATAAATTCACAAACTTGTTTATAAACACACGAAAAAAAAAATGCTCATAGAATTTCAATACCTAGATACCAAATTCCCACAATTCAATTTAATTTCACAGATCAATTTAACAAATAAAACACAGGTGTATATATATATATATATATATATATATAATATAAGTGTATAAGAAAGGGCAAATTGAATACAGTTAAATCGATGCCAGGGTGATCGGAGTTCCAGAAGATATCGTGATCGACGACGACGAAGTTCCCCGAAACGGTGTCGCCTTCATAGAGTACGTAATCGTATACGCACTCGAGGTTTGTTACCGTCACCGAAAGCGACGATATACGGCTCGCCATGCTCAATAACACGAGGCTTAAGAGTGCGTACGCCGCTCCTCCGCCGCCGCCGCCGATAATTCTTTCCGTCGTCGCCATTTACGGCCTTTCCGGCTCTCAATTTGGGGGTTTTTGAGTGTTTGTGAGTCTTCAATTTTGACTCTGTGTCAGTTGTATTGTATGTATATATGTACGGAAAATTACACCGAGACCCCAAATTTACTTTGTAATTACCAAATCCTTCCTTTCTTTATTGAAAATTATCCACACATCCTCTCATTGAGTTTATTTATAAAGTTTACATGGATAAAATTATAAAAAAAAAATTAAATAAATAAAATATAATTATAAGAAATTCTTAATATAAAAGGGTGTGTTCAAATTTCAAATAAATGGGGGTTGATAATTACGTGATAAGTGAGAGGGTCAGAATGTCATTGCCCCTATGACATGGCTTGGTTGTTGATTAGGCTCTGGTGTACCCTTTGACGTGGATGGAGGTTATTGGGTGGAGCAACGCAGCATACGGATGATGTGGCACGCATCTTTATTTGCTTCAAAAATACTAGCACAAAATACCCCCCATATTTAAAATGCTAGGCACTACGTTATAAATATAAATAAAGAAATTACATATTTTTCAAAGTTATTGTTCAACATGTCATTTCAATTGGCCAATGCTCGATATCCTATACGACGATGTAGCACATTATGTCATATTAGAGGTAGACTCGATAAAAACTCAAGTTGAGTATGATTTTCTTCGAGTTCGAGCCGAGCACAATGAACTGAGATCTGAGTTCGTGTCCCCAGCATACATGTTCGTAGATAAATAAAAAAGTATTTATTTATTTATTTTAATATATATGTGTGTGCGTTTGTTTAATAATAATAATAATCATAATTTAATAATATATTTATATATATATATATATGTAATGATCTATTTAATATTATCAAGATATACCTAGTATATTTATACTCTTTTTTTCCCAATCATATACCTATGTATGATTCAAATTGTCGTTTCACTATTTCGACAAAGAATTTTCTATTATGGTCTATAACCAAGTCAGGGACGGGTTCAGGAATGAAGTGTTGGGAAGGGGGCCAGGTTGCCATTGAAGTAATTTTTTTACAATATTATTATGCAGATATTCAAAGTTATTCTAATTTTAATATATAAGTAATATAACAATCATCACGTGAAGAAAAATAACTTTCAATAAAATTTATAGATATATACTTTTTGAATATTTTTTTTCGAAGTTATACTGTACATGACGTCTTGTCATGTTATAAAACTTATTTATAATAGATTGCGGCAAAAAAAATTTCTCATTTTATTAAGAGTGAATGACCTTGTCTATAGTATTCTTAGATACAAGCAATTAGTTGAAAAATAATGCTTTATTAGTCACAAACCAATGAGCAATTAATTAAATAAAGAAAACAACATTAGATTGAAAAAAGATAAACCAACCTTAAAAGTTTAACAATATTATAATGACAAATATTTCAAAGAATATAAAATATGAACTGGAAATAATAATATACTCACTTTATATACAAGCAAAATTTCAACAATATTATAATGATATCTTTTTAAAGTAACAACTATTAACATTAATTGGATCATTTTATGTATATCTTGTGGTGAATAAATTCTAAATAATTGAATGATAATTGACTTTTTCGTGTTTATAGATTTGTTAATGTCATGTATTTTTTTCCCTTCTCAACAATATTTTTTATGATTTTCACCAAAAAATGCTTTTTAAATCTAATCCTAATAAGAATTCATTTTAATTAATAAAGAAGAGAAATTCTAAAAAAGAAAAAAATAATAGAATTGTTGACTGACAATTCGAACTTACTTTTCAGCTAAAAAGACAATTAAGAGGGGAAAATAAATAAGTAAATTTGAATTGTGACTAGTTGTGTACTTGTGGTTCTAGTTGGAAAACAAGTAATTTGGATAAAATGGAATATAAAGGGGCGCTCTAGTGGATCGAACCACAGACACTAAGAACTCATACTAACAAAAAGATTACTACCAACTCTGCAGGTGTACTAAAAATAAGTAGAAACTTATGGGAGAGCAATATATATAATATCGTAAAAATATACCTATTCTCAGTCAAAATTTTAAAGTCTTGGGGGACCCCCGGCCCCCCTGAATCTGTCCCTGTAACCAAGAAACCTAAATGCTCGCCAAAACTATTCAAATCAAATATGTTCAAACTGTCACTCCACTGTTCGCACAAAGATTTTTCTATCTTGATTTAAGAGTTGGTCACCAAAACAATCTAAAAATTCAAATTGAAAGTCCGAATTGTAATTTCACTCTTCAGATAAGAATTTTCCTATCGCGACCTAACCCAAGAATCCTAGTTGATCAGCCATAATATCCACTCCCTCTTCATCAAAATCTCCGTCAAAACCAAATGTACCAATCCCATCATTTATCAATTCTTCCCAAAACCCTTCATCAAATGACTTTTCTACCTTTTGAACCCTCTTTTGATCATCATCTTTTTGCAAATTCATCAAGGGTCCACCTTGCATGAACTCTGCATGATGATTACTAATGTTATGACCCTCTAGCTTTACATAATTAATATCTCCAATATCCCCAAAATGCCCTTCCCCTCCAAATTGGCTTAATTCTTCAAGAGCTCCAATATCTCTTGAACAATCATCAATTTTCTCCCTTCTCTTCTTACTCCTAGCTTCCTCAAGCTCTTTGTTTTTATCTTTCTGATGGATTATTTGCTGTAGAAAAGTGGGATTTTGTATTGCCTTAGCCAAGAAACTCATTGTCTGCTGCTGTTTCAGTTCAGTCCCTTTGAGCCTTTGCTCCATTGCATTGAGATATATTTCGGTTGTCTGCTGCTGCTGTCTGAGTCTCACCAATTCCCCCATCAAAACCTGTTGGAAATTTCATTAAGACCAAAATACATAAGATACATGTCCTACAACCTATAATGTAATAGTCTTTATTTTGTGTCCTTCTTAAGAGTTCTCGAGGCTTCAAGTTTCGATACAATCATAAACATCAACATGATGGATCGATCCATATGTTATCCACACGTTTACAGATAGTTGGAATTATATCAGTACTAAGATACATGTGAGCTCATAAGAATCACTAATGTCTTTGGATGTGGAACTCTTTAACCATTAACTATAATACATGGACACGCCCAAAAAATATTAAATGCAATGTTGGACATGAAAACGGCTCCGATACGTGCCCAACATGCCAAATGAAATGTCCAAATTAAACAAAAAAAATTCCGACAGGACATGGACATGGCATGGGATATGTCAGATGGCGTGTCCGACATTGTAGACACGACATGTTTTTTTTTTTTAATAATGTACAAAGTTTGGGGGTTTAATTAATTAAAAATAATTGGAAATTTAAGAAATTTCAAAAAAAAAAAATTCAGATTAATAATAAGACTAGTGCTACCTTATCTAATTAATTTTCTTTCTTCTTGAATACTACTTTTTCTGGTTATGTGTAATTATATTTTTGGCAACATTATAGCTCACAGCTCACTTTAACAAATATTTGACATCAATATCGATATGTATGTTTTTCTCTTTAATACACGTCAATATTTATATAAATATATTATCGATTTCATACATACATGTATACATTTATATGTGCGTACTCATAATCATATATATATAATTTATATTAGACTGTCACGTCCGTGTCATGCCGTGTCCTAATTAAACTTTTCAAGAACCAACAATTCTTGTTTCCGTGTCATGTCATATCATTATCGTCGTGTATGTGTCTGTATATCATAGACCATTAACTAATCATATATAGTAGCAATGTTTCACAAATGAAGCATCTACGCGGAAAAAGGTACCTGCTTGTCCCGCCTCAATCGATCGATTTCTGCATCAAATCCAAATCTTCCCACTTCAACACAAGAATCTAAAGTAGCTTGATTCGAAGCTTGGGGATAACTGAATGGTGAGTTTTTTCTCCTTCTAATATTTTTGAGAAGATGCTTTTGCCCTCTCAAAAACCCTTCATTTGCAAACTCCCATTTACCTGCTTCAACTTTCCTAAATCCCTGCACAATCTTACAAACACTATGAAGTTCATGGATTAAAATTAGCTAAAAAAGAAACCTCATAAAATCAAGTCCAATAAGTCTCGTGATAGTGTGTATATATATATATATATATATATATACACACATATATACATATATAAACTATATAGTAATATTGAAGAATGTAATTCTACTATTGCATATAATATATACATTAAAGAAATTCAATAAAACTTGGGATCATAGAAATCCAATAATTCTACTATTTTTGGAACATCCGTTTTGAAGCCAATGAACAGACAAAAAGGCCTAGCTACAGTTTGAATGAATCCCTTGATAAACAAGGACAACAACTTGACATTTTTTTTAACCTATTCCAGCCCAAAAAGAATCATAGATAATGAACTTATAAGAAATAATTCTCAAAAAAGCAAGACTATTATTAAAGTAAATAATACTACAATGTACTAGTTGCCCCTTGAATCTATGTATCTAAATAAAGGTAAAAAATTGTATAATCTTAGATAAAAATCATCAAATAGAAGAATTATATATATATATATATAGAGAGAGAGAGAGAGAGAGAGAGGGAGAGAGAGAGAGAAGACTTACATAAGAGTTGAGCTGCCTTACAAAGCTTGAGAAATTGTTGTGTTTGAAGTACTTAGGAAGAAGATTGATGGCAAAATTCTGAGGATCCCAAACAATGAAACTGTTATTACCTCTACTCCAAGAAACAACATCATTTGTGTTTGGATCTTCAACTAAATCATATGTCTTGCTCACAAATGGTGGAATAGCTATCTCATGTAAACCCTCTTTTGGTTGAGGATTATTATATAAATCATTTGAATCTGAATTAAATGATGAACTTGATCCCAGGTATTCCTCCTTTATCCAACTTATATGGTTCATATTTTATTTTATTTTTTGAAAAGTTTCTAATATGTGAATAAAAAGAATAGAAATGAGGAAAAATAATTTGATAAATGAATGAAAAAGAGATCTTTAGGAACAAGAGAAAGATGGGGAAATGAGTGTTTTTATTAAGAAGGTGAAGAAATGATAGTATGAACAAATCTCACACTGAAAACCCTTTTGAAGCCATCTTTTGGTTGATGTGAAGTATTAGCAAATCAAACCAATTACCTCTGATCAAGGGTTATTAGTGTGATAGGAATCTTGGTGAATGTGCCGATAGCACCTCAGATTTTCTATTTCAAAATGAAATTTTAATTTTTTCGGTATTTAACTTTATGTATGCACCTTTATCAAGTGTATAAAATATGGGCTCATTTGTATATTTAAAGGTAAAATTAGAAAAATAGCGCGTATATGAGCAATAGAATACGATCATGTAAACAGAGAATTCGGACCGGTGTTGACACCTAAGCGTTTGAGCAAGAAGGCTTATTAAATGGCTATGCTGGCAAACTTGTTATTTGAGCGATAATTTTTATTTTATTCAATTGTTCCATGTAAATTAAAGCTTCTATGAACTTATTTTAGAAGGAGATCTGATCACTTAGACAAATATTTTCTGCAATTGTATCCAAGCACCTTCTGGAATTAGTTTTGACCTTCGAATTTTGAGTACTTTGAAAGAAAGAAAACACAATACCCGGGTAGAGTTTAGGAATAATTAATGTTAGACCAAGTTCAATGGTCCTAGTGTCTATATCCTAGCACAGTAAAGTGTATTGTGGGCGCTCCTCACACACACTTGCGTGAGAAAGATATACACAGAATTCACACTCGGATATTGAACTCGGTCTAGCATAGAATTACCCTTAGAGTTTATGCATAGAATTTTTGAATTTTTAGATGAATGACCTTGTCTATTGTATTTTTAGATACAAACAATTAGTTGAAAAATAAAGCTTTATTAGTCACAAATCAATGAGCAATTAATTAAATGAAAAAAACAACATTAGATTGAAAAAAGATAAACCAACCTTAAAAGTTTAACAATATTATAATGACAAATATTTCAAAGAATATAAAATATTAACTATTAATAATAATAATATACTCACTTAATTTATGCAAGCAAATTTCAACAATATTATAATGATATTTTTTTTAAGTAACAATTATTAACATTAATTGAATCACTTTATGTGTATCTTGTGGTGAATAAATTCTAAATAATTGGATGATAATTGACTTTTCCATTTTTATAGATTTTTGAATGTCATGTATATTTTTTTTTCCTTCTCAACAACGTTTTTTTATGATTTTCACCAAAAAATACTTTTTAAATCTAGGGTAAAATACTTTGTACCTCTGAACTATTCACTTTGTCTCATTTACGTCCCTGAACTCTCAAATGTAACAAAATTATCCCTGAACTATCAAACGTAGCAAATTAGTCCCTCATTTTTTATGGATATGTTTGGCTACCTCTTAAAATTGATAAATGGTATAATACAAATGTTATTTTAGAATATTAAGTACTTTAAAAAAATTTATATAATTATTATATTTTTAATTTGGTAATTATTTATATTCTTTTAAAATTTTAAGAAGAATAAAAAATTAAAATGTAAAATTAAAATCAAAATTAGTTTCAATTATGGATTCAAAATTTCAATATAAATAATTGTTTAGATAAAACTACAATTGATTCTTTTTTTCTTTAGAAGGTTAAGGACAATTAAATCCATAATTTTATTAACCTGAATGTTGAATTTTGTTGAAAGATAAGTTGGTGAAATGAGTTTTTTGGATTGAAAATTACTATAAAAGATTTTTAGTTTTTGGTATAAAGTTAAGGAGATTTTAGTAAATTCCCATAAAAAATTAGTAAAAAACCAGTATATAATTTTCTACACAAAAGTGAATAGAAAATGGTAATCAAATGGTCAAAAAATAGCAAAATTATAAGTACAAAAAAGACTCATTTTAAGAAGATTAAAATATATACTTTTTAAAAATATACTTTTTTTTTTAAAATATGATTTAATTACCAAATTAAAAACAAAATAAATTATATAAAAAAGTTTAAAGTACTTAATATTAAAAAATAACATTCATATGATACCATTTATCAATTTTAAAAGTAGCCAAACAAGTCCATAAAAAATGAGGGACTAATTTGTTACGTTTGATAGTTTAGGGATCATTTTGTTACAATTTGATAGTTTAGGGACCTAAATGAGACAAAGTGAATAGTTCAGGGGTACAAAATGTATTTTGTCCTTAAATCTAATCCTAATAAGAATTAATTTTAATTAATAGAGAAGAGAAATTCTAAAGAAGAAAAAATAATAGAATTGTTGACTGACAATTCGAACTTACATTTCACCTAAAAAGACAATTTTTTTTTTTGTTTTTTTTTTTTTTTTGGTGGGGGGTAAGTCTTACTTTTCATATAAAAAGTCCATTAAGAATGCAAAAAAAATAGGTAAAATTGAATTGAGACTAGTTGTGTACTTGTGGTTTTAGTTGCAAAACAAGTAATTTGGATAAAAAAGGAACATAAAGGGCACTCTAGTGGATTTGAACCTCCGACGCTGCAAAACTCGCCTTGAGCAAGGCACTAGCAGAAAGATTACTACCAACTATGCAGGAGTATTAAATTTAAGTAGAAAACATATATTAATTATTTACTTATGGGAGGGCAATATCGTAAAAATATACCTGTCAATGGTCAAAATTTTAAAGCCTTGGGGGGGGGGGGGGGGGGGGGGGCCTCCGGCCCTCCCTAAATCTGTCCCTACAACCAAGAAACCTAATTGCCCAGCCAAAACTATTCAAATCAAATATGTTCAAACTGTCATTCCACTGTTGTTATAAAGAATTTCTATCTTAGTCTAGGAGTTGGTCACCAAAACAATCTAAAAATTCAAATAGAAAGTCCGAATTGTAATTTCACTCTTCAGATAAGAATTTTTCCTATCCCGACCTAACCCAAGATCCCTAGTTGATCAGCCATAACATCCATCCCCTCTTCATCAAACTCTCCGTCAAAACCAAATGTACCAATCCCATCATTTATCAATTCTTCCCAAAACCCTTCATCAAATGACTTTTCTACCTTTTGAACCCTCTCTTGATCATCATCTTCTTGCAAATTCATCAAGGGTCCACCTTGCATGAACTCTCCATGATGATTAAGTTCACTAATGTTATGACCCTCTAGCTTTACATAATTAATATTTCCAATATCCCCAAAATGCCCTTCCCCTCCAAATTGGCCTAATTCTTCAAGAGCTCCAATATCTCTTGAACCATCATCAATTTTCTTCCTTTTCTTCTTACTCATAGCTTCCTCAAGCTCTTTGTTTTTATCTTTCTGATGGATTATTTGCTGTAGAAAAGTGGGATTTTGTATTGCCTTAGCCAAGAAACTCATTGTCTGCTGCTGTTTAAGTTCAGTCCCTTTAAGCCTTTGCTCCATTGCATTGAGATATGATTTGGTTGTCTGCTGCTGCTGTCTGAGTCTCACCAATTCCCCCATTAAAACCTGTTGGAAATTTCATTAAGACCAAAATACATAA
Source organism: Buddleja alternifolia (assembly GCA_019426215.1). NCBI lineage: Eukaryota > Viridiplantae > Streptophyta > Magnoliopsida > Lamiales > Scrophulariaceae > Buddleja > Buddleja alternifolia. Next base: position 37,442,616 of record CM033401.1, on the reverse strand, counting down.
GATACATGTCCTACAACCTATAATGTAATAGTCTTTATTTTGTGTTCTTCTTAAGAATTCTCGAAGCTTCATGTTTCGAGACAATCACAAACATCAAAATGATGCGATCCATATGTTATCACACGTTTACGGATAGTTGGAATCATATCAGTACTAAGATACATGGAAGCTCATATGAATCACTAATGTCTTTGGATGTGGAACTCTTTAAACATTAACTATAATCGACACGCCCAAAAAAAATCAAATGTAGCGTTGGACATGAAAATGGCTCCGATACGTGCCCAACATGCAAATGAAATGTCCAAAATTAAACAAAAAAAATTCCGATACAACATGGGCATGGCATGGGATATGTCAAATGGCGTGTCCGACACATTGTAGACAAGACATGTTTGTTTTTGAATAATGTACAAAGTTTGGGGGTTTAATTACAATAATTGGAAATTTTAAGAAATTTCAAAAAAATAAAAAATTGATAATATGATTAATGCTACCTTATCTAATTAATTTTCTTTCTTCTTGAATATTAATTTTTCTGGTTATGTGTAATTATATTTTTGGCAACATAATAGCTCACAGTTCATTTTAACAAATATTTGACATCAATATCGATATGTATGTTTTTCTCTTTAATCACGTCAATATTTATATAAATATATTATCGATTACATACATACATGTATACATTATATGTGCATATTCATAATTTTATATATATAATTTATATTAGACTGTTACATTTGTGTCATGCCGTGTCCTAATTAAACTTTTCAAGAACCAACAATTCTTGTTTCCGTATCATGTCATATCATTATCGTCGTGTATGTGTCTGTATATCATAGACCATTAACTAATCATATATAGTAGCAATGTTTCACAAATGATTCTCCCATTAGCTAGTCATATACAGTAGCTAGCAATGTTTCACAAATGATTCTGTCAATTCTAACTCATCTCAAAATTCTCCTAAGTTTTTAATTCCTTCTCTTTTAGCAAGTTCACAAAGGATCATTCGAAATTTTCATTAGTTATTTTATCGTATTTTAGAAGTGATGTTAAATTCACTCACTCCTAAATATCTACTACATGTTTCACCAAAGTTTGTTTTCGTGAAGTCGTGAAAGGGGGGGTGTTCCAAATAGCTTTTATCATGTTCTTGAAGTAAATTTCCATAAAAAATGGACAGCCAATTAAGTGCAAACTAGTGATGGGAAAATTAAGCATCTACGCGGATCAAAACAACGTATAGAGTTAATTACTTGAAAAAAACCGAAAAAGGTACCTGCTTGTCCCGCCTCAATCGATCGATTTCTGCATCAAATCCAAATCTTCCCACTTCAACACAAGAATCTAAAGTAGCTTGATTCGAAGCTTGGGGATAACTGAATGGTGGGTTTTTTCTCCTTCTAATATTTTTGAGAAGATGCTTTTGCCCCCTCAAAAACCCTTCATTTGCAAACTCCCATTTATCTGCTTCAACTTTCCTAAATCCCTGCACAATCTTACAAACACTATGAAGTTCATGGATTAAAATTAGCTAAAAAAGAAGCCTCATAAAATCAAGTCCAATAAGTCTCGTGATAGTGTATATATATACATATATACATATATAAACTATATAGTAATATTGAAGAATGTAATTCTACTATTGCATATAATGTATACATTAAAGAAATTCCATAAAACTTGGGATCATAGAAATCCAATAATTCTACTATTTTTGGAACATCCCTTTTGAAGCCAATGAACAGACAAAAAGGCCTGGCTTCAGTTTGAATAAATCCTTTGATAAAAAATAACAACTTGACATTTTTTTTTAACCTATTTCAGCCCAAAAGGAATCATAGATAATTAACTTATAACAAATAATTCTAAAAAATGCAAGACTATTATTAAAGTAAATAATACTACAATGTTCTAGTTGTCTCTTGAATATATGTATCTAAATAAAGGAAAAAAATTGTATAATCTTAGATAAAAAATCATCAAATAGAAGAATTATATATATGTAGAAGAATTAATACTAGTTGTCTCTACAATATTCTAGTTGTCTCTTGAATATATGTATCTACATAAAGGTATATATTGTATAATTTTAGACCAAAAATCATCAAATAGAAGAATTAAACTAGTTGTCTCTACAATATTCTAGTTGTCTCTTTTGAATATATGTATCTACATAAAGGTAAATAATTGTATAAAGTAGACAAAAAATCATCAAATAGAAGAATTATATATATATATAGAGAGAGAGAGAGATAGAGATCTAGAGAGATCGAGAGAGATCTAGAGAGAGAGAGAGAAAACTTACATAAGTGTTGAGCTGCCTGACAAAGCTTGAGAAATTGTTGTGCCCAAAAAGAATCATAGATATTGAACTTATAACAAATAATTCTCAAAAAAGAAAGACTATTATTAATTAAAGTAAACAATACTACAATGTTCTAGTTGCCTCTTGAATATATGTATCTAAATAAAGGTAAAAAATTGTATAATCTTAGAGAAAAAATCATTCATCAAATAGAAGAATTATATATATATATATGTAGAAGAATTAATACTAGTTGTCTCTACAATATTCTAGTTGTCTCTTGAATATATGCATCTGCATAAAAGTAAATAATTGTATTATCTTAGACAAAAAATCATCAAATAGAAGAATATATATAGAAGAATTAATACTAGTTGTCTCTACAATATTCTAGTTGTCTCTTGAATATATGTATCTACATAAAGGTAAATAATTTTATAATCTTAGACCAAAAATCATCAAATAGAATTATATATAGAGAGAGAGATAAAGAAAGAGAGAGATCTAGAGAGAGAGAGAGAAAAGACTTACATAAGTGTTGAGCTGCCTGACAAAGCTTGAGAAATTGTTGTGCTTGAAGTACTTAGGAAGAAGATTCATTGCAAAATTCTGAGGATCCCAAACAATGAAACTGTTATTACCTCCACTCCAGGAAACAACATCATTTGTGTTTGGATCTTCAACTAAATCATATGTCTTGCTCAGGAATGGTGGAATAGCTATCTCATGTAAACCCACTTTTGGTTGAGGATTATTATATAAATCATTTGAATCTGAATTAAATGATGAACTTGATCCCGAGAATTCCTCCTTTATCCAACTTATAGGGTTCATATCTTATTTTTATTTTTTGAAAGTTTCTAATATATGAATAAAAAGAATAGAAATGAGGAAAAATAATTGGATAAATTAAGTGAAAGGGAGATCTTTAGGAACAAGAGAAAGATGGGGAAATGAGGGTTTTTATGAAGAAGGTGAAGAAATGATAGTATGAACAAATCTCACACTGAAAATCCTTTTGAAGCCATCTTTTGGTTGATGTGAAGTATCAATAAATTAAACCAATTACCTCTCAAGGGTTTTCAGTGTGATAGGAATTTTGGTGATTGTGCCGATCAATGTTGTGAAAATCAGATCGGATCGGACGGTCGGACCGGTTAAAATCGAAACTGGCCACCAATTCTGTCTAGTTATGCGAAAAACCCGTTGAGGGCTCAAAATCGCTCGAACCGCCAGTTCAACCGGTAAAACCGGTTCTAAAACTAAAGAACTGTGCGGTTTTGAAAATAAATGAAATTCAACCTTTTAAAATCTAAAAATTTGAAAATCCCCCCCCCCCCCCCAAAATCTAAAATCACCTCGCGTATACCTAGGGTTCCAATTGCTCAATTTTCCTCCCCTCATTACTTTTATGTTTCTTTATTTTTGAATCAGTATTGCTTTAATGAAATGTATTTTGATATGTATATTTTGTGTATACTTGAGATACTCTTGAGGTAAAGAAAAAATTTCAATATTTTCTTTCAGTTCAATATATATATATATATATAGGAAATACATATTTTTTTCATATTTTCATATTTTATATATTTAATGGTATATTAATTATTATTTATTGCATAATTATGACGTCACTGATTTGACCGTGGTTGACCCGACGGTTGAACCGGTGATCCATGACCCGATCACTTTTCCGATTCGCTGTCCGGTCCGATTTTCAGAACACTGGTGCCGATAGCACATCAAATTTTCTATTTCAAAATGAAATTTAATTTTAATTTATTCGGTATATTAACTTTATGTGTACACCTATATCAAGTGTATAAAATATAGGCTCATTTGTATATTTAAAGGTAAAATTAGGAAAGTAGCGCGTATATGAGCAATAGGATACGATCATGTAAAATAGAGAATTTGGACTGGTGTTGACGCCTCTGCATTTGAGCAAGAAGACATTTTTAATGGCTATGATGCAAACTTGTTATTTGAGAGATAATTTTGATTTTATTCAATTGTTCCATGTAAATTAAAGCTTCTATGATCTTATTTTAGAAGAAGATCTGATCACTTAGACAAAATATTTTAAATACGAATTTGAATAAAACTTTATTGAGAAAGTTTTCTGGCGAGTACCTTGTGGGATTAGTTTTGACCTTCAAATTTAGAGTACTTTGAATGAAAAAAAAAACACAATACCCAGGTAGAGTTTAGGAAAAATCTATGTTAAACTAAGCTCAATGATTTTAGTGTATTGTGTGCGGTCTCCACAGACACTTGTGTGAGAGAGATAGACACAGAATTTACACTTGGATATTGGACTCGATCTAGCATAAAATAACCAGTAGAGTTTATGCATTCTTTATTAAATACTACTGTTGAAAATAGGACAGGTGGAAAGTTGATGAATGAAAATGGTCATAATAGAGATAATTTCAGGGGCCACTCTCTCTGATTCTTTCTACTTTTGTCAAGGTAACCTGGCAAAAAGTGTCACTAATTTTATAAAATGTGATCTTTATGTTATTTTGTATATATGTATTATTATTTAGAAATTGATATACAGTTGGACGGAACTTACATTTAATTTGACACGTTGGGCTGTGCAACAGTTGGAATTTGGTATTGGACGGTGTATGTCCTGATCTATCTATACAAAATTAGGGTTTGGACATATATTATGGTAGATAAAAGAATAATTATTTATTGGAGGTATTCGACCCTTGAGTATCCACCTAATTACAATTATTTTGATGGTCAAACTCTAGTAAATTACTCAATTACAGTGCAATTTGGAGTCCTATAGGCCATAATTCTCAAAAAATGATTTACAAAAATAGTCAGAATTGACATAATAATATATCCTATTGTAGAACTAAATGTCTGATTAAATATATATTTGCCATAATGGGATATATATATTTTATCATCTAGATTGCGTGTACATTAAAAAAAATTGGAATTAAGAATTTCAAATGACTATTTAACACTGAATGACTTTTGGATCAATTACGAGAACGAATAAGAGTTCTTGTAATGAATAAAGAATTTGAAAATCATAAACACTATTAGGGAAAGTAACAATACATTTAATATTTAAATATGAAATCTTTAACTCCAAACACATCCAAAATATAATATTAGTTGAATTGAATTGTGAATTATTGATCCTAAGGCTCCTCTTTGAGGAACAACTCAAAATCCCTTGTTGTATTCTATATATGAAACCCACTATGTTTGGTTCTTGGTTTTTGACGAGAGAAAGGAAAAGAAAAATAAGAATATTCAAAAAATAAAGCATAAAGTATTATTAATCGAAGCTCAAATGACATGTTCCTTTTCTTTTTATCCAAGAACCAAACATAGTATAATAACTTCCCGGGAAAAATGCAATTTTGGTCCCATAACTTATCTCATGTGTGTTTTTTGTCCCAATATTTTTTCTTTAGCATTATACGTCCCATAACTCCAGAAAATGTGTATTTTTGGTCCCAAGATACAATTACGTCATGTATTTGGCGGAATTGGCATGTGCGGCTCACGTTTTTTGGAGTTATGGGACTAAAAACGCACATTTTTTGTGATCTCACGTGAGCCGCACATGCCAATTCCGTACAAATACATGATGTAATCGTATCTTAGGACAAAAAATGCACGTTTTTTGAAGTTATGAGACGTATAATGTTAAAGTCAAAAATATTGGGACCAAAAGCACACATGGGCTAAGTTGTGGGACCAAAATTGCAATTTTCCCATAACTTCCCTCAAAATATCTTGGCTTAGGTAAGAGATACTAAGAAATATCTAGAGAATAAAATATATTATGTGCATTTTTAATAATAAAAAGTTTGAACTTAATATACATATATGATAACTTGTCATACCGAGGATCGTGTCTGGTAATCTACTTCTTTGAATCAAATGGAAAGGCATGAAAATTCATACAATAACACATGCAAATCAAAGGCAAAATTTTATTGCTGTAAATTAAAGTTCTATGAATAAGAAGAATTTAGTCATTTATCAGGTCTGTTACTGTAAACTTTTATATGAACTAGTCAAGATAAGAATTTACTAAAATATTTGTAAAAATTAAATAAATATAAATATTAATATGTAAAATAAATATGAATAGAAGACATAACATCCTTACTAAAAATTATATTGTGTGTGCCAAAATTTTAATTGGGCCAACAATCCCTTGTATGCATCAAGATGTGTTGCACAACCCATTTTATTTTTGAATGAATTGAACAATAATACTTGCATCTATCTCAATCCAAATGTTATCAAATCCATGTTTCAAGCACGTTTGAAGACCTCGATAAACAGCTCACAGCTCCGCACGAACATTTGTGTTGATTTCTCTATACTACAAAAACCTGAATATTACATTCCATTGACTATTGCGCAAAATACATCCAGATCTGGCCTCCCCCGGATTTCCTTCACTTGCATCATCGGTTTTCTCCATCAAACCACAACGCTTTTTAGGGATTATTTTATTTATGTTTTAAAACAAAGAAGAATCTCCCCGCCAAAAGAAAAGGTTGAGGTAAAGTCCCGCGAGCATTAGATTATGCAGATGAATATTGACTCGAGATTTAATACGTCTCGCACTAATCATTCTTCTTGTGAATTCATCAATCCTGGCAGCCCATATATACCAAACAAAGAAGACATGGCAACTACACGGACGTGGACCGTTGCGGATTATGCGGAAAATTCAAACATTGTCAGTTTTGGGATGTTAATGTTCAGACTTTTGGGCGCAGCGGAAGTTTTGGACCCGAGATTTAACTTATTAAGATTCGGCAAGTCCCACCAACAAGTTAATGACAAAATAATACCCGAAAAATATAACTATAATGCACACAAGATTTACGTGGTTCGGCAAAATCCACCTACGTCCACGAGAGTTTCCGTTCTTCCACTATGAGAGAAATTTACCGGTACAAAAAATACACACTTGAGTTTATAGACAAACTCAAGAAAATCACTTTTGTACAACCACTCTCAAAGTTATATAGAACACTACTCTCAACCCCCCTTTATATTGCCCCGAAAGAAAAACCCCACAAGTGTTTCCCGTGTAGTACAATTTGTTGTATCTACCACAAATTGCTTTCCCTAGTATACACTACACTTTTCCTAGTATATACTACACTACACACATTTTGCTCTCTATGTTTTTCTCTCGATTTGGGATGCCTCAAATGAGCAATGGAAGGCTGCTATTTATAGCACAATTTCCACCAACCAAAACTCCTCCCATTGGTTGAAATTCCCACAGTTCAAAATAAGTTGGTTGGAGTAATTCAACTTTGATGGCCACCTACCAATTTTACTTTTGAATTTCAACTTTGATGGTCACCTACCATTTTATTGTTTATTTATTATTGTGGACAAATACCTAACAATCTCCACCTCCACAATAATAATTCCCCGCAAACCAAATTACGGAATTCCATTGGCCATTAATCAATTCTGCTGCACATGCCGAATCAATAAGGTCCTAACTCCACCTGATTCAAAACCGGCCAATACACACATGCAGCCCAGTCAACACCACTAGTCGACTGCCGAGAGGGACGACCTCGACCCATCCTCTCGCCCAGCAGGGTTTCCTTCACACCCGTCTGTACCCTGGAAGTTATCCGGCGCGCTCCACTTCCAGTAATCCTTTGAGGTCACCAGACGATACAAGCTTTCATACTTCTCTCCTTTCATTAGGACCTTTCCGCCAAGTGTGATTTTCAGGACTCCACCTCCAGCTGAATACTCACAGCCCTCGGAGTCCAATTGGCTCATGGAAATTAGATTCCTTCGCATCTTTGGGACATATGCCACACCACCCAAAGTACGATCTACTCCATCAAACATTTTGATTTTCACCACTCCCGTACCCATGATTCTACAAGTAGAACCATCACCCAAGGACAAAGTACCCGCCCTCTTTTCTTGGAGCAAATCAAAATAATCCTTTCTGGAGCATACATGCATTACACATCCAGAATCTAAAATCCATCCATCCTGAGACGAAGTATCCATACGAGTAGAAACTGTGAAGACATCTCCATCGTATGCCACTACAGCATCACCACCACCACCATTATTAACATTGTCCCTCCCTCTATTAGGACAATTCCTTTTATAATGGCCTTCCTCGTGGCAATGGTAGCATCTCCTGCCCTTCACCCTGGTCTTTGAATCTGACCTGCTGCTCGCAGATTCACCACCAGATGACCTCCCGTGCCGATTCATTCCCCGAGTAACCAGCACAGACTCATGTCCCACCTCTTGGTTTGCCTTCCTTTGTTTTTCGTGAGACAAAAGTGATGCACTCACATACTCCAAGTCTAGTGTATCTTTCCCGTATAGCAACGTTGTCACTAGATTATCATATGAATCCGGGAGCGAGGTAAGAAGTAAAAGGGCTTTATCTTCTTTCTCGACCTTAACCCTAACTTTTCGAAGTTGGTCCACCAGTCCGTTAAACTGGTTCATGTGATCCATCAGACTATCACCCTCCAGCATCTTCAGCCTATAGTGTTGCCGCTTTAGATGCAATTTTGTAGACAAAGACTTCCCGAGATACAAGTTCTCTAACTTTGCCCACAACTTTGGTGCCGAATCTTCAGAATCATCATCCACAACATTATTAATAATGTTGTCCGCAATACAAAGTCGAATCGTGCTAACACGGCGCGACTCCAAATCTTTCCACCGTGCATCTTCCATATCCTTCGGCTTCGCCTCCTCTCCCTTCAACACCAGTGCCAAGCCATGTTGAATTAGGAGGTCTTTCACCCTTCTCTGCCAAAGCGTGAAATTCCCTTTGCCATCAAATTGTTGCACCGTAAATGTATTTGGCCTCGACGTGCCCTCCATCTTAATAAATAAATCTCGATTTATCAACCCTTAACCCAATGGCTCTGATACCACTTGTTGGGCGCAGCGGAAGTTTTGGGCCCGAGATTTAACTTATTAAGATTCGGCAAGTCCCACCAACAAGTTAATGACAAAATAATACCCGAAGAATATAACTATAATGCACACAAGATTTACGTGGTTCGGCAAAATCCGCCTACGTCCACGAGAGTTTCCGTTCTTCCACTATGAGAGAAATTTACCGGTACAAAAAATACACACTTGAGTTTATAGACAAACTCAAGAAAATCACTCTTGTACAACCACTCTCAAAGTTATATAGAACACTACTCTCAACCCCCCTTTGTATTGCCCCGAAAGAAAAACCCCACAAGTGTTTCCCGTGTAGTACAATTTGTATCTACCACAAATTGCTTTCCTTAGTATACACTACACTTTTCCTAGTATATACTACACTACACACACTTTGCTCTCTATGTTTTTCTCTCGATTTGGGATGCCTCAAATGAGCAATGGAAGGCTGCTATTTATAGCACAATTTCCACCAACCAAAACTCCTCCCATTGGTTGAAATTCCCACCGTTCAAAACAAGTTGGTTGGAGTAATTCAACTTTGATGGCCACCAACCAATTTTACTTTTGAATTTCAACTTTGATGGTCACCTACCATTTTATTGTTTATTTATTATTGTGGACAAATACCTAACATATTTCACTCGCTGTGCCACTGGAGATGAAAAAATAAGATACGTTTTCCACTTGAGAGCAACAGTAACATTTAGATACCAAAGAGAATCCTTTTGATTGCATTTTTTAGTCAACCTGGATCCAGTTATTTAATAATCGCCAAAGAAAAACTGAACAAGTTGGAGTGACTGATTTGTTCCATAAGCATGGAAGTAAAGTTTGAACGTTTTTCCCCCCTTCGAACAGCTTCCCACCCCGACTTTATTGTAAATTCGTCATTCTGTGTGTTCTTTCAAAAAAGTGTGTCTCGCCTATGGATGTTAAAAGAAATTTCATAGATCCTATACACCAATTGCAAGGGAACCACTTGTCGTAACTTATTCATGTCCCAATGATCACCAGATCAATACTCATACACCATCTCGGGACTATTGATTTCGCATTAGTATATCGCATAATGGCTTGTCATCTATCCCAATGTCAAACCAAAAGATATTTTTCCCTCTCCAAGAGTCCAAAAACTGTTCGGTTCCACTGAATTTCTTAGCCTGCAAAGTCTTTGCCAAATGGGGGAACGATAGACTCTCGACAGAGCCCGCAAAGGATGAGTGCTGCCACAATACCGTGTCAACATATATTTTGTCCAGCAAGATTTTTGAGATCATAAATGGAACAATAATTTATGCCCAGAAACTGTAGCCACATCTCCAAGATCCCAATTATCCAACCTTCATTGGCCTTTAAGATAACTGCTGGAAAAATTGGATTAGAGAAAAGTGTTTTCCCCATAATTTTGACTAACAATTTAAGTGGGTTCCATTTATCGAAAGTGAAATTTTTTTGGATAATATTAATCTATGTTCCAAGTAGATTAATTTGGTATATTTATTTGCTCAAATCCGATTTGGGATGAATGGTAAACTAATATCCAAAGCGAGCCACTTAAACTAGTTAAAAGTGTTTGGAAAATGGTGATAATGTAAAAATCTAAATAGGCTTATCCCACATTGTAGTTTCATCCAAAATTTGATGGGTTTATAATGCCTAAAGTTGACATTATGGTTTGATACCTTGGGGCACCAAGTTTTTGGGAAAAGGGAGGACTTAAGGTCCTAGTTGGTTTATACCCTCACCCACCCTCGGTCCAGTGGAATATATATATATATATAGGGAAAATTACACTGAGTACCCTGATGTATTGTCTAACATCCTAAAGTTTCCTTCCGTCCAACAATCGGCACCTTCCGTTAGGGTTTCAGTACAACGCCGTTTAAATTTTTGTGAACTTCCGAAAAATACCCCTTATTTTGGCGGGAATTTTTTTTGAACCTGAAACCCTAATTTTTTGGACAATTATACCCTTTTGGTTTTATTTGTAATATTTTGTAAAGGTGTAGATGTTACATGTAATGTTTCAATATTTGAGTTATAATTTCAATATTATTTGAAAATATAATTATTTTTAATTACATTATAATTTATTCAAAAATAGTTTTTTATTTGATTTTATTTTTGATAATTTCAGAAATAAACAAATTAGTATTATTTGATAATTTCAGAAAATAGTTTTACATCAATATATGAAACTACAGGATGTTAGATGTAATTTTGTAAACTATGGGATGTAAACCGTAATTAGGCAATACCTCAGGGGTACTCAATGTAATTTTCCCTTAGGGGCAACATGGTAATTCAGTCTTTTTCATTTTTCTAATGTTTTCTCTTCTTTTTTTAATATTCTGTTAGGGGTATTTAGGTCAATTTGCAACTTCCGTCCAATCTTACATCAATATATGAAACTACAGTATGTTAGATGTAATTTTTTAAACTAGGGGATGTAAACCGTAATTAGGCAATACTTCAGAGGTACTCAGCGTAATTTTCCATATATATATATATATATAGGAATGACATGGTAAAAAAAGATTGTACTATTGATATTATCCAAAAACAAAATTGCTGGCTTGGATACAAGGGGCAAGCCAACCAAGCCACATGTCTAAGACTGCTTTGAGAAAGTCTATGGGAGGAGGTACATGTGAATCATCACACAGCCCAATATTAACTCTTTTAGAACTCGTTTGAATTTGATTAACGAAATTGTTTGGTCCAACAATTTTGTTATTCACACATTTATATATCCCCTATATGAATGTGTAAATAACAAAATTATTTGGTACATTGTGAAAAGATTTTCATACCCAATCTAATAATTAATAATTAAATTTATTAAGTAAAATTATTCATTGAGTAGTAGAAAACCATTTAGTAGTAGGAGTCCAATCACATTGAGGAATAAACATTAATGTGGACATATCTATATATTATGTTATATACATAAACAAGTTTGTAGTAGAACATTTTTAATATAACAAAAGAAAATAGAACTCTCGTTCAAAAAGACCTCTACAACATCTACACATAGATCTTGATGCCTTGGGTGGAAACATACGCTTTGAGGCATGCTCACCTAAAGCTTTAACACTCGTAAAATATTGTAGGCAGTAGGGGCACTGGAGAGTGCTCCTTTCAATAATATACAAGGCATTACTGATGTTTTAAAAAAAATATGTGAGTGAATTAGGTTTGTTAAAAATGAATGAAGATGACCAGAAAATTAAAAAATGTTTACTCAGTTTTCAGTGGACTAACAGTGAAAGAGTGATGAAGTCTGTAGTTTCCATTAGGAACCCATTTTGGGAGGAGCAAACCAACAACAGATGGACATATATTTAAAAAGCTAATTATTGTGAGCCCATTTTGATGTTGCAATATGAGCCTTTTTAGATAATAAATTACCTGGAGCCCAATATGGGTTATTATTAGGCATTTTGTTCAATCTCTAATCACCGATGTGTTTCATTTCAGGCCCATTGCCCAGGATCCAAAAAGGGGACACCTATCCAATTGAGAACAAAAAAATTAGCCCAGTACCGATTGCCCCTTGTGCCATGGACGATCTAGCCCAACAGCGAACCTCACAAGATGCCCAACACCCACAAAGCCCAATCTCTCAAAGGCTGGAGGAAGTGATCCACCTACTATCCATGATGGAGATCCTAGCTCAATTGGGCCTCCACAAAATCAAAACCCAACATTAAACCAACTACAACACAGGGAATTTATGGCTCATAAAAATCCCATCTTCTATGTTGATGGGGACGCATGCATGGGAGACAGAGACATGCAGAATGCCTCACAAGAATATGATAAAAGCCATACTGACCAATATTACCCCGATGAAGTTTCAGACGGGCAATTCGCAGATATGGAGGGCGTAGTAACTAATTCCGCCACCACGATCAGGGGGGACTTTCCCCCCCAAGGTTAGTTTCAAGTCTTCAAGACTAATATTTATAATTTTTATTAATGAATATTATTTTTTGGAATTGCAAGGGTGCGGGTAAAACGCACTTCTTACCAACGCTATTGGATATACTCCCGAAAAAAAACCTTCGCTTTCGGTACTTATGGAAACTCGAGTGTCGGGAGATAAAGTTGACAACATTATTTATCACAGCTACCTCGATAGGGTGGAGAGAGTCGAGACTCGTAACTTTGCGGGGGGCATTTGGTTATTTTGGAACTCTAATGTTGTTAGTGTTGAATTAGTGGATGCCAATGACCTAAGTATTACTTGTATTATTCAGAAGTCGGGAGAAGACAGTTGGGTTATGTCGGCAGTGTATGCTAACCCTCATCAGAGTACTAGAGACTATCTTTGGCAATATATTGAAGATCTGGCTCAAAACATTGCGGGTCTCTGGCTGATTGCGGGTGATATGAACGTTGTTACTAGTGACGCAGAGAAGACCGGTGGAGCGCCGGTCGACCTAAGTAAATGCCGGAAGTTCATCGATTGCATCAATAACTCAGGGCTTATAGACTTAGGGTATACGGGTATCCCTTACACTTGGGCAGATGGCGGAAAGTCGAAACTTCAAGAACGTCTTGACCGCGCTTTGTGTAACTCGGAATGGAGGAATCGATTCATGACAGCGGAAGTCCAACACTTACCTCGCATTGCGTCAGACCATGCACCCATATGTATTAATCTCAAAGCCGAATCTGGGAGACGGAGGGGCGGTAATCATTTCCGTTTTCAATCTTCATGGTTAACGGATCCGAGGTTCAGGGAGCTCATTAAAACCGACTGGCCCAAACACAAGGGGATATGCGGGAAAATCACCGGGATTCGTAATAGCCTCAAAGGTTGGAGCCAAGATATTTTTGGAGATATTCTTCAAAGAAAACAAAAACTTATTGCTTGGATTAATGGCATTCAGAGAGCCCAAAGCCAAAATTTTTGTATCTATCTTCGCAAATTGGAAAACCGGTTATTGGAACAATATCATGGAACTTTAAAGCAGGAAGAATTGTTATGGAAGCAGAAATCGAGGGTGAAGTGGCTAGAAGCGGGCGACCTTAATACTCGCTTTTTTCACATGGCTACTAAAACTAAGCAGTACAGGGCGAAGGTTCATGCTTTAATGAAGGACGATGGCACTTGGGAGCAAAATCCGGATAAATTAAAAGACATGGCTGTCAATTTTTACAAAGCTCTCTATGGATCGGGCCCACCCATCTTATCTTACGAGCCGATCGAGGGTTTCCCGCATCTCAGCCAACATCATTTGGAGCTGATTCAGCTACCCGTGACTAAAGACGAGGTCAAGAAAGCTTTGTGGGACATGGACCCTTCCAAAGCGCCGGGGCCAGACGGGCTTCAACCGTGTTTTTTCCAGAATTGTTTGGAGTACAGTGAGCGATGACTTGGTAAGCACAGTGAGTCATGCTCTCCGTATAGGTATCATTGATGTTAATTTTAACAAGTCTTTAATCGTGTTAATTCCTAAAGAGAAAAACCCAACACACCTCTCAAACTTTCGTCCTATAAGTTTATCAAACGTCATTTTAAAAATCATAACGAAGACGATGGCTAATCGGTTAAAGAACTTGATGGATTTGCTCATCCCGCAAACCCAAAGTAGCTTTATTCAGGGACGTCAAACAAATGATAACATCATTATTACTCAAGAAGTGCTTCATAGTATGAGTTTAATCAAAGGGGAAAATGGATATTTTGTGGCTAAGGTCGATTTTGAAAAAGCGTATGATAGGATTAATTGGGCGTTTTTGGAAAATGTGTTGAGTGAGATGGGTTTCCCGTCGACTTGGATTAACCTGATTTTGGAGTGCACAACCACTGCGAAGCTCTCCCTCCTTTGGAAAGGAGAGGTGACGGAGTGGTTTACACCAAAACGAGGATTAAGACAAGACGACCCTTTATTACCTTACTTGTGTTTTTTTTGCATTGAAAAATTAGGATCGTTAGTGAACAAAGAGGTGAGATACGGAAGGTGGACTCCAGTCCCCACTTCGGCCCGCGGACCCCGAGTCTCACACCTTATGTTCGCTGATGACCTTATTCTTTTTGGTGAAGCTTCTATGTCGCAGATTCAGGTAATCAGCAACACGCTAGAAAAATATTGCAGTATGTCAGGCCAGAAGGTGAACAGACAGAAATCCCGTATCAATTTCTCGAAGAATGTGCCGAGTACACTCGCTCGATAAATCGGAAATCAGGCTTTTCTCAAAATTACTAAAGACTTAGGGAGATACCTGGGAGCCCCGCTTCACCACATGAGAGTCTTAAAAAGTAACTATCAATTTCTAGTGGACAAAGTGAAGGGGAAACTTAAGGGTTGGAAGAAAAAATTCTTGTCTCTTGCGAGCAGAACTACGTTGATTAATTCGGTGACTAGTACTATACCCACATACCATATGTAAACATCACAAATACTGCTAGGTATATGTGATGCCATTGAGAAAGAAAATAGGCGATTCCTTTGGGGAGGTACGAATGAGAAGCGTAAACTTCACTCAATGACATGGGACAAGGTCTGTAAGTAAAAAGATAATGGAGGTTTGTGTATTAGAAAGATTAGAGCTGTGAATATGGCATTTTTGGGGAAGCTCGGATGGCAAATTCTCAAAGATGAATCTAAGCTATGGGTTCAAGTTATCAAGCATAAGTATCTTTGGCGTAAGAGAGCAAGGGCTAGATCTAGAACCTCACATACGTGGAGAAGTATTATGGCGGCTTTCCCGGTTCTTGAAAAAGGCATGGCTTGGAAAATTGGTAGAGGGGATGTGGTCCAGTTTTGGACCGATCAATGGATTGGAAACACAGAAATCATTAACCATATACCGCTACATATTGACTCCATTGATATCACTAGAACAGTGGAGAGTTATTGGGCCCCAGAACAAGGCTGGAAATGGAGCGAGTTAACTTGGCTGTCGGTAGATGTCAAAGAAGAGCTTCATCAAGTACATCTTGTGGATGAGCCAACACATGAAGACACGATAGTGTGGAAGTATTCGACCGATGGTAAATATACTTGCAAATCAGCGTATGAGGCAATTGTGGAAGACACGGACGAAATGAACAACACGAGACATTGGCGGCGTCTTTGGGCAATGAAAGGAATTTATAGACGAAAGTTCGTGATCTGGTTACTACGACATAATAGACTTTTCACTAAATCCCACCTGCAACATAGACACATCACTACAGACGCTAAATGCCCTTTTTGTGGTCACAACGACGAGACGAACCTTCATGCAATTAGAGATTGTCTTTGGGCGTCGGAAGCATGGCGAAGCGTAGTCTCCCCGAATCTTCTTGCAAAAATTTTCTCGCTGAAATCTAAAGAGTAGATAGACTGGAATCTACAAAACGCGGCACACATGTATGGTTGGTGTAAGAATTGGAGTATTGCCTTTATTGAAATCGTGAATTTAATTTGGCAGGGACGAAACGAGGCTATTCACAAGGGTCATGACACCCACCCGAGGTGGTACCTCAAATTGGCGCGCCGAAGAATTTTGGAAGCCTGCAATCTGACGAATAATGCAAGGAAGCTTGACGATTCATGCACCTGGATTGGGTGGTCGAAACCGAACAAAGATGTGATAAAATTAAACATTGATGCGGCGACTCCTAACTTAGAAAATGACAGTAGAGCGCGAACTTCGGGGATTGGAGGAGTATTTCCGGACTGTAATGGTTTGTGGATCAAAGGATTTCAAGCACAAACTAGAGAAACCACACCTCTTGGGGCCGAGATTAAGGGGTTGCTGGAAGGAATTCGCATGGCATGGAGTTTGGGAATAAAGAGCATTATTGTTGAAACGGATTGCTTAGAGGCTTACCAGGCCATCAATGAAGCTCCCATAACTCATTGTCACTTTGACAAAATCGGACAAATCAAGGACTACCTAAAGCGTAATTGGCATATCCAGATTTATTGCATTCCACGAGAGGCAAATCAAGTTGCAGATCAATTAGCTAAAACAAGTTGGAACCACGGCTTGGTGACGAGGGACACCCCGCCTGCAAGTGTGCGAAGCTGCTATGATAACGATCTTCTAGGCATGAGATGGCCTAGGAAAGTGACTAATAGCCCGGGTTTGTCGGGCTAGGTTTTTAGGGTATCCCTCTTCCTTTTGCACAAAAAAAAATAATCACCGATGTGTTTTCAATTCAACAGCCTAGTCCACAACTCATTTTTTTTATTTTCTTTTTGTTTTTTTTTTCAAAAACTAGTCATTTTCACACTAGGCTACATGCTTTGCCGGAGACTAGGTTGCAGCATGGTGTGTACTATTCATCATTGCTTTAGCAGCAGCTCATTCATCTTTGTTCTCATCTTCACTTTTCCATCTTCATTTCCCATTTTCTCTCTAAAGAAAAATAGAAAAAATGGCTACGAGTTGTTTTTGTCCAGTGAACTCCATCAAAACTCCTCATACTACAAAACTTTAGTTTGATGATTTTTATACTAGAATATTTTTTATTATTAAGCTCATATTTTATTATTATTATAATAATAATAATTATTATTATTATTATTATGAACCAACTGCATTCAAAATGCTGGATCAGTTGCAGCAAGGGTGGATTTTCCCCCACTTGGTAAATTTCGAGTCCTAAAAGCTGCTGCTGCTGTAGGATGTGTGTACTCTTCTCTAGGAAGAGAAGGTGCTTCTGAAAATCTTACAAGTGAGTCTGAAGACAAAGATAGACGTGGCATTTATTTACCAGAAGATGGAAAAATCAAATATGTGATAGGCAATTCGACCTATTCAATTTCCCTGACTATTCTTTATCCTCCTGTTCCTGGTGGTTCGACTTGCTTCACCGACCTTTCATCGTACAAAATTCACATGAAGTCGCTCCGTAAGGCAAGACGACATCAATTTCGGAGCTGCGGAGGATTTTTCAAGTTGGACAACAAAGAGGAAGAAAATCATGGTTGTTCTTACCAGCTTTTAATGTGTGAAGATGACAGGAAAGTTCCAATTCCTCAGATACCCGAATCTTACAATTGGGAACAAGCCCGGGAGTTCATCTTGGATTTCGCTAGAAGAATCCACCGAAAGAGGATTTCCAGAATCCTCACCCTCGACCAAGAGAGGGCAAGAAAACTACTTTTTTTTTTTTAGCAAGTTTATAATTTTTTGAAGATGGCATTTAAGAGAACAGTCATGTTATTACGGTTTAGAATATTGACATTGTTTTATCCTTCTGACATTTTCCAATTGATTGTGATTGGGCTTTGTCAAGAAAATGTTGTCTATTTGATTATAACTAATATAAATGCTAATGCCTTCTCTAATTTTGTTCTTTGTGGTCATTTAGGATGATGGTGAAAGTGGCATTTAAGAGAACAGTCATGTTATTGTGATTTAGAATTATATATATATATACACATCTATGTATAAATATTCTATATCTATTTAAATATTTAGAAACATTCGTTTTTGTTCCTAATGCTTCATCCCAACTAATAACGAGTGGAATTGATCATTAATCTATTTTCTCCTAAATTTTTCATATATATATATATATATATATAAAGATATATATGTGAGTATATTTGTGTTTGTTACTCTTATTTCTTTTTCTATTTGTTGGATTTGACTTTTCATACAATTTCAAATGTACAAAATGAATTCGCTGTTGGTCATGCTTGGTCCGATTAGTGCATGTGACATAGTACTTTATATTATTCAAATATTTTAATTTTTCAAATACTATACATATCGTATTGTTTCTATTTTTGAATAATTGTACATATTCATATACTAAAAGCTTGCTTCCCAAAAGAGGCTTTCAACTACTAATTTCGGCCTTAATGGACCATAAAATTAGTTTCCTTTCTTTATGTACATTTGTAGCCATATAATAGTGATAATAATGTTGTTTGGTGTCTTATATCCTATAATTATGTTACCAACAAAATAAAAGGTTATTCAAATGTAAACAATGCTAGACATTTTATTGGTTGTGCTGGTGGGCAAATGTTGAAAAATTTGCATTTATAGGAGATGAAAACCAATGCCACAAAATCATGGTTTCTTTACTGGACTCAGTTTGTCCAGTAGTTAATAGAAATCTTCGAGGCGTCTCGGATTTGCTCTCCAACATCATTAATTCTTAACTCACCAAATTGTTTGAGGTCTTTGACAAGTATGTCAAATAAGTGCGGAGGTACTTTAATAGTGGAATAATGTTTGGGTCTGCTTCAAAATCTCATAAAACACATACTGGTACATTAAGATGTCAACTTTTGTTGATATTTTGGAGATGAAGATCTTAAAGTAAGTGTAACACCCGCCCCTTTATATAATTATTAATTAAGCTATTTTTAAATAGAATATATATATATATATATATAGATATTACCAACTTATTTAAAATGATATATTAGAATCAACTAAAATCTAGGGATATAACTTGGTTGCTACTCTACATCTAAGTTGTTGTTACCAAATCCTAACAAAGATTTAACTCTAACAACTTGGAGCTTATCCAAACTCTTTTAATGCATTATCAGTAATATTTATATTTATATATAGATGTATCTTTCTACTTGTTTTCTCAATTAAATAATGAATTTTCGGATATATTAATTAACACATGATTTAGATGAGCATATCACCTCAAATCTACCAAATCTAGTGGATTTAAGTCTATCTCATCATATCTGACCCCTTAGGGACTTAGAAACATACTCAAACTCTTCTAATTGAACCCCAGACTCCCCTATAAATAGCCTCCACCTATGCATACGAAAATTGCACCTCTTATTCATATTTCTCCCTCAATTTTCATCTAGGCTTAGGAAGTTCATTAGAAGAATCCGAGGAGGCTGTTGTTATTCAAGCTCGGGCCGACGGTGTGGTAGATATTTTGAAAAATCCTAGTTTTTCTCTTTAGTATTTTATGATAATAACTAGGTCCTTACTTTGGAAATCCAATATTGTAGGATCCGAAAAACCCCACAGACATGTAGCTAAATCGAGTTCAAAATAGTAAATGGTTTTTACCCTTCTATTGTTTGTGAAATTTATTGCAAAACTCCATGTTATATTTTGTAAAACTATTTTGATATTAAAATAGGTCTTGAGCATGCTAGATTTAGTTTTCTTATATAAAACTGCTACCATGTGATCTATGTTTTGTAAACTGCTTGTGTTAAACGATTGCTTTTGAAATTGTGAATGATTCGTATGCTCTGAATTATTAGTATCTATTGGTAAGGAATTAATTCCGGGCCTCCTGTAGGGCTTTAAATATACAGTGTTTGAACCTTTGAGCCTCCTGCGGCGAATTAATAGCAGTGTTTGAACCTTTGAGCCTATTGCGGCGAATTAATAGCAGTTTTGGCCTACCTAGCGGGATAAACAGCTAAGACTTGATCAAGTTTACTACTAGGTTCTAAGAAGTTCATGAGCATTAGAAAAATTCTTTGATAGATTGATATATTTGAAGTTATTTGATAAAGTGATTCTAAATTTTGATTTACCTACAAAGTCGATCACATGCTATATATGTAAGTTTTTGTTGAATTGCAAAACCCCTTTTTATAAATTACTTTGATTTAAAACAAAAATAGTTCATTTTATGCTTTCACATGATTTTTAAAATGTATACATACTTAACATGCTCTAGACCGGTAGAAGGCGTTAGAACTATTTACTGGGCGACCTTTGTCGCTCATACCACGATTCTAAATTTTGCAGAAAGTTTAGTCGAGTCAGAGGAGGCTGAGGAACAATATTTGGGGTGGTGAAGATGGTGATTAGCTAGGATGTTACTTTTAGAATGTTTTTTATGAATTAAATAAATGTTTTTTGGGATTTTTGTCGTTTTAACGAAAACCCTGTTTTATTTCTGAACTTTTGAGCAATTGTAATAAAGGAGAAGTTTTAAATTTCATTTTTAGTATTGCTTTGAACCTCTGGGTTTCGTGTCTTTAAGTCCTTTCGGGCTTGGGGACATGGCCATCACGCGACCCCAATTTTGGGGGCGTGATAGAGTGGTATCAGAGCATAGGATCCGATCTTTGAATTAATAGGTTCAAGATAAGGTAAACGTGCTCTATAATCATAAGTATAAATAGTGGTTTAGATGAATTAGGTTTTGTACGAGAAAGTTGGGGGAAAAAAAAAGATTTTTGAACCATAGATTAAGAAATTTGATTTGGATACCCTATAGGTAGTCCCTTTTTAGTCTTTAGTACAATTAGTAATTCTCACCCGTGATTAAGAAACCGTTTAGGATACCATTGTAAATTAACTGGAACGGGCCACATTTTTTTTTTCAAGTTAATAGTTTGTGTGGGACGGAGAAAAGAAAAGTAGCAGAGCGAAGATTTTAGGAATTTTATAGGATTAAAGTGGCTCTTTGCACGAACTTAAGAGAATAAATAAATCATATGCGTTGTTATTAGTTATTACTTATGCGTTGTTATTAGTTATTACTTAAAGAAAATTAAGGGAATTTAGGATACATTACGTGTACGGATCAATTTTCGAATTGAATCTTAGGATGGCAATGTGAACTTAGGACCTCTGAATTCAGCTCATCTTTTGAAAAGAAGTTAGTTGTTATATTTTTAGCAATTAGGGCCACCACTCATCGCCATTCTTTTCTTTTCTTGACCCTTTATCCAAAAAAAAAAAAAAAAAAGCTTTTTAGTGACCTCTTTCCACTTTTAAGTAATTCTATTCTTTATCACACTATTACTCACGAATTTCAGTACTTTTGACCAAGTTCCGCAATTTTTTTTTAAATGATTAAATTCTTTCTCAGTTTTCAAAAAAAAAAAAAAAAATTTACTTTTGAAAGTTAACAAATATATTTTCAATCTTAACTGGATTGATCATTACTATGACATTATCCAATGATAATTCAATAACTTTCATTTAAGATGCACTTTGCTATTAAACCAGTATGCTAGTAGCACTATTTTCTTAACCCATGCACTTAATTTGTATTTTTTTTTCTTTTCAACTTCTCTTTAGTTTCTAAAAGTTAAAGAATGAGAAACTAACATTTCAAATAAATAAATATTTCTTATTTTAGAAGGTTTCATGTTAGTTAAGTTTCAAAAATATACATGAAGTCTGTAACTCATAAAGTTTAATAGTCCAATTCCTTTATGTTAAGAACCAAAAAAAAAAAAATTCTTTCTCCACCAAGGTTAGACTTTTTCCTTTGAAAAAAAAAAAACGTTCCTTATAGAATATGGCCCAAACCATAGACCATGAGTATCCACCCATAAAGACTTCCTTCAGCACCCCGTCGAGTCCACAACTCAACTATTAGAAGCATTTGACCATTGAAAGGAACTCACCAAACACTTAGTTAAACTCCAAGACCGGCCCGATCAAGTTCTAGCAAAGAATGAAGTACTAAACCACTACTTTAGGATATAATTTGAAATCAACTTAGTTTCATGATTAATTCATAGTTCCAAGGCATCTCATAGGATATCTCTCGCTGACCTAAGAGAGAAGATTTGAATTAAGAACTTATAGATAAAAGACATATCCATCCTAGGGTATCTCCATGGGGAGCCCCGATGCCATATGTGATGAAAAAAAAATGAGAGGTTGTGGTTATGCATTGATTATAGATATCTGAACAAGATCACTATAAAGAATAGATATACCTTATCAAGAATCGATGAGTTGTTCGACTAGGTAAAGGATGCCAAAGTATTTTTTTGAGATAGACTTAAGATCCGGATACCGTTAGCAAAAGGTTAAGGTCGAGAATATACCTCATACTATTTTTTAGGAAGAAGTACAGGCATTATGGAGTTTTGAAAATGTCTTTTAGATTGACGAATGCTCTGGTCACATTTACAGATTAAGACTCAATATACAAAGCCCAAATTCATAAGTTGTTGTGGTACTTATAGATGATATACTCAGTGAAAAAGACCATAAAGAGCACCTTAGAATCATATTGAGAACATTAAGAAGGAAAAAAGAAAAAGCTATACTCAAAATTCAGCAAGTATGAATTTTAGATCAGAATGGAATAATCAAGACCCTAAAAAGACCTATGAAATTGTAGAATGGTCCAAACCGACCAATGTCATCGATCTAAGAAGTTTCTTAGGGCTAGACGAGTGTTACAAGAATATTGTAGAATGATTCTCAAATCTTTTCCCTGCCCTAACCAAGTTGACTCAAAAGAGAGCTAAAGTCAATTGGAACCCGCAGTATGATAAAAATTTTGGGTAGTTAAAACAAATGCTTGCATCTACACCTATATTGACTTTATCATCAAAGACATGCGGATTTGTCTTATATGGTGATGCATAAAATAAAATGGACTAGTGTGTGTCCTAATGCCAAACTAGAAAGTAATCGCTTAGTTACCAAGGCAGCTGAAACCTTATGTGCATAATCACTCACGACCTGAATTAAAATTGGCTTTCTTAGTCTTTGCCCTAATTATATGGAGACAATATCTTTATAAAGAAAAATATTAATATATATATATATATCAACCACAAAACCCTCGAATATCTTGTTACTTTATTGGAATTAAATGTGAGGCAAATGAGATAGTTACAGTTTTAATGGAATACGACTTAAACATTATAGACCGCCGGGGGAAGGTGAACTACGTGGCAGATGCTCTAAGTAGGAAGAAGAACAATAGTTTTACAGACATGCAGGTAAGAGAAATGGAATCCTTAGAACTTGAAGTAATAGAATCTACCGAGAATGTACTAGCTGCTTCAAAAAAAAAAAAAAAGCCACCAACCTATTATTGAAATGAATAAAATAACTTAAAATTCGAACTCTGAGAGAGTAAAGTACAAGAAAAGATAAAAGGATTGTTGACTTATTCTCAAGTTAGAAGAGATGAGAGTTTTAGATGAGATGAAAATTGTGCATTCCTAGAGATAAGAAGCTAAGAAAAGAAATTTTGACAAAGGCTCAAAATTCTCTATACACTGGGTGAATACAACGATGTGTAGAGACTTGAAGGGGGGCTTATTCTGGAAAACGTAGCTGATTTCGTGGCTTGATGATTGGTATGCCAATAGGTCAAGGTCGAGCACAAACACCCTGGAGGATCGCTACATCTTCTGGAAATCTCAGAATGGAAATGAGACAATATTACTTTGGACATTGTAATGGGACCACCAAAAACTAGTCAAGGATAAGACATTGTTTGGGTGATTATTGATATACTGACCAAATATGCATTCTTCTTACCTGTGCGTGCAACCATTACCTTGGACAAATTGTCCTACATGGACAACATAGTAAGATTACATAGCATTTCTATAGCATCTTGTCAGACCAAGACCCTCGTATCACATGCGTTTTTGGAGAAGTTTCCAGCAAGTGATGGGCACTAAGATAGAATTGAGCACGAACTATCACCCGCTAACTAATAACCGATCCAAAAGGACTATACAAACTATAGAGAATATGCTGAGGGCATGTACATAAGATTTCAAGGGATACTTGACTCCTATGTCTTACAATAATAATAATTACCATAGTAGCATAAGATATGGCCCCGTACGAGGTTTTGTAAGGGCGAAACTGTAAATCACCATCGTATTAGGATGAGATTGGTAAGACAAGGATCACGTGGCTGGAATTAGTACATATCGCTCTGGAAAATTTTGTAAGATTTGAGAAAGATTGAAAATAGCTCAAGATAAGAAGAAAACTTAGACGGATAGTATGAGAAAATCATCAAAGTTCTAAGAAGAGGAGAAGAAGTACCTAAGAAATCCTCTATCTGAGGATTTGTACGCTTTGGGAAAATTGAAAAACTGAACCCACATTATATTGGACCTTTTGATATTCTCGAGAAAGTGGGAGAAGTATCCTATCGAATTTCCTTATCCTAACTTTATTCATAACGTATTCCGCGTATCACAACTAAGAAAATACGAGAGATGCGAGCCATGTGTTGGAATTTGAGCCACTACTAATCGAGGAGAATTTAAGTTATGAGGAATTTCCACTGCGCATTGTGGATCACAAAGACCAGGTCTTACGACGCAGAACGATTCCATATGTAAAAGCCCAATGGTCCAACCACACTGAGCGGGAAGCAACATGGGAGCTAGAGGAAAACATGTGTAACCGCTATCCGCACCTCTTCTCGAACCAAGGTATCTAAATTTTCTTAAGTTTCGAGGACGAAACTTTATATAAGGAGGGGAGGATGTAACACCCGCCCCTTTTTGTTTTATATAATTATTAATTAAGCTATTTTTAAATAGAATATATATATATATATAGATATTACCAACTTATTTAAAATGATATATTAGAATCAACTAAAATCCAGGGATATAACTTGGTTGCTACTCTACATCTAAGTTGTTGTTACCAAATCCTAACAAAGATTTAACTCTAACAACTTGGAGCTTATCCAAACTCTTTTAATGCATTATCAGTAATATTTATATTTATATATAGATGTATCTTTCTACTTGTTTTCTCAATTAAATAATGAATTTTCGGATATATTAATTAACACATGATTTAGATGAGCATATCACCTCAAATCTACCAAATCTAGTGGATTTAAGTCTATCTCATCATATCTGACCCCTTAGGGACTTAGAAACATACTCAAACTCTTCTAACTGAACCCCAGACTCCCCTATAAATAGCCTCCACCTATGCATACGAAAATTGCACCTCTTATTCATATTTCTCCCTCAATTTTCATCTAGGCTTAGGAAGTTCATTAGAAGAATCCGAGGAGGCTGTTGTTATTCAAGCTCGGGCCGACGGTGTGGTAGATATTTTGAAAAATCCTAGTTTTTCTCTTTAGTATTTTATGATAATAACTAGGTCCTTACTTTGGAAATCCAATATTGTAGGATCCGAAAAACCCCACAGACATGTAGCTAAATCGAGTTCAAAATAGTAAGTGGTTTTTACCCTTCTATTGTTTGTGAAATTTATTGCAAAACTCCATGTTATATTTTATAAAACTATTTTGATATTAAAATAGGTCTTGAGCATGCTAGATTTAGTTTTCTTATATAAAACTGCTACCATGTGATCTATGTTTTGTAAATTGCTTGTGTTAAACGATTGCTTTTGAAATTGTGAATGATTCGTATGCTCTGAATTATTAGTATCTATTGGTAAGGAATTAATTCCGGGCCTCCTGTAGGGCTTTAAATATACAGTGTTTGAACCTTTGAGCCTCCTACGGCGAATTAATAGCAGTGTTTGAACCTTTGAGCCTACTGCGGCGAATTAATAGCAGTTTTGGCCTACCTAGCGGGATAAACAGCTAGGACTTGATCAAGTTTACTACTAGGTTCTAAGAAGTTCATGAGCATTAGAAAAATTCTTTGATAGATTGATATATTTGAAGTTATTTGATAAAGTGATT
The DNA here is from genome assembly GCA_019426215.1 of Buddleja alternifolia. NCBI lineage: Eukaryota > Viridiplantae > Streptophyta > Magnoliopsida > Lamiales > Scrophulariaceae > Buddleja > Buddleja alternifolia. Next base: position 37,415,971 of record CM033401.1, on the reverse strand, counting down.
CTAAATTTTGATTTACCTACAAAGTCGATCACATGCTATATATGTAAGTTTTTGTTGAATTGCAAAACCCCTTTTTATAAATTACTTTGATTTAAAACAAAAATAGTTCATTTTATGCTTTCACATGATTTTTAAAATGTATACATACTTAACATGCTCTAGACCGGTAGAAGGCATTAGAACTATTTACTGGGCGACCTTTGTCGCTCATACCACGATTCTAAATTTTGCAGAAAGTTTAGTCGAGTCAGAGGAGGCCGAGGAACAATATTTGGGGTGGTGAAGATGGTGATTAGCTAGGATGTTACTTTTAGAATTTTTTTTTTGAATTAAATAAATGTTTTTTGGGATTTTTGTCATTTTAACGAAAACCCTGTTTTATTTCTGAACTTTTGAGCAATTGTAATAAAGGAGAAGTTTTAAATTTCATTTTTAGTATTGCTTTGAACCTCTGGGTTTCGTGTCTTTAAGTCCTTTCGGGCTTGGGGACATGGCCATCACGCGACCTCAATTTTGGGGGCGTGACTGAGTATAGGTAGGGCTAATTTCGACCTAGATCAGTTGCCGCAGTCTGTGGGAACTTACTGAAGAGTTGCTGAGTCTGAATTTCGAAGATATGACGTTGGAAAAGGAGAAACATGTTTGGATTGAGGAGTCGTCATCTAATATACGAGCAACCTCGCTGCGGGAAGAGTTGGAAGGAACAAGTGAAGGAAGAACAACTATGACAAAGGGATCGTTGGACAAGCTGGTACAGGATCGTATCGATGAACCATTGAGGAGATTTATGGAAGTGACGCCAGCCACTCCAAATATTCAGTAGGTGCACCCGACTCCATTGGCACCAAAGATATTGTTCCGTGCTCCGAAATGTACCACTCTGGAACGAAACAAGAAGGGCGAGACAACTATGGGAGCTAAATCAGAAGATGAGGTGGATAGTCAAGCAGGGGCTCGGTCGGAAGTTCATAGTGGTAAGCAGCCGATACGAGATGATAAGGAGAAACCAACATTATTAAGGGTGAGGATAGATGACATGTATGAGAGGTTGGATAGGGCAAACCAAAAGGTGGAGCCACCAAGGAGTAATGTAGTTCCAGTATCAGCATTGATGGCAAAGCATATGGCAAAGCCATTTTCTGAGGAGATCCTGAGCCCAAGTCGTTCAAGATGCCAAACTTGCCCATGTTTGATGGAGCAGATGATCCTAAAGCGCAATTTATTTCATTTGAGATGCTAATGACGTTATATCATCAGACTAATGTAATAAACGCGAAGATGTTTGTGATGACACTGGTGGACGAGCTCAAGACTGGTTTACAAGTCAGACACCAGGAATGATTGTGTCATATACGTAACAGGTTCAGAAGTTCGAGAATCATTTTGCAACTAATAAAAAAGCCAAGATATCTATCTCGGCAATGTTGAATTTCAAACAGGGTCCCACAGAGAGCTTAAGGGACTTCGTGCATCGCTTCAATCAGGAGGTTCTTGAAATTCCCTAATTAACGCACTCGTTAACTGTAACTTTTCTCTTGTTAGTGTTAAGGAAAGGGCCCTTGGCATCTGCACTTGCTCGTCACATTCCGTGAGACCAGGAAGAATTGATGCAAGTACAAGAACAATGCATCAATAAAGAAGAGATGAACTTATCCAAGACAATGAGAACTCCTCCTTGAACGATCAAAAGGATCGTAACAACGATCGAACTGAAGGATCAAGCTTAGGAAAAAACAATGAATGATCCTACCGATATGCTGAATATGACCAATATACTCCTCTAAATGTCCCCCGAGCCAGAGCTCTGTTCTTAGCTTAAGTGCATCATGTAAATGCAAATCAGTGGCCAAAATCGCTACGTGCAGGGCCGATTGTGAGTTTTACAAGGACTAAGTCCACAACACAGAGGACTGCTATCAGCTAAATGATGAGATCAAACTATTGATAAAATTGGGATATTTGAATGACTTCATAGATCACACTCTAGCAGAAGTAAGAGCCCTAGAGGCCGACCACAAAATAGAGGTCAGACGATCTCGTAGCAGATCTCAAGAGCACAACCAACGAGGATATCAGGAAGATAGAATATATGATAGACCTCGAGAACATGAGTATCCATGAAGTGATGATAATCAGCGCTATGATAATTACCGACGTAATGACAACCATCATTGTTATGACAATCTTCGTCATAACGATGATCATCATCGGAACGACTAACGAAAAAATGAGCATCCTCATCAAGAAAATAAACAAAGAGAGCACCACGAACAAAATCTCGCAAATCGAGGAGAAATACATGTGATTGTGGGAGGTCCTGTGGATGGGGACTCATCAAATTTGAGAAAAAACATGCTAGAGAGATGTGCTCGAATTATCATCGCTCCGAACCGCTGAGTGTCCTATCTGTAGGTCAAACTTACCTATCGAGATACAAGGGTATGATTGTCCCACACATCGACACCGATGGTCGGTACTATGGGCGTTGATAACTATGTTGTGCACAAAGTTTTTGTAGATACGGGCAGCTCGGCTGATATCATCTTTTGAAGTGTGTTGCAAAAAATGGATCTAGGAAACATAGCTTTGAAGACGTTGAACACGCCGTTAATGGGATTCACTGGTTCCCAAATTATGCCGAAAGGGTCCATAGAGCTTGATGTTTCGTTGGGGTCGGCTCCGAGGATTACGACAATGAGAGTGACCTATTTGGTTGTGGACACTCTATTTGCCTAGAACATGATCGTCGGTACGCCGATGCTAAACAAGTTTGAAGCATGTTCTTAAATATCCTCCGAAACATCGAAATTTTGAACGAAATTTTGGATTTCCGGGGGTCTCAAAGCGAAATCTCACATTCGATCTAATTTTGCAGAATATCTATCGAAATTTCTCGATGTTTACTGACATTTCCGATATTTCCCGAAATCTCAAATTCTTAATAAAAGTACTTTGTTAAATAAATATCTAACAAAATTTTCTGAAATTTCCAAAAATTTTGACCAAACCCAAAATATTTTGAAATTTAAAATAATATTTAATTATTTATTTTTAAGTAAAAATGAGTCCAAATTATTGTGATTGTCTATAAATAATTGTGGTATTTTGTTTTAATAAAGTTCTTAGAAAATTTGGTTATTACTTTACTCTCAAATCATATTTATTTTATATTTTTCGCCACAGATTTTAGTCATACTACTTGACAAAATACTATACATACATTCTATATACAAATATTATTTATGTAAAAGATGCATAATTATGATATTTAAAGTTACACAAGGTTTCATTGTAAATTTTCAAATATTTCTATAAATTTCCATGATTTCTTTAAAATCGAAATCAAAATTTTGAATATCCCCGAAATTTCTATCAAAATTTCCGCAAATTTACTACCCCGATATTGACACCGATACCGACAATTAATACCTTGGTTCGGAGCAATTGTATCAACTCCTCACCTCAAGATGAAGTTCAAGATTCGGGATGGTATTGGAGAAGTCCGAGGAAATCAGCTTAAAGCGCATCAGTGTTATACGACTTCCTTAAAACCTGAGGATGGAAAGAAATGAAGACAGAAGCAATGAGAGCCCACCCGATCAATCAAGATACGGAGGTTTTGATGAGGCATCTTGACAAAAAACAAAAGAGGAAGAATACACGAGTACAACCTATTGAGCACAAGATGATACAACTTTTTGAAGGAGATTCGGAAAGTAAGATGAGGATCGGAGGTCAATTGAGTTGGGAGATGGAAGCGGGCTTGATGAAGTTTTTGAAGAAGAACTCAAACATCTTTGCATGGAAAGAGGCCGACTTTCACGAAATCAATCCCTCTGTCATTGTGCATCATTTGAATGTCGACCCAGATGCTAAACCAGTTCGTCAGAAACAAAGAAATTTTGGTCTTAACAGGGATGCCATCATCAAAGAAGAAGTAAAGAAGCTCCTAGATGTAGGTTACATTAATGAAATTTAATTTACTGAATGGCTAGCAAATATAGTCCTTGTGCCAAAGGCTAAAAACAAATGGCGTATGTATACTGATTTTACTGATTTAAACAATGTTTGCCCTGGGGACCCTTAAAAAAATGATTTAAAAAAAGGCGTTTTATTAGTAGATTCTACTGCAGGTTGCGCTTTATTAAGTATGATAGATGCATACCAAGGGTTTAATCAAATCGTGATAGACGAAGAGGATCGTGATAAAACCACCTTCGTAATGGCTCGAGGAGTTTACTGTTACAATGTCATGCCGTTTGGTCTAAGGAATTCCTGAGCAATGTACCAATGTCTTGTAATCATGATGTTTGAAGAAGAAATCAGCAAAACGATGGAAGTATATGTGGATGATATACTCATAAAGAGTACGAACAAAATCGACCATTTCGCTTATCTAAAAAAATCATTTGAAATCATGAAACGATATGGCATGAAGTTAAACCCTCACAAATGTACTTTAGGGGTACGGGGAGGAAAATTTTTAGGGTACATGGTCACCGAACAGGGTATCGAAGCAAACCACAAAAAGATCAAGGCAATTCTAGGCATGACCTCTCCAAAGTGTGTGAAAGAGGTACAGAAGCTAACAAGTCATACGCTAGTCTAAATCGGTAGATAAGGACTACATTTTTTCAGAATTTTGAGGAAGATGAAGAATTTCGAGTGGATGGAGGAATGCGAAAAAACATTTCAAGAATTGAAGGAATACCTGACTTCTCCTCTGCTATTAACGAAGCTCGTATATGGAGAGCCCTTGTACTTATATATGGTCGTCTCGTTGGTAGCAATAAGAGCAGTCCTGGTATGGGACATCGAGGGAGAGCATCGCCTTGTCTATTATGAGAGCAAAATGATCCATGGTGCAAAACTAAACTATTTTGATATCGAGAAATGGGCATTAGCACTCGTAACCTTGGCAATAAAATTGAGACCTTACTTCCAATTCCATCAAATAGTTGTGTTGACTAACCAACCTTTGTGATAGATATTAGCTAAACTGATGTATCTGGTAGACTCGTCAAATGGGCCATTGAATTAGGAGAGTTTAGCATCGAGTATTGAAGTCGGACTGTAGTTAAGGCTCAAGTGATGGCTAATTTTCTAGTAAAGATGGCGGAGAATAAAGCTAAGGTCGTATCAATGGTAGGTCCTGCAGAACCGTGGTTGTTGTATGTGGATAGCTTGTCTTTGACAAGGCGAGGAGGTGTTGGTGTGTGGCTCCGTTCGCCCCATGGATCGGATATGGAATTTTCCACTAAGTTAAATTTCGATGTGACTAGTAATGAGGCAGAGTTCGAGGCACTAATTGCTGGGCAAAAATGGCAAAGGAGTTGGAAATAAGGATGTTAAATGTGTATACCGACTCACAATTGGTTAAAAAACAAGTGGCAGGCACATATGAGGAGCGAGAAAAGACGATGATAAAATACCTGGCGAAAGTAAAAGAACTAATGCAAGAGTTCGAAAAAATCGAGTTGTATCAAGTACCAAGGGAGAAGAATGAGCATGTAGATGTGCTATCAAAGTTCACCAACCAGATCAAGGGATCTAAAAGCAAAAAGGTTACTCTTCTTATGACGGATCACTCTGAAATTGAAGTACCCGTGATAACTGCACCGATAAATGATGAACCAAGTTGGATGGATTTGATAATTGATTATCTCATAAGAGAGAAGTTGCAAACGACCGAATCACGGCTCAAAAAATAATCAACCGATCCATGAGGTTTACGATCTTCAACGATTTATTAAACAAACACTCTATTAACAGACCATTACTACAATGCCTAAATCCCATTGAAGCACAATATGTACTTCAAGAAATACATGAAGAGAGTTGTCGAAAACACTCGGCAGGAAGGTCGTTAGCTCAGAAAATAACAAGGCAATGATATTTTTGGCCCACCCTAGTAAAAATGCACAAAATTTTGTTAAAAAGTGCAAAGAATGCCAACTCCATTCTAACAAGATTCACCTACTGGGAAAACCCATGGAGATGGTAAAAATCGCATATCCATTCGATCAGTGGGGCATTGATATATTAGGTCAATACCTCATCAACACTTAACTCTAAAGCTCGTTATATGGAATGAGGTAAGATACTTACAAAATGTACTCATATTCAAGCTCATTCCCTCCAACTCAAGGTCAAAAGAAATTGATTATTATGGTCGTGGAACACTTTACGAAGTGGATCGAGGCCGAAGCTGTTGCATGTATCACAGAAAAAATTATCGTTGACTTCATCTGGAAAAATATTATTTGCAGGTCAACAAATTTAAAAACAAAATGCATTCATAAAATGTCAAATAATAACAATGCTCACACGGAAAAATATTATTTGCAGATTTGGTATTCCCAGAATTTTAATCTCATATAATGGAACTCAATTCAATAGCAAGTCTATCACATTCTGGCATCATGAGTTGAAGATTCAACAAAAATTCACATCGATAGGTCATCCCCAAGCCACCGGATTAACAGAGGTGGTGAATAAAATTTTGCTTCAACACCTCAAAACCAGGTTGAATGTTGAACGAGGTGCATGGGCTAACGAGCTCCTGGGAACTCTTTGGGCATACAGAACGACCCCATGATCATCAATAGGTGAGATCCCATTCTATCTTATGTATGGCTCGAAAGCTATAATAACAGCAGAGATTGGGATGACAACGCATCGGGTAGATTCATATGACCAGATCGAGAACGCAGATGCAAGAGGATTTCAGCTAGAAATGATAGAAGAGAGAAGAGAACGGGCCTATGCAAACATACTCAGGTAAAAAAGTACGATGGCACAAGTTTATAACAAGCGAGTGAAGGAAAGATCATTCCAAGTAGGGGATTTAGTTCTAAAACGAGTCAAAGTATCAAGGCACATCAAAAATTTGGAGGCTAATTGGGAAGGGCCATACAAAGTGGTGAAGATACGAAGGGAATGACTTATAGATTGCAAGATTTAGAGGGGAAGGATCTGCCTCGACCCTGGAATGTTAACAACCTTAGACGATTTTATGCATAATGTATATAAAAATCTTGGTTATGAAGTGCAAATCGTTACAAACCAAACGAGCATAAACAAAGTGCTTAAAAGAGTATAGTATTAAAATGGACTTCGCAAAATAACATAAAAAATGATGAGAAAAGTAGACGATGTATAAATGATCGAACGAACATGAGCAAAATTTGAACTTGTTGCAAATATAATGTAGTATATCAGGATTGACGAAGCATAGATCGTCACATGCTAAGGAAATTAGAGGCAACATAGTAATTACTCGAGTACAAACGAAAAATTATCATACCATAAATAAGTTAGAATAGATGCATTTGACGCTATGTTAACAAAATACAAGAACTAAATAAAAAAACAAAATCATGAAGCAAAATATTGTTCAAGATATTGTAAAACAAAACATGTTCATAAATAAAGAAAAATCTTGTTTAAGCTTGATTTTGGGGTTCGGTCTGTCCATCCCCACCTCGAGCCACCATTGCATCGAGCTCTCTCTGAAAAAAGGTGCTTGGGCGCGTTTCATCAGGAATGACCCCCAAAGATCGAAACGATGTCATTTAACTCGGGAAGATTGACGTACTCAGAGTCATCATTAGGTGTTAGGGATGGTCGAAACAGATCCATGTTGACATATTCGCGTTCAAATTCTTCGGGGACAACCCTTACGTTAAACCCTCCAATCTGCTTCAAATAATCAACAGCCTTGTAAAAACCATCCATCTGATCATCGATGGCTCGAGATATGATGACATCATCAAATTGGGTGGAATGAACAAAATCCTTGACCCCCCCAAGATGAGCCTCCTAAATTTGAGTTGCGTAGTTTGGGCTGGCTAAAAAGTTCTGAACAGCAAGTTCGTAGGCCTTCCGCCTCTCCGAGGTCAAAACATTCTCGAACTTGAGCACCTGACTCTGCAACTCCATGCACTCCCGAGTCAGTTAGGTCTTTTCGACTTGCAGAGTCACCAATTTGGCCTTAATCTCTTGCATACAATGTTGAGCTTAGACTAGACCGATGAGAGCAAATTTCAATCCTCTTGAGCCATATACAGCTCGGCAGCAACCTATTTTTATACTCGGACAACTCTTTCTCGTTGGACGAGTTGCTATCCTTATGATAAGCATAAGTGAGTGTGAGCTAATGGATGCATAGAGCAAGTTGAGAAAATTCAAGATAAGTTGTTAGAAATACGAATCATCGAATCAATAAGCTAAATCTGTATAAAATGATACGACAAAATTTACCTTAGACAAAAGAGTAAAGGCATGTTTTTCTGCCCAAGGATGGGTATGAACCATCATTGCCAATTTGTCTCGAGGCAACAAAGTGTGACTGATCAAATCAAGGGCTATACTAGAACCCTTGGCCCCGAGGATACTGTTGTCCTCGTAGATTCGCCATTTAGGGCTGACGGGGGTTGTGTCGGGCCTGAGATTAGGGCGATCGACGATGTTGCACTCCATGTAATCTTATAGATAGAGTGACTTAAATTTATCCATGGCCTTCAAGACCTCAGCATAGGTGCCAGTGGGTTGTATCCCATGAGGTGGAGCCGTTTGTGTGACTCACGGAGTTGGAGCCAGAAAAGTATATAGAACTCGAGAAGAACTGCTCGCCTTGGGACGTCCTCTTTTTGCACGAGGATGCAAGCTGTCATCCTCTACATTTGGAGTCTGGGTAGGCAAGGCTGATACAACACCTGCTGAATCCAACATTTGGATGTCGTCAGCATGAGATGGAGGAGGGGCAGTTCGAGTACGAACAATAGTTGATTGGTTGGCCTGGGGGTCGTTAGGTTCGATGACTTGAATTGAGGGCCTTTGAAATTGGTTAATGCCCACTCTTCCTTGGCTTCGAGCAGCTGCTAAAGTTTTCTTTGCCGTCTCCTGCTTGTCGATCAGCTTTTGACTCATACTTATGAGTTGCCATTCCTGAAAGTTAGCAAATATTAGAATCTTATATACATATGAATTCGAAAATCTACGATGCATATTATCTTACCATTGTTATCGACTGGGTTAACATCGGCGGCAATGAGCCCACAGGCTCGTAAAACAGACTCGTGAGTGAGAGTGGTGTTGTAATACCACTCAAGGATGGTGTTGAGATTCTGGACAGATGTCGTAGGATTTCTAACACCTATTAACTTAGTAGGGATGTTAAGGTTCCACCTATGATTCACCGACCAGGATTAGCCTGTAGGAGATGCGAGTGCGATCAAAAAATACTTATCCTTCCAAGCATTGAATGATGAATTAGGATAAGTATGGATGTGGGAATACCTTTGAGGCAAAAGTAAATAAAAACCTAACTCAGAGGGTTTAGTGCATTGATGCAATGTAAAGAAATGATTAAAATTGGGAATTTTGGCTGGAGTATTATTGGCGGTCATTAGTACGATAAAATAAGCTAGGTGTCTATATGAATTCCGTAGTAATTGAGGCTGACAAATCCAAACAAATTGGAGGATAAAACCTATGGCAGGATGTAAGGGGAACCTCAAACCGGCTACTAAGTGTGCGATGTGGAATGTACGAAAGCCGACAGGATGATGGGGTAAATGATCCAACAAACTAGGAATTTGTATCCGGTAATCACTAGGAATATGATACTTAACTCTAAGATTAGCAATCTTAGCTTCGGTAAAGGAAGATGTAATTTGCAACCAGATTATACGACATAACTTCTAGGAGATGTTCGGGAAAAAATTAACGTTGGGCGTAATCTGCATAAGTTGCAGGCCCGACCTGACCCTCGTTAACCTCTTCTCCCCCGTTGACACTTTCCTTATTATGAGGATCTCCCTCCTCACCACAAGACTAAAAGAATTCTCAAATTCGAAATTAGAGTCGGAACTATTATCGAACTTGCTCTAATTGAACTTGCTCTATGAGGTGGCTCTACAATCTTCTCTCTGATTCGTGTGGTGGGGTAAATGAAAGTGATTTTGAATGGCTAATATAGTAGGGTAAAAACGAGGACTCTACGGTCTAGATCAATCCAAGGAAATTTGATCAGACGGATAATACGAAGCAACATTTCGAGTTTTACCGCCATTTCTTGGAAATAACAAACGTCAGACGCAATGATTACTACGGTGAGCATGGGCGTGTCACAGCATTAAATGAGATTTTCTGATGTTATACTGACTCGTTACTTCATCATCGATTTTTAAAAATTTAATATAAATTCTAAATTTTCATCATCACTAACAAAGTGGGGGACTTAATGATATACCAAATCTAGCATAAATAGGATTTGTACTTCGTGTCCTCATTATCACTAATTAAAATTCTAATAATTATAGGTTAGTCATGAGGTCACAGGGTCGTAAATACTAGAATTGCACCCAATGCCCCTAACGAGTCCTAAAATTTCAGAACACTACAAGATCAGCAGGTTTCTTCTAAGTCAAGTTGGGTCAACCCGTGACCCGACCCTATGAGGTATTATCCTGACCGTTTGACACGAGAAATCCTCACGTGTTTGCACAGCAAGTGGATTGGTCGTGTGTAGTAAAAAAGTGGACAATGAAGTCCGGGTTGTCGAACCTCAAGAACTTGTTATTTAGTTTATGATTTTAAAGCAATTGAAGAACCTAAACTAAAGCTAATGGTTTAAAGATTTTAAAGGTAATAAAATAAACTAAAACAATAATTAACTAAAATATTATGGAAACAAGATATAAGAAACAAGGTGTCGAAATCAAGATAGCTATAGAAGAGAGCAACTAAGACAAATGTGTTGGCACAAATTAATCCATTTTCATTATAAACATGTTCTCATATTATTAGACTAATGTTGCTTTGGTGGAAAAAACCTTAAATAATTATTACCCGATGTCTCGGCTCATAATAATCCTATGATTAATTGACGGTTCTCTAAATATGTCTATCCGAGAATCTAACCAACAATCATGCATTCAACTTCTAGAATTTTCCCGGATTTATCCGGCTAACTGCACCCGGGAATCTCTACCTATCTCTAGGGGCAATTCCCTATTTTTTACGGATTATGTGATGATCCTTTTTGCACCTTAAATTACCTTTTCTCGAACGAATAATTTAAGCAATAAATCATGCATATGGTAGCTAAGCATATGAAGCATTCAAACAAAATCAAGACACAAAGCAACAATATAATTAATATGAAAAACATAATTTATAGCTCAATTATCATAATTTAGCCTCAACATGGCTTTAGTTCAAAAAATCTAATTCATCATAAAAGATAAAAGATAGGACTTAAATTAAGATTCATATTCATAGACAAACAAATCTAAATCTAAGAAACTCCCTCGTATTTTTTATGGTTGAACTTCGATCTTCATCTCTTCCATGCTTCTTGATTTCTTCACCTTCAAAGGTTCTTGATAATCTTCATAACTAATCTAAGGATGATGAAGATGATGATAGGATGTGTTTAGGCTCCGCCAATGGAGAATGGAATCAAGTGTCCCATAGGATGGCCTCCAATCCTCCTTTTGTAGCCAAAATTCCACTAAAGTATGCATTAAGAATTCCCATTAAAGTTCCCCAATGAGAATTCCACCTAAGAGTGATGCTTAAAGTTTGGCTTTTAAGATTCCATCCAGCCAAAAAATGCAACTTTCGGCCCTTAAGCATTCCACCAAGCATCCCCATGTGAAAACTTCAACAAAACACATGTATACTGTCATTTTCTTGCTTTCCAGCGCAGTGATAGTATTTTCCTCATAACCTTTTCCAAAGATCTCAGAATTGGATAATTCAAGTTCCCATATGCAGATAAGCCATAGATCTAAAACTTTGTAGAAGGAAACTTTATCCAATTAAGTCTCTAAATATATCTAAATGGCGTTCCAACGTGGAAGTTGTTTCTGATTTGGCGCCCAGGTGTGCGGAAATGGCACTAACGCGTGATTTTGGCTAATTCCAGCTTATTTCTTGCTTGTTTGGCGGTGGAGGTGTAAAACATCTTGTCATAAACTTGTTTTATATGTCATTTTCCACTCTTTCTTCGATTGTATCCACTTAAGGCCTGAAATCACTTAACGCCCAAATTAAACGCACATGTGGCAGGAATCAAGCGATAAATGAACCTAAAATATAAACGCAAGAGGCTTAAAAACACGTGAAAACGAATCCTATCAACTCCCCCAAACATATCAATTGCTCGATCTCGAGCAATAAGAGCTATTGGATCCGAATACATCATCAAACAATGGCAGAAAACAAAAACAACTAACTAACTCACTTTCGTGGAGTAAACGATTGCACTTAGCAGGTGCAACAAGCCTTTAAATGTTTGAGTTCCCTCAAAGGATGAGTTATAGTCACGTGAGGGTTTGCAGACGATATACCCACAAAATCTAACAAACTTTCAATCCCAACCAAATGAATACATCTCAACATAATTAACAAGAATGAATGACATAAAATCAACCTTTTAAAGCTCACAAACATATATACATATCAATTACTTTTGCTCATGTGACACCAATACTCGAAAAGACTCCCTAGGGTGTAATGAAAAAAAAATCTAAGGCATTATAGTCGAGAGGCATCCTTACCAAATTTTAGACATTAATCTCATATCTATCAACTTTTGCTCAAACACAAAGCACAAGAATCATAGAGAATCTCATAGCCATTTAAATTTCATTATCTCAAACATTTAAACTTTCAATTCATATGAAACTTTTCAATTAACTTCACTAAGGCTAGATCATGTGCAATGTTTTATTCCATTAGGCTTTCTATGGCACCCAGGAATTCGAAAAGCAAGAGATAAGAATGTGTCTCTCATCGGCAAACTTTAGATCAATGACTCTCAAACTAGATAATTTTGGGGCATTAAGTGTAGCGACACTCCTAAGGATTTATCACTCGAGTGTCAAAGGCCACGAAATAAAACTAGATCTTTTAAACAATTCACTTCTTTTTGGCTTGAGCTTAGCTCAAATTAGCATAATAGTACAGTATATAGGCATGAAACTTTTCACCTCCAGTACATATTAGCCTGACCACTTTTGGTCATACCATAATTCAACCTTCTTAAATTCATTGTTTAGCATACAAAATTACTACTCAACTTATAACCTTATGAAAAATCTAAGTTAATATTTCCGGGAAAAATTCCTTTAAGTGTCTCAAGATGGTTATCCTCTCAACTCCTCTACCCTCGATTTATGTGCATTGTGAATCATCTAAGAAATCAATCCTAGTCTAGGGTCTCCACGAGCAATTTCAAAGATATATATATTCCATTATATTCAAATTATTTCAAAAAATCATGTCATTTTTCCAAATTAATCAATTTAAATGCATCAATTGGAAGGACTAAAAAATTTTCATGCTTGATTTTCTCAACAAAAACGCATATAAACATGATAGCATACAAATTCCCTCAAACTTGAGCTAAACTAGGAACACATGATATGACTAAGCAGCAAAAAAATAGCAAACACATGGTGATCAATCATATGAATGTATTAAAACCACAAAGTACTAACCACATATACCCCCAAACTAAAATTCAACATTGTCCCCAATGTTGTCTCACATAAAAGCATGTAAAATGTATAAGAGTACTTACAACCAAGGATGTTGAAAACAATCATTCATCACAAATATGTGCAAATTAAGCTCATCTCATCAAAATGGGCCTCTCAAAACAACGGGGAATTGCTACTATAACATGCTCAACATACTTATCAAACAAACCATCAAGCATATGAAAACATACATGCCAAAAGTGCATGCTAGAACACAACATAAAGAAATGTTTCATATAAATTAGCTGGCAATATTGATCGATTTTCATGTAATCAGCTAAGCAGGCATTTTTTGTGAAATATGGTAAAACAACTCTAATAAGATGGTAAATTAATTCATATTCATTGTCATACTCAATAAACATCTTATTTGAAATTTTAATATTATCTTCATTAATATCAGTTGGTTTTTCACTGTTCTCAACTCTCAATAACAACTCACTGAAGTTAGGGTCACTTCTAACCCTCATTCTTTTAACTATACATCTTTATGTGAATCTCAAAAATAAATCATCAACTTTTATAGGAAACCATAAAAGTTTTGTATAATAGTATTTGGTATTATATATAATCAAGAGTTATGAATATCTCTTTTAGAAATATTGGCTTTTATTAATTTAAATATTTTGTGATAAAATGTATTTATATTTTATGGTGATATAAGAGTGTAAGAAATATGAAATAGAGTTTTACATGTATAATTTTGGACTAAGACAATAAAGTTATCTTAATTTTCAAAAAAATAAATAAAATAAAAAATTTAAGAGTATTTGCATTTTTAGAATAGTAAAATGATGTAATCATTATAAGAATTGTTGATGTTAATTGTAAATAACCATTTAATAAGTAGTTACTTTACTTTAAATAAGTTAATAAAGAATTAGGTTTAGTATACTTAATTTTAACATAATTGTCTATAACTTTTCTATTTTAAGTTGTTCAAGGAACAAAACAATGCAACAAATTTCTTCAAGGTCAATAAATTAATACTATTATACTAACTCAAGAGATCTAAGACATACCAAGGTAAGTATAACCAAAATTGCTAAATGGAAAAAGAGGAAAAAAATGCTCACAGACAAGGTTGATTCTCATTGTGATTGAAAAATGTCAATTTTCGAGGTTGATTCTCATTGTGATTGAAAAATGTCTATTTTCGATGACTTCTTTTGAATATAAATATAACCAAATCAAATGAATATTAAGTTTAATACAAAAAATAAACCCACATATTATATGAAATTGTTGAACACAGTCGAGAATATTAATATAAGCATTTCCTCTTATTTGTTTTTTTTTTCCTTTTACTATTTTCAAATTAAACTTGGCTTCAACATTACGAAAATGCATGTTGTTGTTAATGCGAGAGTATATCAGACGTGCCGGTCTGCGAGATGAGAAACTAGCTTGAATAGTTGTAGACAGATCAAGGAATTGTAAAAAATTTTAAGGAAAAAGCCATGATTGACAATATAATGTAAAAATCGTTGGAGTTGTGGCTACAAATAAATTCGTGAAGCTGAACCATTCATTCATATGTTGGCAAGAATAATTTAATTTAGTATTAAACTCAACCTAACATGTATATTGGACAAGCTTGTGAATTATTAGTTTCAAGTTCATGCACATTCAATTGATAATAATAATGCAGGGACAGAGTCAAGTCCCGACAAATGTAATTGGATAGGTATGTAGTATTGAAAATGGGTCTTACCAGCGATTGTAAAATTAATTCTACAAAAAACTGATTTTTGTTCGATTGATTTTTTTAGTAATTGGTTTCTAAACTAATTCTGAATTTTTTTATTAAATTTCCATCAGTCAATAGTTCTAATATTTACTTTTACAAAGCACTATATGTTGTGTTGAAAGAAAAAAGTGTTTTCCAGTTCGATTTTGTCTGGAAAGATCAAACATGATTTCAAATTGGGTTGGTTAAGGTCTTCAAAAATCACGATAAGCCAAAAATGACTTTAGTAAGTTTGTCAAACCCCCGCAAGCCATTGGAGAGGTCTAACAATAACTTACCAGAATTCATAAGCCTGGCAAACTCACCCTAAGAAGGTTTTTTTTGCTTTTGTCAAATTCCAGTGGGTTGAGTAGAAATTTAAGACTAAGGAAAAATTGAACTATTGATGTCTATACAAAAATTTTCTTTATTTTCCTCGCTCCCAACATACGAGCTGCTTTATTTTTCTACCATGAATTATGAAGAACAAGAACGACCACAAAGGAGAACACTTGGAACCTTTGACTCTACTTTCCACAATCACTCCATTTATCATCTTGAGTTTCTAAATAACAGGTTTTCATCTCATTCAATTTTATAATCAAAATCATTCACCTCTAAATTTTGCAAGCAAGTAGGCACATGTACAGATTTTACAATTCTAATAATTTTGAATAATGAAATAGTATTTCACATGAGAAACCCATTGACTACTGTAGCACTAATTTTGAATAGAAAACTCCAAGGAAAAAGTCTGCCATGTGAATTTCTAAATGTTTACAATACATTTAGCAAATTCACCACATCCTAATATTACACATGAAGGAATAAAACATGGTAGAGAAATACTAAATTATTTCCTGGTTGTGGGAAGAAAAAAAATTACTTCTTTAGTTCACAAATGCGATTGAGTTTGTGGTTTAAACCCTAATATGACA
The DNA here is from genome assembly GCA_019426215.1 of Buddleja alternifolia. Classification (NCBI taxonomy): domain Eukaryota; kingdom Viridiplantae; phylum Streptophyta; class Magnoliopsida; order Lamiales; family Scrophulariaceae; genus Buddleja; species Buddleja alternifolia. The sequence goes on along the minus strand of CM033401.1, from coordinate 37,399,751 downwards.
AAGCCAAAATAAAGATGGAATTAATATACTGTGTAACTTGTAATAAAAAATTGGAAATAATTAATCAGCAAAGAAACTAATTTTACCATAGGTCAGTAATTTGCTCTATTGCTTAGCAGCTGTTAATCTCTAATAGAACTGTGTAATAATACTTCGCGGGGTTGTGTAGAACATGAAATAACATCACCACTATTGCTTTACAAAGCTCATCATCATGAATATCTATTCAATCAAATAGGTTGGGCGTTGAAGGATTCTACAAGCAAGGAACTAACCGAACGCATGCTTATATATATCCTGATAAATTGTGTACCCAAACAATTATTGATACAAAATGATCAAAAGACTTTATATTCAAGAATAAAATAAAAGGAGTCATATGTTAAAGAAATCGAAAATAAACCTGACATTCATATCTTGAGTGAGCATGTATAAGTTGAATTTAAAATTTATAAGAAAACAATTGTAATTAATTAATTGTTGAAGATTAATTAGGAAATATGTTACTTGAACCATTTATGTTCTTGTGAACTATTAATATTTTATTTAACTCCACCTAACATGTATATTGAACAATGTTAACTATTAATATCAAGGTCATGCCCATTCTTTTTATAAAAGTAATAATAAAAATTAAAGGATAATATTAATTAATTACTATGGGGATATTTTAGTCTAAACAAAAAGGTTAAGAAATGTAAATCATGTAATCTTTCCATATCATTCATACTTCAATAATAGATATAGATTTATTCCGGCTCATGTGTACAGTTAGGGTTACGTTTTTCATCTATTTATCCATCTCTATACTCTTGTAATCATTCATTCAGTATTATAATACAACACATATTACAGAGTTTAATTACATTGCGTCCTTTTAATTCTATCAAGATCGAATCATCTGTAACATCTCCATGTAACACTTCCTGTTACACGCAATATGTGACAGGTATATACACAAATGGTTATGATATGGAGAGAGAAAACATGCATTGTGGGGAAAAAAATTGAAAATTTTTTATCGACATCCTAACCGTTCGTATATACACTTCTCATACATTTTTACTTGAAACAGGAAGTGTAATACAAAAGTATTTTGTGCTATAGACTCTTTGCTTTGCTCGTTTATCGACTTTCATTGATTCATATATATATGTGTTGTATATTTCCTACTTTATTTCCTACTATGTATTCCATATATATATAGCCAAAAATATTAGAAAATAATCCTTAGCTATTAGGAAATTATCATTCTATATTTCTTGAACCAATATACAATGTGGTACAATAACAAACAAAAAGAAGTAATAGTTTTATGGAGTCATTTTGAACTAAACAAATAAAAAACACAAAATGGTTGTACGTACATTTGTTGTAAGAGAAGGTATATCAGTTAATATGACCAATATTATTAGCCATATATTCTTTATGTTGTAATACTAGACAATATGTGTTGGTTCAAGAAACACGAGCTTTTATCCAAAATATTACTCCTAGAAAAACTAATTCCCAAAGTATTACTATTTGAAAAATATTTCCTAAACTATTACTTTTACTGTCACATGTATTGACATGTGTACATAAATTTATTTAGTTGGGATTCTTTTATTTCTTTTCCCCCATTTTAATGGTCAACATGGATTTACTTGCTGTAATTTCCTACTTTATTTCCTACTATGTATTCCATATAAAATAGAAAACTCACGTCTTCCAACTTCCACACCAAAAAATTGTGCTGATATTTTTAATTTCTTGGACTGACTTTCTCCTTTCCAGCATTAATCTCCCAAAACATATGAAACATTTTTTCTTTTTTACACCAATTCTAGCACACACTGGCAGTGACAGGCAAGGTTTAGCGCTTTTTTCAAAAAAAAATCTACAATATTTGGGTTGCTTGAACATTAAAAAAAATAAAAAAAATGGTGTACCCTTTTTGTGTTTAAGGAATTTCTTTGTATGGCAAATTGACATATTAGAAAGAAGTGGTCCACGACGTAGACTTGTAAAGTCAACAATAAGTAAAAAGAAAAGGCTAACTAAGCGTGACTTAGCGGAATCGACAGAAATAAATAAAAAAAATATTATTACTTTTGTGTATTAATAGTAATTTTGATTCATATGGAGTCTAATTTGACAACTTGTGGAGTCAAACTCAAGACAAATTATAATTGAATCGCATACGAATCGAGCTTAAGCCATTTGAGGCTTTTACACGTATTATTTTATTCTTTTTAAAACTAATTCAATTAAGTTGCACCCGAGTTCAAAACACTACCAGTTTTATATGTGTTCAAAATTGTTTGTTAGAAAAACCCTATTCTTCTATTCCTAATGACTTTATTACATAGTCTCCTCAATTGATTAAAAATTACGTTAAAATAAAAAAGAAGGAGAAGGCCGTGTACACTTTAGTCCCTCAAAGGTGGTATTTCATAAAAGTGGCACTATAAAATAGGAAATGAAAATAAAACCTCAACTATAAATTTTGTTGCACAGTGGTCCCTAAACTCAAATTCCGGAACTGATTTCTTCCGGCCAACCGAGACGGAAATTAGGTATATAGTAGGAAATGTAGGAAACTATAACTACTAAATCCACCATCAATTTAACTGGGGGTATTTCTGTCATTTTCCATCCATTAAATAAATTCTCTCTCTCTCTACTTCATCTTCTTCAGCAAAACATATGGCACTAAAAATAAGTTTACACACACAACATAGTAATAGTTTGGAAATTATATATATATTTTGGAAAAAAAACTCCAAGAAACACACACACATTCATCGCACCCTGATTCTCTCTCTCTACTCCATATTATTCACCAAAAGAAACACACGCTAGGCGAGAAATTGGGAGGTTTCACATACACCACACAGATATATATACACGCCACACACACACATATATATATAACATGACACACATGACACACGCACACACACATATACACACACGCAGAGACACACACTTTATTTTTTTGTTTCTTTTGATATTTTGTTTTTTTTCCTTTTCCCATTTTGTGTGTTTTTTCTTTATATAAACAGTTTACAAACACGCATATCTATATATATAATAGTTGTATGTTATATACGGTTGGCTCACACACACACGCATAGTTTACATACATACACACACACATGTATATTAGTAGGCACACACACACTCACACACACACACACATAATATATATTTTCAAATACACACAGACACGTGTAGGTCGCACACACACATATACACACACGCAGAGCTTACACACACACACACATTTATATAAACACACACAAACACGCATACATATATATATATGTATGTATATAGGCTCACACACACGCATATACACTTATATGTATGTATATAAAATCACACACACATATATACACACACCCAAATTTGAATTTTAGAATGGTGAATTTGAAATGGGTTTATGGGTATAAAACCCATCAAATAATTTCAGAATGGTGTTAAAGTTTCAGTAAAATTTGGAATTTCAATTTTTGATGGGTTTATGAGTATAAAACAAAAAAAAAAATGATGAATTAAAAAACAAAAAACTCAGAAATAAAAAAAATTGGAGGTGGGACACATGGTGCAGGGGCGGCGGCCGTGCAAACCTGGTGGAGGGACGGCAGCGGGCATGGTGAGGGTAAGGTGAAGAAGAAGATGGGTTAATGATGGGCTGGGATTAAGGGGGACATAAGGGATTAGAGGGGAGGACTAAAGTGACATATATTATTTGGGGTGAAAAATGGGCTGAATGCTTACAGAAATACCCCCAGAAACACTTATCATATATTATTTAATTGAGGTGTAATTCACACGCGCTCGATCAATGGCGACGTAGAAAAGGTCAAAAGAAATAAACAGCAGTTGCGGAATTTGAGTTTAGGGACCACTGTGCAACAAAATTTATAGTTGAAGGACTAATGTGCCACTTTTATTACCAGAGGGACTAAAGTGACACAAACGTAAAACCAGAGGGACTATAGATGTCATTATCTCTTGTTTGTTATGTTATCGAACTTATCATTTACAAGTTAAAGTTTCAAATAATTTCATTTGTTTTTTTTAACAGATTTCATTTGTTCTTTTAGTTGTAATAGTATATAAAGATTAGTTCTTTATTGGATGAGGCTGAGTAGAACCAGACAAAACAATTTCCAATGGCATTTCAAAATGTTAAAACATAATAGTGGAATCCCAAAACAATTTCCAATGGCATTTCAAAAATTTATAGCAAAACATTACCATGCAATCAGGTTTCCAAAGTTCCCGGTGCATCTTATAAAACAATATTAGTCCCCAAGACCAAGGCTTATTGTAATTTAACTTTCATTATTTACAAACTTGTAAAATTAGTCAAATAGGATACTTACATTTTGTTGCAATTTCAGTCCAAACCGTTAGAAATTGAACAGAATTTTGTGAAATTTACAAGCCGTTAATTTTATTATTGATCACGTGCAAGACACTTGATTATATTAATGACTTCCATTCGCTTCTTTAGGGTTGTGACTAAAAATGCAATAAAGTACATCCTATGGACATTTTGCAACTTCGTAAATAATGAGATAAAAAACGCAACATGCCTTAATCCTACGGGACTATTATTGCAATTTTTACTTATGTATATGGTGCACGAGCTTCTAAAAATCCAAGTTCAGTAATTGAAGGAGCTTCTGAGAGTACAAATCTAACCACAATTACATGAACGTCTAAGAATCCAAGTCCAGTAATTGAAGATGCTTATGAGTACATATCTAGACAAAATTACAATCATTTATATGGTGAACTAGATTCTAAGAATTCAGGTCGAGTAATTGAAGAAACTTCGGAGAGTACAAATCTAAACACAATTACAATCATTTATATAGTGAACGAGGTTGTGAAAATCCAAATCCAGAGACAAGTAATGTGATTCAATATCGTAAGTCCACATGCAATCCGTCATGCACATGGAATTGTGATTCCTGTTAAATATATTAAATATCTTTGTATAAATTTAGGATATCTTTGTACATTTTTCATGTTTATCTTTTACCTTATTTATAGTTTAGAGTTTCTTATCTATTGTATCTATATATATGTTATTCATCAATAAAGGTTCCCTACGGGGTTTTCTCTAATTTAACATGGTATCAGAGTCATGGTATCTCGATCTCTAGCTTCCGTCATCCTCAAGTCACCGTCCCCATTCGGCGCATCTTCTTCTACATCTCCTCCTCCCAAACCGGCGTTATAGCCGTCACTTTCTCTCTCCTTTCTTTTACATAGTCTCTCTATTCTAACTCTCCATCCATGGCTACTACCACCCTCACGGCTGATGTCACCTCTGCCCCTATATTTTTTGTTTTTTTTCTTCTTCTGTTGACTCTTTCTCTCAAACTCTTACTCTAAGCAGCCTTCATACACATTACAATCATTCTCCCTCATCTTTCGCTGCCCGCAGCCCCTCTCTTTCATTGATGGCAGCATTTTCGGAGCAAAGTACACGCAATTCTCTACCCAAGGACTTCCGTCTCAGTTTTTTTTTTTTAGATTTTTGGTTCAGTCTCAACGTTCGAGAATCTCCCGTTTCGACTACATGAGAGTGTTAAATATATTAAATATCTTTGTATAGATTCATGATATCTTTGTATCTTTTCCATATTTATAGACACCAATCTATAAAGGTTCCCTACGGGGTTATTTCTTTGTATCTTTTCCATATATATATTATTCATCAATAAAAGTTCCCTACGGGGTTTTTTCTAATCTAACTTGCAATCCGTCATGCACATGGAATTGTGATTCCAATTATATTTTGAATTTAGAATCTCGAGACTTTTTAAAAATCAAGCGGAACAGGAAAATTAGAGAGGAGAGCAAGGAGAAAGGAGTTAGTCTATATGGCCAATTAATTTACTATAGAAATAACTTTCACTTGTACGTTTGGTTTGTCGATTTTGGTGAGAAAGAGAAAATAGAACATACTTTTTTCACATCAAATGACCGTACATGTAACTTTACTTTTTGATCTTTTCCAATTTCCTTTTTCTTTACCAAAATCCACGAATCAAGTATTACATAGTTATGAATTCTCACACGCAAAACTATGGATTTACGACCGTTTCAATTCACGAACATACCTTCAACTAATAAGCTATCCAAACAAAAAAGTTATCCCAAAACCGTTGGCGATGTAATGTTTTTTTGGCTATTGAAAATGAACAGAAACTCATCGATGAATGGTTCAATACATTTGATCACACGCACAAAAACACACAAAAGTATCAGGTCGAAAGAATCTGAAGCACATCAGTGAAAAACATCCACAAAGATGCAAAAAAAACAAGTTCAATTCGCGCATTCGCCATAATTACGTATAGAAGCAGATGTAGTCATGCATAAAAACCTTCATCGAGTGTCCCTTATTGATAAATACATTCTGATTATAGGAAAGCCACAAGTCCAAACAGACTTAATAGTTTACCATACATTTCGAGTGCAAAGAAGGGCTTTAAGCAGCAGCATCGACTGCTTGACCAGAGCCTCCACTCTCCACAAAGGTTTCAATATACTGTTTCCTGCACAAAGAACTCATCTAATCTCAAATCTAAAATATATATTTCTTTATCGGGTGCCTCTGATTTGCAAACTTTTCGGATTTTATTTTCTTGTTCATCATAATAACTCAATGTGCTGGGGTGGGGAGGGTACAGTGTACCTTGCAGGGAGATGATCGTGAGGGCGATTATATGGAGTCCAAACAGGCTCACCAACAAAAAGCCGCATTGCCTGCACATACGGATTTTATAATCAAGATATAAAGCTTGAAAGATGCTGATAATGACACACACAGACACACATATATATAGCATTCATTAATTTAACTTCGCCTGAGGCGATGACATGTGAAAAAATAGAGTCAATAAAAATTTATAAAAAAAAAAGGCACGAAAAGAAGAAAAGTATTGATTCAGTTATGTCGCACAAGTGCATGATCTTCTAAATTGCACCTTAATATAGTTGTCTGAATCAAGTGTAAACCGGTGATAAATTCCAGCTGGCAGAACAATCATTGCCCCTTTCTTCACCCATACACGAATCCAAGCTTCATCATGATCACGTACATCAAAATAACCTTCACCACGAAGAATTCTAGTTTAGGAACCTGATCATCAAACAATGTTCAATCACCTAGACAAGTTAATCTTCATGAACGTACCACTTCCCGCAACACAATAGCGGATCTCCTCGTCTGTGTGAAGATGTTCTTCATAGAAGTTCTTTATTTTCTCTTCATAATTTGGCAGTTTTTCTGGGCAAACCTCACAAAAGTCCTAAAGACAATCCCACATTCTGTTATATTTATGTTTTGACAGAAATAGTTATCTATAACTTCTATTGTTCCTCCTTCATATGGAGAGTAGCATACCATGTAAGAATATCCACGAGCTTCACGAATTTTCTTCAATTCTTGATCTGTTTCGTATTTGTCGGCGTCTAACTTCCAACTTAGCACTCCAAGCTCTACAAAGATTGGAACAAAATATAAGAATCTCAAAAGGCGAGAAGCAACAGCAAAAGAATTCTCTCGTCAAATTTAGACACCAATCTATAAAGCCAAGAAATAGCAATATGGATCTATTCGGTGGTCATGATACAGGGGTCATGAGATGCTACCCACTTGGGGTACTGTCCAAGTATCAACTTTAAGACATTATCAAATCGTAATCCAATAGCTCATAACCGTTGGATAAGTACCAAAGTGAGTAGCATGAAATTTCCGTGAAGATGGCGATCTGAAATAAATATGAATTACGACTAGACCAAAACAATTGGTTAACATGAATCTAGAAACCCATTCGGAGAAATGGGTTAACCACACAATAGTTGACCCTATTGTGTCTATAAGGCTATGTTATAGAGACAAGTCTTATGACAATATAATGGAAACTTCTAAGAATGCATACCGTCAAGTTTTTCAAAGGACACAAATTCCTTTGGATCCCGGTGATGAGGAAGTCTCTGATCTTCATCAGAGTCATCCATGTACCATGCCTGAATAACTTCCTCCCTGTCATCCTGCAAGAAAACACATTCTTGAGTCATATGCCATAGTTAAAGGTGATGACATATTAGCATATAGACTCTAAATACGAGTGTCGGACCTGTAAGGGAAGATGGGAAATATGGAATTTTCTTCTTGTTGCTTAAGCAAGAATAGACAATTCAAAATGTTCTACAAATCGTCTATTCATTCCTATCACCATCTAGCGTATTTATCCACTAATGATCGTCATAATAAATCTTAAACAACTTACAAGACTATCCAAGAATCTAATATTGTGCGAATTTATCAGCTTAAACAGAGAAATTTACTTCCACCCTTTTTCCCCAATTAGCATTTCACAACTAAAAAGCATTCAGAAAGGCAATACTTAACTGATTAAAATCACGAAATCCTAAGACTTCTAGCTATTATTACTTTCAAACTCAGGGTCCTCATGTAATTGAGCAAAAAAATTAAAAAATGAAGTATTGAACTTTCGCTAAACATCAAAATCTAACCTCCACAACAGTCAGAATAACATATGCATAGACAAATCTATCTATACAGAATATCGTATAATACATATACGAACGCATTGAAGCTAGGGTTATATATATATATATATATATATATATATATATATATATAATCAGCTTAAAATTTGATCATTGCTATGAAAGAAAAATTGAAAACATGAGACAAATAAAGCAGAAATTATCGATTATCAGAACAAATCAAATCAAAATTTTGTAAAATTAAGCATACAATACAACCGCATAATATAATCAGCTAATAAGTCGACCTTAACAATCATCACAGCAAATTAAATTGAATTTTTATTCTTTAATTAAGCTTGCAGAGGAGAACCACATAAATCATAAATAATGTTGAGAAGCAAAAATTGAAAATTATAGCAATTGTATACCTTTCGCAGAGAACCCATTTTTTTTTTTTTTTTTTTCAGCGTGAAATCGAAAATTTGCTTTGAAGAGACGCTGAAATGAAGAACAAATATTATCTTAAATTGGTATTTATGTTGCCGTATTTGATGTAAAGTGTGTGAAAAGACAATTTTGTCCCTAGCTTTGGACTGTTTTTATATCTAGGTTAGTTGAATCAAGAGGAGAGTCTATGGTGGCGTTTGGTCATTAAGGAAGAGGACTAATTTAATTAAGTGTGAATGGCTGGATACCTGAAAATTCGACTTATTTTTTTATTGATATATGATATGTAACATTTGGTGTAATTCTACGGTGGACCTCGGTCCACTTTTCACCATAAGATCTGGGGTAATTTAGTAAATTACCTCCCCTATTGGGGGATCCTACGGTGAAAGATCTTACGGTGAAAGTGGACCGGGACCAATAGTCTCGGTCCACAATAGAATCACCCTAAGATTTGACTTGATTTGATTTGGCCAACGGTAACAAACAGATCACTTTTTATCAGAAAGTTATTTGTTTGATACTTTCTATCGATATGAGGAATATTTGTGTGTTTTATTCACTGATTATGTTGGTAGACGATCTGTAACTATCGTTGTAAACTAACTTTGATTACGAAAGCACGTTTTGGCCCGTGGAAGGTGGTCGTAGTTGATGCTATAAAAAAAAATCGATTTGATTTGATTTTATATGGTCCGTAATATTTGTGACAACCTGACAATAGCATGGTAAGAGAGATGTTTTTTTTTTATGATTATTTATTTATTTATTTTATATATTATATTGAAGGCATGGAAAGCACGATTAGCGTAGTGTTTTCTCTTTTTTCTATTTATTTTATTATTATATTGAATGTAAGAGAAGGATGACTAGTAGAATGTTAGGCGTTGTTTCTCTATATTTTTTAGTTGAAATTCTGAAAAAAATTCGTGAAATAAGTACTATGGAGATTTGTGTGAAAATAATGTAACATGTGTTGTGTTTGTATGTGTTTCTAAAAATGATTGAAATTTATAAAACGTATCAAATTAAAAATAATTGGTTGATGTATGATATGTTAAATATGAATTAAAAATCCAGTAACCATTCTGAGTGGGGAGTGACCAACAAAAAATTGTAAGTATGAAAGAGAAAGAGAAAAACCTCAATTGAAGTGAATCATTATTGATTGATGATTGTCCGAAATGATTGATGTAATGATTAATAGGTAGTTAAAAGGAAAAATAGAAAGTAAAGTTGAGACAATGTGAATTTAGATGAAAATAGTTTGAAGTGTAATTTTTTAGAATTTTGTGACTGAAGATATAGAAAAATGGTATTCAAAAACATAAACAAACAAGGCCTTAGGGTTGCACCATAGTTGTTCCACAACTACAAGGCTAAATTAATATTACATACTTTGAATGTTTGAATCAAGTCGTATCATCTCCTTCCCGAAGCTTGTCATTGCAGCACTACTACTATAATGTCTACATTACAGCTATTGTAAGAAGGTTGAACTCATCGTAATTACTTCACAAAGGATGGATTTGTATTATAGTGTTACCAAGATGTTTAGATTGAATCATAACTACGCTTTTAAGCGTGAATTGGGCATCAACACGACCAAAATAAATTGTCTGCAGAGATTGAAGTTGTCTTTGTCACATATCTGAATTGATTCATAGTTGCTACGTCAAGAGCAAATTGATCGTCACCGTGCTACCAAGATAACATACAAAGGAAATCCCTCCATCATAGAAGTTATTGTTAATATACACTGATCAATGCATGAAAATGTTAACTCATCTCAATTATAGGCCTTTTTACATTTTATAATAGAAATACTTAACCACCTAAAGCCAACATGATTCACATTTTTACCACCTAAAATACACGCGATTCAAACTTTTGTCATATATATATATATGAAAAGATTGTTCTGCCCCATTCATTTGAGTTAACTCGGGTTTTTCTATAAACTTTTTTACTTTCTCCGTCTCCTTTTCCCATCACCATAATCCCCGTCATCCACCACCACCTAACACCAAATACTACTGCACCACCTTGCTTGGAACCCACACCGCACCCACCACAAGGCGGTGAAAATGCTAATATACACTGTATGTAAATCATATCATGTTAATATATACTAGGGCAAAATTCATTTTGACCCCCTACTATAGACACATCATTAATTACCCCAATCTACTCCTAAAATCTTCAAGCACCCCCCACCCCCCGAATTACATTATAATACATCAAACGCCCCCTGGATACATTGATAGACAAAAATACCTTGATTTATGTAAAATCATAAATTTATTTTTCACCCATCTATAATAATCTACAGCACTTTGCTCCCTTATGATTACATTTCGGCATAATTTGACTCCAAAATTGATTTAATGCTAAATTAAATAAACAAATTAATCTTTAGTTCAGATGAAATAAACACTAAATTTGATTGTAGTATTATGAATAAGATATATTAAACTTAAAAAATCTCACATAAATATTTATGATCACTATTGAGACATTATTTTATTTTATATATGCTAATACTTTACTTTTATTTTAAATAACTGTCGATAATCCATGTTATTCATTGTTAATTTTTAACAAAACTAACCATTTATTTTTTTTAAGTATTATATTACTTATTAGGATAAAGTGTTAATTAAACCTATTCATATAGTTTTGTTACTATATAAAATGTACACACTTATTTATGAGCACAACTTTTTTTGTTAATTAGTGATAAATTCTTTTTTTTTACTCTTTCTTTAACTGGTATAATTAATAATACTATGTGGATAAGACGTGCATACATAGTTCAAGATCTAATAAATAAAATATTATAATATTTATTTATTTACTTTTATAAAAATACAGCTAAAATTAGAAAGCAAAAAATAACAAGAATGTTTTTTAATACCTATTAATGCAACTAAGTTATCGAAGGAAAATAAGAAGCGTAAATTTATTAAATACTTTCTAAAGGAAAAATATATAATAAAGTACTTATATAAATTTACATGAAATAATTTAAAACTTATTCTTTATTCTTTCTACATTATATAGCAACCATATCTTTTTATTTGCCTAATTTATAATTAATTCAAGGGTCGAGTATTTAATAATATTATCTTTAAATAAAATTTGGAATCAAATTAATTAAAATTTAATTAGAGAGGGGACAAAGTACTAGATAGATTGTACTAGATGGGTTCTTTTATCATTTTAAATCAAGAGTATTTTTGTCTATCAATGTGTTTAGGGGGGTGTTTGATGTACTTTAATTTTGTAGAAGGGTGTTTGAGGGTTTTAGGGGTAGTGGGGAGTATTTGAATGTATGTAACTATGTATAAAGTAGAGGATCATAAATTTTGCCCTATATAGTATATGACAATGCTGACAAGACATTACTTACCCCCTTGGGTGTATCATGTATGTAACACCAAGCATGTAGAAGTAATTTCCCCACCCTTCCTAGTTCCTAACATATTTTTGGTGGATAAAATAAAGTAAACATATTTTGTGCAGACCATGAGTTTCCTTATTCGTTAAGCCCAATTCAATGTACATTTTACATAACATTACCATATCTAAAGTAATTTTATGTCAGATTGAATATAATAATTCAAGTGTATATTTTGGATCTATTTTTTTAAAATAAAAAATATGTGGGGATGACGCACAACACAATAAAATTATTGAACTCGGTCGAGTATTAATTTCTCCCGAAGCCATATGACAAAAATATTTCATATATATATATATAAAGAAAATGAAAAGGGTTGAATGGGTGAAGCATTAAATGAATTTTCTGAACAATCTGACAAAAGGTCGGCACCCATCGGAAGCCGGGCCAGATCATGACCGTAACCCGTTAGTAGGACCGCACTCGCAGATAGATTCATGTCAGGTTTTATTCAATGCAGCTTCACACCCTCCAACCCTTGTCCACCTTAGTTGTTGTAATTAAATGAGTCAAATTGAAGAGATATTTCTCATTATTTAAACCCCTCCCCGCCCCCACCAAAAAAAGAAATATGATGAATTGTTCTAATTGATCAAATTAGATTTATATAATGCGGTATAGCAATAGAAGATCTCATTTGAAATGTGATACAGAGTTCAAACTTTACGTAAATGTGTTATGAGAGCTGATGGTGATCAATTTATGATGTTTAATCCAGATGACATAATAGGTTATTTCGTATGTTGATAGAATAACGGTGTTCTAGTTGAATTACATATCGAACAATCGTTGTGGAGAAGAACATGGCATAATTGTTAGGTTCCGTTGTTGGGTATATGTTATAAATTTCACTCGTCGTAACCTTCTAACTTAGAAAAAAGAAATCGGTTCATATTACATATCGACTATTTAATTAAGTAATAATGACAGAAGAAGAATAGAGATATATGAAAGTAATCATACTTCATTGAAACATGGAATATAATTAATTCATAGTAAAAAAGTACAACGTGGGCCTTTATCATAGCAAAGGCTCACAAGTTTCCTAAACTAATCCTCATGAATTTAGCTATAACGAACGGCAATATTAAAGGACATTTTTGTATTTATAAATATTAATGAAATAATAAGGTAAATTTTGAAGATACTATAATTATTGGTGGCAGACAAATTACAACTCATGATAAAGCGTAGGCATGCCTAATTAATATCAAGTTATATTCTGTCTTGGAGATTACTAGATATCTCCTAATATGGTTTGTTTTTATCACCAATTACGTGATTTAAGGTAATTTAAGAAGTAACAGGAGGTTAAATAAATTGTTTGTTCAAATATGATACACATATTTAAATTACTTAATAGTGATATTAATAATTTTGCATGAAGCAAGTTAACCAATATTAATAAAAATTAATGGATTCATCTAGATTAGTTATTGATCATGGGAGGACGAGAACGAATCTAGTTCGGTACTCATGGAGATCTCGGGAGAGTATTCATGTAATTGAGAAAAATTGGGTCTTTAACCAAGGGGAAGAGGGAAGAACCTATTGAAAGTCATAAATCCGTAGAAATACATTGATAAAATCTTATTCCTAAGCCTTTCATTAATTGATGTACCTTTTATATTCATTTATGTTTTAATTAGTTTAAAATACAATCTCTGATAATCGATCGTCTAGATAATAGGAAAAAACTTATATTTTGGCACTTGACACCTTTCTTGTGGAGACGATACCTATTTACCAAAATATAATTTGTTCGATATCATGTTGTTATGGGCTGTTAACATTGTCGTCTAGATAATAGGAAAAAACTTATATTTCTTCGATGTTGTGTTGTTACGGGCTGTTAATATTGAACACCAAATAATGTATATTATGTTACATCAACATATAATATGACTACTATATACCACTCGGTGAATAATATAACTGATGCACCAAATAATTTTCCAAATGCAAAGGTGTCGTGCCTTGCATGTGTATACTTACATAAATTTCTCGACACTTTACCATAGATGAAAAGAACAAAGCACCACTAGGCCTGCGGGTTCTAAGCTCTTAAATGTTGACATCAATGAAGGACCGTACTATTTTGAGTTGATTTATGGAGCTTGAGTAAGAGTTTATTTTATTTTAGTGATGGAGATTTGACTGTTTTAAAAAAAAAATTGACTGTTTTCTTCTACTTCTTTCATTTATTTACCAATGATAAAATAAAATACTCTATCGGTTTTTTTATTAAAATATTCGTCATTTAATTTTATCCAGATAAAAGTTTAGAAGATAAAACATAATTGGTTCGAAAAAATTAATAATCATAATAAAGTCTTACACATAGTCAGCTAGTCTATGGAAAGGAAATAATCAACAATATTAATCTTGATAGACATAGCAAACTAATCTAAGAAGATAATGAAAAACTCCCTATGACACAAGTTGAATCTTTAGGATCCGATTGGATGGACGTCTATTTTCAATTTCTCATTTTTCATAAATAAAGTAAAAAAAATTACTTTTGAAGAAATAGAGATATAAAAGAGTAAGTGTGTTTGGATGAGTTTTTTTTATAGGAAAAAGTGTAATGATTAAGCGTGATATGTTTTTTTTGTAAGAAAAAATCTTTTTTTTTTTGGGAAATTGGTACGGATGAATTTTGTTTTTATAAGAATATTTAATATATTTAAGTTATACTTATCGATTAAGACATCCAAAAATATGCAAAGTGGATCTTATTTTGTAGCTTACATCATTCAAATAAAGATATGTGATTATTTTGATGATTATATCAAGATATTGGCGAATAAAGTACTTCTAATTATTGAGTAAACTGTCTAATCATAAATAGTAAAATTCTGACTTTCTGAGAAAAATTTGAGAGAAATGTCAAGTAAATGGGCCTAATTGGATGGCATATCCATTTCGGAAAAAAAAAATTCATGACAAAAGTGAGAAAAAAATACTTTTAGAGATAAAAATGTGATGTTAAAAGTGTGTTTGGATGAGTATTTTTTAGAGAAAAACATGTAATGATTATGGTTGATGTGATATTCTTTTTGTTGTGAGAAATTTGTTTGGATTGGTATTTAGACATAATTTTTCATAAATATATCTACTCAAACTCATTATTTAGACATAAAAAAATAGGCAAAGTGGATCTTATTTTGCATGCTGCGTTATTTTGTATTAGAATATGTGATTAATTTGACTCTTGGTGTTGGGAGATAGCCGAAAAAATCCTTTTTAATTAATGGGTAAACTGTCAAATCATAAATAGTAAAAAATTATTTTTTCTCCTTTTTTGCAAGAATTTCTTCAAAATTAGCTACAATTTTGAGATATTTTTCTTAAAGAAAATATTATAATATGCCAAACAAATATATTTTTAGAGAAAATAATCCCTAAAAAACTTTTTTTCAAAGTAGAGGTAGCCATCCAATTAGGGCCTGTATTTCTCAAAGAAATTTGAGATTTTTTTTCTGAGAAATTGTGTGTAATATTTTTTTGAGATATTTTTTAGAGATGTCAAACATATGCATTTTTGATGAAAAAAAGCTTTGAAAAATCGAGACATGGGAAACAGCATCCCATCCAATTGGGGCCTTAGTGTTGATGATGTCATGCTCTCTTCCTAGTTTTCTTGATTTTGTCGCACAAGAAAACTGCTCCCAAAAGTGTTTAAATACTCTCAAATCTAATAAAAAATCGGCCACTTAAACTTAGGGTTACATCGTCGTAAACCGGTACAGATCTCAATTTCACACAATTCTCAAATCAGAAACCACGGTTTCACGGCGCAATTTTTGGATTTTCGCATCTGACTGATTCTCAATGTGATATATATATATATATATATATATATATAACGACATATGCCATTCTCATTATTTGGCCATCTCTTGTCGATAATTTATGATGATCTAATATCTAATTTGTGAATTCAAACCATTCATAAATTAATTATATGTTTTCTTTTTTTTTTTGAACATTAATTATATGTTTTCTTAGGTTGTAAAATAAGTCACATTTTGCTAAATTAAATTTTCAGATAGAATTTTTCTAATAATTACCGCCCTGAACCTTGTCTACAAAAAATATGACAGTGTAGCATGACTAGACAGAAAGTTGGTAGCATGATTGTCCAAGTGAGGTCCATCCCATTCTAATCAATCTTTCAGTTTGAATGATTCAGATTTAATGAACACGAATTATAATATATATATATATATATATATATATATATATGTAAAAGATCTAAAATTTTTTTAAAAGTTATTAATGCTAATTTTTGTATGCATCAACTTTAAATGACGCCCGCATATCCAGCACAACCCCACGGAGGATGCTAAGACAACCCTTTGCTTCACAATATCATGTCACGTACTTTTACGGACGGAGCCAAAAGCTTTGTCAAGTTGGGGCGAGATCGAGTATAAAGAAATATTAATAGTTTACTATATAATGTTTAATGTTTAATATCTTTTTCTTCTTTCAGTCTTTTTTGTTCAAACCAACAAATTATAAATGCTTAAATATAATATGTACAGAGGTGAAAAATGAATCAAATTACTAGATACTTCATGATTTGAGATTGACAGTTAAAAGCTCATTTGAATTTAGTTGGTTAACATATCAAACCACGCTACAAAATTTTATGTGTTCGATAAGTTTTAAATTCGGCTCAACTTCGACTAATTAGTAAAAAATAATACAATATGCATGAAAACATCAAGTTACTCGAGCTTGACTTGTGTTCAGCTGGATAAAGCCCGTTTGTGCTCGCCTCGGTTAACAATCAAACCAAGTTACAAATTTTGAAGTTCGATAATAATTCAAATTCCGTGTCTAAAACCCATATTTCAGTCTCTAAAGCGTATCAGAGACGGAAATTTTTCGTTTTCTTACTTGTGGCTGAAAGTGGCGTCACTATATTGAGAATTACCATAGCTGAATTGATAATTTTTTTATTATAATCCGACACTATTTTGTCGCTAAAGCCGTCTCTAAATACATTCGTAGTTACATCTACAAATATGTCTCAAAATTTGTGTCTTTGAATCCATCTCTCATTTCGTCAATATTTCCATCTCTGAATCCGTCTCTGTGAAAATTTCCATCTTTAAATCTGTCTCTTAATCCAACAAACTCTTTCAAGCTCATTTTATCATTTCTCTACATATTGATTTGTTACAAATACCTCAATTCATTTAAATAAACATCACATTCTAAATCATTTCCAATCATACTCAAACGATGTGATCATGACCACATATTAAAAATTAAACATACATTTAACATCATTCCATGAATCAAGTAAAATAGTTGTTCAAACAAGTCTAACAACTCAATCAAAAATCAAAGTTCCTAATGAAATCTTGTAATGCAGGCTTGAACAAGAACTTGTTCAATTCGATTCATTTACAACCCTAAATAAAAATATAGTATTTCTTACTAGTTAAAATCTAAAAGCATATATATAAAATATATTTTGATAACTAATATAATAAAATGTAGTTTCTAAAGCAAAATGGAAAGTGATCCTAACATTAAATAAAAAAAAATAAAAAAAGTCGAAAAAATATGATCTGGCTAATTTCAATTTTAATCTTTTAGATTAAAAATCGCAACCACTGTTATATTCCATCAATAATATATGGTTTTAGATAAATTGACTATGAAAAAAATAAAAAGAAACGGAAATGATACTTATTACATAGAAGAGAAGAGAAATGTACAAAAACTACATAGATTGAGTGAAAAGTTAGTTGAAACTAATGATTAAGTGAGCAAAATATATACTTTGGACAAAAGAAATGACTTATTAATATTATGAATAATTATTTGTGGATGTCTATTCATCTCCAAAATTTTTTATGGCCACTTAACTTTAATCATTATGTCTACTCATCTCCCAAAAACTCTTCATCTCCATGACTTTTCATTTTCCATCATGAGTGAATATAATTTACTCTTTAGGTAATAAACCTTTGGTATTCTAGTTTTGTGCCTATAAATAGGCAATGACATTGTATTGTAAATAGACACAAAAATATCAATAAAAGAGTTCTCTACTTAATTCTCTCATTTTATTCTCTCAACTTTATAATATTTGAGTTTATTTCATAACACGTTATCAGCACGATCCGTCTCAAGTTGTTGGCTTTTCAATCCGAGGAATTGCGATAGCGAGTCGGTGGAATTTTTAGCACGCAAGTGGGTTCTTAATTTTCTCAACTTTAAGGTAAATATTATCTTTTAACTACTACATATAAAAACATGTATTTGATGTTTAGAAAATAGAAATATTTTCATTTGCTTTGCATCAACTCACGGACAGTTGCAAGTCTTCTAATGTTTAATTTCATCAAATATACATTTAATAATTTGTCCCATTTCTAAGAAGAAATTACAGTGACCTATTCTAGAGAGAATATTAGCCACATATTTGCAATACTTTGAAGTATGTTTTGCACTTCAAAATGTCCAATGTCCACCTGGCTCATATTCGTATTTTCATGAATTATTATTTTTTTCACATAGGTTTTCATGATATTTTATGTGGATTAATATCTCGTTAGAAATATAATGATTGTTTGATTCTTAATTTTTTTATACTTTGATGATAGTATTAATTATAATGACGAATCTTGCAAAACTTAATTTTGTGGCTCTTGATATTACGGGGAAAAATTATTTTTCTTTGGCGTTAGATGTTGAAATTCATCTTGATGCAAATAACTATACTCCATTCCCTGAAGTGAATGTGTTGAGAAATATATAATTATTTTAATCATGAGTCCCGTCTAACTAGTTCTGCTACATTCACTTCATACATTCCCTGAAGTGAATGTAGCAGCACATAACTATTTTAATCATTAAAGAAATCATGGATGTGGACGTGGTCGTGGATATGGTCACGGAAATCGTGGTGGTGATTCAAAGAACACATCTTTCCACCAGAAGTGGAAAAATAATGAAGAGAAAAATGAAGGTGATCAAAATAGCAAATTTGTGGAAAATTTATGCTATCGTTGTGGTGGTAAAGGTCATTGGTCATGTAACTGTCGTACACCACAACATCTTGTTGACCTTTACTAAGAATCGCTGAAAGGTAAAGGAAAGAAGATAGAAACAAATTTTGTTTTTGAAGAAAGCGATCCTAATCATGGCCGATTTGATGACATTCATTTAGATGTTGTTGATTTTTTTACTGACTGATCTTGATAGAAAAATTGATCACTTGATTGGAGATGCAAGTAATCATAACACGTAGATTTATAAAATTTGTCTTTTATCATTTTAAAGATTTACTCGATCAGCAGCAACATCAATAATAAAGATATGTGTCTCATTGATAGTGCAACAACTCACAACATCCTCAAGAATAAAAAATACTTCTCTTATTTAGTAATGCAAGATGCCAATGTTAGTACTATATCGGGAAGTGCAAAATTAATTGAATGCTCCGGCAAAGCTAATATATTGTTACCCGGAGGAACACAATTTTATATTGATGAAGCATTATATTTCTCAAAGAAATTTACTAAGCTTCAAAGATATCCGCCGAAATGGATATCATATTGAGACAACAAGTGATGGCAATATTGAGTATCTTTACATCATTAATACAATATCTGGTAACAAATGTATATTGCAAAATTTGCCTGCATTTTCCTCCGGTTTGTACTACACGCATGTATCTACTATTGAAACACATGTTATCGTAAACCAAAAATTTACAAATCAAAATAAGTTTGTTGTTTGGCATGACCGGTTGGGTCATCCTGGATCAATTATGATGCGAATCCATTGAAGAACCAGCAGATTCTTCAATCGAATCATTTCTCATGTGCTGCTTGTTCACAAGGAAAGTTGATTATTCGACCATCAACAACAAAAGTAGGAAGTGAATCTCTTACATTTTTGGAACGTATTCAAGGCAATATTTGTGGACCAATACACCCGTCGTGTGGACCATTTAGATATTTTATGGTTTTAATTGATGCATCAACCAGGTGGTCACATGTATCTTTGTTATCAACTCACAACCTGGCGTTTGCGAGATTACTTGCTCAATTGATTAGACTACGAGCACATTTTCCTGATTATCCAATTAAGAAGATACGCCTTGATAATGCGGGTGAATTTACTTCCAAAACGTTCAATGACTATTGTATGTCTATTGAAATTGATGTTGAACATCCTGTAGCATATGTTCATACACAAAACGGTCTAGCAGAATCGTTTATTAAGCATCTGCAGTTAATTGAACAACCTTTACTTATGAGATCAAAACTTCCTATTTCTTGTTGGGGACATGCTATTTTGCATTCAGCAGCACTTATTCGCATAAGGCCAACAAGTTATCACAAATTCTCCCCATTACACTTGGTTTGTGGTCAGGAACCAAATATTTCCCATCTAAGAATTTTTGGATGTGCGGTATATGTTCCAATTGCTCCACCACAACGCACTAAGATGGGTCCTCAAAGGAAGTTGGGAATATATGTTGGATTCGAGTCTCCATCGATAATAAATTATCTAGAGCCATTGGCTGGAGATTTATTTACGGCTCGATTTGCTGATTGTCATTTTGATGAATCAGATTTCCCAACATTAGGGGGAGAAAATAAGCAGCTGGAAAAGAAAATTAGTTGGAATAAATTATCTTTATCTCATCTTGATCCTCGAACAAAACAAAGTGAACTGAAAGTTCAAAAGATAATTCACTTGCAAGGTTTAGCTAACCAACTGCCAGACACATTTACTGACCTAAAGAAAGTGACTAAGTCACATGTACCAGCTGTTAATGCTCCAGTAAGAATTGTTGTCCCTGAAGGTCAAAGTAATGAGTCTACTGCACGCCTGAAGCGTGGTAGACCTATTGATTCCAAAGATAGTCATCCTCGAAAAAGAAAAGGAGCTAAGAATCAAGATGGTCTAATCGAGGATAAAATAACTCCAGAAGAGTCCCCAGTCATAACTAATATTTCGGTTCCAGAAGAACCTTAGGTACCTGAAAATTGTGAAAATAATAAGATCTCAATCGATTATGTTATGAACGGGATACGATGGAATCGAAATGAAGTCAATGTTGACGATAAATTTGCATATAATGTAGCGCTAAATATGATGAATGATAATGAGGATCAAGAACCAAAGTCTGTTAATAAATGTCGACAAAGAAATGGTTGGCCAAAATGAAAAGACGCAATGAGGGCAGAGTTAAACTCGCTTGAACAAACGGAAAGTTTTTGGACCTGTAGTCCGTACACCTGAAGATGTAAAAGTTTTTGGACCTGTAGTCCGTACACCTGAAGATGTAAAAGTTTTTGGACCTGTAGTCCGTACACCTGAAGATGTAAAGCCAGTAGGATACAAATGGGTATTTGTGCGAAAACGCAATGAGAAAAATGAAATTGTAAGATATAAGGCACGTCTTGTTGCCCAAGGGTTTTCGCAACGACCTGGCATAGATATGAGGAGACTGATTCTCCTGTGGTGGATGCAACTACTTTTCGTTATATAATAAGTCTGGCAGTGGATGAAAACTTGATTTGCGTCTAATGGATGTTGTTACAGCCTATTTGTATAGCTCACTTGATAATGATATATATATATATATATATATATATATATGAAAATCCCTGAAGGATTTAATATGCTTGAAGCATATAATTCAAATTCTCGAGAACATTATTCAATTAAATTAAAGCATTGATTGTTTGATGTGATCAAATTGTTTAAAGTGCTTAAATACATGAATACATTCATGTTTATAAAATATGATTCTAAATCATTGCGTTTAATATGTATTATTTGATTGTACTTGAGTATGCTTATTTGATGAAATCAAATTAAAGCATTAGTATGTGTGATTGTATTCAACATGAGAAACTTGATGTGATCAAGTGTATTATTTAAATTATTTAAATATATGTTGAATATATGATGTCAAATTGTTTTTGAAATGATAGTTGAGTGGGAGTATTTTCCAAGATAAGGAGAAACGTTTTGATGAGATCATATAATTCAAAGTGAATATTTGTTGAAGGAAGGATATAAGAATGATCCAATTTATCCTTGTATTTTCATGAAAAGATCTGGAAATAAGTTTGTTATAATTACAGTTTATGTTGACGATTTAAATATCGTTAGAACTCCTGAAGAGATTCAAAAAGTTATTAATGGCTTAAAGAAAGATTTTGAGATGAAAGATCTTGGAAGAACAAAATTTTTCCTTGGGTTGCAAATTGAATATTTAAAGAACAAAATTTTTGTATATCAAAACGCTTATGTATCAAAGGTGCTAAAGCGGTTTTACATGGATAAATCACATCCATTGAGCACCCTTGTGGTCGTAAGGTCACTAGATGAGAACAAAGATCCTTTTCGACCTCGAGAAAGTGATGAAGAACTAATTGGTCCTGAAGTACCATATCTAAGTGCAATCGGTGCACTAATGTACCTTGCTTGTCATACTTGACCTAATATAGCATTCGCTGTTAATCTATTAGCAAGATATAGTTCTTCCCCTACACAAAGGCATTAGAATGGGGTTAAACAGATGCTGGATATATGTCTGATCCTCGTAATGGTCGTTCACAAACGGGCTATTTATTTACATGTGGTGGCAAAACCATTTCATGGCGATCTATGAAACAAAATATATCGGCCACATCATCTAATCATGCAGAAATCTTGGCTATTCACGAGGCCAGTCGAGAATGTGTTTGGTCAAGATCCATGATTCAAAACATTCGAGGGACTTGTGGTTTATCTTCTGAAAAAATGATCCCGACGATCTTATATGAAAATAATTCTGCATGTATCGCACAATTAAAAGAAGGGTACATTAAAGGAGATAGAACGAAGCATATTTCACCAAAGTTCTTTTTCACTCATGATCTTCAAAAGAATGGTGATATCAATGTTCAACAAATCCGTTCCAGTGATAATCCTGCTGATTTGTTCACCAAGGCACTTCCCACAGCAACATTTGAAAAACTAGTCTACAATATTGGCGTGCGTAGACTAAAAGATCTTGACTGATATTGTCATGAGGGGGAGATAATACGCGCTGCACTCTTTTTCCCTTAACCAAGGTTTTTCCCACTGGGTTTTCCTGGTAAGGTTTTTAACGAGGCAGCATCTGATTGCGTATTGATATGTATTCTTTTTCCTTCACTAGGTTTTTGTCCCATTATTGGGTTTTTCCTAGTAAGGTTTTAACGAGACATATTTTTAAGTGATAGACATCCAAGGGGGAGTATTATGAATAATTATTTGTGGATGTCTATTCATCTCCCAATTTCTTTATGGCCACTTAACTTTAATCATTATGTCTACTCATCTGCCAAAAACTCTTCATCTCCATGACTTTTCATTTTCCATCATGAGTAAATATAATTTACTCTTTAGGTAATAAACCTTTGGTATTCTAGTTTTGTGCCTATAAATAGGCAATGACATTGTATTGTAAATAGACACAAGAATATCAATGAAAGAGTTCTCTACTTAATTCTCTCATTCTCTCATTTTATTCTCTCAACTTTATAATATTTGAGTTTATTTCATAACAATTAATACATATTTTAGGGTTAATACATATTCTTGGGGGCGGGGGATGTTATATTTTCATAACTATATGTACTAAAGTTGACATCATGAAAAATTGAAGGGGCCGGGGGCCCTACCGGGCCCACTTTCCCTCTGTCTCTGTGTATGTATCCAAACACCCCCTCCATCTTTTGAATACCGCATTCTGATCAACTTATCATATTTCTCATTCAAAATCATGAGAAATTCTAATAAAAATTAAGTTTGATCGAACTCAAATAAAAATAGAAAAATTCATATCGCCCAATTGGGTAGGATCAAATGGGTTTATGAATCGTCTAATATGTAAGTGACAGTAAGTAAAATGATTACATCATCATTGTATCATGCAACAACTTATATATATTTCCGCTTGAATAGTATCCATTTAAATAAAATGAACCTTATTTCTAGGAGCTCCGGAAATTCAGGCTATGTTTGGTTATGTTTTGGGATGGTATTTTGGTGAGAATTATTGGTGAAAAATTTATGGGGACACGTGCAATTTTGATGGGATTATGTTTGGTTATGTTTTGGGAGTTGGTTTTTGAGTGATTTTTTGATGAGATAGTGTTTGGTTTTGTTTTCTGAGGGAACATAAATTACTGTAGCTGTCAAATCATGTAAGTTTTTGTCTGTCAATAATTAAAAGTTATAATATAATATTGAGATTGTAATAATTATTATATAGATAAAGATATATATGTATATATGTACAAATATATATGTATAAATGTAGGTAATAGTAGTATATATAATATTGAGATTGTAATAATTATTATAGAGATAAATATATATGTATATATGTAAGTAATAGTAGTGTATATATATATATATATAAGTAATAGTAGTTGATATATATACTTAAAAGAAAAGTTTATATATTCATATATATATATATATATGTATATATATACACACACACACATATGTATCTTAATTTAGAAATGACTTGTGTGTAAATGTGAATGTGGGAGCGTGCGTGTAACAGTGTGTGTGTGTGTGTGACTGTGTGTGTTTCTGTGTGCGTGTAACAGTGTGTGTTTGTGTGATTGTGTGTGTGTGTGTGTGATTGTGTGTGTGTGTGTAACAGTGTGTGTGTATTGTTGTGGGGGTGGGGGGGGGGGGGGGGGGGGAAGACGATAAAAACATCCCCTCCCTCTTTTTATTCTTTTTATTTATTTATTTAATTTATAAAATAATATATTAATAAGTAATTTAATTTAAAAATTATTAAAATATAATTTTTAAGTTTATTTGTAAATTTCATAATGGTAATTTAAAATATAGATTTTTTTAATTATATAAACTATTTTATAAGCTATTATAATAATTTAATTAAAAGATTAAAATGATATTACATATTTTTTTTATATTTAATGACTTTAATAATTTATATTATTTTTTATTTTGTTGAAAATAATTTTTAATTATAATAATTACTTGTATACTTTATATATATACCCAACATTACATATAACACTTATGAAATATTAGGTAGTCATTCCCAGCATTTGAAAGTGTTCATACATATTCCAACGTTCTTAATATCATACATGCACCTGACATCAACGCGTTCCATGTGGTCGATTTCGTGATCTAACGTTACTGGATTCCCCTGTTTTTGATGATCCACTAGCACGTGCCTGACTGTACATATGTGAGGCCAAATTATCTTCAGAGTTAACATTGTTAACATTATTTGAGGCACACGAGGATCCATTATTATATTCATTTATTAAAAAAATAAATTATTAGATTCATATATTATAAATGTATATATATATTATGACAATTGATATATATATATATATATTCTATTATATTCATTTATTAAAAAAATAAATTATTAGACTCATATATATATAATATAAAAATTAAAATATAGACGTTATATCTATATATATTGTGTGTGTGTTTATGAATATACAAAAATATAAATGGTGTACACACATGTATGTATATAAATACGATAAAAGTATTGATTTATGAATACATATATACATTGATATGTCTTATATAGATATTATTTTACAAATATGCAGTTTATATACATTGATTTATAAATACTTCATACGAAGGTGGGTATTGAGTGAGTCGACTCACGAGTCGGCTCAATTCGAGATTGAACTGAGCCTAATGAGTCGAGCTTGAACCAATTATACAAATTACCATGCTTGCTAGCTTGTATTAAAAAATATATATTTTACTTTTATTTATTTAATAATCTACTTTATAATATATTATACTATACAAAAAATTATAAATAACGATATATTTTATTTATCATGATTATATTTAATAATATTATATATGTTTATAAAAATTAACAATTTATGTATATATTTTATTCTTTTTCGGGCTTGAGTTCATGTACTCTGGCTCTTCAAGTTTGAGAAATTTGGTCAAGTTTGGCTCAAGCTCGACTGTTCTGCATTCATAATTTCTAATAAATCCACATAATAGAGACGAAGCACCGTATATAATTAAACTCTAACCAAAAGTTAGAGCTAAAAACTGAAAACATTACAATTAACAAAAAATTCTAAAGAAAAGTAATAGTCAAACCCAATCTCATCACTCAAAAGAATAGGTGATGATAAAGGTGCCTATATATATGCATAGATTTGCTGGTTGTAGCACACAAACAAGATTTATTAGTATATTATTTTAAAAAAGGTCGATTAGAAGTAGAACGTGTGTATATATATATATATATATAATATGTATGTTTGTTTTGTTTGAACATATATATATATGTTTTTAGAAGAAAAAAAAAGAACATATATAAGAGAGAGAGAACAGTAAAGAGAGTGGAGACAGTGGTGAGTAGACAGCCAAGAGAGAAATAAAAAAAGTAAGGCTGTTGACCCAACATTTAATTTTGGCCAGATATTTGTCACTTTTTCTGGCCAAAATTCGTGTTAGCCAAACAAGATTTTGTCAGAATTTTAGACCAAAATGACCCCAAAACATAACCAAACATAGGCTTAGAGTCCGAGAGAATTGTGCGACCTAGTTTCGTAGCAATATATGTGGCCGTTGGTGCAGTTGGTACGAGGCGGCTGCCGGCCCAATGAAGGTCGGGGGTTCGATTCTCGGCTGATGTGAGGACAGCTGTTGGTGGGCGATCTGTAAGTTTCCCAGCGCCGTAGAAAGCGTGTGGCATGCCCTGGCCCAGGTGGGGGACCGACACCAATCCCACCCGAATTTTATTGTACCAAAAAAAAAGAGAGCAGGAATTCAAGTGCCGGGACTCTTTAATAGTAACTTCAATCATTGAGACATGAATCTACATTTATTTATATGATTGATCCATATTTTGAGAAAATTGACTAGTTGTACATTTGGGAATAAATGCACGTAAAGACTTGATAAGTAAACAAATATTGAAAAATGAACACAAGACTTTGCGTTGGTTGGCTTAAAAATACCTACATCCATGGTACTGTACACTAGAGATTTTATAAATATATTGGAATGAGTGAGACATAATACAAGATGAGTTCTCCTTGTTATATATGAGAGACTTGGAGCGGAAGGATTGTAATTCTAATCTTTCCGAAAAAACATCAAAAACCTGCTCCTTTTTTTGCATCGTTATAAGTTGGCGCTGAAGCGCAACCTTGATCAACCAAAAATCACTTGTGCCCGCTGCGGCCCTCTGGATGAGTGTTTCGCCCACCGCAACGCTTTGGATTGGGTCCGCATCGCTGGTGCACTTCCCATTTCTTTTATGTTTGTGATCCGTCTCCTCACAAAATACACGTTAGTTACAAGACAAATAATATCACGCATTCAAAATTATTGGTTGAATTGGATGAAACCATATTCATGGTAAAATCCATAACATTTTCCCTAATTCATACAATGGTGTTTGTACATCACTTAGGACAGTCCTACAGAGTATAGCCTGCACAAGTCAATCAATTCCCAATTTATGGGACCCTTCCCCCTTCACTTCATAAAAATAGATCAAAACAAAAGAAATATATCTGAAGCACCTTTATTTGGTTCCCAAAGTTCAAAATCATTTTTCCTCGCTCTAGGTATTATTTGGGAACAAGACCAAAGAATATCATAATTTATTTTCCCATATAATTTGTGCAAATAAGATTTTAAAATAGAGTAATAAATACTAACATCACAAACTCAAAGAATTATGGCATATTATATATTAGATTCGATCAATATCTAATGGGTGACTGAATGTTTAACAAATTTTATATTTTTATTTTATATTATTGATTACATAATCAAGAGCGTAGAAATAGCAAAGCCAACTCAAATATCCAAAACGTCCCCATTTATAATCAATCTTTCATGCTTACACTTTCAACTAAGATCACGTGCGTATGCGTTTGAAAATAAAGCTAGACAACAAAAGATCATTCCCCATAATCTAGACTAGGTGAAAAGAGATTTTACGCTAATCTTATTTAGTTGGGCCAAATCAATTAATCAATCCAAATCCTTTGTTACATATAGGTGTAACACTTTTCGTTACATGCATAAACGTTTAACAAGTAGATACATGAGTAATTAGAATTTTAAAAATAAAAAAGTTACTATGCCAGAAAAAAAATAATTCTCTCCAAGTATAAACATACTTGGGTTGTAATCTACATTTGGGTGTCAATTCTATATTACACATGAATTTTTGAAATATAATATACGATGAAATAGATATGGATGATCCAAATGATGTAATAATACGTATTTAATGAATAATCGATTCCTTAAAAATGTAGTTCAAATCTCAAGCACATGACAAATAGAATATATTTGTAAGTTGTAATATAATCAACTTTAGTTTAACCAAACTCGATGTCAAATTAAATTTTACAAACAAACCCTCCATTTGCTCATATATATCATGTAATTATATATTGGATCAGATGTAATAAAGTATGTTCAATCAAAAATTTTAATAAAGCAAGACTTAGATGATCGATGAAAATATCTACGCAAAACAACCTAATAAAAAGTGAACCAACTATATTTTGGAAAAATCTATATTAGACTGAATACAATTGGCCTAATATCTATCTTTCTCAGTAAAATGTATTGTGTACAATTTCTACAATACTTGGATAAAAAAAATAGACACATATTACACATTTAGACAATCTAATTTTCCATACTCAAAAGTCCCTATCTATCTATCTATCTATCTATCTATATATATATATACACACACATACATACATACTTATTCACACAAAGTCACAAACACACATCCTAATATATAGCTAGGCTATGTCCCTTTTGACTTGGACTGACTCACACGCTTGCACGCAACACTACTATCATCATTAATAATACCATCACGTATACAATCATTTTACTCATTCTTCTCATTCACCATCTCCATCTTCTTCTTTCAATATTTTCCTAAAATTAAAAGTAAATAATATTCAATCTCTTTTCTTCTGCCCTTAAGCTTAATTAATTCACTTGTATTTTCAAAATACACATTTTAGTATATATATATACACACACACACACACACACAGCGGCACAAGCTAGCAATGGGCACATTACACCACCGCCGCCGCCGCCAGTTTACACTCTGTTCCGCCGCCGTGACCACCGTACTTCTCCTCCTCCTTACATCATTTTCAGCTCTTGGTTTCAACTCCTCTCCCCAATTCAGTAAGTAAATATTATTATATTTTTGAAGTAAAAAGTAATTTTTTTCTAGTGTCCATTAAATTAATTAAATATACATTATTTTTGTTGTAATACATATATGTAGGTTTTGGAGTGAGGAAGATAAGGGCGGAGCAAGATACAATGAACCGGCGGCGACTCGGCCGTCCGGGGTCATCGCCGCCGACATGCAGATCCAAGTGTGGGCGGTGCGGGCCGTGTAAACCGGTTCACGTGCCGATTCAACCTGGTTGGAGTATGCCATTAGAATATTATCCAGAGGCTTGGAGATGCAAGTGTGGAAATAAGCTCTTCATGCCTTAGAAAATTACAAAAAAAAAAAAGAAGTAATTTATTTATTTATTTATCAGTCAAAAATATTTGTACTATTTTGCAACTTTTACTAGTTATATAATTAATTAATGCATGAATCCCAGTGTTGTACAGTAATAGTAATGTTAAATTAACAAAAAAATTAAAATTAAAAAATATGGAAGTGGCAGTGGTTCAGACTTTGAGATGACTTCAATTTTATTTTATTTTTTTTGAATTAAATCTGCATAGATTTTAGTTCTAACTTTATTTGATTTTTTTTTAAAATTTTGTTTAGTGTTGTAGAGTTTAATATTGGAAGACAGATAAGATCTTTGGGAATGTAATTTTTTTTTTTTGGTGAGACTATCAGGAGTGACTACTCTCTTTATGTCTTTTACAAATTCTTTCTAATTATTTAGCTTATTAATTAATTCCTATTGTTAAGCTTAGATGTATTTTTATGTTCGAAAATATTTGAAAACTATTTGTTTAATATAACAAATAATCTTATATATATATTGTTTTTGTTCCAAAAATTATGTAAATGGGTTCAATTAGTTGGATTATATTAGTTAAAAAAACTAATAATATATGTACAGGAATATCAAGTTAATTTGAGTTCTGCTTAATTAGCAATTAAATCAAACTTAAACATATGTTTTGAAAGTCGATAGAAATTCAATTATTTTGAATAATATTTTCTTAGGCTCGATGTTTAAAGTTTGAAAGTCAATAGAAATTCAATAATTTTGAATAATATTTTATTCGATTTGACTCGATTCGTATATTAGTTTTTTACTTGCATTAATACTCAGGTGATGGTATGGGGAACCTAATGAAAGTAAAATATATATATATATATATATATATATATATACACACACGCATCTCCTCTTCTTTTTTTGTTTTTTCCTTTTCTCTTTGGTGTTGTCTTTGTACGAGATGTTGCCTCTAGTTACTTGCTAAATGCATATCCTCGAGGAAATTGTAGTTCGCTGCTGACTTGGCTATATTCAACTATATTTCACAATGTGTATTACATTTATCATTCGATGAGTCACTCATTTTTTAAAATACACTTGAATGTGGTCGAATCGAGAGGGGAGTAGAATTTCCGGATGCTCACTTATGTTGTATTAGTTAATCTTGGCAAATTAAATTCTTGAATCCATTCTTGATCAAGGAAGCTATATTATGTAATAGGAATTAAGAAAAGTCATCTTGATTTCATAAGTCAAAATTCTGTAGACAAGATGTCGTTATACAGTGGAATAATAGTATTTATTTATTTTTGTTATTACATATATATATATATATATATCATGCCTTTCTGCAGCTCACAGTGGAATAAAGGATATGGAGTAATTAATATCAGATGATCTTTGGTACTGTAGTTCTGACCAAATAACAACCGAAAATATTGACACTGCTCTATGTTAATTAATGTAGTAGATATTTCAAGTCCTGTACAGTTGTTTATTTATTATGATATTTAATTTTCTATAAAAAATGAATTCTATTTTTGTGTGTATTTGAATAATTCAGTTATGCTATTATTTTGTTTTTCTCAATCGATTTAGGTATTAAAAATATGCAAAGAGTGAATTATTGTTTTCAAGAGATCTGTGGCTCTTAGCATGGAAAATGAATATATATTTTTACAACTACATTCACAATCATTCACGGTTTAAACCACGTAAAATTCATCTTATACAGGTAATTGTGATTATATATGCTGGATTTGAGTTTCGTTCCTCTCAAAAAATCACTCCAAATGGTTAAATGCATTTTGTCCTATTTTCTTTTCTGTAAAATAAATATTAGTCTTAAATATTCTTTGAATATGATGAATATATAGCTCAAAAATAAATATAAAAAAAAGAGTTACAAATTAATAATTAATTTCCATAGCTACACCTTGTTCATTGACAAAAACCTTTTTAGTAATTCTCTCTCTAATTTTTTACTTCCAAATAACAACGTACATTTATATACTCATTTGACCTGCATGTTGAAAAGTTAAAATTTGCATTTAGAGTCTAAATACTATTTTGTTGACCGTTTGGCCCTTTTTTCTATAATATGGTTTGGACATTTTTCTGTTATTATATTATGTTTTGTCAAAGCAGGAAATTCTTTTTTCTTAAATAGCAGTTACGATTTAATTTGAATATTTTATGCGCTCCTTCTATGATCATATTTAAGGATGAATGCTCTTGGTCAATCCTAATACAAATAAATCAAAATCAAATAAGTGTCTTGTTAAACAATATTTCGATAATTATTTTATTGATATATATAAAATATAGGTGTATATATAATTATGTGGATTAGGTGAGGCAAGTTGGACTACCACACATGGCAAGGCACCTATTTTTCAACAACACCCAAACGTCAAGTCAGTTTGCCCATTCCCAGGCCATGCACAGAACATCCTTTAGAGCATTTGAATTTAGAGAAAAGAGAATTAATTGGAGCTTTTATAAAAAGTAATAAACGAAAGTATAAAGAGAAAATTTTTGAAGTGATATTTGATTTGACTCTGTTGTGTGCACTTCTGAACATATACCATTCTTATGGATTGGTCGATGCTACCCATATGGGTTGTGCCCGATCTACCCAGAATCTGACACATGGCATGTGACAGCTTTTTTTTTTTGTTTTTTTTAAATCTCCTCCAAAACCTGAATAAGTAACCATGGTTAAAAATCACCCTTGGATATAAAAAGTGAACATCAAACGTCATCTGAGAAGTACCTCCCACTTTTCAATTTCCCCCCAAAAATTTGTGAAACTTGCCTCCCAAAATTCTCGCCGTCCGGTCTCTGACGTTCGCCGGAAAAGATAACAACTCAGTCCCTCTGCAAAAATACCACCTTGAGAACGTGCATTGGCATTTTTGCTGGTATGGCCACTCTCATTAATCATTTATTTTGAGCAAGCTAAGGGCAAATTTTTTCTTACTTTTCATGCTTTTAAGTCCAAAAATATCATATTGTTGTTGTTATGTTTGTGTGTAGAGTTGGTTGTTGCGCAAAGGGTTGATTGTAAAATGTAGCTTGGTGACCTAGTCGAAAGCTTTGATTTTTTTTTTAATTATTATTATTGCTATCTTTGGTCTATGCTACCCATATGGGTTGTGGCCCGATCCACCCAGAATCCGACACGTGGCATGTGGCAGCTTTAATTTTTTTTTTTTTGAAATCTCTTCCAAAACCTGAATAAGTAACCATGGTTAAAAATCACCCTTGAATATAAAAAGTGAACATCAAACGTCATCTGAGAAGTACCTCCCCCTTTTCAATTTCCCCCCAAAAATTTGTGAAATTTGCCTCCCAAAATTCTCGCCGTCCGGTCTCTGACGTTCGCCGGAAAAGATAGCAACTCAGTCCCTCTGCAAAAATACCACCTTGAGAACGTGCATTGGCATTTTTGCTGGTATGGCCACTCTCATTAATCATTTATTTTGAGCAAGCTAAGGGCAAATTTTTTCTTGCTTTTCATGCTTTTAAGTCCAAAAACATCATATTGTTGTTGTTATGTTTGTGTGTAGAGTTGGTTGTTGCACAAAGGATTGATTGTAAAATGTAGCTTGGTGACCTAGTCGAAAGCTTTGATTTTTTTTTAATTATTATTATTGCTATCTTTGGTCTATGCTACCCATATGGGTTGTGCCCCGATCCACCCAGAATCTGTCACGTGGCATGTAGCAGGTTTAATTTTTTTTTTTAAATCTCTTCCAAAACCTGAATAAGTAACCATGGTTAAAAATCACCCTTGGATATAAAAAGTGAACATCAAACGTCATCTGAGAAGTACCTCCCCCTTTTCAATTTCCCCCCAAAATTTTGTGAAATTTGCCTCCCAAAATTCTCGCCGTCCGGTCTCTGGCGTTCGCCGGAAAAGATAGCAACTCAGTCCCTCTGCAAAAATGCCACCTTGAGAACGAGCATTGGCATTTTTGCTGGTATGGTCACTCTCATTAATCATTTATTTTGAGCAAGCTAAGGGCAAATTTTTTCTTGCTTTTCATGCTTTTAAGTCCAAAAATATCATATTGTTGTTGTTATGTTTGTGTGTAGAGTTGGTTGTTGAACAAAGGGTTGATTGTAAAATGTAGCTTGGTGACCTAGTCGGGGAAAATTAAATTAATAATATAAAAAAGAAAAATCAGAAAATGTGTGAAAAAGGTGGAGAATCAGAAAGTAGCATAATACGACATAGGGTATGTCGTCTCTTTCAAGAGACGACATACCCCATGTCGTCTCTTACCATCTCTTTGTTTTTTTATTATTTAATGAGAGATGACATAAGGTACGTCGTCTCTCATTAAATCTTTTTTTTTTCTGCTGCTTTGCAGCACCTTATTTTGGTTGCAAATTTGCAGCCTTTGTCAACCAGCCTTTGTCGTTGACAAAGGTTGCACATTTTTTATTTAATTTTTATTTTATTTTTGGTATAATAACTTTGCATGTATTTGGTATGAAAAAAATATATTTTTCCATCATTTTCGGGATGATTTTTCAATGTCGTTTGTACATTTTTGGTCTTCGACTTCAACACAAATAATGTAGATTGACTCACAAAGTTTGTAACGGTGTGAGAATTGATTCATTTCAATATCCGGGTAAAAAATTACAATATGTTCTAAAAGAGACACATATACGAATTTTTGAATTTTTTTTCCCGTCATCTTTGGAATGATTTCTTGACACTTTCTGTATATTTTTGGGTTTCGACTTCAACACAAAAAATATAGACTGACTCACAAAGTTTGTAATGGCTAGAGACTTGATTCATTTCAAAATCCGGGTAAAAGAATACAATATGTTAAAAAAGAAACACATATACGAATTTTTCGAAAAAAAAAATATTTTTTCGTCATTTTCGGGATGATTTCTAGACACTTTCTGTATATTTTTGGGTTTCGAAGCCCAAAACTATACAGAAAGTGTCGAAGCCCAAAAGTAAACAGAAAGTGTAGAGAAATCATCCCGAAGATGACGAAAAAATATTTTTTTTCAAAAAAATCGTATATATGTCTCTTTTTTAACATGTTGTATTTTTTTATCCGGATATCGAAATAAATCAATTCTCTCACCGTTACAAACTTTGTGAGTCAGTCTATATTTTTTATGTTGAAATCGAAGCCCAAAAATATACAGAAAGTGTCGAGAAATAATCCCGAAAATGACGAAAAAATATTTTTTTTCGAAAAATCCGTATGTCTCTTTTTTAACATGTTTTATTTTTTTCACCTGAATATCAAAATAAATCAATTCTCTCACCGTTACAAACTTTGTGAGTCAATCTATATTTTTTGTGTTGAAGTCGAAGCCCACAAATATACCCGAAGATGCGAAAAAATATTTTTTTTCAAAAATTCGTATATGTGTCTCTTTTATAACATATTGTATTTTTTTACTCGGATATCGAAATGAATCAATTCTCACACCGTTACAAACTTTGTGAGTCAATCTACATTATCTGTGTTGAAGTCGAAGCCCAAAAATGTACAAAAGACATTGAAAAATCATCACGAAAATGACGAAAAAATATTTTTTTTTCATGCCAAATACATGCAAAGTTATTATACCAAAAATAAAAAAAAATTAAATAAAAAATTTGAAGCCTTTGTCAACGACAAAGGCTGACAAAGGCTGCAAATTTGCAACCAAAATAAGCTGCTTAATAAATAAAAAAAAAGATTTAACGAGAGGCGACATACCTTATGTCGTCTCTCATTAAATAAATATATAAAAAAAAAGAGATGGTAAGAGACGACATAGGGTACATACTCTTGGAAGAGACGACATACCCTATGTCATATTATGCTACTTTCTGATTCCCCCCTTTTTCACACATTTTTTGATTTTTCTTTTTTGTTAATATTATTAATTTAATTTTCCCGACCTAGTTGAAAACTTTGATTTTTTTTAATTATTATTATTGCTATCTTATGTCTGTAAAATTGGTATTGTGTAGAATTGTGATAGATTTGTTTTTTACTTGGATGAACTTTGAGTATTGTCCACTTCCCACTATTGGCCAAAAAAAGATTGTTGCATTTTGCTTGACCCCTTTTGTCCTCCATGTAAGTAGGCCTCAAAAATCTATACAATGTTAGTGAAAAATAGTTGCTCAAACTAGCCCTGTACATAGTCGCATGTCTAGATTTTCTGATAACTTCACCAGGGACATCAACAATTTTATTCCTTTCTTCTTCTAAAGCAAAAAAAACTATGAGGTTAGTACGATGATTAATTCAGAGTTTGTGTTTGTATTCCATTTTTGTTTAATATAGGATACTGTTGAAGATTGAAGCTGCATGCATATTCTTTGAAAAAATAAGAAGGGCCCAAGATCTAAAAATCGTGTGTTATTGGTGTTATAATAGAAATCCAAAGAATAATTAGAAAGTGAAAAGACTTATCAAATGAGTCTATGTTAACACTAAGTTTCTTTAATGCTCTTAATCTTCAATTGTGTAGGTCATTATACATAATGAATGAAGGTCATTTGTCATCTGAAGCTAATATATACAATTTTCCAGGTATGTGATATGTCTTATTTTTTTTTGAGTAATATTTGCGACAATTAAGTATTTGAATTTGATAGGAACGCTATATATGTTGTTATGTCAAATTTGAATGGAAACCATGATGATACGGAAGGTGCGAATGGGTGTGCTGATCAATCTACATTTGGAGAATCAGCAAGTGTCGAACATATTGAGGTACGATCTTCTATTATAGAAGAACTGGAGAAAAGATTAGCAGTTGGTCAAACCATAAAAAGTGTTGAAGATGCATATTTCCTGTATTGTAGCTATGCACATGCTAAAGGATTTAGTGCTAAAAGGGGGGATCAATGTTACTTTCCTCACACTAAAGAGATCCAATCTAAAGATTTTCAATGTTCTTGTGAGGGTGCTAAAGATGAGAAGCGATCTGTTAACAGAAAACCAGTGTATCAAAAGCCCAAAACTAGAACTAAATGCAAAGCAAGACTTAAAGTTGGGCGAGAAAAGGGAGGAGAATGGAAAGTGACAAAGTTTTTTATGGAGCATAATCATGAGATGGTTGCGGGTGATCAAACACATTTATTGAGATCATCACACAATATTTCTCATGCTCATAAATTAACTTTAGAAGCAATGGTCAACACTGGAATTACTCATGAACTAACAGAAAGCAATATGTATATCAGTGTTCAAAGCAAGGCTTAAAGCCTAAGCCCAAGACTTAAATTACTCATGACAATTTAAATACAATAAATCAAATCACAATTTACAACAAGTCACAATGTACAAAAAATACATTACCTAATTTCTAAGGAGCTGCTAAGAAAATGTAACGTGTCACTTCGCAGCGTACTTCATCAGTTTGCTCTTGAGTATAGAAGGATTGAGAATCATGAAAGTACTGCAAGATATATATAAAGATTAATTGCAAACTGAAATGACGTTTCAATTACCTACCAAAGGTTTAATAACTTCAAAAGGAATAGAAATTAAGTGTATATTAGGATTATGCATACCGCTGTTGGGATTATAGATTGTCCGTGACTAATAAACTCTTTCATGAATCTCATAACGAAGTAGCCACAATCTACCTCGTTGGTCTGCCGGGGGCACTACAAAAGTAATCAAAGTTACGTTGTATTAGAACACTAACTTCTATACGAATATATAATCTCTTGAAACTAGAAAACGCTAACCTTTATTTTAAGTCATTGACAGGCTGAGTTTTTGGATTTCTTGGAATGGTTGTTGCGATTTGCACGAAATATGTGTACAGCCCTATAAAAAAATATAAGAAACAAGGAAATATGTCAAAAACAAGCAATTATGTGAAATAAATATACACTTTAAAAAAATATTAAATATAATGGATACATTGATTGAATGAAAAACTTACTAATTGATTTTTTGTGTCATATCATCTCGGTATTCCGACTCACCATGCAAAGAATCCAGATGGTAAACGACCTCTTGAAATGGATCAATTGCCAGCAACAACCAATGTCCCCTACAAAGCATTCAAAAGATAAGTTCAAAATTTGTTTTTCGTAACTAGTTTTACAAATTAAAGTTGAGTCTTTAGTAGCTCACCCGGTGTTGTAAGGTGTAAGAAATAACTTATTCGTTTGTGCACTCTGTATCATAGCACGTGCTATGTACTGCACTTGTTGAATTTGCGAGTTTGTTCTCGTAGATATGAAATGTGGCCAAAGAAACCCA
Organism: Buddleja alternifolia; assembly: GCA_019426215.1. Taxonomy (NCBI): domain Eukaryota; kingdom Viridiplantae; phylum Streptophyta; class Magnoliopsida; order Lamiales; family Scrophulariaceae; genus Buddleja; species Buddleja alternifolia. Next base: position 37,361,499 of record CM033401.1, on the reverse strand, counting down.
AAACTTGCTTCTTTCCCTTCGGGGATCACGTACTTAACCCACAAATACCTAAATTGAGCATAAAAAATGAATTTCGAATAACAAAAATAATCATAGTTCAGATGCAATAAAATAATTAAAAATCTTACTTTATGTACGCTGTAATGATAGAGGCTCCTATCTCTTTTTGTCACAGAAGGTGACCGATCTCCTCCTTTCCAATATATTCTGGGAATGCAAAATTCATAATGGGTTCCTCCATGTCTATAGTGATCTGGGCACTAATAGCATCATCTTCGTGTACTTTCCCAGAAATAAAAGGTCATCAGGGAGTCCATCTAGTTGAAGGTCTGCACATCTGTCACCTTCACGTGCAGGCTTGGCCACTGAAAATTTTTCTTTCACAGTTGACTGCTTCGACGTCCCTAATTTCTGGTTTCCAGATGATTTGGATGGTCCAAGAGACTGTTTATCAAAGAAAATAAAACTCGAATGTTACACACCAAAGTATATTTAGAAACCTCAAACAAATTGTTATAATTTATTAATGACTAGCTATTAATTACATACCGGTGCATCAGTGACAATGACAAGACGCGTTAGCCCAGCAACAAAGGTACCCAGAGCACTAGAAATGGTGAACATTTCATCATTGAGAGGGACGGGTAGGGGTGTATCTGCCTCAACTGCAGTGTCAATGCGCACTTTCACATGGTGGGTGGCTAATGGACAGTTGTGAAGTATTCTATCAATCACCGGTCGATTGCACATCTGTCCTTTAGCCACTACACGATATGACGGTGATGAAAGTGCTAATTGACATGGAGCGATAACCTATATATATATATATACACAACATTATATTAGAAAGTTTTGTGTGATTTACAAAAATCGAGAGTTGCAAGTTACATGATCAATAAACAAGTTCAAATCATTACCTCAGGAAGCATCTTATAAACTGGTTCTGGGCTGCTATCTTTCAAAGAAATCACATCATCTTCATGTGGCTGACGCGAGTTAGGCGCTTCCAAAACATCAATCCATTGTTGCATGGCAAGTATAGTTTCGGAGAGGTTTTTCACCATGTTTTTTAAGCTTTCCATCTCCATTTCTTTAGCAGGCTTTGGATCAGTAAAATAGTCTCTTTGTGAGACCCCAAAGCCAACACCCCTAACGCGACCCGGATGCTTCTTTTTTTTAAGAGCTTTAGCCAATAGGTCATCTCGACTCTTCTCATTTCCACTATGGCTAGTACTCTCTTGTGAAATGCTATCCTGTAATAATACATTTTAAAAAATAAAAAACTTAGTGAACTTTGTTCTTTCAATAGTATTTCAAAACAAACATACAACACATTATAGAGCTAAAATTGCAAATAACTCACCATTTCATTCACTACTCTTCTAACATTGTCGTTATCAATTTGATTTGTTTTATCGGAACGCGCAATCCTCCACACGAGTGCTCGTGTCACCTCTGTGCAATCGGATCCCGCATCCCTTCTTCTATTCTTCTATATTTTCATTAAAAAATATATATTTATTAACATAGAATTTTTATTAAAAAAATTGTAAGGATTCACTGCTAAATGAAATACATACCTCCATTTGCTCCACAAGAGCATGTCCAAGACTTGCTTTCCGGTAAGGATATTCAGGTTCCTTTGCTCTTTCCTGATTTTCCCTACTTAGTTTCTGTTTATTACATTATCAAATTATTAGATAAATATAAACGCAATAACCAACAAATAAACCGTAAATTAAAATGACTAGCTACCTGAAAACCTTCACCTAGGCGAACACCTAAAAATGCCGTCCAATCGGCTTGAGATATCTCATATTGTGGGGTGGGTTGTCATTAATGTTCCATCATCATCTCGCACCCACCTTCTACTCAAGTAGCTCCTGAAGTTACGTGCTAGCTTCCCAACTTCTGCTAGTACGTACTTTTGTCTACTTTCTTCAATATCAGATGCCAACTACAAAAAACAAACAACAAAGTATATATAAAATTATAATTTAGAGAATATGATAATACATTAACACTTACAAATATGATAATATCCAAATTCCCTTTATTTCATCCCAAATGTTTTTTTTTATTGGTGATTGGACTTTTCGCCAATCACTCATGGTAATCGACACCTTCTGCCGAGTCTGCACGCCTTTATAACCAACAAATATTGATTTGTTTGGGTTAACTGCCTGGCCTCTGTCATTCCAGCCGATAGGTAGCCTTATACCTTGACTCCTGGCTTTGACAACTTTTTTCATAGCCGTGATACCTCTCCGTATCTCATTTTCATGACAGCTATCTGATCCATATACATCATTCTCAGGAAAACTACCAGTAGGATCTGAAGTCATCGACCTACAAAAGCCAAAAAATACAGAAGTTAGATTCATATAAATTTGGCAGATTCATTTGGCAATAATAATTTTAAAATAGAAGTAATAAATACAGAAGTTAGGTTCATTCCCATTATTCTAGAACGTAATTATCCTAAGCCACAAAATAAACAAAATTTAATCCCCAATTAAACGTAATTAACCCCCAGCTAACCCAAATTAACCTTAAATTCAGTCAAATCCCTATTTCCCTTAAATTTTCCACAAAAATAGGCAAATCTCAAAAATATAAATTTTCTAGCAACTAAACCTGTATAAACTTGAACATCACAAAATAAGTCTTCATCAATTATGAAGGATAAGTTCAAATACCTATATCATCGTTTTCTTTTTGTCAGGTTGGTTTAGTAGCATCATTTTGCTTCCCATCGGTACGACTTCATTTTTTTTAGTACGCCGACGAACTGATGGAGGTTTAATCCATATTCAGGCCATGTCTTGGTGATCTTGTGCATATACAAGGGTTCATCATCACTTATATCCAAGGTGCATCGTCACTATCAATTGATTCTGAATCACCTAATGAGATCAGGGATTTTCATGCATCAATCTTCACTTTCTTCATAATCTGATCGAATACAAGTATTTTTGTTCTGCCGATCAATGGACCAAGCCTTCTTATCAATAGGCCGGTGACAAAAAACACTTGCTTAGCTTGTAACTGCTAAAATGAAAGGTTCATCTATTGTATCCCACCGCTTTCAAGGTCTACTCGAGTGAAGTATTATCACTATTATCGACACCATGGTTATTGTCAGATCCACTCTTCACCGTGAGGTGCCAACATTTTGGACAGAACCCGCCTTCAATGCTCCCATGCATACGTCAATCATCCCGTAAATATGATATGCAATCGGCATTGAGACAGGAGGTATCCTCTCATATCTTTCCATGCCAATTGAGGTTATATGCATCCGTTTGCCTCATGAGCTACATTAGGACCCAACATATATCTCATTGTACTTCGCATGCTTTTTATAGAAACCAATAAATCTGAAACAAAATACTCTGTCTGGACCCATTGTCAATTTTTAACTTGTGGTTTTGCTTTCACTCTTCAATATGCTTTCGGAACCACTATACAGTGATGAAACTCTTGGATTATCACTTGTCAAATTGTCAAACATTTTAGGATTTCGAATCCTCCTCAATCATTTGTCTCTTCCAACGATCAGTCTCATTGTCACCTCATTCATGTTGTGGAGCACATATATCCTGTGAATATGAACCACCCAAATCATCTGACGTACACTGTTTTCCGTTCTGTCCAACATGTAGCTTTTATCAACATTACACACCAAATGATCTTCCAACTCATGTACCGTTCAACAATGCAACCTTCCGGTCGACTTCGATTTTTCACGTAGCCTTTCAATACCTTCATATAACGCTAAACAGCCGGGCAAGATCCTAGTTCGATCGGTGCATGTTGACCGTCCGTAACCAACACGGAATATGAACAAATAATATAGTGAAAGTAAGATCGTCTCCACAGGGAATTATCAAGTACCAAATAAAGTTTATCCTATTATTTAGACTATTGAACATTATCAAAGATCTGAGATTTTAACTAATTGAGCAGAAATTTAACAATTGGTAGCAAATGATGATTACATTGTAAATCAACTAAAACAGATATGTTTAAAACGAACTTTCAATTAACGAAAGGCCTAGGGATTAATGATTTCATCAAGGTATTTCTATGCTAGATTATTGAGCTGTTAATGGATTACGTCATTCTTGTTTAAATTAAAGACCCAATTTTTCTCTTGCCTTCATTTCATACACGAAGTCTAACTGTCTTTACGCCGAGATCTGTCATGAGTACCGGACACCTAAATTTAGAAGTTACCAACGTGACACTCCCATGATCAAAAACTACATTCTCAGATGAATCCATTAAGTTCTATGAATATGTTTAACTAGTCTCATGCAAAATTACCTTTTTTCCCTATTAAGCAATTTTTGCAACACATGTCTATTAATTTGACCTCCGAACCAATAACACTAATTCACCTCCCGAGCTCGGCCTTCTTATATTTATCTTGAAATCATGCGAATTGGTGATCAATGGCTCCGAATTACAATGCCCTTGGACACTGCATTGAGATCAATCGATAAACTCAAACATAGAAATCACATGGCCATCATATCGATCAATCAATCCAAATCAATGACTCAAGATTTTCTTCTCTAAACCTGTCATACACTTAAACCCTAGTCCCAAAATCAAATTTAGCTATACATAATTAAAGGAAAAACAAGACAATATCATTTCTATTGCATAAACATAAAGCATCATTTATTCATGTTCAACAATGGAGGATTGGACAGGAAGTACAGCTACTTGAGAAGATGAAGCTTTTCTCCAAGAACTCATCAAGATCTCCTTTCTCTCTCTAGAAGTCTTCTTTTCTCTTCAAGATCTACTTTTTTTGTAAGCATGCCATGAATTATGCTCTTCTACCTCACTATTGTAGCCTATATAAATGTGGTTTTAGGCAAATACCATTTCTTTTTGACTAAAAAGGAGATCCACTCTTCTTGTACCGTAGGCGCCACATACATAAATTATGCCCATCCACGTCATAAATATCGGCCCACAAAATCATTGAGACAGCTGCACAGCTGTGCAGAATATCTGCACAAGTTGAGGCATCCGTTGCTCTGTGCGATTAGAACATCTTCCTCAGGTCATTTTTCTTAAACCAAGTAAGTCTGTGAAACATTCACTCCACCCGTTGGCCTTTCAACTTGTATAGGCATTAGAACTCTTCACATCCTCTTGGACTTTAGCCTTCATTATGTCTTGTAACTTGTAAATACTCCTGTCAACATTTTCATCAAAATCCTCCTCATCGCTTTTATGCCTATAAAAGCATTGTTCAAACGACTTAGAAATGTACCACCCAAATACATAAATTAGGCTAAAAATAAAGCAAAAGACTTTTAACAATTCCAAGGCATACCAAATAAAGATCTTCCAAATATGTGGACTAAATCCAAAACAAATACGTAAAACGGGCATAGTGAGACCTAGTTCGATCTGGTGCATGCTCAACCGCAAACTTTATGAACTCTTTCAGCCCTTATTCATACTGTTCTGACATACGATCCGCTAAAATCCAACTTCGATCCATCTTGATTCTGAATTAATTAAATTAAACAATTTTATTATCAGTTGATAGTTGAATTAATTAAATAATTTTCATTTTAATTTATTTCCCATTATTCTAGAAAAAATTCGGCAGAGTAACAACGCAAAAATTTCTACCAAGTTCTCGACTTAATCTTCACCGGGGTAGGTTGCAACCACCAAAATTCGGATCTTACGATCCACTAAAATCCAATTTCGATCTTAATTAATTAAATTAAATAATTTTAACATCGATTGAGTTGAATTAATTAAATTATTTTAATTTTATCCTAGAAAAAATTTGGCAGAGTACCGACGCAAAAATTTCTACCAAGTTCTCGACTTAATTTTCTCCCAAACTTGCAACCAACAAAATTCATATCTTTCAACAACAACAAAACCCAATATTCTAATCTTTCACCCACAACAAACCCAAAATGTTGATCTTATTATACGAAAATATTGATCACCGGTTGGATCACATAAAACATCATATTTCAATCAACTACAAATATTGATCACCAGTTGGATCACATAAATCATATAAAACTAAAAATAAAGCATCATTTTATCAATATATATTGATCACCAGGCCAATTGGATCACATAAAGCATCATATTTCCAACAACTACAAATATTGATCATCAATCGAATCACATAAATCACATAAAATTACATATAAAACATCATATTTTCAACAACTAAGTATAAATATAGATCACCAGTTGGATCAATGTACCATAAACCACAAAATAACCACAATTTAATCCCAAATCAAACGTAATTAACACCCGACTAACCTAAACTAACATTAAGTTCAGTTAAATCCCTATTTCCCCTAAATTTTCCAATAAATAGGCAAATCTCAAGAATATACACAAATATACATACACCCACACATACACAAATATACATACACCCACACATACACAAATATATATACATACACCCACATATACACAAATATACATACACCCACACATACACAAATATATATACAAACACCCACATATACACAAATATACATACACAAATATTTATCTATCTCAAACTCTATACTCTATGTGTGTGTGTGTATATATATATTTATCTAAAAAAAATTACCCACTAAATGGTGATGGCGGAGGCGGGGCAGCAGCGGAGGCGGCGGTCCTTATATATATATATAGAAAGAGTTAAATATATATATAGAATATATACATATATATATATATATGCACATATATATATTGTGAAAGAGAGAGAGATAGAGATATCAAAAAAGGGCGGTGGACGGCGGCGGTGAGAGAGAGGTCGAGTAGAGAGAGAGAGAGAGAGAGAAACCGAGGGAGCGAGAGAGAGAGAGAGCTAAAAGTGGTGGTGCACGGTGGTGGTGGTGAGGTGGTGAGAGAGAGAGAGAGAGAGCGCAAGAGAGAAAGAGAGAGAGTTGAGAGAGAGAGAGAGAATTAGGGGGGGCGGCCGGGTTACCTAGCTAAAAACCCGACCGCCTACGAACCGCTGTCACAGGAGGTTTTTTATTTTATTTTTTTAATTTTTTTTTGAACAGCGGTTCTATTGAACCACTGTCATTGTGCCGGGCTATGACAGCGGTTCGTGGTCGAACCGCTGTCATATCCCAGAACTATGACAGCAGTTCGAGGTCGAACCGCTGTCTGTTTTTTAATTTTTATTTTTTGAAATTTTATGACAGCGGTTCATGGTGAACCGCTGTCATATCCCGCTGTCAATCACGGCACTATGACAGTGGTTCATGGCGAACTGCTGTGATAGGTCCGAACCGAATAGCCCTATCATAGCGATTTAGAAAAATCGCTGTAATAGGTACGCTGTAATAGTGTATTTTTGTAGTAGTGAGCTCTTGCTCGATGGATCAAAGGTACACACGGGATATCATGTCGATATTTCTAGTGAGCTCTTATTTAAAGAGTCGTTTGGATTCTCGATATCGACTCATTACATCTTAGGGCAGATGAGGTCCCAATGGTTCGGCTTCCTCAACGGATTCACGTGACATTTGGTAGCAGATCTAGTACTCCACGTGTCGACAATACGATTTTGATGAATAAAACGATAGATTTGCCTCGATGAGAACTCTCAATCGGGGATATTGGACGACATCTATTAGCAACATATTTACCATATAAGTGGAGGTAGCAATTAGAAAGCTACTCCGAAGGCTTCGTATTATTAGAGATCTCATCAATCGAAAACTCTACCAATTTACGTGGCTTGTTTGACGAACATTAGTGATGAAAATATTATAACATAGATTTGTTTTATCGTGAAAGGCAAAATAAAACCTAAGTTAATATTAGTTGATTTAGGAGCTCATAAGACTCGCTAGCGCTGAGAGATTCGTACCCTTCATATGTGAGATACTAATATTGTCTCGTTCACATTGGAAGATTCCCCAAAATTCAATAGTGATATCGGGTGGACCGACTAGAATATAATTTTCCTACTATGTTCTTAATTTAATTTTGATATTTAAGAAATAATCTCTCTAATAACATATTTTATCATTCGAGCGTGCTTCGACCTTCAATATTACAAAAACCATCAAAGTTCTCACATTTTCCGGATAATCACACAAAAATATTCTACATTTCCAATAATTTCGGGAATTGAAACTCCTCTCATTTCCCATACATAAATTAAAATCTTTCGCAAATTCTTAAAGAAAAATTTCACAAACACTACACATATTGTACGGTTTTTCTCTCTCTCTAAAAAAAAGGTGGAAAGATGCAAACCATGAAGAAAAACGACGTCGTTGACGTAGAGAGAGGAACCAATGGGAAACTGTACCCAAGCATGGAAGAAAATCCACAGCTGCGATGGGCTTTCATCCGTAAAGTTTATTCCATACTGTGCATACAGTTACTTCTAACATTTGGGATTGCTATTACAATGTTTCTCGTCGATCCTATTCACGATTTCATGCGTGCTAAGTATGGGAAATACGTCATGATTGCTTCCATCATTGTTACAATTATACGTGAGTAAATATAATTTTGCTATATATATATATATTGATGATTTCTTAATATTAATGGTATTATGTTTGTGTATCTTTTCATGAACAAATAGATTCTTAATTTATATCTCTTCTTGAATTATTGAAACTGCAAATTTTTTGTCCGTTCATTAATACTGGTGGATGATGTATACTTGATGTGTGTGAAAAGTTAAATTTCGATAAGAAGAGTTTTGAATATTATAATTTATTGAGTTTAAATAAAAGGCGAGAGAAGAGAGGAAAAAATAGAGAAAAAAAGATGAGAAACAAAATTAAATCAAGAAAAACAATGAGGAATAAAAATTAACGTGATGAAAAAATTAAGAAAAAAATATAGGAAGAAACTTATTTATATATGATATGATTTTATAGACCACGTGAATGTCATTATATCACCCTATCAACATATATTGGATAATATTATAAGTTTATAATCGATACATGATGTTTGACTACCTAATTTATCTAGAAAAATTGGTCTTGCCTCACCAAAATCGGTTGCTAGACCAAATGTGTTTCTCTAACCTCCTCTTCCATTCTTAATAGTGTATATTTTTAATAGGGAGTAGACAGTAGGGAGCAAATGAATTGATCGAGCCTAGTAAAATATTGTTAAAACTTGTTTGAAGTTTTATTGAAATTGCAAAATTGTGTTTGAGTTTTTACGGTCCTTAATCGAGTCAATTATATATGCTCTTTTTTACATATTTTTTCTTTTTTAACTAATTGAGTACTCGAGTTCGGGTCCAATTTAAAATATTGTAAAGAGAAAAAAGTATTTTCAAGTTTGGTTTGCTATGTTAAACAAACGAAATTTTAATATTAATCTCGAGTCAGATATATATGCTAATTTGATTTGTTTTTCAGTGCTAATCGATATACAAACTTCTATAATAGAAAGAATTGTATTTTTTCCTTAAATTATAAGAAGGGTCTCTAAATATTGCATGGTAAAATAATAAAAGTAACCATTTCATTATTATTTATGTTAGAAAGTATTGATGAGTTAATTTTCTTAACGGATTTAATTGATGCAGTGCTCATACTGATGCATATTTTTAGCACTCGGCATCCATGGAACCATCTTCTTTTGTTTCTTTTCACCATTGCTGTTGCATGTACCGTTGGGGCTGTTTGCACTACCAGGAAAGGTAACATCTCTCTCTCTCTCTCTCTCTCTCTCTCTCTCTCTATATATATATATATATATATATACACACACACACATATATGTGTGTCTGATTGTGTGTGTGTGAATTTTCAATTTGTATTTGTTGGGCTGAGCTTATAACTCCTCGTTAAAACATCTTATAAATTGTTTGAGAGCTTATAAATTCTTACAAAGTATTTGATGATTTTTTTTTTATAATACAACTTATGAATTTTCAAAATAAGATATCAAGAGCTTATAAGCTCAAAAAACTAAGTCAAGCAATCTCAACTTATTTCGTAAAAGCTTAAGAAATATTTTATAAACACTAACAATTGCTAAACTCTTTAAAATAAGTTTAACCATTTATTTATAAAAAAAAAAAGTTTAGCCAAGAGTTATATAGGGGGAAGGAAGGACAAGAGTTTTTTTTTTTTTATTATTTATATCGAATAAAAATGTACAAAGGGAATCCAAAATTGTGGCCATAAATGTTTAAGACTCAATTAATAGTATAGTAATACCTATTGTCTATAGGGGGGTAAACGAGCCGAGTCGAATCGAATGAGATATTGTTTGAGCTTGTTTGAAATACAATCGAGCTTCAAACTTTGTGTTTGAGGCTTTGAGCTTGTTTGATTATTAATCGAGCCGAGCTCAAACGAGCTTTAATCGAGCCGAACATGAGTCGAGCTCGAATAGTTTGATTTTTTGTACATGTTTTTATTATTCTTTAATAATCGAGGCGAGCTTCAAAACTTATCAAACACAAAAAGTTGTTCAAGCTTGGTTTGATAAATTAAGGAACCGAGCTCTAACAAACTTTTAGCGATTGAGCTCGAATTGAGTATCGAATAATTTGGTTTGTCTTTCACTCCTAATTGTCTATCCACTGGTGTGGTTTCTCTATGTCCAATTTAGCTAGGAAAATCGCAAATCACTACTTATATATTTCAATGGATCAGTTTTCCAACTGGTTTAACTAACTTCACAATTTGGGGTTTAATTGGATGAAAACAAATATTTGTAGAGATAAAAAATGTGGTGTCAAAAGTGTGTTTGGATGCTTTTATTTCAGAGGAAAAACATGTATGATTATGGTTGATGCGATATGCTTTTTGTGGAAAAAATTCAAAATCATCCCTGAAGGTTTCCATGAATTCTCAAAATCATCCCTGAAATTATTAATTTCGTCAATGTTGTCATTTTGTGGAAATCTAATTAAAAATTCAACAAAAAATGTATTTTTTTCCTTAGATTACTGAAATGCCCTTATATAAGATTACGTGATTCCACTAAACACTACCTTTTTCCTCCTCTTACGTTTTTAGTGAATTGAAAAAGGTCAACTTATTAAAAATATGATTGCTCCAATATTATATATTTTTCCATCTTTAACATCTCTTTTGCAGTTTTCTTTTTTCTTTAATTATATCATCTAATCTCTATTTGTTTTCTTCAAATATTATAAGTCCCAATAAATATATTATATTCATTAATACAATTGCAACATCATAAATAATAAACAGGAGTAAATAATTTTACATTCTACTTTAAAAGTTAACCATATAGACGTGGGGAGATAAAAAGTTAATGAGATTCGGAAAAGAGGCTTCATTAAATTTAATAAATAACTAAAGTTTTCTCTTTTGCTGAAGAAGATAGATACGGATCTAAAAAAGACTAAAATCATAACAGAAAAATGCATTGTGGCAGAATCGAGAGTTTCTTTTTTAGTTCGGAAAATGAAAATAGAACAAGAAAAGGAATGTAAATAGTCTTTCTTTTTTTGTGGTTGCTTAAATTTAATAATATAATAAAAAACAAATATTTTTGTTTTCAAATCAGATATCAGATAAATCATTATTTATGTATATATATACCTATAATTCGTTGGAACAAAAAAAGGGCCCGGCTAGGTACTGACCAGGCCAGGCCATCAGAATAAGAAGGGCCTTTCGAACAAAATCAACACAAAGAGGTCTTCCTTATTTTTCTTTAGTTCGATTGTTGGCGCGTTCGAGCCCCTCTTTTAGATAAAGGAAATTCCTGATTTGTGGATCTCTCTATATATATAATAGAGAAAGAAGAGAGAGAAAGACTCCTTACATTATGTGTAATGCAGTAACGATCTTTTTCAATTGGGAGAGATGGCTGAGTGGACTAAAGCATCGGATTGATAAATGTGTCAACCTCACTAATGTATGTTTTGTTTTACAAGTAGATAAAGTAATGATTTACTTTATATTGTGATCTTTTATCGGAACAATTGATTATTTTTTTGTCTTCTTGTCAACAACATAATTTTTTTTTTTATAGATGTATCATATCTGTTTTACGGGTAAGAAAATATGATTTCTAAGTAAATTTTATCTTAATAAAAGGTTTCTTATTTTATCATGAGAAAAAGGGAAACGAAAATAGAGATGTTAAAGAAGTGAAAATATATAATAGAACAATCATATTTTAATGAGTTGCCTTTTCCAATTCATTAAAAATGTAAATGGAAAAGAAAAGGTAGTGACACCAAGTAATCTTACATAAGGGCATTTAGTAATCTAAGAAATAAATACATTTATTTATTGGAATTTGTTAATTAAATTGGCCAAAAGGACAACATTGACAAAATTAAAATCTCAGGGATGACTTTAGAGAATTCGTTGAAACCTCAGGGACAATTTTGAATTTTTTCTCTTTTTTGTTGTGAGAAATTTGTTTGAATTGATATTTATATATAATTTTTCGTAAATATAATTTAGTTGAATTCATCGATTTAGACATCAAAAATAGGTAAAATGGATCTTACTTTGTACGTAGCGTTATTTTGCATTAGAATATATGATTAGTTGACTCAGTATTGAGAAATAGAAGGAATAAACTTTTTTAATCGATGAGTGAACTGTCAAATCATGAATAGTAAAAATCTACCTTTTCTCTTTTCTCTTTTTTTGCAAGAATTTCTTCAAAATCACCTTGAATTTTGAGATATTTTTTTAAAATAAAATAAAAATAAAATTTGACGATGTGCCAACCAAACATATTATCTAGAGAAAAAATCTCTATTTTTTTTCATAGTTGCAGTTGTCAACCAATTAGGGCTAAGTTCGTAGCAATATTGCTCTTAGTAATATACTCAACATTTTCATTCACTAAATACTTTTTTTTAAAAGTCAAACAGCTAGATAAATTGATATACGCACGGCATTATATAATTTGCTTATTAGAAGTAATTCTTTTATAAAAACAACATTTTTGCTACCTAGAGCTAGAGCGCAAAGAAATCGATCTCGAGCTCGCAAGTCTATTTATACATACTTGAGGTCGAGTTCGTGTTTTGCCGAGTTGAGTTCGATATATTTGCTATTATAAGATAAAATATATCTTAATACAATTAAAATTGTTATAAGTAATAAGACGAACTGAAATAATGAAGACCTCAAACTTGATCGACCTCACAAGGGCTCCAGCTTGAGTCAAACTCGAGCATATCATGTATGATTTCATTATTTAATATTTATTACATTGAATCTATAGACATAAATAGCTACAAATATTAATGAGCTCGCAAACATAATTAGTGAGGAGCTCAAGTTCGAATTCGAAAAATTTAACTTGACATCAAAAAAGTTTGAATCTGAGGTCGAAGTCTTGTCGAACCGACTCTCCATGCTCGCGAGCCTTGAACCCCAGCCTATTATTATATAATGTATTTTGGATTACTTCTACCAATTCACATTTTGTGTTCAAGGAAATTAATATATAAACATGTATTATGCCAATGAAAAGAAAAGGCTCGTGCGTGGAAAAATAATAAATAGTATCATTTTTTATACTTGAAAAGTCAATCTCGACTCTTAGACTCTGAATCTAGGGACAATCATAATCATCCATATATAGTAAAACTCATACCTGATCCACCGTATGCATATATTTTAAATTATACGAGACTTGAAAGTGCAATAAACTATACTTAACTTGAAAATAAATTAGCAATATGATTTTATTTGAAATGCTATTTTTTTTAATAGAATTTGAAATGCTAATTAATCATATATAAATGGTTTATCATCTACAGGTCAGGCTGTGTTGGTGGCTGCTGGTCTAACACTACTTATAGTCATTGCTCTCACTATATTTACATTCGTGGCTGCCAAACGAGGCATGGACTTAAGCCCATTCTTGCTTTGTGCTCTCTTGTTGCTCTTTGCTTTTGGTCTTCTTAGGGTATGACTTCTTACTTTCCTATCCCTCCCTTTGTTATTATTATTACGTAATTTTTGGTGCAAAGGATTTTAACGAGGAAAGAGAAACTATGATCGGATCAGTTCGGACCCAAAAAATCCAAACCGAATGCCCACCCCTATAATCAACCCTACCAATCCATCTATTTTTATCGTCCAACCCTTTGAGGCTAAATAGTAATCAAACAATAGTTTTTGTGTTTCACTTCATTATTCAAGAAAATCACATCGTCATTATCTCGTAACCTTTTACAAGTTTAGTGACATTATTTACAAACTTACAAAGTTAGTGCTATATAATTTTTTTTTTTGCATTATTAGTCCCAACCACTAAAAAACGTACAAAAATTAGTATCTTGGTCACTTGCCTTGCAGTGATTGGTAAATTGCATTTCACGCTCGAAATTCCATCGGCTATTTATGGATGAGACAAAAATTACAAAAAAAAAAAAGAAAATATATATTTTGCAACTTCAGAAACAATCGGACTAAAAAAGCAATAAACACACGAATATTACAATTTTCCCTATCTATTTATTTTTTATATCCTTTTTTCCTTGCTAAAATCCACTGACCAACCCCACCCCCCACAAATACTCATTAGTAATCCTTTCTAACTTGTGGGCTATGTTTCATTTATGACAGTTTGCGATGCCTAAGGAAAAATTACTACATCAAGTGCTTGGATGTGTTGGAGCACTTGTATTCTCAGGTTTTATAATATATGATACTGATAATATAATAAAACGTTTCGACTATGATCAATACATTGAGGCAGCAGCTGGACTATACCTTGACATAATCAACCTCTTCATGGCTCTCCTTTCCATTGGCAGATAGACGTTCCACTTTTGACACTTTTATAGATTACATTTAGATGAGTGATACTCTATGGTATATATTTATATATAGAATAGGGCAAAAAGAAGTGAAAAAAGACATGGTAATATATGGATATGTTTTTGTTCACAGTTTTTATTTTCAGTGTGTTAAGATACTTTTTATATTTGTATTGTGTTTTGTGTGTGGAATTAAAATATAGTTGACCAACAATTCTCGTACTTGTCAGTTGAATCTATTAGGATCAACCGCTTACCACTGTGCTAAAAGTTATAGCTGATAATAGAGGTACAATCTTATTTCCTTAATTATATATTTGGCAATGCAAATGTCCGTCATAGGTGAAAGGTCGGCGAGGAGGTCGCACCCCCATAAAGCGCCATAGGTCGGCTGGAATAGACCTTAGCCAGTTACATTCTCCAAAGTCAAAGTACTACAAAAAAATAAGACAAGTGCAAAATGTTAGGTGACAATGTAAAAATTGTCACTATATCGGTCAGAACACTTTGGTACACAATCTATTAACTTTTACACCCCGAGTACCCAACCTTTGTAAATTGTTAATTGGATTTAAATTATGCACGCGACTACCTATACATTTCTTATATGTGCACTTTGCACCCTATCATATGACATTTTATGCACTGGACTACCTATACATTGCATGATGTGTGTTATTTGGTACACAATCTAAATTATGCCTAAAGCACATGACAATATTTCCAGAGTGAATATTCCAAATTATTCATCCGATGGACTTACTTGTCACAATTTATAAAGGTTGAGTATTTGATTGTAAAAGTTAATAGATTATGTACTAAAGTGCTCCGACTGACATATGTTAGGGTAGAAAATACATTTTATCCTTATAAATTTTTAGTGACAAGAATTTTTATTTTGCCACAATAATAAGTTTTACATGTTTAATAGTGATAAGATTTATATAAAAGTCGCCACTTTTGATAATTAGTAACAAGAAAATTGTTGTCACTATTGACACTTAGTTTTTTTTTTTTGGTACAATAAATGTTCGGGTGGGATCGGTGCCGGTCCCCCACCCGGGCAAGGGCATGCCACACGCTTTCTACGGCGCTGGGAAACTTACAGATCGCCCACCAACAGCTGTCCTCACATCAGCCGAGAATCGAACCCCCGACCTTCACTATTGACACTTAGTGACACTCCTATAATGGCATCTTAGTAACAACAATCATAGTTGTCACTCTATTTGTGTTGTCATTACATATGTCATTAATTGTCAATATATAGTGACAAGTTTAATAAACTCTTGTCACTAAAAATTAGTATTTTGACAAAACAAAAATTATTGTCACTCATTATGTATATCTATATAATGACAATTTTATGATTTTATCATTGTCAATTCAAATTTTCTCATTAATATTACTTTTTATTGTAGCGGAGGACGGTGCTGATAACAAAAAATGCACAAAACTGTTCCTAGCTACATGTACTTTATGTATCTCCTAATATACATAATTAACAAATCATATTTGTTGCTTACCGAACACGGACACTATCGTGTTAATGCTTCAATTTTGGACTCTTTCTTTGCCTACAGGTAAGTGCCATATTAGAATTTTCATTCCCATGATTAATTTTTGGTTTATATGGGCCGAAAGAAATGATGCTAGGCACCGGAAGACGAGTTTCCGGACAGACCGTATTATTTTAGGGTGCTAAGGCACCTTCGGCTCCTATTTAGGGGAAACATTTTACAAGCTAAACATTGGAAAGGGGACTTATCTGTAGCTGCTAAATTGGGTTTTAATTTTCAGCCTTGTTCTCTATCGCTGCCGAGGCTATAAAAATATTGACAAAAGTCATAATTTTATTGTGCATCATTGAGAATGTAAAGTGGGGCTTTATATAATTGCTCTTACAATCAATCTAAGGAAATAAAAGAAAAAGGAAACACTTTATTCTCCACTACAAAAAGGAAAATAGAATGATTTCTTGCTGAAATTGGTGATCTCAAATCACAATATGTCGGCTGAAATCTTGACTCCAAATCACAGTAGCTGGATAATTTGTCTGCTCAAATCTTGCTTCCAAATCACGATAGTTTAGCAATCATTTCAATACTCCCCCTCAAGTTGGTGCGTAGGGATTGCGAAGGGCCAACTTGCTAAGTAAAAAATGTAGCTTTTCACGTCCAAAGAGGTTTGGTAAACATGTCTGCGAGTTGATGATCAGATGAAACATATGACGTAGCAAATAAACCCGCCTTTAATTTCTCTCTAACAAAATGACAATCCAACTCAATATGTTTCGTCCTTTCATGGAACACAGGGTTGGCAGCAATCTGAATGGCAGCTTGGTTGTCACAATGCAGAGTCATAGGACTACGATGAGTGACACTTAAATCGCGCAATAAGTATTTTAACCAAACCAATTCCGTGGTGGTGTAAGCCATAGAGCAATATTCTGCTTCAGCTGATGACCGGGATACAACTCCTTGCTTTTTGGATCTCCAAGTAATTGGGCATGAGCCCAAGAGAATAATGAAGCCAGAGGTTGAGCGACGACTAGTTGGACAATTCGCCCAATTTGAATCACAATATGCAGTAACATGAAAATTATTCTGAGCTGAAAAGAATACTCCTTGTCCTAGAATACCTTTTAAATACCGTAAAATACGCATAGCTGTAGATAAATGAAGCTTCCTTGGATCCTGCATGAATTGACTAAGCATGTGGACAGGGTAAACAATGTCAGGACGAGATATAGTAAGATAAATAAGTCTGCCAATTAGCCTTCGATATTGAGAAGTGTCCTGGAAAGGCTCTCCGTCACTAGGCATAAGAACTTGTTGCTGAGGCATTGGTGTAGAAGCAGGCTTGCACCCCATCATGCCTGCCTCAAGTAAGATATCCAACACATATTTTCGCTGAGATAGAAAGATCCCATCGGGACCTCTCGCTACTTCCAAGCCAAGAAAGTATTTGAGTTTACCTAAATCTTTCAATTTGAAACAACTTTTAAGATATAATTTGCATTTATCACACAAATTCAAGTCATTTCCTGCTATGATGAGATCATCAACATAAACCAAAACAGATATATAATTCATCCCTTTAATCATAGTGAAAAGAGAATGATCAGCAAGAGATTGATGGAAACCAAAAGCTAATAAAGCAGCAGAGAGTTTAGCAAACCAATGGCGGGAAGCCTGTTTTAAACCATAAAGGGATTTGTTCAAACGACAAACCTGATTTGGTTGAGCTTTACTATAACCAGGTGGAGCTGTCATATATACTTCTTCCTGAAGTTCCCCGTGAAGGAATGCATTGTTAATGTCTAATTGAAAAAGATGCCAATTCTTGGCAGCTGCAACACTAAGAAGGCATCGAACAGTAGTTAATTTAGCCACAGGAGAAAAAGTCTCATTGTAATCGATACCTTCAAGTTGAGTGTAGCCTTTGGCAACAAGGCGAGCCTTATATCTTTCCAAAGACCCATCAGCATTATATTTCACTTTATAGACCCATTTGAATCCAATTGGATGTTTTCCAGGTGGTATATTAGTCAGAGACCAGGTGTCATTAGCTTCAAGAGCTTCTAATTCAAGCTGCATTGCCTCAACCCATTTTGGATCTTTTGCAGCTTCCTTATATAAAGTGGGTTCTCGAATGGCAGAAATTCCAGCCAAATATACCCTGAAACAAGGTTTTAGTTGTGCATATGATAAATATGAAGTTATTGAGAAGGCCTTACTCGATTTCACCGAAGGAGGGGCTATAGATGACAGGATTGTCCCTTTGATCATATTGCAAAGATAATCTTGCAGGTATTGAGGAGGACGACGATCCCGTTGTGGTCTATTCGGGACAACGATTTCGTTGGGAGTGGGACTATAAGTCAAAGATTCTGAAGAACTTAAGGGTGTATTTGTTGAGAGGTCAGCTTGTTGGGGCACAATTTGGGTCTCGGGTGATTGGGGCGACTCATATTCACATACATCATGGTTGAATTTAGTCACATCAGAGGCAATATCAGATTTGGCGGAAGCTTGGGAAATATTTGGATCAATGATGAGAGGTGTTTCATCGTTGGGAGTTGAGATTAGCTGACTCGGAGATGAATTGACAACATTTTCAGTTCTTGATTTAAAAGGGAAAATAGACTCATAAAAAACCACATCTCTAGAGGTGTAAAACTTTTGTTCAGTCATAGAGAACACCAAATATCCCTTTTTACCCGTTGGGTATCCTATGAAAACACATGCACGAGATTGTGGTGCAAATTTGTCATGCGATTTTGGTAAATTATATGTAAAGCAAAGACAACCAAATGTTCGTAAATGAGAATAAGATGGTGTTTTATTGAAAAACATTTCAAAAGGACTTTTATTGCCCAAGTTTGGAGTGGGTTGGATATTTATTAAATAAGCTGCAGTTAAAACTGCTTCCCCCCAAAAACGTATTGGTAAACCAGCATGAAAAAGTAAGGCCCGGGCAACTTCTAATAAATGTCGATGTTTGCGCTCTACAACTCCGTTTTGTTGTGGAGTGTGAGGGCAACTTGTTTGACTCAAAATCCCTTTTGAATTAAAAAAAGACTTCATCTCCCCCTCAATGATTTCTTTGGCATTATCAGATCTCACCACCTTTATTTTGGTTCCAAATTGTGTTTTAATCATGTAATAAAAATTCTGAAAAGCAACTATAACATGTGATTTTTGTTTGATCAAGTAAACCCATGTGCACCTGCTAAAATCATCAACTATAGATAGTAAATAATGTGCACGCGAGATAGATGGTTTTTAATAGGGTCCCCAAACATCAAGATGAATTAAATCGAAAGGAGCATCAGATTTATTTTCACTTAAAGGAAAAGAAAGTCTAGTTTGCTTTGCTTCGTGACAAGCGAGGCATGGTTCAGAATTAAAGGAACAATTGATATTTAAGATAGAACATAATAAAGATAAACGACTGTTTGACGGGTGACCTAAGCGTTGATGCCAAATTTTGGAGTTGATAGGCTTAGCATGTGTAGATGCCGCCCTCCCAATTGATGGATCAAAGTAGTACAAACCATCATGTAGCTTGCCCTTCCCAATCGGTGTCTTCGAATTGAGGCCCTGCAAAGCAACGGAAGTTGGTGTAAATACCACTGAGCAATTTAAATCCCTTGTCAGTTGGCTAACTGAGATAAGGTTGCAATTAAATGAAGGTGCATAGTAAGCATTTTTCAATGAAATGTTAGTATCAATATAAACATCTCCAGCAATGTTTAATGTCACAATAGATCCATTTGGTAAAGTCACGGGAAAACCAGGATATAATTCATGTGTGTTTTGAAACAAATTTATGTTTGAAATAAAGTGGTGTGAAGCACCACTATCCAGTATCCATCCTCTCCAATGGTCAAAAGAAACCTTACCAACAAAGTTAACATGGGCAGAATTGGATGATTTTTGTGCTGCAAGTAGGCTTAAAACCTGGTCAAGTTGTTCAGGCGTAAGACCCTTCATTGTTTGTTGCTCATGTGGATCTCCGGACTTTTTCTCTTTTGTGTCAACGTTAGTGGCTGCTCCTCTCCCGCGACCTTTCCCTTTAAGTGACCAACCCGGTGGATAACCGATTATTTCAAAACAGCGTTCCTGTGTATGTCCCGGTTTCTTACAATGGTCACAATTCAAGTTGCTGGTGTTTCTTTGAGATTTATGCTTATTGAACTATGAGGGACTTGGACCTTTTGCAACATAAGCTACTGGGCTGTCAATGTTCTCGGATCGTCGAAGCAGCATGATTTGTTTCTCTTCTCGAGCGACAATAGCATATGCTTTGTTGAGAGGAGGCAAAGGATCACTATTCAGAATCGATGAGCGAACGTTATTATAGGTGTCGTTTAATCCCAACAAAAATTGGTATAAGCGATCTTCCTCTCGTTCATTAGCGAGTCCTCTTGCTACTGGACAATCTGTAGAAGTGCAAGTATGTACCTTGCGATAATTTCCCAATTCATCCCACAAACCTTTGAGTTTGGTGAAGTAAGAGGCCACGGTAAGATCTTGTTGACAAAGAGATTTATTTGCTTGCGGAGTTCAAAAACTCTTGGAGCATTTCCCTGATTATAACGCTCCTCAAGATCAAGCCATATTTCTCTAGCAGTCTCAAGAGAAGCCACACTAGGGTGAATTTCCTTTGACAATGATCGAATCAGCTAAGAGACAACCATGGAATTGCACTTTTTCCATGTTGCGAACAAGGAGTCGTTTGTAAGAGGCTTCGTGATAGAACCGTCGATAAAACCGATCTTGCATTTTGCGTCGAGAGCGGTAACCATATCTCGTCGCCAAGCATAATAATTATCTCCATCTAGTAATTCAGACACTAAATTAGTTGCTGGTGTGTCTGCGGCGGAAAGGAAATAAGGAGAAGTAGGATCGAGTAATGGGTGATGATGAAGGTTACCTCCACCGCCATTTATTCCTCCAGTACCAACTTGACCAAATTGGATTACACGGTCAGTTGCATTATTTTGAAGTGTGTGCAAAACTGATCTTCCATTATTAATTTGTCAAGGAGAAGGAAGTGTATTTTCTGCCATGGAATAAAAGTTTTCAAGAATGGGGAAAAGTAATTGCAATTAGACTATGCATTTGATTGCACAGAATATGGATCGATGCTCTGGTACCATATAAAAATATTGACAAAAGTCATAATTTTATTGTGCATCATTGAGAATGTAAAGTGGGGCTTTATATAATTGCCCATACAATCAATCTAAGGAAATAAAAGAAAAAGGAAACACTTTATTCTCCACTACAAAAAGGAAAATAGAATGATTTCTTGCTGAAATTGGTGATCTCAAATCACAATATGTCGGCTGAAATCTTGACTCCAAATCACAGTAGCTGGATAATTTGTCTGCTCAAATCTTGCTTCCAAATCACGATAGTTTAGCAATGATTTCAACAGAGGCTTGATCCGTGGTTCAAGCCGATAGAGGGATGGGTTAAGATGAATACTGATGGGGCGACAAAAGGAAATCCTGGACGAGCTGGGGCTGGCGGCGTGGTAAGGGATGATAGAGGTGATGTGCTTTTTGCATTTTATGACTTTCTGGGAGTGCAAACTGTTAGATATTATTATTGCTCTCCTAATTAGATTAGTATTATTATTGGTTTCCTAGTTAGACTAGTATTCTTATTACCTTATTTATCTTTTACCTTCTTTATAGTTTAGGGTTTTCTTGTATTCTCTTCTCTTGTAACTTTATAAATATGTTACTCAGTAATACAAGTTCCCTACGGGGTTTTCTCTAATCTAATATGGTATTGAGCTAAAGGGTTTTTCTTTCAACCCTCATGATCTTTCGCTGCCGCTAGCCTCTACCATCGCCGTCCCCGTCCGGCTTCCTATATACTTTTTTTTCTCCTTTTATTCTTCCTTCACTATGGTGAATCTTTTGTAATTTAGTTTGGGTTTAGCAACCTATCTTTATCTTTTTCGTGTTTTAGCCGTCGCCGCCGCCCGTTTCTTTACTTTTCTTTATCTTTTTCGTTTTTTAGCCTCCGCGCTTAGCCGCCGCCACCTTTAGTTTTGTTAGCTGCCGCTGCTCACCCTTGGAAAATAAGGACTTGGAGTCGCCGCCTTATTTAATGGTTTTCAGACAAAACTGCTCCACATTGAGAAGCGTCTTCGTCGAACCGCCGCCTTATTTAATGATTTCCAGACGAAACTGTTCCACCTTGAGAAACGTATTCGTCAAAATCTCTCTACTAAGCATTCTTTATGCCCGGACTATCGTAACATCTTTTCTCGATTTTTAGTTCAGTCTCAATGTTCAAGACTTTCACGTTTCGACTGCGGGAGAGTGTTAGATATTATTATTGCTCTCCTAATTAGATTAGTATTATTATTGGTTTCCTAGTTAGACTAGTATTCTTATTACCTTATTTATCTTTTACCTTCTTTATAGTTTAGGGTTTCCTTGTATTCTCTTCTCTTGTAACTCTATAAATATGTTACTCAGTAATACAAGTTCCCTACGGGGTTTTCTCTAATCTAACACAAACTAATGTATACTCTGAGCTTTTTGCTATTGCTAGAGGAATGGAATTATGTTTTGCTAAGGGATTTGAGAGAATCTAGATTGAAGTTGACGCATAGTGTGCTCTCCAATTAATAAAGTCTTATAGAGGACATTGGTCATTTCAATCTTTTCTTCTCAAGATCCGGATGTTCATGGGAAAAATGGTTACTAAGATTACTCATATTTGACACGAAGGAAACAAAGTGATGGACTTCCTTACCAACTTGGCTTGCATGGAGGAATCCCCGGTTGTTCTCGAGGATCGGGTATTAGGAATATGCCCTCCATGCCATCAAGACATTAGATTGTTTAAGGCATTTAGCTTTATATTGTACAAACTATCTTGAATTAATAAAAGACATTTATTTTTTGTTCATATCAATCTTAATGCAATTAATAAAGTATTGAACAAATAAGTCCTGAGTGATCAAGAGGGAGCTTCTACTCCTCATGGTTTGAGGTGATCGACACTAGAAGTATCAGTTCCTTGATTAATTAAAAAGAGTTCGCTAGTCGAAGAATCTTAATTGGGTATTATGACCAGATTTGTATGACGCAAGCTTTGACAAGGAGTGTCAGTTGGTCACTACGGAATAGTGGGAGCTTGTGCCATAAATATATCAATGGAATTGATATATTCGAACACGGCTCGCCATAATTCAATCACATGGGTAATTACTCGGTGACTGTCAATGACTGAGTTACAGGTCACGGTAGTGTGCGTGGGCCTTAGACCTGAGGATTCATGAAGGTTGTATTTGTGACACTGAACGAGTT
Organism: Buddleja alternifolia; assembly: GCA_019426215.1. Taxonomy (NCBI): domain Eukaryota; kingdom Viridiplantae; phylum Streptophyta; class Magnoliopsida; order Lamiales; family Scrophulariaceae; genus Buddleja; species Buddleja alternifolia. The sequence goes on along the minus strand of CM033401.1, from coordinate 37,337,884 downwards.
ATTAGAGTAGTTAGATCCAATTCACCTGTAGGTGGGATCAACTTCGAAGTGCGGTTCAGATGGACAAGTAGCAATTGTTCAGTGATTACCAATATGATATTCACTGTCTCGAGTAGTAAACGAGTTAACATCAACATATGTAAATAAAATTATAAGTCTTTGTCCAACACAGGAAAACTAAATTGTGTGGAACACAAAGGGTAGTTTGGTAATTTCATCTTACTATGATTTATTACGCCCAGCATCTAGTCCTGTGAGTTTGACACAAACTATGACTCTTACTCGATCGAGATATTATAATGAAGGGCTTATAGTCACATGGTTTCTATGACTCAAATATTCGTATTGATCGAATAGTTTTGATCTCAATTAGATTTCGTTGTAATTCCACGTGACTAGTTAGGTGACACTCGAATCCTTGGTTTCCTCTCAATGCCAATTGAGACGAATCTAGAGAGTCGCGCTTTCAAGAAATTAAGCGAAGAATTTCTTTCATTGGCAAACAAATTAAATTAGGTAATTTGTCATTTGATGGACAAATTTATTTATTTTATTAATTAGATTAATAGAAATAAATTAATAATAAATAATTAGATTTATTTATTATATTCATCCTATCCAAAATAAATTATTAGATTAATTAATTTAGTTGATTATTAATTAATATTATATTTTAATATATATTGGACTTAATTAATAAATGAACTAAGTTGAAAGTCAACTTAGCTCATTACGATTGGAGGTAGGCGTGTAATATGAGATTAATGGGCTCAAGGAATTAATTAATTCTAAGCCCATCATCCTATATAAATATACATTAGGGATAATTGCATAAAACCCACTGTGTTTTTTCAAAAATGCTAAAAAATCCCTTGTGTTAACGAAATAGGCTAATCACTCCCTTGTGTTCCTAAAAAGTGTGCAAAAAAGCCAAATTTTGTTAAAATGATAGAAGAAAATATGTGTTTTTTTAGGTGAATTAACATTATCTACCTTTTATAAAGTGTGAAGAGTATATAAATGACAAATAAGCATATCAATAAAGGTGAAAAACATGAAAAATGCGCTCGTTTTTTAATGGAATTTGGCTTTGTGGCACACTTTTTAAGAACACGGGGGGTGGGGGTGATTAGCCTATTTCGTTAACACATGGAGTTTTTAGCATTTTCGAAATAACACAGGGGGGTTTTATGCAATTACCCCTACACATTACCTAGTTGAAAAAACTCTCATAATAAACTTGACAGCAAAGAAAAGAAGAAAAAATCTATCCCCCCCCCCCCACTCCTAGCCGTCGGCCATCACTGAACTAGAGGAGAAGGATTTTTCTTCAAGTCTTTTTTTCGACGTAATATCTAGAGGCAGAGATTTAGGATTGCTGCTACCGTATAGATCAAGACTTCGAATTCTACAACAAGGTTAGTAAATCAATGAAATTTGATTTCATCTTTTTATTTCATAAAATTTTAAAACCCAAAAGTGATCTGTTTGTGAATTCGGATATATTTTTATTTTTGATGTGCATGAATTAGGATTCGCAACAATGGTATTAGAGCCAACTTTATGGTTTTTAATGATTTTTTTTTCGAAAATTGTATGTTAGAAATTTATGTTTATGATTAATTCATTATGAAAATATTATTGGATTATATTGTTCATGTGTAGATTTAATTTTTTGAAAGTTAAATCCATGTTGTTAGACAACCATGTGATTTATTTTTTGAATGTAAATCCCTTTTTTTTTTGGGATTTGAATTAATGCATGAAAATGAATATGTCGTTTTGAAAAACATCTAAAAAATTCAACTCGTGGTAAGTTGTCGGCGGCGCCGTAGCTGGCGGCACGTGCTCTGCTAGGGGCTGTTCGTGTGAACAGTCCGCCCAGTGGACTGCTCCGGGCTGTCGGCCGCCCACACACATATTTTTTCTTTCTAAATAGGATTTGACCCGTGGGTCAACCCATGGATAGACCCATGGGTCAACCCAATTTTAAAATTAAATGAATAATTTATTTTTAAAATAGTTTTAAAATTAAATAAAGGATAAAACTATTTTGGAAATTAATCTTATGCTTAAGTTTAAATTAGATTTGAAATTAAAATTAATCCTAAACAAAGAAATTTATTTTGAATTTAAATTTGGTTTAATGAAAAATATAATTGAAGTTGAATTAATTTATAATTAGACTTAAATTCATTCTATTATTTTTCAAACCACACTTAATTGAACTTGGATTTAAATTTATTCTTTTTCAAAGAAATCCAACATATTATTTGCTGTTGTTTAATGCTTTGATGCTTGTTTGCTATGGGACGCCTTCCATGGACTAGGTAATGTCTAGGGTTTTATTTTCTGGGTTGTATTGGGTCTTTTAGTACCCCTCAACTTGTATTTTAAGTTTTCATAGATGTATGTATATGTTGCATCTTTCTATGTATTTAATTAGAATAAGGCCTCTTTGGAAGAGGATTTGCTTGGAGCTGGAAGACCTGAAGTTAGACATAGGTTAGATCTTATAGGCCCCCTAACCCACGATTGAGCCATTGGCTTGACTCAATCTAGATAAGTCTATGGTGTGTGATAGAACTGCAAGGTGTTTTCTATTTTGATATAATCCATGCATGTATGCGCGTGCTATAAATGGCTAATGTGAAAAGTGAGACAAAATAAACGCAAAATTCTCCCACTGGAATAATATTGAATTTAGAATAAAATGGAATTGGATGTCACGGATCTCCATCAAACATAGGAGAATTAAAACAATGTCTAAATGCATAATTTCTTCCCAGTAAGTGGGGGTTATGCATCGTGACGTTTATTTAAATTTTTTAAGTGCATTTGATACCATCAATCAAAACAAATTCCACCCCATATATCAACAGAGGGTTTCAAGATGAAATTCAATTGTTACATAGATAAGAGTTGATGGGCCCAAGTTTAGATACATCACAACCTATATATCATTAAAGGGTTGCGGTCATGTGATCTATGAGCCAAACTAAAGATTGAATCGCATGTTTGACAGTGCTGGCAAGGATTGCCATTTTAATAAATTTAGTGAGCCATATATCGTTAAAGGATTGCAACTCGCCAAATTTATTAAAGAACTCAGTCACTTACTATGAAGTTTTTCCAACGAGATTTCCGAAAATTGCAGTGGGAGTGCAATGATTCGAAAAAATATAGAGGGAGCAAAGTGAAAAATCAAAGTCCTGCTTATTTTGTAGTTGGTGTACAACATAATATTCTAATTGAATATTTCCTTATGCTCTGCAGTTATTTATATATATAACTCAAAATGGTTAACAACCCTCTTTCTACAATGCTTGAGAAAAACGTCCTCACTGGACCAAATTACACCGACTGACTCAGAAACTTGAGGATTGTTCTAAGTTTAGAGTCCCTTAGCTATGTACTCAAAGTTGATAAGCCCGCCGCCCCAGCAGAAGATGCTGAGGACGATGGACGAGAGGCCTATAACACTTGGTGTAAGGACGACATTCGTGTCAAAGTTATATGATCGACTCCATGAATAAGGAACTGCAACTATCCCACAAGAACATGGATGACTTGAGGTCGATTATGATGCATCTCAAGGAGATTTATGGAGAGCACAGGAGGACTGCTCGATATGAGATATCGAGAGAACTCTTGAGAGCAAGGATGGGAGAATGAGAGAAAGTGGGAGACCACTTGGTCAAAATGATTTCCATGATTGAGAGATTGGAGGCTCTTGATTTTTTCATGGATTTTCACCTTCAGATTGATCTCATCCTACAATCACTCCCTAGCTCTTTTTCCCAGTGAACTTCAATATAAATGAAATCGAATGTACTTTAGCTAGGCTGATGAACAAACTGATTTGCACCCAGGCCAAATGAATCCAAAGGAAAAAGAGTCTACTCTAGCTATCTCCAACATTGGAGGATCTTCGACCTCTTACAAGAGGAAGAGAGGTAAAAATGAAGGGGGACATTAAAAGCTGAGGGAAACATAAGAAAAGAAAAGGCTGCCAGGTTTCAAAAGTACAAAGGGCATGGACAAAAGAAGTCAGAAATCTGCCTTTATGCAAGGAGGTTGGTCACTGGAAGCGTGACTGCCCAAAGCTTAAGGCTGATGTTTCTACAGGTATGGAACTTAATGTTTTAGAAAATAATTGTTCTATGACTATATTCTCCACTTCATGGATTCTAGACTCTGGAGATAGTCCTTAAATCTATGTTTCGAAACAGGATCTGGAAAAAAGTAGAACGCTCGAGGAGCAAGAAGTGATGATCAATGTTGGCAGCAGACATAGTGTGGTGGACACTCACCTAGGATCCACTTTAGACGATTGTCTGGTTTTTCCCAAGGAGCTTAAAAACATTTGTTCTATTCCTGTTTTAGTTAAACATGGATACGATTTTTGTTTTGTGAACAATGTTTGCAATATTTATTGTAGAAATGAATGTGTTAGCTCTGCGTCTTTATTAAATGGTTTATACAACTTAAATGTAAAAAATAGATATGTTGTGAATACTATCACTAAGAAATGAGGCATGTCTGGGACAAACCAAAGACTCATTTGGCATTTAAGACTAGGAGGGTGTTTGGCTAAGCTTATCCAAAACATCTTATAAGCTCCCACATCTTATAAGATGTAATATCTTATAAGATGTTTAAAAAAAGGTGAGGTAGGGTTATTTTTTAAAAAACAGCTTATAAGGCCCAAACATCTTATTTTTTGGTCTTATAAGTTGTTTTTTAAAAAATATTACCAAATAAATTTATAGAGCTTATAAGATATTTAGAGAAGCTTATAAGCTTAGCCAAACATCCTCTAGGTCACGCTGGAGAGCACAAAATACGCGAGGTTGAGAAAGATGGGCTAATAAGCACATTAGGGTCGGACCCATTTCCCACTTGCAAATCTTGTCTCAAAGGCAAAATGAGTAGGTCACGCTTCACGGGACATTTTAAATGAGCTAGTGAAGTCCTTGGCTTAATACATACTGGCATTTGTGGGCCTTTCGGTGATATGGCTTGTAGAGGTGTTCAATACTTCATAACGTTTACAAATGATCATTCTAGGTATGGTCTCGTATACTTAATGATTCATAAGTCTGAATCCATTGAATGGTTCAAAGAATTCAAGGCTTTAGTTGAAAACCGAATCAGAAAACTTATTAAAATACTATGATCACATTGTTGGGGAAAAATTACCAAACGCAGCGGAAAAAGGAATTCAAATTTTTTTCGGATTTTTCTCATAACAAGATCAATCTCGGGGTTTTATCACATGTATGTACGATAGGGTAAAATAAAATTTACCTGTTGGAGTGAAGTGGTTGATAATTCCTACGATCTTGAATTCTTCAACTTCTTCACGAAATTGCTCCGAATGAAACTATGATGATCCAAGCAGTCCAATTGTTCTGCCTCTAAATTGTCTCGCCGGAAAATAGTTAAAAAAAAATTCTTCCTCCTTTCCTTGCTGTTAGGTGACAGCTAGAGAGAGAAGAAGGGAGAAGAATTCTATTTCTTGTGGTGTTGTGTAATATAACTTATGACCTAGGCTTATAACTATGTGATATTTATATCACTTAAGTTATTGCCTTGGGCTAAAATTAAGCCCATGGAAGACGCCTAGTAGCCGCCCCCTGTAGGGCTTGGTGCGCCACTTGGTGCATCAATTTGAGCTTAGTGTAATCTAGTATTTAATTAATTAATTCAATCCAATTAATTAATCTAATTAAATTATAGATAACTGAATTAATTTTATTTCTCCAAGAAATAATATATTAATTAAATTATAAATGAATTAACTTATTTCTTCAAATAATTAATTCTATTTATTTAATTTTAAATATTCAATACTTAAAATATTACCACAAGAAATATTCCATTTCTCCATCAATTTTTTCTTTTTAAGCGTGACTATTTAGGTTCATCTATATTTTGCAATGAGAGGATTTCATTGAATATGGGTCCCACCTAGCCAGTCAAGTGGTCCATATTTTAACCTAAATAAGATGAAATAATTAGATCATTTTCACCTTGCCATTTGTAAATATCGTGTGAATACAAACTATTTGTTTCTTTATCCTGGTCAAGTGAGAGTCATGATTTTTAGTCAAACTCACGAACTTGACACTATGCTATATTTATAATAGGTTCAAATTAGTGAATGTTTTGACCAAAGACTTTAATATCCAACTTACTTATAAATGCATAGGATAATTCCTCGTTCACTTATGAGGGAACGAGTCCTATCTTGGATACCAGTTAAGATTACTACTTACCCAATAGGTTCCAGTTCGAGGTTGACCCCACCAACGAGTGAATTGGGCCTAACTACTCTAGTGACGAACCTAATGTCATAAGTATATCTTCAACTCGATTCCTCAAGTCTAAAGTTCAGACACACTTATTACAATTAATCAATTCTGTCATTGACTGTCAAAAAATGAAAAACCCATGTGACAGAATCGATGCGAGTCATGTCTGAGTGCCACTATCTCCGTCAGTGCACCTATGATATAAGTTCTACTACTTTCTAGTGACTGACGGACACTTTTCTCATCAAAACTCATATCATACAAGTCTTCATGATTTTCAAATCTCAATTGAAAATCTTTGACTTGCAGACTATTTTAGTACACAAGTATCAAACGCCCCTAGTGCCTTAGAGAGTTAACTCTTGTGTTCATGGACTTATAGATGATTACTATATATAAATGCCAATATAAAAGTAAACAACTAAAATTCCTTTTATTGATTGATTATAAACAATTACAATTTGATAATGTCCTATCGTTTATTAATCCTCTAGTGGCATTTAAGGACATTAACCTAACAATTTCCCACTTGGACTCAATGCCAATCACTATGGTATCTAATACCCATCTTCTCAAGATGTCGATCCAGCACTACCTGTGTCAAAGGTTTGCTCAATGGGTCAGCGATGTTGTCGGCTGAATTTACTCTCTGAACAGCTATCTCGCCTCTTCCATCGATTTCCGTTATTATGTGATATCTCCTCTCCATGTGCTTGGATTTGTTGTGAGACCTTGGTTTTTTTGCTTGTGCAATAGCCCCATTATTGTCGTAATAAAGTGGCAATGACAACTCTACAGTAGGGACCACTTGAAGTTCTTGAAGAAACTTCCGAATCTCAACACCCTCTTTAGCAGCCTTTGAAGCTGCTATATATTCTGCCTCAATGGTGGAATCAAAGGTTGTGCTTTGCTTGAAACTTTTCCAAGTCACTGCTCCACCATTGAATGTGAATATAAATCCTGAAGTGGATTTGCGATCATCTACATCAGATTGAAAATCTGAGTCAGTATATCCATCCACCTTCAAATATCCATGTCCATATGTTAAGATCATATCCTTAGTTCTCTTCAAATACTTAAGGATATTTTTGACAGCAGTCCAATGTTCTCTTCCTGGGTTAGCCTGAAAATGACTTACCACACTTACCGCGTAGGCTATGTCTGGCCATGTGCATAACATGGCGTACATCAGACTACCCACTGCAGGCGCATAAGGCACCTTACTCATTTCTTTCCTATCTTTCTCACTTTGAGGAGACATGGATTTTGAAAGGTACACCCCATTTCTTATGGGTAAGAAACATTTTTTAGAGTTTTCCATTTTAAATCTCTTTAGGACCTTCTCTAAGTAAAGGGCTTGGGAAAGTCCTATCATTCTAATTGTTCTATCTCTATAGACATGAATCCCTAGAATATAGGTCGCTTCTCCCAAGTCTTTCACGGAGAATGTATTTACAAGCCATCTTTTGACTGATGCGAGCATTTCTATATCATTTCCTATTAGTAGAATGTCATCCACATATAAGACAAAGAAAGTGATTTTACTCCCACTAACCTTTTTGTAAACACATGGTTCATCTTCGTTTTTGTCAAAGTCAAATCCTTTGACAGCTTCGTCAAAACCTAGATTCCAACTCCTAGAGGCTTGCTTAAGTCCATAAATGGATCTCTTAAGTTTGCACACCTTATGGATATTAAACCCAGACGCTTTAGGTTGCTCCATATAGATGTCATCTTCTAGGAATCCATTTAGGAAAGCCGTCTTTACATCCATCTGCCATATCTCATAGTCCAATATTGTGAGCAAAATTTGGATAGACTTGATCATTACCACAAGTGAAAAGGTCTCTTGCTAGTCAATTACTTCCTTTTGACTATAACCTTTTGCTATAAGCCTTGCCTTGTATGTGTCAACGTTTCCATCCGAGCATATTTTCTTTTTGTAGATCCACTTGCACCCTATAGGTGCAATGCCATCAGAACGATCTACTAGAGTCCAGACTTGGTTGGAATGCATCAAGTCTATCTCTACCTGTATAGTTTCTTGCCACTTTGCAGAGTCGATGTCCATCATTGCTTGATCATAAGTAGAAGGGTCGTCCCCTTGAACTCTCACTCCTATAGTGTGGACACCCGATTCCTCTTGTAGCAGATACCCGTAGTACCTATCAGGTTGATATGGTACTCTACCAGATCTTAGCAATGTTGGTTGTGTTTCATCAGGTTCAGTATGTGTTTCTTGAGTAGTCGTCTCCCTAGGTGTTTCATCTTGTTCATTAAGAGCAATTTTTCTACATGCACCACCTTCTAGAATGAATTCATCTTTTAGAAAGTGCGCTTGCAGTACAACATTGATCCTTTGATCATCTTGCATGTATAAAAGGTATCCCATGGAATCCCCGGGAAAATTGACAAAACACCCTTTAAGGGACCTTGCTTCCAATTTCTCTGCCTTTGTCTTATTGATGTAGGCAAGGCATCCCCAAACCCTAATATACTTAAGGTTTGGTTTCCTATTTCTCCATATCTCATATGGGCTCTTAGGAACAGATTTGGAAGGACATCTATTCAAGATATGAATAGCCGTAAGGAGTGCATGGCCCCACAAAGAGATGGGTAAATCAATGTAGCTGAAAATAGATCGAACCATATCCAATAGTGTTCGATTCCTACGCTTTGCTACCCCATTTAGTTGTGGAGTTGCTGGTGGTGTGAGTTGCAATATTATCCCATGTTCCTTTAGGAACTGATCAAACTCGTCACTCATATATTCACCTCCACGATCTGATCGTAGTGCTTTTATATGATGACCAGTTTGTTTTTCCACTACATTCTTTGAACTTATCAAATGATTCAGACTTATATTTCATCAGATACACAAGACCATACCTTGAATGGTCATCAGTGAAAGTAATGAAATAGTGGAAACCTCCACGAGCCATTTATCCAAATGGTTCGCAAACGTCGGTGTGCACAAGTCCTAATACTTCAGCGGCTCTTTCAAAAGTCCTAGTGAAGGGTGATCTAGCCATTTTGCCTTTGAGACAAGATTCACAAGTCAGATAGGGATCCGATCCCAATGGGTCAATTAACCCATCTTTCTCTATCTTATGTATCTTTCGCTTGCCAACATGGCCTAGTCTTAGATGCCACTTTAAGCTTAGGCTATTACTTTGCCTACCACACTTCTTTAAGATAGCATTTGCAACACAATCATTTTGCATGTTTAAATAATGGAGGCCATTGACTAAAGTAGCAGTGTCAACAATATTATTATGAAATAAAATGCTGCAAGTACTGTCAATGAAATTAAAAACATAATTGTTCCTAACCAACATAGGAATTGAAATAATGTTCTTAAGCCCGTTGGGAAAAACTAAAACATCCTATAAATTTAATACATGTCCAGATGATTAACATAAAGAAGTTGATCCAATGCGAGAAGCCACGACACTTTGCCCGCTGCCAACACTGATCAACACCTCTCCATGCTCCAGTTTTGTACTTTGCTACAGATCCTGATTCATTACATAAACGTGAGCACTAGCTCCAAAATCAAGTATCCACGAAGTGGAAAATACAGTTATAGAACAATTAGTTTCTAAAATAAAAAGTTCCATACCTGGTGTATTGCTTCGATTAGGGCATTCCTTTCTCCAGTGGCCAGGCTCACCACAGACAAGACACCTACTCGATTCTTTTAGCACTTCCTTAAGCTTTTTGTTCTTTCTTTTCTTGCTTCCTATTTCTCTTCGAGCCTTGAGGGATGCTTCCAGTTTTCCCTTTCTTTTGCCATACTTGTAGACATCCAATGGTACGTGTTCTGGATTGGAAATTGTATTCCCTTTTCTATTCTTCCTTATTTGTCTTTAAACGAGCTCGAGTTTGGTTGTGATCCCAGCTAAAGAACCCTCGATAACATTCTTGTCAAAATTCATGACGAAGTAGTAAAATGAATCAGGAAGTGACTGTAAAATGAGGTCAACTTGGATGTGAAGATCCATGTAGTAATCTAAAGACTTTAATTTTTCAATTAATGTCATCATCTTCAGTACATGATCTCCCACATTCTTATGTTCCCTCATTCTCGTTCTGAAGAGTTGCTTCGATATCATATACCGAACGTTTTTACCATTCTCTCCAAACATTGAGTCAAGATGGAGTATGATAAGAGGCATTTTTACGTGTTTTTAAGCCCCTTTGCGTTTATGTCTTAGGTTCATTTATCGCTTGATTCTTGCCACATGTGCGTTTAATTCGTGCATTAAGTGATTTCAGGTCTTAAATGGATACAATCAAAGAACGGGATGAAAAATGACGTATAAAACAAGTTTAGGCCAAATTGCTACGCACCCCTACGCCTAGGCGCCATCTTGCCCACGCCCGGGCGCCGTATCTACACCACTTTCCACGTTCGAGCGCTATTTCCGTATGTTTAGAGGCCGAATTCGATGAAGTTCCCTTCTACAATGTTGTAGAACTATATGTTAGCTTCAAATGAGGACTTGAATCATCCAAATCGGAGTTTCGTGGAGAAAGTTATGAATGAAATACGATTGCTGCGCAGGATACATTGCATTTAATTTCAGCATTCTGAATCCCGCGCCCAAGCGCCGTAATGCCACGCCTAGGCGTGTCCACACCCGAATTGAGATTCTTTTCAGCCAAAAGATCATCATTTGATGGGGGAATGGAACATTTAAAGCCAAGAGGTCATCACATGTATGAGAGGGATGTCATAAGTATGTTTCTTAATAGATCTACTTTAGGGAATTTTATACTACTCACTTTAAGAGTAGCGGAGGACACACTAGTGGGAGACACACACTAGGAGCTGATTTGTTGTGGTCTTCTTAAGGCATTTTTGAGGACAATGGACTAAGACATCTGGGAGGAGGGGAGAGAAAAAGGCATTTTGGCCATCACTTTTCACTCATCATCATTGATCACCATTCTTGATCACTTTTGGAGGGGAACAAAGAGAGAGGAGTTAAGGATTGAAGTTGAAGAGCAAAGATCCATCATCAATCAATTGAGGGAGTTTTAATTATTTGCATTTACATGTTTATTTCCATGAGTATGTATATGTTTGTATTAGATTTTCTTAAGGCTTTGATGAGAGGCTAATATTGTAGAACTAAGGCCATGTGAAGGCCAAATTTATGAATCAATATATGTGAAGTTGCTCTTTGTATTAATTCTCCTATTGCTTTGTGTGTTAATTCTATGCTTTTATTCCAATCATGTGTTTGATCACCATATGCTTGCTATCTTGCCTAATCTAGTTGTTCGAGAGAAAATAGATTAGGGTGCAAGAGAATTAACACATCATCCGAAACAAATGAGGGATTGCCCTAGAAATAGGTAAAGATTCCCGGGTGTTGTTAGCCGGATTCGTTCGGGGAAGCTCTAGAACGTTAATGCGTGATTTTTGATTAGATTCTCGGATAGACATATTTAGAGAACCGTCAATTAATCATAGGATTATTATGTGCCGAGACATCGGGTAATAGTTAATTTAGGAGTTTCCACCAAAGCAATAGGAGTCTAATAATTCGAAGAGTAGCTCATATATATTGACGAGTAGATTCGGTTGTAGCATGTGCCTTAGTCATTGTATCATACGTGAGATTAAATCTATAGTACGTTTCTCTTTGGTTCTTCGTTTGTTTAATCTTTTTCTTGCACTTTACTTTAATTGTCTTATCTTTTATCGAAAATCATTAACTAGAATTCAAGTCCTTGTGGTTCGACAACCCGGACTTTTTGTCCACTTATTACTACACACGTCTAGTGCACTTGCTATTATAGCACGTTAGCTTTTAGCGTGTCAAGTTTTTGGCGCCGTTGCCGGGGACTTGTTTATTTTAGTTTTTTTTATTTTTTTATTTTCGTTTACATTTTTTATAATTCTTAGTTTTCGTTTATTTCTTGATTTTCTTTTATTTTCGTGATTAGTCTAATTTTGTTCTTGTATTTAATTGTTAGGTTCTTGAGGTGCATGACCCGCTCCTCAAACAAGCCTCTATACGAGTTGGAGCCCGAAATTGAACGAGTTCTTAGGACTAGTAGGCGAGCAAGAGAAATGGCCAATAATCTCAACCAAAACCCAAATGGAAATTTCCCGGACATGAACTCACCGGAAACTAGGGAGTGGTTACAAGGCGTTCTACAAGCCATGCAAGCGGTACCTCCTCCACAACTCCCGTCGGTTCGGGGTAGCTTACCACCTAGGGTCCATACCATTCCGGGGCCCGTAGTCGTGCCTAATTTCTTCACACCAAACTCCCACATTCCGGCTCACATTTTTAATATGGTGCAAGGAGATCCTTTCTATGGAGAACCGCACGAATCACCACACGCTCATTTGGAAACCATAGATGAGACTCTTGTGACCATTCAATATCACCCACGAGATCTTGATGCGATTCGTCTAAGAGTCTTCCATTTCTCATTGAAGGATAGGGCGACAACATGGTACAAATCCTTACCTCCACAATCTATTACAACATGGAGTGAGTTGGTCGATGCCTTTTTAAATAAATTCTTTCCACCCTCAAAAATCAATGAGCTACGGAGTAATATAAAAGGGTTTAGGCAAAGGAGCAATGAATCTTTAGCCGAGGCTTGGGCTAGATATAAGGGCATGCTCCGTAAATGTCCCGATCATAATTTTGGGTTGAATGAACAAGTACTCCATTTCTATGATGGGGTTAGGTCACGTATTCGGCATAGACTCAACGCGGGTGCGGGAGGAGATCTCCTTGGGTTAGACTGTCAAAGTGTATGGGACAAAGTCGAACAGTTGGCCCGAGAAGACGAGCTTTACCCCGACGATGAAGAGGCCTCATCCTCTAAAAAGGTTGCTTGTATTGAGGAAGTAGTAGAGGAAGTAGTAGTCTTGGAACCGGAGGTTGGCAATGTTAATTATGTGGGGAATCAAAATAAACCTCGGGTGAACTTTCATATACCCGAGAATTTTCCAAAAAGGCCCAACCCCGCACAGAACGCACAACCGGGGATCTATCAACCGGGGATCTATCAAGCTCCACGACCACCCTTCAATAACCCACCCCCGAGGCAAGGCAATTTCAATGGACAAGGTCAAGGTCAAGTGCAAATGCGACCTCCCACAATCGATGAGAAACTAGATGCTCACATGAAAAAGTCCGATACATCTTTCAACGAACTTCGGGGTATGATAAAGGATATGTGTATGGAGATGAAGGATTTGCGAACACAAGTAGGGCAACTTTCTAATGCGGTTAACGGTAGAGCCCCGGGGACTCTCCCAAGCGACACGGAAAAGAACCCGAAGGTCCAATGCAATGCCATAGCCTTGAGAAGTGGCAAACAATTGGAGAATGACACTGCCAGTACATCCGCGCCCGAGCGCCCCGACCTGCACGCCCAGGCGCCTACAGATACGCGCCTAGGTGCCAATATATGTGCCCAGGCGCCACCCACAAACCTGCCAGATGCATATGTTCTGCATCCCGCGCCCGAGCGCCCAGAAATGCACGCCCAGGCGCCAACAGATCCGCGCCTAGGCGCCGATATACGCGCCCAGGCGCCGCCTACTGTTTCATTGGGTTTTCATCCGTCTAATCCAACGCTTTCTCCCCCTATCGAAGTTCGTCTCCCCTTCCCAAATGCTCACAAAAAGAAGAAAAAGGAGATGGATCCGAGCTTTCTTCGAATTTTGGCAATCCTTCGGGAAGTAAGAATTAATATTCCGTTTATTGACGCCATTCTCCAAATGCCGAATTATGTGAAGTTCTTCAAGGACATACTCTCCAACAAGCAGAAGTGGGAAGAGAATGAGACGGTGTGCCTCACGGAAGAATGCTCCGCCGTATTACTCAATAAATTGCCAACTAAGCTCCAAGATCCCGGGAGTCTCACAATCCCATGCACGATTGGATCCCTATCATTCAAGAAGGTGTTATGTGACTCGGGGGCCAGCATCAATCTTCTTCCATACTCACTGTTTAAAAAGCTAGGCCTTGGAAATCCCAAGCCGACCTCAATGAGCCTTCAACTAGCCGACCGATCGATCAAGAGGCCCAAGGGGATAATCGAAGACGTTATTGTCCAAGTCGACAAGTTTTATTTTCCCGTTGATTTCGTAGTACTCGACATGGAAGAAGATGTGGAGGTACCATTAATCCTAGGGAGACCATTCCTAGCCACGGGTAAGGCGGTAATTGACATTGCTAATGGTAAGCTTACCTTGAATGTGGGCGATGACAAAGTTACCTTTGATGTTTACAAAGTCCTTAAACATCCTATTGATCATGACTCGTGTTATCGAATTGATACATTTGACCATTTGATTGTTGAGTATTTACAGGACAATACAATTGAAAATTCTCTCGAACAGAATCTTATGAAATCCATGCAAGTGGACTCGGAGAAAGATGATCTAGTGGAAAAGGTTCTAAGCTTGGAGTACAAATCTTCCTCTCATTCGGGAGGATTCATCAAAGTTGATAGATCATTGTCAGGATCACCTCGCCCATCTATTGAAGAACCCCCTCTCTCGAACTCAAACCCCTCCCCTCCCACCTTAAATATGTGTACTTGAACGACGACGAAACACTCCCATTGATCATTTCCTCATCTCTTTCAGGATCACAAGAAGAGCAATTAATGACGGTGTTGAGATCTCACAAACGGGCTTTTGGGTGGAAACTTGCGGACATCAAAGGCATTAGTCCAGCGATATGTATGCACAAAATACTTATGGAGGACTCCACCAAGCCTACACGCCAACCCCAAAGGAGATCAAACCCACAAATCCAAGAGGTAGTAAAGAAGGAAGTGATTAAACTGCTCGACTCAGGTATAATCTATCCTATTTCTGATAGTGCGTGGGTGAGCCCTACCCAAGTGGTGCCTAAGAAAGGGGGGATAACGGTAATTGAGAATGCGAATAATGAGCTTATCCCAACTCGTATAATTAGTGGGTGGCGTGTATGTATAGATTACCGTAAGTTGAATGATGCCACACGTAAGGATCATTTCCCCCTCCCCTTTATTGACCAAATGCTTGAACGATTAGCCGGGCATGATTTCTATTATTTTCTAGATGGTTACTCCGGCTATAATCAAATTGCCATAGATCCTGAGGACCAAGAGAAAACCACTTTCACTTGTCCTTATGGCACATTTGCTTATAGAAGGATGCCATTTGGCTTGTGTAATGCCCCGGCCACTTTTCAAAGATGCATGATGGCTATTTTTCATGATATGGTTGAAGATTTCCTTGAAATTTTTATGGATGACTTTTCTGTTTTCGGAACAACTTTTGATATTTGTCTTGCTCATCTAAATGTTGTGCTTAAACGTTGTGAAGAAACCAACCTTGTTTTGAATTGGGAAAAATGCCATTTAATGGTTCGGGAGGGGATTGTGCTTGGCCACAAGATCTCTCAAAAAGGGATCGAAGTGGACCAAGCCAAGATTGAGGTCATTGAAAAACTTCCCCCGCCCACATCGGTAAAAGCTGTTAGGAGTTTTCTCGGGCATGCTGGTTTCTATAGGCGATTCATCTTGAATTTCTCTAAAATTGCGAAACCGTTGTCTAATTTGCTTGTTAAAGATGCACCTTTTGATTTCAATTCTTCTTGTATGCAGGCCTTTCTTGATTTGAAGGAACGCTTAGTTTCCGCCCCTATCATGTCATCCCCCGATTGGAGCTTACCATTCGAATTGATGTGTGATGCGAGTGACACCGCGGTTGGAGCGGTCCTTGGCCAAAGGAAGGAAAAGGTATTTCGAACCATTTACTATGCTAGTAAAACTCTTAACGATGCACAATTGAATTATGCCACCACGGAAAAAGAATTACTCGCCATAGTCTTTGCATTCGATAAATTCCACTCTTACCTCGTGCTAAACAAAGTGATAGTTTACACCGATCATTCGGCTTTAAAATATTTGCTTGCCAAGAAAGATGCTAAACCAAGACTTCTTAGGTGGATTTTGTTACTCCAAGAATTTGATTTAGAGATAAAAGACAAGAAAGGCACCGAAAATGTAGTAGCCGACCACCTCTCACGATTAGAGCTAGTGAATGATCCGTTAGATGAGACACCAATTCGTGAGGAATTCCCGGATGAACACCTCCTTGCTATTTCTGAAAAAATTTCACCTTGGTATGCTAACTTTGCCAATTACATTGTTACGGGCCGTCTTCCCCCGGATATCACTTTTCATCAAAAGAAGAAATTTTCTATCTGATGTAAAGCAATATCTTTGGGACGAACCCTTTTTATTCAAAGTTTGTGCAGATGGTTTAATTCGACGTTGCATACCCGAAACGGACGTGCATGCTATCCTATCTCATTGTCATGATATGGCGGTAGGTGGCCATTTTGGGCCTTCCAAAACGGTAGCTAAGATCCTCCAATCAGGTTTCTTCTGGCCTACTCTTGTTAAAGATGCACATCATTATGTCAAATCTTGTGATCGCTGTCAACGAATGGGGAACATCTCTAAACATCATGAAACGCCCTTAAATAGCATGTTAGAGTGTGAGTTGTTTGATGTATGGGGTGTGGATTTCATGGGCCCTTTCCCCAGTTCTTGTTCAAATAAATATATCCTTGTTGCGGTAGACTATGTCTCCAAATGGGTGGAAGCCGTGGCCTTGCCTACTAATGATGCTCGGGTTGTCACTCGTTTTCTGAAGAAGCATATTTTTACTCGATTTGGAACTCCCCGAGCCATCATTAGTGACGGGGGCACCCACTTCTGCAACAGGCAGTTTGAACTTTTATTGACCAAGTACGGGGTGAAGCATAAAATTTCGACCCCATACCACCCACAAACTAGTGGCCAAGTGGAGGTCTCGAATAGGGAGATTAAGCGTATTTTAGAAAAAACTGTCAACGCATCAAGAAAGGATTGGTCCCTTAAATTGGATGATGCTCTTTGGGCTTATCGGACCGCCTATAAAACCCCAATTGGCATGTCCCCGTATCGTCTTGTTTTTGGCAAAACATGTCACTTGCCCGTTGAACTCGAGCATCGTGCTTATTGGGCCATTAAGTTTCTAAATTTTGACTCTCAAAGTGTAGGTACACAACGTTTGCTACAACTCAACGAGCTCGAAGAATGGCGTCATCTTGCCTATGAGAACGCAAAACTCTATAAGGAGCGGACCAAAATGTGGCATGACAAACATATTCTCCCCCGGGAATTCCACAAGGGAGAGCGGGTGTTGCTATACAACTCTCGACTCCGACTCTTCCCCGGGAAGCTTAAGTCTCGATGGTCGGGCCCATTTTTGATTTCCCAGGTCTATCCATCCGGCGCCGTCGAGCTTACAACAGATAAAGGACATACTTTCTTGGTCAACGCTCAACGTCTAAAACCTTACTTAGGGATGGATGGACCAAGAGACAAAGAGTCCTTCGTCCTCGCGGACCCTTCGTGATTCTTCGCTTTCAGTCGAGCTAATGACTCTAAACTAGCGCTTCTTGGGAGGCAACCCATGTTTTCTTTCCGTTTCCTTTTCTTTTTCCCTTATTATCCCGTTTGTTGCTTTATTTTCTAGTCTTACATCTTTGTTAGTTTGTGTTTTAAGTGTTTTGTTTCTTCCCTTTTGAAACAGGAAATGAAATTCTTTACAAAATATTTCTGAACGGGGCGCCCAAGCGCCGAGAAAACAGGCGCCTAGGCGCCCGGTTCTGAAAGGGGCGCCCAAGCGCCGAGAAAACAGGCGCCTAGGCGCCCGGTTCTGAAAGGGGCGCCCAAGCGCCGAGAAAACAGGCGCCTAGGCGCCCGGTTCTGAAAGGGGCGCCCAAGCGCCGAAACAACGCCCGCCTAGGCGCGGGCATTACCAGTAAAAAAATTCCAGGTACGCTGTGTCGCGCGCCTAGGCGCCCAAACACGCGCGCCTAGGCGCCCGTTTCTGATTTAAACAAATTTGTGGGTCAAACGGTCAAAATTCTTCACAAACTCTTCACAACTCCTCTCCCAAGCGATTTCCGGCGACACTCTCACCTTTTCCGGCCATCTCCACCGTGTTTCACCGCCACTTTCCATCAACATCACTCGCTGCACAGTGGCCCCTCCTTCACATCCAACTCGGTGCGAAAATTTTGGGGAAAAAGGTGAGTTTTGGCTTTACCCTTCTTCCAATTCCGATTCATAGACGACGAGTAGGTGCCTTACATTATATTTTGAGGATTATTTGGGGCTTCGTCCGATTGTGGATTGAATTTTTTTTTGTTTGAGGACTTCTATTGAATTTGTGGATCGTAATCAAAAAAAAAATTGAGGGTTGTTGTTGTTGAATTGGATGATCTATTGTTATCAATTTGTGGGTTGAAATTGAATTTGTGGGTTGTTGTTGTTGAAATTGGATGCTATTTTGTTGATTAAATTGTGGATTATTGCTTAAAGAATTGAGGAATCGGTTAAATCCGTGGATTGTTGCTAGATTGTGGGTTGCTCTTTGATTTTGGTGTGTTGTTGGGCGTTGACGATTGTTGTATTGGGTTGGTTGCATTTGGGTTGATTTGAGTAGTTGAGAAGTTGATCATTGTTGTTGCAAATGACGAGAACTACCAACAGACCGTCCAAGGGTAAGAAAAAAGTGGGTGAGGGTTCCTCTAATGAGCCCGAGACTCCCGATAATACCCGTTTTGAAAACTCCCAAGTCCAAATTATGTGTCAGAGTTTGAGCACCCCCCGCACCCTTATTAAGGAGCACTATTTAACCACCCGGGGACAGCCCTCTGTGCACGAATTGATACAGTTCATCGCTTACAGTTTTTCTGTCAAAAGCCCGAGGCCATTCGTCTTCCTTGGGTCCTGGAATTCTTCAGCTCCGGGTTTATGATGAGATTGAGACACGAGGATGGCTGGGGACTACCCTTTTGGTCCGGGGCAAACATGTCAATTATGAGTTGAGACAGATTAGGGAGAGCATAGGCACCCCGACCCCTCAGACATGCGAGTTCACCACTCTTTACAATGCAGGGCGCCTCCGAGTTAGCCTGTCGGATATTTTGGGGTTATTGGCCGAGAGGGGTGGGAATGGGTACCCGGAGAAGCTCATGTCCCCCGTAGGGCTCTATTACCCGAGGCTGCTTTCTGGCTCGACTTCATCCGATTCAATTTAATACCGAGTACCAATCGATCAGAGGCAAACAAGGAACGGGCCACCCTCATCTACGCTATTATGTCCAAGAAAGCTGTGGACTTTGCCCGGGTAATCCACAAGTCTTTGACGGACCACTTTAGGAAGTTGAAGAATGAGTTAGGGCCGTTGATTAACAAAGAATTGGCTAAGCAAAAGGGAGAAGGTCCCACTCGGAAGATTCCCATCATTCTCCCGTCACTGATCACAGCTTTATGCAAGGCGGCTAAGGTTCCCACATTTCCTATGGAGCGTACTGAGCTTCCTGGTTCTTATCTCACCGTGGTAGATGACGACTCCCAGGCTCCTCCACCACCAGCTACTTCCAAGAGGCCTCGCCCGTCTTCATCCCGGTCTACTAGCTCCCCACAGTTTCCACCTATGGATGCCGCCGCCATTAGACAATTAAAGGATGAATTGAGGGATGAGTTGCGAGATGAGATGAGGGTGGTCATGTCCGACACTTGTGCTTATTTCCGTCAGCTTTTTGTAGAGCATGATGCGTTGTCGGTTGGGGGCCGTTTGATTATTCTGCTCCTCCACCTTACCCGCACCCCCCGCCTCAGCAGCCCGCAGATATGCACGAGTCAGGTGCTCTCGTTCCTGAAGGAGGTGATGATGAGGCTCATAATGATGAGGGTAGCCCGTTGATTGATTTGGATGATCTCGGCGGAGCGGATGAGGATTACATTGACCGTTTTGGCACCACCGATTAGGCTTATCTTGTTTTATTTCCATGCATGTTTCTTTTTGTTTTTGGATATCTTTTGTTGGGTTGTTGGATATTTTATGTTTTATGTTTGGATGCTTGATGTTTTCTTTCCATGCATGTTTCTCATTTTTTGTTGTCTCGTTTTGTTTTATTCTATTCTATCCAATGTTTGATGCTCTGTATGGCTAGCATTTGTTTACCTATGTAGTGATCGACACAGTGATTGCCATCCGTGGACTTGATTGCCTTAAGTGGACTCGGGTTTGCTTTTCAGCTTCCCCATGGTGACGTGTACTTTGCCCTTTTTTTTTTTTTTTTTCAAACATTGAGGACAATGTTCATGATAAGTGGGGGGGGGGGGGGGGGGGTATACTAGATCCATTATAGTCATGTTGATTCATGTTTTACATATTTCGGTCCAAGTTTGGGGGGTGCTGTACCTCTACATGTGAAATGTGTGCAATTTTAATTTATTTTTTTTTGGATAGAATTTCAACCCTTCACTTGAGGCATTGAGTATGGTTAATTTGAATACATGGTATGTTTTCTCTATCAATTTGGTTTTTAATGGCTATACACATCGTTCCTTGCTTATGGGATCCTAACTAGACTAGATTAACCTTAAGATGATTCACATATGCACCTAAATCGAAGGTAGAGGAGTTGAGTGGGCAATCATTTTGAAACACTTAAAGGCTTGATCCCGGAAATATCAACTTAGAATTTTCACATGTGTTATGAGTTGAGAACATTAACTTCGTGTGTTTAATAATAATAAAAAGAGGTTGAACATTGGTATGACTGAAAAAGTCAGGTTTAATAGATACTGGGGGCGAAGAGCACCATGCCTAGAATACTGTACTATTTTGCTAATTTGAGCTAAGCTCAAGCCAATGCAAGTGTTAAGTGAATAAGGACCTAGTTTGATTTTGTGGTCTTTGACACTCGAGCGATTAAGCCCTTAGGAGTGTCTCCACATTTGATACCCTAAAGCCATCTGGTTTAGGAGTTATTGGCCTAAAACTCGTTACACGGGTGTCATAGAAAGCCTAAGAGGATCAAACATTGGACATGGTCTAGCCTCTAATGTTTCGAGTTGAAAGTGCATAAGATAAATCCGAAAGTGGAATGAAGTGATGAATTTTTAAGTGGCTATGAAGTTGTATTCAATTCTCGTACCATGTGAATAATCAAAAGTTGATAAATATGGGGTTAATGTTTGAAAAGTGGTAAGAATGCCACTTGACTATAATACTTGAGATTTATTACACTACACCCTTAGGATGATCTTTTCAATGTTAAGGCGTAACATGAGCAAATGTGTGATGTGTATATATTTGTAATATGAGCTTAAACAGATGAATTCATACCATTGTGTGCTATTAATCATTGTAATTTACGTTGAGTGATCGGGGTTGAGAATCTTTCGATTTTGTGGGTATATCGTCTGCAAACCCTCACGAGACTATAACTCGTCCTTTGAGGAAACTAAAAGGTTCAAAGGCTTGTTGCATTCGCTAAATGCAACCGTTTACTCCACGAAAGTGAGTTAGGTAGTTTTCTTTTTGTTTCTCTCTTTGATTGATGATATTTCCTTATTTTAAAACTCTTATTGCTCGAGGACGATCAATTGATAAGTGTGGGGGTGTTGATAAGAGGCATTTTTACGTGTTTTTAAGCCCCTTTGCGTTTATGTCTTAGGTTCATTTATCGCTTGATTCTTGCCACATGTGCGTTTAATTCGTGCATTAAGTGATTTCAGGTCTTAAATGGATACAATCAAAGAACGGGATGAAAAATGACGTATAAAACAAGTTTAGGCCAAATTGCTACGCACCCCTACGCCTAGGCGCCATCTTGCCCACGCCCGGGCGCCGTATCTACACCACTTTCCACGTTCGAGCGCTATTTCCGTATGTTTAGAGCCGAATTGGATGAACGTTCCCTTCTACAATGTTGTAGAACTATGTGTTAGCTTCAAATGAGGACTTGAATCATCCAAATCGGAGTTTCGTGGAGAAAGTTATGAATGAAATACGATTGCTGCGCAGGATACATTGCATTTAATTTCAGCATTCTGAATCCCGCGCCCAAGCGCCGTAATGCCACGCCTAGGCGTGTCCACACCCGAATTGAGATTCTTTTCAGCCAAAAGATCATCATTTGATGGGGGAATGGAACATTTAAAGCCAAGAGGTCATCACATGTATGAGAGGGATGTCATAAGTACGTTTCTTAATAGATCTACTTTAGGGAATTTTATACTACTCACTTTAAGAGTAGTGGAGGACACACTAGTGGGAGACACACACTAGGAGCTGATTTGTTGTGGTCTTCTTAAGGCATTTTTGAGGACAATGGACTAAGACATCTGGGAGGAGGGGAGAGAAAAAGGCATTTTGGCCATCACTTTTCACTCATCATCATTGATCACCATTCTTGATCACTTTTGGAGGGGAACAAAGAGAGAGGAGTTAAGGATTGAAGTTGAAGAGCAAAGATCCATCATCAATCAATTGAGGGAGTTTTAATTATTTGCATTTACATGTTTATTTCCATGAGTATGTATATGTTTGTATTAGATTTTCTTAAGGCTTTGATGAGAGGCTAATATTGTAGAACTAAGGCCATGTGAAGGCCAAATTATGAATCAATATATGTGAAGTTGCTCTTTGTATTAATTCTCCTATTGCTTTGTGTGTTAATTCTATGCTTTTATTCCAATCATGTGTTTGATCACCATATGCTTGCTATCTTGCCTAATCTAGTTGTTCGAGAGAAAATAGATTAGGGTGCAAGAGAATTAACACATCATCCGAAACAAATGAGGGATTGCCCTAGAAATAGGTAAAGATTCCGGGTGTTGTTAGCCGGATTCGTTCGGGGAAGCTCTAGAACGTTAATGCGTGATTTTTGATTAGATTCTCGGATAGACATATTTAGAGAACCGTCAATTAATCATAGGATTATTATGTGCCGAGACATCGGGTAATAGTTAATTTAGAAGTTTCCACCAAAGCAATAGGAGTCTAATAATTTGAAGAGTAGCTCATATATATTGACGAGTAGATTCGGTTGTAGCATGTGCCTTAGTCATTGTATCATACGTGAGATTAAATCTATAGTACGTTTCTCTTTGGTTCTTCGTTTGTTTAATCTTTTTCTTGCACTTTACTTTAATTGTCTTATCTTTTATCGAAAATCATTAACTAGAATTCAAGTCCTTGTGGTTCGACAGCCCGGACTTTTTGTCCACTTATTACTACACACGTCTAGTGCACTTGCTATTATAGCACGTTAGCTTTTAGCGTGTCAGAGTAGTATGTCTTTTGCATTCTCCATCCTTTCATGAGAGCTTTGCAACTCATTGCACATTGAGTTCAACATGTATCCTCTAGCTCAATGATTATCATAGGCCCAGTCCATGTAGGAAATTCAAACCCTTTCATCTTCCTATATTGCCGGTACAGGAGGATGTCTGAGTTCTAGTACATACTCAATGGACTCGCTAGTTAGGACCATTCTCAAGTTTGTGAGCCATTCTATGTAGTTTGGTCCGGTCAAAGTGTATCTTTTTATCAAATCAGATAAGGGTTAGGTGACATTGTGAGAGAGAGATAATTAGCAAATAACTGCAGACAAGTAAAAGAACTTATTAGATTCTAATGTAATTATTGTTCCAAGTTTAAATTAAGGAATTTTAAAATAAACTTGGCTCCCACTACATTTTTCGAAAATTCACACTCCCACTGTGAAATTCGGAAGTCATCGTTGGAAGGCTTCGTAGTGGTGATTGAGTTCTTTAACTAGATTAATAGGTTGCAACCTTTTGCTGGTATTTGGCCTAATCAATCTATTAAAATGATGTCCAATATCAACCCATCAAATGGATGATTCAATCTCTTTGTCCATTATTCTTCAAATCTCAACCTTTTAACGATCTTATTGATTTATAAATAATTTAAGTTCAACCCACTGACTATCTATTAGTCTAACAGTTGAATTTCACCTTGCAACCTTTTGCTGTTATTTGGGGTGAAACTTGTTTTCGACCAACGACATTTCATGCACTTAGGAAAAATATATAATATATTTCAATATATAACCCCCATTGCTTAGGGACGATATTATATATTAAATATCATTTTAATTTCTTCTAAGTTCAGTGGAGGACAGGATACCTAATACCCTTTACTAACTTAATATTTTTCAAAGTGGGAGAATTTAATTATTTATTAGGTCTCACTTTGCACATTAATCCATTTCATATCATGCATACAAAACATGGATTAAAATAAATAAATAGCAATCCTAGAAAGCTACATGATTCATGGACTATATTTCCTATATTGAAACAAGCCAATGTTTCAATCATAAAATAAAAAGAAACTATACTAAAGCTTCCAAAGCTCCTTCTTGAATCTCCTCGGCTCGACTTGAATTTCTCCTTTGGGCCTATTCTATTTCTATCTATTACATTCAATATATTTTCACCTATACAAAATTTATCTAGAAAGAAAATAAAAATAGGCTCAAAAAGGCCTTTACAACCCTTACAATTAAAAATGAACCTAAGTCCATGAATCATGTCTCCCATCACATAACATGTCAAACATGATATTGTTCACATAACCCACGAAAACCATATATGCTAATTTCTAATTAAATTCAAAATTTATTTATGTTTTCATATTCTTGAGGAAACTAATTTATTTAATTCTATTTGAAAAATTCAACTTTAGTGAGCTCCAATTAATTTTCTAATAAAATCAAATTTTAATAAAAAATTAACTTCTAAGTTCATTAAATTAATTTTACAATAGATGTAATCTAATTTAATTCAAAGTCCAACTTTAATTAATATTAGATTTGATGAAAATAAATATACTTTTATCAAATAATTAATATTATTTATTTTTGTATTAAAATCCAATTTTAATCAAATTTAAATAATATATATTATTTAATAAGTGACCCGGTCACCCATGGATAGACCCGGTTCCGATTGCAAACCCGTGTGTTTTAAAAAACACATGGGTGGCGAGCCCGATTACGGGTGATGGGCCGTTCAGCATCCCATCGCGCGCTGTGCGCGCGCAGACCAATTTCTCCAGCTAGTGGAGACTTCGCTGTTGGCAGCGACGGGTCAACGCCATAATTTGCAATTTTATATTTATCCATTATATTAAAATTACATAAAATCCAATTTTTATTAATTTCTAACGAACGAAAATAAATAATTCCTCAAGAACACAAATAACGCGAAATCCACATATCTAATCATGCATCAACAAAAAATCATAAATCATGTATAAATATCACATAACTTACATACACCGAACCCCTCGATTTGGCTTTGATATCACTGATGGGGAAAAATTACCAAACGCAGCAGAAAACAAAATTTGAAATATTTTAGAATTTTTCCCATAACAGGATCAATCCCGTGGTTTTATCACACGTATGTACGATAGGGTAAAATAAACTTTAACCGTTGTAGCGTAGTGGTTGATAATTCCTACGATCTTGAATTCTTCAACTTCTTCTAGAAATTACTCCGGTTGAAACTATGATGATCCAAGCAGTCCAATTGTTCTGTCTCTAAATTGTCTCGCCGAAAAATAGTTAATGAAATTTTTTTCCTCCTTTTCTTGCTGTTAGGCGACAGCTAGAGAGAGAACAAGGGAGAGAAATTCTATTTCTTGTGGTGTTGTGTAATATAACTTATGACCTAGACTTATAACTAATGTGATATTTATATCACTTAAGTTATTACCTTGGGCTAAAATTAAGCCCATGGAACACGCCTAGTAGCCGCCTCCATATAGGGCTTGGTGTGCCACTTGGTGCATCAATTTGAGCTTAGTGTAATCTAATATTTAATTAATTAATTTAATCCAATTAATTAATCTAATTAAATAATAGATAACTTAATTAATTTTATTTCTCCAAGAAATAATATATTAATTAAATTATAACTGAATTAACTTACTTCCTCAAATAATTAATTTCATTTATTTAATTTTAAGTATCCATTACTGAAAATATTATCACAAGAAATATTTCATTTTTCCATCATTTTTTCTTTTAAAGCGTGACTCTTTAGGTTCATCTATATTTGACAGTGGGATGATTCTATTGAATATGGGTGCCACCTAACCAGTCAAGTGGTCCATATTTTAACCCAAATAAGATGAAATGATTAGATCATTTTTACCTTGCCACTTGTAAATACCGTGTGAATATAAACTCTTCGTTTTCTTTTCCCGGTCAAGTGAGAGTCATGGTTTTTAGTCAAACTCACTAACTTGACACTAAGCTATATTTATAATAAGTTCAGATCAGTGAATGCTTTGGCCAAAGACTTTAAGATCTAACTTACTTATAAACGCATAGGATAATTCCTCGTTCACTTACGAGGGAACGAATCCTATCTTGGATACCAGTTAAGATTACTACTTGCCCATTAGGTTGCAGTTCGAGGTTGACCCCACCAATGAGTGAATTGGCCTAACTACTCTAATGATGAACCTAATGTCACAAGTATATCTTCAACTCGATTCTTCAAGTCTAAAGTTCAGACACACCTATTACAATTAATCAATTCTGTCATTGACTTTCAAAAAGTGAAAAACCCATGTGACAGAATCGATGTGAGTCATGTCTGAGTGCCACTATCTCTATCAGTGCAACTATGATATAAGTTCTCCACTACTTCCTAGTGATTGAAGGACACCTTTCACGTCAAAACTCATATCATACAATTCTTCATGATTTCCAATGCCCAATTGAAAATTTTTGACTTGCAGACTATTTTAGTATACAAGTATCAAACTCCTCTAGTGCCTTAGAGAGTTAACTCTTATGTTCATGGACTTATAGATGATTACTATATATAAATGCCAATATAAAAGTAAACAACTAAAATGCCTTTTTTTGATTGATTATAAACAATTACAATTTGATAATGTCCTATCATTTACTAATCCTCTCGTGGCATTTGAGGACATTAATCTAACACACATCGAGGTGGAGAATACACGAGTGCCGAATTTGGTGAGTTCTTGATAGAACAAGGAATATTATCACAATTAACTCCTTCTGCAACTCCACAACTTAATGAGGTAGCTGAACGCCAAAATAGAATGCTATTGGATATGGTTCGATCGATGCTTAGCTATACGGACCTTTACATATTGTTGTTGGGCTTTGCATAGCTTACTGCAGCACATATCTTGAACAGTTGTCCATCTAGGTATGTCCCTAAAAATCCTTATGAGATATGGAGTGGAAAGACGCCAAGTCTTAAACACATAAGAATATGGGGTTGTCCAGGCTACGTGAAAAAGACAAAGATGGAGACATTTTAAGATTGATCTTTAAAAGGTCAATTCGTTGGTCTCCCAGAAGATTCTATTGGATACCTCTTCTACCTGTACGATGTTCAAATAGTCATTGTAGCACTACATGCTTACTTTCTCGGAGATGAATTAGTTCGAGAAGGTGGTGCAGAAAGAAAGATTGTTCTGGAAGAACAAAACGAAACCCTTTAGAGACCTCTGTTTAAGAAACTCAAAATGAACCTACCCAAACGCAATCACTATCCCATTGATCGAGTAGAGTATCTCAACCGCCTGATATAGTTATCTGCTATAGGGAGAGCATAATTTGTATGTCGTAGCGAAAGGAAAATATGGAGATTATCCCTCTACTTTTGAACATGCAACGGTGGACATAGACTATGCAAAATGGTTTGACACTATGCGAAATAGTAGACCACCCCGGAAAATTGCACAAATAGGTTGCAAATGGATTTACAAGAGAAAGATTGGTCCAAATAGCAAGGTGGATACCTATAAAGCCAGGCTAGTCATGAAGGGATATAGTCAAAAAAGAGGGCATTGACTATGAGGAAACCTTCTCGCCAGTAGCTATGATCAAATCCATTAGGATTATACTTGCACTAGCCACACACCTAGATAATGAAATCTGGAAAATGGATGTGAAGATCGTGTTCTTAAATGGATTCCTCAAGGAAGACATCTATATGGAACAGCCCGAGCGTTTCATATCCAATAAAGATTCTCATAAGGTGTGTAAATTGAGTAGATCAATTTATGGACTCAAACAAGCATCGCCGAGCTGGAATCTTCATTTTGATGAAGAAGTTAGGAACTATGGTTTTATCAAGAATGAATATGAACCATGCGTTTACAAGAAAACCAGTGGGAGTAAAAAATTATTTTTGTTCTTATACATAGACATTCTACTATTAGGAAATGATATAGCCTTATTGACTTTTGTCAAAGTATGGATTTCAAGCACGTTTTCCATGAAAGACTTAAGAGAGGCCACCTATATCCTTAGAATTCGCATCTATAGGGATAAAGCGAATAGGAAAATAGAGCTTTCCCAAGCCCCCTACCTAGAAAAAGTTCTGAAAAGGTTCAGAATGGAAAAATCTAAAAGAGGTCTGTTGCCCATAAGACATGGACTTCATATCTTAAAAAATCGATGAGTCCTCAAAATGAGGATGATCGAAAGAGAATGAATGGAGTCTCCTATGCATCTGTAGTAGGGAGTCTCATATATGCTATATTATGCATGAGATTGGACATTGCCTATGCTGTGAGCATGGTAAGTAGGTTTCAAGCTAACCCAGGGGAAAAACATTGGATCACTGTAAAGTGTATCCTTGAGTACTTAAGAAGAACTAAGGATATGTGTTTGACATATAGAGATGGGGAACTAAAGCTAGAAGGTCACACTTACTCTGAATTTCAGTCAGATGTCGATGACCGCAAATCCATCTTAGGATTTGTATTCATTTTAAACAGTGGAGCAGTGACTTGGAAAAGCTTGAAGCGAAGCACAACTGCTGATTCGCCCACAGAAACTGAATATGTTCTGTTTGGATAAAGAAGTTCGTAGCAAAAGTTCAAGTGGTTCCTAGCATGGAGCTCCTGTTGCCATTTTTCTGTGACAACGATAGAGCCATCGCACAAGCTAAGGAACCTAGGTCTCACAACAAGTCCAATTGAGAAAAGATATCACATCATTAGATAGATTGTTGGAAGAGTCGACATCACAGAGAATAGATTAGCAAATAACATTGCTGACCCACTGACCGGGCCACTATCACAGGCGGTGCTAGAGCGACATCTGGAACAGATGGATATTAGATACCATATCGATTGACATTGAGTGAAAGTGAGAGATTTTTAGGAATATGCCCTCCATGTCATCGAGGAATTAGATTGTATAGGGCATTTAGCTTTATGTTATACAAACTATCTTTAATTAATAGAAGACGTTTATTTTTTGTCCATATCAATCTTAATGACATTAATAAAGTGTAGAACAAATAAGTCTTGAGTGATCAAGAGGGAGCTTCTACTCCTCATGGTTTGAAGAGATCGACACTAGAAATGTCGATTCCTTGATTACTTAAAAAGGGTTCACAAGTTAAAGAGTCTTGATTGGGCATTATAACTAGACTTGTATGACACAAGCTTTGACAAGGAGGGTCAGTCGGTCACTATGGAATAGTGGGAGTTAGGGCCATAAACATATCAATGGAATTGATATGTTTGAACATAGCTCACCGTAATTCAATCACATGGGTAATTACTTGGTTATTGTGAATGATTGAGTTACAGGTCATGGTAGTGTGCGTGGGCCTTAGACCTAAGGATTCATGAAGGTTGTACTTGTGACACTGAATGAGTTATTGGAGTAGTTAGATCCAATTCACCCGTAGGTAAGATCAACCCCGAAGTGAAGTTCGGATGGACAAGTAGCAATTGTTCCGTGATTGCCAATATGGGATTCACTGTCTCGGGTAGTAAATGAATTAACGTCCTGTGCAATCATAGGTAAATGAAATTATAAGTCTTTGGCCAAAGCAGGAAAACTAACTTGTGTGGAACACAAAGGGTAGTTTGGTAATTTCATCTTATTATGATATTAAGCACAACATCGAGTTCTGTGAGTTTGATACAAACCATGACTCTCACTTGATCAAAATGTTACAGTGAAGGACTTATATTCACATGGTATTTGTGACCAAAAGGCTCGTATTGATTTAATATTTTTTATCTCAATTGGGTTTCGGTGTGAGTCCACGTGATTGACTAGGTGACACTCACATCCTTGGTTTTCTCCCAATGCCAATTGAAACGAACCTAGAGAGTCACGCTTTCAAGGAATTAAGCGAAAAAATTCTTTCATTGTCAAATAATATAAATTAGGTAATTTGTCATTTGATGAACAAATTAATTTATTTTATTAAGTAGATTAATGGAAATAAATTAATAATAAATATTCATCCTATCCTAAATTAATTGTTAGATTAATTAATTTAGTTGATTATTAATTAATATCATATTTTAATTAGATTAAAATATGTTGGATTTAATTAATAAATGGACTAAGTTGAAAGTCAACTTAGCCCATTAGGATTGGAGGTAGGCGTGTATATGGGATTAATGGGCTTAAGGAATTAATTAATTACAAGCCCATGATCCCATATAAATATACATTACCTAGTTGAAAAAACCTAAGACTCTCATAATAAACTTGACAACAAAGAAAAGAAGAGAAAAAACTCTCTCCCCCTTCACTCCTAGGCTTCGGCCACCACTGAGCCAGAGGAGGAGGATTTTTCTTCAAGTCTTTTTTCTAACGTGATATCTAGAGGCAGGGATCTAGGATTGCTGCTATTGTGTAGATCAAGACTTCGAATTCTACAATAAGGTTAGTAAATTGATGAATGCTGATTTTATTTTTTTATTTTATAAAATCATTAAAACCTAAAAGTGATCCATTTGTGAATCCATATATGTTTTTATTTCTGCTGTGCATGAATCAAGATTCACAACACTAGGACTTTCATGGTAAAATTTGGGGTTACATTAAAATGGATAAATGGGGTTTTCCTAATTTTAGAAATTGTATTTTGTGTCGAGAGTAGTACTATTTGTTTCACTTGTATATTAATTGAAACTTGTGGTACTTCTTCTATAGGAGTAATTCATGTTTTGGAACTTTTGGCACAATGGATTGTAAAGGGAGGAAGTACTCCACTTTTTCTTATGATTTACTTTGGGGGTTTTCTAAAAGGAGTAAGTACTCCTTATTTAGGTGTGGTGATTATTACTTGTAAATTTTGACAAGGCTATGGACTTAATATAAAAGGGAGAGGGGCCCGAAAAATCCTCCCACCATGTCATGGTGGTTTTTGTTTAAAAAAAAATTATTTTTTTGGAAAAATAAATTTTATTGTTTTATAATTATATTAAAGTTATTATAACTATTAATAGTATACAATTAAGATAATACGAATATCATAATTTTTCAAAATACTTCTGCATAACCCTCTTCCATTCCGGATCGATTGGATTAAACTTCGTCTTCTACAATTGTCACTTTCATTGAGTTTGTCTGCGAACTCTTGAATGACCAACTAACCGGATCCAACCAAGAAAAATAACTATACACATTGGTCTTGCAATTGCAAAACAATTTGCCTTCAGTTTCTTTTCTCGGACCAACAACCCAAAAAGCAGCAGTTTTTTTGCAGTAAAATTTTGGGATCTTATACCGCAAATCAAGAGCAACTTCTTTTGAAGTTGATGATTTTTGTGAATTGTAAGACATTCTAGACAAATAAAATAATTTCACTTTAGTCAATTTTATTATGTAATTGAATAATAAGTAAAAAAAAGTTTGAAAGGAAAGACAATTCTTACCAGTTTTGAGAGGGGATGAAAAACCTGTGTCAAATTCTGATATGGGGGGGGGGGGGGGGGGGGGGGGTGATAAAAGAGTAGCTAGGAGGGGTTTAAGATATAAAGGTACATGGAGGGGTATTTTAGCGATTTATCAACCACTTTAACATTGAAAAATGACCAAAAAATGTGCTGCATAGAATCCACTTTAACATTGAAAAATGACCACTTTAACACCTTCTATTACTTTCTAACGTAGAGGGGATTCTATGCAGGGTTTTCATTATCACAGGGGCATATCAGACTATTTTTGTAACACAGGGGGGATGTGTGTAGGTTTCGTGTTCCACAGGGGTGTCAAATGAAATTTTCCCTTAAATATATATATATATATATATATATATATATATATATATATATATATTAAAAGATGGACTAAGTTGACTAGGCCAACTTATCCCATCATGGACGTCCACTAGGGGCCTGGGAGATGCGCCACATGGGCTTAAAGTTTGAGGATTATTTACTCCTCAAACTCTTAAGCTAAATCTAACCCTAGTACACAATACACAAAAGAAAAGGAAAAATCCTCTCCCCTCTACTCTTCCTAGGCGTCTACCATCATCAAAGGAGAGTCTCGGGGAGCTTTTGAAGGCTTGTTTCACGTGAGGCTTTAGAGACAGGAATTCATCAGAGTTGTTGTTACGCGAATTGCAAATAAACGAATCAAAAGTTATTTGATTTTGTGTATGTTTTTCATAAAATTATTGAAAATCATCAAAATCACATTAAAGTGATTTGACTCTAGGAATCCTTTTATTTCCGCTGCATTTTTCGTTCATTGGATTCCTAACAATGAGGTCCTTGCTTAGAAGACTAGATCATTAGTATTCTAGCATAGTCATAGTTTTTTAGTTATTAAGGTTTCGATCGGTGCCAAACCCTAGACTACAGACGGGAAAAAGATGGAAGGATTCGACTCACATGAAGATCATAACCTGGAGAGGTTTGTTGTTCATCATTAATATCTGGAAAGTTATGGTGATGTTGCTAGACATCGAGCCATGATCAATAGGTGCCTTGAATTAATATGGTGAAATTAATTCAAAGTCTAATTAATTATTTGGCTAAAATGTTCAACGGAGGGAGGCATAGCTCGAGATGAAAGCACTATTTGATATGATCAAGATTGTTTGTATCGAGATATTCCTTTTCGAGTAAGGAATTAACTCCGGAAATTGTGAGATTAAAAGAGAGAGTTTTTTCGAGCGGAAACCAAATTTCAGAATAAAAGACTAGAGAAAAGATTGTTACTTTGTAAATACTTCACTGTCCAACACAATACAAATTCTTAATAGTTATAATACAATTTACGTGCATCTATAATCATGGAGCACTAACACGCATACACTTAATAAAACTACCTGCTAAGGACTCCATTAATTTGACTTAACTAGAATTGGAAATTGTTGCAAAAGAAACTAATTGAAATAACAATTACAGGGGCTGGATCATCAAAGCCTACAGAAATGTTTAAAAACTCCTCTCTCTCTCTAAACCCTGACCTTCTTTTTTCTTCTATTTTTCTTCGGCGATGATGGTTTGGTGAAGCAGTCGTCTTCTTCACCACTGTTACCACCACCATCGTCGACGGGTTGGGTTGGAGCACCCTTTTTCAAGTTGTACATCACATCTTCAACTCTGACGAAACGGCTATGGATCTAACGAGACAGAGACATATTTGACGAGATGAAGACGGGTGATACATAAGTTTTTATATAGCACTTTAAATATTTTGTATAGTATTTTATTTTCTCTCTCGCATGATAGTTTGCTTTCTCTCTAGAATGAGAGCTTCATCTCTCCTTGAATAGGAGTTGCACAAGAATTTTCTTGTGTTCGTTTGTAAGTTCTTAAGATTTGTTATCTTCAAGAACTTGATAGTTGGTGTTTCAAATGTTCTTACTACATCGTTTGAGTCGATATGAATTGTATTATTTTAGGCGTTGTAAACTTTCGATTGAATGACATATAAGACCGACTTTTCTTAAGAAAAAAATAACAATTACGGAATTAATGAAAATAACAAACAACTAATTTAATGGGTCAACTGAAATTATTTAGACAAATGGGCTCCTTCTTCACACGCTTGGGCCTGGCAGGTTTGGGCACTGAAGTGGGCATAACAAACACCTAACACTATGGAAATATTTGTAAAGGAAACATTTTGAAATAGCTAACAATTTGTCGCAGACATATAGTGTTGAGTTTGAGAAATCAACTCGTTTGTACGTACAATATTACCCACCATAGTAAACAAGGGCACCATCACATCCTACGTGATTACTGTACATGTAAACTCCTCCACAGCTATGTGTAGCAGCCATTATAGTACGAAGTCAGCGATGCATCTTCTGAACCTGATGATTACTTCCGCTTGCGTTCATAAACACTTCGACACCATTCAATGCAAGCTTTTGGTGAATGGGCAAGGGACTAAAGAGTTCCATGCAAATTTCAGCTGCAACAGCTCTGATAGAAACATTTTCTATATTCTAGAGATTAGTTAGAAGCTCAAGTACCAAAGAATAGCAATTGGAGGCTTATGAATAATGGTTAATGTTGAAAGAGAAGTAATTCAGA
Organism: Buddleja alternifolia; assembly: GCA_019426215.1. Taxonomy (NCBI): domain Eukaryota; kingdom Viridiplantae; phylum Streptophyta; class Magnoliopsida; order Lamiales; family Scrophulariaceae; genus Buddleja; species Buddleja alternifolia. The sequence goes on along the minus strand of CM033401.1, from coordinate 37,303,330 downwards.
AACTCTTATCATAGTTACTAAAATATTGGACCAAAAAATTAGATACTTGTGTGTATGTTTAATTCGATTTTATTTAAAAGACACCATAAATATAAACAAAAAATATATACAAAAACATGGCAAGGGTTGACTGAACGGAAATTTTTCATCATATCTGTGTAAGTTTGCCAATATTAGATAATGATACAATTTTAATAGTATTCTTAATTATTAGATAGTTGTATTATAATTGAAGAAAATACTGAGCCAATAATTGAATAATGAAATAAGAATCAGATGACTTTTACTTTTAATTGTTGATCAACCAGTTAAGACTTCTAAAAACTAAAATCTTTAAAATTTCTCATGAAATAAAATTAGGAAAAATTACAAAAATCCACTAAGAAGAAACTTTTATATATAAAAAAAATCATGATAATATTATTCAATCCAATAAACCCATTCCTCCAATTTTTCGTTCCAAATAACTCAACATTCAGAGTTAATAAATTTATGGACTTAATTTTCCTTAGCCTTCTAAACTAAAAATTAATCAATTGTAGTTTTAGAGAATTATTTATTTAGAAATTTTATATTGATATTATTACGAATTATGTTTTTAATTTTAAATTATTTGATTTTTAATCTGTTTAAAAATTTACCAAAATAGTATCTTTCCCATATTAAAATCAAGAATAAATTATATAAAAATATTTAAAATACTTAATTTTAAAAATAAAAATATGTATTATTCAGTTTATCCATTTGAAAAACTTAAAATGAAAAAAATTCGACAAAAAAGATTAATTGATCAATTTTAAACTTAATAAATGAAGGGTAATCTAGTCTAAATAGTTGTTAATTTTAACTTTTGGATTTTTTTGTAATGAAAAAAATTGTAGAATAGCTTTTTGAGTTTAGAAAATATTTTTCTAAGTTTTTTAGATATAAAGTTTTTTTTTTTTGGGTGGGGGGTTCAGCAATTTTACCTAAAAATTAATAATTATTGAATGACCACCTCATTTAATCTTTTAATATCTCTCACACGCCCCCTCACCTACTGGCTATATTCTTTATTTATAAAGCGTGACACGTGGAACTATTTTTCATTAATGGGTGGCTATATGATTTGAACTCAGAACCTTTTGCCTAACCTGTGATGCATGATGCATATTGAATGACACTCTCATTTAAAAGATCACTACTACAAAAATACACTATTACATCGCACCTATTACAGCGGTTCTGGTAAAATCGCTGAATGGAGGTACTTATTACAGCAGTTCATGAACCGCGATAATAGTAACCGTTGTAATAGATTGTTCACCCTAATTTTTTTAAAAAAAACCTGCCGGCCCCCCTCCCCATTTCATCTCTCTCTCTCTCTCTATAGCACTACCACCACCACCGCCACCACCATATAGCACCCCCGCCGCCGCCGCCACCACCATATAGCACCACCGTCGCTGCCACCACCACTACCATATAGCACCGCCGCCACCGCCACCACCACCGTATGTGTGGGTGTATATATATTTGTGTATGTATGGGTGTATGTATATTTGTGTATGTATGGGTGTATGTATATTGGTACATACGTGTGGGTGTACAAATGTGTATATTTGTGTATGTGTGGGTGTATGTATATTTGTACATACGTGTGGGTGTACAAATGTGTGGGTGTATGTATATTTGTACATACGTGTGGGTGTACAAATGTGTGGGTGTATGTATATTTGTACATCGTGTGGGTGTACAAATGTGTGAGTGTATGTATATTTGTGTATGTGTGGGTGATGTAGGCGAAAACATGGAGAAAAAATTCTATTGTGTCGGAATGACACGAAATTCGCACATTCATAGCGAAACGGCATTCTGAACAAAACGCATAAATTATGCGGTTTCGTGATTTTAGCCGTTTGAGATCGTTTAAGGCCTCAAATTTGCTTTTTATTTGTTTCAGGGGTATTTTTCGTAATTTTTCGTAAACTGAGCAGGTAAATAAAAAAAATACACCTATTACAACAGTTAAAATATTAACCGTTGTAATAGGCCTGACCCCTATTACAGCGGTAATAGGTGGTTTTTAACTAATGTAATAGGCGTTTTTTGGGGTAGTGGATTAAGCTCTTAGAGATGAAAGACATTTAATGTTTAATATCTCTCACAATAATTTTTCATTAATGGGTGACTGTATGATTTGAACTCAGGACCTTTTGCCTAACCTGTGATGCATGATGCATATTGAATGACACTCTCATTTAAAAGATTAAGCTCTTAGAGATGAAAGACAATTAATGTTTAATATCTCTCACAATAATTTTAACTGAAATTTAGTACTATTCATCAAGCACAGTAATAACAGTAGACGTATATAAACATTTTCTATAACTCAGCTTATAACTGGAGAATGTTCATTCCTTTAATAATGTTAAAAAAAATGCAAGTATTTTCATAAGAACAAAGGGTGTATATACTTTTTTTTTTGCATTTACTATATGTAAGTTAATAAGCTATGATGCACGGACACTCCGAAAAATTACCTCGTGCAGTGTCGGACACACGGTGGATACGGACACGGACACGGCTACGGGATGTGTCAGACAATGCAAAAGTGTGTTCAGAATTTAAAATAAATAAAGAAAATTCGGACACGGCCAGGACATTTCGGGGCTGATTTTTTGCATTTTTTTTATATTTTTAATATAAATTTATTTATATATATATGTAATTATATATAGATGAAGCTTTATAGTTTACAGAAACATTGTTATTAATAAGTTGTTATTTTGGGTAAAAATAGGTTGCTCATATACAAATAGTGAATATATATATATATATATATTTGGTTGTTATTAATAAGTTGTTGAATTGTTGATTATTGTCTAATAAGTGGTCAATTACTCATAAGTTTATAACATTATATATATATATATATATAAATATGGGCAGATGTGTTTAAGCCGTGTTCGTGTCTTAATTTTTTAAGAATTGACGTGTCCCGTGTCCGTGTCGTGCAGTGTTCGTGTCTGTGCAACATAGTTAATAAGTAAGTTGTATGTATGCTAATAACATAAGCATGGGTGATGGTATTGATAAGAAGCATTTTTACGTATTTTTAAGCCCCGTTGCGTCTATGTTTTAGGTTCATTTATCGCTTGAGTGTTGCCACATGTGCGTTTAATTCGTGCATTAAGTGATTTCAGGCCTTAAATGGATACAATCGAAGAATGGGCGGAAAATCGACGTATAAAACAAGTTTAGACCAAGTTGCTTCGCACCTCCGCGCCCAAGCGCCCCTCCAACCACGCCCAGGCGCCTGACAAGATGCAAATAACATCAACATTCTGCTTTCCGCGCCTAGGCGCCATGCTGTCCACGCCTGGGCGCCGTATCTGCCTTAGTTTCCACGGTTGAGCGCTATTTCCTTATATTTAGAGACCGAATTGGATGAAGTTCCCTTCTACAAAGTTGTAGAAATTTGTGTTAGCTTCAATTGAGGACTTGAATCATCCAAATCGGAGTTTCGTGGAGAGAGTTATGAAGGAAATACAATTACTGCGCAAGACAGAGGCAAATATGCCCAACATTCTGCTGACGGCGCCTAGGCACCGTAATTCCCGCGCCTAGGCGCGCCCACACCCGGGTTTTGATTCCTTTAATCCAAAAGTTCATTATTTGAGGATGGAATGGAATATTTAAAAGGGAGAGGTCAGCACATGTGTTGGGGGACATGCTTGAGGGGAAAATGGATTGTTTATTGCACACCATGATGGGGTGTGGAGTAAAAAAATAGAGAGCCCATCATTTCTTGTCTTCAAGGAGAGCATCTTCTTCACTTTGGGAGGGGGACTCTTGACCGAAGGGTGAGAGGGGGGAGAGAGAGGAGAGTCCATCATTCACTCTTGACCCATCATCATTCATCACCATTCTTCATCATTTTGAAGATTGCAAAGAAGGGGGATTGAGCTAGAGATTGAAGCTACAAGCAAGGATTCATCATCATTCAAGACTTAGGGAGTTTCTTTTGCATTTCATTTACATGTTTATGTCAATAACTATGTATATGATTGTTTTAGACTTTCTTGAGCTATTGAATATGAGTTAATCTTGTAGAACTAAGGCCATGTGAAGGCCAAATTTATGAATCAATATATGTGAAGTTGCTCTTTGTATTAATTCTCCTATTGCTTTGTGTGTTAATTCTATGCTTTTATTCCAATCATGTGTTTGATCACCATATGCTTGCTATCTTGCCTAATCTAGTTGTTCGAGAGAAAATAGATTAGGGTGCAAGAGAATTAACACATCATCCGAAACAAATGAGGGATTGCCCTAGAAATAGGTAAAGATTCCCGGGTGTTGTTAGCCGGATTCGTTCGGGAAAGCTCTAGAACGTTAATGCGTGATTTTTGATTAGATTCTCGGATAGACATATTTAGAGAACCGTCAATTAATCATAGAATTATTATGAGCCGAGACATCGGGTAATAGTTAATTTAGGAGTTTCCACCAAAGCAATAGGAGTCTAATAATTCGAAGAGTAGCTCATATATATCGACGAGTGGATTTGGCCATAGCATGTGCCTTAGTCTTTTTAACCAATTCGTGAGGTTTAATTCATAGCTTGTTCCCTCCTTTGATCTTTCGTTTACTTAATTGTTTTCCTCTTGCTTTACTTTAATTGTCTTTACTTTCATTAAAATCATAAACTAGAATTCAAGTCTCCGTGGTTCGACAACCCGGACTTTTAGTCCACTTTATTACTACCACGACTAGTACACTTGCTACCAAAGCACGTTAAGTATTAGCGTGTCAGGTATCTTCCTCCAAGAATTGGTCTTCGCATCCATAACCAGTTATTTCAAGCACGGGGCCGAGACGAATGGCAGCTCTAGCTTCTTTAGCCCTAGAAATGGATTCTTTGATGTTCATCATGTTGGAATCAAAATCCATTGCCCATTGATAGGCTACATGTAGCAACCTTCAAAAGCCTCATCTTTAATGAACTAAGACTTCTGTGAAGAAATGTACCAGTTAACGGAGCAAAAGATTCTTCTGTCAAGGTTTTGTTGCTGCTAATATGAGAAAATTGCAAATTTAGTCCCGTAACTAGTTGGGGGTGACAATTTTGGTCCCGTTTTTTTTGGAGTTGGCAAAATTGGTCCTGTAGGTACGAAAAACTCGCGAATTGAGAACAATTTTGGCCGGAGCTTTTCAATTTTGCCTGAAAAACTGACGTGGCACACACCTGGCTAAGCAAAATTGGGGATTTTTCAATTTTCGGCCAATTAAGTACACGTGGCGAATGATGTAAGACTGAGCTACCATATAGGACACCACCTCAGCAGTTTTTGGAGGGAAAAACACACGTGCTCCCCACGTGATTACTTAAAAACCCATTTAAAAAAATATCAAAATTGGGAAAATAAAAACCGAAACTTAATCAAATCAGAATAAAACCCCTCCCCCCAAATCGTAATTCTATTTCTCATATTAGGGTTCTTATCCCTCTTCTCCCTTCTTCCCAAAATAATAAAATCTCACATTAGGGTTCCTCTCTTCCTCCCCAAGATCAACCCAGAAAAAACGAATGAACAGAAGAAACCCCACCCCCTCACAATCATCAACGTCATCGTCCAACTTTACCGCGGCAACACAAATGAAGAACTGTGTAATTGCACGCCCCCGAAGGTGCCTCGCATTTTTACTTCGTGGATGAATGCAAACCCAGGGAGGAGGTTTCATGCCTGCAGAAATTATAAGGTAAGAATGCAATTGGATGATATGGTTGTAATATCCCTTTTTCTGCGATTTAGGTAAAAATAAAGAAATTATATCATTATTAGTAAAATTACAGAGAGGTAGTTGTGATTATTTTGGGTGGGCGGATCCCCAAATGTGTGAAAGATCAAAGGCTATCATCCCTTGATTGCTGAGAGGCAAGAATCAGCTAGAGCAAGAGGTTGTAAAGCTGAAAAACAAAAATTTGAAGCTGAAGATGTTGCTCTTTTTATCTTGTTTCTTTTGGATTTTTTGGTGATTGTTGGTATTGTGGTAAAATTGAAAGGTGGTGGTGATGTTGTTTTGAAGAAGGGTAAAGAAATTCCTTTGAAGTTCCTTCTAGGTTGATGCAAATTAAGTTTTATCAATTTTATGGAAATGAAAATTTCCTGGGCTATAACTAGTGTAATGTTTGCTTTTCAAGTACTTGGAATCTTAGTGTAATGTGTAATGATGATTTGCAATGTATGCTATGTACTAGTAATCATATAAAAAACTTGATGTTAGTGTAACTTTTTGAGTGTATATTCTTAGTGTAATGTAGAATGATCATTTGTGTATATTTTACACTACTCTTAGATTGATAATGTGCACAAGGTTGTGATAAACAAATGATAACACATATCCAAAATGAACAACAGTTAATTTCATGTCCAACAAAAAGAGCCAAAAATGTAATGTTAACATCTGAAACTCTGCAACAAGCAGATTCACAATTCAAAAAGAAAGTATCCAAACTTCCCTAAACATACTGATGATGCATCTTTACAATTTCAAACTTCCCTTTAACATCACCATAATGAATGACAAAAAATATAGCCAAAAAATACCCAAAATACTCAGGGTCTCCAGACAGGCTTCTTTGTGCTACTCTTCCTTGATTTGGATGGTTGAGTCTTGTCTGCAGCAGGGTTGGAGATGCTCACATACTTTTACCCCCCTTCTACAATAAATGACCTATTAGCTGAAGATTGCTGGCTTGTAGTAACACTTCTACTGGGAATGAAAGTTGAGCCAGTCATTGGTGGAGGTGCTCTGATTTGCACCCTTGAATGTATGCTACTTGGTTGAGTTGCCATGTGTAGTTGCTGGTACATAGTTGGACCAGGCATAGTTAGTGGAAGTGGTGGGGGGTACAAGGAAGCACCCCTTGGGGTCATGAAGTTAGTCTCAATGTCTACTTATGGTTCTTGTGTAGACTGTTGGGAAGGTGGCAATATGGTAGGTTATAAAACAAATGACAATAAGACTCATTATACTTTGAAGCCAAACAAATGATAAACAAATGGTAGGCTACAAAACAAATGCACAAATGATAAACAAATGAGCAACCTAACAAATGAAAACTTTGAACCTAACTTACCCCTGTAGACACTTGTTGTGTGTTAGTAGCCCTTGACTGGGTTTCATTTAGCCCAATCATAATTTCCACCTAATCAAATTCAAAAGTGGTTTTGAACTTTGTAGCTCAATAAACTAACTAAATTAAAAAGAGACATGTTTAAATAACGCTAAACTAAAATGACACAAAAAACTTACATTTTCAGATTGCCTTGAAAGTGGGAGGATGGTAGTCTGATTATCACTGACTGGTTCTTTTCTAGGTCTCCTACCTATTCTTGGAGATGTGCTAGTAGTAGTTTGAGTCTATATGGAAATTTGTATACTAAATAGTTAAATTCAATTAATAAAGCACTTAAAAATCATATAAAATACAGACTAACTTAGGCTATGTTTGGTTATGTTTTGGGATGGTATTTTGGTGAGAATTATTGGTTAAAATTTTATGGGGACACGTGCAATTTTGATGGGATATTGTTTGGTTATGTTTTGGGAGTTGATTTTTGAGTGATTTTTTGGTGAGATAGTGTTTGGTTTTGTTTTCAGAGGGAACATAAATTACTGTAGCTGTCAAATCATGTAAGTTTTTGTCTGTCAATAATTAAAAATTATAATATAATATTGAGATTGAAATAATTATTATATAGATAAATATATATATGTATATATGTAAGTAATAGTAGTGTGTGTGTGTATATATATATTAGTGTACATATATATATGTGTAATAGTAGTAATAGTAGTTTATATAAAATTAAAAGAAAAGTATATATACACACACACATATATATATAAGTAATAGTGTTAATAATAGTTGATATATAATTAAAAGAAAAGTATATATATTCATATATATATATATATATATATGTATCAGCGTGTGTGAGAGTGCGTGTAACAGTGTGCGTGTGTGACTGTGTGTGTGTTTCTATGTGTGTAATTGTGTGTGTTTGTGTGCGCTCAAACTGTGTGTGTGTGTGTGCGCGTGGGAAAGGGGTGTGAGGGGGGTTGGGGGAGATTGGGGAAGACGATGAACAGTCTCCCCCCCCCCCTCCTCTTTTTTCTTTTTTTTCCTTTTTTTTTATTTAATTTATAAAAAAAATATTAATAAGTAATTTATTTTAAAAATTATTAAAATACAATCTTATTCTTAGATAATTAGGTCACTTCTACTACAAGTCAATTACCAAATCCAAACCAAAACGAAATAAGAAACCCTTGCTTCAAGTCACTATTCACGCGGTCAAATCCGCGTTGACCACGCGGTTGACTCGGTCAAACCCGAGTTGACTGTGGTCAAATTGCCTTTGACTGTCCCAAGACCTTTTTTTTCCACATAATATACATTAAGAAAACATAAACATATAAATATGGGTAACACACATGCATTTCTCGATCCACACACACAATCAAATCACAAATTTAGTGATGAGATAAATTATACACTGCCACACACATAAAAAGTAAGTAAAACTTTAAAATAATATGTACAAATAACATATATATGTACATAAATATAGATATATATATATATATAAATCCAAATACTTTCACTATAACTAATTTGAAAGTTTTACTTTAGAAAACTCCACAAATTTTAATCTATATTTTATCAATACTATTTCTCATGATAGAATTACAAACAAACAAACTTTTTTCTATTTTAAAGTTTAATGGTACACGGTCAAAGATATGACAAAACATTACAAAAAAACATTACAAAAAAAAAAAGACACGGTCAAAGAGAAGAGAAAAAGTGAGGAGAGAGAAGAAAGAGAGTGAGGAGAGAGAGAGAAAGAGGAGAGGGGGATAGAGAGAGGAGAGAGAGATAATGAATATTAAGAGGAGAGAGAAAAATTTTGTATAAAAAATAGAGAGAAAATGAGATAGGGGACAAAGTGAGAGAAAGAGGAAAAATAATGATTATGTTTTTTTGGATGAAAAAAGTTGTGTATTTTTGATGAAATATTGTGTGAAACAAACATTGTTTGGCGAAAATTTTGGACCAAATATGACTTGAAAACATAACCAAACATAGCCTTACACTTTGAGTCATATCCTCTATGTCAGTAGTGTCTGCAACCATTGGTTGACCACCTTCTTGTTCCACCTAAACAAATGCACACAACATATTAGCACATTACTTAAATGATTGACAGGCTAGATTACAATTAAACTTACCATTGGATGCTCTTGGTTTATGCCTTGGTTTCCAGTCCTCATTTGCTGGTTTCTACTTGAAGCATTCTTCCTCCTCACCTAAGCAAATGGGGTGGGGGTTATTAATTGAATCATGACTGATAATATTATAATTAAAGTACACATATTGTTCTGTTTGGTGGATCACTTTGGCCATCTTGTGCAGTTTCTTCTCTGCCTTGGGAACATGTTGTAGAATTATGGCCTTCCACTCCACATTTTCTACATATAACAGTAGTGCCCTGTCTTCTCAACTTCTGCACCTGTCTTCTCCTTCTCTTCTTTCCTTTTTTAGCAGTCTCACCTAATCAAATGACAAATAAAGTTAAAAAGGGAAATATGTAACAATATAACAATGTAACACCAAAGTACAAAATTTATACCTGGCTCCATTCTTCTTGCTTTAGCAGGTCTGCTTGCTCCTCTTCCAAAATTTGGAGGCAATGGAGGAATATACATAGAATCACCCCACAAATGCTCCCCATTAATCCCCATGATTGCAGGTGCATATACTCTTTTGTAAGTATCCACACTATAACATTCATCTACATAGTCCTCTAGAACTTCCCTTTGATCAAATATTGCTGAAATGGCATGCTTATAGGGGATCCCACTCAAACCCCACTTTCTACAAGTGCAACTCCTTTCGCTCAAGTCTACACAGTATTGGTTTTCATCATTCACAGAAATCTGGTAATGCCTGTTATCTGCTTTTATTGGTATGCAATCCCCTACCTTAGCAACATACTTCTCAATTATTGTTCTGATTTTAGGACACAATCTACTCTGCCATTTAGACTCAGCCCTGTCTCTGTTTTCTTGTAACCTTTTCATAAGGTACTGTCTTATCCACTCTAACATAGTGATGATTGGCTTCTTCCTTGCATCTAAAATATTAGAATTGAAAACCTCACAGACATTATTGAGCAACATGTCACACTTTGGGTATTCACTAAAGTGTGATCTGGTCCATTGGACTGGTGGTTTGTCATGGAACCATTCTTCTGCACTCTCATCTAACTGCCTAAGTTCTTGCATTCTTAATTTAAACTCATTGACAGTAGTAGCTTTGGCTGCACTCCACAAGGCATTCTTAAAAGCCATCCCTCTATACCCAGCAATTTTGAAATTATAGAGCAAGTGTCTGACACAAAATCTATGATCAGACCCTGGGAAAACTTCTTCAAAGGCAAGGATCAGGCCTTTCTGTTTGTCAGACATGAAAGTGAACTCATGTTCATTGACAATCTCCAAATCATTTTTTAGGACAGTGAGAAACCACTCCCATGTCTCCTTGTTCTCTGTAGACACAATAGCCCATGCAATTGGGTAGAGGTTGTTTGGATCTACTCCTACAGCTGTAAGTAAGATTCCCCCATGTGGCCCTTTCAAGTGGCAATCATCTATCCCAACTATAGGCCTACAACCTGTCAAAAACCCCTGCTTCAAAGACTTGAAGCAAACATAGAACTTACTAAACCTAACCCCATCAGAATCATCCTCAGTTCCAAGAATTATAGTGGAACCAGGATTAGTTCTTCTCAATTCATCTGCATAATCCCACAGTCTAGTGTATTGGTAGTCAGGGCTGCCCTCAATAGCTTTTAAAGCTTTCTTTTTTGCTCTATAGGCTTGATCTTTTGACACATGACAGTTAATTTCCTCTATTCACATCTTGCTTGAAACCCTTAACATTTCTTTTAGGATCAGATTTGAATTTTTTGAGAAACTTCTTACTCAACCAATCAGTATTTACATTCTTAACATGAAAAGTTTGGGGGCATGAGTGGTAACTATTATACTCCCTCATCCTAAATGTTGCTTCATTTTTTACCTTCACAACATTAATTCTCCATTGACAATCATCCCCAACACACCTCACGTACACCCTATGACCATCGTTTTTTGTTGTTTTAACTGATCTTCTTGTGTTAATTGCATGTGATTGGACTGCTTTCCTAAATTCTTTTTTTTTTGTACTAAACTGCATGCTAATTGTAAATTCAGGGACATATATCTGATTAGGATTAAACAATGGAAATTAGGACCCTCATCATCTTCATTAGAAAACCTATGTTCATCCAAATCATCATCACTTGCTACAAGATCATCTTCCCCAGTCTCATTTGAATCACTAGACTCTTGTTCTATGTTATCATCACCTCCTAATTCTATCCAAGGATCAATGTTTCTTTGAAACATTTGATCATCATCACCCCACTCCTTTTCCATGTCATAATCACTATCTAACAAATCATCACTATCATCCACATCTCCACCAGAATTCTCCTTATCTTCTCCCACAGCACCTACATCTTCCCCAACATGACCTACATCTTCCTCAAACATTCATTTCTCTAGCAGGGATATGCAACTTAGCATGGTGCTTCATGTCCATGTCAGAATATAATAGTTTAAAAACATTGTTTGTTATTATATAATATCTTCTATCCCCAGTCAAACCTATTTCCTTAGTCATTTTATCCATTTTTTTCTTACACAGTGTATCAGCATTAACATAATCTAACTTCACAGTTTTTCCACCTATATACTTATAACCCATAGGACTTGCACATAATCTGCCCCCATAATGAAAAGCCAATGTGATGCTTGTACCCATTGGAACTGTGGCAGAGAACAAACCAAAAAAAAAAAAAAAACAACACAATCATTAATTTATACCAAAAAATATTTAACAAGGCTATAAAACAATAAAGTATAAACTCTTATGGGCCTACAAGTCCCACATGTTTCATGTACAACAACAATAAACAACAGTAAACAATCTAACACAATATGGGCCTACAATGACAAAGTTCATTTAAGAATTAAAGATGCAATGGGGTGGGGGGACATACATAAAAGTAATCCATGTTTCAACTGTCAAGGGGGGACCATTTATCACCTTTTTAAACATAGATCCTTACAAATTCATTTAAATAGGACCCTTAATGCAACTGACACTAAGAACTATGGACAAAACAGCAACAAACAAACAAAAGTTGTCATACAATCATCATAATATATCATTCTGCATAAACCCTATACTAGTTTCAAAAAAATCCGAGTTAAAACTTCAATGTATGTACCAACAATTTTAAAAAATTGGAAGTTAGGGTTTTGGGGCACATAAATAACAACAAAATACCACAACATAACCATACATACCACACACTAAGCTAAACCCTAACAAAATGAAACAAATACAAAACAAAATAAACAACTTACAATATGGGGGGAGGGGGGGCAAATGCACATTTCTGGCCGGTCTCAGTTGCACCATTTTCGTCGATACTGATGTATCTTCAACTTCAATGCTAATGCAGTTGGAATTTCACAAGTTTTTTTGCAATTGTTAGTATGTTTGTTGAGGATTTTGGGTTAGGGCTTTTTCACGCAGATTTTGATATATGAGGAGTGTGTTTTGGTTTTGATTTTGTGTGTTTAGGGTTGATTAAGTTTTGATTTTTATTTTCCCAATTTTGATGTTTTTTTTAAATGGGTTTTTAAGTAATCACGTGGGGAGCACATGTGTTTTTCCCTCCAAAAACTGCTGAGGTGGCGTCCTATATGGCAGCGCAGTCTTACATCATCCGCCACGTGTATTTAATTGGCCGAAAATTGAAAAATCCCCAATTTTGCTTAGCCAGGTGTGTGTTACGTCAGTTTTTCAAGCAAAATTGAAAGGCTCTGGCCAAAATTGTCCTCAATTCGCGAGTTTTTCGTACCCACAGGAACAATTTTGCCAACTCCGAAAAAAAGGGGACCAAAATTGCCACCCCCAACAAGTTACGAGACTAAATTTGTAATTTTCTCCTGCTAATATAGTATATATATGTATATATGTTTAATCACAATCATATATCCTCAGGAGCATCACGTTGGACATTAATATTAATTTTTCTGCTTTTATTGGGATTCCACTCATGAAACCAAAAAATACAACTATATGTTACTTGTTTAACTAAAAAGTCTTGCACCAGCAGCATTAAAAAATGAAGAAAATCCTGGAAGGAATCTCTTGCTGGCTGTCACCAACCAATAAGCGTTTCAAGCACTCCCACCTGCAGTTATAGTAACATTAATTGTTCTTCAGAATAAATGATTGCCCTGACAGGCAAATGGCCTTCAAAACTACTTCCCTAGTTAGAAATTCACGTGCTTTAAGTGCCTTATATTAAAGGGTTCATTTGCACAAAGTTTAGAACATTAATATTCGTACACAAAATTTTGTTGCATTCCTTATACATGAATCAATATGTAAGTTCTACGTACACGTGGGTGATGGTATCTTGCTTCAAGGTTTGATTTCAGTTTACTGTATTATAATATTTTTTTTTTATATTAAGACCATATGTCAATCTGCAACACATGGGCTTCAATAAATTAAATTAGTTATTTGCTCGTAAATTGCTCCAAAAAATATACAAATTATAAAAGACGATTCATTTTCATATATTTTTAGCTCAATGTGCATTGGCCAATATGAATAGAACATGCAACTCATCCGCTGATTATATAATGAAAAATTGTTTTTCAAAAAGGTAAACCTGATTACAACATTATCTCTGGCTTTAACTTATTCTTAACTTTACCGTAATTTATTCTTCTGCCTAACTTTATGCACCTGGGTTGAGTAGTATTTTAGTTTGTTAGATTTGATATCAAAGAAAATTAGGGCATTGTATGCTTATGTATTAGAAAGCCGTTTTCTTGTTTTTTACTATTCCAAAACACCAAAAACCTATGTTTGCATACCCGTTGTTCACATAAATTGTGCTCTTTTTTCCATTTTCATTTTCCACATTATTACCCTTCTCTACCTATAAACACAAAAATACATTTGAAAACACTGAAAATCAAAATAGAGAATGCAAAAACATCAACACGAGGCCTAAGACGCTAAAAACCTCATGAAAAGAGAAAACGAATGAAGAATTAGTTAACACTTTACCAGAGTAACATATATATATATCAAAATACTCCTTGAAAATCCGACATCTTTATTTTTTCTGTGTAATTTTGGGAATAGTTTGACAAATTTTTAAAGCTTTTACACACGATATAGAAATTAAGTAGGAAGAGTTACACCAAAATGCATTATAAGTATACCTTCTTTCAAATAATCAGGAGCATTAGTGGGCAAACTAAAGAGTTCCGCTTCATCGAGCTTCAATGAAGAAGAGGGATTGAGAGTGAGAGAATGGATTGCTGCCATGGGAATAGAGCAATGGTCGCTCAATAGCTAGCTTTTTTAAAATTTTGGTTTAATTACTGTGCATATTATCCCTTAAGATATTTGGATGCAGGGAATAAGAAAATAGCTCCAAATAGACGTCTCGATAGTTATGTTTTAATTTTGGCTTCATTGTTTAATTCTATCGTCCAATTTTCGGTGTATTTTGTCTAAGATGAAAGTTATGTTAAATGCGTCTGGAGCTGTGTTTCCTAGTGTACACTCTTTCTTTAAAGTGGAGTCCTCCACCACCTATTCACTTCATATTGAATATTGATGGTTCATGTTGCAAGTTTTTTCTGGATTCATTGGAAATCATTTGAATAACGTGGCTGAATTGTGGGCTCTTTGAGAAGGCCTTAAACTCTTAGTCTTAATATTGAAAAACTTCTTATCAATACTGACTCAAGGTTTGTTCTTGCTTCTTTGAACAGCGCACAGATGGAGTCGCCGGTTCTCAGTATTCTGCACGCCGATATTCGGTACCTCCTTTTTTAATTTAGCACAGCCCAGCTGTCTTTTGCTTATCGTGAAACAAACCAAGTTGCTGATGCTCTTGCGAAACATGGGGCAGCTATGACGGAAGGCCTTTGTCTTGCGAACCGTGTGATGTGGATGTTGTGTCTGGTGGGTGTGATGTTGATGTTGGGTCTAATGTGTGTAGTGTTGGAGTCGTGTGATGTGAATGGTGTGAAGGAACCTCGTTCTGTTGTGTCTGTGGCATGTAGGAGCTATGTTGTGTCTGAACCTTGTAATGTTGATGCTATTTATTAAGTAATGCAATGTGTTTAAATGTACCAAAAAACAAATGAGTGACATGTATCCCATTTCATAGAATTTTCTATTAAGAAATTAAAAATTGTTCACAATGAGTCTCTCATCCATATCTTGCAATGGAAAATCATGTTTGGATTACTAGATAGGCATAGCGAAGGTCCTTCCATAATAGTCTCATTGAGTTTACATGATCTTCCATAATAGTCTCATTGAGTTCAATCGAATTTATGTTGTTATAATTGACAAGGTAGAAGATGGATGACCTGCCTGAGAGGGGATTATTTGTTGGACTATTAGGTGATTTAGAGGAAGCAAAGGTACATCCATGGTTCACCGGAACGCCGGGAAGTCGGCCCCCGGCGTTCCAAAGTTCCATAAGATCTCATTTGCATAAGTGAAACGTGGTGGAACAGCCGAAAAAAGGCGAGACGGGCGAGATTAAGGTGTGATTCGGCCGTTCCGGCGAGGTCCCGGCCACGGTAACGGCCGGACGAAAGAGGAGGCTTAAAATCTGATTGGATAAATTTATTACATTAGTACCATTAAATTTTCAAATTGTTATTTTAGAACGGTAACTATACTTTGGAAAATTATAGTCCAGACCCGGTCTGGCCTAATCCAAGTATATTTCACTTTATCTATGATCAATCATATGACAAGTGTAATTCACTCTCTTGGTGAAATACACTTGGGTTCGACCAAACCGGGTCCAGGCTAGAATTTCCCACTTACTTAATGCTTAATTAAAAATTTTATGCTAATTATTTAAATAAATAATCATTAAAATCATACATTTTTTAATTTTTTAAAATAATATAAAATATTTTAATATTTTTCCTGAAACGATCCGCGACCATTCTGCGACATTGCAATGGAACTGGAACGGTGATCTCCGCGACAACTGCTGCGATCGTTCCTGCGAACCATGGGTACATCCCAAAGATTGGAAATAAAACATTAGGGAGAGAGACAGTCATCATGATCTTCTGCTTCTTCGGGCATACATATACATATATATATATATATGTATATGTGTGTATATATATATATGTATAAGTGTATGTGTGTGTATATATATATATATATGTGTGTATAAGTTTATATCTATATATATATATATGATTCTCATCTAAAGAACTGAAAACAAGTGACAATCATTACCAGCATATTCCACTAGGTGGGTCGCATGCTTGATAGAGCTCTCCACTCTCAGTATTCACAAGTTTTATATTATATATATATATATATATATATCAATCAACTATTACTATATATATATACACACACATATATATATATCAATCAACTATTACTATATATATATACACACATATATATATATCTCAATCAACTATTACTAAAATAAAAGATCACGCTCTAGGACTAGGAGAACCTGAAAAATTAAATATCATCACCAAATGGAAAACGGGGAAGTAGTGCAAAATATCACTGGCCTTGAGGTGTCTCATTAATTGCCTCTGTCTAAAAACCTGGGTCCAATAATATGTAGCAAAACAAAATATTTAAGATACTGGGAAAGCATTATTGATGCTAAAATCTGGTTTTACATTTTAGTAACATCCACTTTCCAATATCATCAAGGTATCACCTTTTATAGAAACTTGAAAGGTTTTTCGCCTCTGCATTCACTTTAGTTTATTAATATCAGAATGAATATCCAGAAATTGACATCAGAATTAAAAAAATAAAAAAACTATGATTATAGACAGCTTTTACATGAACATTGATAAACATAAAATACATGACCAGTAGCCCGAGGCCGTGAGAGCCCGTATCAGCCATCATCAGTATTTTCATAACTTAAGAGAAAATTTTAAAAGCCAGCACTTGGATTGCCTGAACCGGCAGCCACGACCCCCATCCCACCATCTGATGTTTCCTCATCAGCAGCTTTTGTAATAGCCACTTTATCACTGTCGAGCTGTTGTACTAGTTCATCAATCTTTCTGAACTGATATGGCCACCTTGCATTATATAGGAACTGGCGTAGATCAAACCTATTATCCTCGGGCGAATAACTCTGCAATAGGCCATTTGAGTTCAATAAAATACTCATTTGCAATTTATGTGGTCAAATTATAAATATAATTAAGATACAGAACAAAAGAAAACGTATAGCAAATTACCTCTGCATGGTACGAAGGTGTTAGAACAGTCATCTTGTGTCTATTGATAGAGTAGTACTTGAAGAAATGTTTCACTTTCTCAGAGATCTCTGCTGGACTTAACTTCGTTCCCCATTTATAACACAGATTCTTCCACCCAAAAAAAAAAAAAAAGAGGAAAAAGGAAATGCAACAAAATTAAGTCAATTTGACAGTCAAATATCAGAAGTTTACTCAGTTTGGATACATGCAAATTGCAAAGGACGACGACTGCTTGTAGCAAACTTATATAAACAGGAAAACACGTACGTAATACACCACTCTATGCATGCTCATGTGGATCCTAGCTTTACAAAACTAGCATCACTAATTACCATTCATTTACATTTCAACTTCGTTGCATTTGTATGCATATGATAGTTCCTCTGTTAGTAAAAAGTACTCGTGAAAGTGTTTATGACCATGCTTTTCACCACCACACACCTGAGGCAGGGGGGATTTATAATTATATTAATATTTCTTGTAATTTTAGAACTACAAAGAACAAAGAACAAATCCAATGGTAAAGCATGTCTGTATGAAAAGCCCTCGAGCACAAGTAAGAGAGCAAGAGTAAGTGGCAAAAGCTCACTCTACGGAGTGTCTCATGCAGTCGAACAAATACAGACACAAACCTTAAACATGGATACAGGGCCGCATCGGAAAATCTTACGCATCCTTCCATATACTGAGAGTTCTTCATATGTCATCCCCATATCCACTTCATCCAGCTGTTTTCAGATAGAATATACTGTCAGTTCTCTGTAATGCACGATTTCATTATTTACGGTCATATATAAAGAACTTTTAACTTAACAAAAAAATTTGATGCCACAAACATTAAGGTACAACACAAACTATCAAAGAACAAGTTTTTCCATGACAATAAGTTGAAGAACAAAAACAATATGCCCCTAACATGTTTCTAATGGAGTTCAACGGCTGTTAGATAAAAAGCCAGAATGACAAGAAAAGAAAGAATTGTAAAATATCTAAATATCTCCCGAAAGCAATATCAAATTGTGGAGGAGGAATATTAGCTCAAATTAGCAAGTCATAGCTCATAAAACATATCATCACATAAGTACCTGGCTATAATTAGATCGTACGGGCTCCAATTCAGCAGTGGGAGGAGCAGCTTCAATTTCTGCTAAAGAAGAGAAACCCAGCTGGACAGCAGCCCATCTCAAAAATCTTCTCAGATCCTGCTTGCTAATACTTCCAATTGGATTTATATCAGCAGAACTGCAATCATACTGCATAAGACAGGTTTATCAGTTGTTAGAACAAAACTGGTTTACAAAAAACCACTGTTCATAGCAGCATCATTAAATGCAATGCCTAAAGCTGAATTCAGTCATAAACGTGCTATACACTAGATGCAACATCAAAAAATTTAAAAGGATATAGTATATGCTCAAAGTTGGCTCAGATTTGTTTCCAGGTTCTGAATTAATGGTCAATGACAGCATTTCATTAAATACACATCAGTTCAATGGAACTAAAATACTAATCTCGTCAAGGATGTTTATAAAGCAAAAACATCTATAGTACCTTAGTTAAGTAACCACGTAATCCTTCATCCACATTGGAGCTACCTAAGACGAGATAAAACCCTGGTTTGTTGTGAACCCATGGCAAAAGTGATGCTAGCATGAACGCCAGGACCATTCTGATCCGAGCCTGGATGTTTTGCAACCCTAAATTTTCAATGTTTGATCCCCCATCTACCTGTGACAAAATAATCAAGTTGAACGAGAAACCTTTAATGGCATCAATGTGCCTGCATAGCACAACAAGAATGCTTTATCCACATACTTATTGATTGTAAAAATAAACAAACTCCTCCACAAGTCATATACAAGGAATTGATACAGCACAAACTACAGTTTTAGGTCTCCAGCCTTTTACCTTGTAGCGCGGTCGTTTTCCTGTAAGTGTCTGAAACAAACAGAGAAGTGCAGAAACCACTCCATCTATTGAGACATCAAGATGCCATGATCCAATTTCCTCCGCAAGCAACTTTGCCCTTGATCTTGTGGCATTAGAACTACAATAAAAAAGACAAAAACAGTTGTTGATACAGGAAAAGTAACCTTCAAAAATAGGCAAAAGTAGCCAAAAATACTTTTGGTCGGTGTCCGTTGGAGAGGCAAACAAATAAAATGAAGCGCGGGTTCATTTATCTAGCATAAAGAAGGGAAAAAATAAAAAATTACTCTAGCTCCAATACATATTCACTCATAGCTTTGCCACAGTTAATTGAGCATTATACTGCTCAAGTGAGTAATAATAAACATAATGTTCTTAAGAAAAGTTTCAGATTGAGTAACTTAACTGCCTAATAGTTGAATTTCAAGAGAAACTAAGATCAAAAATGACCTTTCAGTTGTCAATTGCCCCACACAGATTTTATAGCTTCATCAGTCTGCAAAATAAAGATGCAGCTTTCAAATGCGTATTTCAACATGCCATGGTCCAAAGTCCAAACAAGACAGCATCTAACCTATATAATTCATGATGAAAAGTCCTAATGTCTGTCAACCATCGCAACCAAATATTACTACAATAGTATTACGGGAAAGGTCACTTCACTCAGTAAGAGGACAGTTGACATTTCTTCCCAAAATTTTAGTTTAGGAGTCAAATAAGAAAAACAGATGAATCACGCTAAACGAGCCCACTTAACAACCAAACCTAAAACATTATTTCTTCCTCCTAACAGAGACACGGATGCAGCTACTCTGGAATTTAGAATGCTAGGTACTATAGCTTAAGTTTCTCTAAAATATTAGTGTATCATCAGTGTGGAAGGTCTATCACGGTTTAGAAAATTATTCTGCTTATACATTCTCACCTATTTTCAGATCCCATGAAAACTGTGTAGAATATGCGTCTGGCGAATTCTTTGTTGTCCGTTGGAAATTGTCCGTCGGTATAACGGCCAATTCTTACAGCATCAGCTTTCACTTTTTCATCCCCATTTGCTATTTCTAAAGGAACATATGCATCACAAATCAATTCTTTTACCGTGACAAAGCATGGCATAGAGAAATTTCTATATCTCCAACTGCAAATATGACCCATGCAGCCAGTGACACTATTAACTTCCATAAAGCTGGAGCCATCATTTGAAAGGATTACCAAGAATTCGTTTATACAAAAGCATTGCAAAAACGAGAAAATCCCCCAACTAATTAAGTAACGGGAACGGGGGAAAAAAAACGTGTGATTCGTACTCCATTGGAATTTTTGGAGTAATGGATAGCCGAAAAAAGGGAAACAGTGGTAATTATGTCCGCACCTTTGGGCCATACCCTTTCAATCTCTTAAGCTAACAACTTCAATTTTTTCAAAACTATGGTACTATAAAAAGTTGCTGATCAATCAGAAGACTAAAATATTTGGGGAAGATACATTTCTCTTCAATACAACAGTAAGAATATACAAATGTCCAGCTGGTTGCTACCTGTAAGAGTTTCCTTTTTTTTTTTTGGTAAAAACAATACTAGAATGGATTGTCTAATATGCATGATGCATTATCCGCTCCAGACATATATCAAGAACAACAAAAACTCAATGCAAGAGTATCCACCCAGATCCAGCACTTCAGGAGTTATATTCATTGCTTACTCCTGCTCTTTTTGACGAGATGAGCACTGAGCAGTGACTATCAGAGAATTAATTCACATAAAATAAAAATGTGCTAAACCCCCATTACAATTGTCTAAGTAAAATTCAAGTCGTCACAAGCGCAAATGAAAATACTGAACATTCATAAAAAAATATGTTGGTAAGTTAATAGGAGTCGAGTAGTAATAAACTGAAATGGACCTTTTACTACTAGCTGGCACATGCAGCCAACTATGGCGGCAACAGAGGAGCTATCAGCTCCACCTGAAAGTGGAAGCAAAAAGCCAGATGCGCCACTTCTTCTCAAATAATCCCACAACCAGCAACCCGGACCAAAAGCTATTTCCTCTTCAGGGGAATGATACTGAATCTGAGAAGGAAAAAAGGTTCAGTTCTATAAAAAGCTATAATGGGCCATGCCTCGAATTCAATTGTTCTTGACAAACTCAACACGCAATAGACACTACACAGGCACAGGTCCAATGGCTATGCATTCACAGGTGAAATTGATAATAAGAAAGTTCTTGGCAAATTCAGTATGTCTCGTACAGCTCCATAATAAATCTCAGGTTGAATATAAGAGGTTTGGTAACAGCCACAAGCTTAACATTGACTTCTATGTATCTATGATTCAATCCAATTCGACAGTTACAGTCTAACCATAGTGGCTGCTTGGGCAGAATGATGCAAAACTGAAATTGGATAATTAAGAGGTCGAAAATTAAACATACTGGAGCTTTTATACATGTGCATAAATAGTTTGGGTCCCAGACACAAAAGTTTTTCTTTGTAGTGATCGAGTATGTTGAGTAAACAGATATAGGTATAACTTCATACCACAAGCTGAATGATTGCAAGACTTAATATCAGATACTAAAGTAACAAAAGTAACTTTACTTTGCCTCAGGTAAAACTCTAACCTTACTTGGTTACTATACAGATCAAAGTACAAACATCAATTTCACATGCAGAACATGCTTCTTCCTCGAGATATATTCAGGTGCAAGAAAAGAAGCAAATCATGACAATTAAATAAGATCGCCATTATGCCAAGACTCACGAGATAATAGCTTTTAAAGTTTAATAAGTAAAAGCATCACGAATCCTTGTTGTTTAACTTAGTAACTCAAAATTTAAGAGAAAACAGTGCTCAACATTGTTTCTATTCTGCTTTCATATGTTCTCCACTTGGAAAACTATTGATCTGCAAACATATCAAACCAAGAAACTAAAAAGTACGGGGAATCTATACCTGCCTATTCCCTTCAAAAATGCAAAAGCTCCAAAGAGAATTGACCTATTTTCATTTTCTAAGAATGTTTATGGATTTATATTGTACCCACCCCCCTACATTGAATAACCACCCAGTCAGACATTCCTCTTAGAATCCAACTGTAACAGAGATCAACATTCATACATCAAACTTTTAAAATGAGAACCTTAACTCTATACTTCCTCCAGAAGGTGAATACGAGT
This sequence comes from Buddleja alternifolia, assembly GCA_019426215.1. NCBI lineage: Eukaryota > Viridiplantae > Streptophyta > Magnoliopsida > Lamiales > Scrophulariaceae > Buddleja > Buddleja alternifolia. The sequence continues at coordinate 37,280,740 of CM033401.1, read as the reverse complement.
TGAAAATTGGCATTCGACATTCTTTATGAAATTCCTTGGACATCAATCCTTGTTAGCCTTAAAAGAACTCACCTTAAGTGGACTTGAAAGTGACATTTGGAGCTTAAAAGACTTGCAAAGCTTGTAATGTACTGCCACTGAGGAAACTTTCCGTTTGCAACTGGCTTGTTCTTGAAAGCTACTAATAGAACCTCTAAGGCTGGCTACCTGCAATCAGATGAGTACTAAAATTAAAAAAACTAGTTACACTCTTGCTCGTTGTTTAAATGCAACACAGCATAAGATAAGTTATTTAGAATATCTGTCAACATCAATACACAGGGTCGAAGATTTCTAATATCATGCATCCAGGTCACAACTTCCTAACAGTCAAAATAGCACAATACCTAGCTTAAATCAATCATTCAAGTACAGAAAAAGGTAGAAACAATGCAACATCCTTGCAGAAGTCAACACATGATCTTTGAGATAACCAATTTTATTGCAACTTTATTATGATAAAGACACAAACAGAATCCTGTGAGACCTAAACATATAATTAGGATATAAACCTACCGCATCTAGATCTACTTGAGCAAATGCCAATTCGACGTCCTTCAGGGAAAACTGTGAACTTTGAGCAACCACATCTCCATTCACGACAATACAAGAACATCCATCTGCATTCAGAAAGTTATCAAACAAAACATCCTGAAAAGACCATTTATTTGCAATGCAAGGGGGAACAATGGTTCTCTAATGAAGACCTATGCCGAGGAACATCATAGTTAAGCACTAGCACTCAGACCCAAGATAGGTTAAATGACATACGCAAATTTCAGAAAATGTCTCTCTGAGTCCAGATGTTTTGACTTTAACACGTAGTCTCCTCTTAGTGTGAAGCAAAGCTAGTTAGTTTGCAAGCCTTTTTTTTTTCCTCAGAATGAACATTCTTTTCCAAAATAAAACTACTCATTCCAAAAACGTAATAAAGCGAAGGTTGTAAATCAACTCTTTTGGGGGTTTTACAAGTAGCCCAGCTTGTTCCAAAGTTGAAATTTTTAGCAATCAGGTCGAAGTTTAAAGATGACGGGAAAGGACAATATTTTTATACTTTGGGGCGGGATGACGGGAAAGGACAATATTTTTATACTTTGGGGAGGGATGTGTGATTAACCAGCTAAAATTGGGTATTGTAATATTCCCAGACAGTGTTAAGAAATATAATATAGGATATGTGTAATATGTAGAGAAACAACTCAGAGCATGATACCCACCATAATAAAGGCGTCCTCCATCACATCCTTGGTGATTACTATACATGTAAACTCCCCCACGGGTATGTGTGGCACCTATAAATGCACGAAGGCGAAGATCAAGCTTTCGTAATTGGTGATGACTTCCACTAGCATTCATAAAAACTTCAACACCATTTAATGCAAGCTCAGCATGAGGAGGCATTGGACTAAAAAGTTCTTCGCACACTTCAGCTGCAACAGCCCTATGAGAAACATAAGGTCTCGTTTAAAATTTAAGCTAAATTCATTTCTATCAAGGCATGTGCAATATACTATCATGGACTCGTGGTGTAAGTTCTATACCTACATTAAGACAAGGGCAGTGATGATGAACCACATGCAGTATTAAATGCCGCTGAAAACAATAGAAACTAGATGCAATTTATATGAATCAGTAAAGGTATATGCAAATAAACTACACTTATCTTAATGTGTGCAATTCCAATAACATCTATGAAATTTTTTCTCTTTCCACTGACAAAATCATATAAGATCATCCACTACTTTTTTATACGTTTAAAGAATTAAAACAAGTTATTCATTCACAATCAACCTAAGACTGGAAACTTGAGATTTAGAACTATGTTGTTAGGTCCATTTGAAGGAAAACAAAGGATAAATAATTAAATAGTATAAGAAACCACGAAGAGTTACAAAATAAAGGTCGCCTAGGATATTATGACGTACGTATCTAGAAACTGGATATATCCATAGCCAAAAGGTACTGTTGTTTGTGACAAAGCCTCAGATATATCACTCGGAAGTAGAAAGTCCTCAAGATGCTCTTTTTGCTTCCATGCTGTAAACCATCTAAGTTCCCTATAGTTTCCATCATTTGCAAGCCACATTTTTGGGCGTATCATCACTATTTTTCTATTTAAGCACAGCACTTGACAATTGTAACGTTTTGACCCTTTGATAACAGGCATACCAAAACTACACAATATTCCGTCCGTCCAATCATCCAGTAATAACTCTTTTAAGCAGTCCCACCTAAAAAATAATTGTTCAAAATGTTACCAACACGAATTGTGATAAGAATAAGGATTACTTATTCCAAAAAGGAAGTATCATGTGAATAGAAAATCATAGAGCATGCCTATTTCTTAGAAGGAAATTCCAATTCCAAAGAGATTCTTCACACCCTAGAAGAGAAAGTACACAATTAACCATTTTCACTTCATGCAAAAGTAATTATGCTATCTATTGAGATTTTGTCTTCTCTCTCCTAGAAAGAAGAGTTCGAAAACTATGAGAACAAGGTGGACCATTCTCTGAAGTCATCGTTCCCCTTCCTGGAAAGGAGAAGCAATTGCATTACAACCATAAGAAACAGACAAATTCGATTGTATTATAAATGGCAATTGGCAAATCACTGTGCAATTGTTATCATAGTACAGTGAAGTTAAATCTCTTCCATGCGCAACTTATTGTCCCCGTAGACAACAGAGGCAGTATAACTGTGTATATAAATCCAAAAGTAAATTCATTTTGTGTGCACAGAAAATTGCGAATTTCGAAACAATGCGCATGAAGTTTTTAACTAAATATTCAGGCTGAATCAACTCAATCATTTCAACATGTCTCTTCTTTTGCAGTAATAGAATTATCAGTTGTAAAAAATAAATTTGTTGCAACTATTTACTTAACTAGACAAGCATAGACTTAGAATTGTACGCTTACGCATGGGTGACGGTGTCAAGTTCCAAAAAATGGTCTTCGCAGCCATAGCCAGTGATTTCAAGCTCCGGACCGAGCCGAATTACGGCACCGGATTCTTTAGCCATAGAGATCGACTCCTTGATATTCTTCATATTGCAATCGAAATCCATTGCCCATTGATTCAAATTGCAAGTCGCTACCTTCAAAAGCCTCATTTTCACAAAATGTCTCTGCAACTTCCTGAGCGGGAGAAGGCCAAAAACAATATATATATATATATATATATATATATATAGTATAACTAGTAAGTCAAGCACTGCGCAAGGTGCGGCGATTGTGCTCGGTAAAAATACCGAAGGAAATCCAATATAAAACTTATTATGTCATAATTAATGTTCCTAATGTGAAATTCAAATTAATTTATAAAAAGCGAAGGACAAATAGCAGCAATAAAATAAAAAAGAAAATAATACAGTGATTACACTATACTACCTATCTAATGTGCTGCAACCTTCAAATCTAATAACAATGTTAATAAGCAGCAGGTTTGAAACTACTTCCTCGGGTCAAACAAAGTACTGTTTCTTGCATTTTGATCCATTTCTCATGTTTTGACCGAGCACAGACTTAAAATCTTCTTCAACTTGATTAATCCAACAAGTCGCTACCCATTTGTACTCCTAACTACACAAGGGATAGCTGTAATGAAACAAAATTGCAATTATTTCCTAAATAAATGTTTCCCACATGATTCGTATTAAGAAGCTAGAACAACACAGGGACATTGAATAGGCCACAATAAAAACTTAAGCATCAAAACAAGTAAAAGCACTTCATAAATGAGAACCGGCAAGATAAATTCCATCTGCATAGTTTACAATATAGATTTACTATGATGACATCCAACCACTTCTAAAAACAAATAGTGATTATTAACATTCTGATGCAATCTGGTTAAGGTATCAATAAGTATCAATATCGATGAAGATACTGAACTCGGCGTCTACATCACATGGTAATCACAATGATGAGCCATATACAATAATAAAATCAAATAGATTATACCAGAAATCCTTATGAACCTAACATGGAATCCGCAGTGGACAATTCATAGTCACGTTAAGGAGCTGGGGAAGTTTACTTGAGATTTCAGTTTTTCTTATTCCGTTATAATGTGTCAAAGTCAATGGGACTTGTTAGCTTATTACTGTGTTTGCGTAGTAGTGGGATAATTTGTAACAAAAATCACAATTAATCCGGTAAACTTAAGAATCATTAAACCTAAAGATCACATACCTTTCACATAACTTAATCAAAAAGGGTTTAGATCGTAATTGCAACAAAGATTAATTCAAAATCCTCAATAGACATAGCTAATAACTAATCCAGGAAGGGAAAATGAAGAACTCCCTCTTACAAAGTGTGAATCCAAGTTTTTGGTGATGAAATTGCCTCATTCTTACTTCCTTGACACTTTAGTCTCCTCTTAGGTGTTGGGGATCAAAACACTTGAGAAAAAGGGAAAATTATATCCATTGTATACAAGTTATCATTTGACAGACACATTTAAAGTTTTGTTCGGCCGCCTGATCCATAAATCTGGCTTTAACACAATATTTATGAATGAAGTCTGTGCAGAATTTTTGTTAAGCACGCAGATTGGCAAAGTAGTTAAATGGCTGGGGTAAATTAATATTTAAAAAGTTGATGCATATTAACTTGTTCCAATTATGATGTAATGGACAAAATATGAAAATGTTTCTGGGCACTTCTTCACATATATGGCTGATGTTGGTTAGCTTAAAGACCTAGCAGAAATAGAGAACCCACAGAAACATCAGAAATTCGAGAGCTGGCCATAAGAAAAGAAAGACAGCATTGTCCGACAGATACGACACACATGAAAAAGCACACAAACATACCACACATATTCATAGTTTTTTATAGTTCAGGCCTTCAATTTCAAATAAAGCCAATCATTCATCTCTTGCAGAAGTTATTAAACCACAAATATAAACATTATACGTTATATTTTCATTTATTTTTCAGTGATTACTAAAGAAATGAAGCTTATCACACTATAAAAAACTTTATCAATAAACTTAGAAAGATAAGAGACCATATCTACTAGCAACGAAACAATTTAGACTTGAATTTTTTGGCAAAAAATTGTCAATCTAGGGCAGTTAAATCGGCTAAACCGAACCGAAATTTTGATTACCCGAAATTTCGGTTTGGAAAAATCCGGAACTGAAACCGAACCGAAATGGCACGGTTCGATACAAAATTATTTCGGTATCTTTTTTCAGTTAACTGTTCGGTTAACCGAAATTTGCCCAAAAAAATTCATAGATTATTCTGAAACAGATGTTCATCATAAAATAAAAAATCATCAAAGTTTAATTTAATTTTTAACATAGAGAATACAACGGATCGCATTAGGTGCATCAATGGATGGCATAGCATAAAATTGGAATTGAGGCCCGTTCTTATCTATTGATTCCAGGCTACATGTTAAATTTACCCCTTTAATTTACAAAATATAAAAATTAATTAATTTCTAACCTAGGATTTGAGTAGAGGAGTAAGAGGACTGAGGAGTGAAGAGAGCCGAGTAGGAGTAATTAATTTCTAAAAGACTAAAACCCAATCTCCTCCTACTCGGCTCTCTTCACTCCTCAGTCCTCTTACTCCTCTACTCAAACCCTAGGTTAGAAATTAATTAATTTTTAAATTTTATAAATTAAAGGGGTAAATTTAACATGTAGCCTGGAATCAATAGCCAAGAACGAGCCTCAATTCCAATTTTATGTTATGCCATCCATTGATGCACCTAATGCGATCCGTTGTATTCTCTATGTTAAAAATTAAATTAAACTTTGATGATTTTCTATTTTATGATGAACATCTGTTTCAGAATAATCTATGAATTTTTTTAGGCAAATTTCCGTTAACCGAACGGTTAACTGGGAAAAAAAACCGAAATAATTTTGTATCGAACTGTGTCATTTCGGTTCGGTTTCAGTTCCAGATTTTTCCAATCAAAATTTCGGTTCGGTTTAGCTGATTTAACTGCCCTAGATTGACAATTTGAGTTTGCCAAAAAATTCAATTCTAAATTGTTTCGTTGCTAATAGATACGGTCTCTTATCTTTCTAAGGTTCAAATTTATTGATAAAGTTTTTTACAGTGTGATAAGCTTCATTTCTTTAGTAATCACTGAAAAGTGAATGAAAATATAACTTATAATGTTTATATTTGTGGTTTAATTAGCTTCAAGAGATGAATTATTGGCTTTATTTGAAATTGAAGATCTGAATTATAAAAACTATGAATATGTGTGGTATTTTTGTGTGCTTTTTCATGTGTATCGTATCTGTCGGACAATGTTGTCTTTCTTTTCTTATGGCCAGCTCTCGAATTTCTGATGTTTCTGTAGCTTCTCTATTTCTGCTAGGTCCTAAGCTAACCAACATCAGCCATATATGTGAAGAAGTGCCCAGAAACATTTTCAGATCTTGTCCATTACATCATAATTGGAACAAGTTAAAATGTAAATTTTCCCCTAAAATGCAGATTTTAGGGGACATTACATTTTAACACATAAAAATATGCGCAGAACATGGTTATATGCCAAAAGGCACGTCAAGTAAGAAAGCAACTTTTCAGCAATGAGTGAATTAAAGAGTGAATTAAGAAACCAATTCAATTTTAATCTTCAACACTGAGTTACACAGTACCAGAAGTGACCAAAGATTCAATTCTCCTAATACCATGATTGATGATTGAAATTTGCAGTTCAACAACTGGAATCCTTAGTTAAAGTTACAAAATTACCACCTAAAATATAATTCACGAATCTGATATTAAATATGCCGGCATTAATCAAAAGACTCTTATACAACATCAGAAACACAAGAAGAAAAACTCAGATCAGATTTCACCGGCGTAAACGATCAAAGACTAGATGATAAAAATCTCCATCGAAACATAGAACTCACAGGTTAAAGTCGGAGGAAATACATACAATTACATACAAATCTACCTCCAGGCAAAGAAAATTTACTCACCGGAGAAACGAATAGAATGGAAGCCTCTATTCGAAGCTGACGGCGTACGGATCCGGCGGATGTGACGGCTGGGCGTACCTGGGCGGAGCTTGGGCCGACGGGTTTGGTGATTTTGAGACTGGCGGGTTTGGTGATTTTGAGACTGGCGGGTTTGGGGACGGGTTTGGCCGACGGGTTTGGTGGCGACGGGTTTGGCGCCGGAAGCTACGGCGCGTGGAGGTGGTGGTGCGGGAAGGGAGACGGTGGTGGTGTGGGAAGGGAGACGGGCTTTATGGTGGTTTGGGGAAATTTTGGCGAAGAGGCTCTTGATAGATATTTCTAAGTCTTTCCAGTACTGTTGATTTTTTTTTTTTTCAGCTCATATACTGTAGAATAATAAATAATATTTTAGCAAATTGATAAATAAAGTTGATTTGGTGTAATGGTGGGATATTTGTGTGAGCTTGAGAGAGGTTTAGACTTCAAATATTGGTAAACACATTATTTTTATTTTTAATTTAATATTTATTTTCATCTCATATAATACAAATAATATTTCAGCACATTGACAACAAAATTAACTTAGTATAATGGCAGGTACCTTGTGTGAAGTTGGGAGAGGTTTAGAGTTCAAATTTTAATAAGCACATTATTCTTTTTACTTTATTCTTATTTTTAATTTAAGTATTTATTTTCATCTCATATACTATAAATAATATTTCGGTACATTTGTCAACAAAGTTGAGTTAGTGTAGTGGTAGGTACCTTGTTTGAGCTTGGGAGAGGTCTAGAATTCAAATCTTAGTAAGTATATTATTCTTTTTACTTTATTCTTATTTTTAATTTATTTTTTATTTCCATCTCAAATATACATGAAAAATATAAACTAATTTTTTGATATATTAAAAATTTTAAATTATTTTTCGCGCGGATATATTAAAAAATTAGACAATCCCTTTAACTCCATCATATATTAAATATTTGGCACGTCTAAATGTCTCATCATATATTAAATATATTAAAGGTTTAGGGTTTAAGAGACGGTCATCGAGTCTAACTGATTCGATAATTTTTGAGTTCGAGTCGAGCCTAACAAGACTTGGTCGAACAAAAAAAAATACTTGTTTGTAGGCTCACGAAACTCGATAATAATAACTTTTGTTCATTTAGTGATAATACATCTAATGATCAATGTCAATATGATTGATTAGATAACAAAATCATAATTTTCATGTAAGTGTAATTAATACTAATTAGAGATAAGTATTATTTTGTGCTATTAACATAAATAGTTTGGGCTGGAGTACCAATCAAATTATTCAATACTCGACTCGAACTCGATCACCAAAAGCTCGTTCGAGCTCGGCTCGATTACAATCAAATCAAGCTCAAACACAAATTTTTAAACTCGACTCAACTCATTTATGAGTATATAATCAATATTGTATCAACATTTTTTTGTAATTGGAGCTTCAATAATATAACAAACATATTATGATTAATTATAGGCTACTAATTCACTAATAAATTATTATACATTCTTTAGTTCAAAATACATTATTTATGATATAGGCAACTCATGTTTATGCAATTATTAAATAGTTATATGTTCAAGAAAAATAATTATATAGTTGTGTTTATGCAATTATTAAATAGTTATATGTTCAAGAAAAATAATTATATAATTTTTTAATTTGTCATACATATATTTAGCAACATACTTTTCGTTGCTATGATTGATCATTTTTTCGATTTGCATTTTGCAAGGAAACATTTTGCTGCTAATAATAAAGTGTATTTATTTATTCTTATGGAAATATTCAGCAAGGAATGTTGCAACGAAGTTTTTGGAGGCAAAACTCCCTCCAAAAGTAAAATTTTCGATATAAGCCAGCACCGAAGTACAGTAAGGACAAGAATTCGCTCCTGAACTCAGCAACGACAATTTGTGTTGCTGCTCTTAATTTTCGAAATTGGATCCCACGAAATTCGTATCCCTTGCTAAAAGCGATACTAATCAGCAGCGAAATAATTGTCCATGCTAAGTTATGATGCTATTTGGGGTGTTTTCTTGTAGTACGCTGATCTGCAACAGTTAAATCATGAGGACAAAGTGAGTACCCCTTGCCGCAATGAATTTTACCATAATAATATACAACTTTCCTCAATTATAAATACTTGCATAACATTGTGCAATGTAACTCAACCTTGTATGGAGTGATTTGAATAAATTTAAAATGACAATGTTACTAAGAAGGTGGTATTTTACCGGAATATTATAGACAATAGATAATGGTAGTTGTCTGATTTCTGCCTTACAACTAAGAACTATATTATCTGAATAGAAGTGAAGAAGGCAACAGACAGAGAGAATAAGTTGGAGACACTGATTAGATGTTATTAATTAGTGAGTTAGTGGGAGTATATGGGAAGTTACAAATTCATGTGTATTAACTGATAGTCTTGGATGGTAGCCATGGTCTTGGATAGCCGTGAGTTCAGATCAAAATTTTCAATCTGAGAATGGCATTTTAGGTAGTTCATTTAAAAACACACCAACGTAGTTTTTTTAGGGTGCTCCTACTTTATAAAAGAGTAAAAAAAATATTATGCTATATAAAATTGTACATATATATATTAAAATATTTTGGTTTCGGTTTAGTTAATAGAGACCTAAAATCAAAACCAAACCGAAATCAAAATTTTCAAAAAAAGAAAATCGAATCAAAAATATTAGTTTGATTTAGATCTGAACCGAAATTTTAATTTTTCAGTTTGATTCGGCAAGTTAACCGAACTATGAACACCCCTAAGTAGGTCATCCAATAAAGCCCAAAATGATGTGATGCTCCGCAAAGTTTAAATAAATAAATAAACATGATTTGCTAATTACTTTTTCACTATATTTGGCGTGAAGCAAACCACGTTGCAGATGAGCTTGCAAGAAAGGGATTGAATAACAATATGTGTTCAACTAACGTCCAGGATATGCGTATCGCTTATCAGATGCAGATGATCATAAATGGCCACGTGTAGTAACTATGAGCTCGGGTTTGTCGAGCTAAGACCTTTTTTGGGTAACACCCCCCCCCCCCCATGGAATCAAAAAAAATAATTACTTTTTCATTGAAAAAACGAAAATAGTAAGGTGTTTCATTAAATAGTGCCAAATCATGGGGCTTGTAGCTACTCAATCAATAATCAACAAAAATCAATTGCTCACGTTTAGTGAATTCAAAATACATTCTATATAATTATATTCTTCATGTATCTCCAAGCGTGAACTTCAACAACCACTATTAAACGCACCACTGTTTCGAGATTAAAAATAAACTAGATTAGAGAAGGATTTCGAGTGATTAATAAAGCACTTTAATAATTCACAACTTAGAATCATCTAATAACTCCTACTTATATATGCTAATGGTGGCTCAAGACTTTTAATTGCTTTCGATATGCAGTTCACACATTAACTAAAAAGGATACACTAAAATTCAAATAATTAATCAACACTTAAAAGTTTGAATAGAAATATACCTCCATAAATTCTTCGATGAATTCCTCTGGATACAAAAACAGAGTGGTCGAGTACAAGGCTGCTATCACGTTACTTTACACTACTAACTACGAAATCTATAATTAAACTAAGCTTAATTACGCCTAAAAATTGCTAAGACTAAGACTAAGACTAATGAAAAAGATTACAGAGTTTGTCTGATTATTTGATGATGCCTCTTCTTTCTTTCTTTTCACGTATATATACTCTCCACTACCCTTCTTCGGTTTCTTTGCAACCTCTACGTCTTCAACTGCTTCTGGAACCGCTCCCAACTCCTCCTTCAAATTTCTTTGATTTTGGTGCCCATTTTCTGGTATCAGGTTGATTCTGGATCTTTGGTCTTCTTATTTTCTCTTGTTTCTATCGGGCTTCCATTAAATTTGGCTCATACTCTCTTTTTCGAATACTCACATGTTTCGATTTTGGACTTCTTTAAATCCAAGCCCATCCGATTTTCTCCAAGTCATCCTTTATTGGGCCTTATTCGAACACTAGCCCAATTTGATTTTAATTTAGGTGTAAACAAATGCTCCCCTAATATACATGAACATTTCGAGTTCATGTGTATTAAAAGACACGTCTCTTTATAAGAGACTCTTCGTATTTTGGCAGGTAAGAAAAAAAACATCTGAGGTTCTTCATCTCCCCCACTAAGTAATAGGTGTGCCCTTTCGTGATTGGACACTTAAACCCTATAAATATCTGATTGTCTTTTTGGCCGACTTACATCACTTCAACCTCTCTCTCTCCTATCTCAATTTTCGTCTTTGCTTTCTCGAAGAATACAAAGAAAAATCTATATCTTTATACCTTTCGAAACAGTCATCTTCCTCACCAAACTTCTTCAATGGCGAACTCCCATGACCTTTCTCACTTGGTCCCTCGAGCACATATTTTGGACTGCGACGACGCCCAAGATTTGTTTCAAACTATCAAAGATTTCGAAGTTCACTATCGGGATACAAAAATATCCCCTCTTGGTTCCACCCACATAATTCCACCATGGGCTTATGACCACCGTGGTCAATCACTCGATTATGTCGGTCTTGGGCCACGTTTTCAGTCTGAGGCATTCAAGCCCTCTGATAATGGTAACCCCGATCTATTGGGGACTTGGCCCGCGTTGGAGAGTGATACCCCTCTTTTCCAATGTAAAGTAGGCAAAAGATTTTCTTGGACAAACAAGACCAAGCCTACCAATGGCTGGATTGGGGCCATCGACGCCGTCTCCTGGTTCAAGAGGTTTCATCAATTTCATAGCAAATGGGAAGGCAACTGAATTATGGGGCTTATTCGAATAGCCTGCTACCCAGTTCTCCCTTTCCAGCAAGTATTGGTGGATGCCCTGGCTTATTCATGGCATCCTTCTTATAATTGATTCGTCTTGCCCCGGGGTTTTCAAACTATTACTTTGGAAGCCATCACATTGATCACCGGGTTATCTCCGACGGGTAGCACTCTTCCTACTGGTGAATCGATATCCAACGCTCGTGTTCTTTTGGCATCCACCGAAACCTAGTTGAAGCACCATGGTAAAAATAAAGGTGCTAACATTGCCTATATTACTCTGGTTAAGCATTTTATAAGCTGTGAAGACATGGTCACCTCTTTCGAAGAGGTATTATTTTTAAATTTTGTCTTTTCCCGATTGTTTATAAATGCCGATTGTGTAGTAAATAAGACATTTCTTAATTTATCTGCCAATATTGTTGCTACTATGGGGCCCATCGAATTAGCTCCCCTGATATTAGCCCACTTCTATTGGATGATGTTCAATTTACATTGCGAACCCTCGAATGCCAACAGATTGGCTGGTCCTCTGTGGTTGCTCACATGTTGGGTTTCTCTCTACTATCCCGAGCTATTGAATATCAGGTCTAGTCAGGCTCTTGAAGAAGCAATTCGAAATGAAGCTAAACGGTCTTCGAAGAAAGCCACTGGCCTTCAATTTAAACCCATCTCGAGTTGGGTCTGTTATGGGGAAGCTGCTGTGAATTTGTTGATCCCCCTCGAAAAAACTTCATATCTCATGGTCTTGGCTACCATTTACAATCCTCTTCATGTTTCTACCTGGTGCCCCTTCTTTAAAACAAGGTATGACCAAACGCACACTCACTGGTCTCATGTTGCTTTGCCCGATTGGATGAGGGCAATTGATTCTCTCAATCCCTCCACTAATGATCATCCATATTGGAGATCCATACTGGCTTCCCGAGACCTTCTTTATGCTGATAGCATCTCTCGAGTCGAGGTTTATAATCCACAAGTAATAGTTGTATTCAAATATAATTTATTTTGAGCATGTTGATTTCACTGGCTTATCTTTATCTTTATTTTGTAGTTATGTTCGAGGCAATTCGGCATAACCCAGTGCTTTTCCTTACCATTTCTGGGTACCATGAATCGCCCCTGGTCAGACAGGCAATTCCATCTCTCAAATAGTCAAAGGGCTAAAGCTGAGGCTCTCATTTGAAATCAAGCCTTTTGCCAGATTCCCCCTGTTTCATCCCAGTTTTCTACAGTATCCTTCGAGTAGAAAGGTGTTTTGTGGACTTTTGGAACACTGTTTTGAGACGTCATTACTCAAGACAAATTATTCGAAGACAAATCACTGATATTACCAGGCTCTATGCTGGTACAGTGAACATGGCTCAACTTTAGAGCTTCTTATCAAATGAGGTAATTTTGTATCTTCATATAAATTTCTTTTAATTCAGATAATCTTTGTATTAAACCATCATCTTCCTTCTGCAGGATAATGACTACATCTTCCCATACTCCTTGACTTTGGGTTGGAGATTCGAGCGGGATGCCCCGCAAGTCCAAGAGGCTGTTGAACTTGCCCAAGCTCTTCGAGCGCCAGACACAGTATCTGAGCCTTCTGCTATTTCTGTTCCTGTTTCTCAAAAACGAAGTGCAATCACTATTCGTGAACCTCCAGCTCCGACTCCTCAAGTTGAGGTTGAAGAAGTTCTTCGAACATTCGATGAGAATGAAGAGGATGAGATAGATCTACATGCTCTTCAACTAAGACGCAAGAAGCATTTGCAAGTATCTTTTGGAGCTTCAAGTAAGAATCTTTCCTTTATTAATTTATGACAGCTTTTACCTTGCCAATTTATTTTTTGAATTCTAGAAATCTTCATACGAGTGTATTCTCTCTCTATATAGGCTCTCTGAATGAAGCTGCTGTTCTCGAGATACCTCTTGTTGAGACAGCCGTTGCTGAAATAAAAAATGTGGATACCCTCGACACCAATCCTAAGGAGTCCCCACTCGAGCTTTCATCTGAGACTCAACAAATTCCAATCGAGAGAGATATTGAAAACTGGAGTAGTCCAGAAGGTATTTTCTTGTTTTTACCAATCCTTTCGAAGATACCTAAAGCTTCTTTATGATATGTAAAAATTCGTGAATTTTCGCCGCAGCCATTCTTCCAGTTTCAGAGAACTTGACTCGAGAGGAAGGTGACCATGCCTTGGTCATTGCTTCCATTGACCCTCCAGTGGTTTCACTCTCAAGTAATTTATTTATATTATTCTCATACTTATTACCATTCGAACTTTTCAAAGTTCTTGTAAAACATAATAAAATTTTTGTAGGGTTACTGTCCCCGGAGAATTTGGTCATCCCTAACCCGCCGTCTACGATACGGCTATCTTTTACTTCTCTAACAGGGACATCTACGATTTTTGTGGATCCTTCCATCCTAAGTAGCCTTGGAGTGAACCCATCGGGTGGTGTTCATCTTCAAACTCCACCTGGCCCTTCTCGAATCACTGTTCCATCAGCCTAGATTGAAGAAATCGAGCCTAATCAGACTTCGGCTTTTCCGATAAAGCCAACTTTGGATCCATCTCCTTCGAGTTCGGTGGTTCCCACAACTCTTACCCCATCCGAAGGTAAGAATTTCATTTTTTCCTTGTAATTTTACGCATAAACTTTGACTCTTTACTTATGCTACTATTTTGATTATTTTAGGAGATGTCGCGCCTCCTGAATTTTTCAGGATTAACTTAACGGAGGCGCTCCATGACATTAGGCGTCATCCTAATGATTCTGCTTTGTTGAAGAGGCTTCGTTTTTTTCTTGATGAGGCATATTCGAGGGTGGCCGAACTATGGCTGCCTATGTTCCAAGCAGCCCGCCAGTTATTCGAAGCTTGCCTTGCCAACCTCCATGATTTTATCGACCAGAGAATTAATCCCTTAGAGGGGGAGATATCCCTCGAGCATTCTCGGCAGGTAAGCCAACTCCAAGATCGGGCTCCTGTTTTGGAAAATACTAGGGTGGACTATTTGGCTCAAATTGCTGCCCTAGATGCTCAAATTGCTAATCTTCAAGCAGAGAGGGATCGACTTACCAACTTGGCCGATCAAGTCGAAGAAGATATCGTAGCCCTCAATGACCAGATTGCTCAACTAACCAATTAGTTCGAAGAAGTGGTCAGGCCAGCCCTGCTCGAGAGGGATGCTTTCGATTCGGCCCTTGAAGTATTAGTCAGCTCTTTACATTTTATCCAATTCTAGGAGATCTTCTAGCGATGTACTTTTGACAACACTAATTTTGGTGTAAAATTTTTTTGCTGGTTTCGGGCATTCTTTCAAATATAATGGCTTTATTTTCTTTCTATATACTTGGTGTATATTTCTTTAAATATTTGGCATTTAAAGCTCTTCCATATTTGTCTCCATTTAAATATTGAAGTTTAAAGGAATTTCCTGATAACTTATTCGAAATAAAAAATGGTCCTTCCCACTTAGGTGACCATTTTCCATAAAAATGGTCTTTTGACCCTTCTGGTAAAATCATTTTCCACACTAAGTCTCTTATTTTGAAGGATCTTGTTTTTACTTTTTTATTATAACTTTTCTCAATCTTCTTCTTTTGGAGCTCGATTTGTTGCAAAACCATAATTTGTAATATTTCATAGTCTAACTTCTCGATGTTTGTATTTTCAACATATTCTTCGACTGTAAGTCGTTCTTGTTCTAGAATTCTTCTAGACTTTATGTTGATTTCCATTGGAATAACAGCTTCATGACCATATACTAATTGAAAAGGGGATACCTCTAGACTATCTTTTTTGATTGTCCTTAGGGCCCATAATGTATCGATTAATAATTCATGCCAATTTCTAGGGTTAAGGTTTATCATTTTCGAGATACATCTCTTAATCAATTTATTTGATGACTCGTCTGTCCATTTGCCTGAGCATAATACGGTGTCGAATTCATCAATTTTATCCCGAATTGACCAAAAAATTCGAGCATTTCCGTACTGTTAAAAACTCTAGCTTGATCACAAGTTATGGACTCTAAAATTCCAAATCCGGTTAATGTTTTCTTTAATAAATTCAGCCACTTGTTTCGAATTTATACTTTCGAAAGCTTTGGCTTCAACCCATTTGGTAAAATAATCAGTTGCGACTAGGATATAACTATGCCTTTTAGACAAAGCTGATTTAATTTCTCCAATTATGTCCATAGCCTATCCTCAAAATGGCCAATGCTTGATTATTGAATTTAATTCGACTGTAGGCTGTCTTAAGACTTTGCCAAGCTTTTGACATTGCTTACACCCTTTGGCATAGTTTATACAATCTCGTAAGACTGTGGGCCAGTAAAACCCATGTCTATGTATCAACCATCTCATTTTTTTTACCTGCTTGATGGGCTCCACAAATGCCTTCGTGTGTTTCTGCCATCGTGATCAGAGCATCTTCTAAATCAAGACATTTTAACAAAATCCCTTGGGAGTCCTTCCTATATAGTTCTCGTCCGTCATAAAAATAATGGTGAGCCATTAATTTTAATTTGTTCGAGAAACCCCCTTTTGATGGATTTTTAAGATAGTCAATAATTTTGAGTTGGCAATTGTTTCCCTCTTTCATAATATCTATTTTGTTAGCACATAACCGTCTTTGTTCGAAAGGCAATAAAACCCTTGGTTCGAGTTGGATTGCTGTTTCGAGCAGGCATGGGTCGACCTTGTATCCTGATGCCAGCTGGGCTAAATCATTGGATATTTGATTATTTCTCTTGGGACATAAATAATTTTAATAGTTTCGAATTGCTTAAATAATTCATGGACCCGAGCAAATGAGGCTATGGCCACTGGGCTTATACATTTAAACAATCCTCTTACTTGATTTATGATTATATGGGAATCGCCTTTTATTTCGATGCTTTTAGCTTTCATTTCAAGTAATATTTCCAATCCCAAAATAAGAGCTTCATACTCCGCCCTATTATTTGTGCAATCCCCCTCGATTTTGGCGTACATCTAGGTGATTATTTTATTTGGGGATATAATGTATATCCCAATTCCTGCACTATCTCGAGTGCTAGAGCCGTCAAAGTATAAAACTGACATGAGAAATCCTCACGTGTTTGCACAACAAGTGGACTGGTCGTGTGTAGTAATAAAGTGGACAATAAGTCCGGATTGTCGATCCCACAGAGATTTGTATTTTAGACTTCTTGAGTTTAAAGCAAACAATCATTAAACTAAAACTAAAGACTTAAAGATTTTAAAAGCAATAAATTAAACTAAAACAAGAATTAACAAAAATATTATGGAAGCAAGATGTTGAAATCAAGATAGCTATGGAAGAGAGCAACTAAGACACATATGTTGGCATAAATTAATTCATTCTCGTTAAAATCACGTTTTCATATTATTAGACTACTATTACTTTGGTGAAAATTCCTTAATTAATTACTACCCGATGTCTCGGCTGTAATAATCCTATGACTAATTGACGGTTCTCTAAATATGTCTATCCGAGAATCTAACCAACAATCATGCATTCAAGTTCTAGAATTTTCCCGGATTAATCCGGCTAACTGCACCCGGGAATCTCTACCTATCTCTAGGGGCAATTCCACTATTTTTTCCGGATTATGTGATGATCCTTTTTGCACCTTAATTACCTTCTCTCGAACGAATAATTTAAGCAATATATCATGCATATGGTAGCTAAGCATATGAAGCACTCAAACAAGATCAAGACACAAAGCAACAATAGAATTAATATGAAAAATATAATTTATAACTCAATTATCATAATTTAGCCTCAACATGGCCTTAGTTCGAAGAATCTAATTCATCATAAAAGATAAAAGATAGAAACTTAAATTAAGATTCATATTCATAGACAAAAATAAATCTAAATCTAAGAAACTCCCTCGTATTTTTTATGGTTGAACTTCGATCTTCATCTCTTCCATGCTTCTTGATTTCTTCACCTTCAAGGGTTCTTGAAAATCTTCATGAATATGTAAAAATTATGTCTAAACCCCATTAGGGCTCTATTTTATGTGTATTTCGTGTCTTTTTCCCTAGATAACTGATCTACTATATATAAGGGTGGCAGGAAAAGACTCCAACTTGAATTAGATTTGGAAATTTCCAAAAATCTGCTGTTTTTCCCGTCAGACACAACGTTCGAGCGTCCACAAGCTAACGTTCAAATGTTAGAAACAGAAACATTTTGCCTTCTGCGCAGAAATCTTGTTTTCTTCATAACGTTCTACATAGACCTCCAATTTGAGTGATTCAAGTTTCCACGTAAAGCTAAGACAAAAATCTACAACTTTGTAGAAGGAACATTTGTCAAATTCCGTCTGTAAATACTCTGAATTTTTTTATTTTTGTCCAGTTTTTCTCAATTGCAATGATTTCTCACCTTTACTCAATAAGCACACAAATTACAAGTATATGTGCACAAATCATGCATAAAACAATGTAAATAACATAAATATGAGGCTCTAAAACATGTAAATCTCACACCTATCAACACCCCAAACTTAACATTGATCATCCCCGAGCAATAAAAAGACTAAGACTTAAGGAACTAAGATGAAGACATCAATCTAAAACAAAACAAAAAACAATAATGACTCACTTTAGTAGAGTGCACGATTGCACTTAGCGTGTGCAACAAGCCTTTAAACCTCAAAGTTACCAGAGAAGACGAGTATAGTCTCGTGAGGGTTTGCAGATGATTTACCCACAAAATCGAAAAATTTCAACCACAACCAATCAATAC
This sequence comes from Buddleja alternifolia, assembly GCA_019426215.1. NCBI lineage: Eukaryota > Viridiplantae > Streptophyta > Magnoliopsida > Lamiales > Scrophulariaceae > Buddleja > Buddleja alternifolia. The sequence goes on along the minus strand of CM033401.1, from coordinate 37,262,140 downwards.
AAATTAACTTAATCAACAAGAAAACAATGGCATAAAATCAACTTTTAAAGCTCAAAATTATATATACATATCAAATACTTGCTCATGTTACACCTAAACTCGAAAAGATCTCCAAAGGGTGTAGTGATTGTAAGTCTTCGGCATTATAGTCAAGTGGCATCCTTACCAAATTTCGGAGTTAATCCCATGTCTATTACCCTTCGATCAATCCTAAAGTACAAGCCTCATAGAAAACTCCATAGCCACTTAAACTTCATTAATTAACCAATTTAGACTTTAAGCTCACATGAAACTTCCATTTACATTCATTAAGGTTAGGTCATGTGCAATGTTCTATTCCCTTAGGCTTTCTATGACACCCATGTATCGAGCTTTGGATCAATGACTCCCAAACTAGATAGTTTTAGGGCATTAAGTATCCAGACACTCCTTACAAATTTAATCACTCGAGTACCAAAGGCCACGAAATAAAACTAGACCTTTCTTTCAATTTAAATTTAATTGGCTTGAGCAAAGCTCAAATTAGCATAATAGTACAGTATTTAGGCATGTAATTTTCACCTCCAGTACATATCAGCCTAACTTTATAGTCATACCAATCATCAACCTTATTCATTATTCATTAAGCATATGAAGCAACTACTCAACTCATGACCTTAAGAAGAATCTAAGTCAATATTTCCAGGAGAAATTCCTTAAGTGTTTCAAGATGGTTATCCACTTAACTCCTCTACCCTCGACTTATTGTGCATTTGTGATTCATCTAAGAAAAATCTACTCTAATCTAGGGTCCCACGAGCAAAGCAAAGATATGTATAGTCCATTAAATTCTAAATAAATCAAGAAATCATGCCATTGTCTCAAGTTAATCAATTTTATTGCAATAATTAGTGGCTAAAAAAAAATCCATGCTTGATTTTTTCAACACAAAAGCATCTAAACATGATTTCATACAAATTCCCCCAAACTTGAGCTAAACTAAGAACACATGATATGAATAAGCTAGTCAATATAGCAAACACATGGTGATCAATCATATGAATGTATTAAAAGCACAAAGTACTACCCACATACACCCCCAAACTTAAGTTCAACATTTTCCCCAATGTTGTCTCAACAATAAAAGCACAAAATAAGGGTATAAGAGTAGACTCACAACCAAGGATGTTGAAAAACAATCCTTTATCCACAAGTGTGTCTTTCCAGATCAAATCATCAAAATCAAACATCTCAAACCAAAGTGAAGGGAACCGGATACTAATCATGCTCAACATACTCAAAACAAACCAAAGCATCAAGCATAAAGGAACACATGCCAAAAGTGCATGTTCAAAGAAAACGCCAGAGCAGAAATGAAACCTAAAAACTAAGCAAACAAGAAACACACAAAAACAAAAGATGAAAGAAAAACTTACAGACTTGGGTTGCCTCCCAAGAAGCGCTCTTTTAAAGTCACTAGCTTGACTTTACCGAGCCATTTCAAGGCGGATGACGTATGAATGCTTTGTTCACTCTCCAATCAAGAATGAAACTTGGCTCGGTGTTAGTAGAAAATATGATGAGTAGTGACCAAGCAATCATCCACTCAAATATTTTCTCATAATCCATCACCACTTCCATCACTCCTTCCCATTGCACCGAGTGATGATTTGGACTATTCTCCAAGCTATAAGTAGATGATCATTTTTCTTCACCCATCGATGTGGAAAACTTAGAGTTCATGATGCAGGACTCGAGGAGACTATTGGTTCTTTTAACCTGAGAAAGCTCAACACTAAAAGGATCAAAAGCATCAATGCGTAAAGATAATGTAGAAATTGGATGCTTAATAATCTCATAGCTTTCACAATTAACCATATTAACTCCTATATTTAATAACAATCCGCTTTCATTGAAATCAATTACCGCCTTATCAGTGGAGAGGACAGAGGGTGGAGACTCTTCAACCGGTTGAGAAGCTGTAGGAGTGGAAGGCTCGGCAGTGGGAGTTTCTGGTTCTGGACATTTGGGCGTGCCATATAGTAATGCTTCCAATTCTGTTACACTTTTAGCTGCTCGCTCTGGTGTAAGCTGCTGGGCAAAAATATGTTCATTTTTCAACTCCTCATCTTCCCTTACAGTTTCCTCAGTGCACTACTCTTCTGTATTGCTTTTAGTGTAACTTGGTAATGGTTCCGGTGTTTTTTCAGACATTTTGCTCAATAGTTGCTCGAGTCGATAATTAGTCTCCTTTATTTCCTGAGATATTTCCATCAATGTAAGGCAGAGTTCTCCAATAGTGTTATCCAGTTGTTCCTCCGGAGTAGGAATTCTCACTTGGCAATGTTGTGGGAAGAACCCTTGCGCATAACATACTTGAATGACGTCAAACACCCCTTGCCTATTTTTCGGACAATCCAATTCCTCAAGAGTGAGTTGCATAGTCTCACTACAAGAAAACAAGGCATCAGCTACGGAAAAAGTGCATCGAACTCGAATTTGTAGCTATAATGATAGATTAACTACGGATATTCCATAGGTAAATACATTTTAAAATTGATTGAGTAGATAGAAATATTTTGGCTACAAACTTGCAACGAAATAGCTATGAATTTGCAACAGGAGTACATTTTCGTTGCCAATTGTGTCGTTAGTGCAACAGATTAGCTACAATTGAACATAGCTAAGAATAAATCAAAAAATTAAAAAATAATAAAAATTAATAACTACGGAATAGTTGTGGAGCTTGCTATGAATTTGATATTCATAGTTATTTTGTCTGTAGCCGTTGCAACAAAATGAACACTTGTTGCGATTTCCATTGCTAGTGCAACTGCGAGGAGCTACGGATGATGCGTAGATAGAAAAAAAGTTGCAACGAAGCATATACTCATTGCAATTTTTATTGCTAATGCAACATGATATACTTTTGTTGCAATAGTCGTTGCTGGTGCATTGGAGTATACAATTGATGCAATTTGCGTTGCTGGTACAATATTCTATACATTCGTTGCAAGTTGCATTGCTGGTGCAACCAATTAGCTACAAGTATCATAGGAAAAATAAATTCACTAAATAATAAAATTTCTTAACACAGAATAGATACAAAGCTTTGCATCTGATGCAAATTTTATTGCTTGTGTAACAAAGTATACCCATTGCAATTCTTGTAGCTGATGCAATGTCGTATATAAATTCGTTGCAATTGTTCTTGTTGGTTCAACTAAATGGTGGTGAAATATCAAAAAATATTGAATTTAATATGAAATTTAAGTCTTATTTTCCGCCAATGTAGTTAGGTTATTAGATTCTACTTTAGAAAGTTTTTATTTATCTTTATTAACTAAAAGTTTGAAAGTATATGAGTTTTTCTAATGATTTTTAATATCATTTAGGGTTTACGGTTTAGGGTTTAGATTTAGGGGTTAGGGGTTATATATTAGATTTAGGGTTTAGGACTTAGGGTTAAAATAAATTTTGAATTATTTCATAATTGTTTCAATATAATAAAAACATGTCGAATGTTTTGGTCTTGTCGTATCTCAGACCTAAACTACCTAATTTAACCGACAATAAGGTTGATTGGTGTAAGAGTTAAAATACATTATTCTAGTATATAGTATATGGTATATGAAGCTATAATGATGTTGATGTTTTTACATATACTTCTAAATAGAACTGTAAACGAGTCTAGTAGAGTGAAAAATAAGTTGTTCAATCTTTTTATTAGAACTTCGGAATTTGTGTTTGAGCTTTGTTTGATTGTTAATTAAGTTGAGCTCAAATAAGTTTTTATCGAGTCGAACACGAATCGAGTAGTTTGATTGTTTTACACATATTTTATTATTTTTTACTAGTTGAGTTAAGCTCGAGTCGAACTTCAAACTTATCAAACATACAAAAGGTTGTTAAACTTGGTTTGATATGTTAATGAACAGGAGCTATTATCAGATGATCTCAGGTCGAATATCGAGTAGTTTGATTCGTGTTTCAACTTTACTTATAAACTTTTTAGTAACCTGGGAAATATATATATATATATATATATATATAAAACTGATAAACACAAAATAACTAAAGGAGCTAGGTTCTATATATACATCATATTTATAAATATTTTAGCATAAACAAGTGAACAAATATGTTGTGTAATTTTATATTAATAAATTATTTATCATACAATTTATTTATTTAAATAATTTCTCCATCTCGACTAATTCATAGATATTACAGTGTGATGATTATTTCAGGCTTAGTTGATTAAAAAATTTGATAAACCTTTTCATACTAAAATAGTTCTACTCCAAATATTAAGACGAAATCCACTAGAAATTAATAATTTTGATTTACCTAATTTTTGAACCAACATAGAATTAATAAATCAATAATACTAGTAATTTTGTGATTAGAATAAGTGATCATGATAATTATGACAATATTAAGCTAACTATAAAATATTACGATATAGTAAAAAAAATACTACAAGAGAAATATCTATTTTCCATATACATATTCGTAATAACAAATAACTTAACAAAATTATTTATCTTTTATTAATATTCAGATTCCAAAATATAGGCGCGAAAACATAGCACACCAATACTGCACGTTCTGTAAGTGCCCTTCTCTTTCCCGATTCTTTTGCCAAACCACTCTTAATTTCCTCTAATTAGGACTTTGCAAATTTCCTTTTTAATTTCTTTCCAATTTATTTCCCTATTTTCCAAAGCGTTAAAACTCCAGCGTGAAAACTCTTAACCCTATAGAAAAAATCCAAAATTTTTCAGCAAGATTGAAGGCAGCAGCCACACAAATAGGCGCTTTCTGAAAGCTTGAAGGTACTTACCGGAGTTCTTCACCAAACCGGCACAGGCAGAGGTAATATATAGTACTTTTCTTCTTAACTAAATTCCATTCTAAAGCAATTAATTAAGAGCTCCGCCTTTTACTAATTGAGTTTTGGGGAGGGAGAAAAGTAGGACATATATGTCGTTGAGCACTTGAAAATTATATGAATTCTGAAATCTTTTAGACTAATCTTTTAGCTATAATTGTTGGGAGACTAATCTTTTAGCTATATTTGTTGGGTAGTAGACGAAAACAACTAGTAGCTGAAATTTTTGAATTTTGCTTCTTATGAGCAATAATTAGATATGAATATAAGACTATGTTTGACTATATTTAATTTCTGTTGACATGTGAAATTATGAGGTTGTTCTCTGTTTTGCTTTGCTAAATGGTAGGTTCTTATAGAATACTTTTTCGACTCGAGATTGATAGTTAAAATTTCATTGGAGCTTGGTTCGTTAATATATAAAATCAAGTTTGAACAACTTTTTCATGTTCGATAAGTTTTCGTTATCGTACTTCAATTGAAGAAAGAGAAAATTATGTGTACACCCCGTTACCTAAAAACCTTCTTTGACAGGCCAAATACAGATGGACATTTGAAACAACAGATGATATTAAGTGTGTGTGGTGGGGCATTGCAAATCGCCGTTATAGGGATATAATCTGTAAGGAACGCAGAAAAGTCGAACTAAAAGTAAAGTCTAGTAAACCTTTGGATTGGAGAGGCCACGGTCCTAAATGGCTCGGAGAAAATACATGGAACAAGTTGTGCGAGGATCATTGGAGTACAGAGAAGTTCCAAAGAATGTCAGATGCTGGAAAAAAGAATAGAAGGAGTTCGGCGGATGGTACAATGTCAACACATACTGGTGGCTCAAGGCCTTTTGCAGTCCATGAAGAAGAAATGGTAAACTTTTTAATTTAAGAAGTTTAGCGAAATTGTGGTTTATCAGTATATTATAAAATGTTACTATTTTTTGTATTTATACAGGAAGATGAATATAAGCGCAAAGTTTCCAAAGTTGAGCTTTATGACCGTACCCATAGGACAAAACAAGGAAAAGGGGATTTCATATGCGACAAAGCTAAGAGGGTGCGGGTAAGTTTTACAACAATTAAAAATTCATTTTCTTTGTCGATAGATTGATGAGATGAATTTTAAGATTCTAGAATAGTAGATTTTCATGTGACATAAAAATCGTGGTTGGTGTATGGAATTATAGTGCATAACTTTTGCAATTGACTGCAAAAACTAATGTTAAAATAATTGGATTTAAAAGACAGAATGTAGTCTTAAATTTAATTTGTTCTTTTATATGTTCATATAATTTATGGGCTTCTATGTAGCTTACATTAAATCTAAGGAATTTACATTGAAATATGAGAATCGTTTTCATTAAATTATTCATTGAACTTGATTGTTTTTGTAGGATGCGTATGACAATTTGGTTGAAGATAATTCTTTAAGTACTTTTAATCCTGATGCATGGATTGAGGCTTGTGGTGGTGTGCCCAAAGGTCGGGTATATGGATTTGGAAGTCAGTCTCCTCATCAAATTCTTGGTGACATTGCGCATTCTGTAGGCTCAAAATCTAAACGTTGGGAGGCATTCAACAATACACAACAAGAGTCAGATGAATGCTTTGAGAATTTAAAGAAAGAGATGGAGCATATGAAAGAGATGAATATGAAAATGATTAATCTTATTGGAGAACATCTCCCAGTCTCAGATTCAGTACGTCAACTGTTGCAAGACATCCAGTGGACAAACCATACTCATGCCGGTGGATCTGGGGTACGAGAACAAGAATTTATGAGTGGTCTTCGTGAAGGTAGAAGACATGGTAAGAGTCCCGTTGATAGCAATAGAACCAATAGTGAAAATACTAGGAGTAATGCTAGTATGTCTGATGCAAATGAGGATGATGAGAACGAGAGTAGTTAGATTAACAACGATGAATGTGTTAGGAATTTTGAGACTAAGTTGGCACCTAGGATATTATGAGTAGCTTTGGATGATGTTTAACTTATTTGCTCTGTTTATTTTGGATATTTAATTTATCTTAGCATCTTTCTTTGTATTTATTGAGGTTTTAGTTTTTATTTTTACCGATTTTTTTAGAAATGGGTTAAAAATGCATATTTGTTGTCATTGCTACAAGGAATTGTTTCGTAGCCAACAATAATTTTATACCAGGATAGCTACGGATATGCTTTGGATTCTCGTAAATGTTCCGTTGCTATCACAATGCCATTTGCTATGGAGATTCTGTCATTGCTATGAATTCTCTACCATTACATTGCTACGAGTTCTTGTGGCTATCGCTATGGTATATGTAAATTCTATAACCTTGGCTATGAATATTGCAACAAATAGTTTGTTGTTATTATGATGGAAATTGCTAGTAAAATTTTGTAGCCACGGTAACGAACATTGCTGCGGATTTTGTGATCATATTGCAACAAGATTTGCTACGAATGTTTTGTCACTATGGAAACGACAATTGCCATAAACCTTTTTTGTTGCTTGATAGCAACGAAAATGGCCATGGATATTCCGTTGAAATAGTTACGAAGGTTGCTAAAAAATTTCAACAAATATTCAGTTGCTATTACAACAAAAGTAGCTACGAAATATGTGATTACTATAATAGCTACAAGAATAGCAACAACATTCCGTAGTTATGTACTAGCTACAAGTTTTTTTAACTCCGTAGCCAAATTTTGCAATGCTCTTATCAGCTTCGGACATGGGCTACGGCCATTCGGTCGCCATATCTACAAAAATATGGGCATCAGCTACGTAAATCACCGTAGCTGATGCCTTGTTTTTTTGTAGTGCCTGAATGAGTCCTAGAAACCATTCTCGTTGCTTCGGGGTCAGAAACGGAAGATTTCCTGCCATTTATTGGAATTAGAATTAAGACAAAACTAAAGCAAAAATAAATATGAAAAAAATTGTAAAAACTTGCAATAAAAACAAAAACTTAAAAAAAACAAGTCCCCGGCAACGACATCAAAAACTTGACACGAGAAATCTTCACGTGTTTGCACAGCAAGTGGACTGGTCGTGTGTAGTAATAAAGTGGACAATAAGTCCGGATTGTCGATCCCACAGAGACTTGTATTTTAGACTTCTTGAATTTAAAGCAAGTAATAATTAAACTAAAACTAAAGATTTAAAGATTTTAAAAGCAATAAATTAAACTAAAACAAGAATTAACAAAAATATATGGAAACAAGATACAAGAAACAAGATGTCGAAATCAAGATAGCTATGGAAGAGAGCAACTAAGACACATAGGTTGGCATAAATTAATTAATTCTTGTTAAAATCACGTTTTCATATTATTAGACTACTATTACTTTGGTGGAAATTCCTTAATTAATTACTACCCGATGTCTCGGCTGTAATAATCCTATGAATAATTGACGGTTGTCTAAATATGTCTATCCGATAATCTAACCAACAATCATGCATTCAAGTTCTAGAATTTCCACGGATCAATCCGGCTAACTGCACCCGGAAATCTCTACCTATCTCTAGGGGCAATTCCACTATTTTTCCGGATTATGTGATTATCCTTTTTGCACCTTAAATTACCTTCTCTCGAACGAATAATTTAAGCAATATATCATGCATATGGTAGCTAAGCATATGAAGCATTCAAACAAGATCAAGACACAAAGAAACAATAGAATTAATATGAAAAATACAATTTATAACTCAATTATCATAATTTAGCCTCAACATGGCCTTAGTTCGAAGAATCTAATTCATCATAAAAGATAAAAGATAGAAACTTAAATTAAGATTCATATTCATAAACAAAAATAAATCTAAATCTAAGAAACTCCCTCATATTTTTGATGATTGAACTTTGATCTTCATCTCTTCCATACTTCTTGATTTCTTCACCTTCAAGGGTTCTTAAAAATCTTCATGAATATGTAAAATTATGTCTAAACCCCATTAGGGCCCTATTCTATGTGTATTTCGTGTCTTTTTCCCTAACTTGAATTAGATTTGGAAATTTCCAAAAATCTGCTGTTTTTCTGTCAGACATAACGTTCGAGCGTCCACAAGCTAACGTTCGAACGTTAGAAACAGAAACATTTTGCCTTATGTGCAGCAATCTTGTTTTCTTCATAACTGTCTACATAGACCTCCAATTTGAGTGATTCAAGTTTTTAAGTGAAGCTAAGACAGAGATATACAACTTTGTAGAAAGAACATTTGTCAAATTCCATCTGTAAATACTCTGAAATTCTGCATTTTCGTCCGATTTTCCTCAATTGCAATGATTTCTCACATTTACTCAATAAGCACACAAATTACAAGCATATGTGGCCCAAATCATGCATAAAACAATGTAAATAACATAAATATGAGGCTCTAAAACATGTAAATCTCACACCTATCAAAAACCCATGGCACTAAGTCTATAAACTCAAACTCGAAATCATTGGGCGTTTCTTTTATCTTCGAAGAATGATCAGCTAAGAAATCACCCAATGCTTGCCCTTTTATGGCCTTTTGGGGCACATATACCAAATCGAATTGGAGTAGACTAAGACTTCATTTACTTAGACGACCTTTTATTAGAGGCTGATTCATCATGAATTTAATCACATCTGTTGGTGATACAATCTCTATGACATATGCAGAGAAATAATGCCTTAACTTTACGGATGCGAAATAAAGACTGAGGCACCACTTCTCGATTGAATTGTATCTTTTCTCGGCATCATTTAATAACCTGCTCAAGTAAAAGACTGCTTGCTCAAATCCTCTATCATTTTCTTGTACCAAAAGACATCCAATCAAACATTCTGCTGCCGATACATACAACCTTAATTTCTTCCCTTTCTGAGGAGGAATTAAAACTGAAGCATTTTATTGCCTCGAAAGCTTCTTGTTGTTCTTTTCCCCAAACAAAATTCTCTCCATCTCTTAGACGTAAGAGTGGGGAAAATGCTTCGGTTTTCCCTGCTAAATTCGATATAAATCTTCTTAGGAAGTTTACTTGTCCCAAAAAACATTGCAAGTCTTTCTTGTTTTCAGGAGGTTCTACATCTAAGATTGCTTTGAATTTATTTCGATCCACTTCGATGCCTCTGTTATGGAATAAGAATCCCAAGAAATTTCCAGCTTTTACTCCAAAAGCGCATTTTAAAGGATTTATTTTTAAATTAAAACGTCTCATTCGCTCAAAGGCTTCGATTAGAGACTTTATATGTTCTTGATGAGTCTGGGCCTTGATCACAATATCATCAATGTATATTTCCATTGATTTTCCAATAAGGTCATGAAACATGTAGTTCATTGTCCTTTGATAAGTAGCCCCAGCATTTTTTAAGCCAAAAGGCATACTATCCATTCGAAAGTGTCTATAGCACCTGGCATTGAAACGTTGTTTTGTTTCTATCGACCTCGGCTATTTTCAATTGGTAATATCCCGAGTATCCATCCATAAAAGATAAGAATTGAAATCGAGTCGTTGCATCAACTAAAGTATCGGCCATTGGCATCGGATATTCGTCTTTTGGTGTAGCTTTGTTTAAGTCTCTGAAATCAATGTAAACTCGCACTTTGCCGTTCTTTTTTATTACTGGGACTATGTTTGCTAGCCATTCGACATATCTGGCTGGCTTAATGAATTTAGCTTCGACTAACTTTTCGATTTCTTCTTTAATTGCCCCCATTAAATCAGATGACAATCTTCTCGGGGCTTGAATAATTGGTCTAAATCAAGGTTTTATGGGCAATTAGTGTCGGGCTATTGGCATATCTATTCTTGGCATTTCGTGATGAGCCCAGGTGAAACAATCTTTATATTTATGCAATATTCTAACAAATTCTTCCTTTTCGCTTTGCTCTATCTTCGAACTAATATAAGTTAGCCTTGGCTCTTCAAGTGTACCAAGATTAACCTCTAGTAAGGGATCTTGGATATCCTGCCTGATATCTTCACCAGGCTCCATAATTCCTTTCTCTATTACATCTTCTATATTTGGATTTTGTCGCTCAAAATCACAGTAATCATGTATGTCAGAGTTCGAACCAGTTTCTCCAATCATATTAGAATAAACACGTAAATTCGAATCAAGTCTTTCGATTACTAATCTTTTAAAAACATCATCAACCATATTTAGTTGTTTGGCATTATCCATAAATACAAACTAAAATATCATTCGAATACTTCTAATGTAAATCTGCTCCCCTTCGATTTGGGTGACTTCCTCCATCGCCGCTTCGGGTTGGTCATTCATTCTTCCCTTTGTTCCTTCACTACCCTCTCCTTCGGCCTTTTCGATGGTTGGAAAAGGTAACACTTCCTTGTCCTTCATACCGGGGTCTTTGACTCGATACCTAGCATTCACAATTTTTGTATCAACAAAATATGAGTTAGTTTCGGCCTTGGCAATTTTGAATTTGACACCATTCCAACATATTAAAACTGATGTAAAGTCGAAGGCAAACAGTAATTCTGATGAATCCAATCCCTACCATGTAATACATTGAATGATGAATTCATTTTCACCACGAAAAATGCAGAGTAAGAACTCATGGATCCTACTTTAATTCGACAAGGTAGGACTCCCAACACCTTCGTTGCCTGTCCTGAAAAACCATAGACTGCCACATCGGCAGCCACCAAGTCTTTCGAGGACTTTCCTAATGTAACTAAAGTGCTTTCGGGTAACACATTGATGGTTGCCCCATTATCTACTAATACTCTTTAACTTTAATGCCCTCGATTTTTTCTTGGACATATAATGGTTTCATATGGTTATTATTTATCGTTTCTTTGGAAAATAATAACTCTAGAAGATGTTCATTTTCATTTCTTCTTTCATCAGTTTTACAGTTGATAAATTCGAAACAAGGGGAGTTACCTCTTCTTGGGGCAGTCAATGCCTCCAGAGTCTTTTCTTCCTCATCCAATTCACCCTCTTTCACAGCGAATTCTGCCGGTAAGATTGTTACCATGTGGCAATCTTTTCCTTCCTCGAAATTCATAGCCCTTCGAACAGAGGCTTCTTTTTCCTTAATTTCGACTTCGTCCAGTGTATCATCCAAAATGATGTCCAGGTCATCCCCCGACTCGAAGTCTCCCAAATCATCTTCTGCTGCCATAACATTCTTCCCTTGAAGGCTCATATCCTTCATCTGGTCACTTAAACGGTCCAACTCTGTTTCGAAGTCGTCCTGATTCGACTTCCCCACTATCTTTGATTTCAAGATTTCTTTAGCTAGAGCTTCTTCCTCAATTCTCAAATTGGCAATTACAGTCTCTTGCTGCATTTCCATTGCCACTGTGGCCCTCAAATAGGCTACTTGCTGGGCTATCGACTTTGCCTTATCATTTCGTTTTTGTTCGAAATTGTTGCGATAATCATTCCTTGGTTGGTTATGTGGCAAACCTTTTTCTCCACATCCTTGAAAGTTCCTCTGTGTAGGCATCGGTCCTGGGATTCTGTTGCCAAATTCTTGCCTTGGCCTCTTGTTCCAGTTTTCCACCTTTTGATAGGCAGAAACCCAGTCCAGATCGTTTGGGATTACCTGCAATCTTACCAACTCGAAATGGAGAGCATCGGCACACTGGTTGCATAATGCTCTCTGAAATCTAGTCAGATTGTTCACCACTTTCGTTGGATTTTCGTATATGGTTTTACACAGGGACATTTCGAGCGCCTGTTTGTAAGTTTTTTCTTTACTACTTTGTTTTTCCTTGGGCAGTTCGATCTCCGCCTATTTTTCTTTCAGCTTTTCGTTGTGATCTAAACCCAAAATCCTTCTTTCAGTTGAGGATAAGCTAATCAAATTTCTCTAGAGTTGTTTTGCCACAAAATGCCTGGAAATCTAACATTGATCAGTGGTGTGCAGGGTATTCATGTGCCACCTACACATCCCTTCGAGCCCTTCGTCCTTGACTTTGGGGAAAGTCAGGATTCCTTCATCAATCAAGCAGTTGAAAGTCCTTATTGCCACCTGGGTTTCGATAGTGACCTGAAAAGTAGAACATTCGAGCGTGTTAATTTCAAGATTCATAACAGGGAATGGATCTTCATCTATGTTAGTTTTTTTGAATATCAGGAAAAATGAGGTCTTTCGAGCCTATCCTTTCTTGAACCAAATTTCAAAATAAAATGCAATCGTTTGTATCATGTGAAAATGCATTATGCCATTTACAATAAGGTTTTTCTTTTATTTCAGCTTTTGAAGGAATTCTGTGTTTTCCTTTAAATCTTAATTTCTTATTCGCGAGTAACCAATCAAAAATTTGTTCAGTGTTCGTCACATCAAATGTGTAATGTTTTTCTTTTTTAGTTTGTAATGAACCCGTGGTCACACATTCTTTCTTTTGAGAGCTCCATATTGGTAAGGGGGCCCTTTCACAAACTCTGCTAAGTCAACTTCATAGGCCTCCTTGAATACCCATGGAGTTCCTAGTTCAAAGGCATTAAAGCCTTGGTGTTTTCTATTGCTCTTTTCCTTAAGCATATTTTCATATCTTATAGCACTTTTGGCCAAACTTCTAAAATCGGCGAAAGGCATACCATCGAATCTTAGCTTATATTTGAAAGACATGTTTTGCTATGCTAATTGGACAAATTCATATTCGGGTATATTAAGGTGACATTGGACTCTATCCTTCTTAAATCGTGAGAGGAATTCCTTGACTGATTCCCCCATATTTTGTCTAATTTTGGCAAGATCACTCATCGAGATCCCTGGATCCGTTCGAGCGAAATGGTTTTGAAACTGTAACTGCATCTCGTCCCAATTATGTATAGAGTTCGGGGATAAACTTATATACCAATTAAAGGTTGATCCCGTTAATGAACTAGGAAAAAGCCTCTATTTAAGAAAATCTTGGTCTAAAGCTTCCTGACATTGGCAAGTAAACCTAGATAAATGTTCGAGGGCAGAAACATGGTCATCTCCCGAAAATAAAGTGAAATTGGGAATCTTATAGTTTTGAGGAAAAGGAAAGTTTCTATCTACCCAATCAGGATAGGGTTTTCCCAGGATTAACCTATGATTTCTTCGAAATCCTGGTCCGTACATCCTCTCAATGATCGTTTTGATCTGATCCTGGAAAGGGTCAAAGAATTGTCCCCCAATATTTCCTCCCATATGGGCATTGGGCACAGCTTGCCCCCTTGCATATGGTACCTGGATATTATATGGGAACATGGGAATTCCTTGATTTATCGGTACGTTTGGGAAACTATTATTTCCCATAGGAAAAGGAGCGTTAGAAACTCCTGAAAAAGCGTGACCTTGCTCCCCATGGTGTTGCCCTTGGGTAAAAGTTGGAGTTGTTTCAAACTTATTAACATAGCTATTAGTGGGGTACCCTGCAGGCACTTGCCCATAGCCAACTGGTGGGGTAGTAAAGCATGGTCTTACAGGTTGTGATTGAAACTGATTTGCATTAACATTTTGAGGAATATTCGGAAGAGGACGCATATTTTGAGTAAAATTTTGTTGTCTCATTCTTGTTTGCCCCCCAGGCATGGATAGGTTTAGAAAATTGTGTTCATTTATAGGGGAGGTATTCGAAGTTTGACTGATTTCGAAACGGTTACTCCTACATTTATTTTATCTCGGGTAACCTGGTGGTGGTTCTCCTAAATTTAAGTGTCTAGTCTGAGTCCTGGGTTCAATTGACACTAACAGAGATACTTTTTCTACCAGGACATTATGCCGGTTAATTAAAGGCTCGAGTGCCTACGCTATCTGAGCATTTATCATACCCGAGAATGCATCACAGGTTTGATTAAAAATCTCCCCTAATTCTGTTATCACTCGAGTAACCTCTCGAGCGAGGCCTTCTTGAGCACTTACAACAATATCCTACACTATTATTGTAAATATGCGAGCAGACTCTTGAGCCAATGCTCGATATTGATCGTTGAATTCTTTTCGCTGATATTCTCGAGCACTTACTAGAGTTTGCTTCATAACTCGAACAAACTGTCCGTATATTTTATCAGCCCTAACCTTGTGCTTCGAGATAGGTTGGGTGTCTAGATCCTCACCAAGTTCATCTCTGGCAGAATCTTCAGACATTTTATATCGTTAAATCAAAAGTCAGTTACGCAAAAACGACTCCCACTGTGGTCGCCAAAAATTTATTTCGAAATTAAAAACAAACTAGACTAGGGAAGGATTTCGAGTGGTCGATCCAAGTCCCTTGATAATTCACAACTTATAATTATCTAATAACCCCTGCTTATAGATGCTAATGGTGGTTCAAGACTTTTAATTTCTTTCGATATGTAGTTCACACAATAACTAAAAAGGATACACTAAAATTCAAACAGTTAATCAACACTTAAAATCTTAAATAGAAATATACCTCCATAAATTCTTCGATGAAATCCTCTGGATACAAGAACAGAGTGGTCGAGTACAAGACTGCTATCACGTTACTTTACACTATTAACTACGAAATCTATAATTAAACTAAGCCTAATGAAGCCTAAAAATTGCTAAGACTAAGACTAATGAAAAAGATTACAGAGTTTGTCTGATTGTTTGATGATGCCTCTTCTTTCTTTCTTTTCATGTATATATACTTTCCACTACCCTTTTTCGGTTTCTTTGCAACCTCTACGTCTTCAACGCTTCTGGAACCGCTCCCAACTCCTCCTTCAAATTTCTTTGGCTTTGTTTGTTTGCGTTTTCATTATACTTTTTCCATTTCTATTTTCATCTGAAAATGGAAATACACACTTTACACTGTTTTTAACTGAAAATATTCTCATTTTCATTCTTGTTTTTACGTTCCCGAAAAATTTCAATCATTTATTTAAAATTACATTTTACATCACTTATCTCACATTTTCTCTCTCATCCACCCATCACCATCCTTTCTCTCTCTCCTCTCTTATCCACCCATCACCATCCTCTCTCTCCTCTCTCATCAATATTCAACATCAAATTCAATATTATTCATCTAATCATTACTTTTCAATCATTTCACACATCACACTCACAAATTTCAACCATTTTCAAAAACACAACCAAACACACCTACTTTTTTCACTTTTCTTACACGAAAATCAAAAAACATGTTCTCCCATATATTTTAGAAAATGACGGTTGAAAATTAAATGAAAACACATCCAAACAAAGCCTTTGATTTTGGCGCCCATTTTCTAGTATCGGGTTGATTCTAGATATTTGGACTTCTTCTTTTCTCTTGTTTCTATCGGGCTTCCATTAAATTTGGCCCATACTCTCTTTTTCGAATACTTACATGTTCCGATTTTGGACTTTTTTAAATCCAAGTCCATCCGATTTTCTCCAAGTCATCCCTTATTGGGCCTTATTCGAACACCAGCTCAATTTGATTTTAATTTAGGTGTAAACAACCACTCCAACTCATATTAGAAAAGAACGACTACGTGGAATATCATAATTCCACCATTTTCATACCTATATATCAAGTAATAGACAATTAAAGATTATATTATTTAAAGCACATTTCATCTAAAGACACTACATAATTAAAAAATAAGATATAATATCACATTCCCTCTAGTTAAAAGAAAAAATCATTTAATTTGGAGCATCCATTGATTCAAACTTGTCTTATTGACTTCAAAATGTGGAAAGAGCCATTTGTATACCACAAATCTTTATGTCTACAAATGAAAGCACAAAAGTACAATGGCAAATGGTAATTTATTGATTGGAATTATAAATTGAGTGCACTCCCTAATTCTTATAATCTGATTGTTCCGTTAAGAACATTGGTTTTTAGAATTTGAAAAGTTAGAGGTGAGTCTTTAATCTCCTTCAAAATGTATTGGATGTTTGTAATGTTAATTCGAGACTCATCGTTGTAATTTTTGATCAAATGCTATAAATAATATATACAACTTGGAAGTTTCAAGATGGACTCGTCATTTTGATCTTCCTTCAAATGGTTTTGGACTTCAATAACTTTAATTCAAGGATTTAGCAATGTATCTCGGACCACAGGTTATAGTTTGAGGAATTCCACCAAGATGCCTTGATATTTTTCTTGAACATCGTGGACCTTCTTGGATTTGAAGACCTTTGTGTAGAGAGGTTGACAATCTTCCTTAGTGCTTCTCTGGCTTGAATATAGAATTCTGTATGTTGATTTTGAGTTCTTATGAACTCGTTATATAGTTGTTTGATGGAGGAGTTGTAGATCACTTGAATATTATTGATAGTTATCTCTTTAATATTTGTGTTTATCAACAGATAATATCAACTATTTTGTCACAATTTGATTGACTCACATATGAAGAAAATAAGGCATTGTTTGTTTATGTTTTCAAATTTCATTTTCTCTATCCTAAATCACAACATCCTAAAAAACCACATTACAAACTATTTCCATCCAAATTCACATTTTTCTCAACAACTACATCCATCATTTCACGCCATCATCAATTAACATTCATTTGCTCTAATTATTACTTTTTTTTATTACTCTTTCATATTTTATTATTTTTAATTTATATTTTATTAAATGAATAAATAAAACTAAATATAACAAAATCAATAAATAAAAGAAAGAAAGAAAGAAAGCAAAAGGTGGTAGAGGTGTCTGTCACCAAATTTGTTTATTACCTCTCGCCCCACCCCCACCCTAGCGTCCTTCTTACCCCCACCCCCATTCCCTCAATTATTAAATTGTGCACGTGATCTTCTACATGAAAGTGAAAGCTGGTATCACTAGGCTAACAAGCCTTGGGTTGTCACTATTATATATGTAAGACTTGTTTTTGTAACAAAACAAAAATTCTTGGGAAAATTAGGATTAGGGGAGTAGGAAGTTTCACAATTAATAAAGACACAGTAAGTTTTAACTAATTAGGGAGAAGGGATTGTTAAACTTTACAAATTATTAAAATAATAATTTTATCACAAAATCACATTTATATTACTTCCATTTATTTCTTTTCTAAACAATGTCTATTTTCTTCTTCCATATTTATTCAATACTATTTAAAGTTTTATTATAAATTATTTTTTCATGTTCTATAATATTTTTTGGCTGTTTTGAGAGAAAAAAATTGCAAGCGAATCAAATAAAATATAATTTATAGAAAAAGTTTGACAATTTTTTTCTCTCTCAATGTCTTGTTAATTGATTTTATTTTTATTTTTTGAGAACTTTTAGTTCAGGGGAATAGGAAACTGAGAGAATTATTAAACTTTAATTTATAAATTACTAAAGCAATATTTTTAACACAAAATCTCATTTATACAATTTTTAATTATTTTTTCGAAAGAATGTATATTTTTTGTTTAAAATGTTTCCAGCATCACTTAAAATTTTATTATTAAAATATCTTTCACGTTAGATAATTGTTCTTTTGACCTTTTTAGGGAAAACCTTGTTAAGTACTCAGATTTTTTTCATTTTATTTAACTTTCGTATCAAGCAACACAATTGACAAAAGTGATGTAAATTTTAACGGAGCAATATAGTTTTACTACATGATCAATTGCATTTTCATTCTATTGTTTTCTCTAATTTTTTTGACATAATTAATATCATCATCAATGATCTACCGGGGGGGGGGGGGAATTCGAATATCATCATCAATGATTTAATGGGACCCCAAGAAATTTTAGATTTATTGATTCAATGGGTAATTAGGCATACAAAGTAGAGAAATTATTTCACAAGTAAACTTATTATAATCAAGACTACGTTAAGCTACTAATAATTCAATATTTTTTAAATTAGCTTATTTGCAAGACTCAATTATTTAATTTTTTTTGTTTTTATTAATTTTTTGGTAATGAAACACAAAATATGATTGTTATGTTGATAGACATCATATGTACAAATATGAGCCAATATGAATTTTGATATTGATTTTGCTTTATTATGCAAAAAAAAAAAATCAAATTAGCATGAAACAAGAGGAATTTTTTTTTGTCAATTTCTTATATAAAATATAATTTCTTGATTAACTTCCAATTTTTTTCAATTAAAACATTGAAAAAATATTATAGAACATGAAAGAAAGATTAATAATTAAACTTTAAGTAGTGTTAAATAAATTTTGGAAGAATAAATAGACATTCTTTAAAAAAGAAATGAATAGAAGTAATATAAATGAGATTTTGTGATAAAATTGTTACTTTATTAATTTGTAAAGGTTAACAATCCCTTCTCCTTAATTTGTTAAAATTTACTATGTCTTTATTAATTATGTAACTTCCTACTCCCCTAATCCTAATTTTCCCAAAATTCTTCTCACTAAAAAGTTACAATTAGTGACAACTTTGACATTGTCACTTGACATTTTGTCACTAATATCTTTTTTTTTTTTTTGTAGTATTCTCCAAGTTGATAAAAGCTTGTCAAAAGTTCTTTTGGTCAAACTTCTTGCATTTTGCAAGAAGATTTTTCTGCATGTCAAATGCATAGAAGATTTGTCGTTCGCTGGAAAACTAATGTTGATAACATTCATTAATGTTAACTCTTTGCCCGTGAGATGACTTTAGGACAATTTTCGTCAACCAAAATCCTCTTAAATCTTTCTAATGCCTAAATACATTTTGTTATGAGAACAATAAGTTGATTATTAATATTTAAATATTGTAGTCCGTGGGTCAAATCTATATCTATACTATATATAAAGGGAAAAATGGTTAGAGTAACCACCTTGATCTGTCAATAGTTTTGCTATGACATTTAGATAAATATGATGTGAATTAGGTGTTCATACACCATAGCGGTTATGGTAACATCTCATCTATTTTGACGATATGATTTAATAATAACTACATGGTCCATATATGAAACCAACTATATTGACTTGTAATTTATGGTTTCTCACTTTGCACGTTATTTCTTATATTTCTCTCTCTCTCTGTATTTTGATTTAATTTCCCTTCCCTTCCCTTCTTATTTTATTTTTCCTTCTATTCTTTTGCCTTTTACTAAATATAACTCAAAAAACTTTATATTAAATTCACTCATCGAATTTGCTTTATCGACTAGTATATATTAATAATATGCCCAAAAAATGAAAAGTAGCCCCTTTCTCCACATTCCGAAGTCCCCCACAGAATCCGATTCATGCTAAAACAATCAGTATAGAAGTTGCCAAACAGTTCTATAAGTACTACTACTGCGTCTTTTTCTTTCCCAATAATAACTAAAACCCAAATTCTTCTCCACAGTAACAGTACTAATCCCTCAAGAAATGGACCCTCACTCGCCTCAATCCCATTCATCACACCAACAGTAACAGTACTATTTTTTTGTGTGGGTTTGTTTGTGATGTATGATACATGATAGAATTATGTTCTATCATGTTTGATGGTCTTATCAAAAAAAAAGAATTATGTTTGATGGACTTTTTAAAAAAATAATATAGTTTTTAATAAAAATTATATAAATAATACACAAAAAATTATTATTCCAGAAATAGCATAGTACGCCGTTGATAATGGCGTACCCAACTGGATACGCCATTATCAACGGCGTAGCCAACCACAATTTTTTTTTTTTAATTTTCGGTTTAAAAAACATTTTTTTTTAATTTTGATACTGGATACAGCAACCACAATTTTTTTTTAAATTTTCGTTTTAAATTTTTTTTTTAAATTTTGTTACTGGATACTCCATTAGTAATGTGACTGTATCCAGTAATGACATTAATTGTTTTTAGTTTTTTTTTTTTGGCTCGTATTTGGCCTGTTTCTGTACATTTTTTGGCCATGACTTGAACAACAAAAAATGTAGGTGATGTTATGAACTTTGTAAAAGTATAAGATTTGGCACATTCCGACACCCGAGTGAAGAAATATGGCCACGCAAACCGTTTGAGCATTTTTAGTAAAAAAAATTCTTTTCTTTTTTTTGGCTCGTATTTGGCCTGTTTCTGTACATCTTTTGGCCATGACTTGAACATAAAAAATGTAGGTGATGTTATGAACTTTGTAAAAGTATAAGATTTGGCTCATTCCGACACCCGAGTGAAGAAATATGGCCACGCAAAACAGCCCCGTTTGAGCATTTTTAGTAAAAAAAACTGTTTTTTTTTTTGCTCGTATTGGCCACACCAAAACAGCCCCATGGCACGAAAAATATCACCAGTGAGTGTAATACAATTTTGGGGCTCTAAACGGCTCCATTTTTTATTCTGAGCTGTGAATTTGGTGTTCACTCCCTTGGTATATATACTCACAATCCGACTATAGTAGTTCACAAAGTTCACAACCCGTGATGACAATGCGGACAAAATAAAATTAGAACCCGTGAAATGGTAACCCGTGACGACAATGAAGACAAGAAAAGGTGAAATGTCACAATTCGGCTACAGTAGGTCACGTGAACTTCCTCAATAAATGCTGAAGGTCTTTATATCGAGAAACATTATACCGACTGAACACCAGAAATCACTTCACATTACATTATTTTGTGATTCAACACGAAAATGGGAGATAATTATAACTCTAGAAATCAACAAACATGGTTATTAGTAGAAAGAAACGATGACTACGAGAATTTGGTAAATGACGACCCTATTGAGTATTATTGTGGGCTCAAAAGGGAATGGTTTCATCGGGTGCTCGAATCTGAGGAGTTGGTTAATGATCTTCGAAGACTTAGCGTGCGAATTCCACGATGTAGATCCTTGATGAGGCCGAGAAATGATGAAGAAAATTGTAGGAAGGCTGTTTCAAGAATAAGAATCGAAAACAATAGGATGATTTTACGTCATTGTAGATATCACATGCTTGAACTTGTAGAAGAACTTGCATTCGCACGAGGCCAAAGACTCACACGTCGTGAAATACAAAATGTTTTGACTCATCCTTCATACAGATCGGACTACTACATGTCAGATGAAGATGAGTAAAGTATGTGGAGTTTTTCAATAAATTATTTTTTATATTCTGAGCCAGAAAATCAACAATAATTTTACATAATTATTGTTGAGAAACAGCCTCAAGTAATTATTGTTTTGAATAAATAGGTTTTAATTGTATCGTAATTTGAATGAATAGTATTTTAATGTTGAGTAATTTGAGTAAACAGTTTTTTATTCTGAGCCAGAAAATCAACAATAATTTTTTTTTTTTTATTTGGCTCAAATGGGGCTGTTTTGCGTGGCCATATTTCTTCACTCAGGTGTCGGAATAAGTCAAATCTTATACTTTTACAAAGTTCATAACATCACCTACATTTTTTATGTTCAAATCATGGCCAAAAAATGTACAGAAACAGGCCAAATACGAGCAAGAAAAAAAAACAGTTTTTTTTTACTAAAAATGCTCAAACGGGGCTATTTTGCGTGGCCATATTTCTTCACTCGGGAGTCGGAATGAGCCAAATATTATACTTTTACAAATTTCATAACATCACCTACATTTTTTATGTTCAAGTCATGGCCAAAAGATGTACAGAAACAGGCCAAATACGAGCAAAAAAAAAACAGTCTTTTTTACTAAAAATGCTTAAACGGGGTTGTTTTGCGTGGTCATATTTCTTTACTCGGGTGTCAGAATGAGCCAAATATAATACCTATACAAAGTTCATAATATCACCTACATTTTTTATGTTCAAGTCATGGCCAAAAAATGTACAGAAACAGGCCAAATATAAGCCAAAAAAAAAACAGTTTTTTTCACTAAAAATGCTCAAATGGGGCTGTTTTGTGTGGCCATATTTCTTCACTCGGGTGTCAGAATGAGCCAAATCTTATACTTTTACAAAGTTCATAACATCACCTACATTTTTTATGTTCAAGTCATGGCCAAAAAATGTACAGAAACAGGCCAAATACGAGTCAAAAAAAAAACTAAAAACAGTTAATGTCATTACTGGATACAGTCACATTACCAATGGAGTATCCAGTAACAAAATTAAAAAAAAAATGTTTTTTAAATCGAAAAGTAAAAAAAAAATCGTGGTTGGATACGCCATTACATTACTGGATACTCCATTACTAATGGAGTATCTAGTAACAAAATTAAAAAAAAAATGTTTTTTAAACTGAAAATTAAAAAAAAGAATTGTGGTTGGCTAAACCGTTGGTAATGGTGTATCCAATTGGGTACGCCATTATCAATGGCATACCGTTCTATTTCTGGAATAATATTTTTTTATTTATTATTTATATAATTTTTATTAAAAACTATATTATTTTTTTAAAAAAGTCCATTTAGTATTTAGAATTTTTAGGTCTGCTGCTATGAAAATGGTAGGTTTGTGGGTTTATGTTCCTTTATTTGTGTGTACTTGTGGAATTTATCATTCACGCACATGGTTCGCAGGAACGGTCGCGGTAGTCGTTGTGGAGATCACCATTTCAGTTCCATTGCAATGTCGCGGAACGGTTGCGGATCGTTCCAGGAAAAATATTAAAATATTTTATATTATTTTAAAAAATTAAAAAATGTATGATTTTAATGATTATTTATTTAAATAATTAGCATAAATTTTTTAATTAAGCATTAAGCAAGTGGGAAATTCTAGCCCGGACCTGGTCTGGCCTAACCCAAGTGTATTTCACTAAGAGTGTGAATTACACTTACCATATGATTGGTCACAGATAAAGTGAAATATACTTGGATTCGACCAGACCGGGTCTGGACTATGACACGCTAAAAGCTAACGTGCTATTGTAGCAAGTGCACTAGTCGTGTGTAGTAATAAGTGGACTAAAAGTCTGGGTTGTCGTACCACGGAGACTTGAATTTTAGTTTATGATTTTAACGAAAAAAGAACAAATATAATTAAAGTAAATTATAGGTAAAATGCATACAATAAGAACAAGATTACACAATTGATTTTACACAAAGTATAAAGGGAGACTAAGGCACATGCTAGGTTCAAATTGATCAATTATACTTATAAAGATTCTAGTTGAAGGATTACGCTTATATTGTTATGGTGAGAACTCCGAGGGTAGAGAATAACCGATGTCTCGCGTATAAACTCCTATGCTTAGATCGTGATTTCCCAAATATTCCTATCCAGAAATCTAACCACTAAACATGCATTAACGTACTAGAGTTCACTCGATTTGAATCGAACAACTACACCCGGGAATCTTTACCTATATCTAGGGCAATTCCTCATTAGTTACGGGTCATGATGTGAATTTCTTGCACCCTAAGTCAATTTTCTCCCGAAATATTAACCTAGGCATAAGATTCTAACATATAGTGATCAAGTATATGCAAGATAGGCAAAAACACAAATTCACATCACATAACAATATAAGAACAACCTCAACAATCATCTATTATAAGCATATATCACAATTTGGCCTTACATGGCCCTAGTCTTATGAATTTAGTTCATAATGGATAATATGAAAAACATAAATGAATTAATACACATGTTCATAGACATAATTGAAATGAAAAGCTATAAAAACTCCCTCAAAAGTGAATAATGATGGAACTTCAATTGAATCTTCCTTCTCCAATGATGATGATGAATCAAGAATCCTTCTCTCTCCCCTCTTTTCTTCTCTATGGATCGGTCACTTCCTCCCCCTCTTCTCCAAGAATCTGAAATTGATAGTGAATGATGAAGAGTATGGGTTCCCCCTCCTTTTATAGCCAAAAATTCCACTAAAGTATGCATTAAGAATTCTCATTAAAGTTCCCCAATGAGAATTCCACCTAAGGTGATGCTTCAAGTTTGGCTTTTAAGATTCCAACCAGTTAAAAAATGTTGAACTTTCGGCCATTAAGAATTCCACCAAGCATAACCATGTGAAAACTTCAACAAAACACATGCATGCTGCCATTTTCTTGATTTCCAGCGCAGTCTTAGTATTTTCCTCATAAACTTCTCCACAGATCTCCAAATTGGATGATTCAAGTCCCCATGTTCAGATAAAACATAGATCTACAACTTTCCATAAGGACATTTTGTCCAATTCGGTCTCTAAGTATACCTAAATTACGTTTCAACATGGAGGTTGTTTCTGATTTGGCGCCCATAAAGTAAATCTACCAAGAAACACACTTATGACAACCCCTCAACACATGTGCTGAATTATGGTCAAAAGTGATTCTTACCCATCATATAATGCTGGAATTTAGGCTGAAAAAGGAGTAACATTCGGACTATCCATGCCTAGGCATGACTAGGAAGGCGCTGGGGCGTATCCTGGCACATGTACTTCTCTGTTCGGCGCAGCAATCGTATTTCCTTCACAATTATCTCTATAGACCTCCGATTTGGATGTTTCAAGTTCCCATTTGAAGCTAAGACATTCATCTAAAACTTTGTAGAAGGAAACTTGGTCTAAGTCGGTCTCGAAATGTACGGAATTATCGCTCGAATGTGGTAGGAGATGCATAAACCGCCTAGGTGTTGAAAAACATACTTGAACTTGTTTTGTACATCGTTTTTCTTCCCTTTTCTTCATGTATTCTCATTTATTACCTGTATTCACTTAACACACCTATTAAATGCAAATGTGACATGATTTAAGCAATAAGTGAATCCAAATCATAAGAATTACGGTCTTAAAAACACGTAAAAACACCTCTTATCAGACTATAATTTTCTTAAATATAGGTGCCGTTCTAAAATAACAATTTGAAAATTTAATGGTAGTGTAATTATTAAATTGAGTCTTTAAAGAAATATCATTTAATTAAATCCAGTTAATTTATCCCATACGTATTAGTTACTATTAGTGTTTTTAATTTATTAATATAAAATTCAAAAATAAAGCAAATATTTTTTCCCTTCTGACAAGAGAAGACTCGGAACTTTGTCTCCTTCAATTCTTACTTCCCCTTTCTCTCTTGTTTTTTGTTCTTTTTCTTTTTTCTCTTTCTTTCGTCGTCTGTTCAAGCCTCCTCTTCCGTTCCATGGCCATGATCTCCACAACGACTTCCGCTGGGCAACAACTTTGATTATGTGGTGTTGGGCTAGGGCTCAACACACATTAATTAAGTCATGTGTGGGCCCGGCCCAATACGAAAATAAATTATTTTACGATTGGGCTTGGCCCAATGCGTATAAAATAAGTCAGGCCTTAAATTGGTCTGATTAATTTGGGTTACGACCCAATGTCACTCAACTAAATTAAATTGGGTTAGACCCAACACCTATTTTGAATTAAATTGGGTTGGACCCAATTGACTAAATTAAATGGGATTTAATTTATAATAAGTTAAATTAGATTTAATTTATTTAAATTAAATGGGATTTGATTTGGTAATTGATTAAATTGGATTTAATCATTGAATTTGTGAGCCCATGGAAATTAAATTGGATTTAATTTCATTTTGATTAATTAGACTTAGTCATCTCATGGGAATTAAATTGGATTTAGTTTCAATTTGATTAAATTAGATTAATCTTTTCCATGGAGTTAAATTGGATTTAATTTCACTTTGATTAAATTGGATTTAATCATCCTATCAAAATTAAATTGGATTTAATTTTGTTGTAATCATTTTGGGTTTGACTATTAAATAATCGCCAGAAGTTATTGGTATTATTTATCCCAAAAATAATCTCAAGGAGATAAGGGGATTTAATCAATTCTGGTGTATCGCAGAATTGTGGGGGAGGGAGGCGATCCTCTCAACGAACTACATTTTGGAAAGTAGGAGTGAGACTCTGTATGAAATGGGGAAAGGCCACAATCCTTCCTATAAATGCTTTAAAATGTGGAGAGTTTGAATAAGGTAAAAATACCAAAAATTCAAACAAATCAAGATATGGTCAAGGACCGTTGACTCAATATTGGATATGGACTCCATAGCGTATCTCATACATTAAGTCAGAAAATTCTGACATTCATAAAGGCAAAATCATGGAATATAGAATCATTGTCTTTTTCGAGGATACAATAATGCTAACTGGATATCAGACACAATCGACTCTAAGTCCATGAGTGGTTATGTTTTACCATCGGTGGATGAGCAATGTCATTGAATTCATCTAAATGAACTTGTATAGCTCGACGTCAGAATCCATGGCTTTAGATAAAAGTTGATGGAAAAGCTGAGTGACTACACAATGTTTAGAAGATGTTTCTCGTGGAAAATCCAGTGGCCCAAAATCTGATACATTGTGACAATCAGTCGACAAATCAGAAGGGCATAGAATAGCATGTACAATGGTAAGTCTAGACATGCATGCCGTAAGCACAATACCATTAAGCAGTTGATCTCTAACGGGGATTATTTCCATTGATTATGTGAAATCAAAGGAGAATATTGAAGATCCTTTGACGAAAGGATTGCATAGAGATCAAATAGACTGCCTATCAAGAGAAATGGGGTTAAAGACTACAAATTAAGAATGGACACAGTGGTAACCCAACCATGTTGACTAGAGATCCCAAGATCATGATTCAATGGGACAACTAAGTTGGGAAAATTCAGTGAGGCACTTAAGAGTTTAATATACTCTAAACCCATTGTCTAGGATAAAGAAGTGCAACCTGCAAGTTGTAGCAAAAGGTTAATCCAGGCTGGTGGTCCCAAGTGGCATACGAAAGGGTCTAGAAGGGGGGGTTGAATAGACCCTGAAGTCTTTTTCGACTTCACAAAATTTTCGTATCACTTTAGAAATTTGAACGCTTGGAAAAACTGAGCGCTTGGGTCAGACGCTTCAGAATAGTTAACTTATACTTAGTGATTTCAGCAGTTTACCAAAGTAGGGCAACGCTTAGATCGCTTAATCAGGGTTAGCACAGCGGAAATAATGTTTAGCGTTCTTTTAGTTGAATTAATCTCTTTGCAATTTTACTTGTCTTTTTCAGAATAATATGAAGTGAATAATATAAGACAATAAAATAAATGACACAATAATTTGTAAGGTTCACTGGGTGATGTAATCCCAGCTACGTCCTTCTTCTCCTTTTTCACTTGGAGGAAATTACTATGATGATTATCAAAGGATCACACAGAAACTTCTACAAAATAGTAATGGATGAAAATGATCTTGGGCTCCTTGATCACATAGACTTCAGCACCAATGAAGATCGTCTTCTTCAAGCTTCTCTCACTCAGAAATACTGCCTGAAAGGTTTCAACAACTTTTCTCACTCAGATGAAAGGTTGAGCTTTATCACTAGAGTTTTGTTTGTTTTAAAGAAGATCAAACAACTTGGAATATCTCAGTTGGAGTTTGGATTTCTTCTTTGGAAGATATTTGAGATATTTGTGACTGTCTGGAATGTAGATGGAAAGCTTGAAAGGTTTTGGCTATGAAATTTCTAAGCTTTTTCCAGAAAGAATGTACGTAGGATTTTTGGCAATAATTTCTCGTATATTCTTGATGTTGTTCTTCTATATATTTTTTGATTTTCTGGAGTAAGGTATTTATAGGCAATTTCTTGGGATCTGTCCGTTGGACACATGTAGGAGCGTGCCTTTCACGTAGCGCGTGATTGTACCTAAAATCTGACATTCCTGAAAATTCGCTGGAACCAATTGGACGGGAGCAGCTAGAACTCTGAAAGTTCTGACAGTCTGGTCAAAAGGAGGCTTGTCCACAAGTCACAGTAGCTTATCACATTTAATGCTCTTATCAGGCATTTAATGCTCTTATCAGGCATTTAATGCAATTTGAATTTATTTCCCGTTGAAAATAAATGCCCGTTGAATGATTGCATTTAAGTCCTTTATGACTTGAGGATTTATTTCAGGTGAATCTTCTATAAGTCGCTTGAGTATTTGAACGCTTGATTCATGAATCCTGAACTGCGGTCTCTTAGCGTTTGACAGGCGCTAAGAAGGAATCTTCATCTTCGGTTGGTTTCAGACGCTGGTCTTCAACTTCTTCTCAAATAGACTCACCTAGAATTCTATTATTGATTCAGTCGCTAAGACTTAGTCTAAAAACTATGAGGATAAAAATTACAAGCCTAAACACAATTACAAACTCTTTAAACGCTTTATACAATGATCTATGAAAGCATAAACTTACATTTTATTTGGGGTTTAACATTGAATCCTATCTTGTCATCATCAAAACATCTAACATGAAATTTCCTAACAATTTCCCCCTTTTTGATGATGTCAAGACTTGTAACTCTTTTATAATTTTAAGAGTTAAAAAAGAAAAGGCCCAAAGGAATATAAGTCAGCGTTTGAAGGGTTAGTAATGTTAGTTAAAGTTAGGTTAGCTTCAACAAGTTGTTTCAGCAATAAATCATTCATATATATTGAAATGAAGCATACATGA
The DNA here is from genome assembly GCA_019426215.1 of Buddleja alternifolia. Taxonomy (NCBI): domain Eukaryota; kingdom Viridiplantae; phylum Streptophyta; class Magnoliopsida; order Lamiales; family Scrophulariaceae; genus Buddleja; species Buddleja alternifolia. The sequence continues at coordinate 37,233,109 of CM033401.1, read as the reverse complement.
TTTATACTGAAGAGAATAAGAAAGAAATAAAATACGCAAAAACATTTATTTCTTCTGTCGCTTTGCTCTTTCTTCGCCTTGAAGAACTTCTAACGCTAGTTCTTTTAAGAGTCGATCAATGTCGATCATAGTTGTATGCTGGACTTCATCATAGTCATGCCTGCGGAGTCTGGCGCTTTCATTTAGCTCTAACAACCTTTCCGTCCAATCCCTTGGTGGAATGCCAAGTTCTCGAATCAGATCATAATATATATCTCTTTGACGGTCATTTGACGGTCTCCAATTCACAGGTCGTTGTAGCGGTCCGGCATAAGCATGAAATCCCATACTCTCTAAGAAGTCGGGGTCCAACTGGGGAAGAGCTTATTTTCCGAGATAATACCTTGGTTTTCGTTTCTTGGATAGCATTCTCTTAATGCTTACCAGTTCATCGAACATCGAACGCCAATGTTTATTATCCGTCTTGGAAATCGCTTTGGTCTTTTCTTTACTTTCCCCCTTCTTGACTTCATCAAGGGACAATTTTAGATCAGCGACATCGCGGCGCAAAAGTCTAACTTCTTCGACTAGAAGAGCAATCTGTTGGGCGACACTCTGAGCGACGGCATCGGATGAAGCGTGTCTGTCCGCATCAGCCGAAGCGCTCTGAGCAAGGTGACGATTGAATTCAGAGGAGAGCTCAGCGATAAGAGGGGACATGCTTTCCATGAGAGCAATGGTGCTGTAATTTGAAGCGTTGGCAATGTCACGGCTTCGCGTATCAGACATTAAGCGAGTCTGTCTGTCAGCGGCTTCAGAAAGCTTGGAGCAGGAACCTTCGATGTGGTGAAGCGAGTTCCGTACAGCCTTTCTGAAATCTCGGGCCTCTAAATCACTGTCTGAAGCTGAATCCGAAGAAGGACGCTCTGGGGACGGGAGAAGTCCGTAAGAACTTGAAACTGCAGCCTTGCCTTTGGTTTTATCTCTTAGGAGAGGTTCTACAGGCGCTTGAGCAATTTCAGCGTGCACTTCTTCAATTGCGTGATCCAAGGTAGAATCAGCAATCGCTGGGGGCTCGACTACTGGGGCGCTAGAAGAATCTGGCAAGGAAGCCTCAGGAAGATGAGCGACTTCCGCAGTAGGAGCAGAATCTTCTTCCAGAATTTGGATTAGGGAGGAGAAGGTTCTCTAATGCCAATAACCCAGAGGGGCCCAAGGGCTTCCATCACATGCCGGGGACTGATCAGGCTAGATTGCGGGATAAAGAATATAGCGTCTTCGCGCTCGTCAGTACTTAGTGCAAGTTGCACACCTTCTGGTAAAGCAATCCCTGATGTATATTTGTTGAAAAAGTCCAAAATCAACGGCATGAATGCTTGAGCTGCTTCTTGGTCCACTGGCCTAATCAGCGAGATCATCTTGGCCACTTGAATATTCTGTTCACTGAAGAGCACAGGGTGGAGAGTATATCCTCGGAAATCGTTTAACCCTGAATAGTGATTGAAACTTGTATCCAACGCTTGGACATTTTCTATCACTGCTCTCATATCTTGGTGGAACTCAGCAAACTCAGCGTGTTCTGTTGAAGTGTCAACACGAATCTGACTCTGGCCTTGAAGAACTGGTTGTTTACTTGACGAAGCGTCTTCGTTGAGGTCAGGGAAGATTCGTTGAACAAAGTCTGCACGAGGATGCAAAACGTAGCGTCCGCCCTGGCTGAATAAGGCGAGCTGCTGGCGAATGTAGCTTTCGATTGGCTGTCTGTATCGTGGCAAAGTGCTAACATTCCCGACAATTATCTGACGCTGTTGAAGCAAAAAGGTGGCAAATCCTCGGCGTCTGTATTCTATTCCAAAATTAAACAGGAATGGATATTTGACGAGTTCATCAAGGGTGTAGAAGTGAAGAACGAACTCTTCAGCCCATTTGGCTGTATCCATCATCCATCATTTTCCAAGTTTGTTCGCTTTGTTTTGCTCTTTTCTAGCTGCTAAGAATTTCTCGAAGCGTTCCGTTTCATCATCATAGTCTTCAGCCCATAATCTGGCAAGATATTCACGAGCCTCATCTTCAATCCACGAGTTGACCGGATTTGGGCCCTCCGCAACAAGCGAGCCTTTGCCTTTCCAGAGTTTGAGTGGATTAGGAAAGAGAGCGTTCTGGGGAGACTTGACAACGGAGGGGAGAGCAGAATATCCTATCTTATTGAGATCTTCCTCATCAGGATTTTTGTTCCAATTACCCATGTGTGGGTTCTTGAAAACAATCTTGCTTGGGCGCAGAGGATAAAAGGACTCGTCCGAGCGACCGATTAGAGTGAATCGCTGTTGATCAAGGTCAGCTCTATTGAACACTGGACGACGAATGTACTCAAAGCGAGATTGAAGTCGCTCTAAGTCATATAGTCCTAGATCTGCAATACGCTCGAAAAACTCAAATTTCTTGGTGTTGGACATATCGGGCCGATGGAGAGTGGTTTGAAAGTTTATTTCCAACTCGGCAAGCATTTGAGCGTCACGTTCTCTGGCGGCATAATAAAATTCGACGTCTGGATGATATCCGTGCGGGAAGAAATCAATGACACGAGGAGGAGGTCCGGTTGGCGTAGGAACAAGGGCAATAGCTTCTGTTGGAATGGGGGCCACTTCTATCGACCGCTCAGCATTTAAAGTTGCTTCACTCGCTGATGAGCTTTCAGCGTCAGGAAGAACTTGGAATGCTTCTTTAGCAATATTCACAACAGTTGCCATGTCCACGTCTAGTTCAACTGGAATCTCCGAGAGAGGAGGGGCTTCAGCGATTGGTTCATCATGAGCTCCGTCATGAGCTGAACACATGTAAGCGATTGAGAAAAGCAAGCAAAAATTCCTACTGAGTAGAAATTTACAAAGAAAATACTACATCGCTTACCCTGAGGACTATCATCGACTGTCTTAGTCGCTTGATCTGTTTCTTGGACAAGTTCCTCAGGCTCCTGAACTTCTTCTTCGGGTTCTAAATCGATAAAAGAAGTTATTGGATCAGCACGAATAGGGATATTTAGTTCTTCAAGCGTGTTGAGAACATAATGAATATCTGCTTCACTTGGCGCTGAGAGAATTTTTTTGTTTTTATCCTAGCGTTAGAGACTTAGGAAACTAACGAGGAAAGGATAGACTAATTTGCTTAGCAAATACTTACCCTGAACATTGGGAAGCCTTTCAGATGGAGAAACGGCTTGAGGATCTGAGCTGATTTCGGGAACAGCGTCAGAGACGGAAGCACTCGCTGACTCTCTAAGCGCTGGATTTGTGGGAGCGCTAGAAGATACTGCGGAGAGTGGGAGTAGGAGTACGCCTTCGTGCAAGCGGTACTTCTTCTTCCACTGCTGTCTCTTCTTCCTCAGGAACGGAAAAGAAAAACGCTGGAGGAGGAGAAGGAGACTTAGGCGAGGGAGAAGGAGAAGGGATCTTTTGTTTCTTTTTGGGTTCCGGCTTCTTCTTCTTCAGTTCAGGCTTTTGCTTCTTTGCGGGCTTGGATGGCTCAGCGACTTTGAGAATGATCTTTCTCTTAGGTCGCTTGACCACCACTTCTTCTGATGATGATGATGAAGAAGACGCTTGATCTTCATCATCACTGCGAACAACACGCTGATCTTTTGGAACCGCTGCTCCGCCAGGTTTCCGCGGGTTAAGAAGCTCGCTTATCATTTTCTTGCCATAAAACTTGGTCGCTGGGATCTTTTTCCCAGACGCTTGCGTATATCCGCTAGAGCAGAGAATACGACTTAGCAAAATCCCGTAAGGCTTGGGATTAACAGACTTAGCCATCGCTGCTTTGAAGCGATTGAACACGTAAAGAGACCAGTTAACTTTTAACTTGGTCAGGATGGCAACCATCATCTTGTATTGAATGTTAGTGATTTTATCGAACGTCCCTTTTCTGCATTCAATAATCTTTGAACATATGTCAGCGAGGATGACATATTCGCCTTTCATATCGTTCTTCTTGAAGTTGGGCTCGTAGGCGTTGTGAACATCTTCTTTCTTTATCACGTCCCAAACTTTGGTAGCATCGCCGAGATTTACACGTTCTACCTCAATGCCAGTATTAGGCAGAACAAGTAATGAAGAAACCAGAGAAGGAGTGAGGACAAAGGTCTCTTTTGCAGAGGGGAAGACGCAGGATATGGAATTTCCGTCTTCAGAAATTTGACCATTGTAGAAAAAGTGGAGAGATTCTTCTTCAAAGTAGTTGAAAGTAGTAGTAAGCATGTCTTTCAAACCAGATTCTTGAACGAGTGGAAGAATCGTTCGAAGAGGGAAGTTCTGGTTATCAAAAAGATAGTCCCAGTTAACCAAAATCCGGCGTTAACTGTAACTGGTTTAGTTGCTGTCTTGGAAGATTTTGAAACTTTGGGTGCCATTGCTGAAAGTTGAAGCTTTTGAAGAAAATAGAGGGGTTTTTGCCTTTGGAGAGAAAAAGCTTTTACAGTAGGAAAGATTGGAAGTGATAAAGGTTTTCTGTAAAAGTCTTGGTGAGTTTAAATAGAAGGTGAAAGTAACTCCTCAATTGACAGATGAATGACACGTGTTCAGAGGTTAATGACAAAAGAATCTGAACCGTGTACATTTAATTTCGGATGTCAAAAAGTGTGGTAAAGTAGGGTACTATAACATTTTTCGGATCCGCAGTTAATTTGAAACAGTTTGAAAAAATTTGAAATTTTCAGCGTGAAGTGCACGCGCCTGATAGTGTACTGACACTTACTCAGACTCATGCAATCACTGAACCGCCTCGGTTTAGATAGGAATCATAACCGTCAGTTCGATTTGATAGGCACGTGTGGGTAGTTGTCAAATCTGATCTTTTGGACTTATCCACACGTTTCTTTAGCGATGAAAACTATGCATGAATTTTTGAAATCGAGTTACTTAGCGTTAAAGTGGGAATCCTTTCAACGCTGAAGTCTTTTCATAAAATATTTCAATAAATGAATCAATCGCTTGGATTTATGAGAGACAACATTATTAGAGATTGATTTTGTCATGCATAAAAGATAAGAGCTAGTGATCAATGCTTAAGATTTTGAAAGTCATTTTTGATCACAGTCGCTTGATACATTGAAGTAAGTACAATTTTAGAGTTCCCCCTAAAGTTGATGACTCATTTCAAATTTTGATAAACGCTTTAGACATAAACATAAAGTGGATTCCCCTTAAATTATATGCCTATTAAATATGATGCTTTATGATTTAAGCGTTTAAATCGATCATACCTAATTCACTTCTCAAAGTGAGAAAGCGTTGTTCGTTGAGCGCTTTTGTGAAGATATCTGCCAGTTGTTTGTCAGTTCCAATGAAGTGCATGGAGATATCTTTCTTTTGAACATGGTCACGCAAGAAATGGTATCTAATGTCAATGTGTTTGGTTCTAGAATGAAGAACAGGATTTTGGGTCATAGCTAAAGCACTTTGGTTATCACAATGGATTGGGGTAGGACCTAGGATTATTCCATAATCTCTAAGTTGTTGCCTCATCCAAAGGATTTGTGCACAACAGCTTCCAGCGGCTACATATTCTGCCTCAGCGGTAGAAGTCGCTATGGATTGTTGTTTCTTACTATGCCACGAAACTAGTCTATCACCTAGAAATTGACATGTACCACTAGTACTTTTTCTATCTATTTTGCATCCTGCAAAATCTGCATCTGAATAACCAATTAGTTCAAAAGAAGAATCCTGTGGATACCATAAGCCCACATTTTGTGTGCCTTTTAGGTACTTAAGGATCTTCTTGGTAGCAATTAAGTGTGATTCTCTAGGATCAGATTGAAAACGTGCACACATGCATACCGAAAACATAATATCAGGTCTACTAGCGGTAAGATAAAGAAGTGATCCAATAATACCCCTATAGTTAGTGATATCAATTTTCTTCCCACTTTCATCTTTATCTAACTTAAGCGTCTGGCTCATTGGAATTTTTGAAGATGATGCATTTTCCATACCAAATTTCTTAATCATATCTCTAGTATATTTAGCTTGGTTTATAAATATTCCATTAGGGAGTTGCTTAACTTGTAATCCTAAGAAGAAAGTTAATTCACCCATCATGCTCATTTCAAATTGATCTTGCATCATTTTCGAAAATTTCTCACACAGTCGCTTATTAGTAGAACCAAATATAATATCATCAACATAGATTTGGACTAAGAGAATATCTTTATTATGGGTAATTTTAAATAACGTTGTGTCAACGCTGCCTTTTGAAAAGCCTTTACCTATAAGGAAGATAGAGAGAGTGTCATACCATGCTCTTGGTGCTTGTTTAAGGCCATAGAGTGCCTTATCCAGTTTGTAGACCATACTTTTGCCATGGTTGTTGATGAATCCTGGTGGTTGCTCCACATAGACTTCTTCTTGGAGTTTACCATTCAAGAATGCACTCTTCACGTCCATTTGGTATACTGTGAACTTGTTGAATGCGGCAAACGCTAGGAACATCCTAATTGCTTCAAGACGGGCTACTGGGGCATACGTTTCATCAAAGTCAATACCCTCTTCTTGACAATAACCCTGAGCGACTAATCTAGCTTTGTTTCTTATAACAATGCCATCTTCATCCATTTTGTTCCTAAAAACCCATCTCGTTCCAATAACTCCTTGGTGAGTTGGTCTTGGTACTAGCGTCCAAACCTTGCTTCTTTCAAATTGGTTAAGCTCTTCTTGCATTGCTTCTACCCAACTCGAATCATTAAGCGCTTCATCCACTTTCTTTGGTTCCATTTGAGATAGGAAACTTGCGAACATGGCCTCATTAAATGTAGCGGACCTAGTTCTAACAGGTGCTTCAATATCTCCAATTACTAGCTCTGGTGGATGATCTCTAAGCCATTTACGGTTTGGTTGGAACGGGTTAAGAGACTCTTGGTTGTTAATCGCTTGATTCTCATTTGTCTCTTGCGTAGACGCTGCATCATTCACAGTTCTAATCTGCTCTTGATGATCATTCTCTTCATGATCATCAGCGATTCTGACATTATCATTTTTGTTAACCTCACGAGTATCCTTAGGAGGAAGTACATGAATCCCATCATCCTCGTCATCACTATCATCACTAAGGTTGATTTGCGATGCTTGTTGGGAGAGATCTTTAATTCCTACATCATCAGGATTAACCTTACTCGGTTCTTGGTTAGCATCATCAAACACAACATGAATGGATTCTTCAACCTTTGATTTGATCTTATTTAAGATGCGAAAACTCTTTCCATTCTTGGCATAGCCTAGAAAGATTCCCTTATCTGTTTTAGGATCAAATGTCTTTAGGCTGTGAGATCCATTGTTATGAATGAAACATTTTGAACCAAATACATGACAGTATGAAACGTTAGGCTTACGTCCCTTCCACAACTCATATGGAGTCTTCTCATATTGCTTGTTAATCATACACCGGTTCTGAGTGTAGCAAGCGGTGTTGATGGCTTCGGCCCAAAACCTTTGAGACAGCTTGGACTCTGCTAACATCGTCCTTGCGGCTTCTTTAAGCGTTCTGTTCCGTCGCTCAGCAACTCCATTCTGTTGAGGTTTTCTAGGAGCAGAATACTCTTGAAGTATTCCTAAATCTATACAAAACTTCTCAACAACTTGGTTAGTAAATTCAGTTCCTCTATCGCTTCTAATTCTTGTCACTTTTAGATCTTTTGAATTTTGCAATTGACGAATTAGCGCTGTGAGCTTGACACTGGTTTCATCTTTGGTTGCTAGAAATTCTACCCATGTATAGCGAGAGAAATCATCAACTATTACTAGCGAGTACTTTTTGCCACTAACACTCATGATTTGAATAGGTCCAAACAAATCTAAATGCAATAGTTCAAGAACTCTAGAAGTAGATAGACATGGTTTCTTTTTGAAAGATGACTTAACTTGTTTACCCATTTGACATGCATCACATAAGCGATTCTTTGAAAGGAACCTTTAGGTAATCCCTCTACATTTAGCGATATTAACTGAGAGATTGCCTTGAAATTGAGGTGATTCATTTTTCTATGCCATAACCACCCAATTCATTTTGACTTTTAGCAACAAAGCACGTGGGGTTGTTATCAACTGTAGAATCCCAATCTACTAAATACACATTGTTTGTTCTTTTTCCTCTTAATTTAGTAGACTTAGTCTTAGCGTCGTTAACATAGCAGAAGTCGCTTGAAAATTTACTTCAAAGCCTTTATCACAAAATTGACTAATGCTTAACAGGTTATGCTTAAGACCCTCAACATAATAAACATCACTAATCATGATGTTCCCCCTATGCATGATACCTATACCTTTTGTTTTACCTTTTGAGTTATCACCGAATATAACTTGAGGACCGTTGGTAGCTTGATAGTAGACTAGAAGATTCTTGGAACCAGTCAGTGTCTTGACGATCCACTATCAAAGTACCAAACTGAAGTATCGGTGCTGGCTCTAGGTACCTGCATTTAAAGGACAATTCTAATTCTTCTTAGGTACCCATGTTGTTTTGGGTCCTTCAGCGTTAGTAACCTTGGTTTGAATTAGAACTTTAGGAACCCATATTTGCCTAGTCTTCATTGTAGGAATACTGGCCTTCTTGGTTTCACATTGTGTTGTGTGTGCTTTTTGTTCACCTTGTGCTGTGTGTGCTTTTTGGGTGTGTAATAATATCCTCGATTATAATAATAGTCATAATCATAGTCATAATCATCATAGTATTGATGATATGATTTTGACTGTCTTGGATATTGACGCTGGTAAGTCCTTGGCGCTGGCTTGGGTTGCACTTTTGGTGCTTGACGCTTAGCGCTTGATTCACAGTGATTAGACTTGTCCTTGACTTTTTGAGCGTTTGGATGAGTTTGTCTTTGTGATCATTGCCTTAGCCTTACCCTTGCCTGAGTCAGCTTTGGCTTTCTCATTTGGCCTCGTACCATTGTCGCTAGGTTCACTTAGCGTTTGACTCTGTGAACTTTTCTCAACAAAGATAACACCCTTTCCTTTGTTGTTTGCCATAACATTGGATTTATTTGGTTGTTTACCGAATTTATTGAATCCTAAACCGGACTTTTCACCAATAATCTAGTTACCTTAGTCACATTATCCAACTTTCTAGAAGCTTTTGATAATGATGAGATAAGCTGCTCTGATTTAGCAAGTTTAGCGATCAAATCAGCTTCTCTTTTGACTATTATATCAAGATCGCTTTTTAACTGAATAACTTCACTCTCAAGTGATTTGTTCTTCTCAATGCATGTTTCTGAACTTGCAACTCGGCTTTGAGTGTTACTTTATCACTTTTGAGCGACAAAATAATAGCGAGATCGTTTTGATATATTTTGGCGGCCTCTTGACAATCTTTATAATATTTTTTAACTTTGTCACGTAATTCATCATAAGAGAGGATGATATAATTCATTGGTTACCTCTGGTAGCGAGTCGTCAGACGCTTCATCATCTCTTGCCATGAGACAAATCAATGTTGAGTCACTTGTAGGCTCATCATCACTACTTTCGTCTGATGATTCCAAATCCTCTTCAGGTGCGGAGAATGGTTCAGATTCCGCTAGCAGACCTTGTTGGCGAAGGTTGCTCCTGAATTGGTTTCTATCCGCATAGTCTTGCCTTGAGGGCTTTGACACATTTGGATAAGGGCAATTTACCTGGTAGTGCCCTGGTTTTCCTGCAATTATAACAAAATTTTTTTCATTTTTTTCAGCAGTCATCATCGCTTTGAGACTACTGGTGCTGAGAGATTCTGAGTGGGGGATGGAGGCGCTTGGTATGGAACTGGCGCTACTGGTTGAGGTGCAGAGTACACTGGCGCTTGATACGAGGCGCTGGTGCTGGAGGAGATTGAAATGAATTCTGTCCAATAGGAGTTTCTGTCTCGTATCGTAGAAACTTTCTGAACTTCTTTTACCAATAAGCCATTCCTTTTTTCTTCATTTGACTCAACCGGTTTGACCTCAATAACCGCTTTTTCCCCAGCTTAGTTGTTGTGGTGGTAGCGATTAAGCTCCTGATTCAATGCTGAAGTCGATGTGTCGCTAACTTCACCTAATTCGAACTCAATGCCTTTAACTCTGAAAAGACATCTCTGGGGTAAGTGTCTCCAATGTTTGTGATTCTCTCATAGCAACAGTCTTAATTAAATACTTGCTTGGAAGACTTCTGAAAATCTTGTTGACCATTTCCTGTTGGTCAATTCCTTGTCTAATGACGCTAACTCGTAATAAGCAAAGTAAACCTTGCGTCTAGTTGTTCTAGCGTCTCATTGGGCTGCATTTTGAAATGCTCGAATCTTTGCATGGCTATGGAGAGCTGTTCTCCTTCATTTGTGCTGAACCTTCACACACATAGCCAATTTATCCCATATTTTCTTTGATGTCTTACATTGCTTTATCTTGTTGAACAATGCATCGTTATCTCCTAACGCTGAGTAAAGTGCACTTCGTCCAACATTATCCAGATTCGCTCTTTTTCGATCATCTGGCGTCCAGTCTAGTTTATTTTTTCTCGACATATCCATCTGGAGTGGCTTCATCGGCTCCAGGTGCTCGAGTTCTCACTTCACTTGCATTATTTGATGGGGCCATCTGTAATAACATCACACATTTCATTATCACATGAGCATAAGTATGCGAATGCTCTAAGTTTCCACGAATCATAATTTGATTCTACCACTTAGGCATTTTGTTAAAAGCCATAATGATATGTTTGAAAAAAATTTAAAGCGATTAAGTTTAGAAGGTGGATCTAAACAAGCAGTTACGCTCGGAAACGCTTAGTTTCTACTTCAACCGCTCTGATACCACTTGGTGGTCCCAAGTGGCATACGAAAGGGTCTAGAAGGGGGGGGGGGTTGAATAGACCCTGAAGTTTTTTTCGACTTCGCTTCACAAAATTTTCGTATACTTTAGAATTTTGAACGCTTGGAAAAACTGAGCGCTTTGGGTCAGACGCTTCAGAATAGTTAACTTAGACTTAGTGATTTCAGCAGTTTACCAAAGTAGGGCAACGTTAGATCGCTTAATCAGGGTTAGCACAGCGGAAATAATGTTTAGCGTTCTTTTAGTTGAATTAATCGCTTTGCAATTTACTTGTCTTTTTCAGAATAATATGAAGTGAATAATATAAGACAATAAATAAATGACACAATAATTTGTAAGGTTCACTGGGTGATGTAATCCCAGCTACGTCCTTCTTCTCTTCTTTCACACTTGGAGGAAATTACTATGATGATTATCAAAGGATCACACAGAACTTCTACAAAAAAATAGTATGGATGAAAATGATCTTGGGCTCCTTGATCACACAGACTTCAGCACCAATGAAGATCGTCTTCTTCAAGCTTCTCTCACTCAGAAATACTGCCTGAAAGGTTTCAACAACTTTTCTCACTCAGATAAAGGTTGAGGTTTATCACTAGAGTTTTGTTTGTTTTAAAGAAGATCAAACAACTTGGAATATCTCAGTTGGAGTTTGGATTTCTTCTTTGGAAGATATTGAGATTTTGTTGGTGACTTGTCGGGAATGTAGATGGAAAACGTGAAGGTTTGGCTATGAATTTCTAAGCTTTTTCCCATAAAGCATGTACGCAGGTTTGTTGGCAATAATTTCCTCCTACCTAATTCTAATGTTGTTCTTCTATAGATTTTTTGATTTTCTGGAGTAAGGTCTTTATAAAATGGCAATTTCTTGGGATCTGTCCGTTTGACACATGGAGAGCGTGCCTTTCACGTAGCGCGTGATTGTAAATTGTATATTGTACCTAAAATCCTGACTTCCGAAAATTTCCGCTGGAACCGCTTGGCGGTGGAGCAGCTAGAAACTCCTGAAGTTCTGACACAGTCTGGTCAAATGAGGCTATGTCCGCAAGTCACCGTAGCTTATCACATTTAATGCTCTTTATTATCAGCATTTTAGATGCATTTGATTTATTCCTGTTGGAACAAATGCCCCGTTTGAATGATTGCTTTAAGAGTCCTTATGACTTGAGGATTTACTTTCAGGGAATCTCTTATAAGGGTCGCTTGAGTATTTTGAACGATCATTCAAGATCCGTGAACTAACTGCGGTCATCTTCTTAGCGTTTGAAGGCGCTAAAAGGAAATCTTCATCTTCGGTTGTTTCAGGAGACGCTCTCGCTGGTCTTCACTTTTCATTCAACTTCTTCTCAATAGAATACTCAAACAAACTTACATTTTATTTGGGGTTTAACATTGAATCCTATCTTGTCATCATCAAAACATCTAACATGAAATTTCCTAACAATTCCCCCTTTTGATGATTGTCAAGACTTGTAACTTCTTTATATTTTAAGAGTTAAAAAGAAAAGGCCCAAAGGAATATAAGTCAGCGTTTGAAAGGTTAGTAATGTTAGTTAAAGTTAGGTTGGCTTCAACAAGTTGTTTCAGCAATAAATCATTCATATATATTGAAATGAAGCATACATGATTTATACTGAAAAGAATAAGAAAGAAATAAAATACGCAAAAAACATTTATTTCTTCGTCGCTTTGCTCTTTCTTCGCCTTGAAGAACTTCTAACGCTAGTTCTTTTAAGAGTCGATCAATGTCGATCATAGTTGTATGCTGGACTTCATCATAGTCATGCCTGCGGAGTCTGGCGCTTTCATTTAGCTCTAACAACCTTTCCGTCCAATCCTTGGTGGAATGCCAAGTTCTCGAATCAGATCATAATATATATCTCTTTGACGGTCATTTGACGGTCTCCAATTTACAGGTCGTTGTAGCGGTCCGGCATAAGCATGAAATCCCATACTCTCTAAGAAGTCGGGGTCCAACTGGGGAAGAGCGTATTTTCCGAGATAATACCTTGGTTTTCGTTTCTTGGATAGCATTCTCTTAATGCTTACCAGTTCATCGAACATCGAACGCCAATGTTTATTATCCGTCTTGGAAATCGCTTTGGTCTTTTCTTTACTTTCCCCCTTCTTGACTTCATCAAGGGACAATTTTAGATCAGCGACATCGCGGCGCAAAAGTCAAACTTCTTCGACTAGAAGAGCAATCTGTTGGGCGACACTTGAGCGACGGCATCGGATGAAGCGTGTCTGTCCGCATCAGCCGAAGCGCTCTGAGCAAGGTGACGATTGAATTCAGAGGAGAGCTCAGCGATAAGAGGGGACATGCTTTCCATGATAGCAATGGTGCTGTAATTTGAAGTTGGCAATGTCACGGCTTCGCGTATCAGACATTAAGCGAGTCTGTCTGTCAGCGGCTTCAGAAAGCTTGGAGCAGGAACCTTCGATGTGGTGAAGCGAGTTCCGTACAGCCTTTCTGAAATCTCGGGCCTCTAAATCACTGTCTGAATCTGAATCCGAAGAAGGACGCTCTGGGGACGGGAGAAGTCCGTAAGAACTTGAAACTGCAGCCTTGCCTTTGGTTTTATCTCTTAGGAGAGGTTCTACAGGCGCTTGAGCAATTTCAGCGTGCACTTCTTCAATTGCGTGATCCAAGGTAGAATCAGCAATCGCTGGGGGCTCGACTACTGGGGCGCTAGAAGAATCTGGCAAGGAAGCCTCAGGAAGATGAGCGACTTCCGCAGTAGGAGCAGAATCTTCTTCCAGAATTTGGATTGAGGGAGGAGAAGGTTCTCTAATGCCAATAACCCAGAGGGGGCCAAGGGCTTCCATCACATGCGGGGACTGATCAGGCTAGATTGCGGGATAAAGAATATAGCGTCTTCGCGCTCGTCAGTACTTAGTGCAAGTTGCACACCTTCTGGTAAAGCAATCCCTGATGTATATTTGTTGAAAAAGTCCAAAATCAACGGCATGAACGCTTGAGCTGCTTCTTGGTCCACTGGCCTAATCAGCGAGATCATCTTGGCCACTTGAATATTCTGTTCACTGAAGAGCACAGGGTGGAGAGTATATCCTCGGAAATCGTTTAACCCTGAATAGTGATTGAAACTTGTATCCAACGCTTGGACATTTTCTATCACTGCTCTCATATCTCGGTGGAACTCAGCAAACTCAGCGTGTTCTGTTGAAGTGTCAACACGAATCTGACTCTGGCCTTGAAGAACTGGTTGTTTACTTGACGAAGCGTCTTCGTTGAGGTCAGGGAAGATTCGTTGAACAAAGTCTGCACGAGGATGCAAAACGTAGCGTCCGCCCTGGCTGAATAAGGCGAGCTGCTGGCGAATGTAGCTTTCGATTGGCTGTCTGTATCGTGGCAAAGTGCTAACATTCCCGGCAATTATCTGACGCTGTTGAAGCAAAAAGGTGGCAAATCCTCGGCGTCTGTATTCTATTCCAAAATTAAACAGGAATGGATATTTGACGAGTTCATCAAGGGTGTAGAAGTGAAGAACGAACTCTTCAGCCCATTTGGCTGTATCCATCATCCATCGTTTTCCAAGTTTGTTCGCTTTGTTTTGCTCTTTTCTAGCTGCTAAGAATTTCTCGAAGCGTTCCGTTTCATCATCATAGTCTTCAGCCCATAATCTGGCAAGATATTCACGAGCCTCATCTTCAATCCACGAGTTGACCGGATTTGGGCGCTCCGCAACAAGCGAGCCTTTGCCTTTCCAGAGTTTGAGTGGATTAGGAGAGAGAGCGTTCTGGGGAGACTTGACAACGGAGGGGAGAGCAGAATATCCTATCTTATTGAGATCTTCCTCATCAGGATTTTGTTCCAATCACCCATGTGTGGGTTCTTGAAAACAATCTTGCTTGGGCGCAGAGGATAAAAGGACTCGTCCGAGCGACCGGTTAGAGTGAATCGCTGTTGATCAAGGTCAGCTCTATTGAACACTGGACGACGAATGTACTCAAAGCGAGATTGAAGTCGCTCTAAGTCATATAGTCCTAGATCTGTAATACGCTCGAAAAACTCAAATTTCTTGGTGTTGGACATATCGTGCCGATGGAGAGTGGTTTGAAAGTTTATTTCCAACTCGGCAAGCATTTGAGTGTCACGTTCTCTGGCGGCATAATAAAATTCGACGTCTGGATGATATCCGTGCGGGAAGAAATCAATGACACGAGGAGGAGGTCCGATTGGCGTAGGAACAAGGGCAATAGCTTCTGAGGGAATGGGGGCCACTTCTATCGACCGCTCAGCGTTTAAAGTTGCTTCACTCGCTGATGAGCTTTCAGCGTCAGGAAGAGCTTGGAATGCTTCTTTAGCAATATTGACAACAGTTGCCATGTCCACGTCTAGTTCAACTGGAATCTCCGAGAGTGGAGGGGCTTCAGCGATTGGTTCATCATGAGCTCCGTCATGAGCTGAAACATGTAAGCGATTGAGAAAAGCAAGCAAAAAATTCCTACTGAGTAGAAATTTACAAAGAAAATACTACATCGCTTACCCTGAGGACTATCATCGACTATCTTAGTCGCTTGATCTGTTTCTTGGACAAGTTCCTCAGGCTCCTGAACTTCTTCTTCGGGTTCTAAATCGATAAAAGAAGTTATTGGATCAGCACGAATAGGGATATTTAGTTCTTCAAGCGTGTTGAGAACATAATGAATATCTGCTTCACTTGGCGCTGAGAGAATTTTTTGTTTTTATCCTAGCGTTAGAGACTTAGGAAACTAACGAGGAAAGGATAGACTAATTTGCTTAGCAAATACTTACCCTGAACATTGGGAAGCCTTTCAGATGGAGAAACGGCTTGAGGATCTGAGCTAATTTCGGGAACAGCGTCAGAGACGGAAGCACTCGCTGACTCTCTAAGCGCTGGATTTGTGGGAGCGCTAGAAGATACTGCGAGAGTGGGAGTAGGAGTACGCCTTCGTGCAAGCGGTACTTCTTCTTCCACTGCTGTCTCTTCTTCCTCAGGCACGGAAAAGAAAAACGCTGGAGGAGGAGAAGGAGACTTAGGCAAGGGAGAAGGAGAAGGGATCTTTTGTTTCTTTTTGGGTTCCGGCTTCTTCTTCTTCAGTTCAGGCTTTTGCTTCTTTGCGGGCTTGGATGGCTCAGCGACTTTGAGAATGATCTTTCTCTTAGGTCGCTTGACCACCACTTCTTCTGATGATGATGATGAAGAAGACGCTTGATCTTCATCATCACTGCGAACAACACGCTGATCTTTTGGAACCGCTGCTCCGCCAGGTTTCCGCGGGTTAAGAAGCTCGCTTATCATTTTCTTGCCATAAAACTTGGTCGCTGGGATCTTTTTCCCAGACGCTTGCGTATATCCGCTAGAGCAGAGAATACGACTTAGCAAAATCCCGTAAGGCTTGGGATTAACAGACTTAGCCATCGCTGCTTTGAAGCGATTGAACACGTAAAGAGACCAGTTAACTTTTAACTTGGTCAGGATGGCAACCATCATCTTGTATTGAATGTTAGTGATTTTATCGAACGTCCCTTTTCTGCATTCAATAATCTTTGAACATATGTCAGCGAGGATGACATATTCGCCTTTCATATCGTTCTTCTTGAAGTTGGGCTCGTAGGCGTTGTGAACATCTTCTTTCTTTATCACGTCCCAAACTTTGGTAGCATCGCCGAGATTTACACGTTCTACCTCAATGCCAGTATCAGGCAGAACAAGTAATGAAGAAACCAGAGAAGGAGTGAGGACAAAGGTCTCTTTTGCAGAGGGGAAGACGCAGGATATGGAATTTCCGTCTTCAGAAATTTGACCATTGTAGAAAAAGTGGAGAGATTCTTCTTCAAAGTAGTTGAAAGTAGTAGTAAGCATGTCTTTCAAACCAGATTCTTGAACGAGTGGAAGAATCGTTCGAAGAGGGAAGTTCTGGTTATCAAAAAGATAGTCCCAGTTAACCTAAAATCCGGCGTTAACTGTAACTGGTTTAGTTGCTGTCTTGGAAGATTTTGAAACTTTGGGTGCCATTGCTGAAAGTTGAAGCTTTTGAAGAAAATAGAGGGGTTTTTGCCTTTGGAGAGAAAAAGCTTTTACAGTAGGAAAGATTGGAAGTGATAAAGGTGTTCTGTAAAAGTCTTGGTGAGTTTAAATAGAAGGTGAAAGTAACTCCTCAATTGACAGATGAATGACACGTGTTCAGAGGTTAATGACAAAAGGAATCTGAACCGTGTACATTTAATTTCGGATGTCAAAAAGTGTGGTAAAGTAGGGTACTATAACATTTTTCGGATCCGCAGTTAATTTGAAACAGTTTGAAAAAATTTGAAATTTTCAGCGTGAAGTGCACGCGCCTGATAGTGTACTGACACTTACTCAGACTCATGCAATCACTGAACCGCCTCGGTTTAGATAGGAATCATAACCGTCAGTTCGATTTGATAGGCACGTGTGGGTAGTTGTCAAATCTGATCTTTTGGACTTATCCACACGTTCTCTTTAGCGATGAAAACTATGCATGAATTTTTGAAATCGAGTTACTTAGCGTTAAAGTGGGAATCCTTTCAACGCTGAAGTCTTTTCATAAAATATTTCAATAAATGAATCAATCGCTTGGATTTATGAGAGACAACATTATTAGAGATTGATTTTGTCATGCATAAAAGATAAGAGCTAGTGATCAATGCTTAAGATTTTGAAAGTCATTTTGATCACAGTCGCTTGATACATTGAAGTAAGTACAATTTTAGAGTTCCCCCTAAAGTTGATGACTCATTTCAAATTTTGATAAACGCTTTAGACATAAACATAAAGTGGATTCCCCTTAAATTATATGCCTATTAAATATGATGCTTTATGATTTAAGCGTTTAAATCGATCATACCTAATTCACTTCTCAAAGTGAGAAAGCGTTGTTCGTTGAGCGCTTTTGTGAAGATATCTGCCAGTTGTTTGTCAGTTCCAATGAAGTGCATGGAGATATCTTTCTTTTGAACATGGTCACGCAAGAAATGGTATCTAATGTCAATGTGTTTGGTTCTAGAATGAAGAACAGGATTTTGGGTCATAGCTAAAGCACTTTGGTTATCACAATGGATTGGGGTAGGACCTAGGATTATTCCATAATCTCTAAGTTGTTACCTCATCCAAAGGATTTGTGCACAACAGCTTCCAGCGGCTACATATTCTGCCTCAGCGGTAGAAGTCGCTATGGATTGTTGTTTCTTACTATGCCACGAAACTAGTCTATCACCTAGAAATTGACATGTACCACTAGTACTTTTTCTATCTATTTTGCATCCTGCAAAATCTGCATCTGAATAACCAATTAGTTCAAAAGAAGAATCCTGTGGATACCATAAGCCCACATTTTGTGTGCCTTTTAGGTACTTAAGGATCTTCTTGGTAGCAATTAAGTGTGATTCTCTTGGATCAGATTGAAAACGTGCACACATGCATACCGAAAACATAATATCAGGTCTACTAGCGGTAAGATAAAGAAGTGATCCAATAATACCCCTATAGTTAGTGATATCAATTTTCTTCCCACTTTCATCTTTATCTAACTTAAGCGTCTGGCTCATTGGAATTTTTGAAGATGATGCATTTTCCATACCAAATTTCTTAATCATATCTCTAGTATATTTAGCTTGGTTTATAAATATTCCATTAGGGAGTTGCTTAACTTGTAATCCTAAGAAGAAAGTTAATTCACCCATCATGCTCATTTCAAATTGATCTTGCATCATTTTCGAAAATTTCTCACACAGTCGCTTATTAGTAGAACCAAATATAATATCATCAACATAGATTTGGACTAAGAGAATATCTTTATTATGGGTAATTTTAAATAACGTTGTGTCAACGCTGCCTTTTGAAAAGCCTTTACCTATAAGGAAGATAGAGAGAGTGTCATACCATGCTCTTGGTGCTTATTTAAGGCCATAGAGTGCCTTATCCAGTTTGTAGACCATACTTTTGCCATGGTTGTTGATGAATCCTGGTGGTTGCTCCACATAGACTTCTTCTTGGAGTTTACCATTCAAGAATGCACTCTTCACGTCCATTTGGTATACTGTGAACTTGTTGAATGCGGCAAACGCTAGGAACATCCTAATTGCTTCAAGACGGGCTACTGGGGCATACGTTTCATCAAAGTCAATACCCTCTTCTTGACAGTAACCCTGAGCGACTAATCTAGCTTTGTTTCTTATAACAATGCCATCTTCATCCATTTTGTTCCTAAAAACCCATCTCGTTCCAATAACTCCTTGGTGAGTTGGTCTTGGTACTAGCGTCCAAACCTTGCTTCTTTCAAATTGGTTAAGCTCTTCTTGCATTGCTTCTACCCAACTCGAATCATTAAGCGCTTCATCCACTTTCTTTGGTTCCATTTGAGATAGGAAACTTGCGAACATGGCCTCATTAAATGTAGCGGACCTAGTTCTAACAGGTGCTTCAATATCTCCAATTACTAGCTCTGGTGGATGATCTCTAAGCCATTTACGGTCTGGTTGGAACGGGTAAAGAGACTCTTGGTTGTTAATCGCTTGATTCTCATTTGTCTCTTGCGTAGACGCTGCATCATTCACAGTTCCAATCTGCTCTTGATGATCATTCTCTTCATGATCATCAGCGATTCTGACATTATCATTTTTGTTAACCTCACGAGTATCCTTAGGAGGAAGTACATGAATCCCATCATCCTCGTCATCACTATCATCACTAAGGTTGATTTGCGATGCTTGTTGGGAGAGATCTTCAATTCCTACATCATCAGGATTAACCTTACTCGGTTCTTGGTTAGCATCATCAAACACAACATGAATGGATTCTTCAACCTTCGATTTGATCTTATTTAAGATGCGAAAACTCTTTCCATTCTTGGCATAGCCTAGAAAGATTCCCTCATCTGCTTTAGGATCAAATGTCTTTAGGCTGTGAGATCCATTGTTATGAATGAAACATTTTGAACCAAATACATGAAAGTATGAAACGTTAGGCTTACGTCCCTTCCACAACTCATATGGAGTCTTCTCATGTTGCTTGTTAATCATACACCGGTTCTGAGTGTAGCAAGCGGTGTTGATGGCTTCGGCCCAAAACCTTTGAGGCAGCTTGGACTCTGCTAACATCGTCCTTGCGGCTTCTTTAAGCGTTCTGTTCCGTCGCTCAGCAACTCCATTCTGTTGAGGTGTTCTAGGAGCAGAATACTCATGAAGTATTCCTAAATCTATACAAAACTTCTCAACAACTTGGTTAGTAAATTCAGTTCCTCTATCGCTTCTAATTCTTGTCACTTTTAGATCTTTTGAATTTTGCAATTGATGAATTAGCGCTGTGAGCTTGACACTGGTTTCATCTTTGGTTGCTAGAAATTCTACCCATGTATAGCGAGAGAAATCATCAACTATTACTAGCGAGTACTTTTTGCCACTAACACTCATGATTTGAATAGGTCCAAACAAATCTAAATGCAATAGTTCAAGAACTCTAGAAGTAGATAGACATGGTTTCTTTTTGAAAGATGACTTAACTTGTTTACCCATTTGACATGCATCACATAAGCGATTCTTTCGAAAGGAACCTTTAGGTAACCCCTTTACAAGATTTAGCGATATTAACTGAGAGATTGCCTTGAAATTGAGGTGATTCATTTTTCTATGCCATAACCAACCCAATTCATTTTGACTTTTAGCAACAAAGCACGTGGGGTTGTTATCAACTGTATAATCCCAATCTACTAAATACACATTGTTTGTTCTTTTTCCTCTTAATTTAGTAGACTTAGTCTTAGCGTCATTAACATAGCAGAAGTCGCTTGAAAACTTTACTTCAAAGCCTTTATCACAAAATTGACTAATGCTTAACAGGTTATGCTTAAGACCCTCAACATAATAAACATCACTAATCATGATGTTCCCCCTATGCATGATACCTATACCTTTTGTTTTACCTTTTGAGTTATCACCGAATATAACTTGAGGACCGTTGGTAGCTTGATAGTAGACTAGAAGATTCTTGGAACCAGTCATGTGTCTTGACGATCCACTATCAAAGTACCAAACTGAAGTATCGGTGCTGGCTCTAGGTACCTGCATTTAAAGGACAATTCTAATTCTTCTTAGGTACCCATGTTGTTTTGGGTCCTTCAGCGTTAGTAACCTTGGTTTGAATTAGAACTTTAGGAACCCATATTTGCCTAGTCTTCATTGTAGGAATACTGGCCTTCTTGGGTTTCACATTGTGTTGTGTGTGCTTTTTGTTCACCTTGTGATGTGTGTGCTTTTTGGGTGTGTAATAATATCCTCGATTATAATAATAGTCATAATCATAGTCATAATCATCATAGTATTGATGATATGATTTTGACTGTCTTGGATATTGACGCTGGTAAGTCCTTGGCGCTGGCTTGGGTTGCACTTTTGGTGCTTGACGCTTAGCGCTTGATTCACAGTGATTAGACTTGTCCTTGACTTTTTGAGCGTTTGGATGAGTTTGTCTTTGTGAATCATTTGCTTTAGCCTTACCCTTGCCTGAGTCAACTTTGGCTTTCTCATTTGGCCTCGTACCATTGTCGCTAGGTTCACTTAGCGTTTGACTCTGTGAACTTTTCTCAACAAAGATAACACCCTTTCCTTTGTTGTTTGCCATAACATTGGATTTATTTGGTTGTTTAACGAATTTATTGAATCCTAAACCGGACTTTTCACCAAATAATCTAGTTACCTTAGTCACATTATCCAACTTTCTAGAAGCTTTTGATAATGATGAGATAAGCTGCTCTGATTTAGCAAGTTTAGCGATCAAATCAGCTTCTCTTTTGACTATTATATCAAGATCGCTTTTTAACTGAATAACTTCACTCTCAAGTGATTTGTTCTTCTCAATGCACTGTTTCTGAACTTGCAACTCGGCTTTGAGTGTTACTTTATCACTTTTGAGCGACAAAATAATAGCGAGATCGTTTTGATATATTTTGGCGGCCTCTTGACAATCTTTATAATATTCTTTAACTTTGTCAAGTAATTCATCATAAGAGAGAGGATGATATAATTCATTGGTTACCTCTGGTAGCGAGTCGTCAGACGCTTCATCATCTCTTGCCATGAGACAAATCAATGCTGAGTCGCTTGTAGGCTCATCATCACTATTTTCGTCTGATGATTCCAAATCTTCTTCAGGTGCGGAGAATGGTTCAGATTCCGCTAGCAGACCTTGTTGGCGAAGGTTGCTCCTGAATTGGTTTCTATCCGCATAGTCTTGCCTTGAGGGCTTTGACACATTTGGATAAGGGCAATTTACCTGGTAGTGCCCTGGTTTCCTGCAATTATAACACAAATTAGTTTTCATTTTTTGTTCAGCAGTTAATCGCTTTGAGACTACTGGTGCTGAGAGATTCTGAGTGGGGGATGGAGGCGCTTGGTATGGAACTGGCGCTACTGGTTGAGGTGCAGAGTACACTGGCGCTTGATACTGAGGCGCTGGTGCTGGAGGAGGAGTTTGAAATGAATTCTGTCCAATAGGAGTTCTCTTCTCGTATCGTAGAAATTTCTTGAACTTCTTTACCAATAAGGCCATTTCCTTTTCTTCATTTGACTCAACCGGTTTGACCTCAATAACCGCTTTTCCCTTATTTTTGGTGGTAGCGATTAAAGCTCCTGATTCAATTGCTGAAGTCGATGTGTCGCTAACTTCACCTAATTCGAACTCAAATGCCCCTTTAACTCTGAAAAGACATGCTCTGGGGTAAGTGTCTCCAATGTTTGTGATTCTCTCATAGCAACAGTCTTAATTAAATACTTGCTTGGAAGACTTCTGAAAATCTTGTTGACCATTTCCTTGTTGGTCAATTCCTTGTCTAATGACGCTAACTCGGTAATAAGCAAAGTAAACCTTGCGTCTAGTTGTTCTAGCGTCTCATTGGGCTGCATTTTGAAATGCTCGAATCTTTGCATTGCTATGGAGAGCTTGTTCTCCTTCATTTGTGCTGAACCTTCACACACAATAGCCAATTTATCCCATATTTCTTTGGATGTCTTACATTGCTTTATCTTGTTGAACAATGCATCGTTATCTCCTAACGCTGAGTAAAGTGCACTTCGTCCAACATTATCCAGATTCACTCTTTTTCGATCATCTGGCGTCCAGTCTAGTTTATTTTTCTCGACATATCCATCTGGAGTGGCTTCATCGGCTCCAGGTGCTCGAGTTCTCACTTGCATGATTTTGATGGGGCCATCTGTAATAACATCACACATTTCATTATCACATGAGCATAAGTATGCGAATGCTCTAAGTTTCCACGAATCATAATTTGATTCTACCAACTTAGGCATTTTGTTAAAAGCCATAATGATATGTTTTGAAAAAAAATTTAAAGCGATTAAGTTTAGAAAGGTGGATCTAAACAAGCAGTTACGCTCGGAAACGCTTAGGTTTCTACTTCAACCGCTCTGATACCACTTGGTGGTCCCAAGTGGCATACGAAAGGGTCTAGAAGGGGGGGGGGTTGAATAGACCCTGAAGTCTTTTTCGACTTCACAAAATTTTCGTATCACTTTAGAAATTTGAACGCTTGGAAAAACTGAGCGCTTGGGTCAGACGCTTCAGAATAGTTAACTTAGACTTAGTGATTTCAGCAGTTTACCAAAGTAGGGCAACGCTTAGATCGCTTAATCAGGGTTAGCACAGCGGAAATAATGTTTAGCGTTCTTTTAGTTGAATTAATCGCTTTGCAATTTTACTTATCTTTTTCAGAATAATATGAAGTGAATAATATAAGACAATAAAATAAATGACACAATAATTTGTAAGGTTCACTGGGTGATGTAATCCCAGCTACGTCCTTCTTCTCCTTTTTCACTTGGAGGAAATTACTATGATGATTATCAAAGGATCACACAGAAACTTCTACAAAATAGTAATGGATGAAAATGATCTTGGGCTCCTTGATCACACAGACTTCAGCACCAATGAAGATCGTCTTCTTCAAGCTTCTCTCACTCAGAAATACTGCCTGAAAGGTTTCAACAACTTTTCTCACTCAGATGAAAGGTTGAGGTTTATCACTAGAGTTTTGTTTGTTTTAAAGAAGATCAAACAACTTGGAATATCTTAGTTGGAGTTTGGATTTCTTCTTTGGAAGATATTTGAGATATTTGTGACTGTCTGGAATGTAGATGGAAAGCTTGAAAGGTTTTGGCTATGAAATTTCTAAGCTTTTTCCAGAAAGAATGTACGTAGGATTTTTGGCAATAATT
Organism: Buddleja alternifolia; assembly: GCA_019426215.1. Lineage (NCBI taxonomy): Eukaryota > Viridiplantae > Streptophyta > Magnoliopsida > Lamiales > Scrophulariaceae > Buddleja > Buddleja alternifolia. The sequence goes on along the minus strand of CM033401.1, from coordinate 37,209,059 downwards.
TCTCGTATATTCTTAATGTTGTTCTTCTATATATTTTTTGATTTTCTGGAGTAAGGTATTTATAGGCAATTTCTTGGGATCTGTCCGTTGGACACATGTAGGAGCGTGCCTTTCACGTAGCGCGTGATTGTACCTAAAATCTGACATTCCTGAAAATTCGCTGGAACCGATTGGACGGGAGCAGCTAGAACTCTGAAAGTTCTGACAGTCTGGTCAAAAGGAGGCTTGTCCACAAGTCACAGTAGCTTATCACATTTAATGCTCTTATCAGGCATTTAATGCAATTTGAATTTATTTCCCGTTGGAAATAAATGCCCGTTGAATGATTGCATTTAAGTCCTTTATGACTTGAGGATTTATTTCAGGTGAATCTTCTATAAGTCGCTTGAGTATTTGAACGCTTAATTCATGAATCCTGAACTGCGGTCTCTTAGCGTTTGACAGGCGCTAAGAAGGAATCTTCATCTTCGGTTGGTTTCAGACGCTGGTCTTCAACTTCTTCTCAAATAGACTCACCTAGAATTCTATTATTGATTCAGTCGCTAAGACTTAGTCTAAAAACTATGAGGATAAAAATTACAAGCCTAAACACAATTACAAACTCTTTAAACGCTTTATACAATGATCTATGAAAGCATAAACTTACATTTTATTTGGGGTCTAACATTGAATCCTATCTTGTCATCATCAAAACATCTAACATGAAATTTCCTAACACAGGCTTTTAATGATTCCTATACTGTCTAAATGAAATGGAGTATGGCAGGATATTCTTAAATAGGAAGTCACCTATGTAAGTGTGAGGTGTCGGCCGCCTCAACATTAGGTAAAATATAAACACTTATGAATCCAAGAAGGGGTGCCACGGCTAAAATGGACCCAACAGTGAAAACAAAATCTGTTTGAGAGACTATGGTGTGAATATCATTGTCTTGGTTTACACGAACGGCTGAACAATTCAAGGCAGCCTAGTAAATCCGATGATATTTCACTAAGAAAGGTTCAAAGCCAAAAGCTACCTCTTCTGATGCTATAGTTTTTCACCTGAACTCTTAATGTGTCTGCATATGTTAATTTCATTCGTGTGGGGGATTGTTGGAAATCAGATGTAAATAAAGTACGTGTGACATATTTTCGGTAACAAATTCGAACAACACGTGTGCATTTCAAATTTCTCTAATCCGAGTTCGGACGAATGAGAAATTAAATGTTGAAGTTATGGTTTGAAATTTGTGGGTTTACCGTGAATTTCTTCTGATCCAACGGTGTAAAACAATGAGAAGTTAAAGATACTACCCATTACGATCGACGGCCACGATCATGCGGGCTGTATTTTTAACACACATGTGATTGGTCGTATTTATGACGGTCAAAACCGTTACGACCATTACATGTGAGTCATTAAATTAAATTTAATGACATTTATATGAGTCATTAAATTCAATTTAATGACACTTATGGCCCCTCTTGTTTCTAACACCTATATAAACCCCCTTGGATGATCATTTCTTTCCAAGAGTGAATCAACAATTCCTCTAGATCTATGTTCATTCTCTCAAGTTTCGTTATTCCTGGAAAAACAAAATCGAGAGTTGAATCATTTTGTTATTGAGAGTTCGAAACAGGGTTTCGTTCGTGGGTCTCGGTTTTGAAGTGGTTCAATCCCGAGAAGAATCGTTGTATCTTGAGACACAATTGCAACCAACTTGTACTACCAATAGCAGGGCTATAGCATGGCAGTATTGTGTTAAGGGCAGAGTTCATTTTCGCCTCGATTCCAAATTGCATATCCATTTTATCACAGTCAAATTTACCAACACTTTTATCGTCGTCTCTCCTCTATGCTCTCCCAGAACAATATTTTCATTTTTCTTGTTATCAACGCGAAATCTTCACTCAACAGAAAAGCGATGAAGAACCTGAGGGCAAAATTTCATGCGACCAAGTGTTACGATAAATTTTTTGGATGCTTTTTTCCTCTTTTTGGCCAAAATTCATCGTTACCAGATCTATTGAGGTATCTCTGTTTCGTTGATGAAACCTTAATTTTATCAATAATTAAAAGGGACAGAAAATTGGTTAACATGCATAACTGAGTATATTCAAGAAATCTAGAAATTGGAGAAACAAAAATACCAATCTAAGATTAGAACTTGTTCCAAGAGGCATGTAAGCAAAAATGGTGGTTTAACAAGAGCCATACGAATAGAAGATAGCCTGCAAAAATGGTGGTTTAACATAGTTTTCAATATCAAGCATCAATAATCTCATCTCATATGTGGTGGCAAAGGATGGAAATGCTCTTTGTGCATGGGAGGTTACTGATAAATTCTACACCCAGAATGCCGGTGAAGACTGCTGAGTGCAGAGATGGGTTGTTGTCGCTTACTTTTTCCTTTTCGGAGTTTATATGAATTAAGGGTATATTTGTCAATTGATGATATTTGCTCTGACAAGAAGGTAAGAGCTCAAGCTATATCATTAGCCTTATGTATTAAAAAGCCTTTTTCTTGTTTTCTACTATTCCAAAACACCAAAAATATATGTTTGCACATCCGTTGCTCACATAACTTGTGCTCTTTTTTCCATTTTCATTTTTCACATTATTACCCTTCTCTACCTATAAACACAAAAATACATTTGAAAACACTGAAAATCAAAATAGAGAATGTAAAAACATCAACACGAGGCCTAAGACGCTAAAAACCTCATGAAAAGAGAAAAAGAATGAAGAATTAGTTAACACTTTACCAGAGTAACATATATATCAAAATACTCCTTGAGAATCCGACATCTTTATTTTTTCCGTGTAATTTTGGGAACAGTTAGACAAATTTTTAAAGCTTTTAAACGCATTTCGTGCAATATAGAAATTAAGTGGGAAGAGTTACACCAAAATGCATCATAAGTATACCTTCTTCAAATAATCAGGAGTGTTAGTGGGCAAAATAAAAAGTTCCGCTTCATCGAGCTTCAATGAAGAAGAGGGATTGAGAATGAGAGAATGGATTCTTCCCATGGGAATAGAGCAATGGTCGCTCAATAGCTAGCTTTTTTAAAATTTTGGTTTAATTACTTTGCATACCATCCCTTTAATTGGTGATGACTTCCATTAGCATTCATAAAAACTTCAACACCATTTAATGCAAGCTCAGCATGACAAGACATTGGACTAAAAAATTCTTCGCACACTTCAGCTGCAACAGCTCTATGAGAAACATAAGGTCTCGTTTAAAATTTAAGCTAAATTCATTTCTATCAAGGCATGTGCAATATACTATCATGGACTCTTGGTGCAAGTTCTATACCTACATTAAGACAAGGACAGTGATGAACCACATGCACAAATATATTTTCCTCCACATGTCTCCTAGGGCGCGGCGCAAGTCTCATGATGCAGGGCATATGCCCTCATTTATTTGGTTTTTTTATATTAAAAAAATATAAAACAATGTTAAAAATTGATTCAAATTAGCAAAAAATTACAAAAACTGATAGAAAAAAATTAAGGAAAAAAGATTAAGATGAAGACTTTAAAAAAAAAATTCAACCATACGAGCTAAAAGTTCAACTCTTGCTTAGTACTCTTATTTAAGATCAATATCTTCATCATTGACTCCCAATTCTAAAAATTCCACTTTATTAACACCACCGATCTGCAATATCTAATTCATTGACACGTTTTCCTCCCAAGGAGGGCGGACTTTGGCTTGGAAGTTGGAATAAGTCAGGACCCAAAATTATTATAATCGGGTTGAAACAACCTAGGCGTACAGCCATGCCTCAATAGTTTGAAATATTTTGAGATGACCGGGACATGTCAGTTTTTAATAGACGGGAGCCTAAAGGCTATTGGAATATTCTGAAAAAGTTTAGGAAAGTCTAGAAGACTCTTGAAAATACTAGAATACTCAGAAGAATATAAATCCTTACGGAGAGTTCTAGAACTGTGCAGATCGTCTTAGATTATTCTAGATAGTGGGAGAAGTATGTAGAATGTCGTAGAGATGTGTGGACCTCTCTAGAAATAGGTGAATATGATAGAAAGTTTTTGCTATTGAGAATATCCTAAAGAATATTCATGGAGGGCTCTAGACAGTCTCCCACATCCGTAGAATCAAATGAATCTACACAGTTCATTAGGGAGGTGAATTAGTATAAATAAATGTAGAAGTGTCATTTGTAAACCAACCAAATCTCGAGCCAAGTGAGAAACAATTCTTATAAGAGTTATTGAGAGTGATAATGTAGTATTCCTTCAACCTCCCAAGCTGTGGAGCGAAAAAAAGCATGCCCAGACGCCCAGAGCGTATGCCCCACCCATCAGGCGTACGGTTCAAAGGCGTAGTGCCTCCCTCCGTTGCCTCGACGCGTTTTGACAATGCTCTGCCTCGAGGCGAGCCCCGAAGCATGCCCCGGAACGCTTTTTAAAACAATGATAAATAGTATAAGAAACCATGAAGAGTTACAAAATAAAGGTCTCCTAGGACATTATGACGTACATATCTAGAAATTGGATATATCCATAGCCAAAAGGTACCGTTGTTTGTGACAAAGCCTCAAATATATCACTCGGAAGCAAAAAGTCCTCAAGATGCTCTTTTTCCTTCCATGCTGTAAACCATCTAAGTTCCCTATAGTTTCCATCATTTGCAAGCCACATTTTTGGCGTATCATCACCATTTTTCTATTCAAGCGTAGCACTTGACAATTGTAACGCTCTGACCCTTTGATAACAAGCATACCAAAACTACACAATATTCCATTTGTCCAATCATCACGCAATAACTCTTTTAAGTAATCCCACCTTTAAAATGATTGTTCAACATGTTGCAACACGAATCATGATAAGAATAAGGGTTAATTATTCCAAAAAAGAAGGATCATGTGAAAAGAAAATCATAGAGCATGCATATTTCCTAGAAGAAAATTCCAATTCCAAAGAGATTTTTCACATCCTTGAAGAGGAGGTACACAATTAACCATTTTCACGTCATGCAAAAGTAATATTGCTATCTATTGAGATTTTGTCTTTCTTCTCCTAGAAAGAACAGTTCGCAAATTATGAGAAGAAGTTGGACCATTCTCTGAAGTCATTGTTTGCCTTTCTAGAAAGAAGAAGCAATTGCATTACACCCATAAGAAATAGGCAATTCGCAAATCACTGTCCAATTGTTATTATAGTATGGAGAAGTTAAATAAGATTCCAACAACTTGAATCATTTAGCAATTAAAAAATTCTCTTCCATGAGTAACTTATTATCCCCGGAGGCAATAGAGGCAGTGGAACTATATATATAAATCCAGAAGTAAACGCATTTACCCTCACAATATTGGAGTACTACTTTTGTGTGCACACAAAATTGCAAACTTCGCAATGCACATGAAGTTTTTAACTGAATATTCACACTGAATCAACTCCATCATTTCAACATGTCTCTTCGTTGGCAGTAATTGAATTATCAGACATAAAGCATAAAATTGTTGCAACTATATACTTAACTAGACAAGCATAGACATGGAATTGTACACTTACACAAGGGTGACGGTGTCGAGTTCCAAAAAATGGTCTTCACAGCCATAGCCAGTGATTTCAAGCTCAGGGCTGAGCCGAATTGCGGCACCGGAGTCTTTAGCCCTAGAAACCGACTCCTTCATAATCTTCATATTGCAATCGAAATCCATTGCCCATTGATTCAAACTACAAGTCGCTACCTTCAAAAGCCTCATTTTCACAAAATCTCTCTGCAACTTCCTGAGCAAGAGAAGGCCAAAAACAATAATATAGTGTAATAAAGAGAAAAAGAGTAGTAAACGGGAGTGGAATAGAACAGTGACAAGAAAGTGGGCAGAGATAATTAAAGCCGTGTCCGAGGGGTGAGAAAATTAAAGTCATGTTTCGAGGGGTGATACTTTGGACACTCCTGGGAGTTCAGTACTCCCAGGGAGATCTACACCTTTTGGGCTCATTTGGTTGAAGGGTTGGGATTATGCAGTATTAATTCCCAGCTGGATCTAATCCTTTAACAAGGAAAATAATCCTAATCTAGTTGTTTGGTTGAAAAAAATTAACTGAGGATATCCTATGTATAAATCGAATTGTCGTTTGGTTGAAGGAAAAATAATTGAGGGATTGCTAATAAATTTACCAGATTATCCTTGTCTTTTATGTATAATTCCAAAATTACCCTCCCCTTCATATATCAAATACGTTCTATATTTTCTCAAAAACATAATTAACGAATCTACTTTTCCCCAACGTATCTTATGCTCGTCTTCTGTATTATTAGTTGATTTATTATTCTAAAACCATTAATTTACAAAATAAAACTTACAAGAATCTATTTATCCGAGCAAGATTAAGTAAGTTGAAAATAAGTACTGCTTTTAAACCCCAAGAAATAAGTAAACTTAATATCATGGAACGAGTAAAATTGAATCTATCATTTATATATACCATATAACGATTAAATGTGCCTGATGATGGTGTTGTCTACAGGGTTCCCTTTAGATTGAAATTTATGTCACTAATTGGGTACTCTAATAGCCAAAAATATTGGAAACAGAAACCAAAACCACAAATGAAGCCAAAAGGAGTACCCAGAGGCCAAATTCATCAACAAAAGTAGCATCAAAATCAGTGAATGCTGAGATGCTTTCATTACATATTTTAACCACTCAAAGAAAACTCCAGCAGTGCAGTACAACCCATAACACAAAGCAAAATCAGAAAGCCCGAGAAGAAACTGATTTTTCAGAATCAAATAGCTAAATCTCAATAATAACGAAAATCTTCTTAAAGCAATGCAAACATTTAACATGAAGTAGCTTCACAGATTAACACAAAGCAAAATCAGAAAGCCTGAGAAGAAACTGATTTTTCAGAATCAAATAGCTAAATCTCAATAATAACGAAAATCTTCTTAAAGCAGTGCAAACATTTAACATGAAGTAGCTTCACAGATTAAGTTTCATCTGTAAAATTACATAATCAAAAAGGAAAAAAAAAAGTAATTGCTAGCAATACTAAGAATGGAATAAAAATTAGGAATAAGTATCATGCCCCATTTTATAACAGGGCTTTATTTATTTGAACCAAACAATGAAAATAGGTTGTTATATTGGCTAACCCTTGTATTACCTCCAACCAAACGAGCTCTTAATGTGATACAATCATTGAAAGCTCGTTTGGTTGGATGGCTTGCAATGGTTGGCTAATTCTTACACATGCAATTTGTTGTTTGGTTGATTGGTCAGAATTAGCCAACAAACCCAAGGCCCGGTTCACAAACCCATCTACCATTGCTATTCTAACCCACCTTTTGACGTCTGCTAGTGAAGACCCAACATATGGGTTTACTTGCCCATGTAATGTAATTACTAATTTAACCCCCTGCTATATATATCTCACCCCACATTCATTTTTCCTTTTCTATTACAAGACATTACTTTCTCTCTCTCTTAAAAGACATCCTCCAGCTACCATTTCTCTCTTTCTCCCCATCTCACGAGCTACGGACCGCCATTGAAGACATCTACTCGTGCAGCTCGAGTTTCGTAATCTCTTCATCTGTAATAACCTACCAAGCGATTATGTGCATAATTACCGGTTCATCTAAGTTATATTTTGTTTAATAATGTTATTTTGAAACCCTAATTTATATTTCCTTAAAATTAGGGTTTGTGTTCTATACAGTTTTAGCTCATTTATGAAAATCGATTATATGTTGAAGAATGTAGTCTTCTATGTACCTCAGTTTCGCCGAATATTTGTTTCCTACTCTAAATGTTGTATTTTTTTTGGGGGGAGGGGGGTATTATTTTTTTACATTATAGTTTGAAACAATTTTTTTTAAAAAAATGTTATTGTTAAAAAATGTTTGCTTTTTTTGTCGAGATAACTAGTTCTTGGCCGAAAGATGTCTTAGTGGTGCAATTTTGTTTTTAAAAAAATTGGATTCACAATATGGTGGGATTTATTGACCAATTTGCATTTATACTCATTATTACAATTTGGTTCAGATTGCTATATGAGTGGTATGTTGTGAACCACATTGTTATGCTTATTATAACATAAATTAACCTTATTACTTAAACAAATGCAGTTGTGCAATGGCTCAAATAACACCAAAACACATACCCGTGATGTTGGTTGTTCAAGAGATAATATCAAATTGTAAATTTTTTATGAATATAATAGTCGCCCCATTGAGTGATGAACGATTAGGTTGTAGACCGCATAGGAAACATATTGTTAGATATGTAATGGCACAACGTATACCTGATCAAGTTTCACGGATTCATCGACTTACTGGTAACAACGACACAGATTGTCTAGACAATTTGAGAATGAACATGGGTACATTTCCTAGTTTGTGCTACTTGTTACATAACATAGGGGGGTTATCTGATTCAAAGTATGTTAAATTGGAGGAAAAGGTATGTTTTTTTTTTACTATTTTGGCACATCACAAGAAGAATCGGATAGTGAAGTTCGATCACGTTCGGTAGGGTCACATAGTTAGTATATATTTCAAAGTTGTAATCATTTCTTTGCTAAAGCTACATCCCATCCTCCTTGTTACACCGAAGCCTCTGGATTACGAATACAATGCTGCCACATGGAAAAGTTTTAAGGTATGAGTGTTGAAATTACATTATTACAACGAATCCAGTAATGTTGTTTTGTATTGATTTGTTTTATAACCCATGGACTACATAATTACATTCATTGGTTGATTCTTTTATTATTTTGTTTGTCCATATATAGGGGTGCCTCGGTGCCTTAGATGGTACACATATAGATGTTTAACCACCAATACTTTATAAACCACGATATTGTAACCACAAAGGTGGAATTAGTGTCAATGTTCTAGACATAGTAGACAGCAATGTGGACTTTGCGTACATGTTGCCTGGTTGGGAGAGGTCTGCTGTTGATGGGAGAGTCTTGCGTAATGCAGTTAACAGGCCAAATGGACTTAAAGTCCCCAATGGTTAGACTTTTAATGTGCAAACTACTATTTTTACGAACCACATGCAATATAACATGCTCTTGAAAACCTAACTAATAGAAAATAGATGGAATTCATAGGAATCGATAAAGTCAAGTGCAAATAAACTACACTTATCTTAATGTGTGTGCAATTCCAATGGCATCTATGAATTATCTTCTTTTTCCACTAACAAAATCCTGTAAGATCAACCACTACTTGTTTGTATGTTTACAGAATTAAATCATGTTAATTCATTCACAATCAACCTAAAACTAGAAACCTTGAGATTTAGAACTATACTGTTAAGTCTCTTTGAGTAAAAAAAAGAAGGATAAATAGCATAGGAAACCACGAAGAGTTACAAAATAAAGGTTGCCTAGGACATTATGACGTACGTATCGAGAAACTGGATATATCCAAAGCCAAAAAGTATTGTTGTTTGTGACAAAGCCTCAGATATATCACTCGGAAGTAGAAAGTCCTCAAGATGCTCGTTTTGCTTCCATGATGTAAACCATCTAAGTTCCCTATAGTTTCCATCATTTGCAATCCACATTTTTTAGTGTATCATCACTATTTTTCTATTTAAGCACATCACTTAACAATTGTAACGCTCCGACCCTTTGATAACAGGCATACAAAAACTACACAATATTCCATCCGTCCAATCATCAAGTAATAACTCTTTTAAGTAGTCTCACCTGCAAAATGATTGTTCAACATGTTACAACACGAATCATGATAAGAATAAGGGTTACTTATTCCAAAACAAAAGGATCATGTGAAAAGAAAATCATAGGGCATGCCTATTTCCTGGAAGAAAACTCCAGTTCCAATAAGATTTTTCACATCCTTGAAGAGGAGGTACACAATTAACCATTTTCACTTCGTGCAAAAGTAATAATGCTATCTATTGAGATTTTATCTTTCCTCTCCTAGAAAGAACAGTTCGCAAATTATGAGAACAAGTTGGACCGTTCTATGAAGTTATTGCTCCCCTTTCTAGAAAAGAGAAACAATTGCTTTACGACGATAAGAAATAGACAAATTTGATTGTATTATAAATAGCAATTGGCAAATCACTGTGCAATTGTTATCATAGTACATAGAAGTTAAATAAGATTCCAACAACTTGATTGATTTAGCATTTAACAAATTCTCTTCCATGAGCAATTTATTGTCCCCGAAGGCAATAGAGGCAATGTAACTGTATATTTAATTCCAGTAGTAAATTCATTTACCCTCACAATATTGGAGTACGACTTTTGTGTGTACACAAAATTGCAAACTTCGCAACAATGCACATGAAGTTTTTAACTGAATATTCACTTTGAATCAACTTCATCATTTCAATATATCTCTACGTTAGCAGTAATTGAATTATCAGACATAGAGCATAAAATTGTTGCAACTATATACTTAACTAGACAAGCATAGACGTGGAACTGTATACTTACGCATGGGTGACGGTGTCGATTTCTGAAAAATGGTCTTCGCAACCATACCCAGTGATTTCAAGCTCAGGACCGAGCCGAATTATGACACCGGAGTCTTTAGCCCTAGAGATCGACTCCTTAATATTCTTCATATTGCAATCGAAATCATTGCCCATTGATTCAAATTGCAAGTCGTTGCCTTCAAAGCCTCATTTTCACAAAATCTCTCTGCAACTTCCTGAGCGAGAGAAGTCCAAAAATAATATATATAGTATAATAAAGAGAAAAAGAGGAGCGAATGGAGTGCAATTGAATAGTGACAAAAGAAAGTGGGCAGAGAAAATTAGAGCCCAGTTTCGAAGGGTGAGAAATTTAGAGTCGTGTTTCGAGAGGTGAGAAAATTGAAACGATTAGGTTGTAGACCATGTAGGGAACGTATTGTTAGATATGTAATGGCACAACGTATACCTGATCAAGTTTCACGGATTTATTGACTTACTGGTAGCAACGACACGGATTGTCTAGACAATTTGAGAATGGACATGGATACATTTGCTAGACTGTGCTACTTGTTACATAACGTAGGGGGGTTATCTGATTCAAAATATGTTAAATTGGAGGAGAAGGTATGTTTCCTTTTTACTGCTTTGGCACGTCATAAAAAGAACTGGATAGTGAAGTTTGATCACGTTCGGTCGGGTCACACAGTTAGTATATATTTCAAAAATGTAATCATTTCTTTGCTAAAGCTTCATCCCATCATCCTTGCTACGCCGAAGCCTGTGGATGACGAATGCAATGTTGCTAGATGGAAAATTTTTAAGGTATGATTGTTGAAATTACATTATCACCATGAATCCAGTAACATTGTTGTGTATTGATTTGTTTTATAACCCATGTGCTACATAATTACATTCATCGGTTGATTCTTTTATTATTTTGTTTATTGATAAACAAGGATGCCGCGGCCTCTTAGATGGTACTTATATAGATGTTCAACCACCACTATTTGATAAACCACGATATCGCAACCGCAAGGGTGGAATTAGTGTCAATGTTCTAGGCGTAGTTGACCGCAACATGGACTTTGTGTACATGTTGTCGGGTTAGGATGGGTCTACCGTTGATGGGAAAGTCTTACGTGATGCAGTTAATAGGCCAAATGGACTTAAAGTTTCCAATGGTTAGACTTTTAATGTGCAAACTACTATTTTTACGAACCACATGCAGTATAACATGCTATTGAAAACCTAATTAATAGAAACATAGATGCAATTTGTTAGGAAATTTCATGTTAGATGTTTTGATGATGACAAGATAGGATTTAATGTTAGACCCCAAAAATACAATGTAAGTTTCCGTTTTTCATAGATTGATGTATAAGCGTTTGAAAGTTTGTAATTATTATAGACTTGTAATTTTTATCTTTGTAGACTTTAGACTAAGAATTAGATACTGAGTCGCTAATAGAATTCTAAGTGAGTCTATTAGAGAAGCGGTTGAAGATCAGCGTCTGAAGTCAACCAGAGATGAAGATTTGTTACTTAGCGTCCGTCAAACGCTAAAGGACATCATTTCAGGATTTATGAATCAAGCGCTCAAAGCACTTAAGCGACCGATGTCAGATTCACCTGAAATAAATCCTCAAGTCATGAAGGACTTAAATGCAATCATTCAACGGGCATTTATTTCCAACGGGAATTAAATTCAAAATGCATTAAATGCCTAATAAGAGCATTAAATGTGATAGCTAATGTGACTTGTGGACAAGCCATCTTTTGACCAGACTGTCAGAAAATTCAGAGTTTCAGCTGCTCCCGTCCAATCGGCTTCAGCGAATTTTTAGGAATGTCAGACTTTAGGTAAACTCACGTGCTGCGTGAAAGCCACGCTCCTACATGTGTCCAACGGACAGATCCCAAGAAATTGCCTATAAATACCTTACCCCAGAAAACCCTAAAATATACAACACAAGAAGATACGTACGAAAAGAGAAATTATCGCCAAAAAATTTACGTACATTTTCTGGGAAAAAGCTTAGAAACTCCATAGCCAAATATCTCAAGCTTTTTATCCACATTCCAGACAATCACAAATATCTCAAACATCTTTCAAAGAAGAAACCCAAATTCCAACTGAGATATTCGAAGTTGTTTGATCTTTTCAAAAACAAACAAAACCCTAGTGACAAACCTCAACCTTTCATCTGAGTGAGAAAAATTGTTGAACCCTTTCAGACAGTATTTCTGAGTGAGAGAAGCTTGAAGAAGACGATCTTCATTGGTGCTAAAGTCTGTGTGATCAAGGAGGCCAAGATCATTTTCACCCTTTACTATCGTGTAGAAGATTCTGTGTGATTCTTCGAAAATCATTCTAGTAAATTCCTCCAAGTGAAAAAGGAGAAGAAGGACGTAGCTGGGATTACACCACCCAGTGAACCTTATACATCTTGTGTTATTTATCTTTACTGTCTTATCATTATTATTATTACATCATTTGTCTTTGAAAGAGACAAGTTAAAGTGCAAAGCGATTAAATTAACTAAAAGAATGCTAAAACTCATTTCCGCTATGCTAACCCTGATTAAGCGATCTAAGCGTTGCCCTACTTTGGTAAACTGCTAAAATCACTAAGTCTAAGTTAACTTTTCTGAAGCGTCTGACCCAAGTGCTCAGCTATCCAAGCGTTCAAACCTTTAAAGTGATACAAAATTTTTGAAGTCGAAAAAGACTTCAGGGTCTATTCAGCCCCCCCCCCCCCCTCTAGACTCTTTCGTATACCACTTGGGACCACCACAATTGATAGGAATCAATAAAGGAATGTGCAAATAAACTACACTTATCTTAATGTGTGTGCAATTCCAATAGCATCTATGAGTTATCTTCTTTTTTCACAAACAAAATCTCGTAAGATCAACCACTACTTGTTTTTATGTTTAAAGAATTAAAACATGTTAATTCATTCACAATCAACCTAAGACTAGAAACAATGTGATTTAGAAATATATTGTTAAGTCCATTTGAGTAAAAAAAAAAATAGGATAAATAGTATCGAAAACCACGAAGAGTTACAAAATAAAGGTTGCCTAGGATATTATGACGTACATATCTAGAAACTGGATATATCCATAGCCAAAAGGTATTGTTGTTTGTGACAAAGCCATAAATAGTAGAAAGTCCTCAAGATGCTCTTTTTGCTTCCATGTTGTAAACCATCTAGGTTGTTTTTATGTTATCTATGAGTTATCATCTTTTTTCACAGACAAAATCCCGTAAGTTCAACCACTACTTGTTTTTATGTTTAAATAATTAAAACATGTTAATTCATTCACAATCAACATAAGACTAGAAACAATGTGATTTAGAAATATATTGTTAAGTCCATTTGAGTTAAAAACAAAAATAGAATAAATAGTATCAAAAACCACGAAGAGTTACAAAATTAAGATTGCCTAGGATATTATGACGTACATATCTAGAAACTGGATATATCCATAGCCAAAAGGTACTGTTGTTTGTGACAAAGCCTCAAATAGTAGAAAGTCCTCAAGATGCTCTTTTTGCTTCCATGCTGTAAACCATCTAGGTTCCCTGTAGTTTCCATCATTTTCAAGACACATTTTTTGGTGTATCATCACCACTTTTCTATTCAAGCACAGCACTTGACAATTGTAATACTCTGACCCTTTGATAACAGGCATACAAAAACTACACAATATTATGTCTGTCCAATCATCAAGCAATAACTCTTTTAAGCAATCCCGCCTGCAAAATGATTGTTCAACATGTTACAACACGAATCATGATAAGAATAAGGGTTACTTATTCCAAAACAGAAGGATCGTGTGAAAAGAAAATCATAGAGCATGCCTATTTCTTGGAAGAAAACTCCAGTTCCAAAGAGATTTTTCATATCCTTGAAAAGGAGGTACACAATTAACCATTTTCACTTCGTGCAAAAGTAATAGTGCTATCTATTGAGATTTTGTCTTCCCTCTCCTAGAAAGAACAGTTCGCAAATTATGAGAACAAGTTAGACCATTCTCTGAAGTTATGGTTCCCTTTTCTACAAAGGTGAAGCAATTGCTTTACGACCATAAGAAACAAACAAATTTGATAGTATTATAAATGGCAATTGGCAAATCACTGTGCAATTATTATCATAGTACAGAGAAGTTAAATAAGATTCCAACAACTTGATTGATTTAGAATTTAACATATTCTCCTCCATGAGCAACTTATTGTCCTCGGAGGCAATAGAGGCAGTGTAACTGTACATATAAATCCAGAAGTAAATTCATTTACCCACACAACATTGGAGTACTACTTTTGTGTGCACACAAAATTGCAAACTTCGCAACAATGTACATGAAGTTTTAAACTAAATATTCATGCTGAATCAACTCCATCATTTCAACATGTCTCTTCGTTGGCAGTAATTGAATTATCAGACATAGAGCATAAAATTGTAGCAACTATTACTTAACTAGACATGCATAGATGTGGAATTGTACGCTTACGCATTAGTGACGGTGTCGAGTTCCAAAAAATGGTCTTCGCAGCCATAGCCAGTGATTTCAAGCTCAGGGCGAGCCGAATAACGGCACCAGATTCTTTAGCCCTAGAGATCGACTCCTTAATATTCTTCATATTGCAATCTAAATCCATCGTCTGTTGATTCAAAAATTGCAAGTCGCTACCTTGAAAATCCTCATTTTCACAAAATCTCTCTGCAACTTCCTGATTGGGAAAAGGCCATAAACAATATATATAGTATAATAAATAGAAAAAGAGTAGTGAATAGGAGTGGAATAAAACAGTGACAAAGAAAGTGGGTGGAGAAAATTTGAGCCGTGTTTCGAGGAGTGAGAAAATTACAGCCGTGTTTTTAGGGGTGAGAAAATTGGAACAACTAGGTTGTAGAATGCTTAGGGAACGTATTGTTAGATATGTAATGGCACAACATATACCCGATCAAGTTTCATGAATTTATCCACTTACTGGTAACAACGACATTGATTGTCTAGACAATTTGTGAATAGACATGGGTACATTTGCTAGATTATGCTACTTGTTACATAACATAGGGGGATTATCTAATTCGAAGTATGTTAAATTGGAGGAGAATGTATGTTTCTTTTTTACTATTTTGGTACATCACAAGAAGAATTGCATAGTGAAGTTCGATCACGTTCGGTCGGGTCACACAGTTAGTATATATTTTAATGTTGTAATCGTTTCTTTGCTAAAGCTACATCCCATCCTCCTTGTTACACCGAAGCTTTGTGGATGATGAATGCAATGTTGCCAGATGGAAAAGTTTTAAAGTATGAATGTTGAAATTACATTATTACCACGAATCCAGTAATGTTTTTGTGTATTGATTCATTTGAAAACCCATGAATTACATAATACATTCGTCGGTTGATTCTTTTATTATTTTGTTTGTCGATAAATAGTGATGCCTCGGCACCTCAGATGGTACCTATATAGGATTTCATCCACCACTACTTGATAAACCATGATATCGCAACTGAAAGGGTGGAACTAGTGTCAATGTTCTAGGCGTAGTCGACCGCAACATGAACTTTGTGTACATGTTGCCCGGGTTGGGAGAGGTCTGCTGCAGATGGGAGAGTCTTACGTGATGATGTTAACAGGCCAAATGGACTTAAAGTCCCCAATGGTTAGACTTTTAATGTGCAAACAACAAGTTTTAGGAACCACATGCAATATGACATGTTGTTGAAAACCTAACTAATAGAAACTATATGCAATTTATAGGAATCAATAAAGGTATGTGCAAATATACTACACTTATCTTAATGTGTCTGCAGTTCCAATCGCATCTATGAATTATCTTCTTTTTCCACTAACAAAACCCCGTAATATCAAACATTACTTGTTTGTATGTTTGAAAAATTAAAACATGTTAATTCCTTCACAATCAACCTAAGACTAGAAACCCTGAAATTTAGAACTACATTGTTAAGTTCATTTGAGTAAAAAAAAAAAGGGATAAATATTATAGGAAACCACGAAGAGTTACAAAATAAAATTTGCCTACGACATTATTGTTAGATTAATGTCCTCAAATGCCACCAAAGGATTAGAGAATGTAAGAAAAATGTTTGATTGTAATTGTTTTTTATTCTATCAATAAAAGATAATTAGTTTTTCACTATTATATTGGCATTTATATATTGTAATCATCTATAAGTCCATGAACGCAAGAGTTAACTCGCTAAGGCACTAGAGGAGTTTGATATTTGTGTACTAAAATAGTCTGCAAGTCAATGATTCTCAATTGGCCATTGGAAATCGTAAAAACTTGTATGATGTGAGTTTTGACGAGAAAGATGTCCGTCAATCCCTAGGAAGTAGTAAAGAAATCATATCATAGGTGCACTGATGGAGATAGGGGCACTCAGACATGACTTGCATCGATTCTGTCACATGGGTTTTCACTCTTTAACAGTCAGTGACAAAATTGATTAAATTGTAATAGGTGTGTCTGAACTTTAGACTTGAGAAATCGAGTTGAAGATATACTTGTGACATTAGGTTTGTCATTAGAGTAGTAAGACCCAATTCACCATTTGGTGGGGTCAACCTCAAACTGCAACCTAATGGGCAAGTAGTAGTCTTAACTGATATCCAAAATGGGATTCGTTCCCTTAAAGGCGAATGAGGAATTATCCTATATATTTATAAGTAAGTTAGATCTTAAAGTTTTTGACCAAAGCATTCACTGATCTAAACTTATTATAAATCTAGCATAGAGTCAAGTTAGTGAGTTTGACCTAAAACCATGACTTTCACTTGACCGGGATAAGAAAACAAAGAGTTTGTACTCACACAGTATTTACAATAAGAAAAGTAAAATGATCCAATCATTTCATCTTATTTGTGTTACAATGTGGACCACTTGACTCGCTAGGTAGGACCCACATTCAATGGAATCCTCCCATTGCCAAATTTAGATGAACCTAAAGAGTCATGCTGGAAAAGAAAAAATATGGAATATTTTAAGTATTGATAACTTAAAATTAGACAAATGGAATTAATAATTTGAAGAAATAAGTTAATTCATTTATAATTTAATTAATGTATTATTTATTGAAGAAATAGAATTAATTAAATATCCTATATATTATTTAATTAGATTAATTAATTGGATTGAATTAATTAATTAAATAGTGGATTGGACTTAGCTCAAATTGGTGCACCAAGAGACACACCAAGACCGAGAAGGGACGACTACTAAGCGTCCTTGATGGGCTAAATTAAGCTCAAAGTAATAACTTAAATGATATAAATATATCACATTAGTTGATACCTAAGTCATAAGTTACAATTAACACTTGAGCCATAAGACAAAAATTTTTCTCTCTCCCTCTAGCGCTAGCCGTCAGTCTTTGTGCCAAGCAAGGAGGAGGTTTTTCTGATCAAGGTTTTTCCAGCAAGACAATTTATAGGCAGCACTTTTGGACTGCTCGGATTATTAAGATTTCAGCCGGATTATTTCGCAAGAAAGTTGAAGAATTCGAAAGTTTGAGTTTCTCCAACCACTTCGCAGGGTAAAGTATCGATTTTCTTATCATACATACGTCTGATAAAACCACAGGATTGATCCTGTTATGGGAAAATCCAAATAAATTTTAAAAAACCGTTTCTGCTGCGTTTAGTTAATTTCCCCCTACAATTATGACGTATGTATCTCGAAACTGAATACAATCCTATTATGGGAAAATCCAAATAAGTTTTAAAAAACCGTTTCTGCTGCGTATGAAAAATTATGACGTTTGTATCTCGAAACTGGATATATCCATAGCCAAAAGGTACTTTTGTTTGTGACAAAGCCTCAGATATACGACTCGAAAGTAGAAAGTCCTCAAGATGCTCTTTTTGCTTCCATGCTATAAACCATCTAAGCTCCTTGTAGTTTCCATCATTCGCAAGCCATATTTTTTGGCGTATCATCACCACGTTTCTATTCAAGCACAACACTTGACAATTGTAACTTTCTGACCCTTTGATAACAGACATACAAAAACTACACAATATTCCGTCCGTCCAATCATCAAGCAATAACTCTTTTAAGCAGTTCCACCAGCAAAATGATTGTTTAACATGTTACAACACGAATCATGATAAGAATAAGGGTTACTTATTCCAAAAAGAAGGATCATGTGAAAAGAAAATCATAAAGCATGCCTATTTCCTAGAAGAAAACTCCAATTACAAAGAGATTTTTCATATCCTTGAAGAGGAGGTACACAATTAACCATTTTAACTTCGTGCAAAAGTAATAATGCTATTTATTGAGATTTTGTCTTTCCTCTCCTAGAAAGAACAGTTTGCAAATTATGAGAACAAGTTGGACCATTCTCTGAAGTTATCGCTCCTCTTTCTAGAAATGAGAAGCAATTGCTTTATGACCAAAAGAAACAGACAAATTTGATTGTGTTATAAATGGCAATTGGCAAATCACTGTGCAATTGTTATCATAGTACAGAGAAGTTAAATAAAATTCCAACAACTTGATTGATTTAGAATTTAGCAAATTCTCTTCCATGAGCAACTTATTGTCCTCGGAGGTAATAGAGGCAGTGTAATTGTATATGAAAATCCAGAAGTAAATTCATTTACCCTCACAATACTGGAATACTGAGACATTTTAGCTATTCCAATTTCAACGGTTGCATCAGAATCTGTCTTTAATACTAGTGGAAGATTACTAAGCCAGCACCGGAGTAGGCTCCATTCTTCGACTATGGAAGCGTTGATGTGTCCTCGTTGTTGGTTGTGGAAAGAGGCAAATGTAAGTTAACTTTGAGTTCACTTTTATCATTTAATTTTACGTTATTATTATTACTATTATTATTATTATTATTAGGAAAAATTATACACAGATCCCCGAACATATTGTGTAATTACCTAAATCTCCTCTCACTTATTGAAAATTACCAACACACTCTCTCATGTTAAGGATTTTTTACAATTACACCGCCTGTATGTTTAAATATTTTTACAATTTTACCCCTGTAAATCTTACAAATAAATCCCTTCAGGGGGTATGTTGGTAATTTCCAATAAATGAGGTGGAATTTTGGTAATTACACAATATGTTAAGGGGTCTGTGTATAATTTTCCCTTATTATTATTCACTATTTTTTTATTTATTTTGTTAGGTACTTGTCCCACGTTTGGCGATTTATTGACTTGTCCTTCAATATTGGATGAGGAGAAGGATTCGGAGGTAGAAGAAGAAGAATGTGGTGTTGAACGACTTGGTTAATTTATATTTGCAGCTGTCAATATAGAATAGATTAGTATAAAAACTCTGCATCATTCAAGATTGTTAAAATTGATAACTATGTTTATCGCTGGTCCTCTTAGCATGTTGGAGCATAACAATGAATAGTAGACTTTCAGAATATAATCCACTGCAATTTAGTCTCCCGTCATATTTCTAGCAACTTGGTAAGTTGAGTGATTTTCTCTTCTAAGCTATTGATTAAAATATACATATGAAAAACATATGATAGAAAAAGTAGTTAAAAAAAAAAACTAAAAAATATCGTTAGTCATGCAAAAGAAAAAGAGAAAAGGCAAAAATCTAGCGGGAGCTTTAGACAAATAGCCTTAAGTTAGCTATGTTTTTAAACACTTAGCCTTCTTCTTCAACCATTTAAGTTGTGTAGCCCTCCCCACTTATTGAATATATGAATTACCTAAATTGCCCTTATCATAAAAATAATATTAAATTAAATATTTTAAAAAACAAATATTCTCCCCAATTCACATCCCTTCCAAAATCCCAAAAAAAAAAAAAAACTCAATTCATCAAACCCCATTCTATTTTCTTCCCTTGTCATTGATAATTAACAATCAAATTTCGACCAACATCCTTCATTGATGTGTATTGGACTTCTTCTAATGGACATGGAGAAGAAATATTGAAAAAAGAGATACCCCAAAAATTTGAGAAATCAAGCTTCAAAATTGGTAATTTTATCACAAATCTTATACTTTTACATAAACTTTGTTGTTTAAAGACTAGATATTCATATTTAATAGTGTAATTTAAAATAATAATAAGATTTATGTTTTTTTGGCTTTCAAAATCTAAAAATCGGTTTTTTTCATGAGGAAGACGATTAACAGTACTGGGCCGACCGGTGACCGGTCTGTCCGGTCTGCCCAGTCGGCCCGATCAAAATTTTATTTTTGCCACTGGACTAACAGACCGGTCAGATCGGTATACCAATTTGCCATGTCAGCCGACCGACCGGTCAGACCGGTATACCAATCTGCCCAGTCTGCCCAATCGACTGCCCCAATCTTCCCAGTTAGCCAATTATGTAAAAAATTATTATATATTTTTCTTTTAATTTTTGAATATAAATAACTTCAATTTTCTTGTTTTTATAGGAAAATGTCAGAGATTCCCTTATATTATCGATATGATGGTGAATGGAAGAAAAAAGAGGATGGCTCATATGAATGGTTGTTTTTGTAAAAATATTTGTATATTGATATGATTTTTGTATATTTATTATTCTTGTATTTGGAGCGCATCAATTATAAGTACTATTATAATTTTAAAAATGTTTTGAGTTGTTTAGCATTTAACTACATATTGATCATTTTTTCAAAAATACGTGAGGCATTTTGGGGACCCGATCTGTATGATTCATGACTTTTGATTATGTTTTTGTGTATTATGGATGGGATTAAGAGGAATGAGCTAATTGGGAAGTTGGGAGATGGAGAAGGAAAAAAAATTGAATTGGTTAATTGAAAAAAATGGGAAGATTGAGCCAATCAGTCTGGAATGACTGCGCAAAATGGTAGACCGGTCTGACCAGTCGGCCGATCCAGGGACCAAAAGTTCATTGAATAAAGCTCCGACCGAGCAGACTGGAGAACCATTCTGACCAGTCGGCCGGTCTAGAGACCAAAAGCTCATACAACAAAATTCCTAACAGGAAGAATGGTATACATGACTAACCGGTCGGTCGGTCCAGAGATCAAAGATGATAAACTAAAATTCCGAACGAAAAAATTGATTGACTGGTCAGTCCAAATACCAATCTTCCAAATGCTTAAAATTTCGAATAGGCAAATTTGTGGATGATTTGACGATCGATCACGAAAGATTGTTTGACCTAATTAGTATTATTTCATTAATTATATATATATTTAAAAAACAATACATACTCATATAAAATTACATATGATACCATCAAAATAATTACATATGTGGACAAAATCATATAAAATTAATATGATATCATACTCATATAAAAGATTTTTTTAGTGATAATCATCAAAATTGTGTAAAATCTTTAAATGTTATAAATTATAAATAATTAAGTTATGTCATGGAACATATACATACATTTATTATTAATCTCTATATAATTACTAGTCGTGCCAACACAAATGGTTACAACTGATTTATTATGATAAAGAACAAGAAAAGTTTCTTATAAAATACAAATAGTGAGGAATACATATTAAATTAGAATACAAGGACTTCTTGAACAACATATAATCGATCTACTAACATTGGACCACCCAATTGATTCTTTCAATGTATAAGCCGGACTCTAGCCGAGTGTGAATAATCATCAATATTATTGTTATTTTAAATTATTCTGAACTCGAAACCAAACCCTAAACCCTAAAAAAATTACAACTTGAAAAATCATCAATTATATTGTTGCTTTATAAGAAACTTGATTTGTTATTTATCATAATAAATGTCATTAATAAAATAATATTAATTAACCATAATAATCTTTCTCGATCGACTGGGCCGACCGGTACACCTGTCTGCCCGGTGGGTTGAGATAGTATAGGATCATCTCACTTCTGTCTCGACCGACCGGTGAATGGTTTAGCCGATCGGTAAATATATATATATTAAAAGAAACATTTGAGAGAATAGTGAGGAATACATATTAAATTAGAATACAAGGACTTCTTGAACAACGCGTAATCGATCTATTGACATTGGATGACCCAATTGATTATTTCAATATATAAGCCGAACTCAAGCCGAGTGTGGATAATCATCAACATTATCATTATTTTAAATTATTATGAACTCTAAATCCCAAACTCTAAACCTTAAACCCTAAACCCTAAAAAATCGCAACTTGAAAATTCATCAATCATATCGTTGCTTTATAAGAAACTTGATTTGTTATTTATCATAATAAATGTCATTAATAAATAAAATTAATTAACCAAAATAATTTTTCTCGACAGACTAGGTAAACCGATATGCCAGTAGGCCTGGTCGGTCGAGACAGAAGTGTTCATCTTTCACTTCTGTCTCGTCAGACCCTAAACCCTAAATTTAAATTATTATGAACTCTAAACCCTAAACCCTAAACTCTAAAAAAATCACAACTTGAAAATTCATCAATCATATCATTGTTTTATAAGAAACTTAATTTATTATTTATCATAATAAACGTCATTAATAAAATAATATTAATTAATCAAAATAATCTTTCTCGGCAGACTGGGTAAACTGGTATGCCAGTCGGCCTGGTCGGTCAAGACTGTCTCGGCAGACTAGGCAGACCGGTACACCAGTCGGCCCGGTCGGTGGAGACAGAAGTGAAAGATGAACACTTCTGTCTTGGCCGACTAGTACCAGTCGGTCGAGACCTAGGTTACACGGATACGGATACGGACATGGGGATATGGGTACAATACGATACGGACATGGCGATACGAATTTTCAAAAAAATTTAAGATACGACACGGTAGGGATACGACTATACAATATATTATATATATATATAATATATTTATATATATTATGCATTAATAATGTACAAACAAAAATATAAAATTCAACCCCGTCGTGTCCTAAAACGTGTCGGACACTTCCCTAGTCGTGTCCCATTCTTTTTCTTTTTATTTGATTTTTAGACACTCCAGGTGGCGTGTCCGACACTTATCGGGGCTGTGTCCGTGTCCCCCAAGTGTCCGACACTGCATTATGTGATTTTTAGGAGTATCCGTGCATCATAGACCGAGACAGAAGTGTTCATCTTTCACTTCTATCTCGGCCGACAGGGCAAAGCGGTAGACCAGTCTACCCGATCGGTCGAGACAGAAGTGTTCATCTCTTTCTGTCTTGGCCGACTGGGCAGACCGGTAGACCAGTCGGCCCGGTCGGTCGAGACAGAAGTGTTCATCTTTCACTTCTGTCTGGGACGACTGGGCCGACCGGTATACCAGTCGTCCCGGTCGGTCAAGACAAAAGTGAAAGATGAACACTTCTGTCTCGGCCGACTGGGCATACCGGTATACCAGTCGGGTCGATCGGTCGAGACAGAAGTGTTCATCTTTCAATTCTGTCTTGGTCCACTGGACAGATCGGTATACTTGTCTGTCCGACCGGTTGAGACTATAAAATCAATTTATAATTTGACCAACATATAATCTAATATTTTTTATTTATTAAATATTTCAATGAACTTTTGGTCCCTGGACCGGCCGACTGGTCAGACCGGTCTACCATTTTGCCCAGTCATTCCAGACTAATTGGCCCAATCTTCCCAGTTTTTTCAACTAACCCATTCAATTTTTTTTCTTCTCCATCTCCCGACTTCCCAGTTAGCTCATTCCTCTTAATCCCATTCACACAAATCATATAGATTGGGTCCCCAAAATGCATCACATATTTTTGAAAAAATGATCTATATGTAGTTAAACGCTAAACAACTCAAAACATTTTTACAATTATAATAGTACTTATAATTGATGCATTCCAAATACAAGCATGATAAATATACAAAAATCATATCAAAATAGGAGATTTAGAAGATTGTTGCTCGTTGCGATTTAATGCTTTTGCGTTTTTGGTGCTCTCTGACAGAAGGTAATCACCGTCATTTCATCCTTCTTTGACAACCATTCATATGGGCCATCCTCTTTTTTCCTCCATTCACCGTCATATCACATATATAAGGGAATCTCAGACATTTTCCTATAAAAACAAGAAAAACGAAGTTATTTATATTGAAAAATTAAAAGAAAAATATATAATTTTTTTTTTACAGAATTGGCTAACTGGGAAGATTGGGACAGTCGGTCGGGCAGACTGGGTAGATTGGTATACCAGTCTGACCGGTCTGTCGATCCAGTGACAAAAATAAAATTCCAACCAGGCGGACTGGGCAGACCGGACACCGGTCAGCCTAGTACTGTTCATCGTCTTCCTCGTGAAAAAACCCGATTTTCAGATTTTAAAAGCTAAAAAAACATAAATCTTATTATATTTTAAATTACACTATTAAATATGAATATCTAGTCTTTAAAAAGCAAAGTTTATGTAAAAGTATAAGATTTTCGATAAAATTATCAATTTTGAAGATTGATTTCTCAAATTTTTGGGTCTATCTTTTTTCAATATTTGTTATCCATGTCCATTAGAAGAAGTCCAATACACATCAATGAAGGATGGTGGTTGAAATTTGATTGTCCATGATCAATTCGAATTTGTACCTTTTTTGACAAAAAAAGATGTTGATAGCAGCGGCGGCGGTGGTGCGACGGCGGATGACGGATGATGGAGGAGGTAATGACGGAGGAGATGATAGCAGCTGATATGGGATTTGGGGGTTTAGGAATTTTTCCTTTCTTTCTTTACGTGAATTGAAACAGGAGATGAACTGGGTTTGGATGTTTTCTTTTCTGCAAACTGCTTGGGGAAAGAGGAGAGAGAGAACAATTGAGTTTTTTATGTAATTGATTTTTATTTTTTTTCAGAAGGGTGATTTAGTCTTTATACAATAAAATTAGATAAAAGAATTAAAAAAGAAAATATTTTTTAGAAGAGGGCTATTTGTTAAAAGTGGGTGCATTTGGAGGCTATTTCCCCAATTTTTCCAAATCTAGCCCAATAAAGAAAAAAGGTCTCGCGGTTCCAATTTCGGTTCTAAACTTGCGGATACCCGTGAGTCTCGTGGTTCCTGTTCTCACATGTACCCGCAAGTTTCATAGTTCCGGTAGTGATCCTAGCGGTTCCGGTTCTTCGCTCAATTCCGAGTCCCAAAAACTTATGTTGTTCCGATCCCGGATCCACAAGAATCGACCCGGAACCGGCCCGCTTCCATCCCGCCCTTCGTCTATAATTTAAAAAAAATTAAATAGATTTATTTAAATTTTTAAAAATATTTTGCACTTCACAATACTGTACTGATGCAATCCTTTCTCCCCAAGGCAAGTAACCTCACTCTACTCTCTCTCTCTTCCGTTCTGTAACAAACTCAAAAATGCCCTAGCTACAAAATTATTTCCCACTCCTAAATTTCGCTTGATTTTTTCCATATTAATGTGAATCATCGAACTAAATTTCACCCCGATTTTTTCAAATTTTTCGCGAATTTTGTTGATTTGTGTTCTACTTCTTCTGTAGACTCGCTCTGAAATTGAAAATGGCACCGAGGAGACGCCCAAAGGTTTTCTCCGAGATATTAATATTGTCATTGATTTAATTTTTTTGATTTACAATTTCATGCATTTATAAACTTCATTGAAATTAAGATTTTGAAACCTTGCGATTTTTTTTTATTATTATTTTTTTGCAGGTCGGTCTGACGAGAATGCACGCGGCGGTCGATGCGATGCGACCGATGGGATTTTCCAGTGAAATTGTTCGTAAATGTGTGAAGAATCTCCTCAAGGTTAGTGTTTTGTGCATTTGGGTTTTGAGATAAATTAAATTCTTTGGAAGATTATTGTAAAATGTGTCGGGTTAGGGCAGTAAATGAGTCAAATTGAACAAATAATCGAGTTTTTCAGTTTGGTTTGATTATTAATCGAGCCGAGCTCAAACGAGCTTTAATTGAGCCGAACCCGAGTAGCTTGTTTTTTGCATTTTATTATTTTTTACTAGTAGAGTCGAGCTCGAGCCAAGATTCAAAATTATCGAAATACAAAAGGTTGTTCAAGCTTGAATTGATATGTTAACGAACCAAGGCCAAACAAGCTGTTAGCAAACGATCACAAGTCGATTATCGAGTAGCTTGATTCGTCTTTTAGCCCTAGGAGGTACAGCAAAAAAAAAAATGATCCCAATATACACATTGGTTGCATACAAAAAAATATGTGGCAGGAAGCACAAACAAACTGGTCTCAAATAAAGAGCCATATTTCTAGTAGGGGTGCGCACAGTTTAGTTAACCGATCGAATTGAAAATCAACATTGGGATTCGAAACAAAACGGAACCGAAAAAACCCTGCTCAGATTCCGGTTTTCTTTTTTAGAAAAATTCGGTTTTTCATTTGATTTCGAGTTTTACGCACCTGTTAACCAAATTGAACTGAAAACCAAAATATATTTTTATTTGTTTTTATTTGTTTTTTACTTATTATTTTAATTAATAAAAGCATCAAAGAATGGAAATTCATGTATTCCAAACACGTTTTCTCCTTTATTTTGGGCATAACATCTGCATTTTTTTAACTTTTTCTTTTATTCTCGATAGAAATTGGTTCACTGATCAACTTGATTCGATTTTCGGTTTGGATTTTGGGACTTCGGTTCAGTTTTACCCGAATGCACACCCCTATTTCCTAGCTAATTGTCTAGTGAAGGTGCGCAAAAATGATCACCAAAAACCTAAAACATGGAAATAAATGTAATCTTACTTGGTTTTTCTTCAAAAGTGTGTTTTGTGTGTTTGGCATTACTTTTGAACCCAAAATTTGGTTTTTATTCTGAAGGTTTATGGAAATGATGGTTGGGCTTTTATTGAGGAGGCTGCTTATAAGTTGCTCATTGACACAATTCTTGAAGAGCCAGAGGTACCTCAACTTGAGCACAAGCCCGAATCAGAACATCCACTATTAGAAGGCACCGAACAAGGGAGTAATGAGCCACTAGAATCTGTGCTTAAACTGTGCGATAAAGGAGTTATCTCAGAAGAGCAATTAGAATGTGCATCGAACGTTCACGAAGCAGACAAACATATTAATATTAAAGAAGAGCAGAATCAGGAACAGAATTTGGATGCTGAGGTGAATCCTACACCTATCAAGGTAGAATTATTTCGATCTGAACTGTCGTCTCTGCATTCTTGCATGTCGAAGAAAATTGCTAACATCATTTGTTAATGTTCTGTGCTGCTATGATTTACTTATGTTGTGATAAGAAGAAGAAAATCAGTGGTTATTATAGACAAAAGCCCTGTTTGCATAAACTAAAAGAAAGAAGTGATTTTGAGCTTTTTGATCAATTTAAGTTGCTTTTTGTTGGTTGGTTTCATTGATTTTACTTCTATAGGAAAAGAGTGAAAAGAAGCAAACAATAAGAGAGCATGTTAACTTTTCAGCAGGTTTTGTAAACGAACCCAACTTTAGTTTTTTTGACATTTTTACAACTTTTTCTAAAATACAGTGCTTTTGTAAAGCACAAGTTTTTGCAACCAGGCACGGAGAGAGAAGGAAAGTTGTCTAGTGAACAAGAAAAAGGAATGTAGCTGGTCTGGTTGAAAATTAATTGTATTTCTTCTAGCGAAAGGGTGCATTCAGTAAAGTATTACTTTCTTTCTCAAAGAGCAAGAATATTTGAGAAAACGGCTTTAAAAATTGCTTTTTGTTATCAAATCTTCATGAATGCTCTGTTGTTTTACACAGAGATTCACATTTGAATATTTAACACTACAGAGTCGATAGAATACAAGAACGCAACCTTTCCTCACTCTCCAGATATCAAATTATACTTAAAAATTCAACTTTCTTAGACATGCTTGTGTCGTACTACATTTCTTAAAAGCCACATTTCTTATGTATTATGCCAATGTAATATCATGTTATAACTGTTATCCTGGTTTTGCTATCTTGTAGGATGTCATGGTACAACCCCTGCAGCCTGGTGTACAACTTGGTTTTGCTCCCGCCTACACCCCCCAACCGATAGACAGTTTACCAACCAATCGCAAACGCAAACCATGCTATGGATGGATTAGTGATGACGAGGACAATGAAGATGATTTAATACAATTGAACCCGCCAAATTGCATAAACGACTGATCGTTTTTGCTTGAAGAACGGTAAGCAGTGTATTCCTGCTGCTAATAGGTACATATGATTCTTGAGATCAAGTAATTAGTAAATGTTTTCAATTTACTATACTGATGAGGGGAGAATGTTGTGAATTTTGTGATTTCTCTTGCAAAAAAGAAAAAAGTTATCTTTTGTTTGATGAAAATTGGTTGATAGTTAACATGAGATGTTTGGTAAAATGTATTTCTATCAGGAAATAGATTCAGAAAATTTGTTGGAGAATATACAAATAGGATTTATATGACAAAAATGAAAATATTTTGGTTTACTTTAAAAAAACAAATGGTAAAAATTGTTTTATGGAAAAGCAAAAGAAAAACTGAAGTGTGGTATGGGCTTTTCACCAAATGTTGTACAGTTTTGGGACTAATTGAAAAATTGTTTTTGTTTAATTTAAAAAATAGACTTAAAAACAAGAAAAACTAAATACATGTTGTGAAAACTTTACTACTTAAAAGAAATTATTTTCTATATAAATTGGTGTTAAGTGAATTCCTTGATGACTTATTTTTGTTACTGTTCTACTCATCATTTTTTTATTAGCTCTCGCGACAATCGCAACCACAAATAATTAGATATAACACTGTTGTCACTATAATCCTCCGAGACTTCCTAAAAACCATTTATATGAGATTGACTGGAGACATTTTTAGGGTGTTTTAGCATTCACTACTCCCGAAATAATTATAATCAGTTCTACGGTGGAATGCGTGTGGTAACTTCAATTTATGGATGTGTAATTGTATCAAAACTTGAAATTTCGAGATTCACCTTTATACCAAAAGCGAAGTGAAAATTGTAGAGTAAAACCATATAATGGAAGCTCAAATGGAACAACAATTATTGTACTTATAGTGTCAATAAAAACTGAATCAGTTTTTAAAATGTACATAGAAATAACTCACTGCATCTTTAAGTATATTTCCATATAAACCATTGCTAAAGTTGAAGTGATGGCAATCAAGCAAGAAAAATTAGCTCCCTGGATCAAGATTGGTGCTGGACAATTACAACCAAAAGTTAGATACAAGAATAAACAAATGTTATAAGTTAAGTACGATATTTAAGAATGTGAGAATCAAAAATCGAGGGAAGTCGGGAAAAAGACCCTTTGTTCGTAGGCTCTAGGATTTTAAGATATACCATAACTCAATATATGTACATCAATTAATACCGTAAATAAAAAAAGACCTTAATATTATTCTAACCAAGTTAATTCCATAATATTTACCAATAATTGCATTGCCATAAAAGAACAGTAGAATTATAAGAGCATGAATATATTCACCTAAGAAAAATAATGGAAAGTCAATAAATCAACTCACCTTGGCCGATGCTATTACCAAACGTGGGATTCGGATCCAGGATTGAAGGCGGTGTATTTTCAAACTCGCGCCCAACATTTGGACAATCGTTTCCAAATGCACCTAATATTAAATATAAGAAAAATCGATATTATAACTTGAAATGTTGTCAATATATACCATAATTGAAATTTTTATTGCTTTATGATCTTATTGACATTTTCATTACACACTAAAATTGAAATTAATTTATTTACATATAAAATTCGTCATATATATGTTGTGTTCTTACATGATTTGTAGCATGGGAAAGCAGTTGAATTGATTAAATTGTGGTAACCCCTTTCACATTCACACATGTGTGTGAAAGGAGAGGTTGTCTTGCACGTGCCTCCTCCACAATCGATCAAATAGCAAGCTAGAATCACATCATCAATAAATAAATAAATTACGATAAAATGATAAATGGAAATATAAGGGAAAAATTGGAAAAATAGATCTATTTTAGTTACGATCAAAAGATGATAAATTAGGTTGCTTCTCATTGTTTCGCGCAGGAGGAGCACCAAAGCAATCATTGTTGAGTATACCTGGAGAATAAAAATGCCCATCAGTATTGACCTTGCATTAATATATATTTTCTATAAGGAAGGACTATAAGTTAAAACGATACGTGGAACAAGAGGCAGATGCATTTTAGGAACATTTATTAAAAGAAGCGCAAACGAATTGACTATACTATTCGATTATGAAGCGGCCTAGTTTTGATCATTTATACAAACAAGGCAAGTCTCTTGTAATTTGTATTTGAAAAATTCATAAGAACTTCAAGTGTGTCATCCCTTGCCGAACCACATAAATATTATCTTATATGTGCGTACTTTTAATTTTCTTTTCTATGTTTGAGTTTGACTTGTTTCTAACATATACTTGAATTATAGTAACTATTTTTTTATAGAAAATTACTAAAAACCTCCTAAACTATATTTTTATGTCTGAAACTATTTATCATTCTAACAGTATTTTCATGATTTTTTTGGATATAAAAAAAGATTAATTACATTAACTACCCACAGTCAAACCCACTTATATGGACTCATAACAAAAGCTCTCGCTTATAATAAAATATTACATTGGCCCACCTCTGACAAATGGCCGTTTAGTCAAGTGTGACAGAAAGTGTAAAATAATGATGTTACACTCATTTCAAAAAATAGAAAATAATTAAAAGAGTTAATTACACTAATTACTCTCCTTATTAGAATAATTACAACCCAACCCATTTATTATAAGCATATAAGAGACTCTCCCTCTTAATAATAAATCCTTATATCAGCTCCCTATAACTAATTGTCGTTAGTCAAACGTGATATTGATCCTACAATTCTTCGAAACTCTACATTTTTTTTTCATTTAAAAAAAAATTGGTATTCAGTTCGATTAGTATTAGGGTTTGTTTATAGTAGCATAAAATTTTGTTTTTATATGATATTTTTAGTTTTATTAATAAAATTTGATCTCTATTTTACTTTTTCCTTTTATTATTTTTAGAAATTATTTACTGGTTCACCTAAATGAAAATTGAAATAAATTTTATAAAACATCTAAACCGAATCAAAATATTAAGCATGCTATTTTGACACATATTTTATACGATTTTACCGAGTGTATTCCCCTAAATGTTTAGCTAGATTCATTTAAATTAACACAAAACTGAATTTGTACTTCATTATCAAGATGTCAACAAGTTTCTATATAATAATGTATTTAAAGATTGAAAGTTACTGTTATATCGTCTTTATTTTAAAAACATTCATTCAGCCCCTCATGAGTATTTTGGTTAAAGAAAATTGGTTGGCTGAGGGAATGCAAAAATAAAAAAATCTAAAAAATATTTTTCTGATCACATCAGCAAATTTCTTTAGTTTTCTAACGGAAAAGGAAGATTGTAAGATTTTATTATAAAATGGGTATATGTTGTGTGCCCAAACTAAACAAATTGGGTTATAATTACACTAAATAAGGTGGATAATCAGTGTAATTAACCTATAAAAATATATTTTATGATGTTTTTAGTAATATTACGAGAGTCTAAGTTGATTCTCTAACTCTATCATTGAGACTCGAGCTCACTACCCCCCGTATTTGCGTGGTTTTAATTGTTATTGAACTACTTGTTCGTCCCTACTTTGACGTACATACTTTTTTTGCCTCGAATTGTAGCTATGATCTTATGCACCATAACTTTTAAACATAAAATAGTATAAGATTAACACAATTGATGTGGATCACAAAATGTCTTAACTAAGACTCTTAACACATTTTATGACAATTGAACCACAAACAGAGAGAGTAAAAAAAAAAAAAAAAAAAAAAGAGAGAGAGAACTCACAATTGGGAATAACACAAGGGAGGAACTTAAAAGAGTTATCATCTCGTGAACGAGCTTGCATCCACCCATCCTCGCATTTACACTCAAACCCAAAAGTGCTATCCCTTGAAACCTCACATTTTCCCCTTCCGCACACGTTTTCTCTGCACACATCACCCCCTGTACACACATATCAGCCAAAAATAACAATCACACTCATAACAGTGAATTCATTTTTATAGAAAATAATAGGTAAAGGCCCGGGAAATTCTAGCTCGCTCCCAGCTCGGCGAAACCCATGTATATTTTATAAAATAATTTACCAATTCTATGACAAGTGTAATACACTCTCCTTGTAAAATACACTTAGGTGCGGTCAAGCCGGGTCTGAACTAGAATTTTCCGTCCCGTATATAATGAACTCATGACTCCGGAAAATGATACAACTCATAAAATGAAAGCAAAAGCAATACTGGTCCCGATAAAGCTTTTTTGCAATTTTAGTCTTGTTGTTTACAGACTTGCAAAACTAATCTCATATGATGCATGGTTTTGCAATTTGATATCATCCGTCAAAAAATGGGACCGAATTTCACGCATATAATGCATGCGCCATTAATTTTTTTTTACTATTCACATGCAAGGCACACGTGAACAAACTAACGTTTTTCGTCCATTTTTTGTTGTGACTAAAAATGTAAACAAATGCTTTCTACAATTTTGTAATTATATAAACAATGATATTAGAAATGTAATAGATATATATATATATATATATAGTATGAAAATTTTATGTATAGTATGAAAATTGGGAGAGACAA
Organism: Buddleja alternifolia; assembly: GCA_019426215.1. Taxonomy (NCBI): domain Eukaryota; kingdom Viridiplantae; phylum Streptophyta; class Magnoliopsida; order Lamiales; family Scrophulariaceae; genus Buddleja; species Buddleja alternifolia. Next base: position 37,176,030 of record CM033401.1, on the reverse strand, counting down.
ACCAGACGACGCAAGGACTGGGGTGCTCAAAGTGGCAGCGGCAATGTGGGATTGGAGAAGAAGGAGAATTGCAAGAAAAGCAGCGTAGTAAACTTTAGCCATATTGTTCAAGTAAAAATTAATTTAAAACAATTGTTGAAGATTTTAAATGACTTTCCAAGTATTTATACACTTGGTATACGTTGGCAAGGGGTGGCTGGTAGGGGCCTCACCCCTCAACTTTTCATAATTTCAAATTTAGTATATAACTTTATGAAAATACAAACAAAAAAAAAAATCTCCCTTTTCCAAGAAAATGTTAATAAATTATTTCTTGTGTCCAAAAGTATCTATTTTGCTCATCCAATCTTTGTTCGCGACTAATGTTTCACTCAATAGCGAGGTCATTTTCACACATTTATCATCTCTCTGATATAATAGGTATCATTTTTATTACTTTTTATTTTATTTTTCATAGTCGATTTATACGAAATTGGATATTTTTGAAGGAACATAACAATGATTGTCATTTTTAATTTGAAAGACTTAAGTTGATATTAGTCAAATCATATGTTCTTACGCTTTTTATTTTACTTTAAAAACTACATTTTATAAGTTTAGTTATAAAAATATGTTGGATATTATTTATATATTTTTTACTTAATAAAAAATATACCATGTTACGTTTCATTATATATTCAAACATTATTGACTTGAAAAAGAAAAACAGCAATAAAAAATAATTTTTTAACAGCAATAAAAAAACAATTTAAACATTGAAAATCACATAATAAACTATTTATGTTCCTAATTGAAGTCAAATGTTATTATGAGAGTCGTTGAAAATTGAGGTATAGCTCCTCCGTTTCAGTTCAATGCCTAGCATATATATATATATATGGGTCCCCCACAACTTACATGCAGGAGCAACCACGTACGTCTAATTGCCTATACTTCATAATTCGTCTCAATTTTTGAAATTTAGAGTTGATTACTCATTAATTACATAGAAATTTTTTAGTTTAAATCGAATTTAACCGAATTCATAAAACAAGTTACACTTGTTACGTAACTAATTAATGTATAATTTAGAAAAATGAACATTTATAGTATAAGTGTAATAATACTTGTCATTCGATTAATTGAATTTGTTCAAATCTGATCCGAGCAAAAACAATTCTAATAAATTAATGCAATTATGAGCTCCTCTCCTTAAAAAAAAAAAACAGAAATTACAAATATCTGCATTCCTCTGGGTGACACCTCCATCTCAAAATATTCGGTAAGCCAATGATATTTTTCATATTTAAAGGAAAAAAATTCAAAATCCTCCCAAGAGAGCATTAAATTTGGGCGAACTTCGAAAAAATGCTTATATACATCTGATATTAAACGTCAAATGGGACATATCACTCCATGTCAGTGATGCGATGCATTGTGCTGACATGGAGTAGCTACACCTTTTGATTTTTTTTATTAAAATCGAGTTTATATTAATATTTTCGGTTGAACCTCGATCGTGTCCTACGCTTTATAGGAATGTAGGAAAAATTATTCTTGCTATAAGTAGTTGCTATGTTTCATAGATTCTTTTTTCTCTTGATGCTTTCACAAATATTTATTAAAAGAACTCAATTATATATGTTTAATTACTATTATTGATACCGACCTATTGCATGTAGAGTATCTAACAAGTGAGGCCACATTTTCAGTTAGATGATTAAGATAAAACAAATCGTAGGATACATCTAAATCAATTAAGTCTAATAAATTTGACTATAACAAATGAATATTTTATGATTTTTTACATTTTATTTTTTGCCAAAAATAGAATAGCTCTTGTTTATATCATTTTTGAATAGCTCTTGTTTATATCATTTTTATTTTCTTTTTGCCTTTTTTTAACAGAAAGGAAGAATCAGAAAATGATATATAAATTCAGCAAAAAGATTAGTATATAATGATCATGAGGCGCACAAGAAAATCCCGAAAGTGTTGTATAGTTAAAGTATGATCAATCTCACATCTTTCACAAAACGGCCCAAATCTTGTGGCCCGTTACAAAATCCAAAATGGGCTTAATGGCCATTTCCTTTTTGAAGCCTTTGGTTCTTGTACTGTCTTTTTTTTAATGTTTCGATTACAAGATATATGTCATGAAGATCAAATACTAACAATTTACAATCATTTAGCAACTATTACTATCAGCTAACAACTACTATGAAAGTAAGGAAAGGCCCACACGCTGTTGGTGGGTGTGGAACCTAAAACCTCTAAAATAAAAAAATATTATTTTGTCACGCGAGTTGATAGCCTATTGGGCAGTAGTTGTCCTTGGACCTCGAGTGCAATCTGAAATTGGGCCCTGAACAATTGCAAAATAATACTTATTTTTGACATATACTTATAAACCATTCCAATTTTTCTTTATTTCTCCATACACAACGGGGTTATGACCTAAATTTAGATTTACTTTGTGACCGTGGAAAATAAAATTGAAAATCGGATTCATTTTGTTGTTTTGGCATCCATTTACCTATTATAACCCTCAATACATGATCACTAGAACTTTACGGAGAAACACAATAGAGTACTTTATATTTCGAGTCGAAATCTTAAATTAAGTGGAGTAACAAATTCTATTTGGTATCAAAAAGTTGCCTGTAATAGTGAAAATATATAAATTTTCTTTTTTATGTATAACACAAATAATTTGAGTTGAGGATGCTATGACTCAACGTCTCAACCGGACTTCCTCCAATTAATAATCAATTCATATATATTATATTTAGGAACGAGGAAGTAACCTAAGGCATGTAAGGTAGACATTTGAACAATCACTATCCTTGTCATATAACCATTAAAAGTAATCACAACCATATGTGCTATAAAATCCAAATAAGATTTATTGTACATATATTTATGGTTATGATTATACTGAGTCCTTACGTAATCGAACCCGCCAATATTTTAGGGAAACAGCATGGCTGATGGCACTTGTTTGATTTGAGCACACTTGAATTCTAGTAATGTCATATCAAAATCAATTTTGAGGGCCAAGATGGTGATTGATTATGCCACTATTTTTATTTTCTTTTTGCAGATGTACATAAAATCATTTCTGAAATAATTTATATTCTCCCTTTTTTTGGTATAAATTTCCAGTTTATCAAAATAAAAAAGTAGTAATATGAGGCTAAATAATGTAAATTGCCAGCTTTATTTAGTTGTTTTTTTGTTAAATATTTGGTCCAATCATCTTTCCTTGGCAGAGGAGAAGTTTATATAGTACACAATTAGATATACATATTCAAGTTGACAACAAAAGGTACAAACAGACATGATTATTAATTACATATACTAATCAAAATGAAGCAAACCATGTGCATCGTAATAAATAAAACACAATATAAATTACAAAATAAAAGATCTCAATATCCAAAATGTCTCATGCAGATTTGTTTTATACATTATTTTTGGTCATCTATTATTTTTTTATTAAGTAGGTAGCAATTAGTGTGGACATTATACAAACAATATGTAATATATATTGGTCGGAAACTTAATTATAGCATAAAGTTTGTATAATTGAACTTTGCTAATTATATGATAAATATAATTATAATATAATTATATCACAAATATTAATGCATGTAATGTTGAATCAAATGTTATAAATATCATCAAGGTGGTGGTTTAATTGGTCCGATTTATTACTTCATACGATAAGCTCATCTTCTGGATACGCTTGTTGTAGTGGTACTCCATTCTTTGAATAGAAAAACTTCAATTAACCTAATATCTTAGTTAGGTTGTGCTAATGAGCTCACCCTTAGTTATTGTTAAATTCAGACATTTCGTCGCGATGCTAAACTTTAACAACTAGTAGAATTTGCGAGTTTAGTATTGAAAAGAAAGAAGAAAATAAATAAATAAGTAAAGGAGTCAAAAGTTAAACGTATACTACGTATATAGTTTGTAGACTGGCAAATGTCTTTAACATGGTATGAACTACTAATTAAGACACTCAATTAAGTAGGATATGAGAAAGACTAGATATGTGTTAATTTGGTTCAGTTGTAGGATTTTACCAAAGTACTGTTTAGGAGTTTTTGGGATTCCGTTTCTAGGGACACTTAAGACTCAAAGCTATAGCCTGTGGAGCGTATGAATTTCCTTGAATGTAGATACACCAAAAGAGGGAATGAAGGGGTAGGAATAGGAATTATAGTACCATTGGAAAAAGGGGCACCTGTGGGAACATCTCTACTGACGAACCATTTCAATAGTACTGGTACTGCCGTGCCACAAGGCACAACCATGGAAGTAATTAAAAAGAAAAATTTATGTAGTTGGACCTTCTGTTCTATCCGTTCGAGTTTTGCTTCTCTAGAGAAGATGAGAGGCTAAAAATGAAAGTGTTCACAACACATACCGAAAGGATACGAATTAAGCCGACCATTAATGACTAGTTCGAACACCAGGAGTGGTATTTTCTCCTCACTTTCTCTCTCTAAGAGAGAATGGTGATTTTTTAGGGTTTCCGGCCCTGTTAGAAACTGCCGCCGCCGCGGCGGGGAGCCTCCTCCCCTCTCCGGTGCATGTCACTAGTGTTACCTTCATCTTCTCCTTTCTTTCCACTACCTCACCATATTTGCAAGCCTCCTCTCTTCCACCGCCACAACCAAAATTCTTTAACCTATATTCCTTACATATCCAAGATCCGCCGGTTCTCTACACCTCCACCACCATCTCGCCGGAGTTTGTGTCGTTCGAGACTGAGATCCCCTCTACCGCCATGTTTTCTCTCCGTATCTCAAAATTTGTGCTCCAACAACCCGCCTACCACTCGCACAGCCTCGGTCATCCTCTTTGATACTCCGTCACCAGATCGGCTCTCCATGGCCATAGATGGACCCTAAGAACCAAAACCCATGTCACTGCCATTGAACCCCAACCTCCATTTTTGCTTGCTCCTTTGTCAAGAGTTATACTCTTGAATTTTTACAAGAGGCTGATGGTGGCACAATGTTGGCTTGTTGGTTGGTTGTTTTTTGCTTTTGTTCTTGTAATGCAATTTTTGTGTCTTTTGTTTGCCAAGGTAATCTCCTTTTGATGTTATGGACTAGGTTTTGGTGGCTTCCAACATTGAGGCCAGTTTGTTGCATTGATTTTGAGAAGAAAAAAAGGATAATCCTCTTGCCCTGTGATTTTTTGGTATTGGAGATGGACTGCTTTAGAATTGATTTGAAACTTGATCGATGGTGGTTCGTTTGGAGTCCATTTGAAGAATTGGCTTTGTTGCTTTGCAATAGTTGGAAGATCTCTAAGATGTGTTAAACTCTATGCCTCAGACAACTGCACCCTTGTTTATGCTTAATTGCCCGATTGGTCTGATCCCTTATCAGAAATCTTTGATCTTCTATTGTAAATGTTGTTGCAATCTCCTATTGCACTTCATATATGAATGACATGTGTATAAAATATTTTCTTAACTTTAAATTGAATATGGATTATATATATACACTTGTCGGGTAATCATGATATGCAACACCATTTTGCAATAGAAGATCTCATGTGAAGCTCTAGAGCAACTGTAACTTAATTATTAAGATAATCCATAGAACAGAATCCATATGAAATTCATTATATACAGGTAATTGTGATTATATTAAGAATCAAATACTAATAAATTAAATACTCATTCTGGACCTTGTGTGCGCACATTTATATATATATATATATATATATATATATATATATATATACTTATATAGAAACAAGCCATGTGATTGCCAACTAAGTATTGATAAAATCATCAATCTAGCTAGTAATTATGGTGAAGCAATTATTTCAACTTTAAAAGTCAATTGGCTTCATAACCAGTTAGCTTTCAATCCATGCATATTATGTGCAAGACTTAGGATTTTATCTCGTTTTTCAGTTGTTCATTCTAATTAGTCTCAGATATTGGGTAATCGTGTTGTACACTCTTTATCAATTCTTTGTGTATTGGTGACATTGTTTCTATTGATTATGAAAATTCTTGTTTAGGTTATTAAAACGAAAAAGGATAAGTGAATGGAAAATCAATATTTATTCAATTATAGTTCAAAAGAAAGATTTTAAAAAATATATATATATATAGATATATATATATATATATATATATATATATGAAAAGCAATAAATGATCCATGAGCTCTTATTTTATGTATTATGTTAAACCTTACAATCCGCTTTAGTTTTGATTGAATCTGACTGAGGAAAATAGATTGAATCTGAAATATGGGTCTCGTCGACTTCAATGATCTTCCGAAATTATAGATGGCGGTGATGTCAGTGCTCGAATAGCCATGAAGATGACACGGTAAAAGTTAAATATCAATCTACTTTTCTAGTTTGATTGCAAATTTATTTAGGAAAATCCATGTATAATGGGTTGTAAGATGCTGTATAATGTGTTATAACATCACTAATTGTATGTCTATCACACACTGTATATCACCGTTGGTATAATGGTTTATAAACTACTTTTGTTTATAAGCTACTGTATGACGGTTTATAGTGATGTCACTAAATACCACACTGTATATCACCACTCATGTACTGTAGAAATACCACACCGCTGTATTTGTGATTTAAAGCTAATGGAGTTTTTAGTGTATAATACGCTGTATAACAGGTGGTCCATGAGGCATAGGGCCTCTCTGTAGTAACAATTTTTTCAAGATTTTCTTCCATGTTCTGCGGAGGTCACCAACATTGAACCTTACTCTATCTTTCTGATAAACTATAAATTAAAAGAACAAAAAAAATAAAATCTGTGAAAAAACAGAGGAATCACATAACAAAGTTGAAATCTTTTACTGTGATGATGATGAATTGACGATATGTGAATCGAGTTTGATGATTACTTGAGTGGAATAATAAATAAGGGGGATTTGATTTCTGTATATTTAGTTTGATGATGATTAATTGAGTTCTGTGAACTGATTGAATTGAAATTGGAAAGAAAAACTTTGTCTGTTATGGGCACAATAAATGGGATTTGATTTTGATCCTGCATGAGTTTGTTACGTTTGTTGATCAATATCAAAATGGGTTAAAATCAGACATTGGGATCAAATGGTATTTTGGGTCTTAATCTTAGAATTGAATTTGAATATCATTTCCCATAAGCTCTTATTTTATGTATTATGTTAAACCTACATCCTTTTTTTTTAATCACTAGTACTGAATTAAAATGGGTCAAAATAAATTATAGAACACTAATCAAGGTAGTTTGATTGCAAATTTATTTAGGAAAATCAATATGTGCAATTAATCATTTCTATTTCTTGGATCATTTTATAATAACTACAGAAATTTATTAAAAGAATTGCGAAGGACAAGTATTCAATTCGATTTTCAGGTCACAAATCATAATAAAATACATTCTAGACCTTATCACTGTGAAATAAAATGTCGATGGAATGATATTAATTTCTTGATGTTACTGTTTTTGTACACATACTTATGATCAATATCAGTAATTTTTAATAGTTGAAAACATTTAGCAAAGCTAGTAATCCCTTCATATGCGGATGTGGTGCCCTTACCCTACGTCCCAAGGTAAAACTCAAGCTAGGGACTAAAAAGCATTTTTATTTATTTTTGCGGGTTTTACATGAAGTCAATACGTGGAATAATCCAAACAGGAACATATTCGAACTCAATATATAGAGAGAGAAGCGTATGTTAAATGTTATTTCATTACTCATCACCGTTTTATCATTTTTTTTTATAAGAAATAGATGCAAATAATGTGATTGATTGATTTTGTGTGATCAATGGTTACTGTAACAGAATAATATCGTATCATGTTAAGTGCCAGTAATAAAATGGTGAAAATTTAGCCGGTATTATATAATTTTTTCATATGTAACATACATATATACGTATTTGTTAAAAGGCTATATATTAACCAATTATATACATGCCGCATACAATTTATTACATTTGTATGTTTTCTTTTTTTTGAAATAATTTATTACATTTGTTTGTTTTCTTTTTTTGAAATAATTTATTACATTTGTTTGTTTTGTTTTTTTTTTTGAAATAATTTATTACATTTGTTTGTTTTTTTTTTTTTTTGAAATAATTTATTACATTTGTTGTTTGCTAAATGTCAATTTTACATACCAAAAATATAAATTGACATAAGATGTGTCCTTTACAAAAAGGTTAATATCATCATAATAAATAATTTGTTTATACACTCACTTTAGCGGCGTTGGTATAAAAGCATGTGGAGCCGCTCATTCCTTGTCATTTATTTAGAAATGCATGCACCATCTCTCTACGTGCCAAGCCAAAAATCTTACATTTATAAGTGTTATAGACTAGTCAAATAGAATTATTTTTCTAAATGCAATACTAATAATTTGATAATATTGGTCTCAATCTAAATTGGTAATTTTAATAATAAGTTCAATATTACAATGAAATATATTAAGAGCACGATGCACTTCACTCCTCGTATATCTTTACTAGCTCCCTAAAAGTTATTCATAAAAGGGTCCATGCCCTTGTAAAAATTAAATTTCGTAACTTTACCCATAAGATTCATTTATTTTACCAAATTGTCATAAGAAGCCTCACAATACGGTTGTTATTTACCATTTAACTCGTCTCTTTTCTGCCTAATTGCATAATCGCTTCTCCAATTTGTAGAGTTTTGTTGCCCTAATTTCACCCTTTAACGACATATATAAGAGAGAAAATTGTTTAATAACACAATCGACAATGTATAAATAGTTAATTTGCGTGGGTAAAATAGTAAATGATGACTCTATCCTAAAAATGGCATGGAGTAGACGCATGATACACTAGTTTTCGGTGATATTTAGTTTGGCGGAAAGAAAATAGATTTTGGTATTCGTGCTATAGAATTTAAGTTTTTAAGGGTATAATATTTTTTACGGATTTTTAAGAAGGTTAGTGCAGAAATTTAATTTTTCGTTGGGGTCCAATATTAAAATTATAAGAAAAAAAAATATGATTGAATCAGTTCAAAAATTGAAATAATTCCTTCAAAATGCAAGAAAAAAATAATAGAAGACAATAATTTGGACACATATAGGAAAACAAATAGAATATGGCATCTACAATTAACAAGTTGACATGTCTTGGATCGTGGGGATTTTGTTTGACGAGTAATAAAAGAGTTCAATAGCTGGGGTAGGATGTGTACCATGTGCTAGATCCCATAAAGGCCCCCTCATTACCTAGGGTCATAAACAAAAGATTGTGGATCCTACCAATTAAATTATCTCAATAATTGTTTTTACAAGAGATAGATCACTAAAATTCTTTTGGAAGTTACTTGAAGGCACATTAAGATTTTATAACATATGCATTATTATTATTATCATTATTGCGTATGTCATTTTTAAGATAGTTATATGTGAATCACTTTGGTAAAATGCAAGTTAATCCAAAAATTAATTTCATTATATTATTGTTCAATTAGGATATTTTGCAGTGGTGATGAACTTTTAGAGTAATTCTCAAAGTTGATTTTTGTGTTGATTGTCTGCCCCAGTGGCTTTTTTTTCATATAAAAAAGGTAATTAATGCATCGCGTTGCCTCATCCAACCATGACCACCCCTCCTCCTAAAGAAAATAGCAAAGAAGATTGTTGTTTCTGTCTCCTATCTAGCGGTTAAATTTTTAACTTTTCACTTGAATATCATCAGTTAAAATCCCACATAACATGCAGTTCAGCTTGTCATAAGTGAGTGTATTTTACAATATTTTCCCAAGTGAAGTATGACTCGTTTTTTAGTGTGTTAGCGGGGTGTATCTAAATGTTAGTGATTCTTTGACAAATTATACATTCTACATTAGTCATGTTCTTTTATTAGGATTAGATTAATTTACGAACTCACTAGAATAGAACCAAGATGATTGAAGACAAAGAAGTAATCAATCCCATTACTAAAATAGGCCCCAACTATTAATACAAAAGATAATTATCGCACCATGACAAGAGTATTTTGCAAGGATTAGGCATGTTCCTCGAACCAATTTCACATGCTTTCTCATCACCCCCAATCCAATTACCCACCACCCCTTTTACTTTTCCTTAATTTATTATTTTGGTAAGTAAAGAAGTGGGGACCATTCGATGTAACAATTTTATTTTATTTTAACCTAATTGTAAGAGTTCTCATAGTTGTGGAATGCCCGAATTGAATTGTCTTTAAACGTAACTATATAAAAGATCTCGTCAATAAACAGTGGTTGAATTGAGCACAAATATAAGAGTGTTGAGTAATTTCGCAAATTTTCTCTCTCCCCATCTTTGTCTAAACTTTAGTCTTTTCTTTTTTCTATTTTTCTTCGCCGATGATGGCTTGGTGAAACAGTCGTCTACTTCACCACTGTTACCAGCATCATCGTCGGCGGGTTGGATTGAAGCATCCTTCTTCAAGTTGTACATCACATCTTCAAATCTGATGAAACGGATATGGATTTAAAGATACATCTTTAAATCTGACGAGACGGATATGGATCTAAAGAGACAGAAACAGATCTGACGAGATGAAGGCGGGTGATACTTATATAACGTTTTAAATATTTGATTTAGTATGTTATTTTCTCTCTCGTATGAGAGTTTGCTTTCTCTCTCGAATGAGAGTTTCATCTCTCCTTGAATAGGAGTTGCACAAGAATTTTCTTGTATTCGTTTGTGAGTTCTCAAGATTTGTTATCTTCAAAAACTTAATAGTTGGTATTTCGGATGTTCTTATTACATCATTTGAGTCGATTTGAATTGTATTGTTCCAGGTGTTGTAAACTTTCGATTGAATGATATATAAGACCAATTTTTCTTTAAAAAAAACAGTGGTTGAATTGATAAATCACATTAATCCCTTCAAAATGTTAGTCAAATCAGAATCATATGTCGTTGAAGCAACTAAATTACGAATTATTACCAAAAATAACAACCCTAAACTTAAACTCATCAAAATGTCAATCAAATCACAATCCCTTTATTGCCGAACTAATTTACGCATTATTACCGAAAATAACGAGCCAGACCAACGAGACTACCAACAATTACAACCTTTTTACTTAACAAAGAGCTCTTTTCACTTTTCACCATCCCTCCAACGAGACTAACAACAATTACCACCTTTATTTCACCACCCCTCCAAACGTTAACGTGGCCATTTTCTTACCCAAACTTGTCACTTAATGCAAGATTTTTATCAAACCGAGTCCTCTATTTCAAATCGTGTTTCATTTCTATTTCATATTACGTATATTCATAATAAGTGTGTAATTCGTTTCCATGAATATATAAATAATATGTATTTTATACAATTGTCATGTATATAAATACATGTAATATAAATTAAAACACGATCTGGAATAGAGTATCCGTCCGGATTATTATCCCCTCCAATGGGTAAAGAATCAATACTATTATTAGGGGTGCTTCCTTTCTCTTTCTTCTTCCATACTTCATATCATTATAGTGGCCATATATAATTTGCAGTTCTTAAACAATACAACAGTGAAGTTCAGTCCCACATATACTTACACTTCCAATAACCATAACTACATACTCTTAGGTACTTTTAGAGAGAGAGAGAGAGAGAGATGCAATTGTGATCAAAGTGAAAAAAGAAAGAAAAATGGGGAAAACTGGAAAATGGTTGAAAAATTTCTTGACAGGAAAGAAAGATCACAAGGAAAAAGAGAGCAAAAATGGAAACAATAATCAAATTTCAGGCAACAATGGCAATGAGCAATACTACTCAACAACTCCACAGCCCACAACGCCGAAAGAGAAGCGGCGGTGGAGCTTCCGCCGCTCCTCCGCCGCCGCGCCGCCGGGGCGGCAGGATTTGAATTATGTGGAGAACGCAGCCAGCTGTACTACTCCTACTCCGGTGATGGATCATCATATGGAAAATGATACGAAGAAGCACGCGTTGGCGGTGGCGGTGGCTACTGCCGCCGCGGCTGATGCGGCAGTGGCTGCGGCCAAGGCGGCTGCCGCCGTGGTTCAGCTGACGGCGGCTGCCACCGGGAGGGGTGGTGATGAAGTGGAAGAGGCTGCTGCGGTTAAGATTCAGTCTCTATTTCGAGGATATTTGGTATGAATTTTTCTTGAAAATTTTGCAGATTTACGTGTCACATTTTTTTGTTTGTTACAAAGATGAAAAGGTGAAATACAAAAATTAGAATGTTTTGATTACGTTTACTACTGTCTTTAAAATGTATAGAAAATGAGTTTTTTTTTTTTTTTTAGCGTGAAAAATATAGGCATGTTTAGTTGCGTTTCTCAAAAATAGTTGGAATTAATGATTTAAAGATATGTGAAATGATTGAGTTTAGATAATATTATATTTGATTAAATATATTTAAAAGTAAAAATGATAAAAGTTGACCCAAAAAAAAAAAACACGGAAAATAGTCAAAATGGGTCTTCAAATGTTCACAAACCTATGAATGTTAATATGTACTATGTATTTTATTCCACTATAGCACTACGCACAATTGCGCTGGAAATATGAATTTTTTCAGAATGAGATGTGAGAAAAAGTAAAATATGAGTCTGATTTGGTAGATTAAAATATATTTATTGGAGAATGTGAAAGTAAAAAATAAAACTACGTATGTTTTCAGTTGAAAATTGTGTAAAGTATGCATTTTCATTTTCAAATGAAAATAAAATTGGAAATGGAGCTCCAAAAACACAAACAAACAGCCGGCCTTGTAATTTTTAGGAAGCCGAAAGTTCAAGTTATGATATAATAATTTTTTTTTTCTAAGTAATATCATTATAAATATTTTTATATAATGAACTCTACTTAACTACCAAGAGAAAAGAAAGAAAAAGAAAAAAAAGCTCTACTTGAACTGAATCTAAATATGTGAATGATTCTGATTTTAAGTCTGAATCCTAAGAGTTTTTAAGAATGATTGGATAGGAATCACGGGTCTTATTCTATTTCAGGACGAACTTTAATTATGTGCCTATTATATTCTTCATTTGATCGGTCATTTGCTTAATGAATAACACTTGCGTTTAATTCAGTTAAGTTCGAGCTATAATTTTTTTATATATCATTTTGGTCCCTAATTTTAAATCAGAATACTCGATTTTGGTCAATTTCAATTTTTGACACTTTTCGTGCCGTCTATCATTTTCGTCAAAATTAGGGTTTAATTATGTTTTTCAATTTGAGGATAGAATTGTGCCTAGGTGGTCAAATCTCACCGCCACGTGGAGATTGGATATAAACATGAAAAAATAATTGAAATTTAATATAAAATAAATATAAAAATTTTTTTTTATAAAATAATAAAAAAGTAAAATATTATTTTAAATAATAAAAGTAATAAAAAATATAAAATAATAAAAATAAAATAAATAAAATAAAAACTAATTGAAATATTGATTAAAAAATAAAAATATTTTAAAAATTAAAAAAGTTACATATTATTTTAAATAATAAAATTAATAAAAATAAATAAAATAAAAACTAATTGAAATGTGAATAAAAAATAAAAAAATATTTCAAAAATAAAAAAGTTAAAATATTGTTTTAAATAATAAAATAAATAAAATAGAAAATAATTGAAATATTAAAAAAAATATTTCAAAAATATAAAAGTTAAAATATTGTCTTAAATAATAAAATTAATAAAAATCTAAAATAAATGATACTAAAATAAATTAAAAACTAAATGAAATGAAATGGTAATTAAAAATAAAATTTAAATTTAAAATTTAAATATTATTTTAAATAATAAAAATAAATAAAATTAAAAAATAATATGAAATAAAAAAATAAAAAGATGAAAAATGATAAAAAAACTAATTAAAATTTTAATATAAATATAAAAAATATTTCCAAAAAAAAAAACAACACTAGAAAGGCTAAATCGTAATATTTATTTAATTTTTTTCCTATTTTTTATATTTTTTTAATGTTTTTATTTTTATTTTTATCCATTTCAGAATTTAAAATTAAATGGAAATTAAAAAACTACCACCTATGACATTTCCGTTAAGTTTAAACGGAAAAGTTAACGGCAAGGACGAAAAGTGTCAAAAATTGAATGATTAGGGACCAAAAGTGTCAAGTCCAACAAATGAGGGACCAAAACTGATTGAGGTGCCAACATTAGGGACCAAAACTGATTGAGGTGCCAACATTAGGGACCAAAATTGTATTTTTCCCTATTTTAGAATATGATCATTTATGTGTCTATCATTTTCGTACTAGAAAAAAACACCATTTTATGATAATAATAAATAGATACATAAATTGTGAGGTTGCATCTGGATTGAAATATTTGGATTTTAAGTGATTGCGGCCTAATGATTTTAAATGATTCCAATATCATATTGATCTCAAACTCATTAAAAGAGTAAATAAAAATGCCTGGAGTTTATAGAATTTTAGCTTAAAATTGTCATTTAGTAATTTCTATTCATACTAATTTTAAAGTTGATCAAACAAATGCCAGAAATTGTTATTAAACTTAGAATCCTTATTTTTGGACTATTTATTAAAAATTAAATACTTAAAACTTGTTTCGAACTTTTTGCAAAGTAATCGGTGATTTTATTTAATTTTTTCAGGCGAGAAAAGCTTTGAATGCATTAAAAGGGCTAGTAAAGTTGCAGGCATTGGTAAGAGGACATTTGATAAGGAAACAAGCAACCGCTACACTTAGGTGTATGCAGGCACTTATCACTGTTCAAGCTCGAGCTCGAGCACAAAGACTCCAGATGGCTGAGGAAACTAATTCGGTTGTTCAACGACCGTTTATTCATAGAAAATCTATAAATGAGAACACAATAAGGAACTTGAATCAAGTAAGTATTACCATTATTTTCCTTTCATAAGTATTTTATCATTTTTTTTTTTATTGAAATCGTAGATGCTTAAGTACTAATCATCGATTGGTTCGTATAAACAATAAAATTTAAGGTTTTCCAAAGCAAACCAAGTTGTTGCTACGACAATGAAAATTGTTAAATCGTCAAAAAACGTAGCAGTAGTAATAGTATAGGTTATGTATTCATCGTTTGCAACCTATACATCGAACATTTTCGCTAATAGTTCACTTGAATAATTGTTAAGATGTGTTGAAATCCATTCTGATCTTTCTGTATCTGTTTTTACTGATACTGATTAATATGAATCTTGTGAGAACTTATCTTCAAAAGCTATTTCTTGAAGTAGAAAAGTTTAGTGTGGATTGCATGCACATCCCTTACTTTAGTACTAATTAGCAAAAACCCCTTAACTTTTGATAAAGTACAATGAAACCCCTTCAAGAGGTCTATTTGTAAATATTACAAGGGGTGAAATTGCAAGAATTTTAAATACACAGTAAGTGTATTGTGACAATGTCTTAATATAGGTAACTTTATGTAATTACGAAAAAATCATGGGGGTTTTAATTTAGTAATTGACCGTAACATAAGAGGGTATGGTGGTAATTATCTCAAAAATTTGAGGCCGTAAAAAACTACATTGGAACCATATGGGCTACAAGTCTCATGCCTTGCAATTAGCAGACTGGTGCTCGCGTTGGCTGGCTTTGGGTTAGTCAGCTAGCACCAGGAAAAATTACAATACTGGCGTCACAACCTATGCACACAATTGCAATGGGAGGGCAGTGGATGGTCTGATACCAATTGCAATATGTGGTTACCTAAATGTATTTTGGGACTTTGACCAAATTTGTGTGTGTGTGTTCACACTTAAATCTCAAAATTTTGCGTGTATATCTTGCTTCATGTTTCTTACATGAATTCCCATGCAGGAATTTGATAGAGGGGTTGAAGAGAACATCAAGATTGTGGAGATGGATTTTGGCGACTACTACAAGCCCGTTACAAAAGCCAGAAATAGCTACTCGAACTCCGTTCACGTTGACAAAACAGACCACAGAAATTTCACATCCATCAAACAAGAACATAACCAAATCTCACCATCACTATCAGCAATAACCGATATGAGCCCAAGAACATGTAGCAACCATTTCGAGGAATACTCATTCACCACGGCCCTAAGCAGCCCGCAATGCTACTCGGCCATATCCAAGCCCGGCCCGGACCAGCTCCCACTTTCCTACCCAAGGTCAGAATATGCAGAGTCCTTTTACAATGAGTATCCATTCTACCCCAGTTACATGGCCAACACTGAGTCATCACGGGCTAAAGCCCGTTCCCATAGCGCACCCAAGCAACGGCCCGCGGAGACCTTTGAGAGGCAAACGAGCAGAAGAAGGCCTTCTGTGGAAGGACGGAATGTCCCCAGGGCGGTGAGGATGCAGAGATCATCATCTCATGTTGGGTCAGCAACTCAGAATTATCAATATCCATGGTCTGTTAAGCTTGATAAATCAGCAGTTTCACTCATGGATAGTGAATGTGGATCGACTAGCACCGCGCTTACTAACACCAACTATTGTAGATCCCTTGTGGGATTCGACGTAAGTAATGTTTTCTAATTATTCGATTAATCGAGAAAATGAATCTATGAAACAATTTTATTCTTTAATTCGTTGTTTTTAAATATTGTGCATTGTTTTCTGTTTGTTTTCCTTGTTTGACTACAGGTGCAAGGAGCTAGGTACTAAATTCTTGTGGTTGAAGGACAAATAAAGATGGAAGTAGAAGTTATATGAGTGTTCCTAGTTTCCTACAAGTCCCAAATCTA
Organism: Buddleja alternifolia; assembly: GCA_019426215.1. Lineage (NCBI taxonomy): Eukaryota > Viridiplantae > Streptophyta > Magnoliopsida > Lamiales > Scrophulariaceae > Buddleja > Buddleja alternifolia. Next base: position 37,159,308 of record CM033401.1, on the reverse strand, counting down.
AAACTTGTAGATTATTTGTGATGAATTCTTAATTTTTATTTTTATTTTATTTTTGTTCTTGGTTTGATTTTGAAGCTCTTTGTATGTAGTTTTATTTTCCTCAATCCAAAACTTGTAGATTATTTGCAATGAATTCTCTTGACTTGATTTTGAAGCTCCTTGTATGTAGTTTTATCTTCAACATCTAAGTTTCATGTTTATGAATCATTTCCTACAGCATTTTAGTTATATTCTTCGTTTGATATTAAATCCTCAAAGATCACAATTATTCGTATATGGATCTCTTAATATGGATGATTATGATTGTTACACGACTCGAGTCCCTGGAGCTTCTAAAAGTGATCCTATGAAGAATGACCTCTTACACACTCCTATAAGAGAGCGCGAGCTCGAATCGAATCAGTACTCTAAGAAAGGCAAAGAAAATGGACTTTTGCGAAACTTTCCACAATGAGCTCTTATCTGAATTTCTCCAGAATATAATGAGAAAGGCAAGCATGTCTCCATCTAAAGTGTAAATTTATGGTCCATGAGATACTTCCTGTCCATTGTTGTTAATCAAAAAACAAAAGGATAAAAAAAAGGGGGGGGAAGGGATTCTATGATCATAATATAGATACATTAAATTAAAATTTGATAAAATTAGGATTCAAAATTAGATCAAACTACTTAATTCTCCGATTTAATCGCTAAAAGCTCGTTTGAGCTCTGTTCATTGAACAAAATAAACCAACCTTGAAAACTTTTCTATGTTTAATGCGCTGCCAGTTTGACCTTGATTCTATTAATCATAAGCAAAAAGATTGACCTCAACTCACATTTAACTAGATTAAGCTTGTTTTAGCTCAATTCACTTAACAATCACACCAAGCTCAAACACAATTTTTCAAACTCAACAACTTTTGACAATATCTAGTTTGGCTTTGACCAGATTCGTTTACATTCCTAAACAAAATACAATTGTTCAGGAAGCCAAAGCGCTGTAATTAGGTTTATACAAATTGAACAGAGATTTTAATTTAAACGGCGTCGAATACTAGCTAAATTGCAAATCAAAAGAGTTTACAAGATTTCACATTGTAATCACATATTCATCAATCGACAATCCAACAGTAGGAACAAGAAAAGTAATTTGAGAGGAAAAACAAAAATAAATTTCCAGCCTATGGTTCTACCAAACAAAACAAATTCCAAATCATGCAAAAGCAAGAACACTGCAACTAAATATTACGCAGTTCGACGAGAAGCACCTGTGATTTGGATGGTTCTGATTGAATCTTGACAACAGGAACACCATCCATAATTTGGCTTCGTGGATTCTCCAATGGATCATGATCCAGGATAACAAACATAACATGGCTCTTCCGTGTAACTATGCTTCCTTGAATACACGAGGAAGAATTTCATGCACGCCGATGTCTAAAGCAACAGGATCCCTGAACGAATATCGGTTTGATCAGGGTTTTACTCATAACTATATAGCGTGTAAGCAGTAATTGAACGTTTTAGATGAGAGCTGAAAGGATGGAAAGTTAAGAGTGTTTCTACAAAATTGCACCTCAGAAGTAGAAGTAAGTGAAAGTCATTCCGCATCATTACATTAAGTGAAAGTGCATTTTCTAGAAGAAAAGAATTATCCGTTTTAAGAAATAAAGATCTCATTTTTGGACATTTCAAATCTCAAATAAAATGAAAGCAATAAATGTGGGAAAGGGGGAGTTTTATCTCAATAATTAATCAAATTTCTAAGTTTCTGAGACCTTCGCCATGAGATAAATTTTCGTATTTGTATGGGGGTTTATAGGAACCAAAAAGAACGAATCTCTACATGACCTAAAAGGGCTATTCATTTGTGTGATTGAAGTAATGTTGTAAGTGTATGGTGTGAGAGGGCTTGTGACATGCTACCCATTTGAGTACTACCCACATGGGATTATGAGCCATCGGATTATACATAGTGATATCAGCATTTCACTTCATGACACCATCATATAAAAATCCAACGGCTCCTAAACCCAAACGATTAGCATTAAATTTCCTGTGTATCAGAGAGCGATGGGTCAATGAAATGATTAATAAACAAATTCCAAATCAAGAACTTGATGGATGTGAATGCTCATGTTAGAGTTTGAAGGTTCGGGTGTGTGTATAGTATATGAGAGAGATAGAGACCTGCACAAGGTTTGGCCCTTCTCAGTAGAACTGGGAATAAACCATATTTTCCGAAGGGAAGGTGATTCAAATTGGACAAAGAAACCGTCATTTTGTCCATGCTTCCATTTTCTTGATCCCTGGCCTTTCCACACCTGCATTTATAGAGACGAAGTAAAAAATTTACAGTTCTAGTATGAAGGATGATGGAGATTGCAAGAGAACAAGAACCATGACTCCAACAAACAAAAGAGAAAATAATTTAATTTTAAACTCAACTAGCAAAACAAAGTCCAACTTATCAAATGACTAATTAATATGTTTTTCTAATAGATCCCTATGCCTCGTCTTCTTCTGAAAAATTAAATTATGCACTCCTATTTTTCTAATCTATTCCTGAAGAACCACGTCAATAGAATAACAGCAGAAGTGAAACAAAATTTCCGCAAGGAGAATCTTATTGGGTAGTTACCACGAGCCCCTGAGGTTTTGCAAATTACCAAGACAGATCCTGTCAACTCGAAACATAAGGGTTGAAACTGTAATATGTTTTTGAATAACAGGAGGTGAATTGTAATATGTTTTTACCGACACAGAGATTATGATAATTTCTCAAACCTTGGGTATTTTTCGTAATTAGGTCTCATGTAAGGGGTATCTATGTTATTTACCCAAGAAATATTATCTGGTAGCCTAAATATCTTTAAAAATTCAAAAGATAAAACTAACACATATTGACTAAAAGATAAATATTACCTGAGGATATGATATTATACTCTTGGGTACCACTAAGCAAGCAGCTCGAGAGAAAGACTCTTCAGCGTACTGCCTGAGGAATGGAAAACAACTGCTGTGTGTTTGCGGTGATTCAAAGGCCTGCCATTGCCGAGGAAAATTATACTTTTCATTTTCAATAAAGTTGCCCCATTAAATCAATGAGGACACGGATAATGAAAGCAGAATTCAAACGAGTAAACGAGGTTTTATATAATTTATATCAAATAAAAAATGGAAGTACGAGAATGGCTTCGCCAATTCCACCTTATCGATATTAACAGCGGGAGCATATTTTTCAGTGTCTGTTTTATCCTTGTCAAGCAGGAAATAAACTCTAGGGTCGACATTTGACGTTTCATGCCATGATTTTACAGCTTTATCCATTGTTTCAACAAGGAAAGAGAAAATCTCCTGTCCACACTTCTCAGACTGCAAAAGTAGAAAACATTTTAGACAATCTTGGTCGAGATTAGTAATACCTAATGGTAGTTAATCATCATAGATAGTAAAGAAAAATCCGAAATTTCTAAAGAACATTAAGCGGGCAAATCGTATGTTATTTTGGCTGCTTGAAGCGACAAAAATAGGGGCACATACAAGCCAAGCTTGATAAATTGCTCAGCTCGAGCTCAAGCTCGAAACAAAATAAATAAATATACATATAGATACATTATTAAATATATGGTTTAATATATATATATATATATATATATTATTAAATATAGATTATATATATGTATATATATATATTAGCAAATACATCAAAAAAAAAAATTAACTTAGAACAGGTATAATTGGTCTCGAGCTCGGCTGGATACCCACCCCTACACAAAGGGCATGTTCTCATGAAAATACTGTTTGTGCAAATATGAAAAAGAAAATGACTATTTGCCAATAGAAAAGATTAACTCACCACTTCAGATTTCACAGAATCCAAATGTTTGGCCATATCAACATTCGATCTCATAGATTCGACTTCTTGAGCTCGTTTCTTATCTTTTGCCAATTGTGTGAGCCCCTTGATTTTCTTAGACACCTCAGAACTTTGTGGGTTGTACTTCAACGCCACCTGGAAAGCAGCTAGAGCCTACACCACAAGTACTAATATCAATTATATGGCATCTACTTCGCAATAAATCTGCTGAAGCAAATTAACTAAAGTTACATACATCATCATATCGTTCCATAGCTTCCAACACACATCCTTTCCTGAAATAACCCTGCAGAAGTACTCAGTGGCGTTGCATATGCAAAAGGCTGGAAATTGAAACACATTTTAATCAATTAGAGAAGTTTTACCTTTTCCCACTCTGGTTTCAAATTGATAGTTGTCTCAGCGTCTGCAAGTGCTCTGTTTAGTTTTGCCAAATGCAGAAATGCTGCAGCACGGTTGCTGGGGGACGCATAATGAAAAATGTCAGAAAAATAGTGCAGCCTATTATTTATTTATTTCCTTGAGATGAAATAGTTCAACATGTTAAATATTTTGAACATGATAAAAAAATGTCGTTAGGCTAGATCAAATTCGACACGATGAATAAAATAGATAAAAGAACAAATTTGAGTCAAAATCGAAGATCTTATTGGTTAAGGAAGTATATAATTATACCATAGACTGTATCATGCATATCTTTCTCCCTCGACTTTCTTTACATTGAAATATGTTAAAGATTCCCGAGGGGAAAAATAGAGATGTCTCCTACGTTACCCATAATATGTGGAAATACGACGTAATTTCATAGAGTCATTCAGTCTGAATGCTACTTGAAGAACATAAGCCGGATGACGGAACGGGAAGACCTAGGATGTAGTAGATCATACCATGAGTGATTCGGGTTTAAATATGCTTTAACTAGGTTATAGCTCCACCGAACCATTTAAGACCCCACATTGTTCACAGGAATCAAATGCTAAATATTATGCTACAAATTCGTTCTTCCTTCCCAAACCGAATCACGAACCGAATCAAAAGTACAACTTATTCATATGCCAGAAGAAACCCATTTGAGTTCACTCACTTCCATACCTATAAATGGCTCTAATCATAGTAGCAACAACAGAACAAGTGAAACAATAAAATTTAAAAAAAAAAAAAAGCAATGTGAAGAATTAATTACATTCATCATTCCTCATGTATATTCTCGAATAACAAACATGAAAAAACAAAATAAATTAACAACTAGCAAGACAAAAAATTCAATCTTCGAGTAAACCAACAACTAAATTTAAGAAGATTGATGAGTAAAATTCAATTAGAGATATATACAGAACTGGGTTTTGTGTATGTAATAATACATACCTGTAAAGGGTGGGATTAGAGGGATCAAGTTTAATAGCCTGAGTATACAAAGCAGCTGCTTTGAGATAATTCCCAGCTTTGAAGAACCCATTACCTTGATCTTTTAAACCTGCTGCCTTTTCCTCTGATTCGCCCATTTCTTTATGTATGAATATGAATATATTCGTGTGTATGTATTTTGATCTGGGTTTTAGGTTTAGGGTTCCTGAAGATTCTTGATTTGCTTTCTTGGCTAGTCTGGTCTAGTCACTGAAGAAGGAAAAAGCGTAGCTACTTTTTGTACTCATGAATCGTGTTACTTGAGAGAGCATATATTACAAATCCTGTGGTTAAATCGTGTATCATAATGACACTTCTCTTTGTTTTCTTTTTCGTTTTTTTTTTTTAAAAAATTAAGGGGAAGGACTACCTACATATCTAGTCCGACAAACTCGAATTGATAGTTATAATTTTGAATCATAAAGACTTTTTTTAGCTCCATAAGTAAGGGGACACAACTTGTGGCAGCTTGAATTCGAACTCATAACTTCTCAGGCTCACATAAAATGAAAATGAATACCACTAGATCAATAGTTTTTGGTATTTCTCTTTTTCTTTTTTCTTTTTCTTTTTTCGGGTACTAGTTATGCTTAGTGGTAAATTGCCAAACAATCATTTGATTAAGAGGTATCAGAATGAGAGGTTCAAGCCCTAATTGGATGGCATCTCATTTTCCCTTTTTCAATTTTTCATAGATTTTTTTTATTGAAAATGCAACTATTTAGCACCTTTTAAAGAAGAAAACACTTCTATACATCGGATCTTGGACCTCACTTGTGTATCTTGTGGCTGTGATTAATCCACATCATTTATTTTGCTTTTTTGACTTAAAAAACAAATGATGTGGATTAATCACATCCGCAAGGTCCACAAGTGGGGCCCAAAATTCAATTTATACAAGAATTTTCCTTTTAAAAATGTTCCAAAGAAATGTTACGGTAAATGTTCCCGAAAAAAATCTCAAATTCCCTTGAAAAATATATTTAATTGCATTTCTCTCAAATTTTTTTCAAAAAAATCAGGCTTTGTTTGTTTCTATTTTGGGTTGGGTTTTGGCCAAAAACTCAGCCTAAAACTTGTTTGAACCAGAACAATTTGGCCAAAATGATATAAAAGATCATTATAGCATGAAGATATTTCTTCTACCAAACATCACATAGAATTCATTATTCTTTGAACATTTAAAAACGTAGAGGTCCAACACGCTTCCTTACCTTAAAATTTCTTTGACCAAAATACCACTGGGTCACACCATGAGACTTTTACCAGGCATTTCAGCCCCAACCTGCTTCTGATGGAAATCAGGTAACTTCCCTATGGCTCCTTCAGCAGTACTCAGCTCAGCCTAAGATCGTTTCCTACCCAAAGACGTACGATTTTAAGGAAGGAAATAATATTGGGCTCTTGTGTTTTTAATGTAGATGGAATAATAAAATTCTATAATGATATTTGGAGAAGAAAGAGGTTTTATTTATTCATAATGTTACAAAGGAGTGTTTTTACAAGGAGTGTTTGAAGGCTTGTGAGGAGAGTCCTCCGAAGTCTAAAATCTGAGGTTCCTCCAAGGTCCCCCTTCCAACATTGCCTTCAATTCTTATTTATAGGCGTATAAACCGCCTTACTATTCTAGATAAGTGCTGATTCAGCTATTTACAATAGTATATTCTTATCTTTAATAGTACAATTCTATCTTATTTCTAAAAGTATACTAGACACGTAACCTTTTCTCTAATCTTCCTTTTGTCCTTTTATATGACTCATATCTTTCTACTATCTTCTTCTTTTGTCGTCTTACCTGACTCACAACCCGGGCCTGTTCTTTAGTCACTATCAGTAGTGACGAATACTCCTGACGTGTCTTCTTTATCTTCTTGTCTTCCTTTCATTGGGGAACAAATTAGACACGTTCCTTTAATATGCTGTCGGAACTGACATATCTTGGCTTGGGCCTGAGGACTGGATTCAATGATTCCTGAGTCTAGCCACTTTATCTTTGTTTGCAAATATCTGCTGGCAGCTTCATGAGTCTTTTTTGCTGGACTTATCATCACAGAAGAATGCATCTTTTTTCCTCCATAAGTTCTAAATCCTCGTTTGAAGCTATTTTCCATGTTTTGTAGAACAATTCGTACTCCAATAGCACGGCGGTAATGGATATCTTTTTCATCAAATTTAAGAAAATCTTTTCGATTATTAGTCTGGACTGTCTAGGGCATAGCTTTGCCAATCTGAATAAATGATATGCTGGAAATCGTTTTTCTTGATAAAAGTCTGGACCAGCTGAGAAGAATTTTATCATTAAGATATCTTTTGGGGATACAGTAGGATTATTAAGATAATAATCCTTTACTCCCTCTACTATCCAATATGGTAATAACCTTATTTCTGGAAAATCTGGACTGCTTAAATAAATCGTATTAATGGTACCAAAATCATACCATTTTCTTATTTCTTCAGGAGCGCTATCTTGTATAAAGTTTACTCGGGGATAAATGCCCGTAAAATCAACATATCGATAATCATTATTAGAGAGATTAAAAAGTTCTCTCATTATCTGATATTGACTTTCAACTCCTGGGCTCATTTCAGCTAAAGATTTTATTTTGAAAGTAGTTTCTGCTCTGGGAGTTCCGATCTTCATCGGTCTAAGAGAAATATCTTCCATTAATTCATCGCTAGATTTATCATTAGTTTTTATAGGTTCATTTTTTAACTGTTTTAATAAACCTTTTATCCTTTGTAAATTTATTTCAAAATTATTAATCCTATTATTGATACTTTTACATTCAGAAATTAACAGATCAGAAACTTGTGAAGGTAATCCGGGTGCATAAGCAATATCTAGAATATCAGAAGTATTCTCTTTTGCAGAGTTTATCTGGGCTTCTGAATCATCAATATGTAGAAGTATCAGAGATTTGATCTCTTCCATCTCTGGTTAAGAAATCTGCTAAAACATTAGAATCAGATTTAATAATTTCAATATCGAATTGATATTCGGATAAAATAGTTTGCCACCTAATTAATCTTTTATATTCAGGTCTAGGAGGTAAATTATTTTTAATAAAAGCTTTAACCTGTGTATTATCTGTTCTAAGAATAAACTTTTTTGGTAATAAGAAATAATAAAAATTTTGACAACTTTTTACCACTGCTAAGAATTCTTTTTCATTTATATGATATCGGCTTTGAGTATCTGTAAAGGTGCCAGAACAATATCTACAAAGTATTTCATTTTTCCCAGTTTTTTTCTTTAATATTCCTCCCCAGTATTTTTCTGAAACATCTATTTCTAAAATTAAATCATCCTTATCTGCAGGTAATTGTAATCTAGGTAGTTGAGCACACAGTTGTTTTATTTTTCTTACCTGGTTTTCTAGTGTTTTATCAAAAGAGAATATTTTTTCTTTCTTTAATACTTCCTGTAAAGGAGATCGTAATTCAGCAAGATTTTTTATAAAATTGGAGGTATAATTAAGTAATCCCAAGAATTTTTGAACTTGTTTTTTGTCTTCTAATTTATCAAGAAATTTTTTTAACTTTTCTAAAATATGACTTTGTAATTCTATTCCAGAATTATCTATATTCATTCCTAAAAATTCTATTTTTTCTTGTATTAACTTAGATTTCTTTTATGATAAAGCTAATCCATTCTTTAGGCATAGATTGCAAAAAATATCTAAATGCACTAAATGTTCTTCTAGATTGTTTGAAGCAATAAGTATATCATCAATATAGACAAATAAGAAATCATAATCTTTAAAAATATTATCCATTTTTCTTTGAAATATTTGAGGTGCATTTTTTAATCCAAAAGGCATTACTAACCATTCATAATATCCTTGTGGAGTTGAGAACACAGTATATTGAATGCTATCAGGATGCATTTTTATTTGCCAAATCCACTTTTACAATCAAATTTGGAAAATATTTTCTTTTCTCTAGTTTGATTAATTAAACTCTCTTTGTGAGGTAGAAAATATCCGTAAAAATAGTATTATCATTTAATTTTTTATAATTAATAACCATTCTCGCCTTTCCTCTTAGTATCTCTGCATGGTTTCTAACCATAAATGCTGGTGAGCTATGAGGTGAATTACTTTCTCTTATTAATTTTAAATTTATCAACTCTTTTAATTGTATTTTAAATTCATTTTGATCTGATTCATTATATCTCATGGGTTTTATTCTAATAATTTTATCTTTATCTTTCATTTCTAATTTAGCTAATATCTGATTTTTATTCCAAAATTGTAATGGATTTTCTGAATAGCATTTTTCTATCTTAGTTTTTATTTCTTCAATTTTAAGATTTAATGTTTTTAAGTGAATTTGGTATTCTAGTAAAGGCATTCCTTTTGGAAAAATTGGTTTAACTTTGTATCCTTCATCACCACGCTAGGGCTGTGCGAGGTTGAAAAGAAATAGGAAATGTTTTTGCATAAGCATTTTTTAATCTTTTTACAACTATTAAATGATGGCAAGGAGTTTTAAATAAAACTTGATAGGCTATAGTATCAAAGGTCACTTTGGGAAAGAGTTGCAGAAAGTTATTTCCTAATAAAATATCTGTACCGAAATTATGAAAATAAAATGGTGGACATTTTATTAAATATGTTCCTAGTATGATAATTGGTTTTTCTATTCCTTTATTGATTTCTATAATATTATTAGATATATCTTTTCCTTTTATTGTTTTAAGATTTTGATGATATTCTTTTGGAAAGCAATCTGGTTTACCTAGGTATGATCCTGAACTATTATCTATATAAGCTGCAAAGTATTCTGCTTTATAATCTTTATATGTGATTGCTATAGGTATATATATACTGTAGGGACTAGTCATTTAGGTATATATACTAATTTATTATTATATGTTAATTTTATCCCATATTCAGTTATTTGATATGGTTTGACACTATCTAGGAATGTTAATCCTAACATGATTTCTAAAGTATCATTCATTCCTTCATTTTCTATTAATAATCGAAGATTAATAGTTTCGTTTCTAAATTTTAATATAGTATCTACTATTTCATTTATTTCATGTTTTTCCCCATTAAAATTTATATATTGATGAGGATTTTCTAAAGTATATCTTTGTAAACTTTTACATAGGTTATGACTTATATAGTTTCCATTTGCTCCTGTATCTATAAGAATATTTACAGGTTCAAAAGTTATCCCATTATAATATTTTCCTTTTATTTTATAATTTCGGAGATTATCATTTTTTGCAATTAAAGATAGATCAGAATGTCTTGCTGACATAGATCTTCTAGGTTTGCTTATTACTTCTTTAGAAGTAAAAGTCAATTTTGGTGGTAAAGTATTAGAAGTTATTAATGGTTTATTATCTTGTAAATCTAATTCTAAAGGGGTATCTTCTATTTCCTGTATCTGTGGTAAAGTAGGTAATTGTATAGAACTAATACTATTAAATAAATCTGGAAATTCTATAGTATCTTTTATGGCAAAGCAATCTGAATGATGAGAATTAGATATGGCATAAGATATCATATATGTGATAGAATAAGGTCGATTATGTTGATGAAATAAATTTTTCCTTTTAAAGTTTTGTATTAAACTTAATGTTTTATTAAAATCTTTATCTTTAAGATGATAGGATATCTTAGGATAAATATTAAATTTTAATTTTTTATACTGTAAATTTCCTCGTAATATTCCTAAACAGGCTTCTTCTCTATTTTTTATTCTATTATCCATAATTGCTAGATCAATTGGTGTATCCAATCCTTCTCTAAATGTAGATTTTATTATAATCTGAATTGCTCCTATATGAATCCATCCTAATTTTTCTCTTATTTCGGGTTTTATTTTTATCATTTTGTCTTGTAAATCCTTTTTGTCAAGTAAAGGGATCATAACTTTATTTGAAGTTAAAGAGACTTCTAAAGTTTTTTCATTTATGCTTAATCTGTAAAATAGATAATGTTTCCGAGTCTTAATTCCTAATCTTTGTAGGGTATTAACTCTGAATCCTGAATAATTTGATAAGGAAAATTTTTCATTTTGTATTTTTTGTAATTTCTTTTTATCAATTAATACTTCTTGTTTATATTCTCCAGTTTGTTCTATAGTGTTATCTATAGTAATATTTTCATTTTGTAATGAAGAACTAGCTTCTATTTCATTCATTATCGGATGAACTAGTATATTCGGTTTCGGTTAAAATACATATACTTTCATCTGTACTTAATTCTTCAAAATCATTAATTTGTATAAATTCTTCATTATTTATTAAATCTTCATCTACTTCAAATTTTTTCTTATTTTTATCTTGTCTTCTAGGATATTTGTCAGCATAATGACCTAACTCTTTGCAATAATAACATCTGCATTCTTTAACACTTTTCTTTCTTCGCTTGAAAAATGGTTGTTTAGGTTTTTTATATTTTTGTCTTTTATAAAAATGAGATCTTCTTCTTTTAAAATATCTTCTTTTGAATTGTTTTTTCTTTTTATATTTTCTTTTAATTTTTCCATAATAATAAGGACTATCACATCCAAGTAATAAAGGCATTTTTGGTTTATCACAACATAAAGGGACTCGTTTTCTTAATCCTCGTGTTAATTTTGCTAGTATAGCATCACCACACCATCCACTCATCTTATCACGTACATGATTTATTTGTTTTCCTAATGTATCTGTTACTCCAGGATTACATGTATCTAATAATTTCTGTCCCCAAGGGTCAGGTATCTTGGTAAAGAATAAAGTTAAAAAGTGATTCAATTAGTAACTTGGTTATATATATGATAATAATAATCTTGAAATACACAAATATATTTATCAATTTCACAAATATCGCATAATTGTAATCTCATAAGAGCTATCATATATTTTTCAATAGTTTGTGCATCTTTAAAGAAATTACCTTCTCCACAAAATTCCAATTTAAGTGTTTCAACAGCTTTCGTTATTATATTAGAAAGGTTATCGTCTTCAAAAATAGTTGTAACTATTTCATTAGGCAGATTTTGCCAATATCTTAGAGCGCTATTAAGAAGACTTCTTTCAATAAAATGTCTTGTAGTAGGTATATCCATTTTGTTAATGGTGACTGATATTCTCAAAGCAGTTTCCCATTTATCTATAGCTTCTTCAGTGTTGTTTATACAATCTAATTCTAAATAAATACCAAATGGATTAATCGGTTCTCCTTTCATTTTATCATAAGGAGTATATCTGTCTATTACCTGTGAAGTAGTACTTAAACCTGCATATCCTCTTATGGGTTTATTAAAACTATCTAACTTAGGAGGATTTGTACTAGTACTAGGAATATCTGTTATATTAGGGTTAAAATCAGTTGTCATTTCTGCCGGTTTATCTGCTTTAAGATTTATAAAGTTTTTATTTTTATCGAATTCATTAATATCTAAATTTCCTATTTGTGTAATTAAATTATTCATATCAGAAAATTCTTCTTCTTCACTACTCATTATTTCCTTTATATCCATTAGGTATTTTTAAGTTTTCTAAATGATGTTTTAAATAATTCATATGAGTCGTAGAAGGTGATTTTATCTTTTCTAGACTAACTTTTTCAAGATCTACAATTTCTTTTTCTTTTTCTATTACTTTTTCTTTATCTTTAGATTTATCTTGAATTAAAGTTCTGATTAAAGTAGATACTTTATCTAATTCTAATATAATCTAATCTCCATAATAAATTATGGTTTTCTGTATTTCTTGCATATCACGATCTGCTTTAATAGGATGTTCTCCTAAACTAATCATATTAAATTTATTTCCAGACATTTTCTTAATCAGAATTATAAATCCAATCATCATCATCAACTATATAATCAAGGTAGTCAAAACTTTCATCACATTCTAAGTTAATAATATCATCAGAAGGTAAAAATATCTCATTACTTTCTAAATTTAAGGGAATATTTTCGGGTAAGTTATCGAGTATGGCTCTGATACCATCTGGGATGGCACCGGAAGCAAGCGCAGCAAAATCAGTATTTATATGTATCATATATATATATATATTATAAATAATACTAATATCTATGTTGACGTTTTATGTATGTATATATAATTATATATATACTGATCTATATATATATAATGTATTATATGCATATATTCTTATATATAATAGGTATATAACGTAGGTGTGTACACATAATATACCTATATGTTATATATTATGTATATTGACGTATCATTTATATATATATATATATATATATATATATTATGAATAATACTAATATCTATGTTGAGGTTTTATGTATGTATATATAATTATATACTGATGCACATATCCTAATATACAAATACATATTAATTTTTATGCCTATATATATGTATATGTATACGTAAATACGTCATGAATAGTAAAAACACTGTTCATAAAAGTATTGTTCAAAAATCACTGTTCATAACAATAAAATTATTGTTTATATACAGTAAAATTACTGTAGATTTTGTAAAATTTTATTTTCTTTCAATTCCGCCGCTTCAGAAGTCTATAAAAGGGGGGCTTTTGTCTTGTGTTTGTAAGTTTGAGTTCTTGTTAGCTTTCCCTCTCTCTCTAGTCTCTCTCCTCTCTCGCTTCAGCCTTCATCTCCCTTGTAAAATATCAAGTTAGTGTAAAATTACTGTACTGAAGTTGAAGTAATAAAAGAAGCGTTTATATTGTAAGTTCTCTTATTTATTTTCAAGTCTCTTATTTATTTTTAGTGTTAAGGATGAGCTTTATAGGCTAAATCCTTTTGTGTTAAATTATATCTGACCCTCGTGAAGTAATAAAAGAAGTGTTTATATTTTAAATTCTTTTATTTATTTTCAAGTCTCTTATTTATTTTTAGTGTGAAGGATGAGCCTTATAGGCTAAATCCTTTTGTGTTAAATTATATCTGACCCTCATGATTATTCTACAGTACGGTAATTTTACACTAACTTGATACTTTAAAGGGAGATGAAGGCTAAAGCAAGAGAGGAGAGAGACTAGAGAGAGAGAGAGAGAAAGCTAACAAAAACTCAAACTTACAAACACAAGACAAAAGCCCTCCCTTTTATAGACTTCTAAGGCGGTGAAATTGAAATAAAATAAAATTCTACAAAATCTACAGTAAATTTACTGTATATAAATCGTGACTTCTATTTCTATTGGCTCTAAGCCTACTACCTAGTTACCGCTCCTTGGTCAATTCGATCCCTAAGGCTCTCTACGTATTATAATACATATATATGTATTATTCATTCATATATAATTATGGACTGATGTATATATTTTAATACACACACACACACATATATATATTATGCATATGTGTATGTATATTCGTATATATATTATATTAAAGTAATATACACTTAATATTATAAAATTAAGTACATGTAATATATATGTAATATACATGTGATATTATATTTACTTATACGTACACGTGTATATTATATATGTATTACATAGTAAAATACACTCTTATATATAATGACATCGATTACAATATACCTCTGTGTAATATTATTATGTATATATTATAAATATATATAATGTACAAGGGAAGAGAGAAGTAGGAGAGCTATGGAGGAGAAAAATTTACAAAACAAAAGCTTACAAAGCAAAGAAGTCCCCCTCCCACTTTTTATAGGCGGCGGACGTCAAAATTTATAAAATTTTACTACTTGCACAGTAATTTTACTGTGTATGAACAATAATTTTACTATTTATGAATAGTAATTTTACTATTCATGAAGAAGACTTTTCCCTTATCAGATCAGCTTAGCCATTTGATTTTGACCTTGGAAGATTCTTCCTTCAAGTTTTCCATTATTTGCTCAAAATTATCTTCAATAGTTATATCATCATCTGGATCTTGTGCATCTTGAAAGCTTATTAGATCTGCAGAATTATTGCCTTTGCTGGAAGATGTCATTGACGTATCACTTTGTTCATCCTCTTCCAATTTCTCTATTAATTCTTTTTTTAATTGTGTTGAGATATATCTCAATCATTTGCTCCTTGGATATATCTCAACAAAATGATTGATTGATACCATCTTTTGTTGGAATTCCAAGGATATATCCAAGGAGCAAATGATTGAGATATATCTCAACAACATGAAAAAAGAATTAATAGAGAAATTGAAAAAAGATGAACAAAGTGATACGTCAATGGCATCTTCAAACAAAGGCAATAATTTTGCAAATCTAATAAACTTTCAGGATGCACAAGATCTAGATGATGATATCACTATTGAAGATAATTTTGAGCAAATAATGGAAAACTTGAAGGAAGAATCTTCCAAGGTTAAAATCAAACGGCCAGGCTGATCTGATAAGGGAAAAGTCTTCTTCATCAATAGTAAAATTACTATTGATAAATAGTAAAATTACTGTTCATACAAAGTAAAATTACTGTGCAAATAATAAAATTTTATAAATTTTGAGGCCCGCCGCCTCTGCACTCCTATAAAAAGGGGGTGGGGGTGGGGGGGGAGACTTCTTTGTTTTGTAAACTTTTCTCCTCCATAGCTCTCCTACTTCTTTCTTCCCTTGTAAAAATCTCTTATCATCCAGTGTAAAATCCATATTGTATTGAATCAGTCAAGCAATAATAAAAGAACTTTCCTGTATAAATTGTAAGTTTTCTTATTTCTTACTTTATTAGTTTATTTTAGGGATGAGCCTTATAGGATAAATCCTTTTGTGTTAAATTATATCTGAAATACATATATATATTATGCAAATTTATATGTATATATACATATATAATAAATACATAATATACTTGTGATATTGTAAAATTATGTATGTGTACATATACATAATACTTATTTTAATATGAGATAATCTTATCAAAATAATATCTAAAGAGAATTTGACTGAACAATTTATAATAACACGTGAGATATATGACAAGATGAACTTTAAAATATATTTATATTAAATACGCTCTAAGGCGCTCCCGCTCCCAAAGTTTTTCAAATTTTATCGCTCTACGCTCCCGCTCCCACTCCTGCTCTATGTGACTTAGGTTCAATTATTTAATTTAGTTAAGAAATTTTGTAAGTATTCGATTATGTTCACCTGTGGTTTTTCATTCATGGTATACATATATAAATATAAATATACGTGTACAACTATATATAGACATACATTATATATGTAGCTATATATATTATATTATTAGATATTATATTTTAAATGAGCTTCAAAAATTAACATACCAAGTATCGACAAGAGATACTAATAGATAAAAGAAAATTACAAAAAATACAAAAAGAAAATTTTTCTCTATCAAATTATTCTGGATTTAAAGTTAATACCTTAGAAAGATTAGGTATAAAACCTATGAAACATCATTTATTTTATGGACTTAGTATAAAAGAAAAAGCTTTAGAAATCTCTTTAACCTCTAATAAAGTTATGATACCTTTAAAAGAAACATTAGGATGGGTTCATATAGGAGCTATTCAGATTATAATAAAGTCAACATTTAAAGAAGGGTTAGATACACCAATTGATTTAGCGATAATGGATAATCGAATAAAAAATAGAGAAGAAGCCTGTTTAGGAATACTACGAGGAAATTTACAATATAAAAAATTAATCCAAAATTAACATACATATATATTTCCTAGATATGCACATTTTTATATGTACGCAATGATATACATTTACATGATTATATACATAGAAATACTTCGATTAATTATTATATTATATTATATATGTATACATATGTATTATGCATATATGTTACAGTGTATCTGTATGTATAATATATTATAATATGCTTATAATATATATATATATATATATTACATATATAACACCATCTTGGCCCAGGGGACAGGATGAAATCTAGAAAAGGAAGATAAAATTATGGAAGATTTACTGGATCAATATAGGAAGCAGTAAAATCGAGGTACCCTCAGTTTCTCACTAAGGATACTTTTGCAAGGATCACCACATATTTACAACTTTATTTTACTGTTTAGTAATCGGTCAATGAAATTAAATTATTGAGAATATTCATACAAATGCCCAAACTACCAAATTTAACGGCTAAAAACGGCAACAGTATGAACACCATTCTCAACAATTCCATTTCAACCAGTTTACTAAACAAACTCATTCAAATCATACCATAATATAGATCCCTTTTTAGAACTATCAACCCATGTTTACAGGGTAATCACTAGGTTCAGATATAATTTAACACAAAAGGATTTCACTTATAAGACTCATCTTTTAAACAAAATAAACTAATAAAGTAAGAAATAAGACAACTTACAATTTATATAAGAAAGTTCTTTTATTACTTAGCTGCTTCAATACAATATTTTACACTAGATTATATATTATACAGATAGAGAGGGAGTAGAGAAGTAGTAGAGCTAGAGGGGAGAAGAAGTTTTTAAAACAACGTTTTTTTAATAAAGGAAGGTCCCCCCCCCCCCTTTTTATAGGAGTTTAAAGGCAGCGGACGTGAAAAACTTATAAAATTTTACTATTTACACAGTAATGTTACTGTTTACAAATAGTATTTTTACTGTTATGAACAATATCTTGAGCAGTATTTTCCCGAATAGGATTTTTTCTTCATGTCATCAACCCTGCTTTTTGTTTTTAACTCTGGAAGATTCTTCCTTCAAGTTTTCCATAATTTGCTCAAAATTATCTTCAATAGTGATATCATCATCTGGATCTTGTGCATTTTGAAAATTTATTAGATCTACAGAATTATTTCCTCTACTGAAAGAGGCCATCGACGTATCACTTTGTTCTTCTTCTTCCAATTTCTCAATCAATTCTCTTTGCATTTTGTTGAGATATATCTCAATCATTTGCTCTTTTGATAATTCTCCAGTCTTTTGTCTGATGTGCTGAGAAATTTCTGCAAGATTGATGGCAGTATGCTGCTTCTTTTTCTTTTGATAAAGCTCTTTATAAACTTTAAGTTTTTCATCTATTTTTTGTATAGTTTCTTGTATGTATGGTTTCTTGTCCATACAATTCTTTTGTCTGTGTATCAATTCTAATCATTTTATCCCAAAAGTTAGTATATGATACCCTTTTTAATACTAGGATATTTTCCTCAGTGTAATCTACTTAAGGACACATTTCCAAATCCATGGGATTGAGAATTCAATAAAGAAATAGAATATGTTTATTTTCCTCAGTGTAATCTACTTGAGGACACCATTTTCAAATCCATGAGATTGAAAATTCAATAAAGAAATAAAATATGTTTATTTTTTCTGGTCTATGAGACTCGGACATTTCTAAGATTTTAACAGAATATTATTTCCATTCTTGATTATAAAAGTTCTAGTACACGTGTGTGTGTGTGTATAAATACACCAATTACAATACATAAATGTATACATATATCATTATTATTATATATATTATAATCATTTAAATTTTTTAATATAATATATTTTTCAATTATTAGACAATTATTACCATTAATTTTTCAAACAAAAACTTACATGATTTGACTGTCACAGTGATTTTTGTTCCTTCTGAAAACAAAATCAAACACATTTTCACCAAAAAACCATCCAAATATGACTTCAAAATAGCTAATCCAAACACATTTTCACCAAAATACACAACTCTCAATAAAATATTTCACTAAAAACACCCTCCAAAATAGAAACAAACATAGCCTCAGATTTTTACTATTCATGATTTGATAGTTTATTCAATAACTAAAAGGCTTTTATTCACTAATATATCTTAACATATGCAACTAAATAATTACATATTTTGATTTGAAATGACGCAAGGTGCGAAATAAGATTCATTTTGCATATTTTTTGATGCATTATTCGATGAGTTTAACTAAAATATATCTAGATTTTTTTTATAAAACAAAAAATTATCTATACTAGTTCTCACAAAAAAAAACTTTTTTAACAAGAAAAAGACACCACATCATAGCTAATTATTTAACTTTTTTTTTTTATAAAAAAAACTCATTCAAACACACTTTTACAATCACATCTCTACCTGCTAAAAACAAAATCTCTTATTTTTGTTTAGGAAAATGACGAATGAGAAATAACATCTCATCCAATTGGGGCCTCAATGTTCACTCCATAGTTCTACATCAGGAAAATAAAGAGTTTGATGCGTGGGTGTATAATATGTTGGCGATAATTAATTTTTAATGTTTAATCTTGTGAGATAAGTTGATTACCCCGCTAAAAACACAGAACTCGTCACTTTACATAAGTATTTGTTAATCAACGGTCGACTTATAATACTTGTTTCAGTTTGACCACATACCCCTTCGAAGTTTGAAGGAATAAGTATTTAGCAAATATATTTTCTTTATTAACCATATTTCGACCAATCTAATCTTTTCTTTTTTAAGGGAAAAAAGAGTGTGGGATTTTCTACTAATTTAAATTTTAAATTTCAGGCCTAATCCCCAAACAAGTCCATTCCAAAAGAAGAAGTGTTTCGACCAATCCTTGCCCCCCCCCCCCTAATTCTAGACGAAGGGGGATAAACTAACCCCAGTTTAGTTATTGGGCCATATGGACCCTCTAAGACTCCAAATAAATAGAAAAAAGTCACAACTTGTGACCGGTTGAATTGAACCCAGAAAGTGGGAGGTGAATACCACTAGACGAACATGTATTGAGTCTTGGGCGACTAATCTAATCTTTAAGAAGAAAAAGAAAAAGGTTGAATTTCCACGAAGTTGCATTCAATTTAAATTTGAGCCCATAACCCAAAACAAAGCCCATTAGAAAAGCAAATCAGCAGAAGCCCAATAACACAGGAAAGCACAACCCCTTCTACAAAGCCCAATTGCCCTATATAAATGCAACACAAATAGCTAGGGTTTTCTGCTGAGCACATTTCACATAAACGCAGTACAGAGTTTCTCTCACTAGGAGCCGTCTCTCTCTCTCTCTCTATCATCCGAAGCTCAGCTGCTCCTCCACCATGGCCGTCGGGTACTCTCTTTCTCCCCTAACTCTCTATTTGTATATAGATACACCGATTCATATATATATATATATATATACACTTGCAAATCGTATCAATTCAACAGCTTTCGTACAATTTTCCTTTTCAATTGTTGATGTTTAGCATTGATGTGCCTTTTCTGATTTGATACAGAAAGAACAAGAAGCTCTCGAAGGGAAAGAAGGGAGGCAAGAAGAAAATGTGAGTGCCATTTTCGATAATTTGTGTTTGTTTTTTTCCATTTTTTGAAAATGTTGAAACTGTATTTTTACTGATTTAATATGTGTATTTTGTTTATTATTATAGAGCTGATCCTTACGCTAAGAAGGACTGGTATGATGTGAAGGCGCCGTCAATTTTCAACACCAGAAACGTTGGCAAAACCCTAGTTACTCGTACTCAGGGCACTAAGGTATAATTTTTAATTAATATTATTTCTGTTGTACCTCAAAATGAAGTGTGTATTCTGTATTATTCTTTTATTGAATTATTACATTTAGCAAAATTGCAATTTTATGTAGTTCCTGAACTTTTGTACGCTAGTATTTATTTATCTATGGTTAGTAAGATATGAGTAATTCTATGCCAGACCGAGTCCAATGCTCCTTTTGTGTCTGTTTCTTTCACTGCAATACAATTCACCGTGTGAGAGAGATGAACACTAAGACCATTGGACTCGGTCTAGTATAGATTTTTCCGTAAGACATCACATTAGTTTTCCTCTTAACTTACATTTGTTACGGTATGCTGTTCGGTTAAGTTTTGAAGTTGCATGGGTAACTGTTTTCTGCCTTATGTACTTGTTAGTTCTTGCTGGAACTCAATATACAAAATGGAGACTCAAGGTTATTAACATTGGTAGTCCTAAATTCATGTAGTATATTTGACTGGTCTCCACACTCTCAAGTTGAAATGCAAATTTTTGCTGGAATGATGGGTTTGGGGCCATCACCCGATAAAGCTAATAAATTACTTGGTGTTCTATTAAGCATGTATGATTGTCATCCATGGGCATCTGAAAACCATTTTTAAGCGACTGGCTAAATAAAAATGCTGAAATAAAGAGGAAGTTGTCTGCCATTCATGTGGTGATTCCTTTTTGGATTTATAGCATTATAATGTATAGTTTTTTGAGCTTATGCAAGATGTGGTTGTTTCAAATCTGCTGTTCCTTACTGTTGTGAAATATTTTCTTCTTAGTTCTTTGTTGTCTAAACTAACTGTTGGTCCTCGATCAGATTGCTTCAGAGGGACTCAAGCATCGTGTGTTTGAGGTGTCATTGGCTGACCTTCAAGGCGATGAGGACCACGCCTTCAGAAAGATCCGCTTGAGGGCTGAGGATGTTCAGGGAAAGAATGTTCTCACCAACTTCTGGGTAAGAAGAAGCTAGACCATCTAATTGTTCTACTTTTATGTTATGTGTGCTTGATGAAATTCTAACGACTGCCCTTTCATCTGGAAATTGCAGGGTATGGACTTCACAACTGATAAATTGAGGTCACTTGTCAGGAAATGGCAATCACTGATTGAGGCTCATGTAGATGTTAAGACAACTGACAGCTACACTTTGAGGTTGTTCTGCATCGCCTTCACTAAGAAGCGTGTGAACCAGCAGAAGAGGACATGTTATGCACAGTCAAGCCAGATTCGTCAAGTAAATATTGCAAATTTTAGATACCCATGTGTTACAATTTGATTGATCTGCAAATTTAAGTATCAATTTGTTCTTGGGGTTTATCTCATTTTGTTCCCCTTTGCCTAGATCCGGAGGAAGATGACGGAGATCATGGTTAACCAAGCGCAATCTTGTGATCTGAAGGATCTGGTTCAAAAGTTTATTCCAGAGTCAATTGGGAAAGAGATTGAGAAGGCAACTTCAAGCATCTATCCTCTCCAGAATGTGTATATCAGGAAGGTTAAGATCTTGAAAGCTCCCAAATTTGACCTCGGCAAGTTGATGGAGGTAAATTTCTATAATCCCTTTTCCTGTATTTGTTGTATTAATTTTGGGGATAATTGCACGCACACCCTGTCACTCACGTGGCCTTTGAGGTATAGCAAATTACCAAGACATCCCTGTCGGACATTAACTCAAAAATTGAGGGGGTGAAATTGCAATCCCCATCTTACTGACAAGGGGGTGAAATTGTAATATGCACTTACGTACAGAGGAAGTTGTAGTAGTTTCTTAAATCTCGATGTCTTTTTTATAAATAGGGTTTCACATAGCGGTTTTGCGTATCATTTACCATTGGTTGTATTTCATAGTTAATTATAATTTTACCCTTTTTTGATCTAGACAAGTTTCTGCTGCTTTTGGAATCTTTTTGTAGTTTGAAGTAACTGTGTACATATGTGGTAATTTATATGTGTTTATATTGTAGGTTCATGGAGATTACAGTGAAGATGTAGGTGTGAAGTTGGACAGGCCAGCTGAAGAGCCAGCAGCTGAGCCAACTGAAGTTGTTGGTGCCTAGATGAATTTATCTTAAAAGTTTCTCTCGTTCGTGTTGTTTTTGTCGCTGTTTATTTAGATTTTTACCTTGAAAGAGAAGACAGTAAGTAGTGTGATACTTGTTTTTGGAATGATTTCATCAAGAGATTTTGCTTTCATGAGTACAACGTTTTGCTTTTCTCAAGACTTGCTACTAGATAAGGTAATGTCACTGCTGCATTTATTAATTGGTGTCTATTTTGATTTATTGTTTTCAATCCATGCTGTTTTTTTTTTATCTTAAGTTTGGATAGAAAGTGAATTAGATTTGGAGTATAAGAGTTGCTGAGTAAAGTTTAAGAGTATAAGAGTCGTAAAATTTAGAGAAAATCACCTGCGGACCCTCACTTAACTATTAATTATCGCAAACTTCTCGACTTTTTCAAATTTCCTTGAAGTTCTTATAATTACTCTTTGTATATTTAAATTTTTTTATTTTATTACCCTTTGTACACTTTACAAATAAATCTTTTGAGGGGATCTCATTGTAATTTAGTAAAACTCAAGAGGGTTTTGGTAATTAGCACCTTAGATGGGGGTGTGATTTACTAAAAGTCGGAAGGTTTTGATAATTAGCACTTAGTTGAGGGGTTTGCATGTAATTCACCTTAAAATTTAATATATCAATCTTGTAATTAGTTCGACCGGTCTAGATCTGGAGGACAGCACTTGGACTAATTCTTAGTGTGCGCTCTTCTGATTTGCTGATTTTCTAGTACGAGGCATAAAATGAATTGATCAAAAGCTTGAGTGCTCGATTAGTTAGAATGGACTCTCTAAGGTTGAATGACTTCCGCGTTTAACTTGTACCACACCATGGATATACGATAGTATTGGATTCGTTCTACCCTAAATTTATATCAAAAATTGGGTTTGCTCTAATAGATATGAAGCGTCGTATTCCAATTATTGTTTTTTCTATCCACTGCCCACACTCCTCAATATAGGTTCAACGGGAGTGATTATGATTGTACGCAGGGACGAAGCCAGGATTCGAAATTTAGGAGGACGAGTGAAAAAAATTCAGGGCAAAGCTTAATATGTTTTAGATTTTGGGGGGTGAAATGTCGAACATTAAATTTTTATAGGAGGCAAAATATCAAAAATAAAAAATTTGTAGGGCAATTTTTTTCTTCTCAAAGTTGAGGGAGGATGGGTGATCCTACCAACCCGGGGCCTCATTTCGTCTCTGATTGTACGGTTTGATAACCTCAAGTTTGGCTAATTACAAGTACCCCGTCTCTGTTATTCTCCGCCTAAAAAAAAAGGTCATTCCGTTAAATTTGCTAATAGAAAATAATGACATCATCCATTAGTTTTTTCAAAAATTCAATTTTGTCCTTGGGGTTGGTCTGGTGTAAGCTTTGACTATTTTCAAAAACAAGTTTATCCTTTTCATGTGAGGGGCAGCATGCAATTAATTTAGAAATTTAAGGAGAGGGTTGTAATTGAGATAAAATAAAAATGATTGGTTCAATAAAATATATAGAAATTGTAATAAAACACACACACACACACACACACACATATATATATATATATGAAAAGCACAAAAGTAATATAATTTTAATTAAAATCATATAAATATAGTATATAATATACATAATAAATAAGAAAAAAAGTAAAAAAAAATAATTTATATTGTTCATCGTCTTCCCCAAGACGATGAGCATTAAAAGAGATTCCAACTTTTTGCCCAAGGGGTTTTGAGTGTCTTTTGCAAATTTCATATCTTTGTTTTTTTTTATTATTTTCAGGGTTTTATTTAAGGGCAAAAATGACATTTCACCACTTTCTGTTAAATAAAGTTGGACCTCCTCATTTTAGGGAGGTGGATGTAATTATCGAAACTCAGAAGAGGTGGTTATAAATAGCCTATAAGTTTGAGAGTTTTTTTGTAATTTTCCCCATCGTATATAATGATGTCGGTATTTTACTTTTTAAGATTGAATTATCATAGAGTGAATGATTTCCATCTTCTCATTTCTTTTTAAACCAATGGATATTGATTTAGGTCGGATCTGGGGATCCTAAATATCTCAGTCTGGGCTAGCCCGCACGACAGAACGAGGTGATGAAATAGATTATGAACTGCACTTAGATTGTACTAAGCTGCCTATGTACCTACTTGAGAATTAAGTCTAATATAGTTCAAGATGATGATACCCTTCCAGTAGGAGAGTCTTATATGAGGCTAGAGTGCCCAAATTTATATGAAGGGAACTTACTTTAAAGTCTATAATAGAAATATCAGATTGTGAACCTCCATCATGTGTTCTAAGATGGTATCTATAGATATCCATGTTGTGCAGATCTGATGATGACAGTTGGGCTCCTCGGATAGGGCCACGTGTCGTTGATAGATGGTCATGATCCGGGGTTATAGTTCGGGTCGTGGGTCGACCCAACCCGGTTCATTTTTTAACACACGGATCCTTTATGTCTAGTATCATATTAATTAGTGTTATATGTACAAGAGTTGCCTTGTAAGAATGTACAAAGCTGGCTCATATTAATACGGTCCTGGATGAAAGTGTCATACCTCAGGACACTATATTTGTTATATCAGGTATAATTGAAAGAGATAATTACACTAGACCCCCTCACTAATTCATAATTACAACCACACCCCCTCGATTTTTTTTTGGATTACATGGGCACCCCCTGCCAATTTTTCCGGGCAGATTTTTGATGATGTCATCAAGAATCTTTTGTGCTTTCCCTAAAATACCCCTGGACCAACCTGGTCCAACCTGGACCAAATAGTCCAGAAATAGTGATTGCCCAATATACCCCAGGGGGTGTCAATGTAATGTCTACCATTTTTTCAGGGGGTGTCAATGTAATGTTTTGACAATAAAAAAATATGACCGTTGGGGACCTGACCGTTGGGGCTTGGTATAAATACAGCAGTTTTGGCTTGTTTACACCATCTGAAATGTGAGAGTGGCTTCCTCAAGTTAATCCTCAAGCTGCTTCGGAGTGAAATATAGGAAGGAATCGTGTATTAAGTGGAATTGTGGGAGGAAAACTACAATAAATGTTTCTGAATCTGAACAAAATCCGGGGAGGTTATAGTATAGATGTTCGATTCATGGTTTTTCTCATTGGTGCGAGCCATATAACCAAGTTACGGAACATGAGGTCCAAGGCAGCTTCAACTCTCAAAGGAATATGCGCACCACTGAAGAAGCTCCACAAATTAGGCAATTAAATGTGAATGATCCATCGATTAGGCTAATTTATCATTTAATTGCTGTAAATTTGGCCATTCTTGCCATCTACTTATTATGTCAGTTAGTATTATTGTTCAAGTAGTTTATTATTATTGTTCAAGTAGTTGTAAGGGAAAGACATGTAATGGAATGACATTGTAATGGAAAGCAAATTGTTATATAATTGAGTAGCAACTTTTCATTAACTTACACAATTCATAATCCTGACAATTCATCTATCAAATTTGGTTCTAATACACTCCCTGTTCAGAACCAAATATTATATATACTCCCCCCTCCCCCCTTGTTCAGTACCAATCCATACAAGTACACCTACAAATGAACTTAATATGTTGAAGTAAGTGATTACATATACAAAAAATTCAAAGGTATACCTTCTGTTTGTCACTCATGAAGGTCCAAGGCTTGTCTTGTCTGAACCCTCCTAGCATTTCTTCAAGTCCTTGGAAGAAGAAACACCAACTTTCTTTGCATTCTGCCTCTACAACTGCCCATGCAAGAGGGAATAGTCCATTGTTGCCATCTAACCCAATTGCTGCCAACAACACACCTCCATATGGACCCTTCAGATGGCATCCATCAAACCCTAAAAAAGGACTGCAACCTTCCAAGAAACCTTTTTTTAAAGCATCCAAACTAATGAATATTCTCTTAAAACATGGTGTAGCTGCAGCAGATGAAGATCCCCCTCCTCACCTTCATTCTCCAAAGTTGACTGAAGTTTAACCACACTCCCAGGATTGCTTCTTTTTATCATCTCAGCATATTTTGGTAATAATGTATATGCATTTGCATAGCCACCTTCAATCATCTCCATTGCTTTCTTTTTTGCCCTATATATCTTCATGTATGGTGGATTAAGGCTATACTTCTCCAAAAAATGTCTGATGCCCTTTGGTTTCATGTTTGGATTCTCCCTCAACACATTGACTAACTTGCTTGCCATCCAAGCAGATGAAGCCTCCTTTAAACTTGTCACCCTCACACAAGTGTGTTCTTTTGTCAATGTCTTCACTGCATATGTCACACCATCTGCCAATGGAGATGCATGTATTCTCCATGGACAGTTTAGAGCAGCACACTTAACAGTCACCCTCTTTCTCTCATTTTTTACCCTAAACAGTTCAAAGCCCTCTTGAATTGAATATTCTTTCAAAGATTTCCTGAATTTTTGGACATTTGCAAAAATATCACCCACTCTCAAATCCACCTCATCATTATCAAAATCCACATCATTCTGATTGAGGTACTGATCCATGGCATCTAATTCACCCTCCTCATCTGAACTGTCCAAATCATTCAACCCACAGAAGTCATCAGAGCTGTAATCACTCATGACCTTGTCATTGTCTGAGTCCACAATCCTTTCAGAAGGGCCACCCTCATCTCTAGGCTCAGTCTCACCCATAGCTTCAGTTGGCTCATCCTCAGCCTCATCCTCATTCCCACTTTGACTAGACTCACTATCATTTGTCTCAAACACAATGTCACTATCAGATGGCTCAGTGTCAGTATGCTCTTGTTCATCAATCCAATCAGCAACTAAATCATCAACCCCCTGCTCACCCTCACCCCCTTGATGTTCAACCCCCTGCTCATCCTCATCCCCTCCCCCAACACCCAGCTCACCCTGACCCCCTTCACCAACACCCTGCTCAACACCCTTATCCCCTTCACCCTCATCCCCTCCCCCAACACCCTGCCCACCCTGATCCCCTTCACCAATACCCTGCTCAACACCTTGATCCCCTTCACCCTCATCCCCTCCCCCAACACCCAACTCATTATCCAGTTGATCAAGACCAGCAACACCATGCACATTTTCATCAATCCCAGCAGCAGTTTCTATTTGTGCAACTTCATCAACAACATTTTGATCAACACCATCACCAGTTTCCTCATCACCATCAACAGATTTATCTACACTACTCTCCAAGTGAATGACATAGTCATTATTACTCTTATCAACACCTAAGAGGGCTCCACCACATCAATGTCAATCCATATGTGAACTTCTCTAGTACTCCTATTTCTATCAAACATGGAAACTACATCTTCATCACTTCTTATAGGAATCCTTTCTAAGGTGCCTTCAACCTCATAGCTCACATCCATACAAATTGACAGTGAAGAAGACATTAAATAGGATTTGGATATGTCATCTATTAGGTTTTTGTGTGTGTACTACCTTGAATTCACATCAGTTAACATATCCTGCCTACCAAGTATGTGGAGTACAATATCATACTTTCCACGAAATGCCATCTCTGTACAAATACACAAATATACATGTCAATACCATATAACAGTAGAGTTAAACACCAAAAAATTCAAAAAATTGTCTCTGCCCCAAAAAATCCAAAAATTCTGAATCTAGGGTTTCTAATTTTTAACAAAGATAACACTTTTGAGTCAAAATACACATAATATTTACACATTATACGAGTTTTATGGAATATTAGTACAAATTTTTTTTAAAAAAAAAACAAAAAAATTAGGGTTTGTTTTTTGATATCTCACGACATATTGCCAAAATCAGACCCAAAATTTCAAATGCAAGGTGTAAAACACCAACACCAACAACAAATAAAGACTACATTTGCTACTTATCATCATTTTAAGAAAAAACCAAAGAAGGGTTTGGACATACCTTTTTCCGTCTAAAAACGCGACAAAGCCTTCCGAAAAGCGTCTGAGACTGAACGAACGCAAAAGATAGCAACTTTCCGACGATTTCCGCGCGATTTACAGGGCGATTTTGAAGTTGGTATGGTGGGTGGAGTGAAATGGTGTTCTTGGAAGAGAGACAATGCAAATGGGCGCCAAAAATGATCAATCCCGTCTATTATAGAGGGAGGGGTGATTTGGTAATTTACTGTTCATGTATTTTATTTTATTTTAATTCTGAAAAATCAAAGGGCAAACTTGACCTTTTACCTTTTCGGTCAGCCCAAAGTGCCCGAAAGTGGGTCGAGGGGGTGTAGTTGTAATTATGAATTAGTGAGGGGGGTTTTTGTAATTATCCAATTAGTGAGGGGGTGTAAATGTAATTATCCCTAATTGAAAAGGTAGTTCTACACTAGTTCAAATATAGAATCACACCAAATACTGGGTCATTCTAATAGATACGAAGCTGCGTTCAACGGGTACGGTTTGTAGATTCTATCCACTTTTTATGGTTGGATCTATCATAAGATGAATGATTTTCTCCGTCTAACTTACATCGCTCCAATGGATATGACTGAACTGGTAATATTACACTCCTACCATCATAGCATTACATTGGTGATTCTATCATGAACCCGGACAATACACTTTTGGATGGGAGTGGTTGATATGTTTCTTACTACAATACTCATGTTGTCCTGCATCCAAATGATGTTGGATAGACCAATACTAAGCACCAATGGTCTTGATCTAGGATAGAATTTCCCGAGATACACCAAGAATCACTTTATTCTACCTGGTGATGTCAGTGATGCCGTCATCGTATTCACACCAAATATTCTCATTGAGTGTCTAACAATTTATGGTTACTTGCCCAAAAAGAAGACTCATTCCGGGAAATCCTTGTTTTCGAAATCACAAAGGAATAAACAAACATAACAATGAGCAGAAGTTCAAAATAACAAAAGTAGCTTATCAGAATTACATCAAGTCTAATCCTCAAAGTCTAAACCAAGAACATCAGTTTCATCCAGCTAATTGAAAACACATAATCCTACCCAAAACATCATACAAGAACCATAAAAGTTGGCGAAAAACCAAAAACCAAACAAAAATCACGAGCTACGTCCATTCCCACTAGTCGATTGTTTAAAACATCCACAAAACGGGCCCTTCTTACGCCTCCCGCTATTTTTCCTTCCATCATAAACAAAATCCCTCAGAATAACAGTTCTACTCCTCGAGAATTTGTTTCTCCCTTTGTTTTTCTTCTCATCCTCCATTTTCAACAAAATGTACTGAATTTTCTGAAGCTCCAACTCCAACCGGACGATCCTTTCAGACCCTTTTTCTGCCTGCTCATTAACTTTCCTTCTCCATATACCGACAGTCTCTTTCAGCCTCGGTGATGCCATTTTATCAGAAGGGCAATATTCTATGTTTTTCACTAGCTGCCCATTCAAATCCACTAAATTTACTATATTGTCCTCCGCTTCCACCAACTGTTCTCGAATTGTTTCGAAATTAGCCACTTTTCTACTCTTTCTGTTAGTTTCCATTTTCTTTCTCAAGTTTTCCACTGTTGTCTGAAGAATTTCGAGTTTCTTAGCATCCAAGGAGAGTTTCTCGAGGATATTTTCATCATTTACTTCTCTTTTAGGCTCGGTGATTCTTTTCGACAACTCCAATCTATCCACACGCAACTCTTTCTCCACGTCTGAGTCGGTTGAGGGAGGCTCATACACTATGTTCCTTTTTGTCATTTTGCATGACATCCCAAATGAATTGCCATCCTCAGCAGTTTCCCACAGCTCAAGCATTTGATCATCCGCTCCTCCACCGTTACCTCTTTTGAGAATCCCGTTATCATCGAGAGGAATATCTTTCATTAACATTCCGTTTTTTGCTTCAAAGGATTTTGTTTTTATTTTGTGCAATTTTGGAGTATCGTTGAGCTCATTTGGATATGCTTTCTTCCTGCTATGCTCGTGTTTGTCTCTACTACGGTGGGGTTTGAACTGGTCAATCTCGGTTTCTTGTTTTCTGATGGAATTCGATCGTCTCTGCAAAACGGGCTTGTTCATTTCTTCCATCAACCTTCCCACGGACTTAACTCTCGTCTGCAAGTTCTGCAAGCTAAGAAGGGGTTGATCTTCGGAAAGCACTTGAGATGCAATACTTGTAGCACCGTGATTAGCAGCGACTTCCAAGAACTGCAAAGATGTAGAAATTATAAGTATTGTGTTTCTTGCCGGGGATAATAAATTACATGTACATGCAGACCCTCTCACTAATTGGGTAATTACCACGAGCTCCCTAAGATTTTCTAGATGACAACTCGAAAAACAGAGGGTAAAACTGAAATTTTCTACCGACGCAAGGTGAAATTGTAATATGTAATATGTTTTTACTGAATAAGGAAGTTATGGTAATTTCTCAAATGTTGGGGTGTATTGGTAATTAGGGTGGTCTCACAGGGGGTGTGTATGTAATTCACCCTTCTTACTTTTACAAAACACCTCAAAAAGGATTACAATTTCTCCCCTTGTATATATTTTACAAAATACAACACTATGGGCAAATATTACATTTCAATCTTTTTATGTTTCAAAAATTACATTTAACCACTTCAGGGTATTTTGGTCATAAGAAGTACGCCAAATTTTAGACAAGGGCGTTTTGAAAATTCATTAAATTTTTTGAGACGAATGTCAAAATGTGACGATGTTGATGTCAGGGGATAAACGTAATTACACAAATTAATGGATTACGTAATGATAATTTTGAGGTATTATGTGTTGATACACATATTACTGGGGGGGTAAGTGTAATTATCCCAAAATATATGCATAATTACCGAAACTCTTGGGCGGACGGTCACTAAATTGTATGAATTGTGATACACAAATCACAGTATTTTTGGCCCATGTCAAGTTCACCCATCCCTTGAAGCATATTAGCCTCTGACTAAGCATTAGTTAACGAAAAAGGACTATAATAGCTTTATCAACTAGAATTAAACTCGAATAGTAAATAAAATTATTTCAAAAAACTTAAGAAAATAAATGCGATACCAACAAGATGATAAGAGTATTACCTCAAGCTCTTGACTGTGAGCTGCTTTAGTCTTCGTCTGAAGGAGCGCATTATGCTCAAGCAATGTTATATCATCTTGCAGAGAAGCTACAACTGGCTCATATGCACGCAATCGAGAATTCAATCCACTAATTTCATTCTCCATGAAACAAATTTTACCTTTCATTTGTTCAAACTCAGATATTTTCTCATCACGTTCATTTTCAAGAATCTGACATACCCCGGTAAGCTCTTCCACCTTATCTTCAAACAAAACTTCATGAACCGAAGAGACCTGAAGATCAAAGAAAAATGTTGATGCTTCAGCCTTCCATAGTTCAAATTCGTTTCTTGAATTTTGCTCTTTGATTATATTTTTTTCGATTTCTTCACGAAGCAAAATAAGTTCCGACTCCAAATTCTTGTTGACTATATGAAGGCTCTCAATTTCCTTCTTCTGAATGGAATTTTTTTCAGACAGCTGGATAGTGTTCCTTTCGAGATTCTCTCTGATCTGCAATGATTCTTGAAAGTCAATCCTCAGTTCGTCGTCCATTTTAGACAAAATCGAGTTCAAGTTTTCAGCAGCTTCAAGTTTCATTTCTGTATCCGAGAGCTTTGCTTCTGTTTGAATTAAATTCTCTTCGACCTTCAAAATTTCTTCATTCATCTTAACATTATATTCTCTCATTTCTTGCATCTCTCTTTCTAACCCACGGACAAAATCTTTAAGGGCTATATTTTCTGTCGTTTGCAACTCGAGCTTTCCTCTCAACATGCTCATTTCCTTTTCAAGGCTACTATTGACCTCATGCTGTCTGTTCAAATCCTCGAGAAGTAATTTTACTTCTTTAATCTTCTCTGTCCCAAAGCTCTTTAAAACCACAGATTGGTTACTAATTGCCAATAATTCAACTAAAACAACATCATTATACTGATCCACCGCATATTTCTCCTCCTTTAAATCAGAAAATTTCTTAAGCAAATATGTATTTTCTTGATTCACTTGAGAATATGCTTCCTGTAATGCATTATAAGCTTTTTGCAAATCAGCTTGCTCACCCTCAAGTATGGCAAAATCTTTACAACCCTCGTCCACATCTAATTTCAATATCTCGTTTATCTCTATAAGTTCGTCCTTTTCATTTTGGACAGCATAAAGCTTCTCAGCCAAGATTTTTGACTCACTTTCCAAGTATTTCTTCTGTGACTCGATTTCCTTGCCCTTCGACTCCAACTGCTCAAGTAGAGTTAAAAGGACTGAGTTCTCAACCAAAAGTTGCTGCTTTTCATCCTCATTTTTATAAATTGAACATTTCATATCTTCAATATTTCCAACAATACAATGTACAAAATCTTGTTCGTTCTCAATATTACCCTCGGGCCCACAACCCGAACCTGTTTCAAGAACCCTGAAAATTTGGTATATTCCCAACTTTAACCTCTCAATTTCATCCAATAAGAGTTCAGCTTCTACCTGCTGCTCAAGACTTTCACTTTCAAGCTCTGATATAACTTTGTCTGCCAATTTCGACGCCTCGACATGTTTTTGACACTCAATAACGAGAGAGTAATTCTTTTCTTCCATATCTTTCATGAATTTCTGCAAGATGGAAATCTCAAACTGGGCTTCTAGAGCTTTATCAAGTTCCTCTTCAAATTCCTTTTTCTTCCACGTATTTTCTTCTTGCATGAGATGGATCTTGTTTTCAAGCCCCGCCAACCTCGTCTGACTTAAAAGCTGAGAGCTCGTTCGTTCTTGCTTCTCTACACACAACGAAACCTTTAAGTCTTCCACTTGATAGTGCATGGCTTTTTTCTCCTTCTCTAAGTCAGCATATTTTTCTTCCAACCCCGTGAATCGTTTCTCAAGAATTTCGAGTCTCCTCTCCACATGTTCCAACTTAAGAACCAATATATCCCTTTCGGTCAAAAGATCAGATTTTTGGTTCTTGAGAATTTCACAGATATCTTCTAATCCCTTTGATTTTTCTCTCAAACTTTCAAGCTCAACTTTTGACATAGACAACGAATTCTCAAGAATAACATTTTTTTCCAATAACTTGTGCATATTCTCAGTTATGGTCTGTAACTGAGACAGAAGAGAAGCTTTATCCGCCGCAAGAGTGGATTTTTCTCCATGCAGAATTTCGCAAGATTCTTTCAATGCCTTCACATTTTCGCGTGAGTTCTCAAGCTCGCCATTCAATTCTGAAAGGGAGCTTTGAAGAACAACTTTTTTCTTCAAATCTTCTTCCATGTTCTCTAGCTTCTTTGAAATAATTGCTTTCTCATTGCTGCCCTCCTCACATAATTCTCTCAGCCTCGAGTTCTCGTCCTTCAAGCTCTTTACTGAAATCCCTACACATTTTGGGTTCAAACCCGCTGCCTCCACTTCCTCGACTAAAGCCCCGTAACTCCTATTCAAGCCTTTGATTTCCTCTTTTAAGCACAAAATTTCCTGTTGAAGGGAGACACTTAAGCCCATATGGTGCGATACTTCCTTTTCAAGTCTCTCCTTAATATCCCTTAAGCTCAAGATTTCATTTTGCATATTATCCATAGAAACAGCTGAAGACAAGCTCATTTCAGTCAAATTATGATTTTCATCCCTAACCTTCAGAATTTCTTCTTCCAAGACATTTTTCGTAATTTCCATCCCTTTCAGCATTCGAAGCACGTTTTCAAGCTCCACGGTCAGAGCCCTTTGATCATCTCGAGATTGACAATGCAAATTTTGTAGAGTTGCTTCAAGTTGTGCATAGTTTAAGTGCTCGTCCTTTAAACAACTCTCAAGTTTCTCCAACTCCTCTTGTTTCTTCGAAAGTTCTTGGTCTTTCAGCGATATCTTTTTCGCCAAACTATCCGACTCGTCTCGCAGTGATTGATTAGACATCTCCAAGTGAGTATAATTTTCCTCAGCATTCTTCAGTTTAGCGTTTCCAATCAATATTTCATTATTAAGGCGCTCGACGTCCTCTTTCGCTCTAGATAAATCTTTCTCAAGCTTGGAAATGGTTTCCAAGCAACATTTATACTGAAAAGCGGAAGCTTCCTTCTCCATTTTGATATCAGCTAAAGCTTTTTTCAGTTCAAAGACTTCGTTATCAGCACTTTCTGCTTGCTTCTTAAGCAGTCTCGCCTCATCTTCGATAACAGAGATTATATTCTCCAACTCCGATACTCTTCCAAGACACCGCTTGTAATCATCATGCACCGCTTCTTTTTCAAGCTCTAATCTTGAAAGTTCGTCTTTCAAATTTTGAGCATCACATTCTTGTCCCTTCATATCTTCTCTGATTTTAAAAACCATAGCCTCCCATTGAGATATCTTCTCCAAATATTCTTTGTTTTTAACTAATCCAGCATTCTTTTCAGCTTCTAACTGAATAAGGGCTTCCTTCAAAGTTTGGACTTCAATTTCAGCTCTACCAGCTTTTTCATTGAGCTTAATCGAATCCTTTTGTGAATTATCGAGCTTTCCTTCTATTTCACATAGCTTTTCGAGACACCTTTGATACTTAAGGAGGACATCCTCCTTTTCAGCTTTCATATCAGCAAGTGCTTTTTTTAAGCCTTGAACTTCACTCTCAGCTTTTCCAGCTTTTTCGATCTCAAGGAGAAAATTCTCATTATCACGGAACCTTTCTTCTCTATCTTCACCAGATTTTGAATTTTTGGCTTCTTTTCCTTCAAACATCTCGTGCAATTGTTTTAAGCCCATTTTTCTCATGCCCATTTGCGAAACTTCTTTTATTTCTGGCGTGTGAGGCTCTTTTGAAGGGGAATCTTCTAAAAGTTCAAACGGTACTTGGTCGGGAAATGCCTCTGCTATGGTTCGATGGGCATGACGGAGTTCCCCTGTTGCATGATTATATCTTTCAGCTAATGCACGGTAAGCCCGGTAGAACTCCTCCACCAATTTCATCAACTCGGGCCTTTTCTTGTAGTACATCTCGGCCCGTCTTGCGAATGAATCCGCATCTTCTTCAATGAGCTTGATCATGGATTTGACTTTCCCATCCATATCTGTAAATACACCATTTTCATTAGTTTACGCCATAGTTGTAAATTCAGCCATAACAACAAAAATATCACAATCACTAAATTCTATTATTTCGAAAATTTGATAAAACGAAGGATAAATTACATAAAGTGAGTATGCTACTCATGGATAACACCTCGAAGTAGAAATTATCATAATTTCCCTGTCAGTAAAAACATACTACAATTTCACCCTGTCAGTAAAAAGTTGTAGATCTGACAGGGGGTGTCTTAGTAATTTGAAAACCTTCAGAGAGCTCATGGTGATTATACAATAAGTGAGTGTGCATGTAATTATCCCTAAAAAGAAAGAATATACCTGTAAGATTTTCTTGGAGCCATTTTGAGTTCTTTGGGGTGTTGTGGCTATCCCACCACCAAGAGTACAAGCGCCTTGATTCCGAATTTAATAAGGTTGCCATAAATCCAGCAAATAGTAAAAAAGTGACTCCCTTTGACCTCGGAGAAATCAGCTCTTTATACAAGCAAAGCGATGACAGGTCGTGGATCCAGGCCAGTGTGAGAACACTCAGCTAAGTGTGAGAAACTATCCCGGACCTGGATTAAAAGAACGAGATTCAACAAAAATGAAAGAAATATTTCCAAGGTTAGTAAAAGGAAATTTACCTCTTACTAAGATCACTACTCAAACATGAAAGGACAAAAATGTAAAAAATAAACTTAACCAAAACCACTGAAACATAAAAAACGCTTGCTTACACCGGGTGTTCTCCACCAAACGGTGAGGATCATCTCACGTCATCACAATGTGGGTCCCGTTACTAATGTGACATGATCATCACTGTTTGGTGTGAAAACACACAGTATAGTTAAGCATTTCCATAAAACATGGTCTGATATCAATGCCTAATAGCCGATAGGTTAGGAAACAGTTCAAAAAAAAGGGCAAAATACACCCAATGCCTCTTTGAATCGATAGAAGAAGTAAATACAATTTTATAAATACTTCAGACACATACAGCAAATTATACTTAGGAAAGCGTCTATCAGCAGAAAATGATAAGTAAAAGATCAAGGTCATTCATTTCGCCCTTACTTGAACTCGAACAACATTCTACAGACAGTCACCAAAAGCACAAAACTTTATTATCTCGAATCAATTTGACCAATCAATGAAATAAATTCGAGAGTATATTTTTTTTTTTTACTGGGAAGGGGGGGATACCCTACAAAATAACTAGCCCGATAGACCCGGGATGGTAGTCATTCCACGGGACCAAGTGGTCTCAATTTTATCAAGCTCCATACATGGCCTCCTCCGTCTCACTCCTGAGTTCATCCAGAACATCTTCAAATTGTTCGTCTTGTCCATTGAATTTCTTATTAAAGTTATCAATATCAAGATCCTGGGAGATAGAATCAGGTGGTTCTGGTGGGAGAGAATCGGTCAGCACCACATTGTCCATTATGTTATCCGGACCAATCTTAGTGGTTGGGGGTTGACTGGGCAGGTCTACATAGTTGGAGCCAAAATTAAAATCTCCCAATGGACTTAGGGTATTTATTTTTGGCCCGACAGATTTATTGCGAGAGGTGGGGGATTTAAAGATCACTTTACTAGAATTCGAGAGTATCTTTACATGCAAAACTTTTTCAAGTAAATTGCAAAGAATTATTCTTTATAAAGGGCCAAAAGAGAGAAAAGTCGAATGGAAAAAACAAAACAAAAAAAGTAGCATTATTGAGATTTGAAGATTCAACAGATCCATGTCAAAAAAGATAGTTTTATTCATTGAACAGAAATTAAAGATTTTTATTGGCAAATTTTCTTAGAGAAAACACCAAAATCATGAATTTATACAGATTAAAAAGCTCAACGCCAGTCTAAATAAATGAAATCTGGTAGCATTTATAAGCCAAGAAATGTAAGTCTAACATTGCTATTATCAGCTAAGCACACAAAAACCAGTTCCAAAAAAACAAAGAACAAAATATTCAGAAAGAGTGGGCTTAATTAAAATGGAAAATTGCACACAGACCCCTCATTTATTGTGTAATTACTAAAACTCCACCTCACTAACTGAAAATTATCAACACACCCACTCATGTTAAGTATATCATACAATTACACCCCATGTGTATTTAAAATTTCTTACAATTTTACCGCTTTAGACCTTACAAATAGACCCCCTTAAGGGAGTTGTTGGTAATTTCCAATAAGTTAGGGGGGGTTTAGTAATTACACAATAAGTGAGGGGGTCTGTGTGTAATTTTTTCTAACGGTAAGATGAATCTTCAATCACAACCCAGATCAACAACTTTTATAGATGAACAAAAATCCAGTAAGAGAACTTCAAATCAACAAAAATTAACCTAAGCATAACAACATGACATTCATGCAAATGGGCATTCAACAAAACTTCAAAAAAAAATTGAATCTTTGAAAATGGGCCTTCCAGAAAACTTCAAAAAATTGAATCTTTTCACTTCATCAGAAAAAGATAAAAAATTGTAATTTTACAGCTACCCAAGATTAAAAACTTACAAATTAAAACCAAAAAAGCATATTCTTGATCAGCAGCTGTTCTTCTGAAAGCCACCTCAGCTGCTAAATTTTCACATTCACCCCATTTTTCTTCTCTCTCCTCTCTCTCTCTCTCTCTCTCTTCAATGGGGTATCTGCATTTTGCTATGGGGCTATGGTTTTTGGTGGGTGCTGACTACTGTGCCAGTACGACAAACTGTAATAAAAGAAATTCAGTTGAAGAAAGAACTTTTACCTCTCATTATGGAGTATACATATAAATGTGTATGTATATAACCATACAACCATACATAAAATATAGGATTAAAAATGTGGGAAATAAAGATTAGGGTTTAAATTAATTGGGATTCTGAGTACGAGCATGTTTTCTCTGGAGATTTTGATGTTCTTTGTCTTTACTTTATTGGGTATACAAAATGCTCTGTACTCATGACTAGAGCATGAGATGGCTGTGGTGATTGAGAAATTGACTAATCTGTCCTTGGATTGAGATCTAAAAAAGGCTTGTTTTAGTTTCAAACATAATTGACAAGAATTAAAAGCAAAATTAAAAGAAAAGTGGTTTCTCAAGAAAATTATCCTCGTGAATTTATTGCGAGCATTGTGATTGTGCAACATTATAATTGTGCTACTAGGCCGCATTATACTTGTGCGTTTATTGATATCATTATTCTTTGACTAGAGAGTATTGTGATTATGTCGGGACTAACGACCCGACCAATGATGTTTATGTGAGCGTAATCATCTCACAGCCCATCATTGCTGGGACAATGCATTTGTGTTACTATGTGTATAAGGAAATAAAGTTGTGCATCTGCTACTAGTTATAACTTGTAGTCCGATGGTAATTGCTCAATCAATTGATATTTTTTCCCCATTTATTTGGTAATAACCGCTGGCCACGATCACATTGGTACTTAATCTAGTACTTCGCACGCACTGGTGGGAAGTTGTATATAAATGAACGGTCGACTGTTTCGACTTTACAGTCAAATTATAAGCTAGTTCAGTTGAAATGACAGTTGTTACATAGGCACACTAAAGTCTGGTGTCATATAATATTTCAAATTCAAGTCTTTCCTTGCATATAAAAAGGCACCCTCCAACTTCATTCTAAAACATACATTCAGCATAGCATTACATAGCTTTCGAAATTCTCTTGAGAGCTCTAGGCAGTAGCTTTGTTCGTAGACTCTAAGGTATGAAGTAGTTCTACCTCAGAGACGAATCGTTGTATCTTAGGACAGAATTGTCGAGCCCGTACCACCTATAACGGGCCAATATTGTGTTAAGAACAGAGGGTCGTGTCCCTCTCCTGGATTCAATCTTATATTTTTTTTTTAGAAAGATGATTCACTTCCAGTTCTAATTCTAGTGGAACATCCAGTGCAACTTCCAGTTCTATTGTATTTTCCAGAAACAGATTGATAAACAACGATATATTATTTACATCTTCCAGTAGCAGATTCTGGAACTTCCAGTACAATTATCTAGAAATTTCTGTTCATCCCAGAAGCAGATTCAAATAATAATCTAGAACTTCCAATTCAATATTCTGGAAATTCCAGTTTAATCACATTTTCCAAAAGAAGATTGAAGTTACCAACTGCGGACACCGATCCAAAAGGAAGGATGGGGAACGAAAGTTGATAGCCTCGAGAACGTGGGCTTCCCCATGCTCCACGGTTCGCTTAACATTCACATATTCTCTACTATTGGACTTCTACAAAGGCTCCTCACAATCAAGGGAGTAGATGTTGGGGGTACTGGGACCTGAAGTGCTAGGATCATGCTTAACAATTAAGCTCAAAATAGTTAATCAAGCTCGATAGAAGCTGAAACAAGCTTGAGTTATATCTTGTTCAATTAGACTCGATTTCCCTATGTATGACATCCTTCACCAGTGTGCATAATTACTCAAAATTATTAAAATCAATTTTACTATATTATATATTTCATTTGTTTAAATGAAATTTATATAAGTAAAGAGAAATATTCCAAAATACCTGGAAGAAAATGAGAAAGAGAATAATATATCCGGGAATAAATATGTTGAAGTCGGACTTAGGGGGAAATCGACTAAAAAGGGAGTTGACGAGATAGAACTAATAAATTGTTGATGCATGACTTAGTTGAACAAGGTTGAGGTCTCATAAACAAAAGATTATGGGTTCAATTCTCATTAGTGTATGTGTGTTGTTTTTTCTACCTATATGGTAGTTTGTAATAAATGTGGCTTGTAATAATGGTTTGTAATAAAAGTTATTGATAATGTTTACTTGTATTAAATATTAATGTGAAAACTATGGATTAGACCAAAGACACTAAAGGCACCCTTTTAAACTAATAAAGTATACATAAAAATAAAAAGTGAGGAGTCATTGATTTATTAACAAATTCACACGACGAAATTAATTCAAATAATTATTTATAACATTACACATATGATTTAATGCAATGCTCCTACTAGGACCCGATGACAACCACCCTAAGAATAAAATCTTACACTTATTGAACCAAAAAAAAAGAAGGATATTTCTAACAAAACCAAAAAATAAAATAAAAAAATAAAAATTGAACCCATCAATGAGGATGTTTTGTGTTGATTCATAGACAAGTTGATCGAAAATCTACAAGCCCCATATATTTAGACTAATTCAGTTCATAAACTCTTACGACATCTTCTATCAAAAGTTCGACGTAGCGTGGGATACTAGTATTTGTTAGAGTTAATCGAAAAAATAAGTCATCAAACATTAGAATATTTAGTAACTATAGTAAATGAGTTGGATTTTTGGACATAAACTTAAATAATGTGACATGAATTCTTGAATGGAATTAATAAAACAATTGCATTAAAGATTTGAGTTATTTTGTACTTTTGAGTACATCACTAGACAATTGAGATAGCCGACTGGGTGTTAAAATTTGGACTACACGGGTATAAGAACAGAAAATGTGCACCATAGAACATGGAGTACTTAGGTGAACATTGACTTCTGCCTATCTCAATTAATTGTTGCCTTTCTAGTTAGATGATTATTTGCGTTGATTAATCTTTTGAAAACACCTATTCCCGAAAATAAAGAAAGAACTTTTGTAAGCTTTATGTTTGTTTTCATTAGTTTTCACTTTTCTTTGAGGGGGACAAATTCCTTTTAGTTAGGTTTAGGTCGATCGCGGTACGGTTTCGCCGTTTTTTTAATTAATTTCAAACTGAATTATTAAGTGTGGTTTGGAAAAAGTAGAAGCGATCACGGTACGATTTCGCTGTTTTTTAATTAATTTCAAACTGAATTATTAAGTATCGTTTCTAGAAATTAGAATTGGAAATTGTGTTTTGTAAATTAAAATCGATTATGCAGTTCTA
Source organism: Buddleja alternifolia (assembly GCA_019426215.1). Classification (NCBI taxonomy): domain Eukaryota; kingdom Viridiplantae; phylum Streptophyta; class Magnoliopsida; order Lamiales; family Scrophulariaceae; genus Buddleja; species Buddleja alternifolia. The sequence goes on along the minus strand of CM033401.1, from coordinate 37,117,666 downwards.
TGCAATTCAGTGCGTTTTGGCGATTTTTCAAGTGATTTTACTTTATAAAACTAAATGAGCAAACAATGTTTGTCATCTTTTTGTTAAACTAAATAAAAAGATAATAATAATTCATAACTAAAAAAATACTTGTCAGATAATCAAGATTAAAATGCATTAATCATTAAAAAGAACACTAATGTCATTACATATTATTATATAAGAGAATCATACGTTTTAAAAAAAGATTACTAGTATATCACTTTAAATATCGGTATTACACTGAGCATACATATACACTAAAATCTGCTATAGTATATTTTAAAATAATTATAAAGTTAATTATAAAACAATAGATGATCTAACACGACATTGTTATTACAAATAATTGTGAGAATTAAATAGAACAAATGTCATAAATATAATCCATAATAATTTCCCCCCCCCCCAAAAAAAAAAACTCTTTAAGTTTCTATTATATAAAATATTAAACACTTAAAATTATAAAATATTATCACTTTAAAAGTCTCAAACACAAAATTGGATTGAACATATTATTAAGGATTAATTACACTAACCACCCCTCTTATTTAGTGTAGTTACAGTCCAGTCCGCTTAATTTGAGCACATAAAAAATGGCCCCCTCTTATAATAAAACATTACAAGCGTCCCCTTCCATTAAGAAAAAAACTAATAAAATTTGCTGACAGCATCAAAAATATTTTCTAAATTTCCTATTTTTCTTGGTGAATGTAATTTTTTATATTAAAGTGGATGTAATTATAACTTTCAATTTAGATTCAGTGTTAACATCTTGATAATAAAGTACAAATTTGATCTATGCCATTATTTCTTAAAAAATAAAAACATATACCGAGTTTTGGTTTATTTTAGGAGCAATATCATAATTCAATGCAAATACGTCTAAATTAGTAAGTTGCCAAAAATTATGAAATCAATTACTAAATTAAAAATTAAGTTGAAAGAAAAATAAATAAATATATATATATATATAGATTATAATAAAAAATAAAATTTTAAAGGTTATTATGGAAAAATATAAAAATGATTAAAGAAAAGAAATAAAAAAAATAGCGAAAGTTAGTCGTAGGGGGTGAATGTAAACTTTTATTATAAGAGGAGGTGTCTGTTATATGATCCAATAACGCGGAGTATATTGTAATTACACAAAATGAGAAGGGTGTTGATGTAGCTAACCCTTTATATATATATATTCTTTTTAAATAAGGGTAAGATTGACATTATACACTTTCAGTCACTTTTGACGAACGACAGTTAGTCAAAGGGGGGTAAATGTAAGATTTTATTATAATAGAGAGGTGTTTGTTATAAGCCACAAATAAGTGGATTGGACTGTAATTACGCTAAATAAGAGGGGTAGTTAGTTTAATTGACCCTATTATTAATTGTAAAAGATATAACTACATCAATTCAATAACAAATATAATTAAATTACAAATATCTAGAAGTATTACGAGTAAAACCTATTAAAAAGAATAATAAGCTATATGTATAGGCGGCTGTGGTGCAGTGCAATTTTTTTAACACTAGTTTTGACACCAAACCGCATATGGTATTGCGGTTTTGACTTAAATTTGAAACCCAAGTTTGCTAAGAAAATTGACAAAAGCGGTTTCGGACAATTTTTCAAAATCAATGCTCACCCCTAATTAGGTTAAGTTAAACTTAAAATACTATCCCAAAAAAAGGAATTTAATCATCACAACATTTTTTTCCATCAAAAGCACGTTTGGATTTATAGTTTAAGATTATCACAACAGTATCACCAACGCTCCCCAATGAATCAAATACTATAACGTCTATCTTCACCAGCCCAAATGCAATTTATATAAAGTGATGAATTCACGTGCTTCGTGTAAATCAAACTCGTGAAAATTAAGATAAAAAGTTAAAGAACTTACCACTAAATCACTGTTATGTGTTTGCGCCAGACAACAGTACATGATTTTTCATCTAAAGATAGTGCCACTTCCCTGGAACTTACGAGGAAAAAAGAGTGATCAATTTACATTTAAAAAAGAGTTTGATCTACTTAATTGAAAGAAAATAACTAATAATATTACTCGAGCAAAATATAACATAAATGGGATTTTGCACTAAGATTCTTCTCAATAATTTTTCACCGGAAACAATAACGTGTGAATTGATGGGCATATATCAAAAGGTTCTGGGGACTCATTCTCACGTTTGACTTTTTCTATTAAATTAATGAAAATTTAAAAATTAATTTTGTGCGAACCTGAGTGTAAATAGTAATAAAAGTGAATTACATTTATTATGTAACTAGTTATCCACTTTGTGTTCGATAATTGAGTTAAGTCGGTGCATATGTAAAGTTGAAGACGAGATAGATCATCATTTCTTATCAGATGATTCAAACAATATTCGTATTGTGCCTAATACGGCTTAAAATTGGCTCACAAATTTATCGCAATCAACCTGAATTTTCGAATCTAGCTGTGCAGATATTTAATTAAACCTAACTCAAATATAAATAGGTAGAACAATAAGGATTCAATTATTCACAACTTAATTGGCCGTCCTAATTTCAGTACAAAGTGTTTAGTTTCTTCTTTACTCTTTGATTTATTTATTTTTAAAATTTAAAGGTCCTTCCTTTTACGGTTTATTTACTCTAATCAATAGTAATTTTTAAATTATTATCACTGTTTACCCAAACAAAGGAATGAGAAAATTAGAAATGGAATTGTGTTAAAGGGTAAGACTTGGGATTTTGTGGATATTCTTGAAAGTTTATACACCAACATTGTCTCCATTTGTATATTCAAGAAATGAAAATTTCTAACTTAAAATTAATTTGATTATAATACTCAAATATAATTCATAAAATATCCTATGAAAAATCAAAGTCTACATTATAATTTTAGTTCAATGTCATCTCGACATCAAAAAGGCATCAAATTTATGATTGTGCACATGGAAGCTGCAGTTCCGTTTCTAAAATATTTATTTTTCAGGGTCCACTTAGCATGTCCATGATTCAATCACCTTCACTATGATGATTAAAACTACCACTAAATCGATATTAATATTATGTGACATTTGAAAAAGGTTGTTGTAAGTACAAAAAATTCTAGTTCAAATTAATTAGTCATACCTATCAAATTAATCATGATAAATGTGATGATATTTACATTGTGATTGATTAGTAAATCTCACTCATACAAGAAATGGATTCACTTACTATGTAATTTATTTGAGTGAAGTCGAACTCGGTCCAAATCAAAAATTTCAGTATAGAAAATATGGGTTGTAGTTGGGGGCACCCTTTACCTGGGGTCCCGTGGATGATTTCCAGAATCTCACACACACACATATATATATATATATGTATGATGGTGAATCTTACATATGTATATTTATATATGTAGAATAGAGATCACTTGAGATTCCAAGTTTCGAAAGCTATCAAGTATCACAAAAAAATATGGGGACCACAATGAAAGATCAAGAGCACTTTTAGTGTTACATCACTTCCTACAGTCAAAAATAATAATAAAAAAAGATGGAATAGTTCATATAGTTAGCCATTTGGTATTTATCAAGAAGCATACACTATTATTGGCTTTGATGTTGCCCTCCACCACTTTGCACTATGCCTTTGATGTAATTCTCTCTCTCTCTCTCCAATGATATTTGGTGTGCAAATTTAATTTAGATGAGAGAAAATTTTGCGTAGACCTCTTCATTTGGCCTTCTGAACACCACATCTCAGACTTCACAATAAACAAAAATTCTTGTTCTGGACCCATTTTTTTTTCTGATCCTTTAGAAAAAAATTCATTCTCTTCATAAAAAAAAAAGGAGGTAAAACAAATAAAGATTCTTTTTTGATTCATCCCTAAACTTATTCAAGAATTGTTTTTGATCCAATCATATTTAGTCACATCAAACCAATCACAAATATAAAATATGTTAAATCACTTGCTTTATTATTAATTATTAGATCAGGCGAACATAAATTATACAATAAATATAATTCATTGACAACGACGCACATAATTAGCTTAACTTCGATTAGATCAGTTTGGACTATTATCTTCATATGAATTAAGGAGAACTTCATAGAAAAAAAGGAAAGAGAAAGCAAATGAAGTTATTTAGTTTGGTAGTCTAATGGTAGCACACAAGATCCTCTAATGTTCCCTCTACACATAGTTAGTGTTTCAGGTGCCTTTGAACACAAATCAACTTGTAATAGTAGACCTGGTAATGTGTTAACGGCGAATGGCACTATGCAGTCTATTGGGATTGAGGAGACGAGCTTTGCCCAATTGACAATAATTAGAGATAAATCCAAGCATTTCTTGACATAAAGAACTCTCATCATCATGAGATTGTTACACTAATAGCTCTCTCCCTACTTTTATTTATCAAAAACAGGAAAGGATAATTAGTCTGAATATCTAACCTATGTCCAAAGACAAGCTGGAAAGAGCTTAAGCTTGTTGGTTTATCTCTTTGTTTTAAACTAAGTTTAAAAGTGTTAATATTTCGTGGAGAAAAGAAAACCGTACCAAAATAATAACAATATTACGTTCACGAATTATCTATATCATAGATAAGTGATTCTCAGGGAGTCAAATTTCGATGTAAACATGGCCTCCCATTTATAGTGGGAAAAAAAATAATGAACTTTACGTGGATCCCACCACATGAACAATTGTGATTATTTCGAACTCCAAATGCCTTCTAAGAATGACCCATGATAAAATGAGGCAAGATCACATCATCAAATCAACTACCTATGGCAACTTGATTCTCAATAATAATTTGATAAGACTTTTTACACATCAAAATGTAATGTCCTTCACTTCCACCAAGCATTTTGAAGAAGAATAAGAACAAGAAGCACTTTGTCTACAAAATCGAGAGAAATCATTTTGAGAGGAAAGAAAAAGTAGTGTCATTGGGCCTTTACATAAAGGTGTGTGGTAAGAGCCAAATTGTGCTTTTGTTTCTTAGTGTATTGGCATAGACATTATTGTTCCCCTTCTATGCATATAGTTTTGTTGTGTTTTCTCTTGGAAATAATCAAACAAGGTAAGAAAAGAGCCCTTGACAAGCCCCTTTCTCACCATCTAGGTCCTTCTATGCATAGTCATCCCATGTGAATTGTGCATCCTCTTCATACACAAATATTTACATACATAAACATATATATACATAAACTTCATGTGTGTATACATATATCAGTGTGTGTATGTACAAGGAAAAACAATATTAACAACATCACCTTAAGCAAGAGCATCAAAGTTGTGACTTACAATAAGTATTATGTGACAATAATTTTTATTTTGACATGTACATGCTTTCACAAAGTTAATTGCGATAAAAAATTATGTCTCAATTATCATTTTCCACGTTTAGTGACGCATAGTCAAGGATTGTCGTCAAAACTTGTGTTGTACTTAAGTTGCCATTACATATTTTTTTGTTTATGACATCTACCTGTGAAACTTTCATACAATTTTTATTACCATTAATCTTTTTAAAATTAGCATTATGACAAAAAAAAAATAAAAATAGAAGAGGGTTACTATCTATAATTAATAATAATAACTTTAACATTATCAAGTTGACACATGCACAAAGTGTTATGCATAAATAATAATTATAAAAAATTAATATCAAATATATGACGACAATAATGTTGTGATAATATTTCCTGACTATATGTTGTTTTATTATCACTACTAACATCTTTGAATAGTTTTTGGGATTCTTTGAATTGTTACTTATCATTTTTTAGCATGTATTATTTTTTCTTGTAGTGAATTATGAAAATATAACAAGTGTAAAAGGGCATCATTTATGTATTTAGTACGTTTGTGTATGAAGTATAAACACACAAGGCCTATTAATTTTTTTTTTCTTTTCATGTGTACCATTTTGACACTTCAAGAATTTAGAAGACTTCGACACCATATATAATCAACCAATCACAAATTACCTCATCCGAACAAAAATCTAGAAACAAAATAAAACAAGTTTTATTTCGAAAACACAAACAACTATAATACAATCAGGAAGCATAAACCTCAAACATCACAAAACTCAGACAAGATTAACTTACAAAAACTACAATGTAGTAGATAGCAAGATGCTAAAAATAAATAAATAAATAAATAAAATCGACCAAAGAACAAAATTTTACCTCACTGATTATTAGTAAGAGAAGGAAAAGACGGGATGGATCGTAATATCAACTTCCGACTACTCCTCAAACCAGGAGACTTCTCTAAGCCTTGAGGCGGAGAAAAAACTCTCTTTCGGTTAGGAGAAGATGACTTGATTGGAGAACCACTTTTAAGAAACTCGGGCATTTCATCTTCTCCAACATTCTCAAAATGCTTATCGAAATTCGGGGGAGGTTGAAAGAAGCTTGATTGGCCGGCACAATAACCAGAAGATGAAGAGATAGAAGGAAACGATGATCTTGGTGGTTTTTTCTTTGAGGAGAATGGTTGGATCAATTGCCTGGCGGATCAAGAACATTGGTAATAGTAAATCAAACGTGTTTTCTCAAAATGGATATTGAATAGGGTAAAAATTACATAGACAAACCCATGCATTTAGACCCTAATTACAAAAAACACCCACAAAATTTGAGAAGTTATCATAACTTTTCTCGTGCAGTGAAAGCAGATTATAATTTCAGCCCAGTTGGTAAAAGCATATTATAATTTTACCCGTGTTTTTCGAGATGTTAGGATGAGGTGTCTTGGTAGTTTGTGAAACCTCAGGGGCTCGTGGTAATTACACAATAAGTGAGGGGTGTTCATGTAATCATCCATATCAAATAAACCCAACAACTTAATTTTCATTTCAACACATTCCCCGATTGTATCTTTTAAAACTTAACCGGAAAGTAATTTTCAGGAAATGAGAAATGAATGGAATCACAGGGATTTGTATACCTTCCGGCCCTCATAGGTGTTGCAGGAGGTGCAGAATCCATGTTTTGCTCGAGGTCGTTCTGTATAGTGGTTTTCTGGAAACTTCTATCCAGCAGAGTCTTCTCGACCGTATCTGTTTCGTCTTCTTCAAGTTCAGCTTCCATGCCTATTGCACCAGAACCTGAATCGAGATTGCAAAGGAAATTTTCAAAATGCTCTACCAATTCGCACTCATGATATTCTAAAATTGCACCTTTTTTTTTTTGTGTGTTGGGGGGGGGGGGGGGGGGTCGGGGTCGTATGAGGTCACGAGACTCCAGATCTTAAAACAATCACAACTGTTTCATATGATGGAACCCAAGTAGGATCCATACACACAAAGGGTTAAGATTGACTTCAGGGATCTGGAATCCCGATTCTCCCTAAGAATCACCGAGGATTAAGAAAGGTGGCAGTTTTCAGTATCTGTCTTTCTTCATTCAAAGGATACATTCAAATTAAAATCGACGTAAAATTTCAAAAGTTCTATCTGAAATGTAACTCACCATCTTTTCTACCAAACACGTTTCGACAACCTTCACATCTGCAGTTAATGGAGCATCCAACACCGCCCTTTTCAAGAAAAACCAAAATTTCCTCATCAGCCGACTGATATCTTTAAAAAAACAAACCAAACACACAAAATCAAAAAGAAACCTGATAGCATTCACAATATTTCTTGAGACAGCCCGATTTCTTGCAGTTGCATCCTCTTTTATGCCGAGCAGAAGCTGGAGTTTTGCTTGAGTCCTCCTGCAAGAAACAAATTTAAAAATAATATATAAATGAAAATAATTTAGAGGTAATGACATTTATGGTCCCTAAATTATATGTTTTGTCATAGTAGTTCATCATTGTTCAAATTGTCCTTTCCGGACATTTGTACTCTTAGATTTGCTCCACAATGTATGATCACACATAAGGGTGAAGAATGTCAAAAGCTAATATCCCAATAATTTAATATCAGAGAGCAAAAAATAATTCCGAAGTTAAGCTTCTAACCCCAGTTTCTGATAGAGAATCAGAGTTCCTAATCACTTTTGGAGCAAAAGCAAGAGGATTTCTCGATTCAATCTGTTTGCGTGTTGCAAGAACAGTGTCTTCATGGACGGGCTTGTTGAAGCAATCTATACAGGCACACGGCTCCACACAGTAGACACCGGCAGCAAAGCATTCACAATAACTACATATACAAATTTAATAGACGAAATATATTATCACAAATGATAAACGGACAGTAATACATTCTTAGACAATACGGGCACATGAATTACAAAAATAAAGCTATAAGGAGCAGAGGACTTACAGTTTTAAACATTTCGATTTCTTGCAGTTACATCGCTTACAAGATTCCCCCTCCCCGGCTTGTTCCATTCTACGCCTGTGATCCAATTCAAGCAAAAAATTTAAAAGAAAGATCTTGATTATGTAGAGCCAATGATCTCAAGAGTAAATTACATAGAAACCCTTGTGTGAAAACCTTATTTCCAAAAACACCTCGAGGTTTAAAAACTTTCCATAACTTCCCCTATCAATAAAAGCATATTACGATTTCACCTTCTTCAGTAAAAAGTAAATTATAATGTTACCCCTGTTTTCCAAATTGTCTAGATTTGACAGGGGGGTCTTGATAATTTACAAAACTTCAAGGGGCTCATGGTAATTTACTCTATAAGTGAGGAAGTGTGTAGGTTATTATCCCTAATTTCAAATCCATATTAACAAATCTATTAATTTTTTTCTGGAAAACTTTAAATTGCACGTATTTTAAACCTATACTGAGATGTTTTTCAATAACTATTGCTGATTTCAAACCCATCGTATATAGGTGCCATTTCAAATTGAACATACCTCTTCTTCTTTGGACTACTCGGATTAATATCTTCATTTGCCATATACCCGGTCGCCTGGCAAGCGTCATCCATAGTTAGACCACCGTTTTCAACAGTTTCAATTTCTCTTTCCAACGAGGAGACAACCAAAGTATTGCTTAACAATTCTCGGCCAGATGTTGGATGATGGAAATTGGGTGATGGAGTCGGCCCGATAATTAATCTTCCGGAAGACGAAGCATCGTGGTTGACAATTTTGTAGTCCTTAGGTGTTGCTGCTAGAGCATTTAAATGCAAGCCAATGCCGGGTAATTTGCCTTTTTTTGTTGGAACTAGTTGCTGATTGGAGGTAGTATTGCTATCCGGTTGAGGTAACACAGAAGAATCCGAACCTGAGTTGTCCTGCAAATGCTTTCTGTGTGCTCCACCCATCTCAAAAACCAGACGACGCCCTCTCATACCACGATATAAGCCAGAAAGATGCTACAAGAATAAAGAACGGAAATTACATTTTGAAAAAGAAAAAAGATTCCCTTTAGATATATTAATCTAACATATGTGAATTCATGCAAAATCGAAACACATTAGAATAAGTCCTTCATTTGTTACACATATTCACTACAAATGGCAAAGAAAAGCATGTTAAGGCTATGTATGTTTTAATTTTTGATTTTATGCTTTCAACAAAAAACACCTTTTTTCAAATTCCATTGGGTATATATATATATATATATATATATATATGCAATGTCAAAGTTAAAGAAATGCAAAATTGTTACCTCGTTCTCCGTTATCTCACTTCCTTCTCCTGGCTGAGTAGACAAGTCTTCAAGCGCACTTCCCTCCCCAACTTGTTCACCAGAAACCACTGCACCAAGCGAGTGCATGTTCTGCATGGCATTTTTAATACTTGTGTAGAAACTTGTTGCGGGATCAACTGGTTTCTTATAAGACTCTCCATCATTCGGTGATTCAAAAACTAACAAATCCGAAGCATCAGCAATCAAACTCTCCCAATCACTATCGATTTGGCTTAGTCCTTCAAGACCCGTTCCGTTTCTGAATAGAACTTGAGAAGATTCTTCGACAAATGGAACGAGTGCTGAAGAATTGCAAGCATACTCTGGTACATGTTTGACAAATGGAATTACGAGCTTCGAGCAGTCATAAGATGGCTCACCAATCAATTCACCATTAGATGTCCTTGGATCAAGATTTTCTTTCTGTTCGTTCAATTTTTGGGTAGTATCATCTATATTTATCTTACTTGTATCAAATATGCTCGCATCATCAGAAGAAAACTCGGGTTTTGATGGATCTGAAAACTGATGCCTAAAAGGAAAAGGAGATGAAAAAAACAAAATGAAGTTAGCAGGCTCATAATTGAAAATTGAGACCAAGTAAGAGGTAATAATATTTGAAAGGATAGACGAGTTACCTTCGAAGAAATCTAGATTCTCTAAGAGAACTAACATGGGGCGAAGTGAAAACGGATGGAAGAGATGCAAAAGTAAGAGGATTGATTGTCTGAGTTATGTGTGTGGATTTCACTTGCTTGATAGGGGAAAGATTGTTGAGAAAATTGAAGACAGGCGAGTCCTGCATGAAAAAAAGAAAATCGTTAGCATAATTTAAGTATCTAAAGAAATCAACAAACAAACAAACAAACATAAGATTGTGTTCCCAGAACAAATGGATAACATAAATCATGAAAAAAAGATACTTAAGGCATAAATTTGTGAAATTGAAGGGGCGGTAAAATTTGATAAAGGAGCTTAATGTCTCTTTCCCGGTAAGACTGATGAGACGGGAAGGATTACATGCTATGAATTAGTTAAGAAATATTCCCATTGGAACACAAGTATTACATAATTTCCAATCAAACCATCATCAATAAGATTGTGCGAAAAACAAATAGGTCAAATTTGGGAGTCCCCTTGACTCGGAGTCCATAGACAATCGCAACCACCAATGTAGGGTCAGTTATACACGATTAGTTGTGATTGTATTGGGACTTGAAGTTTCAGAAACTCCTAGAAATCACTCGAAAAGAAGAGACTCAGATCTTTACAAAGCAAAGTTTTACTGTAAAATGCTCAACATATTATTAAGACACTACCTCCCAAATTGAACGAGAAACAAAAGATCGTTCGATAAGCTATTGCTAATATGCAAGGAACTTATAATTCAATCTGAATTTTCTAGTTTACGCAGAAAAAGGAAATCTATAAACCAATTTTTACCCAAATCTGGAAATAGCATAAGTTATACATAATCTCTAATAATTTTTACAGAACCTCAGCAAAGAAACACTCACACACCATGAAGCTCCAAAAGAATAATGAAAGGGGACAAAGAAAAGGCCACGAATGTAAAATTAATCAAATAATTCATACTCGTTTCCAATTTCTAGTAATCAGAGAAAACAATTAAATAAAAAAAATAAAGGACACTAATGTATAATTAATCAAATAATTCATACTTGCTTCCAATTCTAGTCATCACAGAAAACAATTCAAGAACAATTAAACAATAAATCTAGTCCAAACCATGTTTGAAAAAACAGACAAATTAACATAAATCCAAATCAATTAACCCCCAAACAATTAAAGAAAAAAACACATTTTTTCAGCAATATTTAAAAAAAAAATCACCAAGAACACATCCATTGACAAAATCACTCAAAACCCACTTCTCATAACAATTTTTATTGGTCAAATTCACCAAAAAATTGCAGAAACATCAACAAAATAAATAAATAAATAAAAATGCAAAACTTTGTGTGTAAATAAAACAAAATCAAACCTCAAATTTGGTAACAGAAGTTGCGATCTGGCTATTCTTGCTCCTCTCTGGTGTATCCACTACTTCTATTACTTCTTTATTTGTATCCATATCTTCACATCACACACACACAGAGAGATACACACACTAAACAGTGTTTTTTTATCCCTCTGAAGAGGAATAATAAACAAAGCGGTCAAAAGAGAAGCGAATAAAAAAATTCAAGAAGAAGCGGGAAGTGAGAGAGTGATGAGTGAGAGAGAAAAGAATGGATTTTTGTGAAGAAATATAGATACAGATACCCCACCATCAACAAAACACACACACAATACACACAGATATATATACAAAGGCGAAAGGGAACAAATGCTAGAAAAAGGGTTTGGTTTGGGAGGGAAAACGAAGAAAAAGAAAAGAGAGACAGTAACGTGTATATATATATATATATATATATAATATACACCCTGGAAATAATAAATATATGCCCTCTAATTTAATTTATTTCCTTTTCAAAAAACAAAATTAATTTATTTCCTCTTCAATAAACAAAATTAATTTATTTCCTCTTCAATAAACAAAATTAATTTATTTCCTAGTTAGCCAACTATAGGATGGATGGCAAAAATTTGGTTTTTCATACATACAATTGGATAATGATTTCTTTTAAAGTTTCGGTGGGAAAAATTGGTAAAGAATGTAAGACCGAGAAATAAATGTCTATGTACACGTAAGGGTAAAATATGAGTATAAAATGAATTATTCGTCAGCGAAAATACAATGTGTTTTTCCTAATATTATTCACTTTTAATCCCTAAAAATAATATTTTGTATGAATCACTAATTAATAACAATTAGTATTTTGATAATTATTAACATTTATAAATTTAATTGTATAATTTGCAATTAATACTTATAATAATTTTAGGACAATAATTTTAACTAAAATATATTTTCCAGTATAGAGTATTATTGCTCAAAATAATACAAAACATGTAAACTATGCATACTAAACAGTTCAACCCAAGATACAAGTATTGTTCGTTAAAGTTAGAATGCACAAGGAAACGAAAATATATCTCAATTATTTAACCACAAAACTATTTTTCCCAACCCCCTTTTAGAGAAATTCTTTTATCACCTTCGCAGTTGTTTCCTTTTTCTTCTGAATTATGTCAACAGAATTTATTTCAGTTCCATGAATTTCTATTAATCAGATTTGATTTATATATTTCAGTTATGATTTTTTGCTGGTTTTTCTTAAAGAGTTCGGTTTTTATCCAGGGAATATCTTGTTGTTTATTATGGAATAGTTTTCATTTAAAAGCAAAATTATTAGTGATTAAATCATTGATTTGACTACTAATGAATTTTCATTAATGCCATTTATCTGTTACTATTTTATTAAACAGTTTTTTGTTGGGCAATTAATAGCGCAAATTTTTATGATATTTTCATTGTTTTTCTCACAAAAAATAACTCGAGCTTCGAAATTACGTATGTTCTAGTTTAGAAAAATTTATGAGCGCAAGAATCGTGTATGCATATTGCTAGTTTACTATAGTGAAAAAAATGATGTCCAATCCAAAAATAAAATGACCTTTCAATTATTCAATAATATGAATAAATTGTTCGGCGTATATATGTGGGAACTTCATATTTTCGTACGATGGAAAATTGCATTTTTTTACTCATAATTTGTTCATGTTTAATTTTGGTTTCATTTGTTATATTTAGTCCCATAACTTTCAAAACGTCTCACGTTTTGTCTCCATCGAAGTTATCATCCAAAATTTAACAGTCAACCTTTTGACCAAATTTTTTAGGGGAGAATTCGTGCATGAATGCACTCACGTATGAATTATATTCAATACCACAATATTTTTATTCAATATTATATGCCACTTTTGCACAAAACCTCCCAAAAAAACATGCTCAAAGGTTGACTAACGGAGTTGACCGTTAAATTTTGGGGAAACTTCGATTGAGACTAAATGTGAGAACTTTTGAAAGTTATATGACTAAATGTGAAAATGAGTTACGAATAGGACCAAAACCAAACTTGGACAAAGTTATGAAACGAAAAATGTTCTTTGTATAATTGTGTTGGATTCATTAGTTTTGGCACACCCATTTTTGTTTGCTCATATAATATGCAACATAATAATGTCTCGAAAATTATAGTTTTAATTATGTTTTTTTTTCTTTTTATGTATATATAATCTATTAATTCTTACTTTTATTATAATTTGTATGATATATATCATGTTTTATATGTTAGTTACAGATATACTTAAGTATATAAATCACAATCATCACAATTATTTATACTAAAAAAATAATTTATATGAGGCAAATTTGATGGTAATGGATTATATAGTAAAGCTTAGAGAGAGGTCAAATTGGATTCGTAATCACTCTGAATCGTTCTTTTACCTCTATCCGTAATCACCCCAAATTTATCTAAGTTTAAGATATTAAAATCGAGACTGATAGCATATTGAGTCAAATCTATATGCACCCTCATAGGTCGGTCAGCAGGTGGACCTTGGACCCGACCCCGCCACATGTTAAAAGTCTAAAATGCCCCTATTAGGATCCGACTACATCATTAATGTTTTGGCGCGCCAGAGAATTTAAAAGAGTAGCCCGTGGACTTTGGACAGTTGGATTCATGCCCAACATGATGGTCCCTCCAACACCTAATAATATATATAACTACGAGAATTTGTTTAATGCATCAACATATTTCTCGTGAAATGGTATTTATTGTATTATCAAGAAAATAAATCGTATTTATTGTCACACCTCTCTCAATTATTATGGATTTATTTTGACATTGTTGAATGGACCTGTCACATTGATTTAGGTAAAGTATGTTTTAAATGTAACGTACAAGATAGTTTCTAGAAATTATAAAATGTATTGGTAGAATATTAAAATCATATTTCTTGAATAATTTATGTTCCAAATAAAAAAGAATTAATTAGTTAATATTATCCGGCATATTCGATTTGTTTAAGATGCTCCCTTAATTTTAAAAGACAAAAAATTTCAAAGAAGATAGAGATTACGATGTAATTGAAAAACATTATTGGAACACATATATAAGAGTCTATTCATGCAACTGTTATATATCTAGACAAGAGAAAATAATCAAATTTTAGACAACAAAACTGTTATACGAGAAACTAGAATTCTCATATGAGAACACATATATCATACCTTCGACAACAGCTACTACACGGCACAAAAATACAAAGGAAAAAGTGAAATCATGCTGGAGAAGAAGAAAAAAGAGTATGTGAGAATAATTACCAAACACTCCATGACCTTTCTATCTTAAGTTGTACCTAATTAATTTTTTGTTTTGTACACAAATTGGGACGATGAGCGTGAATCAAGACCTCGTAACTCATAGATCATGACAATATACCTGACTTGTGATTTGTGCATGCGAACAAACACTATAGAAATTCTAAATCGTCAACCCCATTGAAGTATTTAATTCTAAGTTTAGCAAGTCTATATATATATTGTGATTTAAACGAACGCATTCAACCTAAGCTAACTCAACAATCAAAAAGATCATAGCGGGGACTACTACATAATTTCAAATAGTATTCATTTATTCATCCCAAAATATTTTGCTACAAAATTTGTATAACATTGTACCAAATAAAGAATTGAAAACTATAGAAAAGTACTAGACATGGGCTATCTACGAACTTTTGATTTTTTTCTCCTTCAATCTTTTCACTTTGTCAAAATTTTATTACTAAATAAGGTTACCCCTTTATTCGTGGTCCCTTTGAACCAAGCCCTAGTGTCACGTGACACCTTCATTTTCTTCTCCATAGTACATCAAAAAATCTGTCTTCCACTATATATATATATATATATATATTCAATGTTAAACATACGTGGTTTATACGTACTTTCCCAACTTCCCACATACTCTGCAACTTGAATTTCTTGTGCTACGATAATGTCGTGGTATTGTACGTGACAAGTTATTCATCATAATTCACATTTCTTAACATTAATTGTAGTTTATAAGAGTCACTTTAAGACATTATTAGAAAATTATATCAAGAATTATCTCTCAAAACATTATCATTATTGAAAAAATATCAAAGCGAAAACTTTGATGCTTCGATTTTCTGTCATATTTGAATAATTTTGTAAATCATCAATTAGAGAGTGTTTACATTAAAAACAAACTTATATAAGTAGATTAAAAACAAACTTATATAAGTAGTTTGAAATAAAAGAAGCCCAACAAAGCTCAGGTTTCACTGAATAACATCTCGGGCTCCAAGGAATCGACTAAAAAGACAGGTCCAGAAGGATGAAAATCCCACAAGAAAGAAAGCCCGCCAAGACGAGAGGATTTTGAAAAGGAAGTTGGAGGCAGTTCCCAGCAGTTAAGGACGTGGGATCGCTGAACTGAGATAAATACGAAAAAGGAAAAAGAAAGAAGGGATAGCAGAATCATCGACAACTTCATATTTTTCTTCTTAGGAGTAGCTCTAACTTGGAAATAGTTTTTTAGCGTAAATTAGCGATAGTTTTAGTTTGTAACATTTTGTCAAAGAATTGCTGGGTTTGGCTTCCAAGGCTTGTACCGGCGCTCGTTTGTTTGTAATTTCTTCAGAATCGAAAACTTTCATGGAGGTATAAATTATCTTTTTTTTTCAAATTTGAGTATTTGATAGGTAATTTATATCTTGACTTAAGTTTTCATTCATCACTCTCATATTCGAAATTGTTGAATCATAAAAGCTTGAACCACCTTGTAGCGAATCGAACGTGGAGGTTGAAAGGTAATCTCAAAATATAGGTTATCATGTTGGTTCGGGACGAACATTCAGATTCACCCTAGTCTAGTTTATTTTTAAAACGAAATAGAGAGCATAATTATAAATTTGGCAAAAGTGTTGCCCGATTTGAATTTGTATACGTGTCATCATCCCCAAGAGCAAAAGGTCGAAAACGGCCAACCCGCATAATGTAATATGGGTCACACTTGTCTCAAAAGGTATTTTAGTAAGTTAAATAGGGTATTCGATCTCATTTCAAGAGCTATATATAGTACTTAATTAATTACTAAAGATACAAAAGATGTAAAAATTAGAAGTGGTCTGACAAAGTTTATGTTCATGGATTATTTTATAATCAACTAATCCTTCTGTAAGTCTGTAACTATGATCTGATCTAGAACTGAAAAATGTCTTTAGCAACTAATTAAATATTAAACACATCGAAGTTGACTATAATGCATAATTTTTTTTTTTGGGTTGTAGAGTTTTATTCAGAGTCCAAGGCATAAATGGCCAACTTTGCTGCATATTTTTTATAAAGTGTGACAAATACTTCGGATATCCTCCATTTTAAAATGGTGTTTATCGTGTATTTTATTTTTTAATATGTACTTTATATACATAATTTTTTTATCCTTAAATATAAAAAAGAAGTAAAATTTTACATATATCAAGTGTATATAAAATAAAATACAATATTAAATAATTTTGAATAAAAATAGACAAGAAAATGGGCTTTTTGTCTAACACTGGTCACTTCATGGGAAATGGAGCTAAAAACTACTTTTGTTAGAGAATTTAAACAAACATAAGAAGCTAGTACTGTAATCACCAAATTTTGTCCCATTGCCACTCTTTTCTACTTGTCTAAAATTGAATAAATACGACCTGAAAATATACTAATTGCTTATATAAGTATATCGGTATATGTATCTACTAACGGATACGTAAAGAGAAAATGTCAGGTTGATGTATTTATATTTTCCAAGTTATTTTGGGTATTTATATTTTTGTTAAGATGTTAATAACTAATAGAAGAAGGAAGAAGAAGAAGAAGAATTTCAGGTTGATGTACTAATCTTTTTCCAAGTAATTTTGGGTATTTATATTTTTGTGAATATTTTAATAACTAATAGAAAAATGTCAAAACAACGGCCCCATGCATTTAAACTTTGTACATTACGAATTATAAAAAATTAGTTGAGGTAATAGTATCTTGTCTATTAATTTGAGGTGTTATTATTGTGTAAAAGTGTCGGATACAACCATTATCCATATGTCAAAGTTTTCTAGCCATGTTAGAGTTTCTTTCTTATTGTTTAATTTATTTGAGAAACAAGAGATTTCGTGTCAAACACATACAAAGGTATGTCGTGTTCAACACAGTATCCGATACTATCCGACAAAATACATGATGATTTTAGAAACAATAGTGCTTATAGTCACTCCTTGACAAATGTCCGAGACATTTGAACTGTAACAATATGTCAAACTTTTCTTTTTATTTTAATTTAAGAAGCAAATAATAGTATATTTTTTTTCAATGTCGAGCTATATTGAGACCAATTTCTGCACACCTTCCAAATTTAATGCGAACAACCTTAACATTGTTTTAAGCATATTAAGTTTATTTGATTCGCAGAATTAATCGTTAAGCATATACATAAATCATGGGACACATATATATTATACATATAGCCACTTAGTGTTAGGTCACAAGGTGTAATATAGAATAAATTAGAGGTGCAAACCAACGGGTAGCGTCAATTTTGGGTTGAGTTGAGTTATGTGAATTAATTTATCAAAAAAAAAGAGTTATGTGAATTCTACACAAAAACTCTTTACATCATAAATAGACTAAAATTGAACATAAAGATGAACCTAAACACTAAAGTGGACCCAATATATATTAAGGTATAATTCAGTATAATTAATCTTCAACATGTGTTCAACAAGAAAGCTAAAACATTGTTGGCAATACATCAACAAAAGTCGGCACTGGAGAGCAGGTGAGGGCCTACGAAGAAGTGGCCGGACAAAGTGTGGTGGCCCAAGAGCTGCACCTCCTATGGCCCACTGGCAGTGACGCCCCCAAGAGTGGCAACTCTGATGTATTGCTGCCTCTTGGGGGTTTGTCGAGCCCTAGGGGTGGCAAATCTCCAATGGTATGTCGGGTAGGAGTGGCAACCTCAGGGATGAGAGGCCTCCAGGTGGTAGAGACCCCATAGAGTGGCAACCCCTAGGGTCGCGGTCCATAAGAATGGCAATCCCAAGAGGTGACGTGATACCAGGGTGGTGGCCCCGAGAGGTTGTGTCCTTTCAGGGGTGGCAACTTACGGGTTGTTTGGGTCACGAGGGTATAGACTTCTTCAGAGTGACAGTACTTAGGGATGAGTTGAGCCCCTTGTGGCTTTTTCGAGCCTCTAGGGATGGCGACTTCTGAGTGTGGTTGTCCTGTTGTAGTTATAGATTATAATATATGAAAGTTAACTTTAAGTTTGAAGTCGTTTTTTTTTTTTTAAGGATCCGGAATGAATGTTTTTTTTTTTTTTAATTCCAAAGAGAAGAGGATACCCTAACCACAACTTGCCCGATAGACCCGAGTCATAGGTCGTTATTCTTGGCCAACTCAGAGTCATATTCCACCAAATATAAAAATAGCGAGGGAAATATTGTACTAGAAAACCACACTAGATTTAATTCCCAGGAAAGATTGGAGGCGTCACAACGGTCGCGCTTAAAACCCAACCTCCTCGACAGAATTAACTAGACGAATTTAATAGCACAATATAACACTACAACTATAACTAACAATGACTACTTGAAGAATAGTACAAAATAAAGAACACCAAATTTAACGAGGTTCGGCTAATTTAGCCTACGTCCTCGGACCCCACCAAAATATTTCACTAAAGGACCAAAGTGAAAATATTACAAACTATAGAGGAAGAAAGAAGAAATTGCTAAAAGACTTAGGCAATTTGGGATATCTAAAAGGTGAAGAGGTAGCCCACCTTTATACAAGAATTGAACTCACCACTTTCAATGTTTTCCTATGTGGGATAACAACCAATTCTTTAACCAAATGAAAAATGAGTCATCTTCAACAAATTTCCACCTTGGCGAATTTCAAAATCTTCAATCTCCTCGTCAAACGGGGTCACCAAAATCAATCTTCAAATTTTCCAATGTTCCTTTCCAGGATCATGCATATACCTGCTCACAACCCCCACTGCTTGGAAAATATCAGGCCTCGTACACACCATAGCATACATCAAGCTACCAACAACATTTGCATACGGTACTTTTGACATGTATTCCCGTTCTGCATCAGATTTCGGTGACAAAGCGGCGCTAAGCTTAAAATGAGGAGCAAGCGGAGTACTAACTGGTTTTGACTTTTCATCAATGCCAAAACGCCTCAACATCCTACTCAAATATTGTTTCTGAGTCAAACAAAGCCTCCTCAATTTTCTATCTCTGAAAATCTCCATGCCGAGAATTTTCTTCGCCTCACCTAGATCCTTCATCTCAAACTCCCTTTTCAAATGAGCCTTCAACTTCTCGATTTCTATTAGACTCGGGGGGAAGCTCAACATATCATCAACATACAGAAAAAGATATATGAAGGATCCATCTTGTAGCTTATGCAAATACACACAATGATCGTAGGTGCTTCTTGTGTACCCAATTCCCATCATAAACTTGTCAAATCGCTTGTACCACTGCCTCGGATATTGCTTCAATCCGTACAACGATTTTTGAAGTTTACAAACCAAATTTTCATTTTCAGCAACTTTGAATCCCTCTGGCTGAGTCATATAGATTTCCTCTTCCAAGTCTCCATGTAAAAATGCAGTTTTTACATCCAACTGAACTAGTTCAAAATCCAACTGTGCTACCAAAGCCAACAAAATTCTAATGGAGGAGTGTTTTACAACTGGAGAAAAACACCTCATTATAATCAATGCCCTCCTTCTGAGTAACCTTTGGCCACCAATCTGGCTTTGTAGCGAACATCACCTTGGCTAGGAAATCCATCTTTCTTTGCAAATACCCATTTGCATCCAATTTCCTTCTTTCCCTTCGGGAGACTGGCCAGTTCCCATGTTTGATTCTTATGAAGGGACTGCATTTCTTCACTCATGGCAATCCTCCACTTATCTTTCTCTGGTCCTTTGACTGCTTCAATATAAGTGGTAGGAACATCATCAGCGGCAATTGCAGATGCACAAGCCACAATATCATCAAAGCGAGCAGGCTTTCTGATTGTCCTCTTTGGCTTGCTAGTTGCAATTGATTCAAGTTGATGTGGAAGTTCTTGGGGTTGAACTTCCTCTTCTTCAAAATCTCCTTCTACCGTAGGAGAATGATCAAGAGTTTCTTGATCTGCTGGGACAACAAACTTTTCAAACTCCACCTGTTTGGGAGTACCATCATGCTGTTCTGTATTCACCTTTTCCAACACGGTAGATTCATCAAAGGTGACATCCCTGCTAAAGATTATTTTCTTTGTTTCTGGACACCAAAGACGATAGCCTTTTATACCAGAGGTGATCCCCATGAACATAGCTTTCTTTGCTCTAGGATCCAACTTTGATTCCTTAACATGATAATATGCAGCGGAACCAAACACATGTAAGGAATCATAATCAGCAGCAGGCTTTCCAAACCATTTTTCAAATGGTGTTTTTCCATCAATAGCAGTAGATGGTAGACGATTAACGAGATGACACGCATATGTCACAGCCTCAACCCAAAATTCTTTACCCAACCCAGCATTGGATAACAAACACCGAACTTTCTCCAGCAAAGTCCGATTCATGCGTTCTGCCACTCCGTTCTGTTGTGGTGTATGTCTGACAGTGAAGTGTCTGACAATGCCTTCATCCTCACAAAATTTCTGAAATGGACCACTCCTAAATTCTCCACCATTGTCTGTACGGAGACGTTTGACCTTTTTATCAGTCTGAGTTTCCACCATCTTTTTCCAATTGAGGAATACCTCAAACATTTTATCCTTCGTCTTCATTGTATACACCCAAACTCTCCGGGAAAAATCATCAACAAAGGTTACAAAATAGTGTTTCCCTCCCAAAGAACTCGTTTTTGAGGGACCCCATACATCCGAATGAACATAATCCAAGATACCCTCAGTATTATGGATTGCTGTTCCAAATTTAACCCTTGTTTGTTTCCCACGAACACAATGTTCACAAAACTCCAATTTGAAGTATTTCACTCCTTTCAACAATCCTTGATGTATGAGGAGATTCAAGGATTTTCCACCTGCATGTCCCAAGCGCATATGCCATTGTCTAACTGCTTCTGAATTCCGATCATCAACAGTAACTGCTGCTACTGCACCCACAACTGTACCACCCATGTAGTGATACGTATTGTTGTTCTTCCGAATTCCCTTCACTACCACGAGTGCACCAGAGATGATCTTCATCACCCCATCCTTAGCTCTTACTTCAAAACCTTTCGATTCTAAAGTTCCAACGGAAATAAGGTTTTTCCTCACTTCTGGTGCATACCGAACACCCTTTAGGGTTATGATTGATCCATCGTGATTCTTCAAGCGAACTGAACCAATCCCAAGTGTAGTAAGAAGAGCTTCATTTGCTGTGAAGACAACGTCATTTTGTTCTTTGAAATCAAAGAACCAATCCAAATGTGGTGTCATATGATGACTACATGCTGAATCCAACATCCATACTTCAGAAGCACCGCTGGATGATGTCGCCAATGAGAAGTCCGATTCGGCATCATCATACGCGGTTACATTTGATTCCGCCACGGTCTTAGAATTGCCCTTAGTTGTCAGCTTTGGGCAATCTCTCTTCCAGTGTCCTGTTTCTCGACAGTAGGCACACTCGTCTTTGCTTAGTTTATGCCTGGACTTGGATCTCCCTTTCTTTCCTTTGTTTTTGTTTTGTGAACGACCTCTGACGAACAAAACCTCTGCATCTCCGCCTGAACTAACTTGCTTGTCCTTCTTTCTCAGTTCATAACTGTACAGGGCAGCACAAACTTCGCTAAGAGATACAGCAGCCTTCCCGTGAAGTAGAGTGGTTTCAAGAAACTCAAACTCCTCAGGAAGGGATCCCAGCAACATCAGAGCCAAATCCTCGTCTTTAAAAGTCTCATCCAAATTTATCAAATCGGTAACCAGTTGATTAAAACTGGTAATCTGACTATTCATAGTGGAAACCGAAACAAATGTGAAGCGAAAGAGCTGCTTCTTCAAATGGAGCTTATTCTGACAACTTTTCTTCAGAAACTTTTCCTCCAGTGCCATCCACAATTTATATGCCGAGTTTTCTTTTGAAAACGCATATCTCTGCTCTCTGGATAGACACGAACGAATTGTTCCACATGCCAACCGATTCATCATACTCCAATCTTTTTCCTTTATATCATTTGGTTTCTTCTCTTCAATAGCTAAGTATAGACCTTGTTGAAAGAGTGCGTCTACAACTTCGCTTTGCCACATACCAAAATGGCCTGTGCCATCAAAAGACTCCACTGCCAATCGCGTATTCGCCATAGTGGTTCTCGCCCAAATGGACGACGACGATGCTTTTGAGGTGTCTTCCATTTTTGGTTACAAATTATTCTTCAAGAGCCCTCCAAATGCGAAAGCCAAATAGCCTGAGAAAACTTTTCTGATGTGGAAGATCAGATTAAACTGCGACCACAGAGCATACTCAGAATACCCGAGCTCTGATACCACTTGTTGTGGAACTCAGAGTCATATTCCACCAAATATAGAAATAGCGAGGGAAATATTGTACTAGAAAACCACACTAGATTTAATTCCCAGGAAAGATTGGAGGCGTCACAACGGTCGCGCTTAAAACCCAACCTCCTCGACAGAATTAACTAGACGAATTTAATAGCTCAATATAACACTACAACTATAACTAACAATGGCTACTTGAAGAATAGCACAAAATAAAGAACACCAAATTTAACGAGGTTCGGCTAATTTAGCCTACGTCCTCGGACCCCACCAAAATATTTCACTAAAGGACTAAAGTAAAAATATTACAAACTATAGAGGAAGAAAGAAGAAATTGCTAAAAGACTTAGGCAATTTGGGATATCTAAAAGGTGAAGAGGTAGCCCACCTTTATACAAGAATTGAACTCATCACTTTCAATGTTTTCCTATGTGGGATAACAACCAATTCTTTAACCAAATGAAAAATGAGCCATCTTCAACAATTCTTGGCCAACAAGTGCATATATTATCCAATTCTAGTAAATGGTTACAAACCCAATTAGGGTGGTGGAGCGTGACGAGGTCCTGGTACAAGCTCAATTTTGCTAACGAGTCGGCTACTTGATTAGCTTCTTTTAAAACATGATTTGTGCATACCCGCCAGGGGTACATGAGAATGTCTTGAATGCGAGAAATGATACCCCGATGTCCATGTGTACGTGTGGCTTTTTCGACAACATCTTTCCCAATCCAAGGCCTGGGATGAATTGTTTGTCGATTTATGAAGAACATAATAATAAATTAAGGAGGATCAATATTGGACCCAATTAGAATCCAACTTGAACCCACTCACCTAGGTCCAACGATACAATTTAAGACGACCTAATTTGAATCCAACCCAACCCGAAACTATTAGGTTGAGTTGCACAGCCAACCTATCTAGCCACCCACTAATTCATTACTTCCTGATTTTTAGGGCAGATTGTTTTCCTTTTATTTATTGATCGGGTATCCTTTCATTAATTTCTTCCTTTTCCTTTGGCAGTAGTAATCAGTTTTGAGTGAATTTACTTCGTCCCCCTCAATTATATGGGTAGTTTCACTTTGCCCCTATAAACTATGGAAATATGCAACTTATCCCAGTTGAAGAATGTAATTTGTTTGTTTCAAATTTTCCCTCTTTTCAAGATAGTTATTAAAATATTAAAAAAAATTAAATTTTATTTTCACTTAATAATATAAAAACAACGTAAATAGACCAATTTACAATGACATAGTCGAACTTTATAGTTAGATTACTAGTAAAAAATTAAACTTTTATGTGAAATTTCAATTTTGTTCTTAATTATTATAAATAAATGCGAAATGATTAGTTTTTCCTAAAGAAACTCATTTTAAACAAAAAGATACTTATACCCAAGATTAGATAATGTGGATAGGTAGGAAATGTCACAAATCTCTCTGAAAAATTCAAAATAATTCATGAGTAAAAACACGTCTTCTTAAAAATTAGCTCGAAGAGACCAGACATGGTAATGTTTACTAAAAGCATGTGGTTTTACAAAGTTGTTGCAATGTCTTCTTACATATTAGTTCGAAGAGATCAGCCATGGTAATGTTTACTAAAAGCACGTGTTTTTACAAAATTGTTGCAGAGCATGTACAGTGGTTGATGCCTATATATTGACGATATGTCAATGAAGTTGGTAATCACCCCACATTTTCTTCTCAAAATTTATTGTTATACTTATTCCTTTCACAACGTTTCTTCATTATTCAAATGATAGTTGCCTATCAGTCCATCACACGGACTTTTGACTATTGATTGCTTTAAAACTATTATTATTCAAGAATAAAATTAATATATTAAATTAAAGTAAGTTCTTAAGTAGTAAAAAAATAGTTGTTCTATATATATAATAAAGTGAAAACAATAATTCGAAAATACACATTTTCATAACATTATATGGGTCAAAGTGACACAAACTATATAATTAAGGGGTCAAAGTGAAGTTCACCAATTAATTTTCTTTGTTTTCATTTTCATGGCTGTATAAATATTTTACAGTGCATGGGTTCTCTGACTGAGACTATATATATATATATACAAATTTGCATACACCTCGACTTACATTTATCTGTATACATCATAACGGCTACTTTTCATGGTTTAAGGAGTTGTGTTATCTAAATTATTCAAGACCATAATTTTCATTTATTTTTTTGCTGGATTTTTTGGGCTTTTGTTTAGTTGGTTTCACTTGCTGCAGAGAAAAAAAAAATAGATACGAATAATGAACTACAACAACGACAAGTAAGTTATTTGAACCTTAATTTTTGCTTTCATTATTATTTTTTTCTAGAATAATGGGTCGGATTTTGTTTGCTTTTCTTGTGGATTTTATTATTATTGTTTTTGTGAATTTGTACTTCAAATGCTGCTCTTTTCTTGAAGGGTAAAATAATATTTGGTGGGTTTTATTAAATTGGAAATGCTTATTGATGATATTGGTTATGCTTGATTTTTGTTATATTTTGTGGGTTTATTTTTATTTTGCTTTAATCATTTGAGGAAATTGATCTGATGGTGTGGATTGTGTATGTTTTCATTGTTCATTGTATATTTTTTTCCTTTTAATTTCAATTTCATTTGCACATATCATTTTCATCCATGGCTCAGTAGGGCTGAAAGATGAACCAACGTCGAGATGGCTTGATAAAAACTCATTTGAGCTCGATTTGTTAACACACAAACCAAGCTTTAACAACCTTTGTGTGTTCGATAAGTATGAAGCTTGACTCGATTAGTAAAACATGATAAATTCTATGCAAAAGAATCAAGCTACTCGAGCTCGACTTGTATTCGGCTCGATTAAAGCTCGCTTGAGCTCGATTCGATTAACAATCAACCAAGCTCAAACACCAATTCTGAAGCTCAATAATAATTCAAACAAGATTGATCAACACCTTGTTCAACTCACTGGACTTGTTTACAGCCTATCGCTCATAGTCTAAAAGAGCAGTTTAACATTTCTGCTTTAAATGTCTATTAAGTATCTGTTTCTAGTAATGATTTTGGATCTTTTTTCTTATTGAAGATTTGTTAGTCATTATGTCTTTTGCTTGCAACTGTATTCCTTAGCTTTTACGTAGTAATCTGCTGCATTTTGATTATTTTCCACAAACATGAATTGAACCATCATTTTCAAAACTTAGAGCATGATTTTCTTGGATTGTACCATATTTGTGTTCTTGAGAGTTTAACTGTTTTTTTTTCTTCCTTTTTTTGTTGGTGTTTCTACGTCTCGTTACTCTTGAGAACTTTTATGTTTTTGAATTTACAACAGTGGATTGTGGGATTGGCAAAGTCAGGATTATGGTCGTGAAGATAACACCAGCATAGGTAAGTCTTAGTCTTGTGTAAATTCTATGTTAACGGGGTGCAAAGCTCATGGTACAGTCGTAGCTGTTGTTTTGACACTGATCTTGATATGATCCAACTGTGAAAAGTGGACTAGAAGTGTCGGACCATGTTGTATTTGACCTAGCATTGATGTTAACTAGTCTTACTATGCTTTGGTAGAGATATCTAAATGCTTGCTAAGTGGAGTGAACCAAAGCGAAGATGATATCTCTTATACTTTCGATGATGGAACTACCCCTGTCAAGGCTTGTGGAGATTTAACTCACCGTGTAAACAACCATGGTAGGATGTTACTGTCTATGCATATATTATTATTATTATCATTCCAAAGTTTTCTAATTGCAATTATAATTTGATCTCGACTTTTGGTAGCAAAAGCTAGAATTAAAACGCTATTCTTAAAACCGAACAAGTTGCTCAAGAGTATTATAGTACTTATGTTATTTTTGCACGTTCTTGGTTCATTATATGCTTGTCAAATGCTTTACGTGGAGAATGTACTTGCATAGGCCTTGTATCCAGTAAAACTCTATGGTTGTGTTTGGATTGAAGGATTTAAAATTCATCAATAAATCCATTGAGCTTATCTTGATAATTTTTAGTTAACACGGACTTCAAATCTCTTGAACTTATTTCGAGCTTTTCTTCAATCTTTGTGGTGAATTTCAAATCCACCTAATTTAGATCATTTCAAGTCTTCCTCCAAACCCGTCAATTCAAACACAATTTGAAGCTTTTGTTCTTAACACAATGCAACTTACATGTGATCTTATTAAACAAACTGCAGAGGTTACGGGGAAAGAATTGGAGCAATATAGGGAGCCCTCCTCTCAGTTAAAAAGACGGCGAATGCTGCAATTTGAGTCTGAAGTTTTGGATGCACCTCTTTGCAGTGACGAGGCGTTTTTAAGATCCAAGGTCTATGCCAAATCATGCTCCTTTTGTAAAATTACCTTCAATTTACATGCTTGCTCTATACTTTTATCTATATTAGAACTCTTGACAGTACCAAAATCTTCTTCATTTTTCCCCATGTTTTTAGGAGACACAAGATTCTCTTGAAGATGCTATATCTGAAATGTCACAATGGGTTGCTGGATTCACAGGTTCGTTTCTTGCACATTTTTGCATGGAGATAAATGGAGAAATTGTACGTAATTGTTGGTGACAACTCTCTTGGTGGTTATAGAAGGCACGTCAGGTACCAGTAACGAGTGTTTGGACCCATCATCTGAAGGGTGGATTGCAAATTGCTTTAGCGACGAGATGCATTTCTGCAACGAAGATTTGTATGTTTTGCTTAATTCTTAATTTTTTCGATTTTTACTGAAATAATAATTCTGACTAGCTTTTCGTGTATGCAGTAGTAGTGTGTCTGCAGCATCTGATGTTCAAATCGACATTACTGGTAATGTAACATATTTATGGTTATTGACTATTACTTATCATTTTTAGTTCTATTGCTTTGTTTTTTCGCCTCTTCTCCTCAATCTTAAGCACTATTATCTGTTCTTGCAGAGCTTTGCAACACCCCTAGTGAATACAATGCTAATGCAGTCAAAAAACATCTTGTTCAGACTCGTCGAAATATTGTTTTCAAAGGTAATTGTTCTTTCTTCCTCCGATTTTTGGGGTTAATTACTATAATCACTGCAATGCATAAGTCTTGGAATTCTTCTTGATAATTTCGTGCGAACAAACCGAGTTGAGTGGAACAATTTTTTATGCAAGCTCGTTTGAGTCTTTTTCAGAACTAAGAAGTTATGTTTGAGCTTGGTTAATTGTTAGTGGGATAGAGTTCGAGCTTTAATCTAGTCGAAAATGAGTTGGCTCGAGTAGCTTGATCCTTTTGTTCTATCTTATCATTTTTTAACTAATCGATTCAAGTTCGAAGTGAGTTTCACATCTTATCAAATGAAAAAGGTGATCAACCCTGGTTTGCCATGTTTAACAAACCAAACATACCTGAGCTTTTAGCGATGGATCTTGTGCGGCATATCGAGCAGTTTAATTTGTTTTTCAGCACCAGTGACATCCAACTTATTACATCACTTCAGTAATATGGATGGGTGGTTGTTTATTGACCGATAAAAATAACACAAATGTTGCATGGACTACAAATGCACAATGTAGTATTTTAAGTAAAACTAGGTGCACAACTCATTGTGTGTTTTATGTGTCTATTTCTATCGCGCATTGTATGGGGACCACTTATTTCTCATTTTGCTATATGATTGAGATAAACGCTAAGAGCATTGCTCGGTGTTATAGAGAATGTCATCTACTTTGACGCTGACCTTATTTTGTAAATTGAATCATTTTCACGAGCTCCAGCTTTCGGAGTCTCAAGACAATCACAACTATGCTATCTGGTGGGATAAGTATGCCACCATTCATGGACGGTTGTACTCTGAGACTCCAAGTACCGGGAGCTCCTAAGAATCACTCTGGTGGATTTTAAACATTCCTTGTTCTTTTCTTTTTAACTTCTCAGGTAGGAAATCATACATGCGCCCGCCTCCTAAATTATCCTCGTCCGTCGTGTTTCCATTTGCCTTCATCAAACCATGTGGCGCACACGGGGATACAACTCTAAAGGATATAAATCAAAGGATACATAATCCACCAAAATCAAGACAAGACGAAGAGGACGACCTTTCGGTTTCTTATCCCACATCAGCATTTTCTGGGAAACCCGTGGTCGGGAAAACCAAAATTCGCACCGAAGGCGGAAAAGGCAGCATTACTATCATGAGGACCAAAGGGTAAGTGGTAAATACATTTCAGGTCATTTCCAAATGCTTTTTTTTTCCCAGGTGATCTGTTTTCGCATATGAAACGAACGATTTAGTAGTATTTAAGGATCGTGACCTCTAGTGATCCTTGTATTTTTCTCCCCATGAATTAGTAGCATTCGAGGATCGTGATTGATCCTCGTAGTTTTTCCTTGTCTCGATAGAGGAAAACTACATTGGTGTTGTGTAATTTTGACGTTTCTTGTTTCTTGAGTTGTTTCGTACCGTAGTATCGAGTACTTGTGTTCGGACTTGAATCTTGATTGTCTTTAGAAGGGTTAATTATATTAACTTACATGTTATCTGATTTTATGTAATTACAACTCAACCAGTGTATTTTGAATCCTAACAGACAACCCCGACACTCCTTTTCATGAGAAAAATCTTATTACTGCTGCTTTCCATTAAAAAATTAATGGAATTTGCTGAAGTCACCATCAACAAATTTTTTTGTATTTCAATTTGCGCTTCCCCTGTACCATAAAAAAATAATACATTAATGATAAAATGTCAAGTGACAATGAAAAAATTGTCACTAATTGTAAATTTTTAGTGACGAGATTTTTTGTTTTGTCACAATAATATGTTTTACATATTTGATAGTGACAAGATTTGTATAGAAGTTGTCACTCTTGATACTTAGTGACAAGGAATTTGTTGTCACTATTGACAATTAGTGACACACTTTTAGTGATAACTTAGTGACAACAATTAGTGTTGTCACTCTATTTGTGTTGTCACTATACATGTATCACTAATTGTCAACAGTGACAATTTTAAAGAAATTTTTGTCACAAAAAAAATTCTTTTTGTGACAATGCAAAAATTATTGTCACTCATTATATATATTTAGTGATAATTTTAACATTGTCACTTTCAATTTTATCACTAATATTACTTTTTGTTGTAGTGCTATTTAACTATTTATTTTTTTGTTTTACCTGCACGGGTGAATGTAATTATTTAAATTAAAAAGGATATAATTATTACTTTCAATTTTTTAAATGCATGATTTTGTAAAGATCTTGTCAATATAATGAAGTGAAAAATTGGAATTTACGCTAAGTCAATTTAAATAAATTTGACTAAGCAAATAGGGGTGTGCACTAAGTAATACCGTATTAGAGGTGTGCCAAAATAGCACACCGAATGCCATGCAGCGCATGCTGGAAATCTCGATTCGATTAAATTGTTTTACAAAATTCTATAGGATTTTCATTTAGGCGAATTGATAAATAATTTCTTAAAAGAAGAAAAGAAAAATTAATTAGTTCAATTTATCAAAATAACAATGAAAAATATAACATAAATAGAAATAATGCAATTTTGTATTTGGTTCGGTAGTGTACAGCGAACAAGCCCCAGTAAGCCAAAACCCATATTGAATTGGATACTAAGTTTCTTAGAAATTAAAATAAAAACAAATACCAAACTGGAAAATAGGAGCAATATCATAATTTAATTCAATAAAACTTAAATATGTTAGTAAATTACCAAGAAATATTGAATAAATAGTAAATCAATATAAATTGGGAGAAAACAAAAGGTATATACACTATCATATATATGTAATAATATAAAAAAAATGTTA
Source organism: Buddleja alternifolia (assembly GCA_019426215.1). Lineage (NCBI taxonomy): Eukaryota > Viridiplantae > Streptophyta > Magnoliopsida > Lamiales > Scrophulariaceae > Buddleja > Buddleja alternifolia. The sequence continues at coordinate 37,086,711 of CM033401.1, read as the reverse complement.
TATATTATCACTATAAAGTTGGCTATATATTGATCTTGGATGAAGTTTTAAGATACACTAAATCTTAAAAGAAACCATCTATTCTTGAGAAAGAAAATGATTGGTTGAATCTTTGATGGATTCTTGCATTACACGATTTAGTAGAAGTCTAGAAGATCTAGCAGTTAGTTGGCAAATATGAGATGAGGATCTTCTATTACACATACGTATTATACTTCCTGTTACATGTACAAACGTGTGGCAAGTGTATATAAGGGCGGGTAGGATATGTGGAGAGAGAAATTTCTGATTTTTATCCACATTACATAATTTTCTCTTTTCACATTCTAACCGCCCATGTGTACACTTGTCACACATCGATGCATATAATATGAAGTATAACACTAGATGTGTAACAAAAGATTTGAATTGGTTAATTAGAGGGACGAGTTAAACAACAAACCCCATTCGTAACGCGAACAAGGGGAATCTTTTGACCAAAAGTTTCGAGAACTCTTTTTACGAGAATTTCCAAAATATAAAATGAAAATAAATACACTTAAAATTTTTGTGTCAACACGATGATATTTCAAAATATAATACTATATGACTTTTTTTTTTCTAGAAGAATTTGACAATCCCACGAGCAAAGGCATATTATCCTGAAGATAAATTTCTCAAAAAACATTTGACAACTATAGGTTGCTATAAGTCCCGACTAGATTTAAACAAACTAAAGTTTAGTCAAATTATAAGATAACGGGATAACCGTATCATTCATTCTTTTATTAAAATTATTTGCAGCTCTGTTTCAAGACACGAGATATTGATTATGTACAGTAAAATAAGTATTATATCTTTGATTATTACATAATGTGCTACTTAAAATATGCAAAATTAAAAGAGTTGATTCAATTTTGATGATTCTCATTGGGAAAATTCCTTTTTATACATATTATATCATATTAATTTAGTTTAAAAAATAATAATAGCTAATTGGTAATCTTAATTAAGAGAATATAAAAAATAAAACAATTAATAATTTCTAGGAGAGGTAGTCATAGAGAAGTTATTTTTCTATATGAATAATTTAAATTATATTGATAACTACCTTATCTTGAATTTTAAAATTTAACTATGTTCAGATAATAAAATGATAACTATATATTTATCCTGTTAGATGAATTTAATTAGTTTATTTATATTATATAATTATATTGATAACTTAAGTGCATGAAAGATTGACAATTATATTTATCCTACCATTATTTAAAACAAATAAATAAATTAAATCCTTTCCAAACTCAAATTCTTGATCCTAATCCCAACGTAAATAGTACTCTTTTTTGTGCCAGTAGTAGACCGAGTTCTAATTGAAATATCTTTCCAGGGTCATATATATAACTATATATACTTCAATGTTTTTATGCTCTCCAATATAAAACTCACTCTCGATTCAGCTATAAACTCTCTCTCTATATTCATCAGCTTGAAGATTAAAGCTTCTCTTCTCACCATGGAAAGAAATATTAGCAGCAAAGATATGATATTTCGCGCTGATAAAATCGATTTGAAAAACTTAGATGTGCAACTTGAGAGACATTGGAGTAAAGTGTTATCAAAAGATTTTAAAAATCAGAATAAATCTAGAGAACTATGGGAGATCGATCCTTCGAAACTCGAAATTCGAGATCTTGTTGCTCAAGGCCAATATGGAATGGTTTATCAGGGTAGTTATGATGCTCAAGATGTTGCTGGTAACTATAACTCCCCCCTCCTTTTTACTATAATTAGTTATGTTTGATATGATTGAATTATTTGGAATTAATTTTACAAATATGGAGTTCTTATTTAAACTGTGATATTAATTGTGTTTCTCAGTGAAGCTGTTGGATTGGGGAGAAGATGGCATATCAAGCGCTAACACGTCTACTCTTCGAGCATCGTTTAAACAAGAAGTCGCCGTTTGGCACATTCTTGACCATCCAAATATTACGAAAGTAAATATCGAAATTCATCTTAACCTAATTTTCACTTTTATCTTCTTTTGACAAAAAGCCATCAAGATTGTGCACACACATGCATGTACTGGAATTTTTAAGGAGGTCTCGAGAATTAGACTCAGATAAGGACAATCACAATCATGATGTTTGTCCTCGGACTCCAAATCCCGAGACTCCCTAACAACCATTCATCATACTAATTAGCTTAAGGTTATGGTTTACTTTATGCTCATAATTATTATTCTTGTTACAGTTTATTGGTGCTTCAATGGGGACGTCGCAATTAAAAATTCCTTCAAAAAACCCTTCCGAGGGTTACACGAGCCTCCCTTCAAGGGCTTGTTGCGTTGTGGTGGAGTATCTCTCCGGAGGGACTTTGAAGAACTTCTTGTACGAGAATAGGACGAAGAAGCTTCCCTTTAAAATTGTGACTCAACTTGCGTTGGACTTAGCCCGAGGGTAAATTTGTCATTCACTTTTCTTTGTAGTTGCGAATATTTGTTAGTGAACATATAACTTTATCTCGTAACGGGGTTTGCAGATTGAGCTATCTCCATTCAAACAAGATCGTGCATCGTGATGTCAAAGCTGCGAACATGTTGTTGGATTGTAATGGAAACTTGAAAATCGCTCATTTTGGTGTCGCTCGTGTTGAGGCACAAAATCCTCAGGACATGACCGGTGAAACGGGAACCCATGGCTATATGGCCCCTGAGGTATTCATCTCAAACAACTTATTGAAATATTGTAATATGGAAACTCATAATGTACTGGCATAAATATAAAGATTAGGATCTTTTGTTATATATATTATATATATATGTATTATTCTTAAGGAGTTTAGAGACTCGGGGGTTCAGTGAGTTCATGTGGTGGACCCAAAGTGACCTGGAGTCTCGGGATTTCATAAAAAGCACTTCATGATTTGACACACACACATATATATATATGGGGACATTTATAGATTGATGCATTTTTCATCTACATATATAGGTACTCGACGGAAAACCTTATAACAGAAAATGCGACGTCTACAGCTTTGGTATATGCTTATGGGAAATATATTGTTGTGACGTGCCGTACACTGATATTAGCTTCGCTGAGGCTTCCTCCGCTGTGGTTAAAGAGGTAGATTTTTATTCAAACATTACCTAATTCTGTTATTCAAATACTACGTCTTTTACGGTATTGTTTGTTAGTAGTTGGTATTGTGTGCTTATATGTCATAAATAATTAATGACAGGAAATTATTGGCTAACTGTGTTCGGTTGAACCTAAATTAATTACATAAAGAGTGAATTACACTTATCATATGATATACTTGATATATGATATACTCTTTGGGATATGATATACTTGATATATGATGTACTCTTTGGGAAGAGTGACCAATCATTGACAAATATTATAATACTCGTCTTGATAAACCGAAGCCAAACTGTCTAGACTTCTCATATTATTGGCAATTGTTTTTGTTTATAGAAATGTATGTGAATATGTTCTTCTAGGACATTGACATATGTTTGGTCTACCTTTGTAGAATTTACGACCCCACATCCCTCGATGTTGCCCAACATCTTTTACAAAAATCATGAAGAAATGTTGGCACGCGAATCCCGAGAAAAGGCCCGAGATGGATGAGGTGGTGAGGAAGTTGGAAGCGATCGACACTAGCAGAGGAGGAGGAATGATACCCGAAGACCAGGCCGTAGGCTGTTTTGGCTTTGCCCAGACTCGTCGGGGACCGTAAACGTACTCCCGGAATTGTCCATTCATTTAGTTGTTATGATATTTAGGTACTTGTTTTTTGATTTTTAGGTTAACTTTAACTCCATAGAATTATAGTTTGATCTCCTCATAAAAATAAGTTTATCTAGTTATTCCTTCATGATTTCTTTTTCTGGTAGATGGAATTGTAATATAGAAACTTATCTGAAGGAACTAATACATTTTTTTTATGCACTTCAAATCCTATAGTTGGAAACTTGGAATTGGAATCGAAAAAATCTTTAAAAAAGACTATATGAGAAAAAGGAAAAACAACTCTACCACAACTAAGAGAACAGCGCTAAAGGAGATAGTCAATTATGGTAAAAAGAAAATTAGGTAAAAAAATGAGATTTTTATTTTCTGTTAATTATTAGACAGTATTTCAAAATTTGAAATGCGAATAACATATATATATATATATATAGGGTCAAGATCTAATACATACCCTCTCTTAGATAAGATATAAGACCCAATATACACCATTGGATCAATTAAATCCAACGGTCCAAATTATTCACTGTACACGCGGGAAACCCAAATATTAAGCTGTCTGCGGGGTATTTTGGTAATTTACACCCATTATACCTCGATTCTCTCCTACATTCTCTCCCCCGTCTCCCCTGAAATCTCTCCCAATTTTAAACCTAATAAACATACAGATTTCGTCGAAATCTCTCCCATTTTTAAACCTGCCAAAATTAAACTTTAATTTTCTATAGTTGGGAACCCTAGTTCTGATACTCTCGCAAACCGATTTCATTTTCATCAAAAAAATGAGGACGAAAAATCCATCCAGAATAACAGGTATCGATTATACACACTTTTCATTTCTTCTTCGACCTATGGGTGACAATATTACGTATTTTGTGGATTTTGATGGCTTCTGTACGTATACTCTGTGTATTACAACTATATTGGGAACGCGCAATGTATCTATACGCTGGTTTTATTTGTTTTGATGGCTTATGTACCTATGGGTGTAATATTATGGTTAGGTTATATGCATATTTGAGTAACATATGCTGTATATAATTACGTCATTTTCTTCATTCTAAATGTATAATATATAAAACGTAGATGTATAATGGTTTGCATTGTAATGTATAATAATGAATAACACTGTGTATAATATTATACATCATATTAATTGTACTGTGTATGCACATACTGCATATTTGGGTGTATAATGGTTTGCATTGAAGTGTATAAAACATGAATAACACTGTGTATAATATTTGTGTATGTATAATCTGGATTTGTGATTTACATTATACATTATACTTAATTTTTTAGTGTATGATGTCTTTGTCTACTCTGTAATGCAGATGCTGAAGCAGATTCATCCTCTACCAATTCAATTGAGAGGTTGCAACTTGTGCCTGCCGATGTTGTTGAGCCTCTTAGTGTTGAACAACCTAGTACTGATGAGGAATACGTACAATCAGCAGAAGAATCGTCTGATCAAGACGAAGATACCAAATCAGACCAACAACCTGCTGCTCGGAAAAGACGCGCGACACACCGCCCTCCTGTAAAAACAAAATCTAAAAAACAGAAAACCCAGACCGTATCCAAACTGCCACCAAAGGGGAAAAGGAAAGTGGTTGAATATACACGAATAAGAGTATCGATGAAGGTCTTGGTGGATACTCTTTCAAAACTGACCGAACCACAACGGGAATGGGTGAGACAATCCGGGTTCGGATCCTTTTTGGATTTCAACATTACAGAGCTGCCTCACCGGCTTGGATATAAAGTTCTAAAATCTTTAAATCCAGCAAATTTCAGGCTTACTCTGCCCGGAGGAAAAATAAATATTACAGAGTATGATGTGGCCGAGGTTTTGGGATTTCTACACGGGAAGCGGCCTATAGACCTCACTGTAAAAAATCAAAAGAGATTAGACACATTCACTGACCAATTTGGCCTTGATAAGTCCAAAAAGTTTAAAGTTTCAGCGTCAATGCTCGTGAAGGCAATTCAATCTGATAAACAACTCACAACTCAATTCAAGCTGAATTTTATGATGATTATGTATAATTGCTTGATAGAGACCCCTGGTACACCATTCGTCAACAAGAAGATACTCAATTTCAAGGGGTCTCTTGATGAGTTGTCAAGATACAATTGGCCCGGACTAGTCCTGAATAGTTTGGGAGACACAAAACACGTTTGGGAAGAGGATCCGGCGAAACGCATGTACACTGGACCTCTTCTATTTATGATTGTAAGTTTACAGTGCCTCTTCTGATGTTGATTGTGTTCCAATAATGTGTTTTTGTTGATTTAGTGTATAATGTGTATAATGTGTTAAATGAACTTAACACTGTATTTTACAGTGTATAACTCATACACTATAATGTGTTATAATTTGCTATATGAACTTAACACTATATTTTACAGTGTATAACTCATACACTATAATGTGTTATAATGTGCTATATGAACTTAACACTATATTATACAGTGTATAACTCATACACTATAATGTGTTATAATGTATTTTTGTTGATTTAGTGTATAATGTGTCTAATGTGTTAAATGAACTTAACACTATATTTTACAGTGTATAACTCATACCCTGTAATGTGTTATATGAACACATTATAATGTGTATAATGTGTTATAATGTGTATAATTTACAGTGTATAACTCATACCCTGTAATGTGTTATAATGTGTTATATGAATAGCACTGTATAATAGTATATTATCTAGTGTATAATGGTTTATCATATACTGAATAATGGTTTACATGTTACTGTATACTTCTATGATCTCAACTTTTTTCTTTTCCTCCAAATTCAGATATTGTATGCTGACAGAGTCAACTACAAGGGGCATAGGACAGTACCAAGATCAATCCCAACTTGGCTCACTTGGACAGACTCTGCGTTACGGGAAAAGAGTAACATAGAGATTAAACAGGGAGTTTTTGGCCAGGGGATCATATCAAAGGGGCAGTGGGAAATGAAGGCTGACAAAGGGAAGCATGTTGCACAACATATTGAAGCTCCCAAACAACCCACTACCTCTTTAGAAGCTCCCACAGTATCAGATGCATCCATCAAGGACTGGAATACATTTGAAGAGGTATGCATCTTTATGTAATTAGTCAAATTATTATAACTGTATACTTTTCAATCACATGATGTATAATTGTACTTAAATATAGTGTATAATGGTTTGAACACTACTGTATACGCAGGGGATGATTTTCAATTTGGAAAGGGCTGCATTGGACCTGGTGGATAAGCTTATTAAGTACAATGGATACATCCAATCATGTGACTCCATTCTTCCATCAAATCCACGGTTGAAGGTGATTGAAAAAAGGGTGTTAGATCATGTTGAAAAACTGTATAGAACAAAACCAGAGACAAGTTCTTATCAACCAGAGGCCCCTTCCTCACCTGAACAACATGCAGCCGCCCAATCTGATCCGCCTCTCCAACCCGAACAAACTACACCGGTTAAGAGAATAAGTCCACCAGTTTATTCACAGCCCACCTTCAATTTGTTGACACAAACACCGGCAAAACCGCGTCAGGAGGATCCAGTGGGGGAACCAGAGGCAAGAACATATCAACCAGGTGCCCCTTCCTCACCTGAACAACATGCAGCTGCCCCAGCTGATCCGCCTCTCCAACCCGAACAAACTACACCGGTTAAGAGAGTACGTCCACGAGTACATTCACAGCCAACCTTCAACTTGTTGACACAAACACCGGAGAAACCGCGTCAGGATGATCCAGAGGGGGCTGTGTTGTCAATTGCTAGACAATACACCGGTGACACCTCCCACATCTCTGAGCAAGCATCTCCAGATGTGACAACAAGGGACGAAAAATCCATTGTCACAGAACGATTCCCTCATCCAGACGTTACCATTGCCCCGGCTGTTGAGATCATTGGAGAAACAAAGAGACAATTCAAACCAGCTCCAGACTTGTGTTCTCCATATGTTCAACGGGTTGTGAATATAATTTCAAAACAGGGCGCAAATGAAAAAAGGCTATGGGATTGGGTGAATCAAGTTGCCGAAGACGACATGTGAGTACATTTATAATACAATTGTTCTATTTGTATTCCTTTGAATTTTAAATACACACTATGTAATAACCGAATGTACTATGTATAATGGTAATATTGATTAACATGATATTACATCATTATACATTCTGTATAATGAACAATAACTTATTACACTATATATATGATTTTACAGAACTGTTGTTTTCACAAGTGGTGATGTACTTGGCTATATTTGGGATGTAAAGACATTGTCTCAACGGACCGAGCTTTTATCTGGAGTCATAGACCTCTGGTCATACCTGTTGAACAATGGCGAGTCAACAAGAGCACCCACATCACCGCTTAGATTTTTTTTCCACGTGTCCGACACGGTAGAATATACTTCTTTACTTCTTGTTAATGCATACGATATAATGTTCTGCTCGCTAACTAATTTTTTTTAAAAATTTGATAACAGGTTTTCTTCACGTCAAACAAAGGCGCCAAACATGATGATGCACTGCATCAAAAATTCGTGGAAAACATCACAAATCGTCTGAACATGTTTCCAAGAGTGAACATAACCGATGTAACGTTGGTAAGCTAACACCGTTACATTGTTAAAATTATCGAATTTTATGGAGATTCATTAACACCACTTTCATCCCATCGATATATAGATTGTCTTTCCTATTCTTCACGCTGGACACTACTACGTGATGTGCTTTAATTTGAAGCAGCCAGCTATTGAGATCCTTGACAATAGCAAAACGGATGTGTCGTTCGAAAACAAATACCAACATGTGCCATTCACTTTGGTAACAATCCTTTAAACACTAATGTTTATTTTTTTTATGTCAATATATATGTGTTAAATCTTCATTATCACACAATTAACCCACTTAATAATGATATGATAATACACTGTTAATAATATTATACTGCTGTATAATGATTGTGTATACATTGTATAATTATTAATTATACACTGTATATTAAGTCGATAATGTACTGTATAATGATATTAATATATTTATACACTGTGCCTCATAGCTTTTTTGTTTGATTGTTTCAAAACAGAGGGCCATGTTTACCAAATTCCTGAATGATATGAACCATCCAGCTGCACAAGCATTGTCAACGGTAGAAATGGAACGACTTCCAATGCCATGGCGTACGCACAGAAACAGCTCGGACTGTGGTGTTTTTGTAATGCGTCACATGCAAACTTACTTCGGTGGGGGATTAAAGACTTGGGATGCAGAAAGCGTAATGATTTATACTTTTTTATTCTACGAAATGAAAGTTTCTGAAAATCTTTATTTTCCTGTCTATCTAACTTTAATATTTATATAATGCAGAAAGGACAAGTTGCAAAACTCACTAGATTGAGAGCACTTTATCTGGAGAAAATCCTCACTTGTGATTTGAACACACTCAAGGACGACATTATCAAACGATCAAGGGATTGGGAACGTGAACAAGCCCAACTGAAAAAGGGGAAGAAACGCTAGATTTAAACAACGTGATACGTTTACAACATTTTTTGTTAGATGTACATGTTATTAGTTTTTGTACAATTTATTAGTTTTTGTACATCACGTTATTAGTTTTAGTTGAACAGTTTAAATATATAAAAAATTTGTTCATTGCTCATAACCTGTTTATATTGTTCTGGCCATTGAGTTTAAGTGTTAATGTTATATAAAGCACATAAGTATACATTCTAACAGCCCCAATATATTCACTGTACATAATAAAAAAACTCAATTAAAGTATATAATTAAACAGTATAATTAAAAAAACACTAAAAAATATACAACATACATTATGACATTTTTTAACATACACTTCATTCACTTTCAATAAATGTTTCAGTATACACAGAGATCCTTTGAATCATTATACATTGATTAACATATCATTATACACTATAAAATGATATGTTATACATTGAATGCTACTTAATTGTACAGTACTAATTGTAAAAAAAGAAAACACTTCTATTTTTCTTTTGATGGACATGTTCTTGCATTATGCCCATCAACTTTTCCGCATACAGTGCATTTTCTCCTCTTAGGAACATGCTTTGATATCTCGGCACTGCTCTTAATTCTTTTACCGCACCCTTTAGATCGGCTCATTTGAGGATTTCTGATCCCGAGCTCGTTCTCAATTTGGGGTCCCACTAGTGTCTCGATAACAGCATTCTTATTATTCTTATTGTTATCGTCCGCACCGACACTCAAATGAGACTTCATATCCACCAATTGATTTTTTATGTAGTCGAGTTTTTCTTTGTTAAAACCTGCAAGATTTAAACATGATTGAAAGTCAATCCAAATTTGACTCACATCATTTGTGTTCTTCTCAATCATCGCGCGATAATGTCCGACTTGGTTATTAATTATATCAGAAGCCATAATTTCTGCACTTTTTCTCCATCTATTCAGAACATACTCGGCAGGCAATTTGAGTATTCGGCTTTGATTGAATGCAAAGAAAATGTGTGTGCACAAAATACCCCGCCTCAAAAACAGTCGGCAAGAACAATCAACCTGATCGTTCGATGCAAAATGTTTCACCTATAATATAAATACAATGAACAAACTGTAACATACATTAACTGTTTAATAATATACAACATATATAATAATAACATACACTATAAAAAAATGATATACCTCATATAACTCTGATTCGTTGTCGGAGTCAAATACGACAAATGATTTCACACCATCAACAACATTTAGACTTTGAAGTATCACTTGATACGCAGAATTTTTGATCTCCGCTTGTACGTCATAGAAAACAGCGCGTGTATATACCTCTGAAGCATCCTCCTCTATCGGCAGAGGGGTTTCTAATGATGGTTTAGAGACCAAAGACTCGTGATTTAATCTTGCATTCGTATTCCTTTGCCTGTCCATAGCACTTTCAAATCTACTATAGAACTCAATGATTGTGTCACCCTTTACATAGAATTGATTAAAGAATGAATTAATCGACTCTGAAATCGATGTAGTCCTCAGTAACCCACTCATCGAAACATCTCGATAAAATGCGGATACCCACGAATGTCTGTTGTCGTAAATTTCAGAAAGCCATTCAATATGGCTTAGCCCATACTTTGAAATAAGAGCATTCCAACCATCTTCAAACTCACGTGGCGTGATTTCGTCATTATACACAAAATTATTCACCTTTCTCACTACTTCAGCATATTTACCTGTATGTGGTGAAATCTGGAGAAAAAATAATCAAATGCAAAACATATTATACAGCATAATATATTGTACTATACACTACATAAAGGTATCATTATACAATCTATATCGAACACATTATACATTATAAAATTAAATCTTATTAAAATGCACTGTACACTAAATACCATATCATACTACAGTATGTCAAATGCTATTGTAACACATTAATATAATATGGATTCAAAAAAGCAGTAAAGACACAAACCTTAGTTGGGAACTTCTTCATGATATGCCACGCGCAAAGACGATGCCTAGCATTTTTAAAAACACTAGGAATAGCCTGTTTCATAGCAGGACATTGATCAGATACAATATAGATTGGTTCCCGTCCCATTGCACGTGTAAAAGCTTCAAAAACCCACGTGTACGACTCAATGTCTTCTTTTGCGATTAGAGAAGCACCAAATGTGACTATTCTCTTGTGGTTATCTAATCCAGAAAAAGGAACAAATTTCATTTGATACCTGAAAAGGAATTACACCGACAATTAATGAATCATTATACATTTATTAACAGGGTAATCAAATATACATTAACTAATGATTCATTATACATTTATTGAATGAATAATATACATTAACTGATAGTGTGTTATACAGCATATGTTCATTACATATTAAAAAAAATATGTATTATGCATTCAAACAAGAGTGCTTACTTATTGGATCGAAATGTTGCATCGACCGAGCAAACATCACCAAATAGTTCAAAATTCCTTACTGCAATCGGATCAGCCCAAAACAACTTACTCATACAACCGTCATCATCTGTGGCATAATAAAAAAAAAATCCTTCACACGCTTTTTTCAAATTCATAAATTTCCTAACAATCATCTCCCCATCGTTCTCACCGACGTATTGCTTCACATCCCTTTTTGCGTTTTTGAAGTCTGTAGAAGTTGACCCAACATTATTAAACCCACCTGCAATCTCCTTCAGGAATGAATGTGATTTGACGGCGCCAACATTCACCTTTGATGCGTTTAAGCAAAACATAATCTGGGATGGATCAATGTTCCGATTAACTTTCAGAAACTGTTTTCCCTCGTTGGTCGCCAACTCGTGATTGTGCCGCTCAACAAATTTCTTTATAACATATCCCTGGGAAGCACTAAACCTCACTACAATCTTGGCGTTACAATCACATCGACCAATCATACACTTCTTCTTCCTACCAACATCATCACATTTTGTGTAAACACCGGAACGACTACATACATAATGTTTAGATATAACCGTACCATCCTTATGAGTTTTTTGGGAACACTTGCGTACATCAAAACCACATAACCGAGCATAGCTTTTGTAAAACTCAAATGCAAACTTCAAGCTTTCAAATACCTTACCAATGCAAGGTTTAAACTCAGTAGCACACACTGGTTCCCAATATTTTGAACCGCCCGGAGATGATATAGAATTAGACGAAGAAGAAGATCCGACACATTGATTCTCAACATCATTATTGCTATACACTACTGATCCTGTTAATAATAATCAAACATCAAAAAACTGTGATTATTTAGCCTATCACAAACATACGATGTGTTTATAATATACTGTATAACATCACTATATGTAATGTATAATAGTGTACAATACAGTGTATAATGCCATATAAGATAATGTATAATGTATTCAACTTACTGCTTCAAATGTATACAATAAATATACATTTGAATCCATACCTGTATCCATCTCTGCCATAAAAAACGAAATCAATAATCCACGACGCTCACGAATGAATTGACGATGAACTGATATTGTTGATTAATTGCTTATGATTGACTGATCTTACCCAGACAATTGCGATGAATACTGTGATTGCTGATGATGAATTGATCTTACCCAATCAATTGCGATGAAAAAGACGAATATGATGAAGCGATCTTGCTGATTACTTCGATTGATGATGAATACTGTATAATATTTGCTGATTAATTCGATAGGATTGATGATGAACTGATCTCGATGATGGACTGATGAAGAATGGATTCTGGTGATGAATATTGATTTTAATCAAGCTGAAATATATGGTAAATTCTGTTTTTACGCATTAATGGGGATTTGATTTGATCATGCATTAAATGTGCATGAGTTTGTTGGGTTTTATTGACAAAATTGCCCTCCCAGCATTAAAAATATTTAAATAATCCGAAAAAATGATATAGTTTCACACCTTTGGATCAAATTGAATCAAAGGCCTAGATTGGGTCTTAGGTCTTACCTAATGACAAGGTATGTATTTGATCCATATCCTATATATATATATATATATATATATATATATATATTATGTAGCCATCTAAACCAATGAGATTAACTCAAATATATTTATGAGAATAATATCCAAATCCTTAAAAATATTTTTGTCAAAAAGACTACCTATCCAAAATATATAATGTAGCCATCTAAACCAATGAGATTAACTCAAATATATTTATGAGAATAATATCCGAATCCTTTTAAAAATATTTTTGTCAAAAAGACTACCTATCCAAAATATATAATGTAGCCATCTAAACCAATGAGGTTAACTCAAATATATTTATGAGAATAATATCCAAATCCTTTAAATTTTTTTTTTGTCAAAAAGACTACCTATCCAAAATATATAACTCATTAAAAAAACATGTTACATCAATAATTTACTGTCAAAACATTCAAATAGATATCTAATAGGCAATATTTTATTTTACATCCTATACGTTAAAGGGAAATTCGAAAATAGTCCTATATAAGTATTAAAACATCAATTTTGGTTCTGTATGTTTTAAAATGGATCCAGAAATTTGGTCCTGAGAAAATTTGGCTCCTGAAATCCGTAAAAACCCCAAAACTCGTGCATGAAAATAACTGATTTATCCAGGGCAAACCCCAACTAAAATACATTTTTGAGCAAAATCCCCTCAAAACTTAAAAAGAAGAAGAGTTTATCTGAAAATTTGAATTTATAGCACTTTGCCCCCAAATCAATATTCACGCGGAATTTTAGTCGAATATTCAGTCATATGTCAATCATTATGAACTTGTAAGGTTATAAGTATCATTTATCATCTCCTGCGCAAACCAATTATGTTTTGTAATATATAAATTGGGTTAAAAGTGATGGGTGTGCGTTATTGAAAAACATGAATTCTACGACGACAATTAATATTTTTTAAAGAAAACATATACCGGAAAAAAACTATTTGATGCACGTGACCATATAAATAGAGTGGAACATGGTTAAAATTCCACATGAATATTGATATAGTGTAAAAATTATAGTAAAAATAACTTTTGTGATATAAAAATAGACAAGGAGTATGCTTTGGATATATATTTTTTAAACCTTAAACCCTTTGGAATTGATTTTTCTTAATAGAATTCTATTAGAAATATATACATACATATTTGTGTTGCTTATATCAATATGAAATTTTTGATTCAGCTACATCGATCTTTCAAGAGTAAAGCCTTTTCTCTTCTGACTACTATGGAAAGCGATAAATCAATGAATTTAAGTGTTAAGGGGTCGATAAAGAAGATGTTGTATAACAAAGTGGATATGGAGTAATCCTTCTAAAAATAATTAATGATAGATTAGGCACACCTTTAAAGATGCTATAAGCTATATATTTTCCCCACTATAATGTAGATGGTCTCAAGGAATACACCACTAGGGGTGAAATTACAGTTTTCGTCCCTGAAGTTGTCGCCAAAAACAGATTTAGTCCCTCATGTTACGGCCTCGACACATTTGGTCCCTCAACTTACAAAAAATGAACACATGTCGTTCCTGCCGTCAATTTACCATTTGCAACTAATGGAAATGTCATGTGCCGCGCACGTGAGGCTGCTTTTGGGGGGAAATAACACGTTTTTGGCACCTTCCTTCTTCACTTCTCACCCTAAAATTTTCTAAGTCTCCAAAAATTCCCTCAATCTTATCACTCGATCTCCTTCAATCTTACCACAAAATCTCATTTGTTTGCCATTTTCCTCAAAAATTGCATAGTCGATCTGATTACCAACCTCTAATCGGTCGATTTTCCCTAAAAAATCCAAGTACTCATGGTTGAATCCTGAAATCTCTCAAACCCCAACTTCGAACCATAAAATTCTAACAAATCTGAACCAAAACTCATATATTTGTTCGTATATGTCAGTTTGTACCCAAAATCAATCGATTTATAGTAAAAACCCTAAGATTTCATCGGCTATTTCTGAAATCCCCAAAAGGTCGAACCAAATTTAGGGTTCTCCAACCACCAAATTGAAAAGGTAAATTTTTATTTCTGAAATTTTATTGGGTATTTTAAAATCCCCAATCTTTACTAACCCTAATTACAATGACATAGTTTTGCAGTATGGCTAGAAGAAGCAAGCATGCATTGGACTTTACACCTAATTATGGTACACGAATGCTTAAACCCTAATTCTAATATGTTTTTGTATATGAATTAATTTAGTGAATTTGTGTTTATGTTGATATTGGTACTGTATTTTATAATTATTTTGTTGTGAACATTTGAATTGGTTGTGTGCATATTTCTTGTGTTGATTTTTCTATTTTCTGGATATTGATCTATTATGTTGGTTTTTCTGTTTAGTTTTTCTATTTTTTTAAATATATAACAAAAAAATAATTAAGGTGTGATGGGGGATGATGGGTGTTTTACAATTAAGCTATACTACAATGGTATAATGAGGCATAATCCTAAGCAATATATTGGTGGGGATGTAGAATATTTTGATTTTGTTGATATAGATAAGTTGGGGATGCCTGACTTTTGGGGATTTGCAGAAGAGGTAGGATACAATGTTAGAGGAAGTGTTAGATATTGGCACAAATATGGGAAGACTATGGATAAAGGTAGATATCTAGAACATGATAATGCTGTTTTAGCCATTAATAAACACATTCCTTCTAACTATGAAGTTGAAATTTATTTAGAACATCTGGATGGTAGAGGGATTATTGAGAGTCAGACTGAATCTAGTGGTGTTGTGAATGGCAGTGAGAGTGGTTTAGGGGGAAATGTGCAGCCTGTAGAAGAGCCTGTAGAAGAACCTGTAGAAGAAACTGTGGAAGTACCTGTATTTTCAGAAACTGATGAAGAAGATTCAGACTTTTATGATAGTGAATATGATTTTGAGGAAGATGATAAGCTTTTTGAGGTGTATGTTGACCCTGACATTGAGTTGATGGGGTCTAAGAATAAGGGAAAAAGTGTTTTAGAGGAAAATGAGTATGTGACAGAGAAGATGTATGATAGAATGCAAAATGAGGAGGGGGATGGTCTTGATTTTTGGCCTAAATGCCAGTTAGTGCTGTTAGGAATTTCATGTTAGATGTTTTGATGATAACAAGATAGGATTTCATGTTAGACTCCAAAAGAATGTAAGTTTACACTTTCATAGAATATATGTATAAGCGTTTGAAAGTTTGTTAGTTTGTTTGGCTTGTAATTTTTATCTTTGTAGATTTTAGACTAAGTGATAGATACTGTGTCGCTAATAGAATTCTAGGTGAGTCTATTAGAGATGAAGTTGAAGATCAGCGTCTGAAGTCAGAAGAAGATGAAGATTTGTCTTAAGCGTTCGTCAAGCGCTTAAGAGTCTATTTCAGGAGTTATGAATCAAGCGTTCAAGAGAATGTTCTTAGCACCCATCTAACGCTAAAGAACTATCAAAGGAGTGTTGATTCAAGCACTACTATTCAAGTGAACAGTATCCAAGCGTCTTCTGAATAGTGCTACTATTTACGCATCACAATTCAAGCGCTCAACGACTGATCGCAGCGACTCAAGTCAGCGACTCAAGCGTCCAGCTTTCAGATTCACCTGAAATATATCCTCAAGTTGTCAACGGTCATTTATTTCCAACGGAAATAAATTCAAAGTGCATTAAATGCGACAAGACTTTCTGACTTGTGGACAAGCCACCTTTGTTGACTAGACTGTCAGCTTTTCAGAATTCAAACTTGCTCCTGTCCAATAGGAATTAGCAGAAATTAAGGAATGTCAGAAAAGGGACTATTTGAAGCTCCGCGTGAGGTACACGCGCCTGAATTGTGTCCAACGGACAATTTCCAAGAAACCCTATAAATAGTTCCCCTCAGCAAATTCAGAGAGAGAATGTGCGAAGAGCCAAAACTTTGTTGAAATAATTTGAGAGAAAAAGCTTCCAAACTCCATAGCCAATTGGAATTCAAGAAAGTTAATTCTTTCAACAAGCAGTATTTTTGTGTAAGAGAAGCTTGTTGAAGAAGATCTTTCTTGAAGCTCCAATATCCTTTAAAGCTTCTCAAATACATTCCAGACAGTCACCCAATATCTCAAACATCTTCCAAGAAGAACCCTAAACTATTATTGAGATATCCCAAGTTGTTTGAACTTGCCAACATCAAATAAACCTGTTACAATAAACCCTCAACACCTTTCATCTGAGTGAGAAAGATTGTTGACTTCCACAAGCAGTATTTTTGAGTAAGAGAAGCTTGTTGAAGAAGGTCTTTATTGGAGCTGAAGTTTGTGTGATCAAGGAGCTCAAGGCCATCTTGGAGAAGATCTTTATTGGAGCTGAAATCTGTATGATCAAGGAGCTCGAGATCGTCTTTCCAGAAGCAGAGGATTGAAGTGGCTTGCAGTAGAAATCTGTGTGACCAAGGTGAAAGAGTTAGGTGCCCGGTGCGCCATTTGTAGGGCGTAGTAGCCGACTCTTTAAACAGTCTTATATTGTATCTTGTCAAGTAATTTAATAAATGGCATTTTCTTCTTTATCTTATCATTCCATGCAATTAGATAAAGTCCCCTAGATCACTCTTAACCTATGAGATGTGTTTGGTATCGGGGATGCCAATCATGGAATACGTCTCTAAGGTTGTGGTCTTAAAGATGTTCCAAGTCATAGAATCATTGAGATAGGGATATCAATGACTCGTAAAGACTTGCACGTACAATGCACACTCTTGGAGAGTGTATCCTATTCCATGGATACTGATACGGTGTACATCAGTGCATGTATGTGGGTTCTCATTGGGATCGAGTAAACTGAACAACCCCGCCGAGATTCCATATTGGAGTCAATGTCGAATTTGGAATCTCCTCGGTTACGTAGGCATAAGATTGGTCCTCATGACTTGAGGCACCATTGGTCGTCTCGTGCATCGCCCACTGTACTTAGATTTGTCACACGATTCCAGGTGAGTCATAAAGTGGGGCATATTGGGTCCAGTCTGGTTATGTACGGAGGCGCGTGAGTGCCAAGAAAGAATCCATCACTGATCATTAGCATCGGCGCATATCCTATGTACTTCACAGTGTATTGACCATGGGAACCTCCGGCCGGAGTAGTATCAATAAGGAGGAGCAGTGTTTCCTCGCTTGATTGATAAATTGGTCAATGTCACTTAGATCGATATACATAGAATCGAGTTACTGGAATTTCGACTGACATCCAAGTCCTAGATTCGATCGGGATATTTGATGGAAGGATTTTACTTATGCGAAAATCGTAATGCGGAAAGGTCACCTAATAATCGTTCATGGCTAGGTCTTCTTGGCGCGTGGCTAGTACTAACCTTGATTTGTAGGAACCATGAATTAATCGGTAATTAATTCTTGGTCGGATTAAAATACTTGGAGTAATTAAATCTAGCAATGAAAATTGCAAAGGCACAACGAGGTTGTGTTCCTACTACTAGTACATGAACGAACCTACAATGGGGTTACACACTTACTCAAGAAAGTTCAATTGCTATGTGAATATTAATCCGGTTTAGGATTAAAGTGAAATTGATTAATGAGATTAATTAATTAAGTGGAAGACATTTTAATTAGTAGGCTTGGGAAAATAATTTTTCTATTAATTAATCTTGGAGATTAATCATTAACGGAAATTATTATTATCCGAGAATATATTTAAGCTACTAATTTTACTATTAATTAATCATGAAGATTATTTAATTAACAAGTCTTGGAAGACTTGGGAGTCATTTTAATTAAGTTGGACTTAATTAAATGAAGTCACAAGAGTGAAATTCAAAGCTAGTCAAAGTTTGACTTGTAATGTTTTTTAAATGAATGGAATGGTAGGTGAGAATGAGGTGGTAGGTGAGAATGAGGTGGTAGGTGAAGAAAAACAAGTCTTCTACTCCACCTAACACCATATGGCCAAAAATTAGTGGCTATAAAAGGAGGTGTTCTTGCTCTCATTTAAAACTTGATGAAAACTTAAAAATAAAAAAAAGCTTAGAGCTTAGTTCTTCATCTCTAGATTTTTCTAGCTTCTCTTGTGATTCTTGAAGACTTTCTTCTATAGAACTTCTTCTTGAAGATTAGTTGTAAAAGATTATCTTCCATAGATATTTCTTTTAGTAACTTTTCTTGTCTTCCACCTTTCACTACATAGACTCCATTTCCTTAGAGCATATATCTAGCCAATCTTTTGCTTAAGGTATGAACTTACTTGAGGTGTGTCCTTGTAGAGGCTTTTTTCTTTAGGAGCTTATGGTGGTTTGATTCGAACCCCTCCATGTTGAGGTGAGGATTCGAAAATGAGAGCCAAAGTTTTTGGTGTGGTTTTCCTTGTGTTGTGGTTTTACACCCTCACTTTAATAAAACCCAAAATCTTGTAATCGGTTTAAAACCCCTTTACTCGTATTAGTTTTTGTTGTGCATTACTTTGACCCCCTAGCTTGGGATGCCGATATATATGTGTTTTATATACTTTATTTCTTCCGTTGCGCCGGCATCGCTTGTGGGGGCATACCGATCCTAACACAAGGAGCTCAAGTCATCTATATCCATCTCTTCCTGTTTCCCTATTTTGTAGAAATCTCTGTGTGACTCTTCGAGAATCAATTTAGTGGATTACCTCCGAGTGCAAAGGAGAAGAGGGATGTAGCTGGGATTACACCACCCAGTGAACCTTACAATTTCTTGTGTCACTTTATTGTTTTAATACTTTGCTCTACATTTGCATATTATCTTGAAAAAGGCTTTAAAACAGTTAAGCGACTATCTTGGTGAAAAAGAGAACGCTAAGCTTTCAAAATAAGCTTCAGCGCTTGACAAAGCGCTAAGCACTTCTAAGCGTTCAAAACGATTTAAAAGGAAAACAACTAAAGAAAAACTTTTGTAACGCTAAAACATTTTCAAAAAGAAGACTTTAAAATACTTCTGCTGTGCTAACCCTGATTAAGCGATTGAGACATTACCCTACTTTGGTAATAGTTGAAATCACTAAGTCTAAGTTAACTTTATCAAAACAGTCTTCGAGTAAGCGACTAGTCAAGCGCCTACACTTGTAAGCTACTAGTCAAGCGATTACTATCCTTAAGCGTTCAAAAGAGATTTTAATACAAAATTTTTGAAGTAAAAAAAAAGACTTCAGGGTCTATTCAACCCCCCCCTTCTAGACCTTTTCGTATGCCGTTGTGGGACCAACAAGTGCCACCATTACCATCAAATATGATGAAAAAGCTGATGTTGGTAGGCCACAAAAACAAAGAAGAAGGCAGTCTGATGAGCCCCCTGCTCCAGGCATTCAAACAAAACTGAGAGGGGTCATTAGAAAGAAAAATAAATGTAGATTATGTGGGATTGTTGGGCATAATTCAAAGGGTTGTAAAAGAAAAAGAAACACTATAAATGAACAGGCCCAGACTCAACGAAGCAATGCTGGAGTTGGACATGGACTAATTCAATCTGCTTCAGTCAATCCACAAACTGCTGCAGTACAAGTGGCAACATCATCAGCCTCTTCAAGTGGTGGCAATCAGAAAACTACACAAACTAGAGAGAAATTACAAGTAAATTATTAGTGTGTATTGTTATTTGTTTAAACTTAATGCATTGTGTATGTAATTATTTATTAACATTTTCAGGTGAGAAGGCCAAGTAAGAAATGAGTTAATATTGGAGGAACCTCAAATAGAATAGCCTCAGTCAATGTAAGTATTTTATTTATTTTTTGACCATTGATAAGTACTTCAACTAGTGTATTTCTGACCATTGTTTAATTTAAATAATGTATTTTATTGGTTTGTAGATAAATCAAGGTCCAACCATCCACACTCCAATGTTGATCAAAGGTGGTAAAAATTACATCACTTTGACCAACTTAAGAGCTTCATCTGGAAATCAATCCAATTTTGGCCCCAACTCTGGAAATCCATCTTTGAAGCCTACAACACATCCAAACATGGTTTCACAACCTTCAAATGTGGCTGCTTCACAGTCCAGATCAGTGTCCAAACCTGCAAATGTGGCTCCAAGTGCCTCCAGACCTGCTCCAAAGTGCTCTAAAACAAGGCAGTCACAGTCCACTTCAAAGTCAGTCTCCATGAGTGGCAAGTCTGCCTCACAACTTGCCCCAAAGTATACATCACAAGCACCCCCAAAGTCTGTCTCACAGCCCTCTGGAAGTTCTGTGTCCAAAAAGTTTTGGAGACCTTAATTTAATTTGTAGGACAAACTGTTGATGTATTTGAATAACTATCTTGGATGTTATGTTTGGTATTGGAATTTTTCTCCAGACATGTTTGTATTTGGGTTTTATTTCAGACATTTTATGAATTGAGCAGTTTATGTACTTGATTTGAATTGGTAGCATTGTGGAAGTAATTGGGATCTTTCGACCTTATTTGATTGATCTTTTTGTTGAGCAGTTTATTTTGGTGATGTAGTGATTTTGATTTTGGTGATGAGGTGATTTAAGTGAGAAAATGACCACAAAGTATACCAATTGAGATGCTCAGTTACACTACAACATTTCAAGTCAAACTAGTTAAACTCAAATTTAAACTAACATAACTAAACTACAATACAATACATAACTAAACTACAATACAAATGACAATTGAGATAGTTACACTACAACAGTTCAAGTGAAACTAGTGAAACTCAAATTTAAACTAACATAACTAAACAACAATACAAACTACACCATTACAACACAACAAAACACAAGACCAAAACATAAACTACACAAACTTTTCAACTCAACTGCGGATACTCAAATTTGCCTCCCTTAAACATTAGTGTCACAACCATAAGGGTTATGGTTATGAGTATGACAACAAGAACAAATATCACCATTTTCTGGAGACTTTGGTTGGGCAGTTCTTCAGCATATTTCTTCATTCTTACTCTGTGTGAATGAAGCTCTTGCTCCAAAAGTTCTTCTCTTTTGTTGCAGTCCATTATCTCAGTTTCCAAATTCCTTTCTCTTCTCTTGCAGTCCGCAATTTCTGCTCTCAAATTATTCTCAATTCGCTTGCAATCAATTACTATGGATTCCAAACTCTTTTCTCTTTTCTGATACTCAATCAGCTCATCTTTCAAACAATTTTCTCTTCTTTTGAACCAATAAATTTCGTCCTCCATGCGCATAATAGTTCTATGCATCTTAGGAAGAAGTTCTCTGCCCCTCTCACAAATATCCGGATCCAACCACACGAATACACCACAATATGATGGTTTCTGGTTCAAAAACGACCAATTAAACATGAATCCAAGTCAAATACTTCACAAAAAATTAAATTAATCCAAGTCAATTGATACACTCACCCCATAATTTGGGCATTTCTGAAACCTCCGGTTTTGTGTCAACACGATGATATTTCAAAATATAATATATGACATTTTTTTCCTAGAAGAATTTGACAATCCCACGAGCAAGGGCATATTATCTTGCAGATAAATTTCTCTAAAAATATTTGACAACTATATGTTGCTATAAGTCCCGACCTAGATCTCCTCCGTATAGGGTTGACGCTCTAGCGCTCCGAGCTTGAGAGCTTTGCTCTATGACGCTCTTAAAATTCTTAATTCTCAAATTAAAATTTAGGAACCACACTTGACGAAATAAGAATAATTTTCACTAATAATTTTTCATATGTATTTAATGAAAATTGTTTTAGTAGTTTAAATAAGTAAAAGATTTGCCCTCAAAACAAAAAACACTGAAACAAATATAGATTTTATAAAAAATCAATACCTATAACTTGTATTGCTGAATTTGAATATTTGGTATCCTTTCCGGTCAAGAGTTGGGACCTAAAACTAATATTGTTTTAATAATCTTTCATCATATATTATATTTTTTACGCATGCTAAAAAAGACAATCACATCATCTTATTTTTTAAATTCAAGTTAACAAATACCTATTTTAATATGAGATAATCTCATCAAAATAATATCTAAAGAAAATTTGGCAGAACAATTTATAAAACATATGATATATATGACAAGATAAACTTTTAATTATATTTATATTATATACGCTCTAAGGTGCTCCCGCTCCGAAATTTTTTCAAATTTTGTCGCTCTACGCTCCCGCTCTATGTGACTTAGGTCCTGACTAGATTTAAACAAACTAAAGTTTAGTCAACTTAGACTATGGGATAACCGTAACATTCATTTTTTTATTAAAATTATTCGCAGCACTTATCAAGACACAAGATACTGATTATATACAGAAAATTAAGTATTATATCTTTGATCATTACATAATGTGCTACTTCCAATATGCAAAATTAAAAGATTTGATTCAATTTTGACGATTCTCAAAATTCTTTTTTATAAATGTTATATCATATTAATTTAGTTTTAAAAAGGGAAAATCGCACTTTTGGTCCCATAACTTTGGTCTTTTTCAATTTTGGTCCCATTCGTTACGGATTCTCACATTATATCCCATAACTTTCAATTTTGATCACATTTGGTTCCATTGACGGACTCCGTCTAATATTTAACAGTCAACTCCGTTAGTCAACATTTTAACTGAAGTTTTCGAGCACAATTCGTGCATGAATGTACTCACACACGAATGATGTTCGATAGCACGGTATTTTTATTCAATATCACGTGCATTCATGCACGAATTGTGCCCGAAAACTTCGGTCAAAATGCTGACAACGGAATTAACCGTTAGATATTGGAAGGAATCCTTCAATGGGACCAACTATGAGAAAAATTAAAAATTATGGAATATAATGTGAGAATCCGTAACTAATGGAATCATAATCGAAAAAAACCAAAGTTAAGGGACCAAAAGTGCAATTTCCCTTTAAAAAATAATAATAGCTAATTGGTAAACTTAATAAGAGAATATAAAAAATAAAACAATTAATTATTACTATTTCTAAGAGAGGTAGTCATAGAGAAGTTATTTTTCTATATGAATAATTTAAGTTATATTGATAACAACCTTATTCTAAATTTTAAAATTTAACTATACTCAGATAAAAATTTGGTAACTATATTTATCCTGTTAGATGAATTTAATTAGTTTATTTATTTTATATAATTATATTGATAATGTAACTGCATGAAGATTGACAATTATATTTATCCTACCATTATTTAAAACAAATAAATAAATTGAATCCATTCCAAACCCAAATTCTTGATCCTAATCCCAACGTAAATAGTACTCTTTTTTGTGCCAGTAGTAGACCGAGTTCTAATTGAAATATCTTTCCAGGGTCATATATATAACTATATATACTTCAATATTTTGATGCTCAACAATATTAAACTCTCTCTCGATTCAGCTATAAACTCTCTTTCGATTCAGCTATAAACTCTCTCTCTATATTCATCAGCTTCAAGATTAAAGCTTCTCTTCTCACCATGGAAAGAAATATTAGCAGCAAAGATATGATATTTCGCGCTGATAAAATCGATTTGAAAAACTTAGATGTGCAACTTGAGAGACATTGGAGTAGGGTGTTATCAAAAGATTTTGAAAATAAGAATAAATCTAGAGAACTATGGGAGATCGATCCTTCGAAACTCGAAATTCGAGATCTTGTTGCTCAAGGCCAATATGGAATGGTTTATCAGGGTAGTTATGATGCTCAAGATGTTGCTGGTAACTATAACTCCCCCCTCCTTTTTACTATAATTAGTTATGTTTGATATGATTGAATTATTTGGAATTAATTTTACAAATATGGAGTTCTTATTTAAACTGTGATATTAATTGTGTTTCTCAGTGAAGCTGTTGGATTGGGGAGAAGATGGCATATCAAGCGCTAACACGTCTACTCTTCGAGCATCGTTTAAACAAGAAGTCGCCGTTTGGCACATTCTTGACCATCCAAATATTACGAAAGTAAATATCGAAATTCATCTTAACCTAATTTTCACTTTTATCTTCTTTTGACAAAAAGCCATCAAGATTGTGCACACACATGCATGTACTGGAATTTTTAAGGAGGTCTCGAGAATTAGACTCAGATAAGGACAATCACAATCATGATGTTTGTCCTCGGACTCCAAATCCCGAGACTCCCTAACAACCATTCATCATACTAATTAGCTTAAGGTTATGGTTTACTTTATGCTCATAATTATTATTCTTGTTACAGTTTATTGGTGCTTCAATGGGGACGTCGCAATTAAAGATTCCTTCAAAAAACCCTTCCGAGGGTTACACGAGCCTCCCTTCGAGGGCTTGTTGTGTTGTGGTGGAGTATCTTTCCGGAGGGACTTTGAAGAACTTCTTGTACGAGAATAGGACGAAGAAGCTTCCCTTTAAAATTGTGACTCAACTTGCGTTGGACTTAGCCCGAGGGTAAATTTGTCATTCACTTTTCTTTGTAGTTGCGAATATTTGTTAGTGAACATATAACTTTATCTCGTAACGGGGTTTGCAGATTGAGCTATCTCCATTCAAACAAGATCGTGCATCGTGATGTCAAAGCTGCGAACATGTTGTTGGATTGTAATGGAAACTTGAAAATCGCTCATTTTGGTGTCGCTCGTGTTGAGGCACAAAATCCTCAGGACATGACCGGTGAAACGGGAACCCATGGCTATATGGCCCCTGAGGTATTCATCTCAAACAACTTATTGAAATATTGTAATATGGAAACTCATAATGTACTGGCATAAATATAAAGATTAGGATCTTTTGTTATATATATATTATATATATATATGTATTATTCTTAAGGAGTTTAGAGACTCGGGGGTTCAGTGAGTTCATGTGGTGGACCCAAAGTGACCTGGAGTCTCGGGATTTCATAAAAAGCACTTCATGATTTGACACACACACACATATATATATATGGGGACATTTATAGATTGATGCATTTTTCATCTACATATATAGGTACTCGACGGAAAACCTTATAACAGAAAATGCGACGTCTACAGCTTTGGTATATGCTTATGGGAAATATATTGTTGTGACGTGCCGTACACTGATATTAGCTTCGCTGAGGCTTCCTCCGCTGTGGTTAAAGAGGTAGATTTTTATTCAAACATTACCTAATTCTGTTATTCAAATACTACGTCTTTTACGGTATTGTTTGTTAGTAGTTGGTATTGTGTGCTTATATGTCATAAATAATTAATGACAGGAAATTATTGGCTAACTGTGTTCGGTTGAACCTAAATTAATTACATAAAGAGTGAATTACACTTATCATATGATATACTTGATATATGATATACTCTTTGGGATATGATATACTTGATATATGATGTACTCTTTGGGAAGAGTGACCAATCATTGACAAATATTATAATACTCGTCTTGATAAACCGAAGCCAAACTGTCTAGACTTCTCATATTATTGGCAATTGTGTTTGTTTATAGAAATGTATGTGAATATGTTCTTCTAGGACATTGACATATGTTTGGTCTACCTTTGTAGAATTTACGACCCCACGTCCCTCGATGTTGCCCAACATCTCTTACAAAAATCATGAAGAAATGTTGGCACGCGAATCCCGAGAAAAGGCCCGAGATGGATGAGGTGGTGAGGAAGTTGGAAGCGATCGACACTAGCAGAGGAGGAGGAATGATACCCGAAGACCAGGCCGTAGGCTGTTTTGGCTTTGCCCAGACTCGTCGGGGACCGTAAACGTACTCCCGGAATTGTCCATTCATTTAGTTGTTATGATATTTAGGTACTTGTTTTTTGATTTTTAGGTTAACTTTAACTCCATAGAATTATAGTTTGATCTCCTCATAAAAATAAGTTTATCTAGTTATTCCTTCATGATTTCTTTTTCTGGTAGATGGAATTGTAATATAGAAACTTATCTGAAGGAACTAATACATTTTTTTTATGCACTTCAAATCCTATAGTTGGAAACTTGGAATTGGAATCGAAAAAATCTTTAAAAAAGACTATATGAGAAAAAGGAAAAACAACTCTACCACAACTAAGAGAACAGCGCTAAAGGAGATAGTCAATTATGGTAAAAAGAAAATTAGGTAAAAAAATGAGATTTTTATTTTCTGTTAATTATTAGACAGTATTTCAAAATTTGAAATGCGAATAACATATATATATATATATTATGTAGCCATCTAAACCAATGAGATTAAATCAAATATATTTATGAGAATAATATCCAAATCCTTAAAAATATTTTTGTCAAAAAGACTACCTATCCAAAATATATAATGTAGCCATCTAAACCAATGAAATTAACTCAAATATATTTATGAGAATAATATCCGAATCCTTTTAAAAATATTTTTGTCAAAAAGACTACCTATCCAAAATATATAATGTAGCCATCTAAACCAATGAGGTTAACTCAAATATATTTATGAGAATAATATCCAAATCCTTTTAAATTTTTTTTTGTCAAAAAGACTACCTATCCAAAATATATAACTCATTAAAAAAACATGTTACATCAATAATTTACTGTAAAAACATTCAAATAGATATCTAATAGGCAATATTTTATTTTACATCCTATACGTTAAAGGGAAATTCGAAAATAGTCCTATATAAGTATTAAAACATCAATTTTGGTTCTGTATGTTTTAAAACGGATCCAGAAATTTGGTCCTGAGAAAATTTGGCTCCTGAAATCCGTAAAAACCCCAAAACTCGTGCATGAAAATAACTAATTTATCCAGGGCAAACCCCAACTAAAATACATTTTTGAGCAAAATCCCCTCAAAACTAAAAAAGAAGAAGAGTTTATCCGAAAATTTGAATTTATAGTACTTTGCCCCCAAATCAATATTCACGCGGAATTTTAGTCGAATATTCAGTCATATGCCAATCATTATGAACTTGTAAGGTTATAAATATCATTTATCATCTCCTGCGCAAACCAATTATGTTTTGTAATATATAAATTGGGCTAAAAGTGATGGGTGTGCGTTATTGAAAAACATGAATTCTACGACGACAATTAATATTTTTTAAAGAAAACATATACCGGAAAAAAACTATTTGATGCACGTGACCATATAAATAGAGTGGAACATGGTTAAAATTCCACATGAATATTGATATAGTGTAAAAATTATAGTAAAAATAACTTTTGTGATATAAAAATAGACAAGGAGTATGCTTTGGATATATATTTTTTAAACCTTAAACCCTTTGGAATTGATTCTTCTTAATAGAATTCTATTAGAAATATATACATACATATTTGTGTTGCTTATATCAGTATGAAATTTATGATTCAGCTACATCGATCTTTCAAGAGTAAAGCCTTTTCTCTTCTCACTACTATGGAAAGCGATAAATCAATGAATTTAAGTGTTAAGGGGTCGATAAAGAAGATGTTGTATAACAAAGTGGATATGGAGTAATCCTTCTAAAAATAATTAATGATAGATTAGGCACTATTATCCCACCCTTTCAAGGTCTACTCGAGTGAAACCTATTTTACTATTATCGACACCATGTTTATTGTCAAACCACTTACACCCAAATACAGGCACCCGAAACCAACTATAATCAAGCTCCCATATACATTGAATCACCCCGTAATATGATAAATCGGCATAGATAGGATTATTATCCTTCGCACTTGAGATATGCATTGCTTGAGCTACAAGACTCACACCACTATTCTGCATTGTACTTCGCTCATCTTGGTCTTTTGTATAGAATGTGCGACCATTTATACGATAACCTGAATAACAAAATACTAGTCTATCCGGACCCATCGACAGTCGTGTCAATTTATCTGAAATTGAAAGTTGTGGATTCTCTTTCTGTTTCTCTTCAAAATGCTTTCGGAACCAATCGATGAAACTCTTATTATGCTCTCTTGAAATCCAGCTCTCATTTTTAATTGGATTGAATCTCCTTAGTTGGTTCATATGCTCTTCAACATATGGGTCAACCTCATCGGTGTTGTGGATCACATATAGGTGTGCCTGATCCCTTTGTGTAATATGAACACTAACTAATTGCTTTCTCATTAATCCGACTCCTTCTGTTCCCCCTCCCACAACATGAGACTTTGGAAACTCTGCAACATTAGAATATGCCAGATACTCTGTGCAAAATGTAATGGCTTCATCGACTATGTACCGTTCAACAATGCAACCTTCCGGTCGATTACGATTTTTCACGTAGCCTTTCAATACCTTCATATAATGCTCAGCCGGATACATAGATCTTATAAAAGCCGGTCCACATAGTTGAGTCTCTCTAACCAAGTGAACGGGTAGATGAGTCATTATATCAAAAAAAGCAGGTGGAAAATACATTTCAAGCTCACACAAAGTGATGACAATTTGTTTCTGAAGTGCAGGAAATTGCTCAGGATCAAACACCTTGCTCCACATTGCTTTGAAGAAGAAACACAATCTAGTTATCGTGTCTCTCACCTTTTTTGGCAAAATGGCCCGTATAGCAATTGGTAGCAAATGATCCATGATTACATGACAATCGTGAGTCTTCAAGTGCTTTAGCTTCAAATCCTTCATTGATACAATACTGCTAATGTTTGAAGAATACCCTTCTGGAACTTTCACTCTATTAAGAAACTCACATAATGCAATTTTTTCTTTCCTGGCTAGAGTGTAAGCTGCTGGAGACAAATAAGTACATTACCCCTTATTTGTTGGTGCCAATTTTCCTCTTATCGTCATTTCAACCAAGTCTAACCGTGCCTTTACGCCATCTTTTGTCTTTCCGGGCACATTTAGAAGTGTACCAATGACACTATCAAATACATTTTTCTCAATATGCATTACTCAAAGAAAATTGACCTTTTTTTCCACCCAGTTTTTGCTAGGCCACCTGCAAAAGTCTTTCCAAATTTAACCTCCAAATCTTTTACATTCTCAAACACTTCTTCACCAGTTAAGCACTTAGGAGCTCGGCCTTCTTCTATATTCCCATTGAAAGCTTTCTTCCACCGACGATATCGATGGTTCCGATTTAGCCATCTCCAATGCCCTTGGAATGCATATTTCTGAGAGTGTGTCAATTGATATTGATCTGTGCTCTTGACACATATGGGGCATCCACATTGGCCATGTACACCATATCCCTCGAGGTTTGCTCTTGCCGGAAAATCATTGATTGTTCCAAATAACATGACTCTGAGAGTAAAATTTTCTTCTCTGAACCGGTCATATACTTGAACACCGGTGTCCCACAACACCTTCAAATCCTCAATTAAAGGAGCCAAGTAGACATCTATATCATTTCCAGGTTGTTTCGGCCCAGAAATGAGTATAGGCATCATTATATGCTCTCGCTTCATGCATCGCGATGGGGGAAGGTTGTAGATCATCAAAATCACCGACCATGTACTATGTGAGCTACTTTGCAAGCCATGAGGGTTCATGCCATCTGTAGCCAATACAAGGCGCAGGTTTCTTGATTCTTCACCAAATTCAGGGAAATCATCATCAATCTTTTTCCATTGAGGAGAATCTGAGGGATGTCGAATCTTGTCATCTTCAATCCTTTCTTCAAGCCTTCTATCAGCATGCCATGTCAAGTCCTTGGCTAACTCTTTACTACTGTACATGCGCTTAAATCGTGGTATTATAGGCAAATACCACATGGTTTTGACAGGCGCAGATCCATTCTTCTTGTACCGTGAGGCACCACATTTTGGACAGGCCTTCAATGATGCATAGTCAATTCTAAATAATACGCAATGATTGAGACAGGCATGTATCCTCTCATATCCCATGCCAATTGAGGTTAACATCCGTTTAGCCTCATAAGTACGATTAGGTAACACCTTATCCTCAAGTAGCATGCTTTTTAATAAATCAAGCAAGTTTGTGGAACTCTTATCACTCCACCCATTGTTGGCTTTTAACTTGTATAGGTTAAGAACTGCTTTCAATCTTGTGAATTTACTACCACTATACAGTGGTGTCTTTGAATCACTTGTCAAACATTTTAGGACAATTTCGCAAATCCTCCTCAATCACATTTGTCATCTCCTCCAAACGATTAGGCTCATAATCATTCATGTTGAAATCCTGTGATGGATATGATGTACCACCCAAATCATCCAACGGGACACTGCTTACACAGTGTCTTGTCCAACATTTGTAGCTTTTATCAATTCCATTACAGACCAAATGATCTTCCAACTCACGTGGACTAATTCTCTTTCCAAAACAACAACGTAAACACGGACAAGTGATCCTAGTTCTATCTGGTGCATGGTCAACCGCAAACTTTATGAACTCTTTCACCCCTTTCTCATATTGTTCCGACATACAATCTGCTAAAATCCAACTTCGATCCATTTTGATTCTGAATTAATTAAATTAAACAATTTTATTATCAGTTGATAGTTAAATTAATTAAATAATTTTCATTTTAATTTATTTCCCATTATTCTAGAAAAAATTCGGCAGAGTAACAACGCAAATTTTTTTACCAAGTTCTCGACTTAATCTTCACCCGGATAGGTTGCAACCAACAAAATTCGGATATACACAAATATTTTTCAATAAATAGGCAAATCTCAAGAATATACACAAATATACATACACCCACACATACACACATATATATACATACATCCATATATACACAAATACACTCACACATACACAAATATATATACATACACTCATATATGCATACACCCACATATACACAAATATATATACACTCACACATACACAAATATATATACATACACCCACATATACACAAATATACATACACCCACACATACACAAATATATATACATACACTCATATATACACAAATATACATACACTCACACATACACAAATATATATATATACACCCACATATACACAAATATATATACACACATCCACATATACACAAATATACATGCTCAAATATTTAAATCTATATATACTCTATGTGTGTGTGTGTGTGTGTGTATATATATATATATTTATCTAAAAGAAAGTACCTAAACTAAATGGACCACGGCGGCGGCGACGGCGACGGCGAAGGTGGGCGGCGACGGCAGCAACAGCGGCGTCGGCGGCTACTATGTATATATATATAAAGAGTTAAATATATACATATATAGAATATATACATATATATGCCCATATGTATATATATATATATATATATCTAGAAAGAGAAAGAGAGATACCGGAGCGGCGGCGGCGGCGGACGGCGGCGCGAGAGAGAGACAAGTAGATCGAGAGAGAGAGAGAAGTAGATCGAGAGAGAGAGAGAAGTAGATCGAGAGTGAGAGAGAGAGAAACCGAGAGAGCTAGAGAGAGAGAGAGGTGTATGGTGGTGGTGGTGAGAGAGTTGAGAGAGAGAGAGAGAGAGAGAGGGGGTGGGTTTTAGAAAACCCGGTCCCTGTGGCAGCGGTTCAGCCGAACCGCTGTCACATGTGTATTTGTGAGAGCGGTTCGGTCAGAACCGCTGTCACATGTGTATTTGTGACAACGGTTCGGTCGAACCGCTGTCACATGTATATTTTGTGACAGCGGTTCTGGCCGAACCGCTGTCGCATTCATTTTTATTTTTTTTTTAATTTTGTTCTGACATCATATGACAGCGGTTCGGCTTGAACCGCTGTCATAGGTCCGAACCGAGTACCCCTATTACAGCAGTTTTTCAAAACCGCTGTCATAGGTACGATGTAATAGGGCTTTTTTGTGGTAGTGTTAGTATGAAATTCTTGATTCAGCTACATCGATCTTTCAAGATTAAAGTTTTCTCTTCTTACTACTATGAAAAGCGATAAATCAATGAATTTAAGTGATAAGGGGTCGATAAAGAAAAGCCCTAGAAATAGTAGCATTACATAATAATATTTCGAGCCGATAAAATCGATCACAAAAGCTTAGATGTGAGCTTGAGAAGTTTTTGAGCAAATGGTCAAGAAATATTGAAAATCAAGATAATTAGAATAAATCTACAGAAATTTTTAGGGCAGATTGTTTCCACACATATGCACCTCAAAAATGATTCTAAGCATTGATTAACCCTTTCTGATCGATTGCCCATCAGAGCAACTCCAATATTTTGCCGCTCCAAACCCACGCCAAAAATGGCGTGGGTGGACCCCATTTTTTGTTTTTGTTTTTGTTTTTATTTCAATTTAGAATTTTAATTTTGTATAGTTACAATTACGTTTCTAAACTTTAAAAAAAATTATAATTAGGTCTATGTTTGTGTTGTATTAATGTTAATTAATCAATCTAATGTTGATTGTGTTGTATTAGTGTTAATTAATCAATATAAAGTAATAATATTATCAAGTCATTTTCAATTGTGTTGTATTAATGTTAGCTAATCAATATAATGTTTGTTTTGTATGTTTCTTTTATCAAATTTTGTTTTACATAATATATAAATTGTAAACCCGGCCTTTATATATTGTGAAAATTTTAATTTAATTTACAAAATATCAAAATAGTTTTAAATTAAATTTTAATTATTTATTATTAAATAATTATTTATTATTATTAAACAACAAAAATACAATAAATTGTAATATTATTAAACAACACAATATATTTACTTGGATGAATACGTAGCAAAAAAACTTAAAATTGGGTGTTATTTGTAAAATATGAGAAATAGTATAAATGAGGTGTAAAAAAGAATATTTTAGGGAATATGCTTTTTGTGTGAAAAGTGGTGCAATACATTGGAGTGCTATTTCTGTAGCTGCACAAAAATGGTGCAAAAGTTGCACCATTTTCGTGTTACACATTGGAGATGCCCTCAGTCTGGGAATGATATGCAGTGCTAAGATTCTGAGCAACTCCCACAAGAGCAAATAGGTCTTTCCAAAATTTGCTAGTAAAGATTTCGTCTCTGTCTGATACAATAGACTCAGGCAATCCATGGAGTTTATAGATGGAATTAATCCAAGAAGGTAGTAGCTAATGAAGATGCTGTGAAAGGGTGAGAAAGTGGAATAAAGTGGCTGTACGTACGTACTTAATGAATCTATTCACTCTCACCCAAATAGTGTATGATCTGAACTAGGTAATTGCTCAATGAAATCCATTGTAATATGGGTCCAGGCTTTAGTTGGAACAAACAAAGGCTGTAATAAACTAGCTGGTAAATGTGACATTGACTCACTATCTTCTGGTGAATAAGTTTTTTGAGACCCCAGGCCATAGAAAAGTAGTCTGATTAATCCTCATATAAGTGCCTTGTAATCCATTACGACCGCCAACGCTTGATTCACGGAACATTGTCACAACTTTAGTTCTCAACTGATCAGTATTTGAACCAACATATATAAATCCTTCCTTTATACCACTTCTGTAACGAACCTCGGACAAGTCGAAGGGTTGTAAAGGTTAATGCAGTGATCATTTCTTGAGCTAAGACATCCCCTACATATATATATATATATATATATATATATATATATAGCTCTCATTCAACTCAGTAATCCACATTGGTTGATAGTTGTTGGTTAAAATGAATAATTTGATTGTGATAAAATGGATATGCAAAATCTGAATCGAGGCGAGAGTTGAACTCTCTATCCTTAACACAATATTGCCCCGCTATAGCCCTGCTATTGGTGGTACGGGTTCCTGCAATTTGTGTCCCAAGATACAACGATTTTTCTCAGGATTGAACCACTTCAAAACCGAGACCCACGAACGAAACCTTGTTTCGAACTCTCAATAATAACATAATTCAACTCTTGATTTCATTATTCCCGGAATAACGAATGAATATGAATGAAGAGGAATTGTTATTCGCTCTTAAGAAAAAGAATACCCAAGGGGGGTTTATATAGGGATAAAGAGGGGCATAAGAGTCATTAAACTCACTTTAATGACTCACATGTGATATGATCAATGACTCACATGTGATGTGATCAATGACTCATATAAATCATTAATGACTCACATGTAATGTTAAAATACAGCTCGTACGATCGTGGCCATCGATCGTAATGGGTAGTATCTTTAATTCCTCCTCGTTTAACACGGTTGGATCAGAAGAAATTCACGGTAAACCCACAGATTTCAAACCACAACTTCAACATTTAATTTCTCATTCGTCCAAACTCGGATTAGAGAAATTCGAAATGCACACGTGTTATTCGAATTTGTTACCGTAAGTACGTCACACGTACTTTATTTGCATCTGATTTCCAACAATAGTAGTGATTGCAGCACATGAACTCTCAATCTAGCTCCCTCCTTGAAGGTAGGGGTGCACACGGTTCGATTTTTGCGGTATTTTTATAAAATTTATACTATACCAATAGTTACGGTTTTGGGACAACTAATACCAAAATTGGACTTTTTGAAACTGGTACCATTGTGTATGGTACAGTACGGTTTTACGGTATTTTTACTATAAATTACATAATAAAATTAAAAACAATTACAAAACCAAATTATCACAAGAATTAAGCAATCACGATAATAATTTATAACACAATTACATGATCCGAAACTTCATAAATTATCAGAAAAAATTAGCAAAAAACTAATATTGTTGCAAGAAGTAGAATGAAAGAAAACATGCAGTTTTCGATTATTTTGAAAGAAAATGAAAAACTCATACCATACTAATAATAGGTTTAGATTTTATGCGGAAGAACTTGACAAACTTTTGAAGTGAGTTCTCCAAGTTCTATGACAGCGTGTTCTGTCTTAAGGCTCAAATAGTGATATAATCAAACTCAAGTTCTTAATATTGATATTCTAATCCTAGAGGTTAGGTTTTCAAATAACTCTAGAGAATAATTTTAGTCTCTCTTTTAACTAATTCCCAAATTTAATAGAGTTAATTTTTATATTTCTAAAAATATCATACATCACCACACAAGTTTTGGTAATATATTGATTTCTAGTATATTTGTATCTCTAAGTTCTAAAAATTCCTTCAATAGAATCACTATATATTATACAAATAAAATAAATAATTATGAATAGTATATATACGGTACGGTTCGGTTTTTTACCCGTACGAATTTTTTGAAATCAAAACCATACCAAAATAGCTGGTACGGTACAAGATTGTACCAAAACCTATAACTTTTAGAAAAAAAACCAATATTTCGGTACGGTAACGATATGGTCGGTATGGTACGATTTTGAAAAATCATGAACACCCCTACTTGAAAGTGCATCTGTCACTCTATTCTCGCTACCCTTTTTGTATTCAATAATCCTGTAGTCAAAGCCAAATAGCTTAGTCATGTACTTTTGCTGCAATATACAATATATATGGAGTAGATATCTTTTGTTCCAGAAGATACTTTAAGCTGCAGCACTCATCAGTTCTAAACTTCTAATAATGATTTTTTCTTTAACTTTCCTCTTTTTATTATAACCTTATATATGTGTATATATATATATGTATATATTTGTTATTATTTTCAACTTATTTTAATTTTCTAATTATTTTGATATTTTTTAGCAACTTTTTAATTTAGATTGACGTGTTTGGCTTGCCGTGACATGTTGTTGATGTGACACTGAATTTGACCATTTGCAATGTGGCCTTTGAAGAAGTTTGCCTATTTTGCACTCGCTTGCTTTTAATACAATGGATCTTTTGTGTACTTATAGTTTTGCTATATTTTTTCCATTCTGTTACCATTTTCTACGCACTTTTGTGTAGAAAATACTACTCTGATTTTCTAATGAGTTCTTAAGAAAAATTTACTAAACCTCCTTAAAATAAACTTTATACCCAAGAAAATCTCTTATAATATCTTGCAATCCAAAAAACTGATTTCACTAACTTTTCTTTCAAAAAAAAATTTACATTTAGGATTAATAAATTTATGAATTTAATTGTCTTTAGCCTTTTAGAGCAAAAAAGAATCAGATGTAATTTTATCTAAAAATTTATTTATGTACAAGTTCTATGATACTAATTATGATTTTAACTTTACATTTTTAAATTTTTTTAATCTTTTTAAAAAAATTTAACAAATATATTTTAATTAATTACCATATAAAATAAAATAAGTTATATAAAAATATTTAAAGTACTTAATATTCAAAAATAACATTCGTATTATACTATTTATCAATTTAATAAATTAGCCAAATACATCCATAAGTCGAGGGACTATTTTGTTACGTTTAATAGTTCAGGGACCACTTTAATATATTTGATAGTTCAGGGACCTAAATGAGATAAAGTAAATAGTTTAGGGGGAGTGTATTTTGCCCTTACATTAAATAAGAGGTGTAGTTAATGTAATTAACATTTTTTAGTAATTATGGGCGAAACATGCTATCAACAGATTGGATATTTGTATTAGTAACTCCGTGCGCTTACACTAAATAAGAGGTGTAGTTAATGTAATTAACATTTGGGAAAATTATTATTTAGGGAATAGGAAGATTTCAAATTTATAAAGACACAACAATTCTTAAGTAATTAGGGAGAAAAGATTCCTAAACTTTACAAATTACTGAAATGGTAAATTCAATGCAAAATCACATGTGTGTCACCTATTTCATCTTTTTTTTAAAATTATCCATATTCTTCACTTATTAATTTTTTGTTCATCACAAATGAAGATTAACTTTTTTTTCCTTACAAAGCTACCCAATAGATTTATAAAAAAATGCAAGTAATATTCTATTGTATATCTTAAATAAATTTACAACACATAAAAATACTTTAAGATAATTGAAAATTTTATTAAATAGAGTTCTTAATTTTATTTACAGTGACAACTTCAGAAATCGCAGTCATGTAACAAGAAATAAAAGATTAAGAAAATATTAGATAGTATACAAAGCAACCGGATTATGATATTTTAAATGACTTCGGAAAATGATGCTTGATAAATCATATGATACTTCATATTATGACAAAACAATAATTAAAACAATTAGCCTTGTGATACATCAAATTATCATAAGCATTTATATTTTCATGGATAGTATCTTAATTAAAAAAACCACTTACATGAATTTTTTCTAACCAATTCTTTATGAATAATGTCGAAATTTGCATAGTTTTCTATCACATTTATCCTTGACGATCATTTATATGATCATAGTTGTAATTGCATACTTTGTTACGTAAAAAGAATTATTCGGATCAAGGTTATTAATTAGAAAATATTATTAAATCATGGTTGAGTATTTTTAATTAAAACTGTTCAAGAAATATAGTTAAAGACATTTAATTACAATGCCATAGACGATGAAGTTGTCAATAAAAAATGTGGTGTTGCACGAATACAAAATCATTAAATAAAGACAAACTTATATAATATCATTTTCAATTATTTTAAATTTTTAGATGTGTTGTACAATTTTTCCCAACTTATATTGCATTTTTTATTCAATGTGATGGGTCAATTTGTACAAATGGAGATAAATAAATTTTAATTAGTTATGAAAGAAAATTGGGGGAGTAGATAATTTGTATTTTTCTAGGAAACATATGAAGTGGGTAAGGCAAAATGATTTTGCGTTGAATTCGTCATTTTAATAATTTATTTCAAACATATAATAGAATATTACTCTCATTTTTTGATAAATCTATTGGGTAGTTTTGTAAGGGAAAAGTTAAATTCCATTTGTGATGAAAGAAACATTAATAAGTGAAGAATATGGATAATTAAAAAAAAAAGATAAAATAGGTGGCACAAATATGATTTTGTATTGAATTTACCATTTTAGTAATTTGTAAAGTTTAGGAATTCCTTTTCACTAATTAGTTAAGAATTGTTGTGTCTTTATAAATTTGAAATTTTCCTATTCCCTAAACAATAATTTTCCCTTAACATTTTTTAGTAATTATGGGCGAAACATGCTATCAACAGATTGGATATTTGTATTAGTAATTCCAACGGTTTGAGTAATTTTTAAGAAGTTTTGAAATTTCAAAATTTAATTAGACTTCACATAATTCTCACTCTAACTATGATCATCTCAGGACGAGTTCCTAAAAATAACCCACCATATCCTCAAAAACCATCATTAGTACATTATATTTGTCGAGTTTAAAAAATTGTATTTGAATTTGATTTGATTGCAAGTTAAACTGAACTCGAATAAACCTTAATCAAGTCAAATTCGGATAACTTGATAATTTATAAATAATTTATCATTTTTTAAATTATCGAATCAAGTTCGATATAAGTTCTGAGACTTACGGAAAATAAAAATATTATGTTTAAACATATTTATTATATTGTATCAAATTGAATTTAGACGAACTTGTAGTGATCAATCTCGAACATAATACCAACTAGCCTCGTTTCTTTTATAGCCCTATTTTTACAAGGCAAAGTTTGAGGTTATTTTCTTGGAACCCCCTCAACTGACAGCTCTTTGTGCTTGACAGTTCCCGCATGAGAAAATTTGCTGCTGTAGTGTATTTATTTCTTCTCCTCCGCGCAAACATTCATTACAGGTTCCTCTTTTCTCTCTTATTAGAATTTATTGTTATTAATTTCTATAAGAAACAAGGGATGTAGTTCAATTTCTGCTCTGATTTTCTTGTTTAACCAGCTCAGTAGTATTAAAAGGCCTATAATATGGGACTTCTATCACCTGTTTGAAGAAATGCCCATTTGAATTATATACATATACATGCATGTATGTGTGTGTGTGTGTATGGGGTCTGTGCTTTACTCCTAATGGAACTTCTATCACCTGTTTGAAGAAATGCCCATTTGAAATATATTACATACATACATATATTATATATATAATATATATAGATAGTGTGTGTGTGTGTGTGTGTGTGTGTGTCTGTGTGTGTTTTATCCTTTAAATTTGCTCTATCTCAAGATCCTTCTTTTCCCTTTATCATCTTTGTGGGCGTACAAAAGTTATTGTCCTCTATATCAATGGAAAAAATTAATAATTTTTTTTAAAATTTTTTGTCATCCTCTAGATGCTCAAGATTCTACCCGTTGTCTCTGTTTTACTCAGTAATTATTTTTCCCGGTTCTGTTTTATCAGGATAAAGAACAATGTTATCGAAATTGAAGCATTTATATACTTCATCGCAGCTGCATACTCGAACGTGCTTGAATATTTATAGGCAAGATTGCAGTAATCATATCAATGGAGTTATTACTCTATTTCACAATGCATTTTGCACTGTGACTGAGCTGGTTAAAGCCAATGACTCTTCGGGCGTTGCTGAGTCGCCTGAGCTCCCCGGTTGGGTTAAGTTTCGCGATAAGGACAAGGTTGTTAACAATAAAGATGATGATGATTTTGTGCCTCCATCAATATCATATTGGATTGAAAAACACAAAATTCTTGATCAAGATGTTGATATGAAAAGCATAGTGAAAGATGTAATTGAGAGTGATGTTGATAAGATTAGTAAGATTCTAAAGAACCAGTTTAAATCCCCTGATTCTGTTGTTAAAGCGTTAGATGGTTGTTGTGACGTTGATTTATCTGAGAATTTGGTTGAGCAAATATTACAAAGGTTTAGTTGTGAGTGGATACCGGCTTTTGGATTCTTCAAGTGGGCTGAATTGAAGAATGGGATTGCACATTCTCCTAGTTTGTATAACT
Organism: Buddleja alternifolia; assembly: GCA_019426215.1. Taxonomy (NCBI): domain Eukaryota; kingdom Viridiplantae; phylum Streptophyta; class Magnoliopsida; order Lamiales; family Scrophulariaceae; genus Buddleja; species Buddleja alternifolia. Next base: position 37,045,978 of record CM033401.1, on the reverse strand, counting down.
CGATGGTCGACAATTTGGGGAAAACCAAGAAGTTTGACGTCATGTGGGAATTATTAGAAAAAATGAAAAACTTAAAAGAGTACGTCACGTTGGACACTATGACTAAGGTCATGAGACGTCTCGGGAAGGCCGGTAAGTACGAGGATGCAATAGAGGCATTTAAAAGAATGGAAGTATTTGGAGTGGACAAAGATGTAACAGCCATGAATAGATTGATGGATACATTGGTGAAGGGAGGAAGCGTTGAGCATGCGGAAAAAGTGTTTATCGAGTTCAAGGAATATATTCCCCCGACTTCTCAAACGTACAATGTGTTGGTGCACGGTTGGTGCAAAGTTAGGAAGATTGATAAAGCTAAAGAAATTGTTGATGACATGAAGGAAAATGGCTTTCGCCCTGATTCGATCACGTACACGTATTTCATCGAAGCGTATTGTCGTGAAAAGGATTTTCGCAAAGTTGACTCCACTTTAGAAGAAATGGAGAAGAATGGTCTTTGTCCTAGCGTAGTCACATATACCATTATAATGAATGCTTTGGCGAAAGCAAAGGAAACGAATAAAGCGATGGAAGTTTATGAGAAGATGAAGGCGAAAAATTGCTCACCCGACGCTTCATTTTACAACGTATTCATTAATGCCCTTAGCCGAGCCGGGAGGTTAAAAGACTCCGATGCTGTGTTTGAGGATATGTCGAAGCAAGGCGTTGCTCCGGACGTGTCAACCTACAACACGTTAATATTCATTGCTTCTCGGGATTCCCAAGAAGAGAAGGCTTTAAAGTTACTTTTGAAAATGGAAGAAAATGGGTGTAAGCCCGATCTTAACACTTATGCGCCACTATTGAAGATGTGTTGCAGATTGAGAAGAATGAAGGTGCTTTCGTTTTTGCTGAGCCATATGTTTACGAATGATGTTTCTCTCGATCTTGGGACATATTCTCTTTTAGTTAGTCGGCTTTGTAGCAATGGGAGACTCGACCGGGCTTGTGCGTTTTTTGAGGAAATGGTTGGTAAAGGGTTTGTGCCGATGGATTGTACGTTTGATAATCTTGTTGAAGGGCTTGAGAAGAAGGGTATGCATAAAAAGAAGCAACAAATTGAGGAACTCATGTTGAAGGCTAAAGAGCTATGAGAAGACCATCTTGTAAGAGAGTTGCTGGGATTCAGTAGATTTATACATGGTTATTATAATGTGTATTTATGAATGATGAAATGACATAGTTAGGGGTGTAAGTGAATCGAATTGAGTCTAGCAATGCATTATCGAGCTTGTTTAAATTTTTATCGAGCTTAAGAAACTATATTTGAATTTGATTTGATTGTAAATCGAGCCAACCAGGACCAAACTTTATTTGAATGAAAATGCAAGATAAGCCTGAGTAGCTTGATATTTCTGGACATATTTTTAGCCTCTTTTAGCTAATCGTTCAAGTCCAACTTCAGACCTTGTCTCACGTAAAAATGTGTTTAAACTTGAACTTCAGACCTTATCTCACGTAAAAATGTGTTTAAACTTGTTTATTATGTAAAATGAATTGAGTTCAACTGGGCTTTTAATGGTTAATCTTGAGTAGAACATTGACTAGCTTGATTTGTTTTTCAGTGCTAGACATAGTTCAAGATTCTTGAAAACACTTGAGTACATCTGTGCTGTTCTTGTCTTTATATATCCACATATAGTGAATGATACGCAAATTCAATTACGTGAATGATTGCATTTGCTCCAAGTCCCATGCCCCGAAAGCTCCTGTTATTACACCTAATGAATTAGCACCGTTGTCGCCATTTTTCGTCTCCGGATGAGATTTGTTTTCCATATTTTCTGAAACAATTGGAGAAAACATTAATAGAGAAAGAGATCAAAGTAACAAGAGAATGCAATGGTGACTGCATAGAATCTCAATTAAAATTCGACGTGCATTTGACTCATTTGCAGCTCTAGATATATCATAGAATCATTCGGTTATTACATATATATTTTTTCGAGGGTGGAAACAAGATCCATGTAAATATTCAAGAAATTGACAAATAAGTATTTGATTAAACAAAATTAAAGCAGATCTTCCAGGAAATCAATTAAGCTGCGTTTGAATGCTTCAAGATCCATTCTTAGCACATAACTTGAGAGAAGACTTTCCATTTAATTCAAAATAGCAGGTCAAGGCAGCGTTTGAATACTTCAAATTCAATTTAAAAACATTAAATAAAATCACAATAATTCAAAGTCAAAGTCCAAAAGAATAATTTTTGATAAGGTCCACGCTGATATGTGATTGAATTGGGCGCATGCAACGCCTATATATAAACAGGTTCCTAGAGCTTCCTTCTCCACCATTAATTGCAATCTTCTAATTACCATTCTTTTCTAGGACTTGAATTCTCTCTCTCTTAATATCATAGTTTCAAGGAATGAAATTAACAAGCATGATGAGCCAAAACATCATATGCTTTTGTCTATTAATTCTAGCTAGTGCAGCTTCATCCCAACACGTTCAACATGTCAACTGCCCATTTCAGTATTTATACCACTTCGGAGATGGGTTCACAGATGTTGGTAACTCAATTCATGTCCCTTCCCGAACTCCAAATCCAGCCGCACGTTTGCCTTATGGTAGATCTTCCCCCGGTTGGCCCACTGGTCGTTGGTCTGATGGCCTTAACGACTTCGACTTTGCAGGTATATATACATAAGAATACTTATGCTTAATCATTTTAGAACTGCAATACTGATTTTAATTAATTTGTATCTATCACATTCAAATCATTGATGTATATGTGTGTCTATGACTTGCAGCTACTGATTTCGGCCTACCGCATCTTGCACCTTATTTGAATATGAATGCTTCTGAAAACTATGATGGAGTTATCTTTTCTGTTGCTAGAAGTCCAGTGCTTGACATTAACTTTTTCAAATCGAAGGGCATTAAGATTCCACCTTATGCTGCTGTTCCCCTTAGTGCTCAACTAAGATGGTTTAAAGATTATTTTGGTTCCGCTTTCTCATCGCCGAAAGGTTTGTTTTGATAACAAAAATTAAGTACACTTATTTAACGAGTATACACCTCCGTCTTTTTAAATATATATGACCTTGAACGTGTAATTACTAAAATTTGATTTTATTATATCAGAACGCGCCAATAGGATGGAAAACTCTTTTCTATTTCTGGGCGATATTGAGGGCAACGACATCGGCTATGCATTGACCCAAGGCAAATCAATTGAAGAAGTACAAACTTATGTGCCCTTGATAACACGAGCTCAAATCAGAGTTGCAAGAGTAAATACTTATATCCGAATTCTTTCTAAATTTAAAAATACTTCTTTATTTTTACTCTTCACATCTTTTGTTAAATACTGTGAAAATAATTCGATAATAACTAAATATATTCAATAACACAGGAATTGATTAGGATGGGCGCCACAAGATTGATAATTCCAGGAAATGCTCCCCTTGGATGTTTTCCATATATTTTAACTGCATTGCGTAGCAATAACTCCAGACATTACGATGAATTAGGATGCTTGAAATCTGTGAACGATCTTATCATGTCGAAAAACGATTATCTCCAACAAGCCATCAGAAATCTCAATATGGAGTTCCCCAATATCATTATAAATTATGGAGCAATTTATGATGGAACATTAGAAGTTATTCGTGATGCATCCTACGGCAAGTGTTCTATATATTCTTATCTATTTTACTACATTTACCGAGAATATTATTAATTCGATGGAAAGTGTTCTACATATTCTTATATATTTTGTCACATTTCGGAGGAATAATAATAATTCTTGTACTTGTTAATTGTAACAGGCCCTAACGGTGAACTAGCATTGCTAGCTTGTTGTGGAACTGGCGGGAAATACAATTACGATAGCAAGAGATTTTGTGGAAGCCCACATGTGCCAGTTTTTCGTTACCCAAACCAATACATCTTCTGGGACGGAATACACTTTACACATCATGCTTACTCTCGTCTCGAGACTATTCTCATTGAGCCAGCTCTAAGGACGCTCGGGTGCACAAGATCAGTTAATAGCACAACATCCAGCTTAAGTGCTTCAGTGTGAAGAAATAGTAATATAGTGAACACTAGCAAATAACAAATTAAGCTATTGAAACTAAGTCTTAATAGCATTCTTTTTTTTTTTTAATAAGATGATAGCATTCTTTTGTTCTTTTCTTTAACCAGTATAATGCACGTGCGTTGCACATGGATGCCTTCTTTTTTTTAACTATTTATTACTTGTTGTAATGACATAGCTTTGTTGTGATTCTTATCATTTGGATGTTGGTCTTAATACCGTATGAACTATGAACTTGCAAACTTTTTTGGATGGAATATTTCCAGTAAATATAATTTTTGGCTTGGTTAAATACATGATTTGAACTCTTATGTAGACAGTAATTACAGTTATTTGGGCCAATTTGAGGATCCTAATAATTGAATTTTTTAGTAAGCAAACAATTAAAAGCCTTAATAATTGTATATTAGCATGTCTAATTGATGATATGTAGGACTTATTTGGTGCAAATTTAAATTTTGGATTGTCAATTTCATCAGTTAGTTATAAGCTATATTAAATGTAGATATGAATATTGTAACTGTAGGCGTCATTATCTTAATAACGGATATTTGGTCGCAAGTTTTTTCTTTAAGTGAGAAGGTAATTGTATTGATATAATCGTTTGTACGGAGATCTCCTCATTTTTCTAGCGGGCTCATTTTAAAAAAATGAAGTGTATGAAATAATTATCTAACTTCCAGCTTGTATAGTGCTCCTTGATCTTTTGTTGGAGCTCAACCAAACTGAAATAATGACTAATGAAATTCCAAGGAAAATGGAACAGAAAGGTTAGGGTAATAGCATCATAATTAGTTCAAACAAAATGTTGGTGAAAATTCCTCATGCTATCGATGATCCTGCTCAGGAAACTTAGAATTCTTGTCATCTTCGACATTCTTTATAATAAAGAACCACACCTATTATAATTAGTGTCCTACTATGATTAAAAAAAATAATCCATTCCACACCTATTAAAGTATATGTCCCGATCAATAAGCAAGGTCCAATCCCGACCACTTCGGATAACTGGCAGGTTGCAAAAGGTACGAAAACTGGTAGTCCAAATGAAGACCAGGTCTATCCTCCTCTATCACCAGATAAGTTGGGCAAGGTAACTGAGAATGATAACCAAGATTTTGTTCCCATATTGAACTCTTTTGCTAGTTTGATGAATGATTTGCTTAATGATTCCGGCACATCGGACCAGGGACTTATTAGAATGTTACCCCGGGATAAAGTAATTAAATAAGTATTTAATTCTTGCATTTTGTTTTGGGATGTTTTGAGGTTTTGTGAAGGGTTTGGAGAAGTCTTGGTCATTTGGAGTTAGTAACAATGTGATTTGTTAGTAACAATGTGAGTTAATGATTCTATGCTTATTCTGTCTTGGTGCTGGGCATTTTGATAGTTTGATGGATTTGGGGGAAGCCTTGATTATTGAAAGATTGGTAGCAAGAATTTTGATGAGGCTGTGGAATGGAGGTTTTCATTGTAGGTTACATGGTAGATAGTTTTGTTTATTTAGTTATGCTGTTGTGTTTTGGCTTAGTGTTCTAGGTACAGGTCTTATCTAGATAGGCTCATCTTTGGATCTTTCCTATGTATCATGTAATGTTTCACCTTTTATTTTTAAGCAATTTCATTTTTTGCCAAAAAAAGAGAAAAGAAGAACCATTGTCCTTTTATAAGAAGTGCAATTTACATTTAAAAAATATGATGTCATTAATTGTGAATAATCACAACTCATAAAAGATTCTCGTTATTTTCCCACAAATATTAACCATCTAGTAACTCCACCTGCTATAATGAGGTGAGACGTGATTCTAGCAATATGCATTTTCCTACAAGATAAATAAGTCGAACGCCTTTTATTGGTGACAATGTGATGTAACCAAATATTCAAGCAATAGAATAATAAGCATTCTCATTAAGTAACTTTGATCGAAAATAATAAAGAATGTTAATAATTATTCATCGATTGGGGGAAATTTTCAGTTATTAATACAATTTTTTTAAGTAAATAAGCTCCTATACAAAATAATAAGAATTATGCCATAAAGAAAGACGTGTCTCCTTCAGCGTGAAGCCCTTCTTGATCAATTGATCTCGTTCGGACCATAGTATTATACATCTAAAAGAAATCTTGCATTTGCACCCTCATCGCCAACACCGCCATAGTTAACTGGTACACATTATACCTTCTTGATCGATTGCTCACGTTTGGACCATAGTATTTATAAATCTCTGAAAGAAATCTTACATTTGCACCCTTCTAGCCAACGCCACAATAGTTAAATGGTACTTGCTAAGGTTATGTATATATGCAATTAAACAAAACGTCATCATGAAAAAAATCTAACAATTGGTATAAAACAAATAGATGAGTAGAATACCAGTTTTTAGTTGAAAAGTTTGGGTATGGAAGTGTTAAGTAAGTATCGGCATGGCTAATACCAAAGGAAAACATATACAAAGAAAGTGAGAAATGTACCAAATAAAGTTGACGAGTGAAGAGTATGATGAACCATGATGCTTCAAATGACCACAATGCAAACTATTATGTCGTCTTTGTGCAAACAATAATGAGTGCTTGATGTAATTCGTTCATCTGCATCGTCAAAGCCTCATATAGCATTCATCTTCCAAGCACTAATAATCTGCCATGCCTGTTTCTTCACTAATTTCAACCTTATATATAATTAGGACTATAATTCTTAGAATTCTAGAATATAGTAGTGGTAATTAAGTTTTTGTAAAATGTGTGGCCTTTTTATGGCTAAAGACTTTTGGACTTTTAACAATTAATTAAGAATAGCAATGCATATTATTACATAGCGGCCGAAGCACTAATAATCCACCATGCTTGTTTCTACACTAATTTCAACATTATATAGAATTAGGAATATATACATTAATCCTAATAGAATATCTTGGACTCTTCCAATTATCATAGCTAGGGTGAAACAGAAAACAACACATTAATCCTAATAGAAGGCTTTTGGACTTTTAACAATTAATTGACAATTAATAATTAACAATAACAATTTAATACATAGTTGAGGGTAGAAATGTAAAATCACATTTGAAAGAAACAATAAGATATTCACACTTTTAGTATAGTATAGAAGTCTTTTGGACTTTTAACAATTAATTAACAATTAATAATTAACAAAAAACAATTTAATACATAGTTGAGGGTAGAAATGTAAAATCACAATTGGAAGAAACAATAAGATATTCACACTTTTAGTGTAGTATAGATATATATTTTGGACTTTTAACTATTAATAATTAACAATAACAATTTAATACATAGTTGAGGGTAGAAATGTAAAATCACAATTGGAAGAAACAATAAAATATCACACTTTTAGTATAATATAGATAAGATGATTACATTCTTGCGTGGATGAAATGATAATTTAGAGTAAGTCACTTATTTCTATGATTTGTTATTATGGTTTAGCATAGCAAAGCTAAGCAAGGTTTTCCCATTGTCCGCGTACACTTATTGATGAGGCTGAATTGATGCGTAGAAAAGAAAAACAAGGGAAGAAATTGACATGATCTAAGTAATACATGTACATGTAATGTTAGAAATATATGTTGGAAAAAAAAGTTTCAACGCTCGCCACATACCATATTCTTAGAGTGATATTCGTCTACACTATTTGCTGTTAAGTTTGATGTAACAAATCACTTCCAAGAATACATCAAGACCTATACAACTTCAGAGAATAATTCTGAAAGTTGCCTACAAAATTTTCTACTAAAATATGTATGTTGAGAATGAAAGAATTGAAAGAAAGAAGAAACAATGACTAATTCTTTAATTATATTATTTCTTTACTAAAATCATCAATTCTTCATGCCGGGAAAATTGCACTTTTGATCTCATAGGAGTTGCCCCAAAACACTTTTTAGTTCCATAGGACTTTTTTTGACACTTTTAGTCCCATAGGAGTGAAAAAGTGACACTTTTGGTCCCAAACCTCACTTTTTGGACGAAAAATTGCCGCGTATGTTACACGTACTACCTGGGCGAATGGAATCATTTTTTGTAGGCAATTTCAGCCCATGGAAGCGCGTGTTGGATGATTTTGGAGGAAAACTTGGCTTATGTACACCAAATGGAGGCAAAATTGGTCATTTCTTCTCCCTCCTTTCTCTTAGCTTCAAAGAAGACACAAAATTGTCCCAAAGTTCATATACATTTCGCCCCCAAGTAGACACTCCACAAATGCGACTATCGTCAGCCCAAAATAGCGAGGGAGAGGACATCGTGGACCGATGGCAACCTGGGGCGAAGGTTCGAATGTTGTGCTGATGAAAAATGTGATTTTGTTCACATGATTTGATCCACCCATGTGTGCCAGGTCAAAATTAATAATACATGGTTTGTTGCGCCAACTGAATAGACAAGAGAAAGAAATCCGGAAGTTACAACATAGTTGCAAAACACTTGAAGAAGTGAGGGTACAATAGAGGCGCAAAAAACCCACAAACGCTTGTATGGTCCTCGTTGCTATAGGTTTGATGGTGCGTTTTTGAATTTTTTTTTCTTTGAGGTGTAGTAATTTAGGTGTGATGTTGCTTTTTTCTTTGAAGTGTAGTAATTTAGGTCTATTGATGTAAGTTAGGAACCAAATTAAGGTGTGATGTCTAATTGTTGGTGTTATCTATCTATGAATTTAGGTGTTTTGTATGTAATTTATTCAGTTTTATCTATGGAATTATGGTGTTTGTGTTATTATCAATTAGGTGTTTTTCATGTAATTTATTCAGTTTTATCTATGGATGATGGACTTTGTAATGGAAGTTGCTTAACAAAAATGAAATGACCAGCATAACACGTACAACACAAAGTAGAAATTAACAAAATCCTCATTCATGTTTCAATAACAATTGAAGGGCTATTTTTTGGCTCCTTTACAAAGCAATAACATTAATTACACCATTGTTTGTCTTTCTAAACATGGACAAAAATATACACTTACTAGACAAAAATACCTTCAATGATTCTATTCACAAGACAAAAATTACCTAACAATATAACAACAAAAGGCGAGGGGACAGATTAAGGCTGTTTGTTACTTGGTTTCATGGTCTCCAAGGCTGTCTGTCTTTTCCTTTGTTGGCTCCCTTACTTGTTGTAGTAACAATAGTACTCCACCTTAACTGTTGACAACAAGAGTCTGAGACAGTATGGGATGGTTTGGTGCAAATGGTGGAGGACACCTTATGTTAACTCTGGGTTGAGGCATAGGGGTTGTCTTTAGTGCAGGGTCCATAACTATTGATGGAGGTCTAAATTGAGACATAACTGGGGCTGCAATATGTCTTGGAGGTCTATTAGCCATTATTGAGAAAGTCCTCTTCCTTGCTTAAGAGAACAACAATATAACCACAAAGGTATTAAGTAAATGCACACTAGAGTCAAATTCTTAAGTAAGAATTATATACAAAGGTATTAAGTAAATGCACACTGGAGTCAAATTCTTAAGTAAGAGTTATACACTTACAATTAACTTGGGTTGTTGTGACCCCTCCTTTGGCATTGGAGCACTTGGAGTAGAAGACAATGTCCCAAAAACTGATCCAGGTATAGATCCACTTGCACTAACCTGCAAAAAATAATTACACACATACACATATATAGACACACAGATTGCAAGTTGGCACTCACATGTGCTGCTGCCTTTTGGCTTTTCCTTTCATTTGAGGATTTCCTTGATTGAGCTGTACTTGCCTGAGTTGAGACAGGGGTAGAAGGGTCACTATTATCATTTACAATTGTTTCAGCCTGCAAAAAACAAGAGCAATCACATTACCTGAAAAGCCACATAAGTAGTATAAGCTATAAGATATAATATTGAAAATATGTGAACCTGTTCTGCTACACTTGTCTCTTTTTGAGTTGTACATCTTCTCCTTTTTTACCTTTTGAAGGGTCCAACACCACAACTAGCACTTGCATTTTCCTTAAAAAACACATGTTTATGGATATACTATATAAACCTTTTAAAAAATAATTAAAGATTTTACAAGTAACTTACAATATTGGTTTTTCTCTTTTGAGTTGGGGCTTTCCTAGAGGGTCATGCATGTAATTAAGTTCACTAAACACAATTGTTTTACATTGGGCAAAATTGAGGAAAAGTTTAACAAAAAACAATTAACTTACAACATTGGTTCTTCTCTTTTGAGTTGAGACTTTCCTAGAGGGTCCAGCCTCATTGCCACTACCAACATTGGCATTAATTGGAGCTGCAAAGTCCCTTGTTAAACTTGCTACGATATCTGCTTTTCTCCTCTTACATCCCGTTCGATTGTGGTCTGTATTTCCACAATAATGACACTGAACCCTTAAAGATTGTTTCTTCATCCTCACTGGACCCTTTTTTCCTTTACCCCTTTTGCCCTTATCCCTAAGCTCATTTGCACCCAATTTTCTTGTTGTAGCTGGCCTCCCTTTCTAAGTTGGAAGGCATGGGGTAGAATATAACCAGTTTTTTCCCATAACTTAGGGCCATTTACAGGTGCAATGGTATGACTGTAAACTGACAAATATGCGGCCACATTATATGACTCATGTACACAGTCATCAAGCTCAATGTTTTGACAGCCAATTGCACTCATAGCATGAGAGCATGGAATTCTAGTCAAATCCCACATCCTACAAGAGCAGGAATGAGTCCTCAGGTTTACAGTGAAACTATCCCCACTGTCACACATTTTTACTTCATAATTCCAGCCGTCTGACTTCATTGGAACGCAATCACATGACTTGTCCATATTTTTCTCTATAATTTTCCTAGTCTTTTGACAAATTTGTTTCCCATACTATTCTTAGCCTTATCCCTATTCTCAGTAAGCCTAGTCATCAAATACTTCTTTATCCACTCAAGCATTGTAAGTATTGACTTCTCTCTAGCCTCAAGTATGCCACTATTAAGTGACTCACACAAGTTATTCAATAATATGTCACACTTTGGGAAACTTTGAAAGTGTGACCTACTCCACTGAGATGGAGGCTTGTCATTGAACCATTCCACAACAGACTCATCCAAATCTCCCATTTCTTTCATCCTCAACTCAAATTCAGGCACTGTGGTGGTTTTTGCCGCATTCCACGGTGCAATTTTGAATGTCAAACCCCTAAACCCAGCCTTTTTAAAGTATTCATGCAAGTGTCTCACAGAAAACCTATTTTCTGCCCCTGGAAACACTAATTCAAATGCAGGTATAAGACCTTTTTGCTTATCACTTACAAAAGTAAAAGCATCAGGTCTTTCTATTCCCAAGTCAGCCTTAAGTAACCCCAAAAATGACTCACATGCCTCTTTTGTTTCCCTAGACACTACTGCATAAGTAATAAGGTATAGGCTATTGTTTGGGTCAACTGACACAGCAGTCAACAAAATGCCACCATAGGGTTTCTTTAAATGACAACCATTTACCCTTATAACTAGTCTACAACCTGTCAAGAAACCCTGTTTAAGTGCATCAAAGCAGACATAGAATTTTCCAAATTTTTTCTTCCTACTTACTTCCACCTCACTATTCTGGACCATAACAATTTGTACTCATAGGATTTGATCTCCTTAATTCCTGTGCATAATCCCATAGCTGATCTCATATTGATCATCTGTCTTACGTTCAAGAGCCGTAAGTGCCTTTGTTTTAGCCTTATATGCTTGAGATTTTGACACAGTACACTTGATTTCTTGAACTACATCTTGCCTAAACCCACCAACATTTCTTTTTGGATCATTCCTAAAGGCATATTCATATTTTCTAGAAATCCACTTTGAATTTACATTTTTTTACAGTATATGATCTGCCACATTTACGTTTAGGGTTGTATTCCCTAATTTGATATGAACATTCATTCCTCACCTGCAGTGCATTTATCCTCCAATTACATCCCTCCCTAACATACCCAACATACATTCTCCTATAATCATTTTTAGTAATTTTTGAGCTTCTCCTTGCCTTTATTGCATGATTGGGTACAACATCCCTAAACTAATCTTTGGTAGTAAATAACATGCCAAGTTCAAAGAGAGGATCATATTTGTCCTTTTCCCACTACTAAAATTATCCCCACTGTTAACCAAGTATTCATTTTCCTTACCTTTAGAATCAGATGATGAATCTCTCTGAGGCATAGGTTAAGGTATAGGTATAGGTTCAATTGCAGTTGGTATGGCTGCACCCCCTTCACCATCCTTTTCCCCCTCAACCTTACTACCCTCACTGTCCATATATTCACTGTCCCAAAAGTCACTGCATTCATCATCATTGTCCCCCTTCTTCTTTCTATCACTATCCTTATGAGGCCCTGTCTCAGTCCCTTTCTCAAATTTTCCATTTCCTACACTATCCTCACCTAAATATCCAAGCACTGAAGAGTCTAAAATCCTACACATTTCATCCCAATCAATATCTTCAAGGTTTTCCTCATATGTTTGGGTTTCTGTTTGGGGTTCTATTTGTGTTTGAGGTTCTGGTTGGGGTTGTGTTTGAAGGATATGTTCAAATGGGCCTTTTGTTATTTGGATAGGTTCAAATTGAGCTTTTGTTTGGGGTGCTGGATCAACAGTGGGTTCTGGGTCAAGGTTTATTAATTCTGGTTGAGTTATGGGTATTGGTTCATTTATGTGAAGCTTATGGAACTTGGCTACCAAATAAATATGTATTTCCCTATTTTTGGTCACAAATCCATCACATAGCACTTGTATGACAGTTAAACCCACTCTCTGTCTATATTTACCCCTCTGTTTGTCAACCATATAAAACTCTTTCTTACCAAAGTAACCTAATACCTCACACAAGCAACTAATGAACTCTATAGACATCTTAGTTACATTCACATCATCCTACACAATAGTTATACCTCCTATACATTCATGATTAGGTTTTAATTTTACTTCCCCCCATGGTGAATTTTTAAAGTGATATATTTACTTCTAGGTCTTGTAAACAACCAAAAAAAAAAAAAAAAGAAAAATCAACTCTCAGTACAAATTAAAATAATAAAGAACAAGAAATAAAAGCTATACCCTATACTCAACACAATAACCAGCACATAATATAAAAGCATTGCTCCTGACTGACAATAATAAACATGTAATAAAGGTTATGCCCCAGACTGAACAATAATAAACATGTAATAAAGGTTATGCCCCAGACTGAACAATACACAACACATAAAAAAAAAAAACCATTGTCCCACACATAAAAGAAAAGCCACTGTCATCAAACCACAAAACAAAAATTTGCTACCCTACACACTGTCATACAAATTAACTACAAAATAATTAATTTCATAAATAATATAACATAAAAGCCAACACACGGGGACCACAGTGTCAAGTATACATTATTGTAATGCCAAAAAAGCTAGGGTTTCGATTAACAAAACAAAAGGACACTAGAAATCAATGTAACGGCATGAAACTCAACATTATAATTCATATTAAACTAATAACATCTAAATCCTAACAATTATTAACTAAAACAAATAAAAAGTGTGTACATATTGTATTTTTTTTTTTTGGGGGGGGGGGGTCATTTACCAATCGCGAAATCCTCAAGTTCATCTTCATAGTATGTTCGCCTTCTTGCCTTTTTCAGATTATAGGTACAAATTAGGGTTAATTTTAAGTGAGAATGAAGGGTTTTTAGTTTTGTAAAGGTTGGGTTAGGGTTTTTTTCTCTTTGATTTGGGAGGAAAATGACCGTTTAACTTGAGTTTTGAGGAATCCCGCTCACACGTGCTCCTCATGTGGTGATTTGACGACCCCGTTAGTAAACTAACAGAGCGTGTTACATATGCAACAATTCTTCGTCCAAAAAATGAGGTTTAGGACCAAAAGTGTTACTTTTTCACTCCTATGAGACTAAAAGTGTCAAACAAAGTCCTACGGGACTAAAAGTGTTTTGGGACAACTCCTATGGGACCAAAAGTTCAATTTTCCCTCTTCATGACTTTTCACAAATTGCAATCTTTTAGAATTACAACGTATTATTTGGCTTATTATAAAGTTCTACCAACATAAAAATAAAAATAAAATTTATTCTTGATAAGTAAATAGTTATATAGTTAGAATGTATCATTTTTAGTAAGGCTTCCATATTTAGAAGTTATAGTGTGAGCAGGCAACTTAAAGCGATTATAAATAACTGCTTGTATCTACTCATTGTATACATATACAAGAGAGTAGAGGGGAAGCTGCAATGTGTGCGTGAGATAACAGAAAGCATAGGGTAGTTATCATATGAGATATATAAGATGTATGCTTTGTAAGTCAAGTTTGTTCTCAAGCAATAAAATTGAAAGAATAGAATTGCTAGTAGATGTAGATCCAATTGATCTACCACGTTATATTGTGGGAAAATTGCATGTTTGGTTCCATAGGAGTTGCCCCAAAACACTTTTAGTCCCGTAGGATTTTTTTCGACACTTTTAGTCCCATAGGAATGAAAAAGTGACACTTTTGGTCTCAAACGGTAAAAAATGGACGGAAATTGGCGGTTGTGCCACACACGCCATTACTATTGGGAGAGGTCAAAAAGAAATTAAAATAAATTCAAAAATATTAATAAAATAATAAAAAACAAAAAAAATGGAAAAAGAAAAAAAAAATTGAAGAAGATACTGTTTATCTTCTTCACAACCCCCCCTCCCCCTTCCCTCCCCTCCCCCCACCCCCCACCGCGAAACCCCCAACCCAACTCCCAAACCCGCTGCCGCCAACGCCACCTCCAACTCCAAAAAATACCCTCAACCGCTCGAAACCCCCCAACCCCCGACGGCGAAACCCAACCCCACAAATCCCCAAACCCGACGGCGAACCTAAATCCACAAATCGCCAGCGACAGAGGTGGCGGCGAATTAGGATGGGAGTGGAGGTGGTGGTCTGGGGGTTGGGGGGAAGATGAACAGTGTTCGTCTTCCTCCTTTTCTTTTCCTTTTTTTTTTTTTATTATTTTAATAATATTTGATAGTTTTTGAATTTCTATTTTTTCTCTTCCAACAGTAACGGTGCGTGTGGCACAACCGCCAATTTCTGTCCAATTTTTACCGTTTGGGACCAAAAGTTTCACTTTTTATTCCCATGGGACTAAAAGTGTCGAAAAAAATCTTACTGGACTAAAAGTGTTTTGGGGCAACTCTTACGGGACCAAAAGTGCAATTTTCCCTTATATTGTATGTTGTGTTTTCTTTGTCAATTCTTGAATTCAATTTCTTTGTATATTCAACATTATTGCTTGTTTACGCATAAATTAAAATCGAATTTGAGTCTATGTTCGAATAAGGCCCAAAAGGGATAACCCCGATAAAATCAAATGGGCCTGCAAATAATGAAGCCCAGAATTCGAGTGCTTAATTATTTAAAGAAGAATATGGGCTAGATTTAATGAAAGCCCAAAGGTCAAAGAAAAAAACAAAAAAGAGGTCCAGGACCTGGAATCAACTCAACACCAGAAAATAGGCGCCAAATTAAGAGAAAAAGAATTCGAAAAAGAAGTTGACAGCGGTTTTATAAAGAAAACGTGGGATTTACAAGAAACCGAAGATAAGACATGGAAGTTGGAAGAAACAGAGGAAAAAGAGGAGTATATACAACAGAAAAAAGGAAGAAAAAAGATCATTAACACACAACCAGAAAAACTCTGCAGTTTTTATTTTTATTCATTGGGAGTAGAGATAGAGTAGTCATAGCGTAGCTTTTTAGGAGTAATTAGATTAAGCACCTGGTATTTTTTTAGTTAGCAATAGTGTTAATAGCATTCGAAGGTTGATAATCCCGATTGTATTCAAGCGTTGCAATAGAAGTAATTCGGACAGAGAATTCTTCATGGAAGTATAATATATGTTCAAGCTTTTAATGTTTACTAATTGCTTGTGATTTTGATATGCATCTACACTTCTTGAAGGTTAAATTAATAATAGTTAAAGTCATAAACCACCTTTAGCAAATATAAGCAGGGGTTAAGAGATAATTCTAAGTTGTGAATTATCAAGGGGCTTGGATCGACAACTCGAAATCCTTCCCTAGTCCAGTTTGTTTTTGAATCGAAATAAATTTTTGGCGATCACAGTGGGAGTCATCAATTTTGACTTCCGCAAAAAACCATTATAAGATGTCAAAAGAGTCCTCTAGAGAAGAACTCAATGATAATCTCGATACACAACCTGTGTCGAGACACAGAATTCGGGCAGATAAAATGTATGAACAGTTTGTTAAAGTCATGAAACAAACTTTAATAGATGCTCGAGAGGATCAACAGGGAGAATTTAATGATCAATACCGGGCATTGGCTCAAGAGTTTGCTCGGATATTCACAGCAATAGAACAAGATATTGCTATAAGTGCCCAAGAGGGTCTTGCTAGAGAAGTTATTTGAGTTATAACCGAGATGGGGGAAATATTTAAGCAGACTTGTGAAGCATTCTCAAGGATGATAACTACCCAGGTAGCCTTGTTGGTCCCAAGTGGTATACGAAAGGGTCTAGAAGGGGGGGTTGAATAGACCCTGAAGTCTTTTTTTGACTTCTTAAAAATTCGTATCACTTTGAAGTATTTGAACGCTTGACAAGTTTAAGCGCTGGATGTGGCGCTTGAGAAACGTTAACTTAGACTCGGTGATTTCAACGCTTACCAAAGTAGGGCAGAGTTTAATCACTAAATCAGAGTTAGCACAGCGGAAGTATTTTACAGCTTAGCGTTCAGTTAATTAATCGAAAGTAGTCACTTAGTTGTTTTAAGACTTTATCAGAATGTATGCAGTATGAATAGTAAATCAGTAAAACAATGAATGCTTAAAGAGGTAAATGACACAAGATATTTGTAAGGTTCACTGGGTGATGTAATCCCAGCTACGTCCTTCTTCTCCTTTTATCAGGGAGGTTTTTCCACTATGATGATTATCGAAGAGTCACACAGAGACTTCTACAAGATAGAGGGAGATTGGATATGATCTTGGAACTCCTTGGTCACACAGATTTCAGCTCCACTAAAGATCTTCTATCCCCTTGCTTCTTTCACTCAGAAATGGTGCAAGTTACTCTTGATCTCGGAACTCCTTGGTCACACAGATTTCAGCTCCAATAGAGATCAACTTCAACAAGCTTCTTTTACACAAAAATATTGCTTGCAAGTCAACCAGCTTTCTCACTCAGATGAAAGGTGTTGATGGTTTTGGTCACGAGTTTGTTTGTTTTTTTTTGGAAAGTTCAAACAACTTGGGGATATCTCAATGGTAGTATAGGTTCTTCTTAAAAAGGATTTGAGATATGGGTGACTGTCTCTGGAATATTTGTGAAAAGCTTATATGGATATTTGGCTATGATTTTTAGTAAGCTTTTCTTTCAACAAGGTAGGTAATTTTTGTGTGTGTCATTTGTGCATCGGTTTACTTGTTTGTTGAAAGAGCTATTTATAAGGTATTGGTGGTTTTTGTCCGTTTGACTCGGTTGGAGTCTCGTTTCCCCAAACATTCCTTGAGTTCAGACATTTCTAACTTTGGGTATATTTAATTGGTTAGGCATGGTCTTGGTTTCATAAATCTGACAGTCTAGGTCAAAGATATGGCTTGCCCATAAGTTATAGTGCTTATATTTTAATAGCACTTATCCGACTTTTAATGCATCTTGTCTTATTTCCGTTGGAAATAATTCGTCCGTTTGATTCATGCATTTTTTTTAAGTCTTTGGCTGGTTTTGGGTTTGAATTCTTTTCAGGTTACGTTCTTTGTAGGTTGTGTTCGTTTAACCTTTTTGGACGCTTGCTGAAGAGAATAGTTATTCTCGTGTATTGGACAGACGCTTGGACTGATCCTGACTTTCTTTTCTTTATTTCAGACGCTTACTCTTCAATCTTGTCTTGATGGTCTCACTGAGAATTCCGTCATTTCACTTGATGTTGAGTATTCGGCCTGAGTTATCCATTCGTAGTTTGAGCACTGGGATAATCCCTAAAGCGTTTGACGGACGCTTCAAGATATCTTTATCCATTGTAGCTTTAGACGCTTGATCTTCACCTTCATCACTTGGTAGACTCACCCAGAATTTTCCTAAGAGTTTTAGTGTCACATACTTAGTCTAAGGTTTTCTACAAAGATAAATACTATAAGCCTAAGATAAATAAGCTTTCAGGTACTTATACATAACATTCTATGAAAGCTTTTACACTTTTCGGAGTCTAACAGAAAGTCCTATTTGTCATCATCAAAACATCTAATATGAAATTCCTAACAATTTCCCCCTTTTTGATGATGGCAATACTTTTTTAGTTCAAGCGTTAGATACCTGAAAGTTAGCGTAAGTTAGTAAGTTAGTTTGAGCTTTAACGAGATGTTTCAGCTGTAAAATGCATTTTATATATATGTTTCACAGTACAGGCATTTTACAACTAAAAAGAGAGAGGCACAAGTAAAAATCAAGATCGTGGCTTGATCTTGTATCTCTTAGTCATTTCAGCACGGATTGCTTCATTTATCTGATCTTCTAACGTCATCATTGCAGCATGATCTTTACTGATTATGTGCTTGTTTTCTTGAACTTGTCGTGCCTTAAAGGCAATGAAGTGTTTATCTCATTCCTCTGGACTGATGCCTATGTATCGTAGGCAAATTCTGAAGGTTTGGTCGAAGTCAGACATTTTTCTTTCTAAGGCTAATACTGCTGGATCAGATGGTTCTGGAATTGATGCTCTGAGAAGAGGAATGTCAAACTGTTCAAGCAGTGCTCTTGAAGGCAATGGAAGAGTTGGATAGAGCACTCTGGGAGTTTCTTTCTTATTGGACGCTTCAACCGATGTGGTTACCCAAGAGGGATAGGGATACCTTGGTTCTGCACTCAGTGTGAGAGAAGTATCAATGTGTTGACGCTTGGATGGTGGAGGAGGAACTTGATCTTTAGATGTTGACGATTTCCTCTTTTCTCCCTTCTTTTCCCCCTTATTGCCATCATCAGTCTGTATGAAATGCTGAGTAAGAAGACTGACTTGAGCAGCAATCTGAGCGACAGAGGCCTCAAGAGTGGTTAGACGCTGGTCGAAATGTTCTTTCATGACCAGGAGTTGAGCTTGAGTAGCGTCTGTGAGAGAGGTCTCGAGAGCCGTGAACCGGTCTTGTAGATCATTGGTTAAAGCCACATGACTTGCCTGAGTAGCTGTAGATAGTTGCTGTAATTGAGTGAGGCATTCAGTCATGGACGGTTGAGCGTTGGTAAGTGCAGTGCGGACTTGAGGCTTAAAACGAGATGTGTGTTTGAGAGATTCAATAGGTACTTGATTAGTAGGATCAAATACTGTTCCTCGAAGCTCTGGAGCAGTGTTGGACTCGGTGGATGCAGTAGAGTCGGATTCAGTTGGACTGGGGGAATGAGGCGCTTGAGGTAATTCTAATAAGCGCTCAGGAGCAGGTAACGTGTCAGCTGGTGCTGCAGTAAATTCTGATTCTATTCGGCTAAAGTCCGTAAACCGAAAGTCCAAGCTGGCAAACGGTTCATCTGCATATGGATACGTAGCAGTCTGCAGAAGTTCATTCAAATGTAGAGTGGGGAGATAAGTACCTTGAATGAACGTTCTGATAGGACTATCCAGTGCCCTGATATACAGTGGCCCGAGGATATCCAGCACATGAGTGGGAAAGAGTTTGGAGGGCGCTTTGCAGATGGAGAATAAGGCATCTGGGCAATAGTGTTGTGAGAAGCCAATTAGCCGATCTGTTGGGAGAGTCTTCGGTTTCCGAGAGTCGGGAACGCGGAGCCGGTAATACTCTTCCAAGTATGGGTAGATGGCTGAAGCAAGCGCTTGAGATCTTTCTAGCAGCGATAAACCAAAATCATAGTGACTGGAGACTTCTTGTTGAATAGACGGAAGAAGTGGATATCCTCTGAAAGGATTGATCCGAGAGCCATCCCATTGTCGCAGATTGTCTGTGAAGATTTTGTCGAATAGAGAGACTGGAGGCATAATTGCCATCATGAGAGAAAAGTTGTCTTCACAGTGGCTAGGGGTGCAGTTCAGACAGGACAGGGGAGAAGAACCGCTGGTGGACGCTTGATCATCAAAGCGTAGAGAAGAGTTGGCCAGTTTGTGCAACGCTTGTCTTAAGCGGTGTTCAGGTTGATGGCGGATCAGAGACAACTTCAGAACGGGTCCAAGTCTATGTTGGCGCTGCGTCAGCATGTAGCGTGCAAATTTGGTCTTTTTATCATGAATCCCTATTCTGAACAGATGGGGAGCACTAACCAAGTCTTCAAATTTATACGTGTCACCCATGTAGGCTTCAGCCCATCTTATCTCAGTCATACAATACTCAGTTCCTGCATTAAGTATAGCACGAAACCCTTGGTGATGAATATCACAGATGGATTCAAAACGATACCTGTCGGGTTGGTAGTTAGCGTTCCAGACGCAGTCAAAATATGCATCGGTTTCAAGTTGAATCATCTCGGTCAGGGATGCTGGACGCTCACCGGCATGTACTCCTTTATTCTTCCACAGGAGGAGAGGATTAGCTGAGCGCTTGTTTTCCTTGCTTTTGACCAGTGTTAGAGAGTGAGAATAGCCTTCTCTGTTTAGTAGCTCTTCCGTTGGGTTCAGAAGCTTATCTTGACGCTCATAGACTCTGATGTTGTAGTCTCTGAGAGCGAAGCCAGTGGGTTTGCTTGTCCCACAGTCCAGATAATAAGCTAAATCAACATCAGCTCTAGGAGTCTTGCCTCCTTGCCGCTGTGCTTGGAGAGTTACGGAAGCCGGGATGTGTTTGGGAGTCTTCCCGAGTTCAAGAGCTGTGTAGTAAGCTTCATCAGCTGGGGTTGAGGCTGTATTAAAGAGAGTGTTGCGTACAGCCAGATCAAACTTTATGAAGCTTGGCGATATCATTTTCGGCATTGATAAGACTTTCTTCATTGTATCCTGCAGGTATGAAGGTCTCTGCGGGCGCTGGAGGCAAATAATCGACTGAGTGATCGATAGTCTTTGAGGGATCCAGCTTGAAGAAATGTCGATGAATCACAACGTCGTTAGCATCGCTCTGACCTTCTGAGCGTGCCTCTGTTGTACTAGGTAATGCAAGCAATGGTTGAGCCCTTGGGATTTCAGGTTCATCAGGCTCGAGATTTGTAGATTCGATGGCAGCTTCATGTGCGATGGCCACAATTTGGGCCATATCAACATCCAGATGGACATCAACTGGTGTTTCAAAGGATGATATCGGGACAGCAGCTATGGCTTGATCACTTTGTGTAGCCTCAGAAGAAATGGCAGCAGTTGGACGCTTACGTCTCTTGAAGATACGCTTCACATTTATACCTTCGGCGGGGAACGCTTGAGTCTGTGGAACTGCAGGTTCTTCAAAGTCAATATTTTTGAGAACCTTTTCCAGATCTTTCCGACTAATGAGGGGTATAGAATCCTCGTCATCTTCATCGCTTTTGATAGGTTGAGCCTTGGGCTTTCGAGGAGCCCGTTTCTTTGTGACAGTGGGACGCTTCACATTACGTTTGGCTTTCTCCTGATCTGGACGCTCAGCCTCCTCATCTGACGCTGCTCGGACAACTTGGCGCTCAGAGAGAGGCTTAGCAGCACCTCCAACTTTGGGTGGATTGAAAAGATTATTGATGATTCTTGGCCCATAGAACTTATGCTTGGCCACGGTGACTCCTGCTGAAGAGGTGCACTCTGCTCGGAAAATTAGATCACTTAAAACTAGACCATAAGGTCTGTTTGAAGTGCGTAGACTGTCTCTGAACCTGCTGAATATATAGGCGCTCCAGTTGATTTTTATCTTGAGTAGGATGGCAGTCATCATCTGGAACTGGGTTGGGTTGATTTTGTCGAAGGTTCCCACTCTGCATTCTATGTTTTTACTGCAGAAATCAGCCAAGACTCGATACCTGTTCACTATATCTTTCTTCTCAAAGTACGGTTTGTATGGAACATCATCGTAAGCGCTAATCTGAGTCCAGACTTCTTGAATTTGTTCTTCAGTGATAGTGTCTAAAGTGGCTCCAGCATTAGGTAGAGAGAAATTCTGGGCAATAGAGGCCGCAGAGAGAGTGAACGTCTTTGATTCCTTCTTGGAGACAGGAAACAAACAGTGATGGAAGTCTCATCGTCAGACAGTCGAGCATTTCTCCAGAAAAATTCTAGTTCTTCAGGAAACATATACGAGTATTTCGTGAGAAATTTCTGAAGCCCAGCCTCTGCTACAGAATCCATTATTTCCGTTAAATCAATTTGGGGGTTTTCATAGAGAAACTTCCAATCAACTATAAGGCCTTCAGTGATCTTGACAACAACTTCAGCGGTTCCAGCAGTAGCTTTCTTGGGTGCCATTAGTGAGAAGTAGACGGAGATTACGAATGAAAATTTTTGTTTTTGAAAAAGAGAGAGACTTTTTCTTGCACGAATGTAATAGAGTAGAAGAGTGTTTGTGTTCTGCAGAAACTTCAATTTGAATGTTCTGTGTGTTTGAAGTTTGAGATGTTGACACGTGGAGGAATATAAATCTCAGCCATTAAAATATAACTGTGGACGTGAATTTAGATTAAATAGGCACGGTTTCTTTTAGTAACTGCCACATATACTATTTTGAAGTCCGATTAAAAGTTTGAAACAGAGACTGAGAGTGATACGTGTGCCCATGAAAATCGGATACGTTCTTTATAAAAATTGTTCGGGAACCATAATTTTGAACAACTATTCAAATGCCCGCCAAAAATTTGTTAAAGCGTCCGGACCTATTCAGAATGACGCTTGAAACAATTTAGTGTTATGTGGACGGTTGAGAATCTTGAGGGTCTCTTTCAAGTAATATTTTGTGCTTTAGCGGTCATATAGAATTATTCCTTTCAGGGTGTATATGAGGACACAGTTTCCCAGTACTTATCATTATGTCTTGGTAGTAGTGTTTTACTTTTGGTTTAAAATATTCAGCGCTGGTTGTATTCGTCTGAGATACATGGTAATTGTACTGACGCGTGTACATGTGCTGAACCATCTTTGAAAAACGTGATGAGTACCCATGGGTTTTCTTGAGCGAAGGGTGAGGAATGTCAAGTCAGCATTAATTGCATTGATTGACTAATCCACTTTCTCGTTTTAGCGTAGGGTAATGTACGCTTGCTTTAAAAAGGGGTCTTTTTACTAACTGCTTTAGCCGGGAATAAAGCTAAGCGTTTAGTTTATTTTGAAAGAAGTGCAGACGCTAAGACAGATTTGTGTAATAAGCGTCAAAAAGGTTTTAAGTGTATGGTGCTAAGTGCGTATGACCGATGCAAGGGAAAATATTTTTGGTCATATTCACTTAGGTATAGTTAGCTCTTTTAAGGTTCCCCCTATGTAGGTTCCCCATAAATTTCATAACATACAGTGAATTCCCCCTAAATTTCATGCCTAACAAAAGTATGATGTTTCGAATGATTAAGCATTTAGATCAATCATACCTAGTTCACTTCTTAAAGTGAGAAAACGTTGTTCGTTAAGCGCTTTGGTGAAGATATCTGCCAGTTGCTTTTCTGTACCAATGAAGTGCATGGAGATATCTTTCTTTTGAACGTGGTCACGTAGAAAGTGATAGCGAATGTCAATGTGTTTGGTTCTAGAGTGAAGAACTGGATTTTGAGTCATTGCTAAGGCGCTTTGATTGTCACAATGGATAGGAGTTGGATCTAGGATTATTCCATAATCTCTAAGTTGTTGCCTCATCCAAAGGATCTGTGCACAACAGCTTCCAGCGGCTACATACTCAGCCTCAGCGGTGGAAGTAGCGATGGACTGTTGCTTCTTACTATGCCATGAAATTAGTCTATCACCTAGAAATTGACATGTTCCACTAGTACTTTTTCTATCTATTTTGCATCCTGCAAAATCTGCATCTGAATAACCAATTAGTTCAAAAGGAGAATCCCTAGGATACCATAAGCCCACATTTTGTGTGCCTTTTAGGTACTTAAGGATTCTTTTAGCAGCAATTAAGTGTGATTCTCTAGGATCAGCTTGAAATCGTGCACACATGCATACTGAGAACATAATATCAGGTCTACTAGCTGTAAGATAAAGAAGTGATCCAATAATACCTCTATAGTTAGTGATATCAATTTTCTTTCCATTATCGTCTCTATCTAGCTTAAGCGTTTGGCTCATTGGAATTTTTGAAGGTGATGCATTTTCCATACCAAATTTCTTGATCATATCTCTAGTATATTTAGTTTGGTTGATGAATATGCCATTAGGGAGTTGTTTAACTTGTAATCCTAGGAAGAAAGTTAATTCACCCATCATGCTCATTTCAAATTGATCTTGCATCATTTTCGAAAATTTCTCACATAGACGCTTATTGGTAGATCCAAATATAATATCATCAACATAAATTTGAACTAGGAGAATATCTTCATTATGGGTAATTTTGAATAACGTTGTGTCAACGCTGCCTTTTGAAAAGCCTTTACCTATAAGGAAGATAGAAAGAGTGTCATACCATGCTCGTGGTGCTTGTTTAAGACCATAGAGTGCCTTGTCCAATTTGTAAACCATGCTTTTCCCATGGTTGTTGATGAATCCTGGTGGTTGCTCCACATATACTTCTTCTTGGAGTTTACCATTCAGAAATGCACTCTTTACGTCCATTTGATACACTGTAAATTTGTTAAATGCTGCAAACGCTAGAAACATGCGGATTGCTTCAAGTCGGGCAACTGGAGCGTATGTTTCATCAAAGTCGATGCCCTCTTCTTGACAGTATCCCTGAGCTACGAGTCTGGCTTTGTTTCTAATCACAATCCCATTCTCATCCATTTTGTTTCTATAGACCCATCTAGTTCCAATGACCCCCTGGTGGGTTGGTCTTGGTACTAGCGTCCATACCTCATTTCTTTCAAATTGGTTTAGCTCTTCTTGCATGGCTTCTATCCAACTTGGATCGTTAAGTGCTTCATCCACTTTCTTTGGTTCCATTTGAGATAGGAAGCTTGCAAACATGGCCTCATTTATTGTAGCGGCTCTTGTTCTAACGGGTGCTCCAATATCTCCAATAATTAGTTCTGGTGGATGGTCTCTGAGCCATTTTCTGTCTGGTTGGAACGAGTTAAGAGATTGATCTAACGTTTGATTAAACTGTGTAGGCGCTTGACCAATTCCTTGCGTAGGCGCTTCAGTGTTTATAGTTTGAATTTGCTCTTGATGAATATTCCCTTCATGATCATCAGCGTTTCTTGCAATGTCATCGTTGATGTCTTTACGAGTAGTCTTAGGATTAGGTACAATGATTTCATTATCTTCATCAATATCACTATCATCACATAGATTGATTTGTGACGCTTGTTGAGATAAATCTTCAATTCATGCATCATTAATATTAACCTTACTCGGTTCTTGGTTAGCATCATCAAACACAACATGAATGGATTCTTCAACCTTCGATTTGACCTTATTTAAGATGCGAAAGCTCTTTCCATTTTTGGCGTAACCTAGAAAGATTCCTTCATCTGCCTTAGGATCAAATGTCTTTAGGCTTTGGGAACCATTGTTATGAATGAAACATTTTGAACCAAATACATGAAAGTATGAAACATTCGGCTTACGTCCCTTCCATAACTCATATGGAGTCTTTTCATGTTGCTTGTTGATCATACACCGGTTCTGAGTGTAGCAAGCAGTGTTGATAGCTTCGGCCCACAACCTTTGAGGCAGCTTGGACTCGGCTAACATAGTCCTAGCGGCTTCTTTAAGCGTTCTGTTCCGTCGTTCAGCAACTCCATTTTGTTGAGGTGTTCTAGGTGCTGAATACTCATGAAGTATTCCAAAGTCTCTACAAAATTTGTCAACAATATGGTTAGTAAATTCAGTTCCTCTATCACTTCTAATTCTTGTTACTTTTAGATCTTTTGAGTTTTGTAGTTGACGAATTAGAGAGGTGAGCTTGACACTAGTTTCATCTTTAGATGCTAGAAATTCTACCCATGTATTGCGTGAAAAATCATCAACTATTACTAGTGAATACTTTTTACCACTAACGCTCATGATTTGAATAGGACCAAACAAATCTAAATGTAGTAATTCAAGTATTCGAGAGGTCGATAGATGAAGCTTCTTCTTAAAGGATGATTTAACTTGTTTACCCATTTGACTGGCATCACATAAGCGATCTTTATTAAAGGAACCTTTAGGTAATCCCTCTACGAGATTTAGAGATATTAATTGAGAGATTGTTTTGAAATTGAGGTGATTCATTTTTCTGTGCCATAACCAACCTAATTCGTTTTGATTCTTAGCTACGAAACATGTAGGGTTGTTATCTAATGTTGAATCCCAATCTACTAAGTATACATTGTTTGTTCTTCTTCCTTTTAATTTAGTAGATCCTGTCTTAACATCGATTATCTCGCACAAGTCACTAGAAAATTTAACTTCAAAGCCTTTATCACAGAATTGACTTATGCTTAGGAGATTATGTTTAAGACCCTCGACATAGTATACATCATTGATCATGATGTTCCCCCTATGCATGATACCTATACCTTTAGTTTTACCTTTAGAATTATCACCGAATATAACTTGAGGACCATTGGTTGCACGATAGTTGATCAAGAGATCCTTTGATCCAGTCATGTGTCTCGATGATCCACTATCTATGTACCATACTGAAGCGTCGGTGTTGGCTCTAGGTACCTGCATTCAAAAGGGCAGATCTAATTTCCTTTAGGTACCCATTTTGTTTTGGGTCCTTCTTTGTTAGTGACGTGAATTAGATTTTTCGGAACCCATATTTGCCTTGTCTTCACTATGGGAGAAAGATTGGCCTTCTTGGGTTTCGTTTTGAGTTGCATACCTTTTCTAGATGTATAGAAATATCCTTGATTATAGTGATAATCATAATCGTATTCACAATTATCATAGTGTTGATAATATGAAATGGATTGTTTTGGATATAGACGTTTGATTCTGTTTGGTACTGGCTTAGGATGCACTTTTGGTGCGGGACGCTTAACGTTTGATTCACTGGCAGAAAATATCTCATTAGCTTTTTGAGCGTTTGGATATATTTTCTTTTGTGAGACATTCGCTTTGGTCTTTCCTTTGCCTGAGTCAGTGTTGACTTTATCATTAGCTTTTGGACCAGTATTTGTTGATTCATTCAGCGTTTGTCTGATCGAACTTTCTTCAACAAAGATTACACCTTTTCCTTTGTTGATTGTTGTAACATTGGACGCTTTGGCTTTATAACTAAATTCATCAAAACCTAGACCGGTCTTTTCACCAAATGCCCTGGTTACTTTAGTCACATTATCTAGCGTTCTAGACGCTTTTGATAATGAAGAGATAAGCTGCTCTGATTTGGCAAGTTTAGCGACCATTTCAGCTTCTCTTTTGACTATTATATCAAGATCACCTTTTAGCTGAGTAATTTCACTCTCGAGTGATTGGTTTTTCTCAATGCACTGTTGCTGAATTTGCAACTCTGCTTTGAGCGTTAAGTTATCACTTCTGAGTGCTGAAATAATACGATGGTGATTTTGGAATAATTGGGTGGCATCTTGACATTCTGTATAATATTCCTTTACTTTGTCAAGTAATTCATCATAAGAGAGAGGATGATACAGATCAGTGGTTACCTCAGATGGTACGTCGTTAGATGCTTCATTTTCTCTTGCCATGAGACAAATGAATGCTGAGTCTTTTGATGGTTCATCATCGCTGCTTTCATCTGATGATTCCAAGTCCTCTTCAGGCGTATAGAGAGGTTCTGATTCTGCTAGCAAGCCTTGTTGTCTCAGGTTGCTCCTGAATTGGTTTCTATCCGTGTGATCTTGCTTTGTAGGTTTAGACACATTTGGATATGGGCAATTAACTTGGAAGTGCCCTGGTCTCCTGCAGTTGTAACAAAGATTGGTCTTCATCTTTTGTTCGTTTGTTAATCTTGTGGATCGTTGGTTTAACGCTGCAGGCGCTGAGAGATCTTGCTGAGAAGGAGTTTGATATTGAATTGGCGCTAGGGAGGAGGACGCAGGATAGTGAGGCGCTTGATATTGTGGTTGTTTTTGAGGAAGCGCTTGATATGAACTTTGTCCTGGGTGCTTAGGACTGTTTCCCTTCTTTTCATATTTCAGGAATTTCCTGAATCTATTTAGAAGCGCCAGTTCTTCTTCCTCACTTATATCCGAACCTTTTTCTTTGATAGGTTTTCCTTTGATTGATGCCATTAGCGCTCCAGATTCGATCACTGGATTACTTACTGCATCACTGGCCGAATTCAGCTCAAACTCAAATGCTTTGAGTTCTGAAAAAGCATCTTCTGGAGTTAGGCTGTCCAGATTGTTTGATTCTCTCATTGCAGTTGTTTTCATCAGGAATCTGCTTGGAAGACTTCTAAAGATTTTGACCACTGTTTCTCGATTTTGTAGCTCCATACCCAGAGATGTTAGTTCAGTGACAAGGGCTGTAAACCTCATGTCTAATTGCTCTAGCGTCTCATTAGGTAGCATCTTGAAGCCGTTGAATTTTTCTTTGGCAATTGATAATTTGTTTTCCTTTATTTGTGCTGAGCCACCACAAATAGTAGCCAACTTATCCCAAATTTCTTTAGTTGTATTGCATGATTTGACTTTGTTGAATAAGTTGTCATTGTCACCAATGGCTGTGTATAATGCATTCCGACC
Organism: Buddleja alternifolia; assembly: GCA_019426215.1. Lineage (NCBI taxonomy): Eukaryota > Viridiplantae > Streptophyta > Magnoliopsida > Lamiales > Scrophulariaceae > Buddleja > Buddleja alternifolia. The sequence goes on along the minus strand of CM033401.1, from coordinate 37,017,230 downwards.
GACATTGTCCAGATTGGCTCGTCGACGCTCATCGGTGGACCATTTTTATTTGGGCTTCTCCACATAATCGTCAGGTGTTTCTCCTGTGGCTTCGGGCGCTCTGGTGATAACTTTGTATATTTTGATTGGCCCATCTGAAATGATATCACACATTTCATCATCACATGAACACAAATAAGTAAACGCTTTGACCTTCCAAGAGTCATAATTTGACTCGGTCAACTTGGGAACTTTAGAGAATGCCATGAAGAATTTAAAGTAATTTTTAAAGCGACAAAAAAAAATGGATCTGAACAAGCAGTTACGCTTGGAAACGCTTAGGTTTCAACTTCAACCGCTCTGATACCACTTGTTGGTCCCAAGTGGTATACGAAAGGGTCTAGAAGGGGGGGTTGAATAAACCCTGAAGTCTTTTTTGACTTCTTAAAAATTCGTATCACTTTGAAGTATTTGAACGCTTGACAAGTTTAAGCGCTGGATGTGGCGCTTGAGAAACGTTAACTTAGACTCGTTGATTTCAACGCTTACCAAAGTAGGGCAGAGTTTAATCACTAAATCAGAGTTAGCACAGCGGAATTATTTTATAGCTTAGCGTTCAGTTAATTAATCGAAAGTAGTCACTTAGTTGTTTTAAAACTTTATCAGAATGTATGCAGTATGAATAGTAAAGCAGTAAAACAATGAATGCTTAAAGAGGTAAATGACACAAGATATTTGTAAGGTTCACTGGGTGATGTAATCCCAGCTACGTTCTTCTTCTCCTTTTATCAGGGAGGTTTTTCCACTATGATGATTATCGAAGAGTCACACAGAGACTTCTACAAGATAGAGGGAGATTGGATATGATCTTGGAACTCCTTGGTCACACAGATTTCAGCTCCACTAAAGATCTTCTATCCCCTTGCTTCTTTTGAGACTCTGCTTGGCAAACGAGTCGATTATTCAGGACTCAGAAATGGTGCAAGTTACTCTTGATCTCGGAACTCCTTGGTCACACAGATTTCAGCTCCAATAGAGATCAACTTCAACAAGCTTCTTTTACACAAAAATATTGCTTGCAAGTCAACCAGCTTTCTCACTCAGATGAAAGGTGTTGATGGTTTTGGTCACGGGTTTGTTTGTTTTTTTTTGGAAAGTTCAAACAACTTGGGGATATCTCAATGGTAGTATAGGTTCTTCTTAAAAAGGATTTGAGATATGGGTGACTGTCTCTGGAATATTTGTGAAAAGCTTATATGGATATTTGGCTATGATTTTTAGTAAGCTTTTCTTTCAACAAGGTAGGTAATTTTTGTGTGTGTCACTTGTGCATCGGTTTACTTGTTTGTTGAAAGAGCTATTTATAAGGTATTGGTGGTTTTTGTCCGTTTGACTCGGTTGGAGTCTCGTTTCCCCAAACATTCCTTGAGTTCAGACATTTCTAACTTTGGGTATATTTAATTGGTTAGGCATGGTCTTGGTTTCATAAATCTGACAGTCTAGGTCAAAGATATGGCTTGCCCATAAGTTATAGTGCTTATATTTTAATAGCACTTATCCGACTTTTAATGCATCTTGTCTTATTTCCGTTGGAAATAATTCGTCCGTTTGATTCATGCATTTTTTTTAAGTCTTTGGATGGTTTTGGGTTTGAATTCTTTTCAGGTTACGTTCTTTGTAGGTTGTGTTGGTTTAACCTTTTTGGACGCTTGCTGAAGAGAATAGTTATTCTCGTGTATTGGACAGACGCTTGGACTGATCCTGACTTTCTTTTCTTTATTTCAGACGCTTACTCTTCAATCTTGTCTTGATGGTCTCACTGAGAATTCCGTCATTTCACTTGATGTTGAGTATTCGGCCTGAGTTATCCATTCGTAGTTTGAGCACTGGGATAATCCCTAAAGCGTTTGACGGACGCTTCAAGATATCTTTATCCATTGTAGCTTTAGACGCTTGATCTTCACCTTCATCACTTGGTAGACTCACCCAGAATTTTCCTAAGAGTTTTAGTGTCACATACTTAGTCTAAGGTTTTCTACAAAGATAAATACTATAAGCCTAAGATAAATAAGCTTTCAGGTACTTATACATAACATTCTATGAAAGCTTTTACACTTTTCGGAGTCTAACAGAAAGTCCTATTTGTCATCATCAAAACATCTAATATGAAATTCCTAACACAATTGCTCTCAAACCTTTAATTGAAAAACATAACACTTTGTTAGAAAAAGTGTCTCAGTTAATATCAGTGGAGCCTAGAAGTTGAACAAGGCAATTCAACCCAGGGGAAGCTCTACCAGATTATCCCAGGGAAACCAGGAATAGAAATAGCCATTTCAAAATTGGCCAAACATCGAACCCTTCTCCTATAAATGAGTCAAATTTTGGGAACTAACAAGGACTTGGGGGGCAGGCAGGAATAGGTCAGCAAGGTTTTAGTCAAATTCCTCATCCATATTCGAATAATCCTCAAACTCCTAATGCGAATCAATTTCAACCCCAACCTTTAATGCCACCTTTTGCTATGCCACCAGTTGGTTATGGCTAGGTGCCTGTAGGGTATCTTAGTGGTAATACTGGATTTTGTAATGGATTTTGTAAATTTTGAAACAACTCCAGGTCTTACCCAAGGGCAATATCCTGGGAGGCAAAACCAAACACAAGGACCAGCATATCTAGGAGTTTTGAATACTCCTTTTGCTACGGGAAACCATAACTTCCCTGGCATATAAACCAATCAAGGGGCCCCTTTTGTCCCGAATAACTTCCAAATGCCATATGCAAGGGGCAAGCTGTGCCCAATGCATATATGGGAGGAAATATGGGAGGACAATTTCAAGATCTCTTTCAAGATCAAATCGAGATGATTATCGAAAGGATGTATGGACCGGGATTTTGGAGGAATCATAGATTGATTCCCAGGAAACCGTATCCTGACTGGATAGATCGAAACTTTCCATTTCCTCGAAATTATAAAATCCCTGACTTCACTTTGTTTTTGGGAGATGACCATATTTTTGTTTTAGAACATCTGTTAAGGTTTACTTGTCAATGTTGAGAGGCTTCAGACCAAGAGTTTCTTCAATTAAGCATTTTTTCTAGTTCACTAACAGAATCGGCCTTTAATTGGTATATAAACTTGTCCCCAAACTCAATACATAGTTGGGACGAGATGCAATTCCAGTTTCAAAACCATTTCGGTCGAACAGATCTAGGGATCTTGATGAGTGATCTAGCCAAAATCAGGCAAAATATGGGGGAATCGGTTGAAGAATTTCTCTCACGCTTTAAGAAGGCTAAAGTCAAATGTCACCTTAATATACCTGAATCTAAATCTGTCCAATTAGCACAACAGAATATGTCTTTTGAATACAGGTTAAGATTTGATGGTATGCCCTTTTTCAATTTTAGAAGTCTGGCAGAAAGCGCCATTAGATACAAAAGTATGCTTAGGGAAGAGAGTCATAGGAAACATCAGGGCCTGAATGTTTTCGAAGTGGGCCTTCCATGGGCATTCAAAGATGCCTGTGAAATTGATTTGGCAGAGTTCATAAAAGGGCCCCCTTACGAATGTGGATCTCTCGAGAAGAAAGAGTATGTAGCCATTGGCTCATTACAAACTAAAAAATAAAAGAATTACACTTTTGATGTAACGAAGACTGAACAAATTTTCGATCGATTGCTCGCGAATAAAAAATTAAAATTTAAAGGAAAACACAGAGTTCCTTCAAAAGCTAAAATAAAAGGAAAACACTATTGTAAATGGCATGATGCATTTTCACATGACACGAGTGATTGCATTTTATGTTGAAATCTGATTCAAGAAACGATAGACTTGAAAGATCTTATTTTTCCTGATATTAAAAAAACTAACATAGATGAAGATCCATTTCCTGTTATGAATCTCGAAATTAACACTCTCGAATGTTCTACTTCTCAGGTCACTATCGAAACCCAGGTGGCAATAAGGACTTTCAACTATCTGATCGATGAAGGGATTCTGAGTTTCCCCAAAGTCAAGGACGAAGGGCTCGAAGGGATGTGCAGGTGGCATATGAACACCCTTCACACCACTGATCAATGCCAGATCTTTAGTCGTTTTGTGGCGAAGCAGCTCGAGAGAAATCTGATTAGCTTATCCTTAATCGAGAAGAGGATTTTAGGTTTGGATCAAAGCGGCAAACTAAAAGAGAAACATGCGGAAATCGAACCGCCCAAGGAAAAATGAAAGAATGAAGAAATAACATACAAACAGGCACTTGAAATGCCTCTGTACGAAACCATATATGAAACTCCCACGAGAATGGTGAACAATCTGACTAAACTTCAGAAAGCGTTGTGTAACCATTGCGCCGACACTCTTCATTTTGAGTTGGTGAAGTTGCAGGTAATCCCAAATGATCCGAACTGGGTTCCTACTTATCAAAAGATGGAAAACTAGAACAAGAGGCCAAGGCAAGAATTTGGCAACAGAATCCCAGGCCTAATGCCTTCTCAGAGGCATTTTTGAGGACGCGGGGGGAGAGGTCTGCCGCATAATCACCCGAGGGGGAATAATTATCGTGAGAATTTCGAGCAAAGCAGAAACAATAGGGTGAAATCGATAGCCCAACAAGTAGCCTATTCGAGGGCTGCGGTTGCAATGGAGATGCAGCAAGAGACAGTTATCGCCAACATAAGAATTGAGGAGAAAGTTTTGGCTAAGGGAATTTTGAAATCGAAGATAGTTGGGAAGTCGAACTTGGATGATTTCGAGGCAGAGTTGGACTGGTTGAGTGACCAGATGAAGGATGCGAACCTTCAAGAGAAGAATGTTGTGGTAGGAGAGGATGATTCGGAAGATTTTGAATCGGGGGATGACCTGGACATTATCTTGGATGATACGCTGGACGAAGTCGAAGTCAAGGGAAAAGAAGCCTCTATTCGAAGGGCTCTGAATTTCGAAGAAGGAAAAGACTGTAACATGGTGACAATCTTACCAACAGAATTCGCTGCGAAAGAGGGTGAATTGGACGAGGAAAAAAAGACTTTGGAGGCATTGACTGCCTCAAGAAGAGGTAAATCCCCTTGTTTTGAATTCATCAACTATAAAACTGATAAAAAAGAAAATGAAAATGAACATTTTTTAGAATTATTATTTTCGAAAGAAATAATAAATAATAACCATATGAAACTGTTGTATATGTTCAAGCCAAAATCGAGGGCATTAAAATTAACAAAGTATTAGTAGACAATGGGGCGACCGTCAATGTGCTACGCGAAAGCATTTTAGCTATGTTAGGAAAGTCTTTGAAAGACTTGGTGGCCGCCGATGTGGCAGTCTATGGTTTTTCAGGACAAGCAACAAAGGTGTTGGGAGTTCTGCCGTGTCGAATTAAAGTAGGATCTATTAGTTCTTTCTCTGCATTTTTCGTGGTGAAAACGAATTCATCATTTAATGCATTGCTTGGTAAAGATTGGATTCATCAAAATTATTGTTTGCCTTCGACTTTGCATCAGTTTTTAATATGTTGGAACGGTGTTAAATTTGAAGTGGTCAAAGCCGAAAGTAATTCATATTTTGTTGATACATAAATTGTGAATGCTAGGTATCAAGTCGAAGACCTCGAAGTGAAAGACAAGGAGACTTCACCTTTTCCAGCCATCCAAAAGGCTAAAGGAGAAGATAACGAAGGAGAAAAAGAAGGAACAGAAGACCAATCCAAAGAAGTAGTGAAAGAGTTTGCCCCAATCGAAGGGGATTAGTCTTAGATTGAAGTAGTCGAATTACACTTTGGATTGTATTTATGGATAATTCAGAACAATTAAATGTAGTCGATGATGTTTTTAAGAAGTTGATAATCAAAAAGCTTAAATCCAGTTTGCTTGTTTATCCTACTAATTTGATTGAAGAAACTGATTCAAACTCTGATATGCATAATGATTATAAGTTCGAACAACAAAATCAAAATATAGAAGATATAATCGAGGAAGGGATTCTAGAACCTGATGAAGATATTAGGCAAGATATCCAAGACCCCTTGGAAGAGGTTATTCTTGGTACGGTTGAAGAGCTAAGACTAACTTGTAGTAGCTCAAAACTAGGGTGAAATGAAAAAGAAGAATTAGTCGAAATATTACATAACTATAAAGATTGTTTTGCCTGGGCTCATCATGAAATTCCAAGAGTAGATATGTCAATAGCCCGACATGAATTGCCCAAAAAAATTGGATTTAGACCAAGCATTCAAGCCCCGAGGAGGTTATCACCCGATTTAATAGGTGCAATTAAAGAAGAAATCGAAAAGTTAGTCGAAGCTAAATTCATTAGGCCAACCAGATATGTCGAATGACTAGCAAATATAGCCCCAGTAATAAAAAAGAATGGCAAAGTACGAGTTTGCATTGACTTTAGAGACCTAAACAAGGCCACACCAAAGGATGAATATCCAATGCCAATGGCTGATACTTTGCTTGACGCAGCTGCTCGATTTCAATTCATGTCTTTCACGGATGGATACTCAGGGTATTTTCAATTGAAAATAGCCGAGAACGATAGAAATAAAATGGCATTTCGATGCGCAGGTTCTATAGGCACTTTCGAATGGATAGTAATGCCTTTTGGTTTAAAAAATGCCGGTGCTACCTATCAAAGGACCATGAACTATATGTTTCACGACCTTATCGGAAAATCAATGAAAGTATAAATTGATGATATTGTGATCAAGGCACAAACACATCAGGGACACATAAAGTCTCTAATCGAAGCCTTTCAATGAATGAGACGTTTTAACTTCAAAATGAATCCTTTAAAATGCACTTTTGGAGTAAGAGCTGGAAATTTCTTGGGATTTTTAATCCATAACAGAGGCATCGAAGTGGATCGAAATAAATCCAAGGCAATCCTAGATGCGAAACCTCCCGAAAATAAAAAAGAGTTACAACATTTTTTTGGAACAAGTAAACTTTCTAAGAAGATTTATATCGAATTTAGCAGGAAAAATCGAAGCATTTTCCCCACTCTTAGTCTAAGAGATGGAGAGAATTTTGTTTGGGGAAAAGAACAAAAAGAAGCTTTTGAGGCGATAAAAAGATATTTAACACAACCTCCTGTCTTAATACCTCCTCGAAAAGGGAAAAAACTAAGGCTATATATATCAGCAGCAGAATGTTAGATTGGATCTTTTAGTACAAGAAAATGATAGAGGATTCGAGCAAGCAGTCTTTTACTTGAGCAGGTTATTGAATGATGCCGAGAAGAGATACACTTCAATCAAGAAATGGTGCGTTAGTCTCTATTTCTCATCTGTAAAGTTAAGGCCTTATTTCTCTGCCTATGTTATAGAAATTTTATCACCAACAGATGTGATCAAATTCATGATAAATCAACCCCTAGTGAAAGGTCGCTTAAGTAAATGGAGTCTCAATTTACTCTAATTCGATTTGCTCTATGTGCCCCAAAAGGCCATAAAAGGGCAAGCATTGGCGAAAAGTATTGCAAATGAATATAAATTAGGGTTGAGAAATGATTTTTACAAGTTAAACCTATGCTTTTCTATTGAACTGTTGAATATTTTTTGCTAAAATTTAATGTAGTACGTAGAAAGTTAATAATCTTGACTCGAGCACTTGTCTCGCTGTTGATTTCCAAGATTTTGAATGACAATCAACTGGATACCATTTGCTAAGGCATGTGCCCTTGACCTTGTTAAGGCCATAGTTGTCTTCAAACTTGCCTATTGCAAGAAATTGGATTGTGAACATTTGTTCGAAAGAATTGAACAATAGAGACACATAAGTTCTCTAACCAATACATACAAACTGCTCATTTCACATTTTTATTCAATTGGATAGCCACTCTCCTTACTTACGCCCATTATTCTTAAGAAAATTGTAGAACATAAAGCTAACAAAAACTATTAATAATCTAAAGGTAAACAAATTGGTTTTTAAGAAACTTGTAGAACATAAGGTCAACAAAATTATTAGTAATATAAAGGTATACAAATAACTAACATAGTATTGGTGGAGTGGTAAGCAACAATCACCCTCATAAGGAGGAGAACATAAGTTTGAATCCCGGGAAGTGCACTTGTCTGAAGGGGGACCAACCTTTAATGCTTTGATCCCCCAGAGATTAGTTTTGAACCTCAAATGAGGCTTTGGGACACTTTGGGTAAACCAAAATAAAAATAAAAATAAAGGTACACAAATTGAATATTAGGAGGCATCTTCAAGGAGCCACCATTTTTTACCCCATCTCACCCCATTTTGCATTGCCCATCAACTTAGCTCCTCAATCCCAAAAAATCTTAAGACAATGTTTGGTTATGTTTCCATACTATATTTGGTCCAAAATTCTTGCCAAACCATGTTTGGTTCACAAAATATTTGGTAAAAAATACACTACTTTTTTTGTCCAAAAAAATATAATAATTATTTTCCATCTTTCTACACCTACTTTGTCCCTACACTCCTCTCTATGTGCTCTCTCTCTGCTCTCTCCCCTCTAACAGACAAAAGCTTCATGATTTAACAGACAAAAGCTTCATGACAAAAGTAACTTTTGTTCCCTTTGGAAACAAAACCAAACATTATCTCACCAAAAAAACACAACCAAAAACCAACTCCCAAAATAAAATCAAACACAGTCTCATCAAACACACACGTGTCCCAATAAATTTTTCACCAATAATTCTCACTAAAATACCATCCCAAAACATAACCAAACATAGCCTAAATATCTGGTTGAATATTGTTCAGTATTATTGAAAATAATTATAGGGGATAATCTCTTGGTTGATATTGAATTGGAATTGATTATAATATGGAAACAAATTGAGTTCCACTTAAATTAAATGAATGATTTAGAGAAATACTTTGCTGTTAAAGTTCTTCAAGAAAATAGATAAAAGGATATTTTCTTTCTAATTTATGTCATATTGGATAATATGTATTTAAATGCGTCGAGTATAAGTTTAGATTATATTTCAAGTTCTTTTTTTTTTAGATTATATTTCAAGGTCGTAGTATATATATATATCACTACTTTAGCTACAACTAATACTAATCTTACTCTTGATTTTCTTTCTTTATCCAATCAAAGCTATAACATAAAGTTTTTATATAAATAATATGCTTTACATATGTTAATCAACAAATTATGACGGACATGTAGCATTTGAGACTTTATTGGTTTACAAAACTTTTGTAGATTCAAATCATATTTAAAAAGAGAGATATTATTATTATAACTTATCTTTACATAAAGTATTGAGTTTTACGTTGTCACTTTATAACAATTATTTGATAAAGATATTTTGATATTTTTGGACAAATGACAATCAGTCATGAGTGATGTATTAGTTTTTTGTTAATCAAATTGTCGTGCATATCACATGCATCCTCACTACAACCGATGTTTCTATATATTGGATAAGGGTAATCAATTGTCTGCATCGTATAAAGATACTTGGATATAATTACTTATTTCACAGTTTCAAATAGGCTCTCCCCAGTCCCCACAAACAAAAAGATGAGATGATGACATCACCACCACGTATCTCAAATCCTATGATGGATGAACACAAGTCATACTGTGATCAAGTAGTCTAAGATCATATTCGTGATTCTATTTTCCAAAATTACTGAAAAAGTATTCGTGTTCAAAGGTCACTGGGATTAAGAGAAATGCACGTCTCATGCTTAAGGCTATCTCTGGATGTCTTTTCATTTTATTTTCAACTGTTATTTTTTAAAATGTATAGAAGAACGTGTTTTTTGATTTTTATGTGAGAAAAGTGAAAAAAGTAGGTGTGTTTGGTTGTATTTTTGGAAATGGTTAAAATTTATGAGTGTGATGTATGAAATGATTGAAAAGTAATGATTAGATAAATAGTGTTGGATTTGATGCTGAAGAGAGAGGAGAGAGAGAGAGAGATGATGTTGATTGGTGGAAGAGAGAGAGGATGGTGATGGGTGGATGTGAGATAAGTGATGTGAAATGTAATTTTAAATAAATGATTGAAATTTCTCGAAAACATAAAAACAAGAATGAAAATAAGAATATTTTCAATTAAAAACAGTGTAAACTGTGTATTTCCATTTTCAGATGAAAATAAAAATGAAAAAAGTAGGTGTGTTTGGTTGTGTTTTTGGAAATGGTTAAAATTTATGAGTGTGATGTATGAAATGATTGAAAAGTAATGATTAGATAAATAATGTTGGATTTGATGCTGAAGAGAGAGGAGAGAGAGAGAGAGAGATAATGTTGATGGGTGGAAGAGAGAGAGGATGGTGATGGGTGGATGTGAGAGAAAATGTGAGATAAGTGATGTGAAATGTAATTTTAAATAAATGATTGAAATTTCTCGAAAACGTAAAAACAAGAATGAAAATAAGAATATTTTCAATTAAAAACAGTGTAAACTGTGTATTTTCATTTTCAGATGAAAATGAAAAAGGAAAAAGCATGATAAAAATACAAACAAACATAGCCTAAGTTTTTACAAGTAAGGATAAGGAAATATAATAAATGATTCAAATAATATTTGACAAAATTACTTCATTTGAAGAGAATAAAATATCTTCCTCAATGTTTTCCTTGACCGAATTCTCGATTTGAACTTAGCACAAAAAACCACGAAACACAAAAAATAAAACATATTGCAGAATTGACACTCAACCCTAAAGCTCTCAATATCTCTTGTTTTTGTCTTTTTTTTTTTCTCTCTTTGTGATTCTTGCTATAATAATATCCCCGTAGTAAAATGGGAACTGAATCATAATAATATACAAGCCTATAGAAACATTAATAACTTGTTCAAGTCATGAATTACGAAAACAACATGGTACATTGGTACTCATGTAAAGGTGCAATTTTTCTGAAACTCTTTTGTGAATATCTATCAAAATCCTTAAATAATATATGTGAAATCAACAAACAATCTAATTGAAAGCTAAAAACTATGTCTGTAATTACTCATGAATGCCAAAAACATGTGAAGTGGAAATATTGATATGACAAGTCAATAAAGAATTTGAAGATGTCATTAATTTTAACTTACGGTGATCCACCACAATAAGTAGATGAACCCAAATTCCGAACTACTATTTTTTAAGCATTCTAATGAATTGAAGGAAATCTTCCAAAACATAAAAAATATAAAAAGGTTTGAACTAATAGAATTGATTGATTTCAGTGATCTTGTTGTGATTTTAGAGCAGAACATTAAACATGAGAGCTTGAAACAATACAATTCTTCATAAGAATAGATTACCCACTATAGCATATAATATAAATACAAGTGAATAAATAAAAGTTACAAATCATTTAAACATAATAGTGATTAGAGAGTTGGATATTATTAAGAGTTAATTCAATAATATAAATCCTACAATAATGTCATTTTAATCAAATTTGAGCAGTGGGCCAATTAGAGGTATTTAAATATGAAAATACGTGAGAAGTTGGAAAGGTAAGTTTTATTGAGACTTTATTAAGGGCTATATTGTCTTTTCACAATTGGATCAAAACTCACATTTTTAGTATAGAAATAGATATAGATGATGAAATGGAGCGAGGTTCCACCCATTTTTAATTTGAGCTTTTTTCGTTAGTTTTTGGATGGACAGTTGACGATGGGACCGAATTTGTTTAAAAATTGGAACATTTAGGACCATTTATGTTGAGTTCGATAAATGGGGTACCAAAACAGTTGTAATGGTAAAGTTCAAGGACCAAAATTGTAATTCTCCCCAAAAGACAACTCTTAATCTTAAAATGTAAACTTCCAATGAATGTCTTTTTAGAGTAAGGTTGGGATATCATTACTGATGAGTTAAAAGGGTTCCAATTTCATTCCACTAGTTGTTTTGACCAAACTTAGGGTACCTTAATAAAAAGATCCACTACATTACTTTTTAATTTTACGTAAACAACAGTGATTATCCCATCTCCTGTCAATTTGACTTATTCATGCCTGGGAGGGGGGCTAGGTGGGGGTGGGGGGAAGAGTGTGTATGTATGTGCACTGTAACTAATAGGATAAAAAAATTTGCTAGTAAATTACATAGACAATCCTTGCGTGAGACCCTAATTACGAAATACACCCCAAAATTTGAGAAATTTCCATAATTTCCCCTATTAGGAAAAGTAGATTACAATTGCACCCCTTCCCGTAAAAGGCATTTTACAATTTCAAACCACCTATTTTCGAGTTATTATAAATTGAAGCAATGCAAATACGTTATAGTATAATAAAATGATAATTGATATTTAATTAACAATGTATCCCTCATCAGATTTTTTTTAAGTGGTTTAAGTGGTACGTGAAATTTTAGTTTCAGTTGATGAAGTAATTGTATAGTACTGTTGACGCTTGGCGCTGGTCGTTTGAGAAGGAACGGTGTCCTGAATTGAGCTAGCGTCGCAGTGTGATGGTCAATGGCGTCCTGCACCAGGCCCTCAGTCGGTGCGCCACACTTATAACTTACCTATAGTTTACATTTTTATGATTATCTTAAAGAATTTATATAGAATAGAGAAGTATAAAGTGAAAAACTGTATTGCGAATAAATGAGTTGTATTAATAAAATTCACTCGATATACATATATACATATATATAAATATATATAAATTAAGATGAATTCTTTCTTCTTAGCAGTATTAAGAATTGTGGGGCGAGTTTTCGTTCAGGAACACTAAATATATGAGCGGTTTGAATATATTTTAGAAAGAATCATATCACAAAAGACAACAGAAATAGATGATGCAGACAAAAAAAATAAAATTCATATAATCTTCAAAATACAATTAAAATTGCAGGAATAATCAATTAAAGATGCAAAAAATAATAGTATGTTAATTAGTTTTGTGTCAATTTTTTATTTTTCACGCAATAAAACCATGTAAAGTTGTCATCTGTAAAAAGAAATTATTATGTTTTTCAGTATTGTACAATATTCCTTAACACTGAAAAATATTAATTACATGTTCTATCCAATTTGATAGGTTGGCTTGTTTGAGAAGAGAAATTAATTAGTGCTGAAAAATATTATAGAATGGAGAATTAATATTTTTAGGGAAAAGTGGAATGAGTAATCATAATTCTATCAATTTTCTAATATTCAGTTTTTGTATTTATTTTAGAACGAGCCGAGCTCGAGTCCCATATTTTTTATGAGTTCTTGTGTTAATTTACAAGTTCAATGAGCTCGATTTCAACAAATATCCGACTCGAACTTCACTCAGTTGGCAGCTCTAGATATATCATAGAATGATTCGGTAATTTTTTGAGGATAGAAACAAGATCCATTTGAATATGATCAAACAAAAAAGCAGATCCATTATTAGTTTTCAGGATATATAATTAACCGAAGATTTATAAAAGATTCTCGTGTTTTATATATTTTTCTCATCACATGTAAACTGTAAAGAGCTTGATAAACTAGTTATGATCTGACCTTGAAAAATGACCATCATAGAAACTCACTTACTCAATCCAAGAAACAAATTTAATTAATTTAATTTTTAAATATACTAATTAGCAATAAGATAACCTAGGTCCCAATCTGAGCACATAATTGAGCACACAAGATCTTCTATTGCAAAATAGTATGCATCTCGTGTTGCATATTATGCCTGCCCGATAGGTGTATTTAATCCATATAAATTTTTTATTAAAGAAAATATTTAATACAATGTCATTCATATGTGAAGTGTAATAGGAGATTGCAACAGCGATTGCAATAGAAGATTATAGCTGAGCTGATAATTGAGAGATGCCTTTTCTTTTCTTTTTTTAATACAAGAGGGAGGGGACACCCCACATATGTAGCCCGACAAACTCGGGTTGATAGTTATAATCTTGAGCCATAAAGACTCTATCTAGTTCAATAAAGAAGGGAAGAGCCACAACTTGTGGCAGCCTGAATTCGAACTCAGGACCTCTCACATAAAGTGGGAGGTGGAATTGAAACAGTAGTGCTAATCTCACATATTACAATATACAGATGCTTAGGCTATGTTTGTTTGTGTTTTCTAATCCATATTTTCATTTTCAATCTCATTTGAAAATAAAAATACACACTTTAAACCATTCTCATCTGAAAATACACTTATTTGCATTTTCACTTTATCAAATCACACTCACATTTTTCTTTCTCTCACATCTTCTTCTAAAAGTCAACATTTTCGGCAACAATTGTGGTATTATAGTGGAATAAAATACATGATTTTAACCTTCATAGACACGTGCACATTTTAAGACCCATTTTGAATATTTTTAATGTTCTTTTTGGGATCGATTTTTATCATTTTTACTTATAAATATATTTAATCAATATATTATTACCTATTATTTTGTATATATTACTCATATAATCATTACTTTTAACTAACTCAATCATTTTATACATCATCAATTCATCAATTCCAACAAATTTCAGAAACACAACCAAACATGCATATATTTTCACACGAAAATCAAAAAGCTCATTCTCTCATATATTTTAGAAAATGACGGTTGAAAATGAAACGAGAACACATCCAAATAGAGCCTTAGCTTTAGAAAAGATTAGAATAACTCGTGATAAAAATCAATTTTTGAAAATTAAAATATTAGTAATGTTTTAAATTAATGAAAAATCACACCACAGATATTTTAAACTATATTTATTAGATCTATATAACATTTTAAAAATAATAATGACGGGAAATATTCCTAATCTTTGCTATTTCTCGTATAAAAATATAGAAGACTCGCCTTTTAGTGAAAATGAGTACGTAGTATATACCTATTTAATACTCTTATAAAAAAAAAAGTATATACCTATTTAATACACGATATTCTTAATGAAATTTCTGTCCACGTTTACATCATTGATAAAAGTAATGCAAGACAAATTTAGAACAAATTTATAAAGAAGTTAGTTAAAGAAATGCAACTTGTGGATAATTATGATCATATTTAAATTATATATTGATTAATTACAATTTATTTTATATTATAGCCAGAAAGTTGTCGGTTGGTTAGTCGCCACAATTTCTTCTTGGAACCGAGGAATAGTTGTCTTCTCCTACTTTACAGACTGTGCGCATTAGGCCTTTTCCTAATTCAAAATCGTGGGAGAAAGCAGAGCAGCCTATGAATACTTAAATTCAAACTTCAAAAAAGTAATAATGTTTGATAATTAAGGTCCAAGTTGGTATCCCCATTGCAACACCTTTAAAAACATGCACTTGTAGCTTCCTACTCCACCATTTGGGGTTTTTGCTGGAATGGATGGAAAATTAACCCTCAATTTGAGAATTTTTGCATATGGAAGGACATTGACCTTTAACTTGGAGATTCAACTCAAATATTTTCCATTTTTTTGTTGAATTTATTTAAAATTTTAGAAATTTTGATTCAAATATTTTTTTTATCTAAGTTATTATTCTTTTATTTACTATAAATAAAAATTTGCATAATTAATATATCTATAGATAATACTAAAATTTTAGTTGAACTCAACTAATTACATGTTAAATTAATTATATGTAATTTGATCAAGTATCAATTAAATTTGAATTGTCTTGATGTGAAATTGGAAATAATAATTTTTTTAAAAAAATTGGGGGGTGGGGGGTGTAAAAAATCGAAAAAAGGACCAAAGTGAGACATAAAAATCGAAAAATGGACCAAAATGAGACAGAAAAATACTTTAAGGACCAAACTGGGACGAAATTATAACATTAAGGACGGTAGCGTAACAAAAAATATTTTAGGGAAAAAAAGTGATAAATTTAATACTTCAGGAACTATTAGTGACATTATCTCATATACAATTATGTGAAATTTGAAATTTTTGCCCTCGTAAAAAGACTAATAAACACTTGGGAAAATTGCATTTTTTGTCCCATAACTTTTACCTAGTTCAATTTTGATTCCGTTCGTTATGAATTTCTCACATTTAGCTCTATAACTTTCAAAATATCTCACATTTAGTCCCAATCAAAGTTTTCATCCAAAATTTGAGGTTCAACTCCGTTAGTCAACCTTTGACTAGTGTTTTGGGAGAGATTTCGTGCATAAAGACACTCACAAACGGATTATATTTATTATAACGATGTTTCTATTAAATATCATGTGTTACTCATACACAAAATCACACCGAGAAAAAGGGTCAAAAGGTTGACTAACGAAGTTAACCGTCAAATTTTGGATGGAAACTTCGGGTAGGACTAAATGTGAGACATTTTGAAAATTATAGGACTAAATGTGAAAAATTCGTAATGAATGAGACCAAAATTAAATTAGGCCAAAATTATGGGACAAGTTTAATTTTACCTAAACACTTCGTTGTGGTCAAAACATACATTTTACGTCACTGAATCTGCGTTCTCAACTTAAGCCTCAATAATCCTTTCTCTTATTTCGTAAATAGTAAAGTATTATTTCCATTTCTTTTTGTTTCGAAAATTCGATTTCTACGAAGCTAGGGGAAAAATCGCATATTTGGTCTCATATATTTAGCTTTTTTCAACTTTAGTCCCATTTGTTACGGGATTATCAGATTGTGTCCTGTAACTTTTAAAAATTCTCACATTTGGTCCCAAGTACCGAATTTTTTATCCAAAATGTAACTGTCAACTATGTTAGTCAACATTTTGACGGGTTTATTTGGGATATTTTCTGTGTTAGTAACACATGATTTTTAATAGAAACATTGTTATATTGAATAAATTCGTGTATGGGTGCATTCACTCACAAATTCTCTAAAAAATAACCAGGCAAAATATTGACTAACGGAGTTTACTGTTAAATTTTGGGAAAATTACTTTTTTGGTCCCATAATTGGCACCCTCTACATTTTTGGTCCTTTTGGTCCCATAAGTGTTGAAAATTATCACTTGTGGTCCCATGACCAAATTCCGTCAAGGAATTAACGGGTCAAAGTCAAATTCCGTTAGTCAAAAGTCAAAGTAAAAAAAGAAGCAAGAACACTATTCATCTTCTTCCCCTCCCCACCCCAATCACACACACACACACACGCACTCACACACACATATGTGTATATATATATAATTATTTTTTTTTTGCAGTTTAAATTTTTATTTTAAAGTTGGTATTAGAAGTAAATATACAGATATGAAGGGGGTAATAGGGTAATTCAACTTTTTTTGTTTTTTTTTAATGTTTTTTCTTTTCTTTTTTATTAACTTAATGGCCCGATCTATTAATTTCTTGACGGAATTTGCTCATGGGACCAAAAGTGAGAATTTTCAACACTTATGGGACCAAAAGTGAGAAAATCAACAAGCGCGGGACCAAAAGTGTAGAGGGTGCCAATTATGGGACCAAAAAAGCAATTTTCCCGTTAAATTTTGGACGAAAAATTCAGCTATGACCAAAAGTGAAGATTTTTAAAAGTTACAGGACACAATATGAAAATCTCATAAGGAAGACCAAAATTGAAAAAGACCAAACATATAGGACCCAAAATGGAATTTTTTCTAAGCTAGAGGCTATTGATGGAATATAACGATAATTGATACTTTTGTGAAAGGTTAAATTTGAGTTTAATTGTTTCTTTTGACAATATATTTTTCTAGGCATTGTATGTTTTCTTTTTATTTGATGCTAGCTAGTATCATTTTCCATTTTTCTTTAGAAACTATATTTTGTTGGATTAGTTACGAAAATATGTGAAATATTATTTGTATATAGGTTTACCCATTAAACCTTAAAATGAATGTCTTTTTAGAGTAAGGTTGGGATATCATTACTGATGAGTTAAAAGGGTCCAAATTTCATTCCACTAGTTGTTTTGACCAAACCAAGGGTACCTTAGTAAAAAGATCCACTACAGTACTTTTCAATATTACGTAAACAACAGTGATTATCCCATCTCCTGTCAATTGTTTGACTTATTTATGCCTGAGAGAGAGGGAGGGAGGGAGGGAGGGGGAGAGAGAGTGTGTGTGTGTGTGTGTGTGTTTGCACTGTAACTAATAGGATAAAAAAAATGCTGAGTAAATTACATAGACAACCCTAGCGTGAGATCCTAATTACGAAACACACCTCAAGGTTTGAAAAATTACCATAATTTTCCCTATTAGGAAAAGTAGATTATAATTGCACCCCTGCCCGTAAAAGACATTTTACTATTTCACACCACCTATTTTCGAGTTGTTAGATTTGACAGGGGTGTCTTGATAATTTACAAAACCTCAAAGGGTTCGTGGTAATTACGCAATAAGTGAGCCATGTGCATGTAATTATTCCTTTTTTTTTTTTTGGAAAGATGATGCAGATTTCTATCCTATCATGCTTTTCAAGCATCATAAATTGTATGCAGAATATTGAGAAATTAAGGTGCGCAAGGGAAGAAATTCTCTGATTTCGAAGAACTCAAAAATGCACTATGGCTAACTAATCTTGTAATTGACAGTCTAGCATACAATGTTAACCTTGTTTTATGATATAGAAAAACTTATAATTAAGGGAAATTATTATATTATATAAATAATGATAACGTTTACTTAATTAAATTGAAGCAATGCAAATACATTATAGTATAATAAAATGATAATTGATATATAAACACGTATGTATGCCGGCCTAAACATTATCTCATGCATGAAAAAAATACTTCCATATAGTAAGTATTAGAAAGTGTTTAGCATAATCAAAAATCTTTAGGAACCATAAGTTATTACTCGATTTGGGGTGTCAAACTGTGGCACCCACCTACCAAAGAATGCGGGCTGGTGGCCACCACATTGCTACGTCAGGAGACCGTCCCTTCTCGAGCCAGCATCAAGCATCAGAATTATATGAATACTGCACCTGCTGACTGACTTTTAATATACTACTTAAATTAACAATGTATCCCTTATCAGACTTTAAGTGGTTTAAGTGGTACGTGAAATTTTAGTTTCAGCTGATGAAGTAATTGTATAGTGGTGTCGCTTGGCGTTGGTTTGAGAAGGAACGGTCTCCTGAATTGAGCTAGCGTCGCAGTGTGGTGGTCAATGGCATCCCGCACCCGGCCCTCAGTCGGTGGGCGCCACACTTATAACTTATCTATATTTTACATTTTTATGATTATCTTAAAGAATTTATATAGAATAGAGAAGTATAAAGTGAAAAACTTTATCGCGAATAAATGAGTTGTATTAATAAAATTCACTTGATATACACACATACATATATATATATAAATATATAATAAATTAAGATGAATTCTTTCTTCATGGCAGTATTAAGAAATGTGGGGCGAGTTTTCGTTCAAGAACACTAAATATGAGCGGTGTGAACATTTTAGAAATAATCATATCACAAAAGACAACAGAAATAAATGATGCAGACAAAAAAAAAAAAAAAAATCTCATATAATCTTCAAAATACAATTAAAATTGCAGGAATAATCAATTAAAGATGCAAAAAATAATAGTATGTTAATGTCAATTTTTTATTTTTCATGCAATACAACCCATGTAAAGTTGTTATCTGCTAAAAGAAATTATAGTTTTTCAGATATATCTTAAAGTATATCAAGTATTGTACAATATTCCTTAACACTGAAAAATATTAATTACATTTTCTATCCAATTTGATAAGTTGGCTTGTTTGAGAAAAGAAATTAATTAGCGCTGAAAAATATTATAGAATGGAGAATTAATATTTTTAGGGAAAATTGTAATATTGAGTAATCATAATTAAATGTGATTACATATTGAATTTGAAATCTAATAATTTGTAAAGTCTAGCAATCACCTCTACTTAATTAATAAAAAATATTATATATAGTAAAAATATTATACAATGTAATTCGTGAACCTGAAAAAGCAATATTGTATTTCCTAAAAAATTTGGACGAGAAGGCATATCGTCCCTCAAAGAAGAAAAATGCGTGAAATATAGGTAAGTTAACAACATATATAGTATGTCGCTTTCGCCGTTAATTTTTCAGTAATGGGACCTAACTTGGAAGGAAATGCTAAAGTATGACAAAAATTGCATTTTTTTTTTTAGAAACCTTAAAACCGGAGTTAACGGCCATGGACGATGTACATGGCTTTTTCCGTCTAATTGTTGACGGTGCTACCACTTTTGCATTGAAAAGTGGTAATGTGGGGGCTAAAGTTGGATTTTTCGTAAACCATGGTACCAAATTTGCAACAGGTGCTGTAGTATGGAACTAAAAATTCTGCCACCCATCTCGTCCTAAAAACTCCTTGACCAACCTTCACGACACAAAATGTCCAAAACTGTTTGGTAGCTCCCTTTTAGATTTCTATTGTTTTTTCTTATTATTTGCTTGCGAATTTCTGGATTGGAACTTGAAAGTCTTGATATAATTACAATTTTTTGTGTACAGTGAATTGTACGCAAATTCTTTTACGTGAATGATTGCAATTGCTCCAAGTCCCATATCAAGAGAGCTCCTACGAATTAACTGTTATAATATAAAATCCCCTTAGGTATTGTATTAAACATCAAAGTATTATGAATAATTATTTGTGGATGGATGTCTATTCATCTCCCAATTTGTTGGCCACTCAACTTTAATCATTACTTGTGGTGTCTATTCATCTCCCAAGTTCTTTATGGCCACTTAACTTTAATCATTATGTCTACTCATCTCCCAAAAACTCTTCATCTCCGTGACTTTTCATTTTCCATCATGAATAAATATAATTTACTCTTTAGGTAATAAATTTTTGGTATTCTAGTTTTGTGCCTATATATAGGCAATGACATTGTATTGTAAATACACACAAGAATATCAATAAAAGAGTTCTCTACTTAATTCTCTCATTTTATTCTCTCAATTTCATAATATTTGAGTTTATTTCATAACACGTTATCAGCACGATCCGTCTCAAGGTGTTAATCATTTTGCAATTTGGCTAAAGATATACATGGGGTACTCAACGTATGATGTAAAATCCATTGAGAGATTTTCGTGAGTTATTATGAGTTTGTAAAAAAAATTGATGGACAAGATTTTTAAAACAAAGCAAGAAGAAAAGGTAAAGAAAAGGTACGTATATTTCAATATTTAACAAAAATAGAAATATGCAATAATTCTCTTGATGTTTGGAAAGAAGACATATGTATATGTGCATATATTTGATTAGTATTATTCTTTTGAATAATCCTATCATGTTGAAAATATTTTAAGAAGTTGAATGATTGTTATGTTATTCATCTTATACTTTGATATAGTATTATATTGATGAATCTTGAAAAAACTTGACTTTGTGATCTTGATATTACGAGGAAAAATTATTTTTCTTGGGCGTTAGATGTTGAAATTCATCTTGATGCAAATAACTATACTCCATTCCCTGAAGTGAATGTGTTGAGCAATATATAAATTCATATATGCAAATAACTATACTCCATTCCCTGAAGTGAATGTGTTGAGCAATATATAATTATTTTAATCATGAGTCCCGTCCAACTAGTTCTGCTACATTCCCTGAAGTGAAAATAGCAGCACATAACTATTTTAATCATTAAAGAAATCATAGACGTGGACGTGGTCGTAGATATGGTTATGGAAATCGTGGTGGTTATTCAAAGAATACATCTTTCCACCAGAAGTGAAAAAATAATGAAGAGAAACATGAAAGTGGCCAAAATAGCAAATTTGTGGAAAATTTATGTTATCGTTGTGGTAGTAAAGGTCATTGGTCATGTACCTGTTGTACACCAAAACATCTTGTTGACCTTTACCAAGAATCGCTAAAAAGTAAAAGAAAGAAAATAGAAACAAATTTTGCTTTTGAAGAAGGCGATTCTGATCATGGCCGATTTTGATGACACTCATTTAGATGTTGCTGATTTCTATGATGATCCTAATAGAAAAATTGATCATTTGATTGGAGATGCAAGTAATCATAACAAATTTTATAAGTTTTCATTAATGAAGTAATTATTTATAAATTTGTCTTTTATAAATTTGCCAACATCCTCAAGAATAAAAAATACTTCTCTTATTTAGTAATGCAAGATGCCAATGTTAGTACTATATCGAGTAGTGCAAAGTTAATTGAAGGCTCCGGCAGAGCTAATATATTGTTACTCGGAGGAACGCAATTTTATATTGATGAAGCATTATATTCTACCAAGTCTCAAAAAAATTTACTAAGCTTCAAAGATATCCGCCGAAATGGATATCATATTGAGACAACAAGTGATGACAATATTGAGTATCTTTACATCATTAATACAATATCTGGTAACAAATGTATATTGGAAAAGTTGCCAGCATTGTCTTCCGGTTTGTACTACACGCATGTATCTAATATTGAAACACATGTTATCGTAAACCAGAAGTTTACAAATCAAAATAAGTTTGTTGTTTGGCATGACCGGTTGGGCCATCCCGGATCAATTATGATGCGAAAGATAATTGAGAATTCATGTGGTCATCCATTGAAGAGCCAGCAGATTCTTCAATCGAATGATTTCTCATGTGCTGCTTGTTCACAAGCAAAAGTAGGAAGTGAATCTATTACGTTTTTGGAACGTATTCAAGGCGATATTTGTGGACCAATACACCCGTCGTGTGGACCATTTAGATATTTTATAGTTTTAATTGATGCATCAACAAGATGGTCACATGTATCTTTGCTATCAACTCGCAACCTGACGTTTGCGAGATTGCTTGCTCAATTGATAAGACTAAGAACACATTTTCCTGATTATCCAATTAAGAAGATACGCCTTGATAATGCGGGTGAATTTACTTCCAAAACGTTCAATGACTATTGTATGTCTATTGAAATTGATGTTGAACATCCTGTAGCATATGTTCATACACAAAACGGTCTAGCAGAATCGTTTATTAAGCGTCTGCAGTTAATTGCAAGACCTTTACTTATGAGATCAAAACTTCCTATTTCTTGTTGGGGACATGCTATTTTGCATGCAGCAGCACTTATTCGCATAAGGCCAACAAGTTATCATAAGTTCTCCCCATTACACTTGGTTTTTGGTCAGGAACCAAATATTTCCCATCTAAGAATTTTTGGATGTGCGGTATATGTTCCAATTGCTCCACCACAACGCACTAAGATGGGTCCTCAAAGGAAGTTGGGAATATATGTTGGATTCGAGTCTCCATCGATAATAAATTATCTAGAGCCATTGGCTGGAGATTTATTTAAGGCTCGATTTGCTGATTGTCATTTTGATGAATCAGATTTCCCAACATTAGGGGGAGAAAATAAGCAGCTGGAAAAGAAAATTAGTTGGAATGAATTATCTTTATCTTATCTTGATCCTCGAACAAAACAAAGTGAACTGGAAGTTCAAAAGATAATTCACTTGCAAGGTTTAGCTAACCAACTGCCAGACGCATTTACTGACCTAAAAAAGTGACTAAGTCACATGTACCAGCTGTTAATGCTCCAGTAAGAATTGTTGTCCCTGAAGGTCAAAGTAATGAGTCTACTGCACGCCTGAAGCGTGGTAGACCTATCGGTTTCAAAGATAGTCATCCTCGAAAAAGAAAAGGAGCTAAGAATCAAGATGGTCTAATCGAGGATAAAATAACTCCAGAAGAGTCCCCAGTCATAACTAATATTTCGGTTCCAGAAGAACCTCAGGTACCTGAAAATTGTGAAAATAATGAGATCTCAATCGATTATGTTATGAACGGGAAACGATGGAATCGAAATGAAGTCAACGTTGACGATAAATTTGCATATAATGTAGCGCTAAATATGATGAATGATAATGAGGATCAAGAACCAAAGTCTTTTAATGAATGTCGACAAAGAAATGATTGGCCAAAATGAAAAGACGCAATGAGGGCAGAGTTAAACTCGCTTGAACAAACGAAAAGTTTTTGGACCTGTAGTCCGTACACCTGAAGATGTAAAAGTTTTTGGACCTGTAGTCCGTACACCTGAAGATGTAAAGCCAGTAGGATACAAATGGGTATTTGTTCGAAAACGAAATGAGAAAAATGAAATTGTAAGATATAAGGCACGTCTTGTTGCCCAAGGGTTTTCGCAACGACTTGGCATAGATATGAGGAGACTGATTCTCCTGTGGTGGATGCAACTACTTTTCGTTATATAATAAGTCTGGCAGTGCATGAAAAACTTGATTTGCGTCTAATGGATGTTGTTACAGCCTATTTGTATGGCTCGCTTGATAATGATATATATATATATGAAAATCCCTGAAGGATTTAATATGCCTGAAGCATATAATTCAAGTTCTCGAGAACATTATTCAATTAAATTAAAACATTGATTGTTTGATGTGATCAAATTGTTTAAAGTGCTTAAATACATGAATACATTCATGTTTATAAAATATGATTCTAAATCATTGCGTTTAATATGTATTATTTGATTGTACTTGAGTATGCTTATTTGATGAAATCAAATTAAAGCATTAGTATGTGTGATTGTATTCAACATGAGAAACTTGATGTGATCAAGTGTATTATTTAAATTATTTAAATCTATGTTGAATATATGATGTCAAATTGTTTTTGAAATGATAGTTGAGTGGGAGTATTTTCCAAGATAAGGAGAAACGTTTTGATGAGATCATATAATTCAAAGTGAATATTTGTTGAAGGAAGGATATAAGAATGATCCAATTTATCCTTGTATTTTCATGAAAAGATCTGGAAATGAGTTTGTTATAATTACAGTTTATATTGACGATTTAAACATCGTTAGAACTCCTGAAGAGATTCAAAAAGCTGTTAATTGCTTAAAGAAAGATTTTGAGATGAAAGATCTTGGAAGAACAAAATTTTGCCTTGAACCGCAAATTGAAAGAACAAAGATCTTTTTCGACCTCGAGAAAATGATGAAGAACTAATTGGTCCTGAAGTACCATATCTAAGTGCAATCGGTGCACTAATGTACCTTGCTTGTCATACTCGACCTAATATAGCATTCGCTGTTAATCTATTAGCAAGATATAGTTCTTCCCCTACACGAAGGCATTGGAATGGGGTTAAACAGATGCTGGATATATGTCTGATCCTCATAATGGTCGTTCACAAACGGGCTATTTATTTACATGTGGTGGCACAACCATTTCATGGCGATCTATGAAACAAACTATATCGGCCACATCATCTAATCATGCAGAAATCTTGGCTATTCACGAGGCCAGTCGAGAATGTGTTTGGTTAAGATCCATGATTTAAAACATTCGAGGGACTTGTGGTTTATCTTCTGGAAAAATGATCCCGACGATCTTATATGAAAATAATTCTGCATGTATCGCACAATTGAAAGAAGGGTACATTAAAGGAGATAGAACGAAGCATATTTCACCAAAGTTCTTTTTCACTCATGATCTTCAAAAGAATGGTGATATCAATGTTCAACAAATCCGTTCCAATGATAATCCTACTGATTTGTTCACCAAGGCACTTCCCACAGCAACATTTGAAAAACTAGTCTACAATATTGGCGTGTGTAGACTGAAAGATCTTGACTGATATTGTCATGAGGGGGAGATAATACGCGCTGCACTCTTTTTCCCTTAGCCAAGGTTTTTCCCACTGGGTTTTCCTGGTAAGGTTTTTAATGAGGCAGCATCTGATTGCGTATTGATATGTACTCTTTTTCCTTCACTAGGTTTTTGTCCCATTATTGGGTTTTTCCTAGTAAGGTTTTAACGAGGCATATTTTTAAGTGATAGACATCCAATGGGGAGTATTATGAATAATTATTTGTGGATGTCTATTCATCTCCCAATTTGTTGGCCACTCAACTTTAATCATTACTTGTGGTGTCTATTCATCTCCCAAGTTCTTTATGGCCACTTAACTTTAATCATTATGTCTACTCATCTCCCAAAAACTCTTCATCTCCGTGACTTTTCATTTTCCATCATGAGTAAATATAATTTACTTTTTAGGTAATAAACTTTTGGTATTCTAGTTTTGTGCCTATAAATAGGCAATGACATTGTATTGTAAATACACACAAGAATATCAATAAAAGAGTTTTCTACTTAATTCTCTCATTTTATTCTCTCAATTTCATAATATTTGAGTTTATTTCATAACACAAAGTTATATATAAAGATTACAAAAGAGACATAATATAAAAGAAAACTAATAAAGCAGAAACCTATACTAAAACCTATTCTAATATGAATAGGAATAACGATAATAAGAAATATAATAAAAGATAAACTCTAACACTCCCCTGCAGTCGAAACGAGAGGCTCGTGAACAGTTAGACTGGATCGAAAATCAACAAAGAATGATGATGGAAGACCTTTCGTGAAAATGTCGGCATACTGATGAGAGGATGGGACATGTAACACATGAACTTCACCCAAAGCAACTTTTTCACGCACAAAGTGTAAATCTAATTCAATATGTTTAGTACGTTGGTGCTGCACAGGATTAGAAGAGAGATAGACAGAACTAATATTGTCACAATAGACGACAAATGCTTTTTGGAGAGGACAGTGAAGCTCAACAAGAAGATTGCGAAGCCAGGCGGTTTCAGCCACAGCATTTGCGACGCCACGATATTCAGCCTCGGCGCTAGAACGAGAGATAACAGGCTGACGTTTAGAAGACCAAGAAATGAGGGTATCTCCAAGAAAGACACAATAACCAAAAGTAGAACGACCTGTGTCAGGGAATCGAGCCCAATCAGCATCATAGTAAGAAACGAGCTGCGAAGTGGAGGAAGGAGTGAGGGAGAGACCATGAATAAGAGTGCCACGAAGATAACGAAAAATGCGCTTGAGAGCAAGCATGTGATGATCATGAGGATCATGCATGAATAAGCAAATTTGCTGAACAGCAAAGGAAATGTCAGGACCAATGAAAGTGAGGTACTGAAGTGCACCAGCAAGACTGCGATAAAGAGTGGATCAACGTATGACGGACTAGAGGAGAAAGATAACTTAGATTGAGATTCAGCGGGCGTGTTGACGGGATTTTAGGACGTCATGTTAGCACGATCAAGAATTTCATGCGCAAATTCTTCTTGAGAGAGGAAAAGTCCAGAAGAAGTACGCGAGACAGAGACCCCGAGAAAATAATGGAGAGGACCAAGATCGGTCATGGAAAATTCACTGGAGAGAAGGGAAGTGAGCTGAGTGAGAAGAGCAGGGAAAGAAGCAGTAAGAACAATGTCGTCGACATATAAAAGAAGAAAAACAGTGGAGGTCCAGCGACGAAGGATAAATAAAGAAGAATCAGCACGACTGCAAGTGAAACCGAGAGAGGAGAGAAATGTGGCAAATCGATGGTGCCAAACACGAGGAGCTTGTTTGAGGCCATAAAGTGCTTTCTTAAGAAGACAGACATGATCAGGATAATCAGGATGAGAGAATCCGGGAGGTTGTTTTATATAAACAGTTTCATGGAGATGACCATTGTGGAAGGCATTCTTGACATCAAGTTAATGAAGAGGCCAGGAACGGGAAAGAGCAATACTGAGAATTGTACGAATGGTAGCGGGTTTGATAACAGGACTAAAAGTATCTTCATAATCAATACCAGGTTTTTGGTTAAAACCCTGAGCAACGAGATGAGCTTTATAACGTTCATGAGTCCCATCAGAACGAAATTTATGGTGAAATATCCATTTAGACCCGACAAGATTAATGGTGGGAGGACAAGGGACGAGATCCCACGTGTGATTAGAGTGAAGAACATGTAATTCCTCCTTCATGGCAAAAATCCAGTTTGGATCTCGAAGAGCCTGTGTGTAAGAACGAGGAATAGGGGAAGGTAAGAAGAAAAAGCAAATAGATTAAGAGGTTGACGGGGTTTAGTGATGCAAGCCTTAGAACGAGTAATCATAGGATGAGAAGAGACGGCAGGATGGAGGGGGCGGGAGGCACCCGAACTGGATGAGGGGTCAGAAGGGGGGTTACGGGGAGGAAATTCGGGTGACGGACGGGTGGAACGTCGAGGGCTAGATAGCGGCACCGTGGTGGCAAGATGGTGGAGCAGGGACGGAGAATCATCATCATCTTGAGAGAGAAAATCGTAGGAAGAAAGCGTAGAGGAAGAGGAAAGAGAAGAGAAAGGAAAAGAGTTTTCATCAAAGATTACATGACGAGAGATGATGATTTTATTCGTGTCAAGGTCTAAGCAGCGATAGCCTTTGTGATTAGACACAAAACCTAAGAATGTGCATGCAGAGGAGCGTCGGGCCAACTTATGAGGAGAGGTGGAGGAAAGGTTAAGGTAACATAAACAACCAAAAACACGAAATTGCTCATACGTGGGAGAGATTTTGTAGAGCAACTCGAAAGGGGTGCGATATGATAAAGTGGTAGTGGGAAGAAGATTGAGAAGATGAGTGGCCATGTGAGCAGCTTCAGCCCAAAAAGACGGGGGAGGAAGGCTTGAAATAGAAGGGAATGAACAATATTATTTACAGTTTGGATGGGGCATTCGGCTTTACCGTTTTGCTGTGACGTATGGGGACAAGAAAAACGAAATTGAATTGAGAATTAAAAAAAGTGTGAAAAGATTTATTGTCAAATTCACCCCCATGGTCACATTGAAAAAACTTGATTTTAGAATTAAATTGATTGAGCACATAATTAAAGAAATCAACACAAATTTTGAAAGTATTAGATTTATTTTGTAAAGGAAAAATCCATAAAAAAATGAGAAAAATCATCCAAGAAAATTAAGTAATACCGATAACCACCCAAACTAGAAACAGGGGATGTCCAAATATCCGAACGAGCAAGATCAAACAACGCATTACTAGTAGATAAAGAACTAGAGAAAGGTAATTTCTTATATTTACCTAATTGGCAAGCATGACATAAAGAGCGCGAAAAATCTTTATTACAAGAAATAAATTTCCTACGCGACAAAAAAGTAAAAATAGAAACGCCGGGATGAACGAGACGACGAATGCCAAGTGGAAGGAGACGGGGCGACAGAGGAGCCAGCGGAAGATGGAGGAAAAGAGTAAAGATCGCCTTCACAGTTGCGTCAGAGGAGAAGGGTGCCAGTCCTAAGATCCTTTACAGAGAAACCAGAGGGATCAAACTCAATGGAACAATCATGATCACGAGTAAATTGACGAACTGAGACAAGATTTTTAATTAGGGAAGGAGAAATAAGAACATTACGAAGATGGAGAGGACGAGAGGAAGAAGGAAAAAATAAAGAATGACTAATGGAATTAACGGGGAGGGCAGCACCATTACCAACAATTACTGAGTTTAAATTATTACACAGTGTAACATTAAATAAGTTACCTTGAGTAGAAGACATGTGAGAAGTCACACCCGTATCCATATACCATTGGTCGTCTGGTTGGTGGAGAGTCATAGTCTGATAAAGAGCCGAAAGATCGGTGGCATGCATGGCGGACTGCTGGGGCATATTAGATGGTTGTTGGACGTGCTGTGCAGATGGGCAATAGGATGGAGGCGTCCCAGTAGGAGCTAGACAGAGAATTCCAAAAGCAGGCTGGGCAGTAGTTGGTGGCGCCGATAATGGGCTTGTAGTGGCAAATGGCCCAAGCAGAGAGTAATTAATCCAGGGGGAGGTGATGGGCTGAGCGGAGTGGGCCCAGTTGGCAGAAGGAGATCAGCGCGCAATGTTGTTTGTGGGGTTCTGAGAGTGAGAGTGAGCTGGGCAGAATAAAATTGGGCCTTGAGGATTATTTGGAACCAATTGATATGAATATCCAGCAGGTGGGCTGGCGTTAGGAGATAGGCTATTGCGAAAGGCCGAATTGTAAGAACCTATTCGTCCACCACAAGAATTATTGCGACCACCTCCACAACCGCGATGATTCCCATTATTACGATAAGTGTTTCGATTTAGGTTAGAAGAGGGATTTTGAGATAATAGAGTCGTTGAAGAGTGAGAGGGTAGAGTATGAAAACGGGACTCGCGAGTTTCGTGAAAAAGAAGTAAATTTCGAACTTCGGAAAAAGAAGGGAGGGGTGGGTTGGCAATGATGAGGGTAACGAGAGGTAAATATGACTCGGGAAGACCTTGAAGAAGTTGAAGAATAAGGGCGGAATTAGTAATGGGGGTGTCAAGATCGGCGAGATTGTCAGCCAAATATTTCATCTCTTGACAGTATTGGAAAATAGTTAAAGTGCCTTTGCGAAGATTATGAAAACGCTTATTTAATTGCATGGAGCGAGAAGGTTTATTATTTCTAAAATTTTCTTTGATTGCAGACTAGAGGTCATGAGAACTAGCAACTTCTAAATCGAGATGTTTGAGTAATTTTATGTCAACTGTGGAGTAAAACCACCTTTTAATTGTGGAATCAAGAGAGAACCACATTTCATCAGACTCAGAGAGAGGTTTGGATTTTCCAGATATATGGTAAAAAACAGAGTAACTACGGCAGAGGTCCATGAACATGCCACGCCATAATTTGCAATTAGCATCGTTTTAAGATAATTTAAAACCAAAAGACGTTTGAATATTTCCGGCAGCTGAGGCGGGATGGATAGCCAAAGGTTTAGGAATGGGAGGAGGTTGAGCGTGTTCTTGTGTTTGGGTTTCAGAAGAGTCACTAAAATGAGACATGGTAGGGAGGGGAAGAAAATCGAAACAATAATCGAATAATAAGAATTAATACAACGGAAGAGAAGAAGATTTGCAAAAAATACCGTGATGAAATCGCAGGAGCAGTAGCACCGGCAGAGAAAGCTTCTATAGTGAGAAGAGGTGCGTTGAGGGGAGCAACGACTTAGCGGGAAGGAGAAAGTATGTAGCCGGAAGAGGGAGAAATCGGCGGCAGCCACCAAGGAGAGGAGGTGGACTGTAGAGAGAGAGAGAGAGAGAGAGGACACCAGGAGAGAGTTTTAGGTTGATACCATGTTATAATA
Source organism: Buddleja alternifolia (assembly GCA_019426215.1). Taxonomy (NCBI): domain Eukaryota; kingdom Viridiplantae; phylum Streptophyta; class Magnoliopsida; order Lamiales; family Scrophulariaceae; genus Buddleja; species Buddleja alternifolia. The sequence continues at coordinate 36,986,438 of CM033401.1, read as the reverse complement.
TAAAAGGGAAAAATGCAAAAATCGTCCTATAATTATACCACTTTTCACTTTTGGTCCGTTATATATCATGCCTAGCAAAAATATCCTATATGTTTAAAAAATTGGCACATTTAGTCCAATTTTAAAATTTTCCGTCCAATTTGGCCGAAAACTCGTATGTGCTGGTCACGTGAGGGGCCAAATTGGGGAGTATCAATTTTGGGGGGAAAATTGATGACTTGGCATGCCACTTGGAATCTTAGATAAAGGAATTTTTTTTTGCTCCCATGGTGATTTGAACTTGTTTGGGAGACTTGGCCACAAGGCCCCCTACACTGCACCAACTAGAAATTTGATAACAATTCTTGGATTTTTATGTAAATATAAATTAGCTATCAATAGTTAAATGTATTTACATATACATTATAACTAATAATATTGGTTACATATAACTAATAAGATATAATTCACATATATCATTTCAGAAATTAATATTCACTATATTTTAAAATATTACTTTTAAAAATTATTTTATTTTATAATATTTAGTAAATAAAATATTTAGTATAAAAATTACTGTATTTTAAAATAGAATAATTTTTTTAAAGAATAATTTCAAAATTATTGTATTTACTGTATAACATATATATTTATTGTATTTACTGCATTAAAATTATATATAAAATATTTATCGTATTTACTTAATTTTAAAAAATTATTGTATACTAAAATATTTCTGCATAATAATTTTAAAATTATTTTATTTAAAAATATTTAGCTTTAAAATTACTGTATTTTAAAATAGTTACTGTATTTCAAGATTATATTTTTATATTCTGTACTTTAAAATATTTACAGTATTTTTAATTTTTTTTTTAAAATTATTGTATTTACTGTATAACATATATATTTATTGTGTTTACTGCATTAAAATTATATATAAAATAATTATTGTATTTACTTAATTTTAAAAATTATTATATTATGAAAATATTTTTTATATATTAATTTTAAAAGCATTGTATTTAACATATATATATATATATATATACATTATTTACTGTGCGTGTTGGAATACATATATCATTTAATGTATTTTATAATATATAGTTTTATAAGTAAATACATTTAAATTATGCTAATGTTGACAAATAAGTTATATGAACATATAAACCCAATTAAGTACCAAATTTGTAGTTGGACTAGTGGTAAGGTCCCTCTTTACCATGGTTTTCACCCAAGATCAAATCACCATGGGACCAAATTTTTTTCCTTTATCCAAGTGGCATTTCAAGTCATCAATCCTTGTCCAAGTGGCATGCCAAGTCATCAATTTTCCCTCCAAAATTGAAAATCTCCAATTTGGTCCCTCACGTGACCGGCACATGCGATTTTCCGGCCAAATTGGCAGGAAAATTTCAAAATTGGACTAAATGTGCCAATTTTTGAAACATATAGGACATTTTTGCTAGGCATGATACATAACGACCAAAAGTGAAAAGTGGTATAGTTAAAGGACGATTTTTGCATTTTTCCCTAATATAAAATCCCCCTTAGGTATTGTATTAAACATCAAAGGTATATATAAAAATTACAAAAGAGACATAATATAAAAGGAAACTAATAAAGCAGAAACCTGTACTAAAACCTATTCTAATATGAATAGGAATAACAATAATAAGAAATATAATAAAAGATAAACTCTAACATTAACCAATTTGTAGCTAGCCTGGATAACCTAATTTAACACTTTTTATCTCCAGAATATATATTTGTTTCCTTATTTTCTGAAACAATTGGAGAAACATCGACATAGAAAGAGATCACATTAATTATCAAAAAGAAATGAAAAGAAAGAGATCAAAATAACAGGAGAAAGCAATTGCGACTGCATATTAAAATTCAACAAGCCAAAATTTCATTTGATGATCCTTAAGACTTTGTTTGGATATGTTTTCATTTTATTTTCAACAGTCATTTTCTAAAATGTATGGGGGAATGAGTTTTTTTATTTTTGTGTGAGAAAAGTGAAAAAAGTAGGTGTGTTTGGTTGTGTTTTTAAAAAAGATTGAAATTGGTGATTGTGATGTGTGAAGTAATTGAAAAGTAATGATTATATGAATAGTGTTGGATTTAAAAATTTAAAGGAAGGAGAGAGAAAGGTTTAAAAAATTAAAAGGAGATGAGAGAGAAAAGTGATAAAAATAAATTGTGAGATGAGTGATGTGAAATGTAATTTCAAAGAAATGATTAAAATTTATTGGGAACGTAAAAATGAGAATGAAAATAAGAATAGTTTCAGTTAAAAACAGTATAAAGTATGTATTTTCATTCTCAAATGAAAATGAAAATGGAAAAAGTGTTTTGAAAACACAAACAAACAAAGCCTAAATAATCCGAAAATTATCTCTGTCCATTTGAGAGAGAAAAATAATTTTTATTTTGGGAAAATTATGATTAAGGAAATAGTAAATTATTATATTATTAAAGATACAATGATATTTAAGAATAAGGGATTTCCATTGTTTAGGTTTTATGTAAAACACAATTTTACTATAAGAACACCTCTTATCCTCTTTTTCTTCCAAAAATCTCTAAAAAATTGTCTTGATAGTCAGAAAACAAGAGAATAAGACTACCAAACGAATCAAAGACAAGAACAACTCTATAATCTTATCGAATTCTATCAATTTTCTAAGATTTGATTGTTGTATTTATTTCAGAACGAGTCGAGCTGGAGCTCAATATATTTTTTTTACGAGTTTTTGGGTTTAAATTTACAAGTTCAATGAGCTTGATTTCAACTAAAATTCGACTCGAGCTTCACTCATTTGGCAGCTCTAGAGATATCATAGAATGATTCGGTAATTTTTCGAGGATAGAAACAAGATCCATTTGAATATGATCAAACAAAAAAGCAGATCCATTATTATTTTTCAGGATATATAATTAACCCAAGATTTATAAAAGATTCTCGTGTTTTATATATTTTTCACATCACATGTAAAGAGTTTGATAAACTAGTTATGATCTGACCTTGAAAAATGGCCATGATAGAAACTCACTTACTGAATCCAAGTAACAAATTGAATTATTTTAATTTTTAGATATAGTAATTAACAATAAGATAATCTAAGTCCCAATATGAGAGAGACGTCTTTTCACATAATTGAAAGAGTAGTGCGTATCTCACATATTATAATACAAAGATGCTTGGTTTTAGAAATGACAAAAATAACTTGTGAAAAAAAATCAGTTTTGAAAATTAAAATATTATTAATTTTTGAAATTAATGAAAAATCACACTACAAATATATATTCTAACTATATCCATTAGATATTTACCCAAAAAAAAAAAAAAAAACTACATCTATTAGATCCATATAACATTTTAAAAATATAGAAGACTCGTCTTTTTGTGAAAATGAGTAGTATACAATTATATAATACACAATATTTTTAATTATTAGATGTCTGTCCACATTTACAGCATTGATAAAAACAATGCAAGACGTAGTTGGAACAAATATATAAATTAAAGAAGTTAGTTAAAAAGTGGCAACTTGTGGCTAATTATGATCATATTTAAATTATGTGTTGATTAATTACAATTTATTTTATATTATAGCCAGAAGTTGTCGGTTGGTTAGTTGCCACAATTTCTTGTTGGAACGAGGAATAGTTGTCATATGGATTCAAAATATATAGTGGGAAATAATGTTTGATATATAGTGGGCTTAGGCATTTTCCTAATTAAAAATATATAGTGGGAAAAGCAGCCTTTGAATAATTCAAACTTCAAAAAAATAATAATGTTTGATAATTAAGGTCCAAGTTGGTATCCCATTGCAACACCTTTAAAAACATGCACTTGTAGCTTCCTACTCCACCATTGCAATCTTCTCTCTCTCTCTCTCTCTCTCTCATTAGGTTTTGACAAAATTAGCAATAATGAAATTAACAAGCATGAAGGGCAAACACATCATATGTTTTTGTCTATTAATTCTAGCTAGTGCAGTTTCATCCCAACATATTCAACACGTCAATTGCCCGTTTCTTTATTTATACCATTTCGGAGATGGATTCACGGATGTTGGTAACTCAATTTATGTCCCCTCCCGAACTCCAAATCCAGCCGCACGTTTGCCTTATGGTAGATCTTCCCCCGGTTGGCCCACTGGTCGTTGGTCTGATGGCCTCAATGACTTCGACTTTGCAGGTACATATATAAGAATATTTGTGGCTATTTTTCCTCTTCGGATCGTATTTCATCTTTTTGGGCCAGACAATCAATTTTGAATTTTCAATGGCCATCAGAGCTTTGCCCCATGTTGCGATTGATGACATTCTATTTATTGATGCATTGTGTCTTTATGACTTGCAGCTACTGATTTCGGCCTACCGCATCTTGCACCTTATTTGAATATGAATGCTTCTGAAAACTATGACGGAGTTATCTTTTCAGTGGCCAGAAGCCCGGTTCTTGACATTAACTTTTTCAGATCGAGAGGCATTAAAATTCCAGCTTATGCTGCTGTTCCCCTAAGTGCTCAAATAAGATGGTTCAAAAATTATTTGAATTCCAATTTTCCATCAGCGAAAGGTTTGTTATGATTTTAACAATTAAGTGCACTTATTCAATGATCTTGAACGTGTAGTTACTGATATTCGATTTCATTCATATCAGAGCTTGCAAATAGGATGGCAAACTCTTTTTTATTTTTGGGCGACATCGAGAGCAACGACATCGGCTATGCATTGGCCCAAGGCAAATCAATTGAAGAAGTTCAAGCTTACGCCCCCATAATAATAGATGCCCAAATCAAAATAGCAAGAGTAAATATCGATATCCATATGCATTCTAAACATACAATTTTATTTTTAATTTTTACTCTTTATATCATTTGCTAATGATTAATAATAGCTAATTATATTCAATAACGCATGCAGGAATTGATTAGTATGGGTGCTACACGATTGATAATTCCAGGAAATGCTCCCCTTGGATGTTTCCCATATATTTTAACTGCATTGCCTAGCAATAACTCCACAGATTATGATGAACTAGGGTGCTTGAAGTCTGTGAATGATCTTATCGTGTCGAAAAACGATTATCTCCAACAGGCCATCAGAAATCTGAATGTGGAATTCCCTAATATCACTATAAATTATGGAGCAATTTATGATGGTGCATTAGAAGTTATCCGCGATGCATCTTATGGCAAGTGTTCTATTTCATATTTATTTTGGTTACATCTCCGAGGAATAATATTAATTGTTAGGTTGTAAATTGTAACAGGTCCTAATGGGGAACTAGCATTGGTAGCTTGTTGTGGAACTGGAGGAAACTACAGTTATAATAGCAACAGATTTTGTGGACGCCCAAAAGTTCCAGTTTGTCGTTACCCAAACCAATACGTCTTTTGGGATGGAATACACTTTACACATCATGCTTACTCTCGTATGGAGACTGTTCTCATTGAGCCAGCTCTAAGGACACTCGGGTGCACAAGATTTAATAGCACAACATCAAACTTAAGTTCTTCCATGTGAGAAAATAATAAGATAGTGACCAATAGCAAATAATGAATTAGTTAGCTATTGACACTAAGTCTTGATTGTATTCTTGTTTTTTGCTTTTTAATAAGAAGTTTGCATTCTTGTGGATCAAAAAATATTTCAGAATAACTTACTTATTTCTATGATTTGCTACTATTGTATAGCATAGCAAAGCTAAGCAAGATTTTCATATGAGACCATATTTAGTTCACATCGTCATCATACGTACGTACATTCCGAGGTAACTGAAAAGAATTAAGCTGTATTTTTTTTTTGAAAGAAAAAGTCGTCATTTTTTTGGCTCAATAAAAAATTTACAATGTCAAAAGCAATACAACTTAAATTGACTCTAACGATATAGTAATAACAATTGAAGCACCGAATATCAAGTTTTTTCAAGATAGCAAATCTTAAGAACTAACAAATGAGCACAAGAAAACTATTGTGCAAAAAACCACACTTTTATTCAAAAGAAACGGAACTCTCATTCGAGAAAGAAAGTAAGCTTTCATACGAGAAAGAAAACAAAATATCTAAAAAGTTATATAAAACCTAATGTATAGTCCATCTTCATCTTATCAAATCCATCTATGTTTTATGAGATCCATCTAGTCATATTTGAAGTTTGGACCCCAACCCTAAACGTCAATAGTTAATGTTAGGGATGGTAGCATCAGTACACGAGGAAATAATCAAGAAACAATAAATCTAAGCCTGAACATGAAGATAACGACACGAGAATTTTAACGTGGTTCGGCATAATTTGCCTACATCCACGAGTCAACCTAGACTACATCTTTATTTCTTTCAAAGTGAATCGAGTACGTCAATGATTACAAACTAAGTTCTACTATTTATAATAGTGGAGTAAGTCTAAACCCTAAAAAAATTAGGAAAAACATTTCTAAACAACTAGGGATAATTCCTAACACAATAGGAAACAATTCCAATCCAATTAGGACTCAAAACTGCCAAAAAATGGCCCAAAACGCGAAAAACCCGCCAAAGATGCGTACTGAAAAAATCTGCCTGCCCCGTGGCGTCGTGGCGCCAAATCTGGTGTTGTGGCGCCTTATGACCAGTGTCTGATTTTTGCCTTGGAATTGTGGCACCAAATCCAGCACTATGGAGCCACTTGACAAGAATCTTGGCTCCAAGTTTTTCGCTTTTTCGCGACCCTGATCAACCTGACCCTTCTTGGCTCTATTTTGGCTCCTCTTCTTGACCCTTTTTTTATCCGACTCCACCAAACCCATCAATTTCCCACTTAGAGACTGGTCAAAATAACCTGAACTCAACTTGAACCACGACTTCACTTTTCCTAAGTGAACCTCACTCTAGGCGACACATCCCAAAACACAATGGAGATCATATTCCGAGACCTCTCCATGTCTCGTCAATTCATTCGTTCTCTAGTGTCGCCCACATGACGAACTCTCTCTGTGAACATCATTTTCTCTCTTTGGATCTTCGCCACTACCCTATTCTTTAGTGATCAACCAACTCTTGAATACCGTGACATATCCATCTCGGTCCAACTAACCCTAGGATATAGGTTACTCTAAAACCCGAAACTCAACACAACCCAGACTGCCTCGGTCAACCCGTCCACTGACATCCTTCCACCGAGGACTTTCTTCAACGACAATCTCGAATCCTTCACATTTCTACTCTCATGCCCCTGCATGAGCTATTTTGATCCATCCACAAACTCGATTTTTCAATGGATAACCCGGGTCACTAACACATCTGCTCGAGCTCCCACTCCACGAGCTATGTCACATCCTTCTGCCAAAACACCCCACAACTCCGCTACTCTACCTACCCGGGCTTCGCATCCTGCCTCCATAACTTCCGACTCCACGGTCAACCCATCTCGGTGCTACTTCATGCCTTCATGGTTTCTCTCTACGTGGTCATGCCTCCACAATCGTGCCCTCTGGTCTCTCGACTACATGGCTCTACCCTCTTGGTTATCGATTCTGTCACTCTGACCCCTGACTCGGCAAATTTGCTTTCTTGGCATTGTAACTCTGCCGACCCCGGTCTCTGCAACTCGTTCATCGCTCTTGGAAACACGACTTACCCTCTGACCTCTAGCTTCACGGATCTGCCTCTGGCACTGCAACTGCTCCCACTGGCTTTGTGTTCTACCCACCTGGTAACACAAATTTGCCACAGCTGGTGCGAATCCGCCTAATTGTTGGCACCATGATTTTTCAATGTTTTCTCGTTAATATTCAATGGGATTACTCTTTTCTGGTTGGTGATCTAACTGATCCCATCCTCCTCTGTCATTTTCTCCGGCTTCACCACAACCTCAATTCGTGCTTCCTGCAATGAAATTGTCGAACTTGATTATTCTTCCATCTTCTACCATCATTCCCACGACAAAATCCGCAGTTAACCAAAAACGCTTTCCCATAGATCTAGATTCAGGAACTCTTCTAAATCTTTATGAGATCCATCTAGTCATATTTGAAGTTTGGACCCCAACCCTAAACGTCAATAGTTAATGTTAGGGATGGTAGCATCAGTACACAAGGAAATAATCAAGAAACAATAAATCTAAGCCTGGACATGAAGATAACGACACGAGAATTTTAACGTGGTTCGGCATAATTTGCCTACATCCACGAGTCAACCTAGACTACATCTTTATTTCTTTCAAAGTGAATCGAGTACGTCAATGATTACAAACTAAGTTCTACTATTTATAATAGTGGAGTAAGTCTAAACCCTAAAAAAATTAGGAAAAACATTTCTAAACAACTAGGGATAATTCCTAACACAATAAGAAACAATTCCAATCCAATTAGGACTCAAAACTGCCAAAAAATGGCCCAAAACGCGAAAAACCCGCCAAAGATGTGTACTGAAAAAATCTGCTTGCCCCGTGGCGTCGTGGCGCCAAATCTGGTGTTGTGGCGCCTTATGACCAGTGTCTGATTTTTGCCTTGGAATTGTGGCACCAAATCCAGCACTATGGAGCCACTTAACAAGAATCTTGGCTCCAAGTTTTTCGCTTTTTCGCGACCCTGGTCAACCTGACCCCTCTTGGCTCTATTTTGGCTCCTCTTCTTGATCCTTTTTTTTATCCGACTCCACCAAACCCATCAATTTACCACTTAGAGACTGGTCAAAATAACCTGAACTCAACTTGAACCACGACTTCACTTTTCCTAAGTAAACCTCACTCTAGGCGACACATCCCAAAACACAATGGAGATCATATTCCGAGACCTCTCCATGTCTCGTCAATTCATTCGTTCTCTAGTGTCGCCCACATGACGAACTCTCTCTGTGAACATCATTTTCTCTCTTTGGATCCTCGCCACTACCCTATTCTTTAGTGATCAGCCAACTCTTGAATACCGTGACATATCCATCTTGGTCCAACTAACCCTAGGATATAGGTTACTCTAAAACCCGAAACTCATCACAACCCAGACTGCCTCGGTCAACCCGTCCACTGACATCCTTCCACCGAGGACTTTCTTCAACGACAATCTTGAATCCTTCACATTTCTACTCTCATGCCCCTGCATGAGCTATTTTGATCCATCCACAAACTCGATTTTTCAATGGATAACTCGGGTCACTAACACATCTGCTCGAGCTCCCATTCCACGAGCTATGTCACATCCTTCTGCCAAAACGCCCCACAACTCCGCTACTCTACCTACCCGGGCTTCGCATCCTGCCTCCATAACTTCCGACTCCACGGTCAACCCATCTCGGTGCTACTTCATGCCTTCATGGTTTCTCTCTACGTGGTCATGCCTCCACAATCGTGCCCTCTGGTCTCTCGACTACATGGCTCTACCCTCTTAGTTATCGATTCTGTCACTCTGACCCCTGACTCGCAGATTTGCTTTCTTGGCATTGTAACTCTGCCGACCCCGGTCTCTGCAACTAGTTCATCGCTCTTGGAAACACGACTTACCCTCTGACCTCTAGCTTCACGGATCTGCCTCTGGCACTGCAACTGCTCCCACTGGCTTCGTGTTCTACCCACCTGGTAACACAAATTTGCCACAGCTGGTGCGAATCCGCCTAATTGTTGACACCATGATTTTTCAATGTTTTCTCGTTAATATTCAATGGGATTACTCTTTTCTGGTTGGTGATCTAACTGATCCCATCCTCCTCTGTCATTTTCTCCGGCTTCACCACAACCTCAATTCGTGCTTCCTGCAACGAAATTGTCGAACTTGATTATTCTTCCATCTTCTACCATCATTCCCACGACAAAATCCGCAGTTAACCAAAAACGCTTTCCCATAGATCTAGACTCAGGAACTCTTCTAAATCTACAACATATGGATCTGATACCAATTGTTGGGGATGGTAGCATCAAAGCACGAAGAAATAATCAAGAAATAATAAATCTAAGCCTAAACATGAAGATAACGACATGAAAATTTTAACGTGGTTCGGCATTGCCTACATCCACGATCCAACCTAGACCACATCTTTATTTCTTTCAAAATGAATCGAGTACATCAATGAATTACAAACTGAGTTCTACTATTTATAATAATGGAGTAAGTCTAAATCCTAAAAAATTAGGAAAAACAATCCTAAACAACTCGGGAATAATTCTTAACACAATAGGAAACAATTCCAATCAAATTATGACTCAAAACATGCCAAAAAACCGCCCAAAATGAGAAAAAACAGTAAAAATGCGTACTGAAAAAATCTGCCCATCTCGAGGCGCCAAATCCAGCCCCATGGTGCCACTTGACCAGAATCTGGACTCCAATTTTTCCACATTTTAACTTATTTCGTGACCCCGGTCAACCCTGACCCTTCTTGGCTCTATTTTGACTCCTTTTCTTGACCCTATTTTGATCTAACTCCACCAAACCCATCAGTGATGAAGGCGCTTGTTTCACCATGCCATCATCGGGGGAGAAAAAGAGAAAAAAAAATGGTTATAGTTTTGGGAGAGAGAGGGAGGGGAGAAGAATTTAGCTGTTAGGAACCAATAGTAATGATTAAGCTTGATTGATGCCTAGAAAAGAAAAAGAAGTGAACAACCTTTACATGATCTAGAAAATACTTATACATGTATTCTTAAACATATTTGTGGGGAGAAAAAATCATAAGGAGTTATTAAAGGCACCCCAACTTTTGTTATTGGCACTCCAACTTCGATTTTATTTTGTTAAAAAGATAAAATAGCACTTCATTTTGCAAATAAAAATAGTTCATGAAGACGATTTGTTTTATTATTGTTAAATATGTTTAGTGTAAACATGTTAAAATCAATTCAGTCTAGAATTTCTAGAAACACGATTAGAGATAATATGCATAATGTTATTGACATTTACGTTGTGACCTCATAAATAAAAAATAACTTACATCCTACAATATTCAAATAAATTGAGTAAAATAAAATAAAAATCTAGTTTTAATATTTACTTTATTACCTAACAAATTGAAATGATTTTATTCATTATCATCCATTTTAATTTTTTGAAAACTCTACTAACCACGTACGAACATACACATAATAATGAAAATGGTAAAGATGAAGAAATCAACTAATTTTGGAGAAAAAAATATCTTAAACTATTCTAAAAAGAAATATTCATCTAGTAAACAATTGAACAAAAGCCCTAACTTTTGTTTCAAGGAGTCAACATTCAGTCAGTAATGTTTAAAATGCAAATAAAAAGGATAGAAGGATTATGAAGAAATAAATTAACCAATTGTATTACCAATGGACTAATTAGTACTTGATAATATTCTAATATTTTTTTTTGAAACTTTTAGTATTTACAAACTCTAATATTTCATCCAACTCTTCTAAATTATTACTTTGGTTATCTCATTGCTAAAGCTTTTTCTTTTACAACTACAATTTTAATTGATTTAAGTTCAAAAGCAACCAAAAATCAAAATATATTGAATATTTTATCCTAGAAAGTTGGGAAAAAAGAACTATCTACTTACAAAAAGTGTGAAGGGCTTTATGTTTTTCCCTACCAGATTCAGATGAAGGAAGCGCACCAGATTTCCAGTCGACGTTCGAACATCACGTGACAGCGCACTTTGAAAGTTGTCTATGGAATTCTCTATGAAATCTGTTAATGAAGGAACTGAAAGAAAGAAGAAAGCATAATTTTTCTTAGGGGGTAAAAACCATTACCCATCTGATCTTTGTGGGTTTTTATACTTTTTTAAATAATTTTTTTTACACTTTTTAACTCAACTACACGGGTGTTACACTTTTCTATATATTAGCATATTCTGGCGGAATATTCCGCTGTAATTTCAGCCCCTGGAGTTTAAACAAATTTTTTTTTTACACTTTTTAATTTTATCTAAACTTTTTTGGCGGAATATTTTTTCGAAATATGTTAATATATAAGAAAGTGTAAAACTCATGGAGTTGAAATAAAAAAATATAAAAAATTAAAAAATTTGTTTGAAAAAAGTGTAAAACCTGCAAAGTTCAGGTGGGGTGATAGTCTTTACCCCATTCTTTTATTATATTAGTTCTTTGGGCTTAAATCATCTATTGCCGGATGTTTAACAGCTTTCTGCGAATTGTGATGTCTATTAAATATATGTTTTTCATAAAAGACACAACAATGCATTCAGCTCTATTCACAAACAACTATATTTGGTTGATTTAATAATCTAGGTCCTTATGTACCTTATGCCCACATAAAAATCAAATTCAAAATATAATTCAGCTATATGATCTTGATCACACATGCACATGCGCTCGTGCCTTTTATCCAACTGCTAAATGCGCCATCGATGCGCCATTTGTGCGCCGTGCAACGTACTAGAGCATAGCTCCATTTATTATTAGTAAATTCATATGCCAGTTTGCAATATATAAAAACACTTTTATCTCCTTTCATGTGGGATAAGCTCATTACATAGTTAACACATTTCATTTCACTCTTTCCAGTTTTTCCAATTTTTACTTTATAATCTAATCATATTTTACAATAATGTGACGCCCGTCCCACATGGGAAAATGGTTGACAATTGAATTAGTCTATAAGTAGAATTCTAGGATTCAGGCGTAATAATAGATATCCGTTTTGGGTTGTGATTTGAATGCTCAACTCAAGGTTACGCTCAGTGGGTTCGATGAGACTTCTCTGGTCCAAAGGGCTCGTGGGTCGGGGCGTGACAAATAATCTCCCACTTAGATTGTAATGTTAAAGAATACCAAAATAATAATTGAATTATGTGAATGTAATAGTGTCTTTCGACTCAAACCTTTAATTAGTGTAAATATATCAAGATTCCAAAATGACAAGGGTAGCCTAAGCTTAAACCAGGGTTCTTATGTTGGAGCATGTAATTCTATCCAATTTCAATGAGAAATTTGAACTTAGTAATCGCACTATTTGGTATCTCAAGTTGGTATGTACATTTTTTTTGGTACTATATTTTGGCCTACTTACATTTTGGGTACTTTATGTTTCAAAAATTGGCAATTTACTAGTTTCGCCAAAAAATATCATTTGGCGGGAAAATTGACTAGAATTTGGGGTTTTTGCTGAAATGGATGGAAAATTAATCCTCAATTTGAGAATTTTTGCATATAGAAGGAAATTGACCTTTAATTTGGGGCTTTAACTCAAATATTTTTAATTTTTTAATTTAATTTATTGAAATTTTTGAAAATCTTAATTCAAATATTTTTTTATCTAAGTTATTATTCTTTTATTTACTATAAATAAAAAGTTGTATAATTAATATATCTATAGATAATACTAAAATTATAAAATAATTTAAACTAAAAATTATAATATTATATGTACAAAATAAATTCAATTATATGTATAAATTAAATTCAAACTAAGTCATTTTCTTCCTTATTATTTTGATTTTTACTAATTTTTCTGATTTTTTTTAAAAAAATTAATTTTGTTTCTCTTTTTATTTTTTATTATTTGATGATTTTTCAAAGTTATTTTGATCTTATTCTTTTAATTTTTTTTTGTCTTTCTGATTTATATTCTATTTTTTTATGGTTTTATATATTTCTTTATTGTTCAATTTATTTATTTTTTGTAAATGAATTTTTTTTGCTGCCGTTAGTTTTTTTTAAATGTTTAAAAATTAGTTTGAGATATAGTTTCTGATTTTTTTTAAATAATATTTTAAATTGTTTTAATATCTTTCTTGTTTATGATATATTTCCTTATATTTTTTGATTTTTCAAAACTTTTAAAAATAATTTATTTTTTTTAATTTTCTGATTGTTTTCTTATTATTTTTCTTAATTTTCTTTCTTTTTTTACGTTTTTTATTTGCGGAATTTTTAATTTATATGCTTCATCAATGCAAAATGAATCCCATTTATCTATATATATTATATTATTCTATTTTTTTAACAATGTAGATAAAAAAAATATTAGAATTAAAATTTAAATAAATGAAACATAAAAAATTCAAAGTATTTGAGTTAAATCCCCAAATTAAAGGTCAATATTCCCTCGATATGTAAAAACCCCCAAAGTGAAGGCTAATTTTCCCTCCATTTCAGCAAAATTCTCAAATTAAAGCCAATTTTCCGCCAAATGATATTTTTCGGCTAATTTAAAATTTTCTGGCGAAATTTGTGACCAAATTTCTTGAAAGTGCCTTAATTAAAGGATCCGCTAGATCACCAATGTTTTGAAAAGCGGACCGGACCGGCCGGTCCAACCGGTTAAAACCGGAACCGGCCACTTATCCGGTTCGGTTATGCGAAAAAAACGTTCGGGGCTCAAAATCTGTCAAAACCGTTCGACCCGGCGGTTCAACCGGTGAACTGGTAAAACCGTTCCTAAATCTATTGACCCGGACGGTTCTGGAAAAAAACAAAAAATCCAACCTATTTCAAAATCATAAAGGCAGAAGAAAGAACAAAACAAAACTCTCTCTCACTCACTCACTCAGCCGCAGAATAGTAGAAATAGAAAAGGGGAAAGGTAGACCGCAGAAGGTGAAACCCCCGCTCAGCCCCACCGCAAACCTCCGCTTAGCCCCTCCCTCGCCGCAAACCTCCGCTCAGCCCCACCGCAAAACTCCACTCAGCCCCGCCGGTAATGGACACTACTATAGAAATGACCTATTACAGCTGTTTTAACCGCTGTAATTGGTTTATGCCTATTACAGGGATTTTTGAACCGCTGTAATAGGGACTAATTACAGCGGTTTCGGAAAAAACCGCTGTAATTAGGTAACCTATTACAGCGGTTTTTTCCGAAACCGCTGTAATAGTATTTCGGCAATTTTTTATTTTTTTTTATACCTATTATAGCGGTTTTGCAGAAAACCGCTACAATAGGTGTATTTTTAATTTTTTTTTCTTGCAGTACTGTACAAAATTTATTGTAACCAACTTCCCACAAGCTCAAAATTCAACACACTAACACAACAAACCATAAAACCAATTCAACAGAAACAACAAATTAAAACCCAAAATTAACTTCACCAAATTAAATGATCATCTCTAACAACAAAAACCAATTCTTTCCTCCTAACAACAAATCAAATTTTACGTATAATCTCCAACAAATGATAACGAGTTTACAATCAATCAAATACAACAAACCAAATAAAAATTTACAACAATTTACAACTTACACCATACCAAAAGCGCATTGGAAAATGTATTATGCCAATTCGCAACGTACTTCATCAAGTTGCTCTATAGAGTAAGTGACGTATTGACAATCAGGAAAGTATTGCACGATAGAGATTGAAAACCCAACAAAGGTTTAATAACTTATAAAGGGAAATTAGAATTTGATGATGAGTATTAATCAGGATTATATATACATACCGTTGGTGGGATTGTAGATTCTCCGTGGCTAATAATATCCTTCATGAATTTCATAATGAAGAAGCCACAATCTTTGTTGTTTAACAGCAAGGGGTACTACAAAATTGAAATCAAAATTGTATTAGAACAATAACTTTTATACGAATAATCTCTTGAAAATATAAAATTACACTAACCTTTATACAAGTCCATTTACAGGCCATGTTTTTGGATTTGATCTTTTGGGTGTTACGATTTGCACGAAATATCAACACAACACTATTAAAAGCATCAAAAAACAAGGAAAGCTGTAAATATCAAGCAAATATATCTGTGAAATCTAGGAAGATATATACACTTTAAAATTAATATTAAATATAATGGATACATTGATTGAATGAAAAACTTACTGATTGAATGTTTCTTTCATATCGAGCCGGTTCTTCGGATCATCGTGCAAAGAATCCAAATAATAAACAATTTCTTTAATTGGATCAATCACAAGCAACACCCAATGTCCCCTAAAAAGCATTCAAAAGATAAGTTCAAAATTAGTTTTGCGTACGTAACAAATTTTACAAAATAAAGTTGGGTTTTTAGTAGCTCACCCGGTGTTGTAAGGTGTAATAAACAACTTCCCGTCTGCGCAATCTTTCATGGCATTTGTCATATATTGCGCTTGTATGATACGCTGAGAGGGATTAAGACCTGCTCCCGCAACTATAGTATGTGGGTTAAGGAACCCAAAATTATTTGCTTTCTCTTCGGGGCCCACGTACTTAGCCCACAAATACCTAAATTGAGCATAAAATAAATTTGAGCAACGAAAATAAACATATATAGTTTAAATTAATGCAGTAAAATAATTTAAAAACTTACTTTTTTTTAAATTCATATTTAAAAACTTACTTAATGTAAACTGAAATGATAGAGACTCCTATCTGTTCTTTGCGCAAAAAATGACAGATCTCCTCCCGCCCAAGATACTCTTGATAGGGTTCGTTATTATAGATTGCCTCGGGAATGTCTATAGAAACCAGTTGTTCAATAAGCATTATCTGCAGGTACCTTTCAAGAGTTACAAGTGGCTGAGGGCGTTAATCAGCTGTTACGTCTGCTGCTCTGTCATATTCACGTGAAGGGTTGGCCACTGGAGGTGTTTGTTTGACAGCTGAGTGCTTCGTCATCTCCGATTTATGTTTTCCAACTGATGATTTGGATTTTCCAAGAGACTATTTAATCAAAGAAAACAAAACGTGAATGTTACAAACCAAAGTATATTTAGTAACCTTAAACAATTATTATAATTTATTAATGGCTAGATATTAATAATTACGTACCGATGCATCACTGACAGTGACAAGACTCTTAGGCCAAGCAACAATGTATCCCACAGCCTCAGAAACTGTGAACACTCCTTCATCAGCGAGAGGGACTGGTAGGGGTGCAATATCTTCAATTGCAATGTCAATCATCACTTTCACAAGGTGGGTGGGTAATGGACGTGTATGCATCATTCTATCATCTGATCGATTGTACATTTGTCCTTTAGCCACCATATGATAAGACGGTGTTGAAAGTGCCAATTGACATGGCGCCACAACCTACATATATATAAAATATATGTATATATATATATATGCCATTATATTAGAAAATTGTGTGTGTTTTAGAGAATTGCAAGTTATATGATCACTTAATAATTTCATACCATTACCTGAGGAAGGTTCTTAACTGGATCTGGGCAGCTATCTTTCAAAGAAACCGCCTCATCTTCATGTGGCTGCTGCGACCCAGACGCCTTATGCTCGTCAAACTCGCATCGCAATGAGGATAATGATGCAGTGAGCATGTGCACCATGTTTTTCAAGTTTTCAATCTCCTCATGTTTAGAAGGCTTTGAATCAGTAAAGTAGTTTTTTTGTGATACCCCAAAGCCTACACCCCTAATGCGACCCGAATGCTCCTTATTTTTAAGAGCTTTAGCCAATATATCATCCCGGATCCTCTCATTTCCACTATGGCTACCCTCCTGCGATAAGCACTCCTGTAATAATACATTTTGAACATTAGTGAACTTTGCTCTTTTAATAATATTTCAAAAAAAACATACAACACATTATATAGATAAAATTGCAAATAACTCACAATTTCATTCGCTACTCTTTTAACATTGACATTATCAATGTTATGCTGGCTGTCAGAATGTGCAATCCTCCACACGAGTGCTCGTGTCACGTCTGTGCAATCTGACCCAGCTTCCTTTCTTTTTTCCATCTATATTATGATTAAATATATATATATATATATATATATATATATATATATTAATAAGGAATTTTTATTAGAAAACTTGTAAGGATTCACTGTTAAACGAACTACGTACCTCAATTTGCTCCAGTTGAGCATATCCAAGACGTGATTTCCTATAAGGATATTCAGGTTCCTTAGCTCTTTCCTGATTTTCCTTACTTAGTTGTTGTTTATTACATAATCAAAGCATTAGTCAATGTTCATATAAACGCAATATGCAACAAATGAAACCGTAAATTAAAATAATTACCTGGAAACCTTCACTTTGCCAAATATGTAAAAACGCTGTCCAATCTTTTTGAGATATATTATATTTTTGGAATGGGCTGGAATTAATATTCCCATTATCATCCTCTACCCACACTCTGCTCAAGAAGCTCCTGAAGTTTCGAGCTAGCTTTCCAGTTTCGGCTAAAACAAATTTTTGTCTACTTTCTTCAATATCAAAGGCCAACTATGAAAAACAAACAACAAAGTATTTATGAAATTATAATTTAGAGAAAATTGAATAAACAAAAAATACATTAACCAATTAGAAACATGATAATAACCAACTTACAGCTATTTCATTCCAAATTGCTGATTTTTTTGCTTCCGAGACGTGTCGCCAATCACTGATGGTAATCGGGACCCTCTCACGAGCTATGACTCCAATGTAACCAACAAATGTTGATTTATTTGGGTCAATTGGCTGGCCATTCTTATTCCAGCCGACTGGTAGCTTTAAACCTTTACTTCTGACATTTATGACTTTTTTCATTGCAGCAATACCTCTACTTATCTCATTTTGAACACATTTGTTTGAAGCACCCCCAGAATCCATCGACCTACAGAAGCCAAAAATACGGAATTTAGATTCATATACTATATATAGTACCAAATAACGCCACCATTATTTTAGAAAAAATTCGGCAGAGTAACGACACAAATTTTTTTACCAAGTTCTCAACTTAATCTTCCCCCAAAATTGCAAACAACAAAACCAATCCATCAATTCTTTCTTTCACAAAACCAATCAAATTTCACAAAACCATGAATGCATTAAACGATGTCAACAAAACAACACATATTGATCCAATCACGATACATAATCAAAATACATATCAACAAACAAGCTATACTTATGATATGTATTCAAATAATAATACTCGTTGTCATATAGAGAGAGCGAGAGAGAAGAAGCTTACGGTGGTGGTGGTGGTGGCGGTGGTGGTCGTAGAGGAGGAGGAGAGAGCGGCTTTGGCTGTGCCGGTGGTGGCGGTGGCGGCGGTATACAATATCGACCTACAAAAGCTAAAAATACAGAAGTTAGTTTCATATAGCAACATAATTTTTCAATTCATACACTAACAAGAGACGCCCAGACTCATACACTAACAAGTGCTTATATAAACCAGCAAAAAAGTTTAGGAAATAAGTATATCATATAATTATCACATAAGTTCAAATACCTTTCATCGTTTTCTTTTTGTCGTTGGCTTAGTAGTCTTTTGCTTCCCCTCAGTACGACCTTTTTGTTTAGTACGTCGACGAACAGATGGATTAATCTATATCCCCTCTTGGTGATCTTGTCGCATATACAATTCATCATCATTGATATCCAAGTCACCGTCACTATCAGTGGCTTGTGAATCACCTAAGATAGGATTTTCTCCATCATCATCACTATATGAACTATCATCCTCAATACAAGTATTTTTGTTTGCCGATAAAACAATTGACCACCTCTTATCAATAGGATCGGTGACAAAAAACACTTGCTTAGCTTGTGATGCCAAAATGAAAAGTTCATCTTTGTAACCCACCCTCTCAAGGTCTACTCGAGTGAAGCCTATTTCACTATTATCGACACTATTTTTATTGTCAGCCCACCTACACCCAAATATAGGCACCCGAAACCAACTATAATCCAACTCCCATATATGTTCAATCACCCCATAATATGATAAATGAGCATAGATAGGGTTATTATCTCTCGCACTTGAGATATGCATTGCTTGAGCTACAAGACTCACCCCACTATTCTGCATTGTACTCCGTTCATCTTGGTCTTTTGTATAGAATGTGCGACCATTTATACGATAACCTGAATGACAAAATACAAGTCTGCCCTGTCACATCAACAACCGTGCCAATTTATCTGAATTTGAAAGTGAATTCTCGTTCTGTTTCTCTTGAATATGCTTTCGGAACCAATTAGAGAAACTCTTATTATGCTCTCTTGAAATCCAACTCTCATTTTTATTTGGATTTGATCTCCTAAGTTGGTCCCAGTGCTCTTCAACATATGGCTCAACCTCATCGGTGTTGTGGAGCACATATAGGTGTGCCTGATCCCATTGTGTGCAAGGAACACTAACTAATTGCTTTCCAAGTACACTTTCTCCTTCTGTTCTCCCTCCCACAACATGAGACTTTGGAAGCTCTGCAACATTAGAATCTTTCAGATATTCTTTGCAAAATGTAATCGCTTCATCAACTATGTACCGTTCAACAATGCAACCTTCCGGTCGACTACGATTTTTCACGTAGTCTCTTAATACGTTCATATAACGCTCAGCCGGATACATAGATCTCATAAAAGCCAGTCCACATAGTTGTGTCTCTCTCACCAAGTGAATAGGTAGGCGAGTCATTATATCAAAAAACGCTGGTGGAAAATACATCTCAAGCTCGCACAAAGTGATGACAATTTGTTTCTAAAGTGCAGACAATTGTTCAGGATCAAACACCTTGCTCCACATTGCTTTGAAGAAGAAACATAATGAGGTTATAGTTTCTCTCACCTTTTTTGGCAAAATGGCCCGTATAGCAATTGGTAGCAAATGATCCATGATCACATGACAATCGTGAGTTTTCATGTGCTTTAGCTTCAAGTCCTTCATTGATACAAGACTGCTAATGTTTGAAGTACCTTTCTGGAACTTTCACTCCATTAAAAACTCACATAATGTAATTTTTTCTTTCCTGGATAGAGTGTGAGTTGCTGGAGGCAAATAAGTACGTTTTCCCTTATTTGTTGGTGCCAATTTTTCTCTTATCTTCATTTCAATCAAGTCTAACCTTACCTTTACGCCATCTTTTGTCTTTCCGGGCACATTTAGAAGTGTACCAATGACACTATCAAATGTAGTTCATTTACCACAAGAAAATGTCTAACATGTAAAGACGTCCAATACGGCAACTCAAAGAAAATTGACCTTTTTTTCCACCCAGTTTTTGCAAGCCCACCTGCAAAAGTCTTTCCAAATTTAACCTCCAAATCTTTTATATTCTCAAACACTTCTTCACCAGTCAAGCACTTAGGAGCTCGGCCTTTTTCTATATTTCCATTGAAAGCTTTTTTCCACCGACGATATCTATGGTTTCGATTTGGCCATCTCCGATGCCCTTGGAATGCATATTTCTGAAAGTGTGTCAATCGATATTGATCTGTGCTCTTGACACATATGGGGCATCCACATTGGCCATGTACACCATATCCCTCGCGGTTTGCTCTTGCCGGAAAATCATTGATTGTTCCAAATAACATGACTCTGAGATTGAAATTTTCTTCTCTGAACCCGTCATATACTTGAACATCGGTCTCCCACAACACCTTCAAATCCTCAATTAAAGGAGCCAAGTAGACATCTATATCATTTCCAGGTTGTTTCGGCCCAGAAATGAGTATAGGCATCATTATATGTTCTGCTTCATGCATCGCGATGGTGGGAGGTTGTAGATCATCAAAATCACCGGCCATGTACTATGTGAGCTACTTTGAAAGCAATTAGGGTTCATGCCATCTGTAGCCATAGTCAATTCTAAATAATATGCAATCATTGAGACATGTGTGTATCCTCTCATATCCCATGCCAATTGAGGTTAACATCCGTTTAGCCTCATAAGTACGATTAGGTAACACATTATCCTCGTGTAGCATGTTTTTTAATAGATCAAGTAAGTCTGTGAAACTCTTATCACTCCACCCATTGTTGGCTTTTAACTTGTAGAGGTTTAGGACTGCTTTCAATCTTGTGAATTTACTACCACTATACAGTGGTGTCTTTGAATCACTTGTCAAATTGTCAAACATCTTGGGATAATTTCGCAAATCCTCCTCAATCACATTTGTCATCTCCTCCAAATGATCAGGCTTATAATCATTCATGTCCAAATCCTGTGATCGATATGATGTACCACCCAAATCATCTGAGGTGTCTTGTCCAACGTGTGTAGCTTTTATCAATTCCATTACACACCAAATGATCTTCCAATTCACGTGGACTAATTCTCTTTCCAAAACAACAACGTAAACACTGGCAACTGATTCTAGTCCGATCTGATGCATGCTCAATCGCGTCTTCCAATTCACGTGGACTAATTCTCTTTCCAAAACAACAACGTAAACACGGGCAACTGATTCTAGTCCGATCTGATGCATGCTCAATCGCAAAATTGATGAATTCTTTCACCCCTTTCTCATATTGCTCCGACATACGATCCGCTAATATCCAACTTTGATCCATCTTGATTCTGGATTAATTAAATTAAACAATTTTAATATCACTTCGTAGTTGAATTAATTAAATAATTTTAATTTTAATTTATTTCCCATTATTCTATAAAAAATTCGGCAGAGTAACGACACAAATTTTTTTACCAGTTCTCGACTTAATCTTCCCCCGGGTGGGTTGCAACCAACAAAATTCGGATCTTACGATCCACTAAAATTCAATTTTGATACATCCATCTTGATTCTTAATTAATTAAATTAAATAATTTTAACATCAGTTCAGTTGAATTAATTAAATTATTTTAATTTTAATTTATTTTCCATTATCTTAGAAAAAATTCGGCAGAGTAACAACGCAAAAATTTCTACCAAGTTCTCGACTTAATCTTCCCCCAAACTTGCAACCAACAAAATTAGCATCTTTCAACCACAACAAACCCAACATTCTAATCTTTCACCCACAACAAACCCAAAATGTCGATCTCACTATACGAAAATATTGATCACCAGTTGGATCACATAAAGCAACATATTTCAAGCAACTTCAAATATTGATCACCAGTTGGATCATATAAATCACATAAAACTAAAACTAAAGCATCATTTTATAAATATTGATCACCAGTTGGATCACATAAAGCATCATATTTTCAAAAATTCGACAGAGTAATAACACACAAATTTCTACCAAGTTCTCGACTTAATCTTTCCCCAAATTGCAACCCAACAAAACCAATCAAACTTCACAAAACCATGAATGCATTAAACGATGTCAACCAAAAAAATACAACAAAAATTCAATCATAATACCAACATATCATAGCACAAATAAAAAAATTCAACAATCAAGAAACCCCAATTAACATAACTTATATATAACAAATACCCACATTATATAATTCACAAAACCAATTAATATAATCAACTATAACATAACAACAATTCACATTATAACATAATCAACTATGACATAACATAACATAACATAACAAAAATTCACATTATATAATTCACAAAACCCCCATTTAACATAACATATATATAACAACAATCAAGAAATTAACATATAACCCACATTATATAATTCACAAAACCCAATTAACATAACATATATATATAACAACAATCAAGAAAGTAACATATAACCCACATTATATAATTCACAAAATCCCAATTAACATAACATATATATAACAACAATCAAGATATTAACTTACAACCCACATTATATAATTAACAAAACCCCAATTAATTAACATAACATATGTATAGCAACAATCAAAATATTAACATATAACCCTAATTATCATAACATATATAAAATATACACAACATATATAAACATATATATATATATACAAGTATATACCTATAAGGTGAGAGAGAGTCGAGCGGCGCTCGGGTGGTGGTGGCGGCGGCGGCGGTATACCGTGGTGGTGGTGGTGTCGATATATGTGGTGTGTGTATATATATATTTATATAGCTAGAGATATATATAGATCTAGTAGTAGAGAGAGAGAGAGAGAGAGAGAGAGAGAGAGAGAATAGTGGGGGTGGCGGCGGCGGTGGTGGAGGAGCTAGTGAGAGAGAGAGAGAGAGAGAGAGAGAGAGAGAGAGAGAGAGAGTAGAGAGAGATGAGTGAGAGAGAGAGAGAATAGAGAGAGAGAGATCGGCCGAATGGGGGGAAATGGGATTTTTTTTTTTAAATAGCGATTTATTGAAAAACCGCTGTAACCGGTCCGGGCTGTTACAGCGGTTTTTCAATAAACCGCTATAATTGAACAATTAAAGCGGTTTTGTGAAAAACCGCTGTAACAGCCCGGGCCGGTTACAACGATTTTTTGAAAAACCGCTATAATAGGTTCCACGCGAGACCCTATTACAGTTGTTCACCAAAAAACCGCTGCAATAGGCTCCTCCGTTCAGCGGTTTTCTAAAAATCGCTGTAATAGGTGCGCTATAATAGTGTATTTTTGTAGTAGTGGAACTTTAAAATTGTTTGGAATTTTTAATTGTTTTGTTGAATAATGAAATTGTAAGAGAAGATTAGAAAGGAAAATAGAGAAGAAAAATTAAGAAGTGAAGAAGAAGAAGAAGAAAGAAGAAAAAGAAGAAGAAGAAGAAAAAGGGTACATATGGCTGGTCGCTGCTGCTGTGTGTGTGAAGAGGAAAAGTAGGCCAATAGGGTTGTGCTAGGAAATTTCTTTCTTGTATTTATATTTTTTTTCTTTTGTAATTTTGTTTTGCAGGCCCATTTCTATTATTATATATATAAATGTTTGTGTGTATATACATATATATTTATATATATACATGTATATATATTTTTAATATTATTTGTATAATAAATATTATTTATTGCATAATTATGACGTCACCGGTTCGACCGCGGTTCACCCGACGGTTGAACCGGTGACCCGTGACCCAGTCACTTTTCCGGTTCGCTGTCCGGTTCGATTTTCAGAACAATGTAGATCACTTGTTAAGGATGGAATACTTTTATGTGAAAGATGAAGATATCTATCCTATCATGCTTCTCAAGCATAAAATACTAGTCAGGTAGCACACTCATTGATTATACAGAAAAAGAAAAGGTTAAAAATTATTCTTGAGTAAAAACAATTAAACAATTATTATGAAATAAAATAAATTATTTTTTTATTTTTTAGTAAGCATAAATAAATAAAATATATATAAAAAAGAAGATAATAAAGGGATTTGGGGGGGGGGGGGGGGGGAACGTGTATAAAAAGAGGTGGGAGAAGTAAGGAAATATTAGGAGAGAGGGAGAGAAACAATTATTTGTGCTTGTTAAATTTTTAGAATAGAAATGATTTAACCAAAATTTGACAGCTCAAAAGTGGTTACTCTAGACTACTCTCACTTTATATAATATAATATAATATATAGTATAGATGTAGTAGAATATATATATATATATATATATATATATATATATATATATTTTCCTGGTTAACTAGATGTAGTAGAATATTGAGAAGTTAAGGTGCGTAAGGGAAGGAATTCTCTGCTTTCGTATCCTTCAGTAACACATTATAGCTAACTAATCGTCCAGGGCTCGGCCTCTGCCATCCATTTAGTCCTAAAACCTCCTCGACCAACCTTCACGAAAAAACGAATAGTCAAAGTAAATTATATCTATACTATATCTATACTTTTTTATAATGCCCCAACCCCTTAGAGTAACCACCTTGGTATGTTTTCATTTGAACTTCCTAAAATGCCCTCCTCCACATTCTACCAAATTAAAGTAACCCCTCCAATGCATTACATACTGGACGGTAGATTACGACGTCTAGATCTAATAAAGCCTAAGAAATCACATAGCAACCCTTTGCACCTGTCTGTTTGGCCAACTAACTCCTAAATTTGTTAATATAGCGCGTTCCAAAAAGTCATAATTTTCCTGATTATATCTCGTCAGTTTTTGAGAGGATGCGCCATACATATAATTAATTCTTATTCTCAAAAAATATTTCTCTTTTGTCAGTATGCAACCAAGTGTTAATTTCATTGGACCTTTCTTTTGTCTTCTTTTCAGTCTCCCACATTTACTCACATTACCTTTTTCTTCTCTCTCCAACCCTTCTCTAATTACTTATAAATTCCTATTTCTTATATAAGATTAAAACATAGATATTATGCTTATATAAATAATTAAAATTTTAAGTCTAATTATCAATTGATTAAGTACATGCATCAAGTGTGTTCATGCGACTAGTATTGATTGTTGCACATACACGATTCTTAGTAGAGATGGAGTGAGGCTCCATGTGGGTAGGGGCACCCTGAGGCCCATGTGGGTAGGGGCACCCCCACCCCCAATAAAAATACTAATAAACACTTGAAAAATTGTATTTTTCGTCCCATAATTTTTACCTAGTTTAATTTTGATTTCATTCGTTATGAATTTCTCACATTTAGTCCTATAATTTTCAAAATATCTCACATTTAGTCCCAACCAAAATTTTCATCCAAAATTTGAAGGTTAACTCCATTAGTCAACACTTTGACAAGGTTTTTTGGGGAGAATTCGTGCATAAATACACTCACAAACGGATTATATTCATTATAACGATGTTTCTATTAAATATCATGTGTCACTCATGCAAAAAGTCATCCCCAAAAAAGGGGTTAAAAGGTTGACTAACGAAGTTGACCATCAAATTTTGGATGGAAGCTTCGGTTAGGACTAAATGTGAATTTTTTTTAAAGTTATAGGACTAAATGTGAGAAATTTGTAATGAATGGGACCAAAATGTGAATTTGGCCAAAGCATTATAGGACAAAAAGTGTAATTTTCCCTAAACACTTCCTTGTGGTCAAATTTTATGTCACTGAATCTGCGTTCTCAACTTAAGCCTCAATAATCCTTTCTCTTATTTCGTAAATACTAAAAAGTATTATTTCCATTTCTTTTTGTTTCGAAAATTCGGTTTCTATGAAGCCAAGGGGAAAATCGCATTTTTGGTCTCATATGTTTGGCCTTTTTCAACTTTGGTTCCATTCGTCACGGGATTATCACATTGTATCCCATAACTTTTAAAAATTATCACATTTGGTCCCAAGTACCAAATTTTTCATCCTAAATATAACTGACAACTCCGTTAGTCACATTTTGACCGGTTTATTTGAGATATTTTCTGTGTGAGTAACACGTGATTTTAAATAGAAACATTGCAATATTGAATAAATTCGTGCATGAGTGCATTCACACACGAATTCTCTCAAAAATAACCAGGTAAAATATTGACTAACGGAGTTGACCGTTAAATTTTAGACGAAATGTTCAGTTGGGACCAAAAGTGAGAATTTTTAAAAGTTACAGGGCACAATGTGAGAATCTCATAACGAATAAGACCAAAATTGAAAAAGGCCAAACACATGGGACCCAAAATGCAATTTTCTCTAAGCTAGAGGCTATTGATGGAATATAACGATAATTGATACTTTCTGTGAAAGGTTAAATCTGAATTTAATTGTTTCTTTAGACAATATCTTTTTCTAGGCATTGTATGTTTTCTTTTTATTTGATGCTAGCTAGTATCATTCCATTTTCTTTAGAAACTATATTTTGTTGGATTAGTTATGAAAATATGTGAAATATTATTTGTATATATTAATTAGTATGGACCTATTTTACTTACCTTTCTTAATTACTAATCTAATGACTTGATGAAACAAGCAGAATTCTTTGATATTGAAACGTACGTATTAAAATATCTATACTTATCTTTGTCCAAACTTACATAATAAAATATTTATAAGTGGCTAGTTTATTTAATAAGACACTGGCCAAGAAGTAGTATATATAGTATATATACTAGCAACTTTCTGAACAGAGACGTATCCACGAATGAACGGTTGGGGGGACGAATTACACTAAAGCAAAAAAAATCACGATATTTTAAGTAACATTCAAACTTGTTTTAGTTTTAACAGAAAAATAATATATCAAGAAACACATTAGAAAAAATAATACTAAGTTTCAAATAAATTAGTAATTTTGAAATATAATATAAGCAATTTTTAGAAAGTTTATCGATATTGTACACTATAGTTTTTCATGTCATAAAATTCATTTGTACTTCATTTATTAACGATATAAATTTTCCCTATACTTTTTATTCTACTTGATCCTATCTCCTTTTACTTGGAGTTAGTGAGCTTGTCTATTTTATTTTTAAATACAAGCAATTAGTTCAAAAAATATACTTTGTTCATCACAAATCAATGTACAATTAATTGGCATAAAAAGAATAACATCATATAAGAAAGTTAAATCAATCGCATTAAAAATGTTATAATGTACAATGAATATAAAATAACAACATTATTCTATTAATACCTATGTATATCACTTACATGACCGCAAAATTTTAACTAATCATAATTTTCTAAAAGAATATAAAATAACACATTACTATTCTACTGACACTAATATAATCAACTTTATGCAAGCACATATCTCAATAATATTATAATGAATTTTTTTCAAAAGAATCTATATTTATGCGACCCAAAATTTCAGCTAATTATTCAAAAGAATATAAAACAACAACTACTAATGCTAATATAATCCGTTTATGCGTTTTTTATGGCGGAATAAACTCTAAGTAATTGAATGATACCGACTTTTTAATTTCTGTTAATTCGTTAATATATCGTATATTCTTCCTTATCAATAGTCTTTCTCATAAATTTTTAAAAAAATTACTCATTAATTCTAATACTAACAATAATAAGTATAGAATAGAAGTTCAAAAAGCAAAATTAAAATTGTTTACAATTTAATTCCTTTTATTATTTTGGTAATTGTCCTTGTAATTAAAAATAATAACTTTATATATAAAAAAAATCCTTCCAAAAAACACAAGAAATAAATAAAGGGCTTGTGAAAAACCATGCCAATTCCCTAATTTTGTCCGTCGTGCACTGTCCACATTTGAACGTTCCCCAACTAAAATTGATGAAAGGATTTTATGTAATTGTAAAAACAAAAGGTTTTAAAGTGAGCGGGTGGAAACGGAACCCTTGCGCCCCTCTCCCACAAACTTAAAAACCAATGCCTTTTACCGTTGAGCTGCAGGTGTTGATTATTTATATGTAAGGGAGGCATACAATAATTACATACATAACTTATAAACAAATCCCCCCCCACCCCCCCCACCCCCCACCCTAAATCCGTCCTGCTTGTGAATTGATTCAAGCTCCTTGAGTGCATTGTGATTTTGGGACCTTGAGCGTCCCGGGAAGGAAGATGAGATGTCATCATTCATGTCAAGTGGGCTACGGATGAAAATGCAAGTGAATAACTCAAGAACACTACTACTAGAATATATTTTTATAGTTATTTTACAATGAATGTCCCATGGTTTAAATTCGCGGTATTGATGATAATATAGGTAGGTATTGGTTTATGATGGTTACGGTGCATCAGGATATATTATCGAGGCAATACGAAATACAATGGGATGCTAAAAAACTTTATGAAATTGTAGAAAAGATAGAAAATAAAAAACTCCATTAATTAGTAAATTGTAAAAGAAACTATTGCATTAAATATAAATTAAATTAAATATAGCATTATTAGTGGAACCTAAATTTGTGATAGAAAATAGATAATTGATAATTATGTAATAACTTTTGAATGTATATAATAGTATATCTATGAAATTATATTCCAAAACATATTTATAATAAATAAATGAAAGTTTTATTATTGAAAATAACATCATCCGAGATGCCTAATATTATCTTATATAATCACTAATAATATATATATCTCGATATGGCCGATAATATCATTGTATCGGGGAAATTTTCCGACATTATCAGAGATATATATAATCTGGGATAGTAATAGTTTTGTTTGATATTATAAAATCGGCAAGGGCTGATCCTACGTATGTGCCGATAATTTGAACTACGTAGCTGAGCTCGAGCCCAATATATTTTCTCTGAGTTTGAGCCCAAAATACTTTGAACTCTTGCGTTTAAATTTACAAGCTCTAACAAGCTTGACTAATTTACAGCTCTAGATGCGTTATTATTTATTTTTCGAGGACAGAAACAAGATCCATTTAAATATTCAAGAAATTTAAGTATTTGATCAAACTTAAAAACAGATCCATTAGTAGTGTTCAGGAAATTAATCAGGTTTGAATACTTCTATTCAATTATTTATATAAAAAAGTAGGTCAAGGCAGCGTTTGAATACTTCTATTCAATTATATATATATAAAAAAAACAAAAAGAATACTCGAAATTCAAAGTCCGAACCAATAATGTTTGATAAGGTCCACGCTGATATGTTAGTTGAAAATTGAGATGGGCGCCATCTCCATCCCCAGCACACCTATATATATAGACGTCTCTTAGAGCTTCCTACTCCACCAATATAGCAATCTTCTTACCCTTCTTTTTCGAGCACCTCAATTCTCTCTATATCTCCTATATCACAGTTGCAAACAAGCATGAATAAGGGCCAAAACATCATATTCTTTTGTCTATTAATTCTAGTTGGTGCAGCTTCATCACAACATATTCAACATGTCAATTGCCCGTTTCAGTATTTATACCACTTTGGAGATGGGTTCACAGATGTTGGTAACTCAATTCATGTCCCTTCCCGAACTCCAAATCCAGCCGCACGTTTGCCTTATGGTAGATCTTCCCCCGGTTGGCCCACTGGTCGTTGGTCTGACGGCCTCAATGACTTCGACTTTGCAGGTATATATATATAAGAATACGCATATATGCATAATCATTTAGGAACTGCAAAACTGATATTAATTAATTTACATGTATCTATCACATTCAAATCATTGATGTATATATATGTGTCTCTATGTCTTGCAGCTACTGATTTCGGCCTCCCGCATCTTGCACCTTATTTGAATATGAATACTTCTGAAAACTACGATGGAGTTATCTTTTCAGTTGCCAGAAGTCCGGTGCTTGACATTAACTTTTTCAAATCGAGGGGCATTAAGATTCCACCTTATGCTGCTGTTCCCCTCAGTGCTCAAATAAGATGGTTCAAAAATTATTTTAGTTCTGCTTTCTCATCACCAAAAGGTTTGTTATAAGAACAAAAATTAAGTACACTTACTTAACGAGTATATGCCCCCGTCTTTTTACATATAAATGATCTTGAACATGTAGTTATTGATATTCGATTTCATTTATATCAGAACGCGCCAATAGGATGGAAAACTCTTTTTTATTTTTGGGCGACATTGAGGGCAATGACATCGGCTATGCATTGACCCAAGGAAAATCAATTGAAGAAGTACAAACTTATGTGCCCTTGATAACTCGGGCTCAAATCAGAGTAGCAAGAGTAAGTACCAATGTCCAAATTCATTCTAAATATACAATTAATTTTTTATTTTACTCTTTACATCTCATTTAATTTATTAATATACTATTAAAATGATAGAATAATAGCTAATTTTATTCAATAACACAGGAATTGATTAGGATGGGTGCCACACGACTGATAATTCCAGGAAATGCTCCACTTGGATGTTTCCCATATATTTTAACTGCGTTGCGTAGCAATAACTCCAGAGATTACGATGAATTAGGTTGCTTAAAGTCTGTGAACGATCTTATCGTGTCGAAAAATGATGATCTTCAACAAGCCATCAGAAATCTCAATCTGGAATTCCCTAATATCATTATAAATTATGGAGCAATTTATGATGGTACATTAGAAGTTATTCGTGATGCATCTTATGGTAAGTGTTCATTCTTATTTATTTTGTGTTACATCTCGGGGAAATTATATTAAATCTTGTGCTTGTAAATTGTAACAGGCCCTAATGGGGAACTAGCATTGCAAGCTTGTTGTGGAACAGGAGGGAAATACAATTACGATGGCAAAAGATTTTGTGGAAGCCCACAAGCGCCGGTTTGCCGTTACCCAAACCAATATATCTTCTGGGACGGAATACACTTTACACATCATGCTTACTCTCGTATCGAAACTATTCTCATTGAACCAGCTCTGAGGACGCTCGGGTGCACAAGATCAGTTAATAGCACAACATCAAACTTAAGTTCTTCTCTGTGAAGAAATAGGAAGATAGTTGACCAATAACAAATAATAAAATTAAGCTATCGATGCTAAGTGTGGATTGTATTTTTGATTTCCTTTCTTTATTTCTAATAAGATGCTAGCATTCTTTTGTTCTTAATTCTTTTGTTCATAATAAGATTATTGCATTCTTGTGGATCAGAAATATTTCAGAGTAATTAAGTGACTTATTTCTTTAATTTGCTATTATTGTATAGCGTAGAAGCTAAATAAGATTTTCATGAGACCATCTTTAATTTACATTGTTGGCATACACTTCGGGGTTACTGAAAAGAGTTTAGCTCTTAGAACCAAGTCCAACAACAGTAGTGATGAAATCTGATTGATGCTTAGAAAAGAAAAAGAAGTGAACAAATTAACATGATCTAGGCAATGCTTATACATTTATTGTTAGAATATGTGGGAGGAAATAATTTTTGTGTCAAGGACAATATTTTTGAGTAAAATTCTAGTCCGCTCGCGATTCGGCCAAACTCAAGTATATTTTATGAGATATGTATTGGTAACGAGATTGGTGTGACAAATCATTTCGAAGGATACGACCACACGTATGCAACTTCAAACAATAATTCTGAAAGTTGCCTATAGAATTCTATATGAAATTATGCAAGTTGAAAATGAAGGAATTGGAAGATGAAAAATTACTAAATTTTAATCATTAATTCGCTGGACTTAAATCACTAAACATGTTTAACCACACTACCAACGAATTGTTGTGTTTATTAAATATAGAGATTCTAATTAAAAAACACAACAATTTAATCAGGCCTTTCCACAAAAACCCATGCCACTTATAGTTAATAATATGCTAATGTATCGGCTTGTCTATATATATATATATATATATATATATATACATATACATATACTAAAAGTGTGGACATCTAATTGTTTCTCCCAATTGTGATTTTACGCTTCTACCCTCATCTATTGTCATAAAATGGGAACTCACAAACCGAAAAGACATGAGGCATAAAAATAAATAAAAAGAAA
Source organism: Buddleja alternifolia (assembly GCA_019426215.1). Lineage (NCBI taxonomy): Eukaryota > Viridiplantae > Streptophyta > Magnoliopsida > Lamiales > Scrophulariaceae > Buddleja > Buddleja alternifolia. Next base: position 36,953,681 of record CM033401.1, on the reverse strand, counting down.
CTCTCCAAATCCTCATCACCTTTCCAGCTGCCAAGAAGTCCAAAAGCCCAATTTATTGCATAAATAAATTATATAAGCAACACACCTGCGATTGCCGGTCTTCACACTTTCTTTTCTGCCTTGGATGGATTTTGAAACACATTTGTTTGAAAGTGAATCGAGTCGTTTAACTGCTTGAGATTGAGAAGAAGATCCATGAAGACCTGAAGCTTGTACTGATCAAATATTATTCACGAAAAAATGTCTGCTATCAGAGATATGAAAGCAGTAAGAGGTGTAGATAAAATCAGAAACATTTGCATCCATTTATGACATCTATTTGTAACAATTGCAATCAGAAACATTTCCAAACCGTTAATTTCCATTTTGTATCAAAAATGAGGATGCAATAGCCTGTCAATTGAGTGCATTTCACTTAGTGGCCTGTTACTACAAGAAACAATTACAAAAACAAAAACCGAACGGAGAACATAGAGGGATGGACATGAAATATGAACATGGAGAACAAAGTCATCAAACTTAGGAGGAAAAAAAAAGGTAACAAAATGCATAGCAAAAAAGAAAGAACAAACGAAATAAATTGAAAAAATAAATTTAAGCGGAAGAATTTTCCAGCAAGGCCAATGATGATGTGCAAATAATTTGTGACAGTGATGAAACTGACATCGATATTGAAGATGCCAAAAAATTTGCAATATTTGCAAAGAGGAAATGGAAAAGAAATACAAGAGCAAGCACCTACCAAACATACTACAAAATAAGATCAATATAGAAAATGATTGAGAAACATTCTTATTTAGACGATTAAGATTTATCTTGTCAAGAAACATTTTACCTTCATAGTTTTTTGTTGATATTAGTATTTTCTTCAATAATTATATTTGAATATTTGACTCTATGTGCGAAAAGATAAATTCAATTACTTTTATGATAAATAATAATTTTCAAATTGATAGTAAAACAATAATACATAAGGTTTTGGTGGGGTTAAAAATTGAAAAACAATGTAATAAAAGCCAAAAGGAAGAATAAACTATATCCATATGTAAGAAAGCAAATTCCTACGCAATTATTTTTCAATTTCTGCCTTTGAACTTCCAATGGTACTTTAGATTATAGCTCAATCCGATGTTAGACAACATTATCATTATAAAATAACTAAAACTATCAATCCGTTGTTAGACAAAGTTATTAAATTATTAAATGAACATAAATTATTAAAATAATTGGTATTCACAACGCACATACTTTATACTAGTATTATATAAAAGCACTTAAAATCTCCAAAGTTTTCCATATGAAACAAGCTCATTAAATACCCAATACATTTCATTCACTCTTTTTAACTCTTCCACCTTTTAACTTTACAATTTATTCATATTTTACAACAATCTCCAACTTAGATTGTAAAGTTCAAAAAACTCAAAATATATACAAACTCATGCATATACAAAGGTATTTCTCGATGTAAAACTTTAGTTAGTGTAAAAATATCAAGATTCCAGCAAATCAAAGGTTGCTTAAACTTAAATCAAAATTCTTATGTCAGAACTGAAAAATATCACACACATAACCTTATCCAATTTCAACGACAAATTCAAACTTAGTTATTGCACTATTACCAAATTGTGCTCAACCTTGGATTTCATACATATTTACAAAAGACAACCCTAATCTTGGATTTGAAGCACCACTTCTTATAACTATGTAGGTGAAGTTAATTAAGTGTAACTTCATCAAGCGAATAAAAAAAATACTCAAAACCTTTCACTATGCAGCAAATACACATTGATCTCAAAAAGTAAGATTAGGATGGAATTTTTAAGATTTCCACCCTATCATGCTTCTCAAGCATCATAATGGTATGTAGTAGAATATTTAGAAGTTAAGGTGCACAAGGGGACAAATTCTCTGATTTTAAAGATTTCAAAAACGCACTACGACTAACTAATCTTCTAGGGCTCGGCCTCCGCCATCCATCTCGTCCTAAAAACTCCTCGATCAACCTTCACGAAACAAAACATCCAAAGCCAATTAAACATTGAATATTGTTGCATACACAATTGATTCTCAGGGAGTCTCAGAACTCTAGGTCCCAACATAATCACAACGGACCCGTCCGTGTATCATAGTCTCCACGTGGGGTCCCCACCTCACGGACCCAGAGTCTTAGACCTCCTAAAAATAATCTTTTCTCATATATACACATAAGAAGAGACATCATGAATACTTACATGCTACAAATAGCCTTTTGTGACGCCGCCAACTCACGATCGGGAAAACTGTCTTCCAAATGAAAGCTCAACCAAACGTACAAATCAAGAACCTTCAATTACCAAGAGAAATACAACTTAAAAGCAAGTTTATAAAACCAATACTACAGAAATAAGATGATGGGCCCCACTTAGATACAACCAATTCTAAGGGAGTACTGACAGCCCCAAGTCCCAGTATAATCACAAATATTCATTTACGGTGGACCCACACGAGTCCCACATTATGAATAGTTGTGATTATCTCTTGGCACGGAGTCCAGAGAGCTATTAAGAATGACCCCTTAGATACTAAGATGAAATGCACTCTTTTCTACGAGGGTTTTATAAGTGGCTAATTCATTGAAGACATTGGACTCTTTTCTATGAGGGTTTCATAAGTGGCTCATTCATTTAAGAGACATTGGCCAAGAAGTAAAATAATATACCAACCTTGTGAATGGACTCAAGCTCCTTAAGTGCGTTATGTGATTTCGGGATCTTGAGTGTCCCGGGAGTAAATATTTCCTTAAGCCGAACTACGCGATTCTTAGAGTAACTCTGCGCAAACTGCCCACAAAAGTAAAATAATATTTTTCCATCTTAAAATAACACATAAACACTTATAAAACGAAAGGGTGGAACATAAATCTCACCTGAGTAAGTCCCTGAGATGAGATGTCATCATTCATGTCAACTGGGCTACAGATGAAAATGCAAGTGAATTTACTCAAGAACACTATTACTAGAATAATTCCTTAATATTTATAAACGATTATTCCTAGATATAGTCAAGAGTCATCCTATAGATCTGGTAATGTCATATAAGAGTATTCATTCTGGGTGAATGGAACAACAGTTTGTTCTTGGTAAGGGGTTAAAAATGTTACCTCATAGTAAAGAGATACTTATCGTTCAAATTAAGAGGTAACTCATCAATAACAGCAGCAATTTTCTGTTTATAACAATACGAGATTGGCAGGTAAAACTATGAATGTTTAAGAAAAATGAAACAGAATGCAAGAATATGAACAAAGAGAAGTCTCGTTGGAGGAAAGCATGGAGAAATTCGGCATACCATCATTTCCTCACAATCGGTGATGAAATAGTTTTCTGACAATTTCGCATTCTCCACAAAATGCCCCTGAAGAAAGCATGATGAAAGTACAATGTTACCCTTTACCTTAATATATACAAGTTAATAACCTCTTTCAGAAAGCACGATCAAAGTAGGCAGGTAATATAAGTGTGTATATATATATATATATATAAAGAGAGAGAGGCAGAGAGACCTACCAATATCTGGTGTAAGCTATAAGTTGGATGTATACGCGAATACATAAACAAAAGATCGAAGTTTGGAAAAAGTCCTGCTTGCTGCACCACATAACACATTACACCAACATCAGAAATTATTGAAAAAGACGGCACAATCCGGCCAGGGTGGAAATTCAGCCAAAATTAGCAATATTTCAATTACCTCTAGAGTTGTAGAGGGGGAGCTCAGAGCTGAATGGAGTAAAGGTAGATCTTCGGCACTTAGACAAGTCACTTCACCGACAGGAAATTTAGATTTATATCTGCCGGCTCTTCCTACAAGAAAATCCATAAATCACATATATTTTCAAACATAAAAATTAACGGTAATTTTTGAGAAGCGTGTGCTCAAATAAAATTACAGCTATTAATAAGCATTGTTAAACAAGCATAAAGTTCAGAATTTTGATGCATTAGCTTCTTAAATGTAATTCTTGATGGGGTAAATTACATAAACAAACATGCCGAGATCCTAATTACGAAAAATACCCTGAGATTTGAGAAATTACCATAACTTTCCCTGCCAGTAAAAGCATAGTACAACTTTACCCACGTTTAGCAATTTCACACCATTTTTCTTAGTTGTTAAGATTTGACAAGGGTTGTTTTGGTATTTCCCAAATCCTCAGGGGCTTATGATAATTATGCAATAAGTGAAAGGGTGTGCATGTAATTATCCTTTTTGCTGAAATAGAAGTTCAACAATCACTTACCAGCAATTTGTTTAATCTCGGAAACAGTAAGCTGCCGCTTTTCTAAACCGTCAAACTTTCTTAAAGTTGAGAATATAATTCTAGATATGTTAAGGTTGAGACCCATCCCAATGGCATCACTAGCAACGAGAACATCAAAATCACTCTTATCATCGTTGAACATTGTTGCCTGCAGTCTTAAGGAATGTATTAATTCAGCCAATTGCTACTTCACAAGACAAGGGAATCAAAATGTGAAAAGTTAAGAAAATAAGATTTTATTGGCATGAAGACCCTGTCAAACCATCAATTAATCGAACTCTAGAATAAACAAAATTCTAAACCGAGACAAATGAAAGTCAAAAAACCTGTCTGGTTCGAGTCTCTGGAGGAAGTGAACCATAAACAACAGAGCAGAGATGCGTCCTTTTGTTTTCAATTAGTCTCTGTCAACATAACGAAAATGAATATGAATTAATGAAATACAATACAATAAATGATATGCACAAATTTTCATTTACATAGATGATCTTGCATAAGAAGAAATTATCCACTGCACCATCAAGAAGCCCAAATATATCGAATTAAAGTTTTAGATAAAGAAACTCATGGAACACATATGCTTTCTAGATACACCACGAGACTTCATTTCCGCGACATTCTTTTTCCCATTTTTTCAGAAGGAGGGAGTTGACAGGAGAGGCTCGGCATTACGAGTTGGAGACATTGTAACATAAATGAAAGTATATTGTACATAGTTGTTAATCTTTACCTTTATCTTGTATATCTCATGACGTGAAAATGTGACAATGCAGTCACCGGTTTGTATGTTGGAAAAAGATCCAAGAGGAACCTTCAATGGAACAAGAGGTGAAAGCCTCTCATAGTGTTGAACCTAAAGAAAGCAAGAAAACAAAATAGATTACAAGTGGTATGCAAAAAAAAAAACCATGATTTATCTAAAGACAGAAGGATATAAAAGCGGCCCAATAAGACAAGGGACACATGGTTAAAAAATTAAAAGGAGAGCAAAGGATGGCATTTCAGTTTTTCTAGTGAGAGATTTGAAAATGAAAATAATATTATTTTCCCTCATGAGATAAATCATAGACATATTGTTGCAACTGAACTATCATAACAATCCTCATTCCATGGTTTGGTCCACGTACAAGATATAAACAACGTGCACAAGCAAAAATAAAAATAAAAAATTGCATCTATAAACCCAAAAGACGATTTAAATTTTTAGCTGAAAAAATGAAAGAGTTCTAGAAAAATATGTGAAAGAAACTACTTATTTAATGAAAAGCTGAAACGTTAGTACCTTTACATTGTCGTCAGTCACTTTAAGTATCTCCTGTATTAACGGAACGGCTGCAGCATCCCCACACAAGTGTAGCTCGTCAGCGGATATCCCTAGTAAAGCTCGTGTAAATGAAAACCCCCTTGTTCTACACCCCAACATCTGGGAGATGAGGAGAGAGTAAATACAAACAATAAATTTTGCCAATTTATTTAAAATACAAATTAAATATCCTCCAGTATATTGCACTTTTCAATAGCTACACACTAGTGTGAGAAATAATGAAATAAGACAAGACATCCTTTTTTTGGTAAATTTCAAAAGATGGGGAAACAGAATCGTCACACAAATGATCATATATTACAGCAAAATCCATTTTCTTCACGTTTCGTATCATTTACTATGCACAAATATTCAATTGTCAAACATATGAAAACTCATCCAACAGATGCCCTTGAATTAAATATCAGTAATGCACGGGATGGACTATAAGCACACCTGGATTTCGTCAACAACTGCACAGTTGTAATCAGATGTAACATCAGCCATTTCTACGGTAACAGCCTTATGTTTTGCTCCATCAACTTCCTCCCTCTCTTGTCCAGTAATAAGATCACAAGGAACTTTAGCCTTATTCAAACGCTGAGCAACTTCCCATGCCAAGAGTCTTAATGGCCCACAATAAATACCTTTGTCATAGTTTATTAAATTAATTTCTCAATGCAGCTTAAGCAATTGATCTGAATAGACGAAACGAATGCAGCTAAATAATAAAATATATATATATATATGATACCACGTACCTGAAGAACTCGACTCCAATCTCTTCAAAGCATGATATGTCTTACCACTATTTGTCGGACCAACGTGTAAGATTATATTCCTTTTTTTCCTTCGCGCAATAGGATACCATGTATGCGGACGCCTAAAATGACAAAAAGTAAGTATTAGTGTATTACTGAAAATGATAGTGGACATTAGATACTCCATTGGTCCCACAAAGGATGCCCAACTTTCTATTTTTGTTTGTCCCATACAATAAAACAAAGGGTAGTTTAAATGTTATATGCCCTTCAATTTCCACTTTATGATTTTGATGGATTTTTTTATGTTAATGTCATAATACTACTTATGGCAAGAAACGGGAACCACGCCTTACATCCGATAAGCGAGTTCTTTTACTTTCTTAAAAAAAAAAACAATTAATATGTAGATGATGCTATGTAAATGGGAAGACTGGTTGTAAAATGTAAACAATGAACTCATATTTAACTTTGTAAGGGTAAAAAATGGATGTTTCTTATTTCCTACCCAAGAAAAGGATCAAAAGGGAAGAACAATGATATCAAACTAAAATTGATATAATTTCTCTTACGTGAGGTCCGTAAAATCAAATTTCTTGGCTCCAGTAGAACTGCTGAATTTCCTTGAGCATTGACAGATGCCATATGAAGTTCCAAAGTTTGATTTAGAATGATAGAAATCCGCATTACCTGACCAGAAAAAAAGGGGACGGAAGATATATCAAATAAGATAACTGGCATGCAAAAATTTGAAGTCTTGATATAAAGGTAAGGGAAAAAAATTTAGAATTCGAGATGCCTAGTAATAAGCTTTGACATTGTAAATCATGAAACCATCTCAATTACAGAATCACCATTGCAACTACAAATTTTGATGCGATGATAGCACCGAGTACGCACATTGTCTTGTGTGTTTGAAATCACTAGATATGGACGATTAAACTATATTATTAGCATATAAATTCACAACCCTGTATCTATAATCCATTTTCTCATCTTTAATCTTCCATTGCCATTGTTCAACAGTAATGTAATTACCGTAAATCCCCTTTTGTCGTAAATAAAACAAGCATGTTATCTGCTTCCATTTAAACCAAAACATTGTAATTTCGCCCAAAAAAATGATAACTATACATTTATCGGTGAACGATCATCAATTTAATATCTGATACCAGATGCAACACAAAGAACACACACACACATTCTACTGGCTAGCCATCTCTTCCTTCTGTCACAGAGAATAAGGGGCGCACCTACTTATACCATGACAAGGGGATTTCATTTACCCTGACATCTTGAATAGAGGACGGGAAATGAATCCCCCGATAATGCCCTACCTATTTCGATCAACGAGAGAAATAGAGTAGTAGGGCCCTATTTAAACATCCTTGGCAAGAAGGGCCTATAAAATCTAAAATTTAAATTTGAACTAGCTTGAATTCGCTTCCCCATTAATTCGACGAAATCAAAACAAATGTACACCAGCCTTGGCACAATTCTACTAAACAAATTGCATATATATATATATATATTATGTCATTTATTCAGAATCCTAAACTAAAAAGCAAATAAATAAGACATCAGCTGAATAGCATAACTACTCAACAAATGTTCACATTCTCTATTCCCTTTTTTTGGTACACAAGGTTAGATGGGAAGTGTAATCCCTCGAGCCGAGTCGCGCAAAGAGAAGCCTTCTCATAGATATACTAACTCTTCAACATAAGTAATTTACAAGAAAAATTAAACCAAAAAATAAAAATCCGAATTTTGAGATATATATTTTACCTGTAACAAGGGTGCGATAAGGCCTTCGGCGGAGAAGCAAAGAGCCCATATTTAATCTTTTTATTTATTTTTTGTTATTTAAATTTATTCTTTCAGGTGGTTCAAAGTGAAATTGAATTCATGTGGAAATGAAATAGAAAAAACGAAAAGAAGGGTGATTAATAATGAAGAAAAAAAATAGAAAAATCGTATGCGGAATTTAGTGGAGGTGAGGAATTTCGGCGATGGTGGCGGGTTTACCCTCCGCCGACTGCGTTAATCTTCGGTTTGTGTATTTTTGCAGAGTTGTAATTCGCAGCTGCAGTGTAATACGAAAATCATTAAATTACAATTTGATCCTCTAAAATGATATAAATGTTAATTTGGTATCTCAAGTTTTAGGTGCCGACACCCGCGGGCTCGGTTGGTAAGAACAGGTCACTTTCACTCAAAAGCTTGTGGAATCGATTCGTGCTGCAGATGTGAAGGTAGTGTTGGTGAGCAAACAGGCATGGCATGGCCCTGGTAGATAAACGAAGCTGATCTAATCTAAACTTTTTTTCACTATGAAGCCTAACACTACTAGCAAAGTTGAGGCCACAAGATATTAAACGTGTGAGGTTTGACTCCCACCAAAAGCGTGTGATCTTTTCTCTACTTCATAGCAGTTGTTAGCTTAGTTGATTATAGTTGTTTTTAATTGATCGTAAATTGTCACAATTTGATATTATTAATATGTATCTTGTAACTGATTAATTAAAAAAAAAAAAGTTGAATCTTTAGATTGATAAATTGGATAAAGATGAATTTTATTACTAGTATTAAAGATTTTATAAATTTTTATATAATATTTTTTTGAATATCTTTTAATGATTTGGAAAGTTAGATCAAACCACATTGACAATTGTTTTTGCTTTATATTAATTTACAAAATTGGTTCTATTGGAAGTTTGGAACTCGTTGAATTAGTTTATGTCAAACTCATAATGAATTCCACCTCAATCAAACTAAACTCAATTGGCTATTATTAGTATTAAAGATTTTATAAATTTTTATATAATATTTTTTTGAATATTTTTTTTAATGATTTGGAAAGTTAGATCAAACCACATTGACAATTGTTTTTGCTTTATATTAATTTACAAAGTTGGTTCTGCTTAAGTTTGGAACTTTTTGAATTAGTTTATGTCAAACTCATAATGAATTTCACCTCAATCAAACTAAACTCAATTGGCTATGTTTGTATATGTTTTCGAAATTTATTGTCATCATTTTAAATCACAAAATTCTAAAAAACGACATTACAAACTACTTTCATTAAAATTCACTTTTTCTCGGCTTCACTTTTTTGATCTCCAATATGATTATTTATCAATCTTATATTCATTACTTCGTACAATCATCAATTAATAATCATTTACTCTACTAATATTTTTTTTATATATTTTACAATCATTTAACCCATCACACATCAACTAATCATTATTGATTAGACACATTTTACAATTTCCAACCATTTTTTAAAACATAAATAAACACAATATATATCACATTATTTTCATACGAATCTCCGTAATATGCATTTTTCGAAAAAAATTCAGGGTTCTATCTCAAAAAGATAAACAAACATGGCCATTATGCACTGTGGTGTATCTCACATTCATCCCATTAACGGAGTAATTTGACGCAATTCAGACTTTCCATCATAAAACAGAAAGAGAGAAAAAAAAAAGCGTGAACGGCAGGATTCGAACCTGCGCGGGCAGAGCCCACATGATTTCTAGTCATGCCCGATAACCACTCCGGCACGTCCACTTGTTTGATGGTGATTGAATAAAAGCTGTTGAACCGTATTTGGAAAATGAGGCAATAATACAAATCATTTTCCTATTTCAGAAAACATAATAATGTTACCTCAAAATGTAATCAAATATAACTTTACAATTTTATTCGATCGTATTTTCAGACATAATATATCTTGGTCAATCTATTTTCCTCTATAGATGCAAAGAGGATGTTATTTATTATTTGTAATATTTAGATATCAATCTATGTATACTTGAAATGCTTTTGTTTTTTATCTGTAATATTCCAGGATTTTTCTAATTTGAGGAATTTACTTGGCTTAGTGCAAAGACAACATGCTATTTTTTTATTTGGAATTTACTTAGAATTTTTAAATTTTCATTTATTTCAATTAGAAAATTTCTTAAACTAAAACTTTGGGTAAGAAAATGTGCAATGAATTTTAAGGAGTCTCAGAAGTTGAAAATCACAATTTATCTGCATATGATAGACAACATGTGAGTTTCATTACATGATGATTGCAAATGTATCAAAACTATGAGTTACAGACGCTCATAAGAATGACTGAAACATTAGTTTCTTAAGAACAAAAGACCTAAAAATGTCGTGTATAAAAATATGGAGTGAATCTACAGAATCCCGAAACTCCAAGTTCGAACGAAATCACTAACTGATCATTCGCATAGGGTGTACAACACGTGGTATCTACCGCATTGTTGTAAATAATGAGTTTTAAAATCTCTTAAGAATGACTTGTAAATAAATAAAACCTGAATTCTTAATTTGCACCCGAAGCATAAAATTAAACAATTCTTCTAAAAATAAAGAAATTTGCAAGAATGCAAGTACTAGCTAGGGCTGAAAAATAAATTAAGCTACATGATACTCAGCTCCATATCAATCGTCAAAGTTCGTAAATTCTCGATTTGCTTAATTATAACAAACAAACTTAAACATATTTTTCTATTTCTTGGCTCGATGAGCTAAAAAATGACAAAATATGTGTAAAAATATCTAAGAGTACTCGAGTTCGGTTTGATTAAAGTGCATCCAGGCTTGGGTCAATTAGTTATGGTTAGCTCACACAACTTTTAAAGCCCGACCCTAAAAAAACAAAAACAAATTAACTATAATTTGTTCGACTCAACTCGATTAACTTACACGCCTACCAAGAACACAAAAAGAATGATGATTCTAAATGTGAAACAAAACACTAACTGTTCTTAAGCCATATATGCGAATAGTAGAAGTATCATCAAGTTTCTTGAATGCATTAATATTTTCGAATTTGCACCATTCGACGTCGTATAAGCCCAGCTCTCAGGGATTTTCAACTTGGGCACATGACTGCTGCTGCTGAGGGTTAAGTTCCTGTCAACTATAGAAGAATTATTATTGGTTAAATTTAAAGAAATTTCATTCACTTATGGAGGCAAAAAAGGCATAGTAAAGTCATCACTTGGCATATCTGGTGGCATTAGCACCGGCGGCCGCAACGGAGCTGCCTGCGACGCTACAGCAGCTGGTGGTGCAACCAAAGGCTGTGGCTCTAAAACTTAAACCAAAACTATCAAAGTTAGGTTTTAAATTAAAATTACAAAATGCATCAATTCATATATGATATTATTGTCAGGATAGAGGGATCGGAAAATTCCAGCCCGCTCTCAACTTGGCCAAACCTAAGTACTGTATTTCACAAAGAGATTAAATTACACTTAGAAGATAATCATAAATTTCGTTAGGTGTCTAGGAAAAAAGAAGATATAACAAATTCTTAGAAAAGACTGTGTTTTTAGAGTAAATAAATATGTAACATCAATGGTATTTTGTGAAAAAGAATGTTATACGTTATTAGGTAACAATTGATATATGGTAACATTTTGTTTTGTTGAGGTATGCATTAATTATGTAAAACTAATCAATTGTGCGCGATTATTGTTTGTACTTTTTTACCAAAATTTAAAAGGTAATAAAATGCTGATAATTCAAGAGGTGACATATATCAGCACTAGAAAAATGGAATCAAATTTTAAATTTCGTGGTTTTCCCCCCGAAAGCTACCGGACCGGGACGTGGCTCTGATTCTGCTTACCATGGCAATGAGTTAAAGGAGGCATTGATATGTAGCAATTTGAGAAAGAGAGTGCAATTTCAGTGCTAAAGAGTGGATGACTAGAACTCTCTAAGAATGAGCAAACGCAATAGTATCCAGCTTGAAGTGCTTGATTAAGAGCATTGCAGCAAGAATCAAGAGAGATTGGAGTTTCAGTACTGATGGGATACAAGCAATGCTGCAGATCTATGCCCACAATGGAACATCCTCGTACTTCGGAGTTTACGACGAGCAACGATGATTTGGAAATTGTTAGGATCGAAAAATAAATTAAACTTAAGTAATATAACCCCATTTTTTCCCCTTTGAAATGAAGTGTGTTTTTGTTGATTAATGGGATTTTAGGTGAAGTATATGTATATTTAAGTATGTTGAAGAAGTGAGTCAAAGTGACATTTATTTCTTGTGCACAAGGGGTGGTTTTTGGCATGTCTATGACCTACTCAAGTCATCAAAATCTTGCCTTGTATGGGTGGCTGTGGTCCCTTTCTTGCATAATTTTATTATAAGAGAATTGATTCTCGTAAAACAGATCATGTTAAAAATTTGAGTTTTCAATTTTGTTATATTGTAAATATTCAATGAAGTAAAACACAATCAGAATTATTCCAAATGAGAGTCAAACGCTCATCCAAATCGTATTTATAGTCCAGAAGCAGATTTTAGCTTCTCAATCATCAAACTGAATTGGGCATTTGTGTTTTTGATTAAAATGACAATTTACAGTTGAAAATAAATAACTTGCTCAGGTTAAGGTGTGGATATCTCATCTCTTTCAAGAGATTCAAGTCCAATGCAGTTCATGATATTTTAACTGATGAGATATTTTATTTTGTCATAAAAAAGGCATTCGTGATGATTGTGATATATAAGAATTGTGTATAACTATCAAAATTGTCCTTGTTAATAATTAGTGATAATAAAAATTGTTATGGTAATTCAATCACTGTATTTTCTTAGTTAATGAGTTATACTAAACATGTGCTACTAATTCTCTGTAAAAATAATTTAAACACAATTTCTATGGTTATTTAAATTTTGTGACAATCACAAGGAAAAAAAATTATTGTAATTTAATGCATATCACTAATTAGTAAGATTTTTCATATTGTCACTAACATTGTGTCTATAATAATGTTTCTTCTTGTAGTTACATTTAATCATGTTAGCATCTGGGAGAGAAAATTCTAACAAACTCGATCAAATTACACGGTGGAATCACAAGGTCAAATTAAAAGTCAAATCCATAGAATAAGAGCGATTATAATAAGGGTTGTTTATTAACTAGGGGTTATGACCCGAACTTAAAGAGACTCAAACTTAGCTCATTCATTAAAGAATTATTTTCCACCATAATCTTTCTCTACATAAATCATCACACAATTATCTCAAAAAATCCACCAAACAATGCAATTCGATCAAAGAATATTTTGCATAAAAAATGAAAACACAAGAACCCTATAATATCAATAGCACTTCAGTAAAATGATCCCTAAAACTGCCACAGTAATAGTTTGGAGAGCATTGTGAGATGGCTGTGAAGCTGATGAAGTCAAAGTTGGCCGCATCCCGGGTGGCGTTAGAGTAGGGACTAAGTCGCCTTGTGGTGTCGATGGAGGTGTCGTATCGCCTCCCGGTGTAAAAGATGGTGGTGTAAATGGCTGTGGAATAAATGGAGCTGCAAAAATTTAAAAAGATTTTGTGTGTAAGTTGATGGTATATTGAATGATATAATTGACCTTTTCTCTTTAATAATAATAATAATAATAATAATAATAATAATAACTTTACAAGAAAATATTGTACCTCTGCGATTTGGAGGAGACAATCTAGGAGAAATATTTGATCCACCCTCCCCTGGACTTTCTGGATCTAGAAACCAAAATTATTACAATTTGTATTAGTAATTAATATTTTTCATCACATATTGATAAATTTATGCAAAATATAACCAAAATTGAAGTATACCTGGAGCTGGAACTGGACTGGCAGTGGCTGCAATAGGGAACACAAGAATCAAATTAGTAAGCAAACAAATGTGTTTATGCATATGCAGTTAGGGACGAAGTTAGACATTTAGGTACCACGACCAAAAACAAATATTTTAGTTACACGTGGAAGCAACTCAAAATATAAATTTTGTTTACTTGATGTATTATGTATGTATAAGATTTAAAATTATATCGAATTGAGGAACAACTGTTACATTATGTATTATTTAGAGAGAGTTTTAACTTTTAAGTAATTGTTACCTTTGCATTCAATGGGCACACCGGACATCCTACATGCACGAGGAAGAGAGATTGCTAAATTCCGGTTAATCGGAATTTGAAACGGCACCCCTCCGGTGACGATAAGGCATAGGCAATCTTGTCCGTTGCTCATGAGGTCTTTGAGTGAACTACAACAAGCTGAACTTGGCGACGACATATTTGAGCCACTGGCGAGAAAACCTATGCAGGGTGTGAAGTTACGTATCATTGCTCCGGTGCATACCGTGTTCGATTGGCCGATAACCGGCGTAATTATGATCCCCAATGATATAACAAGAGCTAATACTAAGTGTAGAAATTTTGTGAATTTTTCCATTAATAATTTTGTTGTGTCTTTTGGGGGTCTAATTAAGAGAAATGGATTTGTTTTGTGATGGTGGTGAAGATGTGGTAGAAGAATTGTTAAGAGCTTGTTTGATAATTGGTTTGTGAAGAGGGGATTTATAGATATAGAATTTAAAATTGTAGAGTTAAAGGAAGAAGGACATGTGGGATTGAAGTGGGTTTTAGGGATCAACTACCTTAACTAATTTTTTGTTAATTGTGGAGATTTAGGTGACCTTTCTATGTATTTTCAGTCACTTCGTGGACTTTTTTGTTTTTGTTATTATTATCTTTGGAAATAATAAAATTAGGATTAGATGTTAATTCCATTTTGTCCCGTCTTAAACTCTATGTTTGGTGATATAACGACTTTAATTAACAATGTTACGTAACAACATGCCATCGAGGAATTTCTCGAAACTCAGGGGATAGAGTAATGGAATTGAAAGTATACGGGGTCCACGTTCGACCGACATAGGTTTCTGGGGTAAAGTGTAATTCATCAAAAGATAAATTATAAAAAAATTTTGTCGAGATCAAATTAGCTACGCCACAATGATAAGTGCAATGCGACTTGCAATGTTGTCTGGTTAGTCTTCGTGAAAAATATATCAATCATATATTAAGTGTAACTCATTTATCATGAGATTAATTAAAGTTATATCAAATCGTCTTAATTAAGCATTTCACAATTAACTACATAGAGTCTCATTGAAATATTACATAGAGTTTCATTGATGTATATCTATATCAAACAATCACAATTATGTCATGTCACCAAAATATGCATCTCATATCTTACCAAAGATTGTCCTCATTGTCGTGAAACTAAATTTCGAGTTCGCATGCATAATAAGTGAAAATTGATGACTCGACTCCCTTCTTGTCTATATAATACACAAACCGAGGCACTATTAGAAGCTTCTGAGCCTCCGAGTCTAGAGAATTCAAATTCCAAGACAATCTCGATTGTCCATAAACTCATACAATATGACCTATGATACACGGATACTCCTAAAAATGGTCAAGTGCAGTATTGTACTCGTACCGGATACGGATACGGGTCGGATACGGCTGTGATACGTATCAGATACAGATTTTAAGTATCCAAAATTAAAAATAAAAATTAAAAGATTGGATACGTATTAGATACGAAAATTAGAAGTATCCGATACTCCAAAGATACGGCGGGGTCATTTTTAAAGTTATACAATCTTTTTGGGGCCAAAATGAGAAAAGTAGGTAATTCATACTTAAGTCTTAACAAAATATTTAACAATAGAAAAAAGATCACTTACCTTACCTACTGTGAGAGTGAGAGACAGACGACATTACCAGAGGAAATAGAAAACCCCCATCTCTGTTTCTCGACTTTCTTCTCCTGTTCTTCTGAGACAAGGACGATGAACCAGAATTGACTCCCGCTTGACGATTTTTATGGGTGTTATAGTTACTGCTAAATTGTTAATATATAGCTACTAAATGTATATATAATTTATATATGCGAATTTATAGTTGCTAAGTGCTAATTTAATTGAGATGTTTGAAGTTAATCCACAATTTGTAGTTCTCGTTTGGTAGTTGTAGGCAAAGTTCCCCAATGTCTCTTGTTATTTTGTTAAATTAGAATGATAAATGGTTCCAGTAAAGTGATTGCATAGCAAAATATATATATATATATATATATATATATATATTGCCGTATCCCGGACGTATCGTATCTTGAAATTTCGAATCCGTGCATCCTAGAATATGACACATACATAATCTGATCATTATAATTATATCAAAACTTGTGGTTGGTCAAAGTTCCTAGAAATGACTTGAACAAATCAGGAATAGTTATCCCATAACTATTTGTTTATATTAAGGTTAATTACACTAACTACCCATTTTATTTAGTATAATTACAGTCCACTTCGTTTATTTTGGGCTCATAACAAATGTCCCATCTTATAATATAATCTTATATTGACCCTGCTCTAACTAACCATCGTTAGTCAAGCGTGACAAAAAGTGCAAAATGTCAATCTTACCCTTGTTCTAAAAAAAATAATAACAAAGGGTTGTTACATCAACACCCTCCTTATTTATTGTAATTACGCTGCAACTCACTTTATTAGATCATATAATAGACACATCTCTTATAATAAAACCTTACATTCACCGTTCTTACTTTTTTTTTCTTTTTCAAATAATTTTTCATAATGAACTTTGTAAACTTTATTATTTACTTTAACTTTATATATATATATGTATATATATTAATTTGTTTTCTTTCAACATATATTAATTTACTATCTTTTTCATATTTTTTAACAACTTTCGAATTAGATTTATATGTATTGAATGATGATATTGCTCCTAGAATAGACCAAAACTCAATATTTGTTATTATATTTAAACAAATATTCAAATTGGTGTAAATCCGAATTGCACTTCATTATATCAAGATGTTAATAAGTATTTTACTAAATTATTTATTTGTGACTAAATTGAAAAGTACAATTACATGTTTTTTAATATGAAAAATTACATTCACCCTTTGAAGGGGCAATATGAAAAATCTTGAAAATATTTTTTAATGATGTCAGCAAATTTAGGTAGTTTTTTAAAGCGGTTGTAAAATTGGATTATAAGAAAGGCTATTTGCTATGTACTTAAAATAAATAATTTAAATTATAATTACACTAAATAAGATGGTTAGTTAGTGTGATAAACCTTTATATTAATTATCTACATGATTTATTGGAAAAATGGTCAATAAGTCGGTCACCCACATAACTAACCCTTCGCCTTTGCCCTCATCGTCCTTAATTTCTCAATAAAAAGTAGGTTATCCACCCACCCCCCCAAGTCTTCATTTGACTCATTTGCCTATATAAAGCCCAAAAACTCAACATACTTCAAAAAACAATACCAAACTCAACATACTTCCAAAAAATTTCCATACCAAAAACTTTAGTCACTTGCGTTAAAATGGCACATGAAAATATTTCAATAGGCTTAGCCATAATTATCGCCGCCGTACTTTGTGCTGCCTCCGGTGCAGCGGCGCAGTCGAGTGATTGCACGAATGTGCTAATCAGCATGTCACCATGCCTCAACTACATCTCCGGAAACTCATCCGCCCCGTCCGCCGCCTGCTGCACGCAGCTCGGCACGGTGGTCAGATCCCAGCCACAATGCTTGTGTCAAGTACTCAATGGTGGAGTATCAAATCTTGGGATAGAAATCAATCAAACTCAAACTCTAGCTCTACCTAGGGCTTGTAATGTTCAAACTCCACCTACCACTCGGTGTAATGGTAAGAATTAATCTTACTTTAAACTCGAAATTCTAGTTTATATGGAGTTCGGTTGAGATTAAATTCTAGTTTATATGGAGTTCGGTTGAGATTAAGTGTAATTGACTTGGCTTATAATCAATTACACCACAAGATATCACAATTTACTCGTGAATTACACTCGACATCGGACTATATATCCAAGTCTGGACTAAATACTTATAATAATATAAAAAATCTAAAATCTAGTTTAAGTATTTATTGATGCAATGTCAGTGAGTAAAAGGAAACGGAAACTCCCTATAAGATATACCTGGGTGTGGCCGAACCGAGAGCGGACTAGAATTTTCCGGGTTTGAGCTAGAATTTTCCGTAGACATGTCCAGTTTATGTGTAATTGAAGTCCACTACTACTATTGTAAAATTATTAAAATGACCTTTTAACATCACGTTCTTTTATAGGATTCTACAAACTCAATACGTATTAACAATTTATCCTTTATTTTCTTGCACTTGCAGCTGCTTCTCCATCTGGCTCTCCTGGTGCAACGCCAAATTCTCCCAACACAAATTCAGGTACAAAGTTTGTTCTTCAAAAATGTTCCTTGGTTTTCCATAAATTTTTTATTTGAAAATTCTTGTTTAGATTCGATTTTGCATAAACTAATTGGGATAATTGCATCAACCTCCCTTAAACTATGGACAATTGGCATCCACACCCCTCACTTTTGGAATATTGGCATGGACCTCCCATCTTTCAACTGTTCAATTAGATTTACTAGTTAAAGACTAAAATGCCCTTTATTGTTAATGACATTGTAGTAAAATACAAAACATAAATCATCCCAAATTAAAAAAAAATTAGAGATATATTCTAAAACTCTTAAATTATAATTTAATAAAAAAAATATCGGGTACTTTTATTCTTAAGTTGAAATTTAGAAAACGTATAATGAAAAATTAACTTATGACTATTGTATAAATAAACTACAATTAATGAAAGATTATAACTCGGCAAGTAGCAAACCTATAATATATATATATATATATTAAAGAATTTCACTTAACTGAATGAAAAGAAAAACTCAAATATCACCATAACTCCTCAATTCTGAATATGAAATTATACTAAATACAATATAAAAATAAAGTACTTGACAAATTGATTTAATATAATGATAGAAATAAAAAATGATGTAACAATTAAAAATAGCAAAATTAAAACAGAAAATATTTGTTCATGATAAACTATTCACGAAATTAGGAAAGATTCTTTTTAAATATATAGTTTAAGGTTTAGCAATTTTAGAGATATTTCTAAAAAAAAATATTTTATTAAAAAATGAATTTATAATATTTTGACAAGTTTTCATTCAATTGAATCTTTTTAGCTAAAATGTATATAATAGTCTTTAACTTGTAAAGTTTAGAAAAAGTTGAAGGAAGGGAGGTCCTTGCTAATATATCAAACGTGAGGGGGTGTGGATGCCAAATATCTATAGTTCAGAGGAGGTCAATGCAATTTTCCCTAAACTAATTAGTTACATGACAAATTTTTACATTTCGTGATTGATCACGCTGTTGTAAGAGTTTACATTAATTATATGGCAACTACAATTAGGGACGGAGCCAGGGTGTTGGTTCCCCTCCCCCTCTAACTTTTAAAAAATTAATTTTTTGTCCTATAAACTTTTGAAATTTGAGATTTTGCCCCCAAAGTGTAAAAATTCAAGTCTTACCTTCTTCTTCTTTTTTTTTTTTTTTGTATTTGTCCCTCGAACCCCAAATCCTGGCTAAGCCACTGACTGTAATTCGCTCATATCGCAAGTGACTCAGATTCAGCCTAACCAATTCGGATCTAATATCCATGAGTTTATTGTTCTAACAAAGTTTGTGATTCTTGATGCAGGAGGTGGATCAAGAAATGTGCCATCGACTGGAGATGGTTCCTCGGATGCAACTTCAACCAAGTTTACTCTTTCTATGTCATGGTGCCTTCTTTTAGTAGCATCCTATGTTTCGATTTTCAACATCTAGATACTATATGTTAAGGATTTTTCATCTCTTGGTATGTTTTATGAGGAAGTAAATTTTTATAATTATTATTTCTATTCAATTTATGACCTACTATTGTGGTCTATTAGATTTTTTATTTTATCTTACTTTTGTACCATGATTGAAGATACTGTTTTCAGTCCTCTCTTTATAATAAAGATTATTCCTTTTCTGAATTAATATATTGTTTCAATCTACGGCGAGAACATTAGTCAAAGTCGTATCCATTAAATTTTTTAGGGAAATTTATATACATGTTACTCACTTATTGGAAATTATCAACATCTCTTTTAAGGTGTCTATTAATAAGATTTATATAAAACTATAAGAATTGTTCAACATTTAGGGGTTTAATTGTAAGAAATTCTTAACATGAGGGGAAGTTGGTAATTTTCAATAAGTGGGGGGAGTTTTTGTAATTACACAATTAATAAGGGGGTCCGTGTGCAATTTTTTCTTTTTATATAAAATGATTTATTAGATTTTTTTGAAAGATAAGCGATAATTTTATTCATTGAGTAAAAGGTTTACAACATCAAGAAAATACAACTTAAATTGTCTCTAACAATGTACTTAAAAACAATTGAAAATTTTCAAGATAACAAATCTTAAAGAATAACAAACGAGTACAAGAAAAATCTTGTAACATCCCCCTCGGGTGACTAAACTACCAGAATTCCCTCCTTGTTTACTGGACCTAGGCTTAAATCCCTTTTCCGATTTTTGAATGATAGAGAGCATGGACTAGATTCTCAGAAATTCTCATTCGAGAGAGAGAACAAATTCTTATAGTGAAAATAAAATACTTATTAAAAAACTATAAAAGGAATATAATGTATTGCACGTCTTCATCTCGTCAGATCTATCGTTGTCTCGTTAGATTCATCTCCAACTCGTTAGATTTGAAGCTGTGATACACAAACAATAGTGGTGGCAACAGTGGTGACACTGATGGAGGCGACTGTTACATTTCACTAAACCATCATTGGCGGAGAAGAAGAGTAGAAAAAGACGGTTAGAGTTTCTGAAAGAGATACTAAATGCAATATAAATTAAACCATTATTGTAATGACCTTATATACAATAAAGTTACGTTGTATCCATTTTACTTATCAAAATTTGACATTCCACATCAAGGAAAAAACGAAGAAATTATTTATAAGTTTAATAACAGTACTTTTTTTATTTTTTTTGTTTTGGATAATCATTTTTGCCCTATTCGAGATTGCACTTTTTGTCGTCATTAAATTTGTGAAAGATCTACAACGAAAAATAAGGATCATAGTAACTATTTATCTATGAATAAAGAAAATTGTGATATAGTTACTTATTTATTTACCCGTTTCCTTTTTTATATAAATGATTGCATCCAAACCAGTGATGGTATTATCTAGTTCTAAAATTTTGATTTTTCGATAAACAGAGGGGAATATGAACATTGATCCTTCTAATTTTAAAACAATTACACATTTTAAATATTAGGTTATATGTATGGGTTGGATCCAAAGGTGTTGGGCTGGATCAAGTACCAAAGAACATTTAATTGATTGGAAACCCAATACATATTTGTTGGAACTTTATTTTTCCACGAGATGTTACTATCCTCCAAAAAATTCATACTTCAAATAAAATTCGAAATTTTCATTAGTAACTGGGATTCCGTATGTCTTTCATAGATAGTCATGTGATAAAATTCCTTCAAAATTTTCATATCCATAAAGTAATATATATACGTAGATAACACATCACACTGATCATTTTTCTACTTCTCCCCATAGTATATATCGTTTAACATTTTAACAACACAATAAAGTAATATATATACGTAGATAACACATCACACTGATCATTTTTCTACTTCTCCCCATAGTATATATCGTTTAACATTTTAACAAGACAATATGATTGTTTCTTGCGACACATATATAGCGCGATGATCGATTTGAACGCTTCACATGTCATTGAACGAATTGATGTTGATGTGTGTTCAATTCACAACAATAACTTGATATAATATAATTGATAATTATAATGTGTAAACGATAAATAAAATAAGAAAGTAGCTTCGAGAAAATAAAGTGATTTTATTCACCCTTCAATGCAAGTATTTATACAAGTATGATAAATGAAACTAGTCTCCTGCCAATTTTCACATGGTGACTGTAGCTAATGAGGAGAATAGGAGCCCCTGGATTGAGCTGATCTTGAGAGGATCAGGCCCAGATCAGCTTGGTATCCTCGCTATGGTAAGTCTCTCAATGATAGGACCGTGTCTTCAATCTTGCCTCTTAAAGTCTTGCTTCTTCTTTGCATATCCGGCCTGGCAGCACTTATGTAGGCCTTGGTCCAGCACTTCCTAGGGCTTTAGCCCATTGAGTCTTAAGCTTGTCAGCTTGATCCAATAGCCAATTTTCACGCGCATCAGACATGAATCAAAGGATGGTGTCCATACATCCAATGTTTGTGATTGCACGCACGCTACAAATATTGCTCAATGAAAGTGTTCTCGATTGACAAACACGTATTCTTACAAGATGCGTCCTTACAGTCACAACCTTTTCGAATATTGTAAATTCCCCAACATAATCTAAAATCATCTGTTCAGAATTCTGCATGTTTTCTCTTCTGTAGTTAAGTATTTGATTTGATTCTCTTCTACACTTAAGTATTTGATTTGATTCTCTTCCGCAACTAAAATTGTTGCCCTTAGATTTTCTCATTTTCAAAAATGTGCCTACAAAATATAAAATTACCCAATATTTTATGTACTCACCACCTCCTAAGCCAAAATTCCTGACTACAATCTATGTCAAAATTGACCAAGCACTTCTTAAAGCAATCTTAAATTTTTTAACATGGTCGACAAATCTTTCTTAAAGCAATCTTAAATTTTTCAACATGGTCGACAAATCTCTATCTGGTTGAAAAGATAAAACTTATGCTAGCATTAAAGTGAAGTGGCCCCAAATTTGTTGTTATATGAGTGTGAGTTTGACTGTGTTTATAGTGGCTTTTTATGTGAAAAAGCCATCCAAAAAACGTACTCTATTTTTCAAAGTGCTCTTTGACTTGTAAATAAATAAAAATTGTCTAACGTAAGTTTCACTCATCTTAAAGTGTTTTTAAATATTGTAAATTTGTTTTCAATATATGAAAAAAAGATTACTTGTATATTTTAATCAATCTATTGAATAGCTTTGTAAAAGAGATGAAATAAAGCTTTAATTAGTTATGAGCAAAAACTTAGTTAGTGAATAATTTCATTATGAAAAATATGAAATGGGTATGATTTTGAATTGAATATGCCATTTTAGTATTTGTAAAGTTTAGATATTCTTTCTCCCTAATTAATTAAAAGTTATTGTGTTTTTTGATTTTAAAACGTCTTATTCCCTTAACAATATTTTTTCCTAAAAGATATATATTAAATTATTTATGTGGCGCAATTGAGTTCAATTAGGTCATCCACATGTATACTTATTTTAATGGCCTCAAGGTTGTATTTTATTATACATATATAAATCTCTTTTTCTTTCTTTTCTTATTAAAAATTTAAAAGGCACATAATTTTGGAAAAAATCGTCAATATGCCTCATCAAACTTTCTCTTAATGAACATTTTTCAAGAATAAATTTGCATAAACTTAATCTCAAATTAAGTTCGCTGTTCAGCAGCTTACATATAAGATGGTACCAAAATAGAATCATAACACTCGCGACTAAAGTGCAAATGTTTCACTTTAATGTGCTTACATTATGAGACTAGTACTATATGTCAACTTTATTTAATTAAAGGTCAAATTTGAGAGATAAACACATTTAATACTTAAAAAGTTCTATAACTTGGAGAAAAGATAGAGAAATATGAATTGGAAAATTAGATAATGTCCTTCCACAAAGAGATATATTACTATATTCATTGGAATAGTGGTTTGAAAGGGAGATATCACATATATATAATGAGTGATTTGAAAAAAGATTAGATGTTTTTAAGGTATGCGGAAGTATGTTATAAGAATATTCTAGAAGTAAAACGTGTATTAGAGAAGTGAAAGTACTCATATATTTACATCTAGAGATGGAAATAAAAAAAAAATGATATACTATGTTTACGGCTTTATGTTGAATCAAAAGGGAAAAATAAGAAGAAATTATATAAATGAAAAGAAGAACAAAACTGAAGGAAAAGGTTGTATTTGCATCTTGCTCTATTTACTTCTCATAATCAACCATAAATCAAACTTCGACTGCTCAAAGATTTAAAATTTCAATTTCAATTTTTGCATATATATGAATGTATAAATTGACAATGGCCACATCTTGTACCTTATTTTATAACATAGATGGGAATGCATAAAAAAAAATTAAAAAAATTTGGGGTGTTTCATTTTTTATACCAAGTGACTTAAACCTATAGCTGAAAAATAAACAAAATAATTGATACTTAATTCGAGATTGATTGTTAAAAACTCGTTTGAGCTCACTTCATTATTTTTCTCGTTCGATAAGAATATCTTTTGCATCACAAGAGCTCGATCGAGCTCAACTCCATTAATTAATAATGACAATATATATATATATATATATATATATATATATACACACACGACTCCATTAAAGTTCGTCCAGACTTTTGATAACAAACTCGATTCAAGTTCATAAAAATTAAACAAGGGCTTGAATATAATATGTTCCGACTCAACTTTGATTCGTCAAGCACCCATATATAACACTCCACGTCTCTAATGGGTTCAAATTATTTTATCAAAAAAAATGTTAATGATGATGACACAAAATAAATCATTAGTTAAAGGGCCCTTGATTGGACCCGTTTATAATGACTACATTACATAAGTCTTTGTGGGACGACACCTTACCCTTATCAAGAAAATTATGCAACTCTGATTTAGAAATGTGATAAGATATTTAACTATTAGATTAGATACATTTACTAAAACATATTAGTTTTTAGCTACATATTTTATGGCAATTAAGTGGTAAATTTGTTGTTCACAGTTGTAATTAGCAAAACGATCATGCCTAGGACTGTTAATAAATTTCTTGATAGTTTTGAAGTGTTTGCAAATTGTTAGTCATTTTTATTTAGTGGCTTTGCCTTACTAATAATACTGAAAAGATAAACGTTTAAATTGAAAACACAAGTTTAAGAAGACATGGTTCAGCTTAATGCTCGTGTTTATTTTCATCTTGAGCCCAAACCATAACTACAAAAATTTCATTTCGTATCAAGTCGAGTGTGAGCATAAATAGGCTTGGTTTGATTAAACCCTAATTATGTCCTGATTAGAAAACAATGTAATCTTTAAGCCCATTAATACTGAAGGAGATTTTTATTTTTTTACATAAAATAAAATAAATGCTGAAGGAGATTGAAGGATAGTACGTGTTTTTTTATAATAAACAATAGCAGCTGGCAGCACTATACTTAAAAGTTAAGTCATCAAACTAATACTTTCCTGTTGATAAAATAAAAAAAAAAGGTAATTTCCACTTTACCCCTAATCCGATTCAATCTCACTATAGTGACTATACCTCTTTGACTCTTAATTGCATCATTTTGTCCCATTTTATTCAGGACTTTTATTAAAATTGAATCGCTAGACTCCTTATACTTTTGAAAAGAAAAAAATTACTAATAAAAATCCTTATACTTTAGTGAATTAATTTGATTTATAGATTTTAATTAAATACTTATAAAGATGTACAAAATTTAGACATATTATGCTTTAAATGATGATAGATTTTTACATTATAAGCTATCATTTAGAAAAATAATGTGACATCTCTTAAATATATTATCTTTGTATATAATCTACTTTTCAACTTATCTTAGTTCATGTCAATTTGAAATATTTTTCTTAAGGATTTATTTAAATGTCAACATCGGATTTTTTTTTTCTTTTTTAAAAAAAATCATTCCCTCGAAAGAAAAGGGACATAAAAGAAATATCACATTTAAAATTTTAGTTTCAAATAAAAACATAAATTTCTTGAACGTTTTCATATTTGTTTGACGGAGTACTACTACTTTAAAAAACGTTGTTGAGTGTTATATACAATCTATTTTGATAAGAAAGATTGCATTAAGTATCACTACCTAATAAAGAAAAAAAATTCTTTATGAGTACTCCATGTTTTTAAATGATGTAGTACTCCATGTTCTTCAATGTAAAGTGGTAGGATTGAGGGTAGAATGGTGTAAAATGTGATTGAATACGAGTACAATGGGGTAAAGTGATACAATTGAGAGTAGAAGGGGGTAAAATGTGATTGGGTATGCGTAAAAGGGGGTGAAGTGGATTATACAAAAATATTTCACATCCTCAACTCTCAATTCGGATCAAAATAGACTCGTAAAAGTGGCGAATGGGGCGGGAGCTCAGTACTAAGGGTTAATGTTCACTCTACACGCATGATCATAGGTTTATATGCATTTAACACAAATACGTTTGCAGTAATAAACCTGATCAAGTGTAGCGATAAATGAGTTTAAACCATTGTGTATTCTTTAGAGATGAAGAGACACACTTGTCTATAAATAATAATATTAGCTCAATCCAAATTTCAATATTGGCACGAGGAATTTCTCATGATCAAACTCTAAACTCTAAAGAGTTGCTACACTAATTAATCATTAATCCTTTTTAAGTCGTAAACCTCACCCCCCCACCCCACAAAAAAGAAAAGAAAAGGATATTGATACAATTGGGATGTTGCGCATGGTGCTAATTAACAAAGGTAGAAGTAGATGCAAATCACATCATTTTATTTTAAAAACTCTAAAGTTTAAAAGGATGCTTTTTCTGCCCCTATTAAAATGTAATCACTAATCCTAATCACTAAATTATGCATAAGCATATTCGTTATTCAACTAATGGAGGATTTAAATAAACTTAACAACACGCGCAATAAGGCAAGAGTTGATCGATTACAGGTTTCAATTTTTATAATATAAAAATAAATATATATATATATATATATAGTAATAATAATTTGAAATAACAAAGATTTAAAAATGCCTGAAATGACAAAAGACAACATTATCCCTCTTTTTTTTTTATCGATAAATTTTTGTAATTACACCAAACTTCAGGTACTCTATACATAGCTATGATATACGGACATAGATATGAGGATATGAATAAAATACGACATGAATATATAATACGTCAAATTTCAAAAATTTTAGGATACGATACATTGAGGATACGTCTATATATATGCATGTATAATATTTAAAATAAATTTGGTTCAATAGATTCATTGACATAAATAAACATTTGTCAAGTTCTTTTAAAAAAAATTCATTTGTTTAACTTTCATGTTCAATATATAACAAAAACTCGAAAATTTTATCTGTTTTCCTATATTAACCCAAAAAGTATGGTATAATATATATATATTTTTTAAAAAAGAACTTCGAATTTTGTATCGGATATGGTATCCAAAATAATTTCTTTTCTTTTAATTTTCGAACACTTGAAAAATGTTACGGACATAGTATCCGACAGTGTTCATACCAAATACAAGTACGATCAGATACGATAGTGCACTTGGTCATTCTTAAGAGTACTCGGTTATCATTAGGGGTGTTCGTGGTGCGGTTTCGATTTTTTTTTACTAATTTGAAACTGAATTGCCAAGTGCGATTTTTTGGTAGAGAAATCTCAAATTGTCATTTTGAAAAATAAAACCAAGGGTGCGGTTTGGTGCGGTTCGGTGCGGTTTACACTTTTTATCTAACTAAAAAGAAATATTTCAGGATATTTGCATAAAAGTGTCATTTTTTCAACATTACCTAACTAAACCTAATAATAATATTTCACATAGATAAAATTTATGCTTAACAAAAATTATTTATCCAAAAACTACATAACATAATCAAAGCTTCGCAAAAACTTAAAATATTGGATTAATATAAAAATAAATATATATATATAAAAAGATAAAAAAATCTCGAGCTTTTGAAAGCCTTAGAAGTCACAGACTCAATCTTTTAGAATGAAACTTGTTTCCTTGTTTTAATATTAATCATTTTTAGTTTCATGATTAAGATGAATATGAATTCAGTTTTTTAATATAATTTCATTTTTACCTATAATTTTTATTTTGAATTAATATAAAATTTTAATTTTATCTACTGTCTCCGATTGAAGATGAAATTTAAATTTATATTTTCGTCTCTAAACTCAGCTCAAATTTATAAGGTTGAGACGAGATATGTGTTATACGTGTATTTTACGTTATCGAGAAATTATCTCTATCAAATTATAATTCAATTAGAACATATCATCCATAACACAAGATTCAAAAATCAATTTAATGACATTTTGAAGTATCTATTTTAATTAGTCTAAAGTTCAAAAAGATATTATATTTGTAGTATATAAATTGGTATATCTAAGATTTCATTTATTTCCCCAAGTCCATGCGTCAAGAAAATATGGACACGCATCTTGGGTGAACACTTCAATAATTGTTATATACTTTTTATTGGTCCATATTAGATAAAAACTCATTCTATTTATTTAATCTATCATGCATTTAGGGTTTAGAGCTCATGGTTTAGAGGTTAGAGCTTAGGGTTTAGGGCTTAAGGTATCAATCTATAGAGTGTTCATCAGTTCGGTTCATGTTATTTGATATATCTAATCTAGTAATTAATCCTAATTCAAAATGAATAACTAGTTATAGCAAATGAAATTTAATTCTCAATATCAATTTCAATATGATTAAATAACAAATTCATAATAAATAAATGTATAGAAAATAAAAATAAATATGTATATAAATATAAATATATATATATATATAAAATAATGGCGGTTTTGCGGTTCGGTTTGGTGCGGTTTGGTCCAAAACCATCACCAAACCAACTTTGCGGTGCGGTTTTCGTTTAAAATCAAAACCACGGTTTGCGCAACAATTTGATGAAAACGATTTGGTGCGGTTCGGTGCGGGCGGTTCGGGCGGTTTCAGAAAATTGTTGCCCAGCCCTAGTTATCATAGATACATAGTTAGTCAAAAAAACATAATAGAAAATTCAAACAAATATGTTAGCCAAAGGTAACTTCATCTTTTGTTTGTTTTGACCGAGGTGTTTTTGGTAATCACACCAAATTTCAGGTGGTCTAGTTGTAATTTGACCTAAATAAAAGAATAAAAAGAAGATCAGGTTATGAAATTGTTAGCAGGGTGCGGTGGAGAGGTGCTGGGGCTGTTAGGGGGAAAGGGTGGTGGTGGTTTTGGTGCTCAAGTTTGACAGACTGGCCTTAGAGACTTTGACAGTGGCTGGAATGAGGACAATGATATGAAAATAAACGAAAAAGTCTTTTTAAATGTTTGGCTTAAACGCGTCAAAGTGAACCCCTTGTGCTAAATTTAATACGACTAAGATATTGTTCAATACATAATATTTTTTCCCTTTAATATACATATAGTTGTATTTAGAAGAAAATATAAAATGGGTAAGAAAAACTACTTATTCAAAAAACAAAGATATAAAAATTTTAGGAAAAATATGATTAAGAGAATAGAATATTTTAAAATTGATAAAAACGTACTATTTTTAAATTAATTAGAGAGAAGGGATTGTTAAATTTTACAAATTATTCAAAGACTAATTGAAATAGAAAATTTGCTTCCATTTTTTTCTAACGAAGGAATTCTCCACTCAAGATTTCTTTTAAAATAGTGCAATGCTTGTAAAAACTTTAAAATCATTAAAAACAAAATTATATAAGCTTTTATTTATTTATAAATAACGACTATGTAGTCGTGCAACAAGCAGGAATTGTTTGTTGACAATTACATCATCGTTAGCCTGGCAATTTAATGTCTTTCATCATATCCCATAAACAATTTCAATTTAAAATTCTTAGTCTTGATTTGAATAATATTTATTATTAACAATTCTGACCACAAAAATTTTGTCATGCAAGAAAAGATATATAGTTTGTTTATTTGTTAATTTCTTATTGCTTGACTGCAACTCGATTTGAAGTCGTTAGTTGTAGTAAAAGGAACAAGAGAAAACAAAAAAGTTATTTAATGTATTTCTTAATTAGATATTTAAAGTGTTTATAAGGGTTCGATATTTGTCCCAACATATAAAATAAAATATTGGTTACATTTTTTTTATCAATCTAACAAGTAGCCTTGTAAAAAAAAATTCAATTGGCGAAGAATGAAAGATTGGTGAGTGGAGAATAAGTAATTTTCTTAGGAAAAATGTGAAATGGGTAACACAAATATGATTTTGCATTAAATATATCATTTAGTAATTTGTAAAGTTTAGCAATCCTTCTTCCTAATTAATTAAAAGTTATTGTGTCTTTATAAATTTTAAAACTTCCTACTTCCTTAACTCTTATTTTCCCAAAGTTTTATTCCAAATTGGGTTTGATTAGACTCAAGTGAATAATTGCACGATTAGTTGGATTCTGTAATATCCCTAATTTTTGTTTTGTCCATATCTTTTTTTTTACAGAAATTATTATTATAATTATTTTATTTTTTTTGTTATAAGCCATTATTTAAGTTATATTATTTAGGAGCCTTTAAGTTTTAGAACTCTTTAATGAAAGGTCATAAATGGTATTTTTGATTTGGCTAAGTAACCCTAACTATCTGATGTGCGCATATATATCATAGTTAAGATTAAGTTTTGAGGTTATAATTGGGATTCTTTTTCTCGGCGCCGTGTGCAACTTCTTTTCCATAGTCAAATTCGATTAAGCGTGATTAGAATTTGGAAATCGAGACATTCGTGGGAATTGTTAATCTTGGAGTTTAAGGAAAGTGATTCTTGACACTTTTCTATTGTTCTTTTTATATAAAAATGTATATGTATATCACGGATTCTTAACATGTTTCTATATGATAATAATGAGAAATGGTTTTCGATTAATATAAATTTTTTGGAAAATAGGATCAAGCATGATATAAAATAAAGGAAAATGAAGTTTTTGATTATATGTATATGATATGAACTTTTGAGAAATTTGATTATGATATATGGAGGAACTTTGTGATTTTGTTAGCTCTCAGATGCATGTGTATGGTTCTTTTTCCTTTGAGTTCATTTGTCTGTCCCCGGGGTCATCTGCGTGCTCTTCGATCAAGAGCTCATCTGTTCGTCCCGTTAGCCAGGGGTCATCTGTTCGTACCCTCCGACCAAGGGTTCATCTGTTTTGTCCGCATTGGTATTTGTGTGTCATGCATAATGTGGTCTGTGAGCTAAACTATTTGACTTTTGATTTATTGTTTGTAAATCTTCCGCATCTTCACAAAAGTATTTTTGATATTATTAGATCTTTTCGTTTATGCTTGATTCGATAGGAGAGTGTTGAGAATTACTTGTTGAGTATGTGGCTCACCCCTCGCAATATTTTACATTTTTCAGATAGTTTTCGTGGACTCAAGGAGCTGGATAAGAGAATTAAGTCGAGGGTAGAGATGGATAGAATTAAACTAGAATATAGGATTTTTTCATGCCTAGCTTTTGTAAACTCATTAAATTAATGTTTTGTGGAATATATTCCTAGGAATTTTTAGATGCTCTGTACCTGTATTGGATATTGCACGCTTCCGCTAAGATTTGAAAAGATAGACATGGATTGAGTTCTCTTGTAAACGCTCGAAGGTGAGTTTTCTAGTCATTTTGTTGGCTTTTGACGAGATTGGTTAGCACTAGTTTATCAAACTTATTTCTAGTATAGGTGCTTGGTTGTGGCAAGATAATTCCTTGTGCACTACTTATGGTATTACACCCCTTTTTATTTTAATGCAATTGACTTTAAAAAAAAAAAAGACATGGATTGAGTTAATTAGATGGTGGCTTCATGTCATTGTGGTATAGGACCGTGGTGGCATGGCCGGTCACGTCGGATTTCGGGGCGTGACAAAGTGGTATCAGAGCAAAGTAATGCCCTAATTTTTGTTTTGTCCATATCTTTTTTTTTTTACAGAAATTATTATTATTATTATTATTATTATTATTTTAATTTTATTTTTTTTCGTTATAAGCCGTTATTTAAGTTATATTATTTAGGAGCCTTTAAGTTTTAGAACTCTTTAATGAAAGGTCATAAATGGTATTTTTGATTTGGCTAAGTAACCCTAACTATCTGATGTGCGCATATATATCATAGTTAAGATTAAGTTTTGAGGTTATAATTAGGACTCTTTTTCTCGGCGCCGTGTGCAACTTCTTTTCCATAGTCAAATTCGATTAAGCGTGATTAGAGTTTGGAAATCGAGACATTCGTGAGAATTGTAAATCTTGGAGTTTAAGGTAAGTGATTCTTGACATTTTTCTATTATTCTTTTTATATAAAAATGTACATGTATATCACGGATTCTTGACATGTTTCTATATGATAATAATGAGAAATGGTTTTCGATTAATATAAATTTTCTGGAAAATAGGATCAAGCATGATATAAAATAAAGGAAAATGAATTTTTTGATTATATGTATATGATATGAACTTTTGAGAAATTTGATTATGATATATGGAGGAACTTTGTGATTTTGTTAGCTATCAGATGCATGTGTATGGTCCTTTTTCGTTTGAGTTCATTTGTCTGTCCCCGGGGTCATCTGCATGCTCTTCGGTCAAGAGCTCATTTGTTCATCCCCTTGGCCAGGGGTCATCTGTTCGTACCCTCCGACCAAGGGTTCATCTGTTTTGTCCGCATTAGTATTTGTGTGTCATGCATAATGTGGTCTGTGAGCTAAACTATTTGACTTTTGATTTATTGTTTGTAAATCCTCTGCGTCTTCACAAAAGTATTTTTTGATATTATTAGATCTTTTCGTTTATGCTTGATTCGATAGGAGAGTGTTGAGAATTACTTGTTGAGTATGCGGCTCACCCCTCGCAATATTTTACCTTTTTTAGATAGTTTTCGTGGACTCAAGGAGCTGGATAAGAGAATTAAGTCGAGGGTAGAGATGGATTGAATTAAACTAGAATATAGGATTTTTCATTCCTAGCTTTTGTAAACTCATTAAATTAATGTTTTGTGGAATATATTCCTAGGAATTCTTAGATGCTCTGTACCTGTATTGGATATTGCACGCTTCCGCTAAGATTTGAAAAGATAGATCATGGATTGAGTTAAGATGGTGGCTTCATGTCATTGTGGTTTAGGACCG
Source organism: Buddleja alternifolia (assembly GCA_019426215.1). NCBI lineage: Eukaryota > Viridiplantae > Streptophyta > Magnoliopsida > Lamiales > Scrophulariaceae > Buddleja > Buddleja alternifolia. Next base: position 36,920,509 of record CM033401.1, on the reverse strand, counting down.
TGGTGGCATGGCTGGTCACGTCGGATTTCGGGGCGTGACAGATTCATTAAAATTGAGCCTGAACAAGTTTTTGTTTTTCAAAAATATTACATTTACACCCTTATAGTTTCATAAATTACAAATACCCCATTAGGCTTTGAAAGAGACTTGCACTTAAGCCCAAACGATATTATAGTGGTTAAAGTTGGTCAATTGTTCAAAACGTTTCTTATCTGCAGACAAGATTTTAAATATTGGTATCGTTGAAATTTTCGAATTAGGTAATTTACGAAAATTTAGATGGTAATTTCGGAAATATTCATAATTTAGATTTTGGTTTTAGAGAAATAATGGAAATTTGTAAAAATAGTTGAAAATTTTAAATGAAACTTTGAATATCTTTAATTTACATAGTTATGCATTTTTTACACTAATAATATTGTGTATATAATGTATATATAGTAAGCTTTGTTGATTAGTATGAGTGAAACTTAAAACAAATAGGATTCAGTAATAAAATAATGACTAAATACTTTAATTCCTCCACTAAAGCAAGATACATGCAATTTTGATAAAACAAATCTTTCAAAATCATATGAAGTTTTAAGGAGAATTTTTTTTTCTAAAGTTAATAGTTGTATAGTCCCGAAGCAAGAAAACGAATATTTAAAATTAATTTTTATATATAATAATTAAACATAAAATATTTAAATCAAATATAATAATTTAATATTATTTTTAAATTTCAAAAAATTTCAGGTTTCGAGAAAATTTCGGTAGATATTCTGCGAAAATAATTTGATATTTTCTTTAAATTCGGGAAGTATGGGTTGTATTTTGATGGATATTCTGCAAAATTGAGTCGAAAGTGAGATTTCGCTTCGAGACCCCAATAAAGTAGAAAGTTTGGTATTTCAACCGAAATTTAAGACCATATCTGCAGAAGGGTCTTTTTGAGAATTTTCACTTAATTTTTTTTTGATATCCATCGAAATTGTTTGAAATAACATATCTCAAGTAACTTGTGCGTAACTATGTAAACAAAAGTTTTTTCTTTTTTTGCTTAAATAGACCACTTTAAGAGGTGCATATGTAATTTTTTTTTTTTGGATAATATAGTGCAGATGTAATTCAACGCTTTGTTTGGTTTAAGAAAAATTGTTAGAGAAAAGAAAAGAAAATACAAGAAAAATCATCTTTCATTATTTGTTACTAGAGAAAATGAAAATAGTTTCTTTATATTTTTCTTTCCTTTCCCTAACACTTTCCTTGAGCCAAATAAATTGTTAAACTATTAAGATACAGATTCAAAAAAATTTCTCCTATACTTGGGAGTACCAATTTTTTTTAATAAAAATCCTTATTCTTTAATTGGTCCTTATTAAGAAAGGACCACAGAGCTAATGTTATTTCAGCTTTTCAAGATTTCTTCGGGCCTAATTCGAACACTTATGCTGTGGTCTATGGAGTCAAAAGAGGTATTGAATTAGCTTAGATTGAGACGTATGAAATTGACACCACTTCTGCCCTTAAACTCATTCAACCCGAAAATAATGATCATTGGAAAATTTATCCTTCCCTTGTTCTAATTAAACAATATATGAAAAGTATGGAATAATGCATTTTCACCCACATCTTTCGAGAGATTTTTTCTCTGCCGCGGCGTGCCTCTCTTTTCATTTTAGGCTTTTTTGATTGCTTTAGTACCCTCATTTCATGTAGTTTGTTATCTTTTGAAATGGGTTGGTACTTTGGTTTGTACGGGAGTAAACGCTCCTCATTTTCTTTACTTGTCGATAGCCTTGTACATTCTTTTGATATATCTACATATATGGGTGGAAATCCCAAAAAAATCCGGATTGGTGGTTTTCGTTAATAAAAAATCATGTAATAATAATAATAATAAAAGACAGGCATCATTGAAATTAACACTTTCTTATAGTTATACATGTTCCATTGCATTTTGGTGTAACACATTGGTGCTTAACCATTACAACGTAGAAATTTGTGGTTTTTATAGAAAATTTGGATCGCTTTTTTATGACATTCTAGAAAAAGGAAATGGCCATGCGGTATCTGGGCGCCACTCATTTCAGCTCGACTTACTGTTAAGAACTGTCAAACTTTAATCGACAAAATTCTCCACAGAATCAGTTCTTGGACTACCAGGTTTCTTTCTTTTACTTGCAGATTATTATTGATCAAGGCTGTTATTTTTGGCATACAAATGTATTGGAGCCAGATCTTTCCTATACCTATTATTGTAATTAATGAGATTGACATAATGTGTAGATTATTCCTTTGGCAAGGGAAAACGACAGGAAAATGTAATGCTTCAGTAAGGTGGAAGGATGTTTGTTTGCCAAAGAACGAAGGTGGACTTGGTATCATATCCTTAGGGGTGTGGAATATTGCAGCTTTGTTCGAGCAAATATGGAACATTGCTACAAAATCAGACACCCTTTGGATCAAGTGGATTGATGCTTATTATTTGAAAAATGCAACCATTTGGGAAGTGCAGGTTAAACAAAAGTATTCATGGCTGTGGAAGAGATTGCTTGGTGTTAGAGATAAGCTTACAGAGGCGGTGGATGTGGTTCAGAATCAAGGAAAGGGGGGAAATTCTCAATCCATCATGCTTATGCTCACGAGATGGAACATTTTGATGAAGATTGGTGGAAGAAAATGGTGTGGGGTGAAGGACCTATAGCAAAACATAGGTTTATTGATTGGTTAGCCATGCACAACAAGTTAAAAACAAGGGATAGATTGGGAGAATGGATGGAGTTGGAGGATGATAGATGTTTGCTGTGTACACAAGGGGCAGAAAGCAGGGATCATCTCTTCTATGCTTGTGACTATACACAAGAGAGGTCATGGACAAGTGTTGGCAAAGATGAGGATTAAAGTTACCAAAACAAAGTGGCAAGAAAATGTGAAGTGGGGGATTAGGATCAGTAAGGGGAAGACCTCTCTAAGTTTCAAAAAACCCATTTATCTAGCTATTATTTACTTTATTTGGATAGAGAGAAATAAAAGACTATTTCTGAAAGAAACACAGTGAATATTTTGGTAGAGAAAATATGGAGTAGTGTAGTTTGTAAATGTGGTTTGTATATGATTCCAAGTATGCCTGGAGTAGTTGTGTTTGATGAGTTGATATTAATATAATACAAACTTACCGTTCCAAAAAAAAAATAAAAAAAAATCACATTTTATAGGAAGAAAAATAGTAACACTGCAAAAGCTAACTCTAGTTAAGTTAAACACTAGATCACATAATCTTCCATACAGGGTTGACGCTCTAGTGTTTCGAGCTCACTCTCGCAATTTAAAAGCGCTCTGTCATGCCCTTCAAATTCTTAATTATCGTACTAAAATTTATAGCTGGACCACAACACTTTTTTTATTTCAACGAGGAGAAGAAATAACAATAATATTTCACTAATAACTTATATTTCATAGACATTTAATGAAAATTTGAGCATTTGTCAAATAAATAAAAAGAGTTGTACTTAAAACTAGAAAGGGTGAAACTACACCTACAAATATAGATTTTATAGAAATGCAAAAACAGTAACTTGTAACGTTTTTATATTTTTAATTCTAGACAAAGCGGAATAACCTCACACAACAAACTCGGGACGATAGTTTTAAATCATGGTCGAACAATTTATTATAATTATTAAAAATATTTGTTTTATTAACAGATGCTCGAATTCTAAGACGCTCTCACTATTAAATAATTTCACATTTTGAAGTTCTCACGCTCTCGCTCTAACTTTATGCAGACTTAGGAATTAACACCTTTGCTGTGGGATAAATTTAAAATACTCGGCATTAATTATCACAATTTCAATTTTGGTGAGCGATTTTCATCACCCACTATATAAAAACCACCGACCTCAAGTTAAACCTATAGTATTTAATGCATAAGAGCATTGCATAGTTCCATAAAATTATTCCATTGTGGGTGGGGGGACTATATACTAGATCAAATCCAATAGTCCTAATATTTATCTCTCTCATAGGTGTATTGTGTGCGGTCGCTTTTTTTTTTTTTTTTTGGTGAATAAAAAGTTTAAGTAGGATCAACTCTCGTCATCTATTAGGGTCAGAGCATGCCTCCAGTACCATGGATCATTTACAGAGCTACTTGCAGATTGCTCACTAATACAATTTTCACGAATAGAACACACAACCTTCTGGGTTGGGGGGTGTGAGCCGTTCTTACCAACTGAGCAACTTGTGTTGAAATTGTGTGCGTTCCTCACACACACTTATATAAAAGAGATCAATACATATTACACACTTAAACTTTTGGACTCGATTGAACATTAGTTTAGCAGGGGTGGGGGTTGGTTCTGTTGGGTCCCACCCATGTGGGTGGCCATATAAAGGTGGCTGGTTTTGTTGAAAAACTTGCAACCACTTTCTTTGAAAATAAAAATGGGCAAATGACATATGACATGACATAATAAGTGTTGAAAATTGCCATGCATTTTCCCTATAAATAGAGGCTCTCTTTGCCATTCTCTACACACCATCAACGAAAGCTAGAGAGAGAAATAGAGAGAAAGAGAGAAAAAAAAATAAGAGGGAAAAATTGGGAGAAGAAAAATGAGATTGAGAGAGTGTTCTATTTTTCTTCTACAATTCCAAGTTTCTAAACTTGATATATTTGTAATCCAAGAGATATTCTCTTGAAGATTTTGTGTATCCCCTAATTAGTTTAGGGAGAAATTGTGTAAGCCCATTATTGATATAGTGGAGGTTTTCGACTTCGGTCCCGTGGTTTTTTCCCGATTTGGGTTTCCACGTAAAAACTCTTGTCTCGTTTATTCTATTTCTTTCTATCGTACTAGCATTGGTGTGGTCCCATTTTTATCCAGTTAGTGGGGAAATGAATTATATCGCTTCCGCGTTGCGTCGGTGTCATTTATTTTGGCACTCTTTCCTAACAAGTGGTATCAGAGCTCGGGTATTCTGAGTATGCTCTGTGGTCGCAGTTTAATCTGATCTTCCACATCAGGAAAGTTTTCCCGGGCTATTTGGTTTTCGCATTTAGAGAGCCACGTTCATATTTGAGGTAACGGATTAAAAATGGAGGAGCCATCATCTATTGGTGATGAAGTAATTGCTTTATTATTACTCAGCTCATTATCGGATAGTTGGGATACCCTCGTGGTGTCAGTCAGCAACTCAGCTCCCAATGGAGATTTGACCTTGCAAGTGGTCAAAGATTGCCTTCTAAACGAAGAGTCCAGAAGAAAGGAGCAGGCGTTCAGTACCGAGCAAAATGCCTTGGTGACTGAAGATTCTGACAGACGAGGAAGAAACAAAAATAGAGGTCCTCAGCACCAGAGAGACAAATCCAGGGGAAAGTCCAAGTTCAAAGGAGATTTCAAATGCCATTACTGTGGTGGTCCAAACCACTACGAAAGAGACTGCAGAAAGAAGAAAAGAGATCAAAATGATGGAAATAATGAAAACAAGATAGATGACAAAGACACCACAGCTGTGGCAACTGATGGTGATGTTGTCATTATCTGTGATGATGCATGTGTCAGTTCATCATGCCAAGAAACAGATTGGATCATTGATTCAGGAGCCTGGTATCATATCACCCCACATAGGGATATGTTCACATCATACACGAGTGGTAACTTTGGCAGAGTCACAATGGCCAATCATGGTGTGACAGAGGTTATCAGCATGGGGAACATTAACTTGGAAACTGACACAGGGTGCCGACTCATTCTGAGAGACGTCAGACATATTCCTGACATTCGACTCAACATTATTTCCATTGGCAAGCTAGATGATGACGGCTATGTCAGTAACTTTGGTGAAGGAAAATGGAAGCTCACCAAAGGTTCTCTGATTACTGCAAAGGGTAAGAAAAAGAACTCACTCTACCTGATGCAAGCAAAATTATCCAATGGAGAGGTGAATGCAGCAGTCAATAATTCCTCCATTGAGCTATGGCATAAGAGGCTTGGACACTTGAGCCAAAAAGGCATGCAACTTTTGGTTAAAAAGAAACTCCTACCTGACGTCAGTGGGATAGAGCTACAAACTTGTGTTGATTGTTTAGCAGGAAAACAACACAGAGTTGCGTTCAAGAGCTTTTATCCGTCCAGAAAATCACATCCTCTGGACTTGGTGCATACTGATGTACGCTATATGAAAGACAAAACACTTGGTGGTGCAGTGTATTTTGTCACATTCATTGATGATTTCTCAAGAAAGGTCTGGTGTTTTGCTTTGAAATCTAAAGACCAGGTTATAACAGTCTTTAGGCATTTTCAAACAAAAGTTGAAAGAGAAACCGGAAGGAAGCTGAAGTGTATTCGTTCAGACAACGGTGGCGAATACCAGGGTCCATTTGAACAGCATTGTCGTGACCATGGTATCAGGCTTGAGAAGAGCGTTCCAAAAACTCCACAACACAATGGTGTAGCGGAGAGGATGAACACGACAATTTGTGAGCGGATCAAATGTATGTTATCACACTCAAAATTGCCCAAATCCTTTTGGGGTGAAGCAATGAGGACTGCAGTTGACTTGATCAACCTTTCTCCATCAACTCCTTTGGATGGTGACATTCCAAACAGAGTTTGGTCAGGGAAAGATGTTTCCTACAAACACTTGAGAGTGTTTAGCTGCAGGGCGTTTGTTCATATTCCAAGAGATGAGAGATCCAAGCTTGATGATAAAACCAAACCATGTACCTTCTTGGGCTATGGCCATGAAGAGTTTGGTTACAGACTTTGGGACCCGGTGAACAGGAAAGTTATCAGAAGCATAGATGTTGTGTTTCTTGAGGAACAAACATCTGATGATACAAAACAGAGCGAGAGGAGAAAATCTTCTCAGGAAGTTCCTGATGACTTAGATCCAGTTCCTTCACGTACAACTCGGGATCACGGGGGAGATGTACAGGACGAGCAGAATGATACAACTGATGATGAGCCAGTTGATGATCAGGTGCCACGTATACAGACTGATAATCCAGTTCCGCCACCAGAGGCGACGGTTAGAAGGTCAACCAGACAGACACGTCCTTCGACTAGATATAATCCAGATGAGTATGTGATGCTCACTGATGGGGGAGAACCAGAGAGCTACCCAGAGGTCATATCACATGATCAGAGAGATATGTGGATGGAGGCCATGAAAGAGGAGATGAAATCCTTACAAGAAAATCACACCTATGACTTGGTGAAGCTGCCTAAAGGCAAGAGAACACTAAAAAATAAGTGGGTGTACAAGTTGAAGAATGTGGAACATAGCTCACAACCCAGCTATAAAGCAAGGCTGGTTGTGAAGGGTTTCAATCAGAAAAAGGGTGTTGATTTTGAAGAAATTTTCTCACCAGTGGAGAAGATGTCTTCGATCAAAGTTGTTCTTGGGATCGCTGCCAGTCTCAGTTTGGAGATTGAACAACTTGATGTAAAGACCGCATTTCTTCATGGAGATCTAGATGAAGAAATCTACATGGAGCAGCCGGAAGGGTTCAGAGTCAAAGGAAAAGAAAACCTAGTGTACAGGTTGAAGAAAAGCTTGTACGGTCTGAAGCAAGCTCCCAGACAGTGGTACAAGAAATTTAACTCATTCATGACAGACCATGACTACACGAGGACCAGCTCAGATCACTGGGTATTCTTTAAGAAATTCTCAAATGGAGATTTTATCATTCTATTGTTATACGTTGATACATGCTGATCGTAGGTCATGATGCCAGCAAGATTGAGAAGCTGAAGAAAGAACTTGGAAAGTCTTTTGCGATGAAAGACTTGGGCCCGGCTAAGCAGATCCTTGGAATGAAAATCTCTAGGGATAGAGCTGACAAGAAGCTCTGGTTATCTCAAGAACAATACATTGAGAAAGTTCTTGAAAGATTCAACATGAGTAAATCGAAAGCGGTTAGTACTCCACTTGCGGGACATTTCAAACTCAGCTCCGCGCAATGCCCCACAAGTGAGGAAGATAAACAAGAGATGAAGAAGATACCATATGCTTCTGCAGTTGGCAGTTTGATGTATGCTATGGTATGTACTAGACCCGATATTGCTCATGCAGTTGGCGTAGTTAGTCGCTATTTGTCTAACCCTGGCAAGGATCACTGGGAAGCAGTGAAATGGATAATGCGGTATCTAAGAGGCACTTCGAGACTATGTCTAAGGTTTGGTGATGGCCAAACTATTTTAGAGGGGTACACAGATGCAGACATGGCTGGAGATATTGATTCCAGGAAGTCCACGTCCGGATACTTGATTATCTTTGCAGGGGGAGCTATTTCTTGGCAGTCGAAACTTCAAAAATGTGTGGCATTATCCACAATAGAAGCCGAGTACATTGCTGTGACTGAAGCATGTAAAGAGGTGTTGTGGTTGAAGAAGTTTCTAGAGGAGTTGGACTTGAAGCAGGAAAAGTATAGGTTCTACTATGACAGTCAGAGCGCGATCCACTTGAGTAAAAATTCGACTTTCCACTCAAGGTCCAAACACATAGATGTGAGATACCATTGGATCCGGGATGTTCTTGACAAAAAGTTGATACAGCTAAATAAAGTGCATACGGATGATAATGGCGCAGATATGCTCACAAAGTCTTTGTCAAGAGAAAAACTTGAAGTCTGCAAAAGCGAAGCGGACTTGGTTGTGCCCCCCACATGAGTTGGAGGGGGAGAATTGTTGGGTCCCATCCATGTGGGTGGCCATATAAAGGTGGCTGGTTTTGTTGAAAAATTTGCAGCCACTTTCTTTGAAAATAAAAATGGGCAAATGACATATGACATGACATAATAAGTATTGAAAATTGTCATGCATTTTTCCTATAAATAGAGGCTCTCTTTGCCATTCTCTACACACCATCAACGAAAGCTAGAGAGAGAAATAGAGAGAAAAAGAGAAAAAAATATGAGGGAAAAATTGGGAGAAGAAAAATAAGATTGAGAGAGTGTTCTATTTTTCTTCTACAATTCCAAGTTTCTAAACTTGATGTATTTGTAATCCAAGAGATATTCTGTTGAAGATTTTGTGTATCCCCTAATTAGTTTAGGGAGAAATTGTGTAAGCCCATTATTGATATAGTGGAGGTTTTCGACTTCGGTCCCGTGGTTTTTTCCCGATTTGGGTTTTTCACGTAAAAACTCTTGTCTCGTTTATTCTATTTCTTTATATCGTACTAGCATTGGTGTGGTCCCATTTTTATTCAGTTAGTGGGGAAAAGAATTATATTGCTTCCGCATTGCGTCGGTGTCATTTATTTTGGCAACCTTTTCCAACAGGTTCAACATGCTGTGTCGTCAGCCTAGACTCTTCCTAGTACCCACTAGTGTGTGTGAGAGAGAGCACAGAAATTCTACACAAAATTGGTCCTCAATTACCAGTAATAATCAAGAGAGAGAGTGAGAGAATCAAGAGAGAGGGAAAGAGAGTAGTTTTGTTCTGGCAAAGAAACTGCCATTTATGGAAAAAGAGAGAGGGGGGATCAAATCCATCTAAACCACTGATTTTCATGCAAAATCCTCCTTTCCACCATCCATCACCCCTTCCGGTAAATTCTCACCTCTCATTTCTTTCTGTAAATTACTGTGGGCGTGCAATCAAATTTTCAGAGCTGAAAGTAAAAAGCAATAATAATAATAAATTTCAGTGGGAGGCAAAGAAAAAGTGTACCCACTATAAGAAGGTAGCAAAAAGTGATTTTGATAGGGGCAGCACTCAAACAGTCTTTTTTGTATTTTTCTTTCTTCACTTCATATATAATTATATATATACATATATTATTTTCTGTTCAGGTACATTTAGACCATTTTTTACTGAAATAATTAGTAATAGTGGGGTTGAGGAAACAAACAAGAGAGAAAGGAGAATAAAAACATAGAAGCTTTATGTAATCTATTTTGTTTGCATGTATAATGTCTAGTACTGATAAATTTGATGACTATTGAGGTGGGTTTTTCATGTTCTTTCTTATAGTTTAATGGGTTCTTGCAATTAGAGAATAATTGAAAATTTTCTTTCTTTGTCTCTTAAACAGTGAGAGATAGTGGCTTTGGCAGAGGAATATTTTTGGTTTTTGAAAAAATGAGTATTTGGTAAATTATTGTAGTATAAAGTTCTAAAGATGGAATCTTTTAATTTTATTCAAGGCTTGAATGATTAAATCTCTGATTTAGACCATAAAAATCATTTTATTTTTCTTGGTTCATAGAATCTCTAGAAATTTCAGGTGTGTGGTGAAACCCCCCCCCCCCCCCCCCCCCCTCTCTCTGTATGTATATATTTGTGCTTGTGTGGAGGATTTGATTTTTATATGTGAAATTGAAAGGTTATATTAACCACATTTATTTGGTTTATAGGGAGCTTATTTGAGGAAAAAGCACTTGAAAACAAGCTCTAATGGCAGATAATGGCTTTTTACAATCTCCTAAGGACAATTACAAACATCCCATTTCCTCATTTTTCAGCTCACCTAAATTGTTCACTAGTTTTGTCTCGAAGAGCTCAAATGACACTAATGATCACATTATGAGTAGCCCAACTTCAATTCTTGATACAAAACCATTTTCACCTTTCAAGAACCCCTTTTCCCCTGTTTCTTCACCAAACACTCCAATAAAACAAGAAAATAAGTGTGTTTGGGAGAAACTGGACTCAAAGGGTGTTGGCCTTGCCCTTGTAGATTCTCTCATTGATGAAAAACCCGATTCGAATTTGTCGAAAATGGTTATTTTTGGTTCACAATTGAAGGTTCAAGTCCCTCCCCTGTTTTCCCCTGTTCCTCAACTTTCCCCTAACGAATCACCAAAATCTCCTTGTGATTTTGGTATCAAGACTAGGAATTTTGTGAAGAAATCCTCATTTGGATCTTTCAATTCTGATGTTTTTAGTAGCCTTTCAGCCTCTGAAATGGAGCTTTCAGAGGACTACACATGTGTAATATCCTACGGCCCGAACCCGAGAACTACTCATATATTTGACGATTGCATTGTTGAGAGCTGCTGTGGAGTTGTTAAGTTATCTGAATCTAGAACGGAAAATGGGTTTTCACCCGATGGGTCGTCGGGTTACCCGTCGGAGAGTTTCCTTAGTTTTTGCTACAATTGCAGGAAGAATCTTGGGCAAGGGAAAGATATTTACATGTACAGGTTAGTTGGAGCTTGAATTCATGTTGTTGGATGTATTGTTTATTTTTGTTACGACAATTCACGTAATAAGAGCATAAAGATTAAAGACACAAGAATTTACTTGGTTCGACAATTGTCTACACCCATGGGAGAGGAGATAATATTTTTCTATTGATGAAACAGTTACAAAATTATAATGAATGTCAAAATCACTGAACTAAAATCTAACTCCTAATTTTTTTCCTAATGTATCTGACCCTTTTGATAATGGGCTTGGGTCATAATTTTGGGGTTAGGACTTTAAGACATATCAGAACAATTTTAATACATGTGTGCATCGAAAGGGCCGTCTCGTTTATTCGTGATCAACTGTTACATGATATGTTATTGAAATTGGAAAAGTTGACAAGATTGAAATAATCATCTTTGATGTTCCTAAGCTCATCTAGAACTATAATCATAGTGCAAATATGCATGTGATGTTGGAAATATTATTAAGTTTTACCAGTGAACATTGATATTCGTAGGCCCATGATCAAAGTGACATTTTCGATCAACTTCCCTCGTGTTTTCTGTTCATGTTAGGTTTGTGAAGGGTAAGGGGATTAGAGGCCCCGCAATAAGGTATGGTTATAGGGTATGTTTTGGGGCATGGGTAATGAGCAAACGGATCTTTATTGCAGCTTCCTATTGCAAGGTAAGGATGTGTGACACATGTTTGGAAACTGAATTTGCAACCAACTGAATCGGAATAGATCGGGCACGTGTCCGACCTTTGTACCTTGCAATAGGAAGCTGTAATAGAAGATCCCGTTTTGCTTATGAGAGCCCTTTGTACCCTTTTTAAATCTCGTGCTCGGAAACTTCTTGTGTGGACCAGGTTTAACGACATCCAACTAATCGCATGGCAAGTACAATATGTCTTGTCGGTTGAGTGTGTTCTTTTTTTTTGCTAAGAGTAGTAACTTTAGGGTGTCACTTCAATTGTGTCTTAACAATGCCCTTCTTTCAGGGGCGAGAAGGCTTTTTGTAGCAGCGAATGTCGTTGCAAGGAGATGTTGCTGGACGACGAGGGTATGGAAACTTTGGAACCAGAAAATGTTTATGGTACTTCATGACCCCTCGCTCTTCGGAATCATTAGGCAAATTTATGCGTCGTAATTTTGCAACATCAATAGGTGAATTACTATTGCAAAATTCATAGATCAGACAGAAAAACGAATGAAGATTGTATTTATGTTTTAAGGTTTGAGTATGTTTTGATGATTTTGGAGTGTCTTTGTAGATGGACTTGAAATCCAAGTTTTGTTTGAACGAAGAATAAGTGGTGAATAAATATTGATTGGTATATTTAATTCTTGGCATTGTGAAGTGTTGATCCTCTTTGTTTCTTACTGTAGAATAATATAAACAATATCACTTGTTTGATATTTGTGTCACCTGTTGTGGATATATACATTTACAGAAAATTCTTGTATACACCTGGTTGAGACCCGACGCGAATCTATGCTTTCTATGTTTCAATCGCAATTGCTCAAATGTTAAATTGGAGAAGCACAACAAAGCAAGCGCAAAGTGCAAAACTCCTAGGGTTAACTGCGCTAAGAGGTTTCAAGCTCTAACAAAAAGCTTGAGTCTTCCATTCCGTCATCAGCTCTTAGGAGATGCAGTAAATGATATCAACAAGCTAGGGGCTGGTCTGACCCACCATTAGCCTGGTCTCGCTTTGCACCAAAACATAACAAAAAATAATATAAAAATGTTTGACTTGTTTTTTAAATATATTCATTTTTTTATTGTTTTTGTTGTGTTTTGGTGCATATAATTGGGTTTCACACTGGGTGTACACAAGAAATTTTCCTTTATAGAAAATTGTCTAGCCCAGATTGGATTTGGTCGATCCTAATCGTAATTTACAAAATGAGTAACTAGTCACATGATGAGTGTGAATTACACTTGGTATCGTTCGAGCATGGTCCGGGTCAGAATTTCCCATCATACATTAGGTACTTGGGTTCCATGCATGACATAGATCTAGGATTGTCAATGAGTTTAAGCCTAGAAGTTTGATGGCTTGGTGCGAAAGTTTTCAAGTTCGAGCCAAAATATAAGGCTCTTGAATTCAGATTTGAGTGAAAAAAGATAGACACAGTTTCAATTAAGAATGGGCTCATAAATAAATAATATATTGCATTATATATGCATGTATAAAAATAATGTACCGACATGTAGAATTATATAAATATCATTCATATTTCATGAACAAAAAATTATAATTTTAAGGATAATATAGAGAGTTTAATTAGAAAAAGAATCTTAAATTAATTGTATTTTAATTTCAAATATTTGTCAATATAAAAGCAATTAGCAAACTCCGTGCCAAGGCATATACGGTATTCTAGTTATGTATATAAAACTAATGATATATATATATATATATATATCATTAACACAATTTATTTTTTTATAATATGCAAAATTAAAAGTTTAATTGAAGTTGGATGACTATTATCGGAAAAATATTTATATGAGCGCTAAATCATTTAGTTTAAGATATAATCATACATGAGTGGTAAACTTAAAGAAACAAATTTTAAGAAAAAAATGATTGATAAATATTATTAATAAGAAAAATAGATATAGAAAAATTAGTTTTTTTTTTTGAATTTCAATTATACAAGTAACTACCTTATTTTGAATTTTAAAGTTCGAATATTTTAGATAAAGATTAATAACTATATTTATCTAAATTAAATAACAAAAATATAAATTATTTTACTTATGTGGCACAATCGAGTTCAATTAAATCATTCACATATGCGCATACTTGGATGACCTCAAAAGTAATGCTTTATCATTTATAGATACTAGTGTATAACACATGATACACAAGGGAAAGATATTGTTTATCAAAAAAAAATAATATTTATATGTACAGGTTAGTTGGAGCTTGAATTCATGTTGTTGGATGTATTGTTTATTTTTGTTATGACAATTCACGAAATAAGAGACGCACGAATTTACGTGGTTCGGCAATTGCCTATATCCACGGGAGAGTGGAGAGTATTTTTCTATTGATGAAAGACGTGCAAGATTACAATGAATGTCAAAAGCACTGAACTAAAACCTAGCCCCTGATTTTTCCCTAAAATACACGTGTAACTAACCCTTTGATAATGGGCTTGCTGCATAATTTCAGGCTTAGGACTTTAAACATATCAGAACACTTTAATATATGTGTGCATCGAAAGGGTCTTCTCGTTTATTCGTGATCATTGGTTACATGTGGATATGTTATTGAAATTGGAACAAGATTGAAATAATCATCTTTGATGTTGCTAAGCTCATCTAGAACTATAATCATAGTGCAAATATGCATGTGATGTTGGAAATATTATTAAGTTTTACCGGTGAACATTGATATCCGTAGGCCCATGATCAAAGTGACATTTTCGATCAACTTCCCTCGTGTTTTCTGTTCTTGTTAGGTTTGTGAAGGGTGAGGGGATTAGAGGCCCCGCAGTAAGGTATGGTATTGGGTATGTTTTGGGGCATGGGTAATGAGCAAACGGATCTTTATTGTAGCTTCCTATTGCAAGGTAAGGATGTGTGACACATGCTTGGAAATTGTATTTGCAACCAACTGAATCGGAATAGATCGGGCACGTGTCAGACCTTTGTACCTTGCAATGGGAAGCTGTAATAGTAAGATCCCGTTTTGGTTATGAGAGCACTCTGTACCCTTTTTGAATCTCGTGCTTGGAAACTTCTTGTGTGGACTCGGTTCAACGACATCCAACTAATCGCATGACAAGTACAATAAGTCTTGTCGGTTGAGTGTGTTCTTTTTTTGCTAAGAGTAATAACTTTAGGGTGTCACTTCAATTGTGTCTTAACAATGTCATTCTTTTAGGGGCGAGAAGACTTTTTGTAGTAGCGAATGTCGTTGCAAGGAGATGCTGCTGGACGACGAGGGTATGGAAACTTTGGAACCAGGCAATGTTTATGGTACTTCATGACCCCTCGCTCAGGGACGGAGCCAGAATTTTCAGCGAGGGGGGGCGAGATTGTTGTGATATAGTTATACCTTCTTTTTTTTTGCCAAATAGACGAAGGATTCAAGGGGGGTGGGGGCTTGCCCCCCGCGGTACGGTACGCTATATTTATGGGAAAAAATCTAATAAGGAACTAAGTTCAATTACAATAAATTTGAATAATATAGAGGATAATTATGTCATTGAGGGGGGCGAAAATAGATATTTTGAAAATTTTATCGGTAGTAATGAAAAAAAAAATTGAGGGGGGGAGAAAATGGATATTTTGAAAATTTTATGGATAGTAATAATAGGAAAAATAATTGCCCACCCCCCATCATCGCCCTCGCTCATCGGAATTATTAGGCAAATTTATGCGTCATAATTTTGCAACATCAATAGGTGAATTACTATTGCAAAATTCATAGATCAGACCGAAAAACGAATGAAGATTGTATTTATATTTTAAGGTTTGAGTGTGTTTTGATGATTTTGGAGTGTCGTTGTAGATGGACTTGAAATCCAAGTTTTGTTTGAACGATGAATAAGTGGTGAATAAATAGTGATTGGTATATTTAATTCTTGCCATTGTGAAGTGTTGATCCTCTTTGTTTCTTACTGTAGAATAATATAAACAATATCACTTGTTTGATAATTGGGTCACCTGTTGTGGATATATACATTTATGGAAAATTCTTATATACATCTGGTGTGAGACCCAGTTGCATGCACAAAAACATTACAAAAAAATAATAAAAAAATGTTTGACTTGTGTTTTAAATATACACATTTTTTTATTGTCTTTGTTGTGCCTTGGTGCATATAATTGGGTTCTACACTGGGTGTATACAAGAAATTTTCCTTTATAGAAAATTGTCTAGCCCAGACTGGGTTCGGTCGATCCTAATCGTAATTTATGATATATGTTATTTTTACATTAGTTTTCGCCTGTTTATCGACTTAGTTTTGATTGTTTCCTTGATAATTTGATCACATATGATACTTTGACCCTTGTTTTCTCATATTTTATAGAATAACATAACATTTGGAGGAAAAGAACAAGGATTGAAGGTAAATCATGCATCAAGATACAAACTGTCAGCGCAGTGCTAGAATTTATGAAATAGATTTCTCTACCCATGTCCAAATTACACACTTCATATACCAATGGAAATATAAGAGGCAAAGGTACATTTCTTATGTTGAAGACAAAGATCAGATATGTAGGGAAGGAGGTGAAAACGTCATCGGAAGAGACGTCTTACGATGGAGTTTTCTCATTCAGTGACTTGTGAGACAATTTTGTCATCTTTAACGTTTGATTTTGGATTTTGTGTCTTCTTGAAAGTTGTAGAGCTTTGTTTTAGGATTCTATAGCAACTTGAATCAGCTTATTCCGACATCGGTAGAGAAAGTTATGCATATTTTACCAAAATTGGCCGGAGCAGCAGGGGATGAACGCCGAGGCGTTCATTCACGAACGCCGCGGCATTCACATCTAGTAACCAACGCCGCGGTGTTCAACCACCAGCGCCGTGGCGTTCAAGGCGGCGGACTTGGCCGATAAATAGACCATCAGGTCATTTGGACAAAAATAAGCCCTAAATACACTCTAAATACATTTGAGAGCAGCCAAACACCAAGAAGGGGAGAGAGAGCTTGGGAGAGGAGGATTGAAGGTCATAACGACTCTTTGAAGGCCCGGATTCGCAAGACGACGGAGAATTCAACGAGGGATCAAAATCATCACGATTATTCGGGAGTTTCTACATCTTTATTTCTTAACTTTGTCCAACTCTCTAATATGATTTGTATGATTTAGATCCATACTTATGACATGAATATGAGCTAAACATTATGATTAAGGCTTTGGCTAGGCCATTTATGTTATTGTGATTGTTGTTGTTTTGGTATTTGTTGGATTAATGTTGGTTGTAGTTATGTATTCAATATTTGATCTTCATGCTTCACTTGTTTGATCACCAAGTGTTCGATAAAATGCCTAGGTTAGAGATCGAGAGATAATAACCTAGGGAAGATATAAACATTGAATACTCTATAGTTAAACCGACTAGAGATAGACTCGGTTTCTTTAGGTGGCTTTCCATTTAACGTGGGGAATTCCTAGACCGTATATGCATCTTTGTTAAGCCGGGTTTTCATATAGAGATATATAGGAAATCGTTAACAAAGGTAGGGTTGCTATGCCAAGAGATTGGGTAGCACGTATGTTAGGGAATTTCGCCTTGACTAAATCAATCTAATAATCCAATAGAACCTAAATCACAATTTAAATGCATAATTGGTTGAACCTCGTGCCTTGATCTCTTCTCTCTATTGCTTTCTCCCTTTGATTGGTTTGAAGTTGCCTTAGTTTATTTTCTAGTTTTTATTAATTAGTTAATCAACCTTCTTATCGACCGATCTAACTTAGAAAAGAGTAATACAGTAGTCTCGGTACTTAGATTATAGTTGTCCCTACGGATACGATAACCCCGGACTTGAACATCCACTTTACTACTTACACGATCTAGTTCTCTTGCTAGGAATTTGTCGTGTCAATTTACAAAATGAGTAACTAGTCACATGATTAGTGTGAATTACACTTGGTATCGTTTGAGCATAGTCCGGGTCAGAATTTCCCATCATACATTAGGTACTTGGGTTCCATGACATAGATCTAGGATTGTCAATGTGTTTAAGCCTAGAAGCTTGATGGCTTGGTGCAAGGTTTTCAAGTTCGAGCCAAATATAAGGGTCTTGAGTTCAGATTCGAGTGAGAAAAGATAGACTCGGTTTCAATTAAAACTGGACCCATAAATAAATAATTTATTGCATTATTTACTCATGTATAAAAATAGTATACTGGCATGTAGAATTATATAAATATCATTCATATTTCATGAACAAAAAATTATAATTTTAAGGATAATATAGAGAGTTTAATTAGAAAAAGAATCTTAAATTAATTGTATTTTAATTTCAAATATTTGTCAACATAAAAGCAATTAGCAAACTCCGTTCCAAGGCATGGTATACTGGTTATGTATATAAAACTAATCATAGATATGTTCATTACATAATTTATTTATTTATAATATGCAAAGTTAAAAGTTTGATGACTATCATCGGAAAAATATTTATATGAGTGCTAAATCATAATATTATAGTTTAAGATATATCATACATGAGTGGCAAACTTAATGAAACAAATTTTAAGAAAAAAGTGATTGATAAATAGCATTAATAAGAAAAATAGATATAGAAAAATTAGTTTTTTTAATTTAAATTATACAAGTAACTACCTTATTTTGAATTTTAAAGTTCGAAAATTTTAGATAAAGATTAATAACTATATTTATCTAAATTAAATAACAACAAGATAAATTTATTTACTTATGTGGTACAATTAACTTCAATTAGGTCATTCACATGTGCGCATACTTGGATGATCTCAGAGATAGTGTTTTATTATATATAGATATTAGTGTATAACCCCTGATACACACGGCCTAAGTTACTTTAAATATAGCTTAGAAAAAGTAATACAATTTTGTTCAATGTTAAAATGAATGTATATATTTTTTTAATTTAGCACAAAATCAAAGATTCTCTTTAGAAAGATCTTTGTGCATCATAAATACAAAAATAGTGAAAAACAACATTATCATTATCATTTTCCATCATAAGTGTCTATATATTCATTAAAATAACAAAAGCAATATTATAATTATTTACAGAAATTGCTAAGAGAAAATTTAAATATTTATGAAATCTTTATGCAACTAATATATGGTATTATGCCAAAATCAACTTTGTGAAATGCTAGACAATATAATTATGCTTCTTTAAGTTAAGCTTGTAAAACCCTAAGAAAAAATGATTAAATATAAAAATCAAACGATTTATGTAAATAACTTAGTGAAATTCCTAACAATTAGTTCAGGAAAAAATTACAATATTAAGGTGAGATTTATTAATTAAAATACTTATTTTCACATTAAAATTTTAAACCAGTCCTCTCAATAATTATTCACTATATCTAAGGATATATATTAAATGGTATCACTAATTTTAGAATTTAGTTACAACTTACAATTACTACTATTGCTTAATTAATTTATCAACCAAAACATCAACGGCGGTTCAAATATTTTTTAAGGATACAACAAATTAAAAGAGTAAAGGTGTGGAGGATATAATACTAGTATTTGCCAATTGATGTTGTGTGAATTCTGATACTTAGCCAATGTTGTTGGACATTGTGTAATGCATACATGAAGAAAATGTGCACCAATTTCATTTATCAAATTAGCAGCAACATGGAATATGGCTTGATAATCGTATTATGAATATTGAACTTCAAAATAAACTACAACTTCATCTAATTGTCAATTTAAAATCTCAACTATTTAAAATATAAAATAAACTTCGACTCACTTTTCCAATTAAATTAACTTTAATTCATTGCTAATAACCAAAAAAAAAAAAAAGGTTTAATGGCGGAAATATGAATAGATGAGTAAACAAAACAAAAAATTCGTTATCTAGTTGCATGCATCAGGGAATTTTCGTATTGAAGAATTTGACCTAAAGAAAACAAATTTAACTATTCTTTCTTCACCAAAATGCAAAAGTAGAGAAATCTAATATAAAAAATAGAAAAATGTCGATTGATAATAGATAATCCGATATTCGATGAAATAATGTAACTGTCTCATTCAAAAAAAATACTGTTTTTAAGAATTTATGAAAATTATTGGCATGAAAATGGATATTATTTTTCAAAAAGATAATGAAATACAGACATAATAGATCTTATTTCTCATCTCGAACATTATACGTTGAGAGATTATCTGTAATTTTCTGAAATACTGTAATTATAAATAGTAAAACAAAAATATATTTTCTCATTGTTTAGCTAATTTTCACTTTTTTACGAAACTTGACAATTTTTTTAAATTCTCCTCTAGTTGTGGCAAGATTGTTTTTCTGATAATTTTTCCCTGAAGTTCACCAACTTACAATTTTTTTTTCCAACCTTACTTTAGACCAATGTAAAATCTGAGAAACTATAACATTTTAAGTGCATAAAATTCCGTCAAATAAGTTGTTATATTTGCATCTTTAGCTACCAAAAAAAAAAAGGTAGTATCATATATATAAAGAGATAAATAAAACTATAAATCTATGCAATTAAAGTAACTCAATACCAAAACAACTAAGTGAATGGATTGGATGATTCAGGGAGTAAGTTTAGGGTCCCCGGCGAAACCGAGCAAAGCAAAAATAGGATCCGGCCTTGTCTTTGGGTATTATCATTCCTCCTCCTCTACTGGTGTTGATTCCTTCTAATAACCTCTCGACCTCATCCATGTCTTCATTATATTGGCAAGAGAACTCGGGCAACATCGAGGGATATCGGGTCTTAAATACTACAAAAATAGACCATAGAGATGTCAGAATGTGCCTTGATGAAATTATTTAATTACATGCATATATGTACTTACAAACTACTAACAAATTAAACAATTTCGTAAGAGATCTAGTAGAGGTAAAAATAATGCTAGATAACATGGAATTAGCGTCCACGATCGAAATCCCCCATCCCGTTGGATCGTTTATCTACTACCAACAAATAGACATATATTTCTACAGGACGGGATAAAAACAACCATTACTAAATAAAGTAAGATTTGAATAAAAAATCTACCTTTCCAGCCACCTTAACGAAAAGATCACTGTGCCGATCACAGCAATATATTTCCCATAAACATATCCCGAAGCTGTAGATGTTGCATTTTCTATTATAGGGCTTCCTGTAGAGTACCTAATTAAGTAGATGAAAACTGCATCAATCAAGAGCCATTCTTATGGAGTCCCAGAGACTCCAGGTCCTCTTAATCATTATATTTATGCCAATATATTACAATAATTTCCATATTACAATATTCCAATAAGTTGTTTGAGAGGAATACGTACCTCGGGGGAGACATAGCCAAGGGTTCCGGTTGAGCTACAATATTCCAATAAGTTGTCTTGGGGATTTTGAGCTTCAACACAAGCGAAACCAAAATGTGCAATTTTCAAGTTTCCGTTAGAATCCACACTACTACAAAAAGAGCCTATTACAGCGCCCCAATTACAGCGGTTTTTCAAAAAACCGCTGAACGGAGGGGGCTATTACAGCGGTTCGCACTAGTACAGAAGAGGTCTGTTACAGCGGTTTTTTTTTTCACTATTACAGCGGTTTTAACCGCTGTAATACGTATCGCTGTAATTGGTATGTTTACTATTACAGCGGTTTTTACAGCGGTTCAATAACGAACCGCTGTAATAGGTAAATAAAAAAAAAATTAACTGTAAAAGCCGTAGCCTGTTACAGCGGTTCCGAAACGAACCGCTGTAACAGTGAACACTGTTACAGCGGTTCGTTTCGGAACCGCTGTAACGTGATTTTTTATTTTTTTCTGTTATAATTTCAGCTAGAGCTATATCCTTCCCACAAGCTCAAAATTCAACTCATCAATAACACATAAAACAAACCAATTGCTCAACAGAAACAACAAATTCAAATCCAAAATTAATTTCATTCACCAAATAATAATCTCCAATAATTACAAATAATAACGAGTTTACAATAAACCAATATAAACTAATCACTGCTTTTAAATCAAATAAAAATTTACAATAATTTTCAACTTACACCGCCGGCATATCAAAAGCGCATTTAAAAATGTATTGTGCCAATTCAGAACGTGCTTCATCAAGTTGCTCTATAGTGTAAGTGGCGTACTGACAATCAGCAAAGTACTGCAAGACAAATATTAAAATCCAACAAAAATGTTTAATAACTTAAAAGGGACATTAGAATTTGATTAATATTAATTAGGATTATGCATACCGTCGGTGGGATTATAGATTCTCCGTGTCTAATAATATCTTTCATGAATTTCATGACGAAGAACCCACAATCTATGGCATTTATTTGAATGGGGCACTACAAATTAAATTCAAATCAAAATTGTATTAGAACAAATAACTTTTATACGAATAATTTCTTGAAACTATTGTAACACCCGCCCCTTTTTGTTTTATATAATTAATTAATTAAGCTATTATTAAATAGAATATATATATACATATATATACATATATATATACATATATATATATATATATAGATAGATAGATATTACCAACTTATTTAAAATGATATATTAGAATCAACTAAAATCTAGGGATAAGATATATTAGAATCAACTAGAATCTAGGGATATAACTTGGCTACTACTCTACATCTAAGTTGTTGTTATCTAATCCTAACAACAATTTATCTCTAATAACTTGAAACTTATCCAAACTCTTTTAGTGCATTATCAATAATATTTATATATATATATATATATATGTATCTTTCTAATTATTTTCTCAATTAAAGAGTGAATTTTCGGATGTATTAATTGACACATGATTTAGATGAGTAAAACACTTCAAATCAACTCTATCTACTAGATTTAGATATATCTAAACATACCTAACCATTTAGGACTTAGAAAACCACTAAAACTCTTCCTTTGGAGCCTTAGAATCTCCTATAAATACCCCCTAACCTCCACCTACGAATTTTGCACCTCTCTCTCTCTCTCTTTCACCTCCTAATTCCTCTTAATCGTTCATCTAGGCGTAGAGACTTCCGTAGAAGAAAAACCCGAGGGCATTTAGCTAAAGTCTGGCTTCAAGTAGTAAGTGGTTTTTACCCTTTTATTGTTTGTGAAATTTATTTCAAAACTACATGTTATGTTTTATAAAAACTATTTTGATATAAAAATAGGTCTTGAGCATGCTAGATTTAGCTTTCTTATATAAAATTTCTACCATGTGATCTGTGTTTTGAAAACTATCAATTTGCTTGTTTTAAAAGATTGCCTTTGAAATTGTGAATGATTCGTATGCTCTGAATTATTAGTATCTGTTAGTAAGGAATTAATTCCGGGCCTCCTGTAGGGCTTTAAATATACAGTGTTTGAACCTTTGAGCCTACTGCGGCGAATTAATAGCAGTTTTGAACCTTTGAGCCTACTGCGGCGAATTAATAGCAGTTTTGGCCTACCTAGCGGGATAAACAGCTAGGACTTGATCAAGTTTACTACTAGGTCCTAAGAAGTTCACGAGCATTAGAATAATTCTGTGATAGATTGATATATTTGAAATTATTTGATAAAGTGTTTCTAAATTTTTATTTGCCTACAAAGTCGATCACATGCTATATATGTAAGTTTTGTTGCAAACCCTTTTATAAAGTTCTTTGATTCTTTAGTAAAATAGTTCAATTTATGCTTTCACATGATTTTTACTATATATATATACTTAACATGCTCTAGACCGGTAGAAGGCGTTAGAACTATTTACTGGGCGACCTTTGTCGCTCATACCACGATTCTAACTTTTTGCAGAAAGTTTAGTCGAGTCAGAGGAGGATGAGGAACAATATTTGGGGTGGTGAAGATGGTGTTTTGCTAGGATGCAACCTTTAGAATTTTCTGAATTCAATAAATGTTTTTTGGGATTTTTGTCGTTTTTACGAAAACCTTATTTTATTGCGGAACTTTTGTTTATTTGAGCATTTGTGATAAAAGAGAATTTTAAGTCTTATTTTAGTTTTGCTTTGAACCTCTGGGTTTCGTGTCTTTAAGTCCTTTTGGGCTTGGGGACATGGCCATCACGCGGCCCCAATTTTGGGGGCGTGACAGAGTGGTATCAGAGCATAGGATCCGATTTGAATTAATAGGTTCAAGATAAGGTAAACGTGCCCTATAACCATAGGTATAAATAGTGGTTTAGATGAATTAGGTTTAGTGCTAGAAAGTTGAAAAAAAAAGAAAAGAATTTGGAACCATAGATTACGAAATAGGATAGGATACCCAATAGCTAGTCCCTTTTTAGTCTTTAGTACAATTAGTAATTCTCGCCCATGAATAAGAAACTGTTTAGAACACCATTGTAAATTAATTGGGAGGGGCCATGTTTTTTTTTCTTTTCCAAGTTAATAGTTTGTGTGAGACGGAGAAAAGAAAAGTAGCAGAGCAAAGATTTTAGGAATTTTATATTGGATTAAAGTGGCTCTTTGCACGAACTTAAGAGAATAAATAAATCATATGCTTTGTTATTAGTTATTACTTGAAGAGAATTAAGGGAATCTAGGATACATTACGTGTACGGATCAGTTTTCGATTTGAATCTTATGATGGCAACATGAACTTAGGACCTCTGAATTCCGCTCATCTTTTAAAAAGAAGTTAGTTGTTATATCTTCAGCAATTAGGACCACAACTCATTGCCATTGTTTTCTTTTCTCGACCTTTTATCCCAAAAAAAAAAAAAAAAAAACTTTTCGGTGACCTCTCTCCACTTTTAAGTAATTCTATTATTTATCCCACTATTACTCATGAATTTCAGTACTTTTGACCAAGTCCTGCAATTTTTTTTAAATGATTACATTCTGACATATTTCTCAGTTTATATAAAAAAATAAATTACTTTTGAAAGTTCACAAATATATTTTCAATCTTAACTAGATTGATCATTACTATCACATTTTCCAATGATAATTCAATGACTTTCATTTAAGATGCACTTTGCTTTTAAACCAGTAGCACTATTTTCTTAATCCATGCACTTAATTTGTATTTTCTTTTCAACTTCTCTTTAGTTTCTAAAAGTCAAAGAATGAGAAACTAACATTTCAAATAAATAAATATTTCTTATTTTAGAAGGTTTCATGTTAGTTAAGTTTCAAAAATATACATGAAGTCTGTAACTCATAACGTTTAGTAGTCCAACTCCTTTATGTTAAGCAAAAAAAAAAAAAAAAAAAAAAAAAAAAACATTCTTTCTCCACCAAGGTTGAACTTTTTCCTTAAAAAAAAAAAATGTTCCTTATAGAATATGGGTCCAAACCATAGACCATGAGTATCCACCCATAAAGACTTCCTTCAGCCCCCGTCGAGTCCACAACTCAACTATTAGAAGCATTTGATCATTGAAAGGAACTTACCAAACACTTAGTTAAACTCCAAAACCGCCCCGATCAAGTTCTAGCAAAGAATGAAGTACTAAACCTCTACTTTAGGATATAATTTGAAATCAGCTTAGTTTCATGATTAATTCATATTTCCAAGTCATCTCATAGAATATCTCTCGCTGACCTAAGAGAGTTAAAGATTTGAATTAAGAACTTATAGATAAAAAAAAACATATCCATTCTAGTGTATCTCCATGGGGAGCCCTAATGCTATATGTGATGGGAAAAAAAATGAGAGATCGTGGTTATGCATTGATTATAGATATCTGAACAAGATCAATATAAAGAATAGATATACCTTATCAAGAATCGATGAGTTGTTCGACTAGGTAAAGGATACCAAAGTATTTTTTGAGATAAACTTAAGATCCGGATACCATTAGCTAAAGATTGATGTCGAGAACATACCTCAGACTATTTTTAGGATGAAGTATAGGCATTATGAAGTTTTGAAAATGCCTTTTGGATTGATGAATGCTCTAGTCACATTTACGGATTAGGATCGCAATATACAAAGCCCAAATTGATAAGTTTGTTTTGGTACTCATAGATGATATACTCAACAAGTGAAAAACACCATAAAGAGCACCTTAGGAACATATTGAGAACATTAAGAGGAAAAGAACTGTACTCAAAATTAGCAAGTATGAATTTTAGCTCAGGATAGAATAGCGATAGACCCTAAAAAGATCTAAGAAATTGTAAAATGGTCCAAGCCGACCAATGTCATCGATCTAAGAAGTTTCTTAGGGCTAGACCAATGTTAAAAGGATATTGTACAATGATCGTCAAATCTTTTCCCTGCCCTAACCAAGTTGACTCAAAAGAGAGCTAAAGTCAATTGGAACCCACGATACGATAAAAGTTTTGAGTAGTTAAAATAAATGCTTACATCTACACCTATATTGACTTTATAATAAAAAAATGCGGATTTGTCTTATATGGTGATGCATAAAATAAAATGGACTAGTGTGTGTTCTAATGCCAAACTAGAAAGTAATCGCTTAGTTATCAAGGCAGCTGAAACCTTACGTGCGTAATCTCTCACGACATGAATTAAAATTGGCTTTCTTAGTCTTTGCCCTAATTATATGGAGACATTAGCTTTATAAAGAAAAATATTAATATATATATGTATATATCGACCACCAAAAACCTCGAATATCTTGTTACTCAATTGAAATTAAATATGAGGCAAATGAGATAGTTACAGTTTTTAATGAAATGCGATTTAAACATTATAGACCACCCAGGGAAGGTGATCTGCATGGCAGATGCTCTGAGTAGGAATAAAAACAATAGTTTTACGGACATGAAGTAATAGAATTTACCGAGAATGTACTAGCTTCTTCAAAAAAAAAAAAAAAAAAAAAAAACTACCAACCTAATATTGAAATGATTAAAATAACTTAAAATTTGACTTCTAATAGAGTAAAGTACAAGAAAAGATAAAAGGAGGATTGTTGCCTTATTTTCAAGTTAGAAGAGACGAGAGTTTTAGATGAGATGAAAATTGAGCATTCCTAGAGATGACAAGCTGAGAAAAGAAATTCTGACAAAAAACTCAAAATTCTCTATATACTTGGGAATACAAAGATGTATAGAGACTTGAAGGGGGGCTTCTTCTGGAAGACGTAGATGATTTCGTGGCTCGACCCCGAAGAATCGCTACATCTCCTGGAAATCTCAGAATGGAAATGAGACAATATTACTTTGGACATTGTAATAGCACCACCTAAAACTAGTCAAGGATAAGACATTGTTTGGGTGATTGTAGATAAACTGACCAAATAGGCATTCTTCTTACATGTGAGTGCAACCTTTACCTTGGATAAATTGGATTATATGGACAACATAGTATGATTACATAGCATTTCTTTAGCATCTTGTCAGACCGAGACCCTCGTATCACATGCGTTTTTGGAGAAGTTTCCAGCAAGTGATGGGCACCAAGATAGAATTAAGCACGAACTATCACCTGCTAACCGACAACCTATCCAAAAAGGACTATACAAACTATAGAGAATATGCTAAGGGCATATGCATAAGATTTCAAGGGATACTTGACTCCTATATCTTACAATAATAATTACCATAATAGCATAAGATATGGCCCCGTACGAGGTTTTGTATGGACGGAACTGTAAATCACCATCGTATTAGGATGAGATTGGTGAGACAAGGATCACGTTGCTGGAATTAGTACATATCGCTCTGGAAAATTTTTCTAAGATTTGAGAAAGATTGAAAATAGCTCAAGATAAGAAGAAAAGTTAGGCTGATAGTATTAGAAAATCGTCAAAGTTCTAAGAAGAGGAGAAGAAGTACCTAAAGAAATCCCCTATCTGAGGAGTTGTACACTTTGGGAAAATTGGAAAACCGAACCCACATTATATTGGACCTTTTGATATTCTCGAGAAAGTGGGAGAAGTAACCTATCGAATTTTCTTATCCTGACTTGATTTATCCATAACGTATTCCACGTATCACCACTAAGAAAATACGAGGGATGCGGCTGAAGCCACTACTAATCGAGGAGAATTTAAGTTATGAGGAATTTCCACTGCGCATTGTGGATCACAAAGACCAGGTCTTACGACGCAGAGCGATTTCGTATGTAAAATTCCAATGGTCTAAACAAACCGAGAGGGAAGCAACATGGGAGCTGGAAGAAAACATGCGTAACCGCTATCCACACCTCTTCTCGAACCAAGGTATCTAAATTTTCTTAAGTTTCGAGGACGAAACTTTTTATAAGGAGGGGAGGATGTAACACCCGCCCCTTTTTGTTTTATATAATTAATTAATTAAGCTATTATTAAATAGAATATATATATACATATATATACATATATATATACATATATATATATATATATAGATAGATAGATATTACCAACTTATTTAAAATGATATATTAGAATCAACTAAAATCTAGGGATAAGATATATTAGAATCAACTAGAATCTAGGGATATAACTTGGCTACTACTCTACATCTAAGTTGTTGTTATCTAATCCTAACAACAATTTATCTCTAATAACTTGAAACTTATCCAAACTCTTTTAGTGCATTATCAATAATATTTATATATATATATATATGTATCTTTCTAATTATTTTCTCAATTAAAGAGTGAATTTTCGGATGTATTAATTGACACATGATTTAGATGAGTAAAACACTTCAAATCAACTCTATCTACTAGATTTAGATATATCTAAACATACCTAACCATTTAGGACTTAGAAAACCACTAAAACTCTTCCTTTGGAGCCTTAGAATCTCCTATAAATACCCCCTAACCTCCACCTACGAATTTTGCACCTCTCTCTCTCTCTCTTTCACCTCCTAATTCCTCTTAATCGTTCATCTAGGCGTAGAGACTTCCGTAGAAGAAAAACCCGAGGGCATTTAGCTAAAGTCTGGCTTCAAGTAGTAAGTGGTTTTTACCCTTTTATTGTTTGTGAAATTTATTTCAAAACTACATGTTATGTTTTATAAAAACTATTTTGATATAAAAATAGGTCTTGAGCATGCTAGATTTAGCTTTCTTATATAAAATTTCTACCATGTGATCTGTGTTTTGAAAACTATCAATTTGCTTGTTTTAAAAGATTGCCTTTGAAATTGTGAATGATTTGTATGCTCTGAATTATTAGTATCTGTTAGTAAGGAATTAATTCCGGGCCTCCTGTAGGGCTTTAAATATACAGTGTTTGAACCTTTGAGCCTACTGCGGCGAATTAATAGCAGTTTTGAACCTTTGAGCCTACTGCGGCGAATTAATAGCAGTTTTGGCCTACCTAGCGGGATAAACAGCTAGGACTTGATCAAGTTTACTACTAGGTCCTAAGAAGTTCACGAGCATTAGAATAATTCTGTGATAGATTGATATATTTGAAATTATTTGATAAAGTGTTTCTAAATTTTTATTTGCCTACAAAGTCGATCACATGCTATATATGTAAGTTTTGTTGCAAACCCTTTTATAAAGTTCTTTGATTCTTTAGTAAAATAGTTCAATTTATGCTTTCACATGATTTTTACTATATATATATACTTAACATGCTCTAGACCGGTAGAAGGCGTTAGAACTATTTACTGGGCGACCTTTGTCGCTCATACCACGATTCTAACTTTTTGCAGAAAGTTTAGTCGAGTCAGAGGAGGATGAGGAACAATATTTGGGGTGGTGAAGATGGTGTTTTTGCTAGGATGCAACCTTTAGAATTTTCTGAATTCAATAAATGTTTTTTGGGATTTTTGTCGTTTTTACGAAAAACCTTATTTTATTGCGGAACTTTTGTTTATTTGAGCATTTGTGATAAAAGAGAATTTTAAGTCTTATTTTAGTTTTGCTTTGAACCTCTGGGTTTCGTGTCTTTAAGTCCTTTTGGGCTTGGGGACATGGCCATCACGCGGCCCCAATTTTGGGGGCGTGACAACTATAATTAAAATAATATAATTAAACTAACCTGTATACAACTCCATGTACAGGCCTTGTTTTTTGATTTGATCTTTTGGTTGTTTTTATTTGCTCGAAACATCAAGACAGCGCTGTTAAAAACATCAAAAATCAAGGAAATATGTCAATATCAAGCAAATATATATATATGAAGTCTAGTTATAATATATATACTTTAAACTTAATATTAAATATAATATAATGGATACATTTAATTGAATGATAAAACTTACTGATTGATCATATCTTTCATATCATGTCGGTTATTTGGATTACCGTGCAAAGAATCCAAATAATAAACGATCTCTTTAATTGGATCAATCACGAGCAACAACCAATGGCCCCTAATCAGCATATTCAAAAGAAAAATTTTAAATTAGTTATGCCTACGTAACAAATTTTACAAAATAACAATGTGTCTTTAGTAGCTCACCCGGAGTTGTAAGGTGCAAGAAACAACTTCCCCTCCAGTGCACTAGCTATCATAGTATTTGCTATATATTGCGATTTGTCAACAAGCTGCGTGGGAGTAATTCCTGCTGCCGCAGATATAGAATGTGGGCTAAGGAACCCGAATTTATTTTGTTTTTGTTCGGAGACCACGTGATTAACCCACAAACACCTACAATTGAGCATAAAATAAATTTGAGTAACAAAAATAAACATAGTTCAAATTAATGCAGTAAAATAATTTAATTAAAAGCTTACTTTTTCTTAATTAATATTTAAAAACTTACTTGATGTAAGCAGTAATGATAGAGGCTCCTATCTGTTCTTTATGCACAAAGTCACCGATCTCCCCCCGCCCAATATATTCTGGAAAGGGGATATTGAAGATTTCCTCGAGTATGTCTATCCGGATAGTGTTATCAACAGCCATCATCCCAAAGAACCTTTCAAGAATTGCAAGTGAATTGCAAGTGTTATCAGCTCGACATTCTTCTATGCTCCCATTGAAAGCTTTCTTCCACCGACGATATCGATGTTCTCGATTCAACCATCTTCGATGCCCTTGGAATGCATATTTCTGAGAGTGTGGGAGTCTATATTGATCTGTACTCTTGACACATATGGGGCATGCACATTGCCCATGTACACCATATCCCTCGAGATTAGCTCTTGCTGGAAAATCATTGATTGTACCAAACAACATAACTCTAAGATTGAAGCTCTCTTTTCTAAACCCATCATACACTTTAATACCGGTCTCCCACAACTCTTTCAAATCCTCAATTAAAGGGGCCAAGTAGACATCTATATCATTTCCAGGTTGTTTCGGCCCGGAAATTAGTATAGGCATCATAATATGCTCTCGCTTCATGCATCGCGAAGGGGGTAGGTTGTAGATCATCAAAATCACCGGCCATGTACTATGTGAGCTACTTTGCAAGCCATGTGGGTTCATTCCATCTGTAGCCAATACAAGGCGTAAATTTCTTGGTTCTTCCCTAAATTCAGGGAAATCATTATCGATCTTTTTCCATTGAGGAGAATCTGAAGGATGTCTAATCTTGTTATCTTCAATCCCTTGTTCAAGCCTTCTATCAGCATACCATGTCAAGTCCTTGGCAAACGCTTCACTACTGTACATGCGTCTAAATCTAGGTATTATGGGCAAATACCATGCTGTTTTGACAGGAGCAGATCCATTCTTCTTGTACCGTGAGGTGCCACATTTGGGACACACCGTCAATGATGCATAGTCCTTTCTAAACAAGATGCAATCATTGAAACAAGCATGTATCCTCTCATATCCCATGCCAATTGCAGTTAACATCTTCTTAGCCTCATAAGTACGATTAGGTAACACATTATCATCGGGTAACATACTTTTTAATAGACCAAGTAAGTCTGTGAAACTCTTCACTCCACCCATTGTTAGCTTTTAACTTGTAGAGGTTTAGGACTGCTTTCAATCTTGTGAAATTACTACCACTATACAGGGGTGTCTTTGAATCACTTGTCAAATTGTCGAACATCTTGGGACAATTTCGCAAATCCTCCTCGATCACATTGGTCATCTCCTCCAAACGATCAGGCTCATAATCATCCATGTCAAAATCTACTGATCGATATGATGTATCACCCAAATCAGTTGAGGTGGCACTGCTTTCACCGTGTCTTGTCCATCGTGTGTAGCTTTTATCAATTCCATTACACACCAAATGATCTTCCAAGTCAGATGGACTAATTCTCTTTCCAAAACAACAACGTAAACATGGACAACTAATCCTAGTCGGATCCGATGCATGCTCAACCGCAAAGTCGATGAATTCTTTCACCCCTTTCCCATATTGCTCCGACATACGATCCGCTACAATCCAACTTCGATCCATCTAAATTCTCAATTAATTAAATTAAATAATTTTAACATCAGTTGATAGTTAAATTAATTAAATAAATTTATTTTTAATTTATTTCGCATTATTCTATAAAAAATTCGGCAGAGTAACGACGCAAATATTTCTACCAAGTTCTCGACTTAATCTTCTCAGTGGGTTGTAACCAACAGAAGTCGAATCTTACGATCCGCTAAAATCTCAACAGGGAAACGACGCAAAAAATACTACCAATTTCAACCACAACAAACCCAACACTCTAATCTTTCACCCACAACGAACACAAAACGATACAAAAATATTGATCACCAGTTGGATCACATAAAACATCATATTTCCAGGGGAACAACTACAAATATTGATCACCAGTTGGATCACATAGATCACATAAAAAACTACAAATAAAGCATCATATTATAAATATTGATCACCAATTGGATCCAAAAGCACATAAAACTACAAATAAATTAAAGTATCACGATATAAAGTTTTTGGAGCTTCTCGGTTGTGCAGAAAGCTGTGCGCGTTTTCACGAGAAAATTCATAAATAATTGTAGAAAGTTCGGATTCATGAACCGTTTTCTTCCTATGAAACTAGACACATAGGGCTATCCACACATATATGTCACATACTCAGTAGATGTCTAGAAAAAAGCAGATTTGTATTCAAAGTTAGAGAAAAATCTGTCAATTTTCAAAACAGCTGTGCGCGTCTTCACGAGAAAATTCATAACTCATTGTGGAAAGCTCCGATTCATGAACCGTTTTCTTCATATGAAACTAGACACATAGGGCTATCCACACATATATCTCACATACTCAGTAGATGTCTAGAAAAAAGCAGATTTGTATTCAAAGTTAGAGAAAAATCTGTCAATTACAGCTGTGCGCGTCTTCACGAGAAATTTCATAACTCATTGTGGAAAGCTCCGATTCATGAACCGTTTTATTCATATGAAACTAGACACATAGGGCTATCCACACATATATCTCACATACTCAGTAAATGTCTAGAAAAAAGCAGATTTGTATTCAAAGTTAGAGAAAAATCTGTCAATTTTCAAAACAGCTGTGCGCGTCTTCACGAGAAAATTCATAACTCATTGTGGAAAGCTCCGATTCATGAACCGTTTTATTCATATGAAACTAGACACATAGGGATATACATACATATATCGAACATACTCATGAGATGCCTAGAACAAATCAGATTTGCATTCAAAGTTAGTAAAAAATCAACTACAACATAATAACAAAAATCCACTATATAATTTATAAAACCCCAATTAACATAACATGATATATATAACAATAATTAACAAATTAACATATAACCTACATTATATACATCACAAAATCAGAATTAACATAACATTAATATATAACAAACAAGAAATTAACACATAACCTAAATTTAATATATACATAATATATATATATATATATAACATAACATATATAAACATATATATATATATATATATACCTATAAAGAGAGAGAGGAGGAGAGTGGTGGGTCACGGCGGCGGCGGCGGCGGCTGCTCGGGCGGCGGCGGTTTCGGGTGGTGGTGGAGGTGGTGGCGACGGGACGGGGGCGGTTTAGGTAGCTTGAGAGTGAGAGAGAGAGTATAGAGAGAGAGAGTAGAGTATAGGGAGAGAGATCGAGTAGAGAGATAGAGAAAAATCAAATGGGGCGGCGCCGGTGGTGGAGACGATGGCGGGGGCGGTGGTGGAGAGTGAGAGAGATAGTAGAGTAGAGAGAGAGAGTAGAGTAGAGAGTGAGAGAGATAGTAGAGTAGAGAGAGAGAGTAGAGTAGAGAGTGAGAGATAGTAGAGAGAAATGAGGGGGAGAGCTCGGTTTCTGGGGGGAAAAAAGGGAGGGAATTTTTTTTTTTTTTTAATTACGTGTTATAGCGGTTCGGGAACGAACCGCTATAACCGGTTTACCAATTATAGCGGTTCATTCCCGAACCGCTATAACTGGTATAAACCGGTTTACCAATTATAGCGGTTCGGGAATGAACCGCTATAATTGGTAAACCGATTATAGCAGTTCATTCTCGAACCGCTATAAAAAATTTTTTTTTTTTTTTCTGTTCGCGCTATAATAGCGGTTTTTTATCGAACCGCTATAATAGGTTCGAACTATTACAGCGGTTTTTTATCGAACCGCTGTAATAGGTGCCCGGTTAATATCCATTATAACGGTTCACTTATAAACCGCTGTAATAAGTCTCTCCGTTCAGCGGTTTTCCAAAAACCGCTGTAAAATGTGCGCTGTAACAGGTCTTTTCTGTACTAGTGTCGTAAAAGAACCGCTGTAATAGGTAATACGCGGCACCTATTACAGCGGTTCTTTCATGAACCGCTGTAATAGGTGTCAGGTCTATTACAGCGGTTCACTACTGAACCGCTGTAAAAGGCAGCTAAAAAAAAAATTTAAACCTATTACAGGGGTTTTAAAAAAAACCGATGTAATAGTGTATACCTATTACAGGGGTTTTTAAAAAAACCGCTGCAATAGGCCATGTGCGAAAAAATTCGAAATATTTTTATCTTCCCGCTTCTCTCTCCCACTCTCAAAATTTAAAACCCATTTCAGCTTCTCTCTCTCTCTATTCTCGGTCTCTCTCTCTCTCTCTCGATCCCCCCCTCCCCAAAAAAGCTCGACATCACCACCACTTACCGGCGCCACCGCCACCGCCACTTACCGCCGCCGCCGCCACCACCACCACGATGATAGTAAGCTTCTTCTCTTTCTCTCTTCTTCCCTCTATATATATATATATATATATATCTATATTTGTATATGTGTATATGTGTGGGTGTATGTATATTTGTGTATGTGTGTGTGTATTTATTTTGTGTATATGTGTATATTTGTGTATGTGTGGGTGTATGTATATTTGTGTATGTGTGTGTGGGTTTGTGTATATTGCGTATATGTTGATAGGTGTATGTATATTTGTGTATATGTGGATGGGTGTATGTATATTTAGGTATATGTTCATGGGTGTATGTATATTTGTGTATGTGTGGATGGGTGTATGTATATTTGTGTATGTGTGGATGGGTGTATGTATATTTGTGTATGTGTGGATGGGTGTATGTATATTTGTGTATTTACGAAAATATTTTTCGGTTGAAATTTTGCGGTATTGAAATGACTCGAAATTCGTATAGTCATAGCGAAACGGTATTCTAAACAAAACACATGACATTGTCATGTGATCTCGGAATTTTAGCCATTTGAGATCGTTTAAGGCCTCAAATTTGCGTTTTATTACGAAAATACCCTATTTTCGTAATAAAACGCAAATTTGAGGCCTTAAACTATCTCAAATGGCTAAAATCACGAGAGCGCAAGGCTATGCCTTGTGTTTTGTTCGGAATGCCGTTTCGTTATGACCGTGCGAATTTCGTATCATTCCAACACGGTCAAAATTTTTTAAATTATTTTTCCGTGGCCTATTACAGCAGTTTTGGAAAAAACCGCTGTAATAGGCCACGGAAAAATAATTTTTTTTTTTAATAGCGGTTATTTGTATAACCGCTGTAATAGGCCAAAAAAAACCGCTGTAATAGATCATTTCTGTAGTAGTGCCAACAACATGGTTACATCACGATGAACGATCTTCTTCGAATGGAGATAGCCTCAATCTGCAAACCCTTTTATGAGATAAAGGTAAACATTTACTAACGAAAATTCGCTACTACAAAGAAAATTTAATGACAATTTACCCTCGGGCCAAGTCCAAAGCAAGTTCGATCACAATTTTAAAGGGAAGCTTATCTGTCCTGTTCTCGTGCAAAAATTTATTATTATGTTAATATAATTTAATCCTCATATAAACTGCAACAAGCATTATTTATAGGATATGCATACGTTATAAGTAAGAATTAACTTCCTAAGTACCATAGAATCCATAGCCACTAATATACCACATCCTTAAGCTATTAGATATACTTGTTATTTTTGCTTGCAGTTACTCCTGATAGTCGTGCACGTTTTTGAGGTCCACGAGCCCCTGATGGAGGTTCCGCCATTTCCCCTTTTTTGGAACCTAAGGATGTCCCATAAACTACTGATTGGTCTTTGACTAATTCAAGCTCTGTTTTAGATAGTCGCCCCGGAGAAACATCTTATGAGCTTTATAAGTCTCTAGTTTTGCCTAAAGACGAAGCAACTCTTTTTCCCCTAGACTATTTCCAGGTTGAGGATAGGAGTGCTCATCATTTAATGCTTGTGAGTGTAGTATTTGGTGAATGTATTTATTTGATATCTTCATATCTTTATATTGATATCTCATTAACATTGTATATTTTCATTTTCAGACTAGTCTCCACCTCCGTCAGCTTACTTTGAAGTGTGCTTATTGGCATCATGAGTTTCGGGTCGTGGACAAGAGACTTTGAGCTTTTGAGTCTGATCGCTCTAACTTTCCCACTCTTAAAAAGAAACTTGAAGCCGAAAATGCTAAGATTTTGGCCACTCTAGAGATTGCGTTGAAACGTGAAGAAGAAAAAAATGAAAGTTTTAGCCGAAGCTCAAACTAGAGTTTCTTCTCTTGAAAGTGACCTCGAGGAGGTGAAGTGTAATTTTGCTGCTATGACCTCTTTATTGGAAGAAGAAAAATAGAAAGCCTATACCCGAGGTCGTCAAGAGGAACGGGCAAATTCTTTCAATCTTCTACTTATCATGATTTAGAAAAAAGATTGAAGATGGAAGGAGCTCAAGAGTTTCAAAAATCATCCGAGTTTGATTTAGGCATGCTTAAACCATTTGAGGATGTAATACTCCCTGGTGATGTTTTAAATGACCTTGAAGAGCCCACTACCTCAAATCTTGTGGAAGAAATTAGTAATCCTCCTCCTGCTGTTTAATTCTTTTAGACTCTTTACTTGTTTTCGTAGTGTTGCCTGTTCTAGAGAGTTGTCTATTTTCTTGTCTTTTGTAGGATATTTCTTTAGGACTTTTGATGAGCTTGATTTAAAGTGTTTTTGGATGTAATTGTTTGAAGAAGGTTTTCTTTTGACCTTACTTTGAGATCGGTTTTAGCGTGAGCATTGAGATCTTTATAACTTTGTTGAGTTATTTTTGCTTAAATCATCTCGTTATTTTGTGAGATCATTTTGCCTTTTAAGTTCTTTTATATAGAACTTATTTGTTATGAACCTCATTAAGGTCATTCTAGTTTTTTGTGATTTTTTTTTATATGTATTTCTCTTTCTAAGGAAATTAAGTTCTTTTACATAGAACTTTTTCTTATGACTCCTACTGAGGTCATTTTAATTTTTGTGATCTCTCTTGAGATCTATTAAGTTCTTTTACATGAACTTTTTGTTATGACCCCTGAGGTCATTTTAATTTTTGTGATCTCTCTTGAGATCTATTAAGTTCTTTTACATAGAACTTTTTGTTATGACCCTTACTGAGCTCATTTTAATTTTTGTGACCTCTCTTGAGATCTATTATAAGCTTGCCATTTTTGTGTAAGAATAATCATGTGCACGCCAAAACAATAGTTGTTATTTCATAAGTTGCTCTTGAACCTTTGGGTACAACTATTTTTACAATACAAGGAATTTAAATCTTTCAAAACAAATTTAACACACTATGCATAGAATTTTTTGAGATTCTGGGCATTCCATGGTCGTGGGAGATCTTTTCCATCTATGGACTGTACTCGATAAGCTCCTCTTCTTGTAGTTTCTGTGACTTTGTAAGGTCCTTCCCAATTGGGATCTAACTTTCCCACATGCTTTGAAACTTCCACCATTTTTAGTACTAAGTCCCCTATTTGAAAGATGCCAGTCTTAACTCTTTTGTTGTACATTCTTGCCATGCTGCTCTTGTGATTCAAAATTTGTATATAGGCTCTGTCTTGCTTTTTTTCTATTATCTCTAGCTCATATCTTCTCTCCTCATGATTTTATCTTGGCTCGTATGAGCTTACTCTTTGAGTGGTCACAAAAATTTTTGCTGGTATTATTGCTTCCGATCCATAAACAAAACCAAAAGGAGTTTCGTCCGTGCTTGTTCTTGGGGTCGTTCGGTAAGCCCATAAAACCCCAGGGAGCTCTTCAACCCAAGCTCCTTTGATCCTCCAAGCCTCGTCCTCATGTGCTGCAATATCATACGGGTTGAGACCTCTGTTTGGCTGTTTGCTTGGGGGAATCCCACAAATGTGAAATTTTGTTGAATTTTTAGCTCCTTGCCCCATGCGATGATCTTTTTACCTCAAAATTGGGTTCCATTATCTGACACTAAAATTCTTGGTATCCCAAAATGGCATATTATGCTCTTCCATATGAAGTTTATGACCTCGGTTTCTGTTATCTTTGTCACAGCTTCTGCTTCGATCCACTTGCTAAAATACCCGACAGCCACCATGATGAACTTTCTTTGACCTCTTGAAGGTGGGAAAGGTCCCAAAATGTCAATTCACCATTGGTCAAAAAGGTAAGCTATCTTGAGAGGTCCCATTAAAGTTGCTGGTTGATGCAACAAATTTGAATGGTACTGGCAATCAGGACATTTCTTAGTGAACATGAGGGCATCGTGAGCTAGTGTCGGCCAAAAGTAACCTTGCCGGATGATTTTTTGTGCTAGGGACCTTCCTCCCGAGTGCACAACTTCCTTGATGGACTTCTTTCAACACACATTCTGCTTCAACTGGGTCAAAACACCTGAGTAGTGGTCCCTGAAAAGATCTTTTGTACAACTCTCCTTGCACCAATGTGAATCTTCTAGTCCTGCTTCTGATTCTTTTTGTCTGAATTTTTTCTTTTGGCAATTCTTGTGAGGCGAGATACTTGACGAGATCTTCTTTCTAGCTCGGGGACATGTCTTCTATTAGCATCATTTCCTATGATTCTGCTGTAGCTACTTTTTCTACTATTATTAATGTTACTTTTCTACTCTTTGCTCCCGCGATGTGGTTTGCAAATTTTGATAAGGCGTCTGCCCTTTCATTTTCTTTGCGAGGAATTTGATGGAGCTCAAAGATGTCTAGATCTCTTGCTAACTCTTGTACTCTTTTTAAGTATTTAGTCAATCCGATCTCTTTGGTCTCATAGGTTCCTTTAACTTGGTTTGCCACTAATTGCGAATCCGTATAGGCCACCAAGTGTTTGACTTTTGCTTTTTTCTCCATTTCTAGTCCTGCTATCAATGCTCCATACTCAACTTCATTATTAGTAACTTCAAAGTCCAGTTTTATGGAAAACTCCAAGTCGACTCCTTCAGGACCTTGTAGCCAAATTCCAACTCCTCCACTCTTATTAATGGATGATTTGTCGATGTATAACATCCATCTTCCCATGCTGGCTAAATCGGTCTCTTCCGTACTCATCATTTCTACGAGGAAATCTGCAATGACTTGTGCTTTGGCCGCTGTTCGAGGTTGGTACTCAATTGCAAATTCTCCCCGCTCTATCGCCTATTTGACAAGCCTTCCGGAGACATCTAGCTTTGTAAGGACTTGTCTTAAGGGCTGATTTGTTAGCACCATCACCTCATGGGATTGAAAATAGGGTCTCAATTTTCTTGCTGTGGTCACTAATGCTAGTGTTAGCTTTTCAATTTCAGAATATTTCTTTTCAGGTCCTTTCAAAGTCTTGCTCGTATAGTACACCAGTTTGTGTTTGTTACCTTCTATTCTTACTAGAATTGAGCTCACCGCCTCCGCTGATACAGCCAGATATAAGAACAACTGCTCTCATTCCACTGGTTTAGACAAAAGCGGTGGTGACAATAGATACTTTTTTAAGTCTTGGAATGCTTGCTCGCATTCATCTGTCCACTCGAATTTTTCACCTTTGGAATTTTTTTAAAAAAATGTGCTCCTTTGTCAGCTGCTCTAGAGATAAATCGCGTCAATGATACCATTTTTCCTGTTAACTTTTGCACATCTTTTATTGACCTTGGAGAGGGCATTTATAGCACAACTGCTATTTTTTCCAGATTTGCTTCAATTCCACTCTCTGTAACCATGTATCCCAAGAATTTTCCTCACCTGACGCCGAAGGTGCACTTCCCTGGATTTAACTTCATACCAAATTTCCTTTAAGACTCCAAAGGTTTCTTCCAAGTGCTTTATATGCTCTTCATCCTTTAGACTTTTCACCAGCATATCATCTACGTAGACCTCTATGGTCTTGCCAATTTGCTTTTGGAACATCATGTTGACCAAACGTTGATATGTGGCTCCTGCATTTTTGAGACCGAAAGGCATTACTTTGTAGCAATAAATCTCTTTTTCTGTGATGAAAGAGGTTTTATCGCGATCCTCTTTTGCCATGACTATTTGATGATATCCTTGGAATGCGTGCATTAAACTTAAAAGGGCACATCCCTCTGTTGAGTGCACTAAGACATCAATCCTTGGTAATAGATACAGATCTTTTGGACATGTGAGGTCAGTGAAGTCTGTGCACATTTGCCATTTTCCTCCTGCTTTTTCCACTATGACGACATTAGAGAGCCACTCTGTGAATTGAATCTCCTCTACATACCCCGCAGTCAAGAGCTTGTTGACTTCTTCTTCAATGATACAATTTCTCTCAGCCCCGAAACTTCTCTTTCTCTGCTTTACTAGTTTTGCATCTGACTTTACATTTAGACGATGAACAATGGTACTAGGATCAATGCCAGCAAAGTCTAACGGCTTACAAGCAAAGATGTCTGTATTATTCCGAAGGAGCTCCACTGTTAACAACTCCAAACTCGAACTCATTTGTGCTTCAATATAAGTTGTTCGCTCCGAGTCTCCAGGGAAGAGTTCTATCGTCTTATGGTCTATAGGCTCGATCTTCTGCTCTTCCTTCCGCATTTTCTTTCCATGCGATTCTTCTTGTGCGGATATTTCTGCACAAGGCGTTATGGTCTCTCTCCTCATAGCTACATTCAGCTCCCTCAAGGATTTTAAAGATCTGTTGTAACACTCCCTAGCTAGTTGTTAGTCTCCTGAGATGTGCCCCACGTCATGCTTTGTTAGGAACTTCATTTTTAAGTGGAGGGTAGACACTATAGCTCTGAATTTATTCAAACTTGGCCTTCCTAAAATGGCATTATACGCAAAAGGAATGTCTACCACTAGGTATTTGATCAACATCGTCTTTATCCCGGGCTCTTCCCCAAAGGACGTGGGCAGTTCTATGGTTCCCATGGGTGTGACCTTCGTTCCACCAAATCCTCTTAGCAGAGTACTAACAGGTTGGATATTAGCCAGGTCTAATTCTATTTTCTTCAAAGTTCTCATGAACAGTAAATCTGCTGAACTTTCGTTATCTACTAGTGTCTTTCGCATAAAGAAGTTAGCTATTTCCACCTCTACTACCATAGGGTCCTCTTGCGGGGTCATTATTCCTTTTAAATCCTTGTCGTCAAAGGTTATTATGGTGTCGCTCTTGACGATTGTCAACAGATCATGGTGAGCTCTAAAGGGGAAAGCTCCTTCCATAACATACTTTTTTCTCGTTTTTCCCGAGTCTCCTCAGCTGAACCCTCATGCTATCATGTTAATGACCACCTTTTCGGCTCCTGAATTTCCCTCTGACCTTGGGTCATTGGGCCTTTGAGGTCTTTTGCCTGCTTTTTTTTTTTTCTCGATTTTGAAATCTATACATGCTTCTTGACCTGCTACGACCCTTGTCTTGGTCGTTCCTTTGGTTAGCCTCCTCTGGCTCTCTCGATTTTTCTAAAAACTCCCTTAAATATCCTTGCTTTATTAGCCTTTCAATCTCGTCCTTTAATTAGTAACACTCCTCGGTATCATGCGCCCCTTATCTTTGTGAAAACAACAATATTTGTGCGAAGCTTTTTAGGGCATAATCTGGACGCTCCACGCGTCATCATCGGAGGACTGAAAATCCCCCCGAAAATGGGTCGGGTCTCCTAAGGAGGATCCCCGCCATGTTGAACGCGGATCTA
Organism: Buddleja alternifolia; assembly: GCA_019426215.1. NCBI lineage: Eukaryota > Viridiplantae > Streptophyta > Magnoliopsida > Lamiales > Scrophulariaceae > Buddleja > Buddleja alternifolia. The sequence continues at coordinate 36,878,531 of CM033401.1, read as the reverse complement.
GGCCTGTCAGTGGGTAGATATTACCCAGACCCAGACCCTGACCCTGAAAATGCCCATAGAATGCCTCCTCTACCCGACCCGGTCGCAGTCCCGATGGGTCAAAAAATCGGGTCCACTGCACAAACCCGGAGTTTCGGGTCAGGTCCTATTTTTTTTTTTTTTAGAGCCCTCATAAGTCGTGCAAGTAATACAGAATACTAACAACAGAGGGACACAATTATACCAAAACCATCAGCCCATTTTTTATCTTATATTTTTTATAGCATTTCTGAGGAAAGCTAAATCCACAACAGAATCACTATCAGAATGAAATATAAGAATGTGACTGCATACGCAAACAAAACAATCACAGCAGCAACAACAGAAGGTAAAAATTCAGGAGTACAAAGAAGTAAGTTATATATGAATGGAGCGGAGCCTCTCAAATGTTGTAGACTCTTGAAAATTCATCAGTCTGTAATGTAACTAGTATGCATTGAAGTAGGGCATGAATCATAATTACCCCAAAACATAATAGGAAACAAAGAGAAAATAATTAAAGAAAAAGTCAAGAGAAAATAGATACTCATGTACATGGTGAAGGCATTCAAAGTGATAAGTTGAATCTGAGTTTTGAATCACTCAACAGTAACAGAAAACCCAAAAAAAAAAGAAATCAAATCTGAGTTCTGACCTGGGGTTTTAGGTTGGGGGAATTGGGCCTGTTGGAATCCGAAAAAATGAGAGTAAAATAGATGATGGGTAGGTCTCTTCAGTTGCTCGGCGGTGGCGTCGGCGCTTTCTTCCGGTGAAGGCGGTGGCGGCGATGATAAAGTGAGAGTTAAAAGAAATTGAGGAGAAAAAGATGAGAGACAGGGTTTTCACAGGTAAGAATGAGGAGAGAGAAGGGGTTTTCACGGGTAAAAGGGTTTCTTTGGGTATTGATCGGGTCTAGTTAGGGTATTGATCGGGTCTTGTTCGGGTAAAGGACCCGTGGGTCTTGTTCGGGTACAGACCCGACCCGGACCCGAACTCTTTACTACCATTGGGTTCGGGTCGGGTCCGGGTCTCAGACCCAAGTGATCGGGCTTTGGCCGGGTCTAATTTGGAATTATTGGGTCTGGGCCTGGGTAATGCCTACCCACTGACAGGCCTATGCGGATCCCTGGTTCCTTTGTAATATTAATGGGCCGCATGGGGTGTTTTTGCCCTTGTGCAATTGTGGGGTAAAATACGCCATATCAATATCATACTCCACAAACTCCATCACATACATAAATTTTGTCCTTAATTTATTTTCTTGCAATGGCAGCTGCCTCTCCATCTGGCTCTCCTAATGCAACACCAAATTCTCCCAACACAAATTCAAGTAAACAATTTGTTGTTATAAATGCTCCTCAACACTCCACAAGTTTTTTTTTCGGAAAATTCTTGTCCAAATTCAATTATGCAAAATCCGATTCTAATTGCATGACAAGTGTTAATATGACAGGTAATTGCTCTGGAGCTCTGACTGGCGTTGTCTCTCCACTGCCTTCCCATCTTCCACTATGACCTCCTCGACCATGGTAATTCTACCCTTGATTTTAGGAATTTCCCATAGACGGCGCCAAATAATCCCAGTCTATTATACTAATGTCGGAGGTCTCTCCTTTGTAGAGCTCCAATTCTCCTAACTTCTTCCTGAAATCAAAAAGTTTCCGACGATCAAGTCAGTCACGAGGTTATAACAATTCACGGTTAAGTGTTCAAATATAAAATGAGATATACCTGGTGCTGAGAAATAGTGCTTGTATTTATAGATTTTATGAGCTGTACGGATCTGACACAATATACTTTTTAGGGCATAATCTGAACGCTTCACGTGTCATCATCGGAGGGCTGAAAATGCCCCAAAAACGGGTCGAGTCTCCTGGGGAGGATCCGCGCTAGTTTGAACTCGGATCCCTGGTTCCTTTGGGATATTAATGGGCCACATGAGGTGTTTTGGCCCTTATGCAATTGTGGGGTAAAATACCCCATATCAATATCATACTCCACAAACTCCATCACATACATATAATTTGTCCTTAATTTATTTTCTTACAATGGCAACTACCTCTCCATCTGGCTCTCCTAATGCAACGCCAAATTCTCCCAACACAAATTCAGGTAAACAATGCTCCTCAAGACTCCACAAATTTTTATTGGGAAAATTCTTGTCCAAATTCAATTATGCAAAATCCGATTCTAATTGCTTGACAAGTGTTATTATACTTATATGTAATCGATCATATTGTCCTAGGAATAATGTAAAATATTCTTATCACAAGTGCGGTTCACTCTCTCATAAATAACTCAAATTCGACAATTCGAATTAGAACTTCGTAGACAAATACTCGTTTTGAAATTGTTTCTAACAAACTAAGTGGTTCTTGATCAAGTGGTTCTTGATGCAGGAGGTGGATCAAGAACTGTGCCATCACCTGGAGATGGGTCCTCAGATGCAATTTCAACTAAGTTTACTTTTTCTATATTATTTTGCCTTCTATTCGCAGCATCGTATGTTTCAATTTTGAACATATTGATGCTCTATATTAAAGATTTTCTATTTCTTGGTATTTTTTTTTTTTTTTTTTTGAGGAACTGAATTTTTAATTATTATTTGTTTTTATTCAATAGATGACCTATTATTGCGGTCTATCTGATTTTGCACCATGATTGAACAGACTGGTGACTGTTGTCAGTCTTCTCTTTATAATAAAGATTTTTTCTTTTAATTATCAAAAGTGAAAGAACTATACATATTATTTCTTTTGTTATCTATTGTTTTAATCTCTACTGCAATCTTAAGCGCGAGAATGTTAGCTTAAGTGGTATCCATTGGAATATGGCATTCAACATCGAGAAAAGAACGGAAAATAAATTGGAATGATAACATCATTATCCATGACCCAGCGATTTAACATACGCACTTGAATTCCATGTCTTTCATAAATAGACATGTGACAAACTTCCTTCAAAATTTTCATTCATAAACTGGTTCATTCTGAAATCTGAATCTTATTCTTATTTTGATAAAGTAATATATTTGTAGATAACATGCCACACTGGTCATTTTTCTACTTTTTCCCAATAGTATATACAATTTAACATTTCAGCTTATAGACAATATGAGTGTTATGTGTGACGCATAGCGAGATGATCAACGATCTGAGCGCTCCATGTGTTATCCAACAAATGAATGTGATGTCTGTACATTCAAGTTGTGATTGTACGCACAGGACAAATTTTATTCAATCAAAACTTGTTGATTGTGGGCTGTGGTGTTGTGGCGAGAGATGGTTTGGGGGCTTGTGTGGGTTGGTGCTCCAACCGGTTACCTTTCCTCACTTCTCCAGATCATGCAGAAGTTTTGGCAGCTCGGTTTGTAATAATCCCACATCGAAAAAAGAGGAAAATGAAATAATTTATAAAGAGAACCCTAGGATTTAAGTGTAACAATGAATATTCATTTTGGGCCGTGGTTCAAATGCCCAACTCAAGGTTACGCTCAGTGGGTTCGATGAGATTTCTCTGGTTCAACGGGCTCGTGAGCCCGGGGCGTGACACAATTAGCATTGGAATTTGCCTTACGCAAGGGCTGGAAGAAGGTGTTCTTGGTCTCCCATACCTGGCATCTGTAGCTCTTGTTGATGATTTATTCTAAGTAATAAAATTTACGTTTTCCCATAAAAAAAAAATTAAATTTCAAAAGTGGGCAAATAGAATTTTGTTTTGAACGAATTCTGAAAATTTTATTTGCCAATTTTTTTAGAGTTTTGTAACGCTACTATATCAAGCACCGAGTTCCTGATAGCTTTGTTTGATAGTAATTCCAAAGACACAGCCCACGTCAAAATTGTCCAAGCACTTCATAAAGCAATCTTAAATCTTTTAACATTCTCGGCAAATATTTATCTGGTTAAAAAGATAAAACTTATGATAGCATTAAAGTTAAGTGGCGCCAAAATTTGATGTTATATGAGTGTGAGGTTGACCAATCCGGATCTTATATTACATGATGTCACATTTCCTGTTACATACACAAATGCGTGACAAGTACTGTATACATCAGGGGCGGATCTATGTAGAGCCCGGGGGCAGTGCCCCCACTCAATTTTTATTTTTTTTAATATATACATTTTTTTTATTTTAATTTATAAATTACATAATGCCCCCGCTCAATTCCAATGTCCATCTCACTCCCCTCCTCAATTTTGAAAAATCATTTTTTTACCTTATAAATTTTTTTATATTTGAATTTCACCCCCCTAAAGATCGAAAAATATCACGTTTTCTCCCTTTATTTTGAGTTCGTTCTCCCTAAAACCCAAAATTCTGGCTATAACGAAAGAGATATAAAAGTATAAACTATGTCAAAAGTTATAATTGAACCTAGTTCTTTATTATATTTATCCCCATAAATATAGCGTACCGTTCACCCACCTTAAATCTTTCGTCTTCGCCCCCTCGGTAAAATTCCCCGTTCTATCGCCAGTGCCCCCACTGACCTTCAATCCTAGATCCGCCACTGGTATACATAGGCAGTCAGGATGCGGATTGAGAAATTGCAGATTTTTACCACATTACATAACTTTCTCTCTCCACATTCTAACCGTTCGTTTAACACTTGTCACCCATCTGTGCGTGTAACACGGATGCGTAACAGAAAATTCGGATTGGAGTGGCTTTTTATGTGAAAAAGCCATAAAAAAAGGTACTCTATATTTGATCAAAGTGCTCTTTGACTTGGCCACTCTTTGTGAATGAGAAAAAATCAAAATAGAAAACGAAAAAAAAAAAAAAGAGTTTCTTTGTTGGATAGAATATTCGAATGATATGGTTTATGTTTTATTCATTGATAATTCTCTTTTTTTCATTCATTAAAGTTCAAAAGACAAATATAATATTGGAAAAATTTGTCAGCGTGCCTCGTAAAACTTTCTCTAAATGGACATCTAAGTGCAAATGTTTCACTTTAATGTGCTTACACTATGGTTGTGAGATTTAAATGTCCACTTTATTTAAAGGTCAAAGTTGTGAGAGACAAAGACATGTAATACTTAAGAAGTTCTATAACTTGGAGAAAAGACAGAGAATTATGAATTGGAAAATTAAATAAAGTCCTTCACAAAGAAATTACTTCATTGCAATAGTGGTTTGAGAGGGAGATATCACATATATAAAACAATAGATAACGAGCCACTTGAAAAAAGATTAGATGCTTTTAAGGCATGTGTAAGTATATTATAAGAATATTCGAGAATTGAAAACGTGTATTAGAAAAGTGAAATTACTCGTATATTTACATCTAGGGAAAAAAAAAAAAAGACTAATGCTTACGACTTTATGTTGGGAAAAAAGCATATATTATAATTTATTTATTTTTGCAAAAAGAACAAAACCGAAAGAAAAGGTTATATTTGCATCTTGTTCTATTTATTTCTCATAATCAACCACAAAATAAATTTTGACTTCCCAAAGATTTAAAATTTCGATTGTAATTTTTGCTTATGAACGCCACATCTTGTACTTAATTTTACAATATAGGGATGTCCATGCATGAGAGAATATTTTTTGGGTGTTTCATTCTTTGTACCAAGTGAATTAACCCTATAGCTGAAAAATAAACAAAATTATTTGATTCTTAATTCGAGATTGATGGTTAAAAGCATGTTTGAGCCCACTTTGTTATTTTTCTCACTCGATAGGTTGATACTATCTCTTTCGGTAGTTATCGCCGTATATACTTTTATAAATAAAATTTAAAAATCGGCTCGAGCTCAACTCCATTAATTAAAAAATTATAAAATGTGTGCAAAATGATCACTCGACTCGTGTTCAATTTTTTAGAGCTTTGACAAGCTTTTGATAACAAACTCAAACACAATTTTTCAAGCAATCATACACCCCTATTTGACACTCCACGCCTTCAATGGGTCGGAATTGGATTATCACAAAGATGTTAACACACCCCTATTTAACACTACACGCCTTCGATGGGTCCGAATTAGATTATCCCAAATATGTTAATGATGAAGACATAAAATAAATGTTTAGTGTTATATTGGGTCCTTGATTTGATCTGTTCATCTGTTTATAATGACTACATTCACATAAGTCTTTATGGGATGACACATTACCCTTATCAAGAAAATTATGCAATTTTGATTTAGAAATGTGATAAGATATTTAAATATTAGATTTGATACATTTACCAAAATTATTAGTTTTTAGCTACATTTTGTATGGCAATTAAGTGCTAAGTTAGTTGGTAATTAGCAAAAAAATACTAGCTACGACTGTCAATAAACTCAAGCTGATTGATGCCTTAAACTCGATTTGAAAAATTTCAAGGTTGAGCCGAATGTCAAGGCTAGAATCCATATTCACCCAAACATCACCAAATTAAGGGGCTTGGGCTAGTATATATTATGAATTAAGTAAATATATATTGGGTTCGATTCCCCTTGAGGGAATGTCTATTGACTTCCTCTGCTGTGAGTCTATCAACTATGGGCAACCTAAGTTGGCTTATCTCTTTTGTATGGTTTGCAGACAATTAAACAGGAGCGGAGGTTTACTCAGTGCGCACCCTAAGGGTAGCAGTTACAAGTTTCCCTCGTCATAAAAAAAATAAAAAAATTTACGAACATGTAGAACTACTAAATATCGCTCATAATTTATAAACGCAAATGTATATTTGGAAGGAGGATATGAGTTCAACTTAGGACAAGCTATTGGGTCAACCGTATCCAATATTTAGATATTCTGTCAAAAGTAATTTAAGGAGTTAATTAGTGCTTTCATTTCCTGAAGTCAATTTATCGAATTTTGGTGTAAATATAATTTGTTTAATGATTTTGAAGTTTTTTTTCAAATTGTCAATCGTTTTTATTTATCTTTTTTATTTGTTTTATTTATAATAAAAAGAGAAATGTTGAAATTGAAAAATCAAGTTCAAGTAGACTCGACTCAGCTTCAAGCATGTACCTATTTTCAAGTCAAGTGAAAGTCCTAAGTATAAAAGCTCGTCTGGTATCAAGTCGAGTGTGAGTCAGATTTAGTTTAATTAACAACCCTAATTATCTCATGATTTAAAAAGAACAATGATAAATTGGGTTGTTGATGGGGGAGTACTAATTAACAAAGCCAGAAGTTGGGGCAAATCACATTAATTTAATTTGAAGGCTTAAATGTCTAAAAGGATACCTTTTTTGCCCTATTATAATGAAATCACTGATCTTAATCAGCAATCACATAACTATGCAATATGCATAAGAATATTGTCACTGAACTATGGAGGATTAAAATAAACTTCACGAACACATACAATGAGGTCAGAGTTGATTTATTACATGTTCCAATTTTTATAATATATAATAATTGTAAATAACAAAAACTTCTGGTGGTTAAGGGTAAATTGCACTTTCACCCCCTCTAAAATTCACCTTTTAGCACTAAGTCCCCTGAAAACTTAAAAAAAGAGACGATGTCCCCAAGAAAATCTAAATGTGTAGCACTTTGCCCCAAAAATAATATTAAAAGTGAATTTTTTACATGAGTCTTAACCATGTGTCAGTCCTTGTTTATTTGTATGGTCACATAAGGTATTTCCTACATCTTTGCATCAAAACAATTTTTTATCCAACACATTTTTTAACTTTATTGTCTCGGAATTCATGTTTTCTAGAATGCATAGAGTCGATTTTAGAATTTAGGTTTTCACCTGATCACTTTTGGCATCAATATATATTATAAAGCGTATTTGAGTTGTGCATGAGATGATAAATGATATTTATGTGAATTAGAAGTTCATAATGATTGACATGCAAGTTAATATCAGACAAAATTATCATTTCGGGGCAACATGTTGCATATTTAAATTTTTTAGGGGGCATGATCTATTTCCTGAGTTGTGAGGGGGTTAGTGCTAAAAGGTGAATTTTAGAGGGGGTGAGATGCATTTTTTCCTTTAATGTATAATCTTTATATTTTTTCAAAAATCATATAGTTGTATTTTAAAGAAAATTTAAATCGGCTAAAAAATCTCTTCATTTAAAAAACAAAAATATAGAAAAAATTGTCCCAAGTCGAGTTTGATCCGACCAAAGCCATTAACTTCATGAGTAGTTGGGTTCATTAAATTGGACCTGCATAAATTTTCCAAAAATATTACATTTACACACCTTATAATTTTCATAAATTACGAATACCCCATGGGGCTTCGAAAGAAGAGCAAAGGACATTATTGTCGGTTAAAATTGGTCAAAAGTTTATTCGAAAATTCCTATATGCTTAAGGGTATTTTTGAAATTCCTACTCAATATATAATGATATCACCAAAATTGTTAGAAAAAACATACAATTGGAGCACCTCCAATGTATTGCCGCTACAGTAAATCTACTCCAATGTTTGCACTATTTTTTACACCAAAATGAGTATTCTTTATATATTCCTTTTTACAACTCATTTTATACTATTTCTTATATTTCATAAATAACACACATCTTTAAATTGTTTATTACATATTCATCCAAGAAATATATTTTGTTATTTTATAATATTACACGAACTATATTTTTGTTATTTAATAATAATAATAATACATGATTAATTGTAACTTTTTCAAAGGTAGGGACCTAATCAAGGACGGAGCTAGGAATTTGGTCCCGTGGCGGCTGGGGCGGAAGGATACAAGAGGGGGGGGGGGGGGGGGGCTTTAATATTTTTAGGTTTTTGAGAGGGGTAAATTAAAAAAAATAAAAAATTTATAGGTGAAATTTATAATCTTCAAAAGTTGAGGGGAGTGGTTGCCACCACCAGCCTCCCCGCCTCTGTTGTCATTGGACCTAATTACGTAGGATGGACCTAATTACATAAGACTTAATTGTATTAGTTTTAATATATATCTTTTATTTATATTGAGAGTAAAATCATTATTGAGTAAAAAAATAACAAATATAGAACGTAATTATAACTTTTATGTAAATACAAGGACCAAAATATACAAAAAATCAAATCAACCCACACCAAAATGGCGTGGGATTTGGCGCCACGTTGGAACGCCTGTTTTGCACCATTTTGGTGCACATTAGAGATGTTCTTAGTTGTGAATAATTACGTAAACAGATATTTTTTTCTTCTCTTTAATTGGACCACCAGGAAAGGTGCAGATGTAATTCACCGAAACTATTAAGATACACGGAAAATTCTAACTCAAATTCGATTTGGTTGTACTCAAGCGTATTTCACAAGGAGAGTGCATTACATTTGCTATATAATTGGTAAATTGGTCTATAAAATATACATGAGTTTGATCGAGTCGGAAGCGGACTAGAATGTCCCTAAAATATAGATTCATACTTCCTTTCCCACTATACTTTGGGAAAATCATATTTTTTAATAAAAAAATCTCTACGACATAAGATTAGACATTTTAATTTGTATATAAGTAAGTGAAATAAGAGATACTTAAAAAAATATGGAATAAAATAAGTGATTCTATACTAGATTGGGTCCAATAGAGTCACTGCACTATACACCATTAAATGCAGTGGCAAGATAATATAAAACACTTAAAATATCTACATCCAATGATAATAGATAAATTAGATCCGATCCATCTTATAATTTTTCGTTAAAATTATAGAAGATCGAATACAAATTAGAAACAATTACTTATTTTATTGCATTAAACTAGAAAAAAGGAAATCACGTTTTAGAAGTAAAATAGTAACACTCGCAAAAGCTAACTCTAGTTAAGTTGAGCACCTTTGTTGTGGGCCGTGGGGGTCAACGGAAAAATCTATAATCTATGTTAGATCGAGATTAATAATTCTAATATTTATTTTTATATATTAAAGTATATTGTGTTCGATTCTCACATACAATTATGTAAAGTAGATAGACATATTCGATTTGACATAAAATTACTCGGGAATCAACATGCTGCGTCGTCAGCCCACTAGCCACTACTGTATGTGTGTGAGAGAGTGGTGACCTTAAAAATTCTACACAGAGTTGGCCCTCTTTACCAGAGAGAGGAAAGCAAGAGAGAGAATCTAGAGAGAGAGTACAGAGTAGTTTTGTTCTGGCAAAGAAACTGCCATTTATGGAAAAGGGAAGAGGTGAGATCAAATCAATCTAAACCACTAATTTTCATGCAAAATCCTTTCCACCCGCCATCCCCTTTTGGTAAATTCTCACTTTTCATTTCTTTCTGTAAATTCCCGTGGGTGTGCAATCAAATTTTCAGAGCTGAAAGTGAAAAAGTAATAAAAATAATAATAATAATTCATTTCAGTGGGGGGCAAAGAAAAAGTGTACCCCATTATAAGGTAGCAAAAAAGAGTTTGTTGAAAGGGGCACCACTCAAACAGTCATTTTTGTATTTTTTTTTATCTTCACTTCATATAATGTTACATACACACACACACACACACACACATATATATATATATATTTGTACCAAAAAAAAACACACACACACATATATATATATATTAATTTCTGTTCAGGTACATTTTAATCTTATGGGCCTTGTCTGCATGTAAGGCATTGAATATTTATTATGATGAAAAGAGACCATTTTTAACTGAAATAATTAATAATAGTGGGGGTTGAGGAAACAAACAAAAGACGAGAAAAAAAACAAAGAATCTTTGTGTAATCTATTTTGTTTTCCATGTATAATGTCTAGTACTGATCAATTTGATGATTATTGAGGTGGGTTTTTCTTGTTTTTGCTTAGAGTTTAATGGGTTCTTGCAATTAGAGAAAAATTGCAAAAAGAAAAAATTGGAGTAATAGCTGAAATATTGTGTATTTGGTAATATTGTTGTAGTTCGGAGTTTTAAAGATGGAGTCTTTGCTTTTATTCGAGGCTTGAATGATTTATACCATAGAAATCATTGAAATTTTCTTGGTTCATAGAATCCCTAGAAATTTCAGGTGTGTAGTCAACACCCCCCCCCCCCCAACCCCAATCCTCTTCTATATATATATGTGTGTATATATTTGTGTGTGTGTGTGTGTGTGTGGAGGGTTTGATTTTTATATATGAAGTTGAAAGTTGATACTTACCACATTTATTTTGTTTACAGGAAGCTGATTTGAGGAAAAAACCCTCTCTATAATGGCAGAAAATGGCTTTTTACAAGCTCCTAAGGACAATTACAAACAGCCCATTTCCTCAGTTTTCAACTCACCTAAATTGTTCACAAATTTTGTCTCAAAGAGCTCAAATGACACTAATGATCAAATTATGAGTAGCCCAACTTCAATTCTTGATACAAAAACCTTTTCCCCTGCTTCTTCATCAAACATTTCAATAAAACAAGAAAATAAGTGTGTCTGGGAGAAATTGGACTCAAAGGGTGTTGGCCTTGCCCTTGTAGATTCTCTTATTGATGAAAAACCCGATTCGAATTTGTCGAAAATGGTTATTCTTGGCTCACAATTGAAGATTCAAGTCCCTCCCCTGTTTTCCCCTGTTCTTCAACTTTCCCCTAATGAATCACCAAAATCTCCTTGTGATTTTGGTATCAAGACTAGGAATTTTGTGAAGAAATCCTCATTTGGATCTTTCAATTCTGATGTTTTTAGTAGCCTTTCAGCCTCTGAAATGGAGCTCTCAGAGGACTACACATGTGTGATATCCTATGGCCCGAACCCAAAAATTACTCATATATTTGATGATTGCATTGTTGAGAGCTGCTGTGGAGTTGTTAAGTTATCTGAATCTAGAACGGAAAACGGGTTTTCATCCGATGGGTCGACGGGCTACCCGTCCGAGAGTTTCCTTAGTTTTTGCTACAAATGCAGGAAGAATCTTGGGCAAGGGAAAGATATTTACATGTACAGGTTAGTTGGAGCTTGAATTCATGTTTTTGGATATATTGTTTATTTTAATATATGTGTGCATCGAAAGGGTCGTCTCGTTTATTCGTGATCATCGGTTACATGTGGATATGTTATTGAAATTGGAAAAGTTGGCAAGATTGAAATAATCATCTTTGATGTTCCTAAGCTCATCTAGAACTATAATCATAGTGCAAATATGCATGTGATGTCGGGAATATTATTAAGTTTTACCGGTGAACATTGATATTCGTAGGCCCACGATCAAAGTGACATTTTCGATCAACTTCCCTCGTGTTTTCTGTTCTTGTTAGGTTTGTGAAGGGTGAGGGGATTAGAGGCCCCGCAGTAAGGTGTGGTATAGGCTATGGTTCGGGGCATGGGTAATGAGCAAACCGATCTTCTATTGCAGCTTCCTATTGCAAGGTACGGATGTGTGACACATGTTTGGAAATTGAATTTGCAACCAACCGAATCGGAATAGTTCGGACACGTGTCAGACTTTCGTACCTTGCAATAGGAAGCTGTAATAGAGGATCCCGTTTGGGTTGTGAGAGCCCTAAGTACCCTTTTTAAATCTCGTTCTTGGAAATTTCTTGTGTGGACTAGGTTCAACGACATCCAATCAATCGCATGGCAAGTACAATATGTCTTGTTGGTTGAGTGTGTTGTTTTTTTTGGCTAAGAATAGTAACTTTAGAGTGTCACTTCAATTGTGTCATAACAATGTCGTTCTTTCAGAGGCGAGAAGGGTTTTTGTAGCAGCGAATGTCGCTGCAAGGAGATTATGCTGGACGACGAGGGTATGGAATTTTTGGAACCGGACAATGTTTATGGTACTTCATGACCCCTCGCTCATCGGAATCATTAGGCAAATTTATGCATCGTAATTTGCAACATCAAGAGGTGAATTATTATTGCAAAATTCATAGATCAGACAGAAAAACGAATGAAGATTGTATTTATGTTTTAAGGTTCGAGAATGTTTTGATGATTTTGGAATGTTTTTGTAGACGGACTTGAAATCGGGTGATTCTATGGTAGACCCGGTGTAATGGAGCCGGTGCCCATTACACCACACATTTGTGTTGGGATAATAAAATTCACACATCCCAACACAAATGTAGGGTGTAATGGGCACTAGCTCCATTACACCCGGTCCAACATAGATTTTTCCCTTGAAATCCAAGTTTTGTTTGAACGAAGAATAAGTGGTGAATAAATAGTGAGTGGTATATTTAATTCTCGGCATTGTAAAGTGTTTGATTCTCTTTGTTAATTAGTGTAGAAATAATATAAATAATATAAGACTTGTTTCATGATTGGGTGGCCTGTGGTGGATATATCATTTAGGCATTTTACTCCCCGCGTCAAAGAGTCTTGCCCAGACCTAAGGGTTCGGTCGATCCTAATTTACAGAGGGAGTAAGTATTCACATGATGAGTGTGAATTACACTTGGTATCATTTGAGCATGGTCCGGGTTAGAATTTCCCGTCATACATTAGGTACTTGGGTTCCATGACATAGATCTAGGATTGCCAATGAGTTTAAACCAAGAAGCTTGATGACTTGGTGCGAAAGTTTTCAAGTTCGAGCCAAATATAAGGGTCTTGAATTCAGATTCGAGTGAGAAAAGATAGACTCCGTTTCAACTGACTGGACTAATAAATAAGTAATATATTGTATTATATATGCATGTATAAAAATAGTATACTGAAATGTAGAATTATATAAATATCATTCATATGTCATGAACAAAAAATTATAATTTTAAGGATAATATGGAGAGTTTAAATTAGAAAAAGAATCTTAAATTAATTGTATTTTAATTTCAAATATTTGTCAATATAAAAGCAATTAGCAAACTCCGTTCAGGCGTGGTATACTGATTATGTATATAAAACTAATTATATATATATATATATATATATATATATATATAGGGTATGGATCAAATACATCCCTATACTTTAGGTAAAATATAAGATTCAATCTAAACCATTTGATCCCAAGATCCATAATTAAAGCTATTATTTCGGTTTTAATCTTTAATTTAATGATGATAGGGGCATTTTAGTCAATAGGGAAACTTTCCCTCTTTCCTGCATCATTCCCAGCAACTCCAATTCATTCACCAACAGTAGCCGAATTGTCTTCTTCCCCACAGGTCTCCCCTTTTTCACATGTAATATATATACACACGCATATATATAGATATAGATAAATATAAATCTCTCTCTCATAACTCTCACAACATCCCAATTTCTCAAATCCAATTCTTGATCAAAAGAAAATGTTGATTTTTTGTACATATTGTATCATTTCACTTGAGCATTCATTTCATTTCTACACGTTTGGTACCAATTTCGTTTAGCCACAAGAGACTACGCACAGGTAATGGGATGATGAATGAATAATCCTTCGGCTAATATACTGTATAATGAGTTATAATATACTGTATAATGTGTTATAACATACTGTATAATGGCTTATAAGATACTATATAATTGAATATTTTTAATATGTTATAAACACATACTATATAACGAGTTATAATATGTCTTATAATGTGTTAAACATACTGTATAATGCCTTATAAGATACTATATAATTGAATAATTTTAATATGTTATAAACACATACTGTATAATGAGTTATAATATACTGTATAATGTGTTATAACATACTATATAAGCGCTTATAAGATACTGTATAGTTGAATATTTTTAATATGTTATAAACACATATTGTATAATGCGTTATAATATACTATATAATGTGTTATAACATATTGTATAATGGCTTATAAGATATTGTATAATTGAATATTTTTAATATGTTATAAACACATACTGTATAATGAGTTATAATATACTGTATAATATAATATAACATACTGTATAATGACTTATAAGATACTGTATAACATACAATATAGAAAGTTCAATGATGTTGCCCACCTTCTGTGTACATGGGGCATTCAATCCACCTTCTGCTCCCACTTTTGAATATATAATGTTTATTTATAAAAAAAAAAGATATTCAATCCACCACTTATTGAAATCGTATTCAGCTCACAAATAAGAATCCACAATGCAATTTCAATAAAAAGGAATGAAAAATGAATTAAAAGGTATTCGCAGCAAGGACGAGAGGAAGAGAGAGAGAGAGGAGAGAGAAGAAATACCTTTGCTGCAATTTGGTTTAAATGTGAGAGATTTTAGGGAGATTGTGCTTTGTTGTACAGTGACGTGTATTTTACTATTATACCCCTCAGCCAGTTACAATTGGGTTTCACGCCTGTTTCTAGTGTTTAATTTTGACTGTTTGATTTAATTGATCCAATGGTGTATATTGGGTCTTATATCTTATCTAATATAGGGTATGTAATAGATCTTGACCCTATATATATATATCATTACACAATTTATTTATTTATTTACAATATGCGAAATTAAAAGTTTGATTCAAGTTTGATGACTATCATCGAAAAATACTTATATGAGTGCTAAATCATAATATTTTAGTTTAAGATATACTAACACATAACTGGTAAGCCTAATGAAACAAAATTTAAGAAAAAAATAATTGATAAATATTATTAATAAGAAAGAAAAATAAATTTGAATTTACATTATACTAGTAACTACCTTATTTCGAATTTTAAAGTTCGAATATTTTAGATAAAGATTAATAACTATATTTATCTAAATTAAATAAAACAAACATAAATTTATTTACTATGTAGCACAATTGAGTTCAATTAGGTCATTCACATATGCGGATGCTTGGATGGTCTCAGAGGTAATGTTTTATTATATATAGATACTAGTGTACAATCCATACTACACACTGCCTAAGTTACTTTAAATATAGCTTAGAAAAAGTAATACAATTTTGTTCAAAGTTGAAATGAATGTATATATTTTTTTATTTTAGCATAAAATCAAAGATTCTCTTTAGAAAGATCTTTGTGCATCATAAATACAAAAATAGTGAAAAGCAACATTATCATTTTGCATCATAAGTGTCTATATATTCATTAAAATAACAAAAGCAATATTATAAATATTTAGAGAAATTGCTAAGAAAAAAATTAAATATTTATGAAATCTTATGCAACTAATATATTGTATTATGACCCAAAATCAACTTTGTGAAATGGTAGACAATATAGTTATGCTTCTTTACGTTAAGCTTGCAAAACCCAAAGAAAAAATGATTAAATATATAAATCAAACAATTTATGTAAATAACTTAGTAAAATTTCTAACAACTAGTTCATGAAAAACTTACAATAATAAGGTGAGATTTAGTAATTAAAATTATTTTCACATTAAAATTTTAAATATAATTATTCACTATATCTAAGGATATATCATATAGTATCACTAATTTTAGAATTTAGTTACAACTTACAATTACTACTATTTTTTTAAGAGAAACGATTAATTTTATTCAAATAGAATCAGTCAAAAAAGCCAAAAGTACTTGAGGGGGTAAAACTGTATCCCCTTCAAGTTGCTCCCGAGCAGACCGAGCTAAGATATGAGCAGGTTCATTGCTTATTCGACGCACAAAACAAAAATAACAGAATCAAAAGACTGAACTAATCTTAAAATATCATGCACTAAAGGACCCAACGGGGAAAGATCAACGAGCTTCGCCTTTAGTTTATTGATCAATGGAAAACAATCTCTCTCCAATTGGACATGACGCCATTCTCTACTCCTTGCCAGTAGCATAACATCAAACTCAGCAAAAGCTTCGACTGCCTCCGGACCCAAACCAAATCCACGGTAATTCTGCTTCCATGCCAAGCAATGACCGTTCGCATCCCTTGACTAGTAACCTGATCCCATCGCCCTCGGGTTTTCAAACACCGCTCCATCGAAGTTAAATTTTATCACGGTCCTGCCTGGAGGAACCCACAGTGAGTTTGCCCCCTCTCGATTCAGTGGGGGACACTTAGCCATTATCTCCTGATATGTAGTTCGGAATGCTCTCACCTTTTCCACAATACATTCCGGTGCCGACATAGTTTTTTTCATAATCGAAGAGTTTCGGTTATTCCAAAGGAGCCAACAAAGAGTGATAAACAGCGAGAAATCGTCCCCTTCCAATTTTGCATGACAATGGCAGAACCAGCTTTCCACATCTGAGTGCCAATCAGATACAATATTCCACGGTAAATTCGAGAGAGCCCATACTAACCTCATGAAAGTGCAAGACAACAAGGCATGTTTCGTATCCTCCTCCTTCAACCCACAACAGGGACAAGCCGCATCAACCCTGACCCTGCGCCATCTCATGTTACTCACTGTGGGAATAGCATTTTTACAAGCTCTCTAGCCAAACAATCTGATCTTAGGAGCCACCTTTGCTTGCCATAGAAAGTTCCACGATGACTGACCCAATCCGCCATTTAACCCCTACCTCGACTCTCTATACTTGTTCGACAATTCCCTTGCTAAGTGGCATGCACTTCTTACTGAGAAGTTGCCATTTTTCGTATAGTGCCACACCATCATATCTTCATTATTACAGGAACCGAGAGTAATTGACGTAATGCTTTCCACATCCTCCTTCCACAGGTTCTCTTCCAGTAATTGCACATTCCACCACCCTGTTTGCTCATCAATCAGGTGGCAAACCCGAGTCTCTTCTGGTAAAGATCGCCACGGCGTGAGAAGCTTGAAGTACCGAGGTCTTGCAATCTATAGATCATTCCAAATATTTATTCTCTCTCCCGAGCTAACTCTCCACCTACATCCCACTATCAAAATGCCAAACGCAACCCTTATGCTCTTCCATGCAATGTTCTGAAAACCGGACCGGACAACGAACCGGAAAAGTGACTGGGTCACGGGTCACCAGTTCAACCGTCGGGTCAACCGGTAACGTCATAATTATGCAATAAATAATAATTCATATACTATTAAATATATAAAATATGAAAAAAAAATATGTATTTCCTATATATATATGAAAATATGAAAAAAAATATGTATTTCCTATACTTTTGGGGGCCAATTGCATATTTTTAGATTTTAAAGGGATCAATTTCAGATTTTTAGAGTTTAAAAGGTTGAATTTCAAAATTTTCAAAATTGTCCGGTTCTGACCGATTTTGACTCCCGAACGGTTTTTTTGCATAACCGGATCGGTTTGATGGCCGGTTCTAGTTTTAACCGGTCGGACCGGCCGGTCCGGTCCGGTTTTCAAAACATTGCTTCCATGTATATGATTCATTCGACCCTTCCTCTGTCTCCAACAAGTCCGAATCCAGGTAATATCGTGCACATAATAATCTAGTTAGCAGACAATTCGGATTTTGTAACAGCCGCTACCCTTGCTTAGCTAACATTGCCAGAGTGAATTCCTTTAGCGCTCGAAAACCAATACCCCCCTCTTCTTTTCGTTCGCACAATTTTGACCATGCTACCCAATGCATCTTCTTCACCTCCTGGTTATTCCTCCAAAATTTAGCCATGGATGATTCAATCTCCCGAACAAGGAAATTCGAAAGAGTGAAGCAACTCATGGCATACGTGGGAATTGATTAAATAACCGCCTTTAACAATACCTCTTTCCCCGCCTGTGATAGAAACTTTGAACTCCATCCTTCTAGACGTGAGTGGACTCGGTCTCTAATAGATGCAAACACCTCCTACCTCGACTTTCTTACTACCGTTGGCAAACCCAAGTACTTATCATGTTTTTTGGCCAACACCACACCAAGAATGAGCGCCAACTCCTCTTTCTTTCCCTCGGGTGTGTTTTTTCTAAATACCACTATTGATTTCTGCAAATTAATCTCCTGTCCCAACACCCCCGCATAGTGAGAAAACAGATCCTTCAGACATTGCATAGTCTCCTCTGTGGCCTGGCAATAGATCATTGTATCATCCGCAAAGAGTAGATGATTCACCATCGGGGCTTGTCTCGCTATCCTAACTCCCACCAGATTACCTGCATGCTCCTCCTCCTGCAATAAACAGCTAAACACCTCTGCACATAGAAGGAAAATATAAGGAGATAGAGGGTCTCCTTATCTAAGCTCTCTCTGTGGTGTAAGATAACCAAATTGAGATCCTGTAAGCAGAAATGAGTAAGAAACTGAGGAAACACATAACATTATGAGTGCGACTATATTTTGCTGAAAACCTAATCTCTCTGACACTCTCCGAAGAAATATCCACTCTACCCTATCGTACGCTTTGCTCATGTCAAGTTTCAGGGCTGCATGTCCCTCTTTACCCTAGGTCTTGTTTTTCAAATAGTGATTTATCTCATAAGCAACAAGAATATTATCCGAAATGAGATGTCCCGGGATAAAGGCTGATTGGGTTTTGGAGATAATGTCATGGAGGAATGGTTTGATTCGATTTGCTAAGGTCTTTGAGGCCGATTTGTTATCACATTGCATAAACTAATTGGACGGAACTGTGTAATGGCTTTAGGAGTAGTGCATTTTGGAATAAGGACAATATGAGTGAAATTAAGTTTCGGAAGCAATTGACGGGAATTAAGAATATTAAGAACACACATAGAAATATCCTTTCCAACAATAGGCCAGAATTTCTGAAAAAATAAAGGAGACATACCATCTGGACCCCGGGGATCTCATCGGGTGCATTTGTGCCAATGGTATAGCTACCTCCTCTACCGTGAATCTCCAAGTCAATTCCTTGTTCATGATTTCTATCACTTTAGGTTGGATTAACTTCATCACTTCATCGAAATCCTGAGCAGAGGGTCGGACAGATGAGAAAATATTTCCAAAATATTCGGTAATGATCTGTTGCGCCTCCTCATTGGTCTCCTTCCATTCTCCATTACTATGTTTGATTCGAGATATCGTATTCCTCTTCCTCCTATCCGAAGCACACGTGTGGAAGAAGGTGGTGTTACGATCCCCTTCTTTTAACCATAAGGCTCTACTTCTTTGCTTCCATCCCACCTCTTTCTTAGCTAACAACTCCTCAAGCTCAGTCCTGATCAATACCGATTCTTGTTTCGAGGCGGACATGATGCTACCACACGTAAGATTTTTCAAACGCTTCCCAGTTGTTTGATTCTGCTCGGTATTCGTCTAAATTCATTTTTATCCCAACATAGCAAGCCCACTCGGCATTTCTTGATATTATTGCATACTCCCTCGTTAACTACTATTGCTTAATTAATTTATCAACCAAAACATCAACGGTGGTTCAAATATTTTTCACGGATACAACAAATTGAAAGAATAAAGGTGTGGAGGATATAAATCTAGTATTTGCCAATTGATGTTGTGTGGATTCTGATACTTAGCCAATGTTGTTGGACATTGTGTAAATTGCATGTATACATGAAGAAAATGTGTACCAAATTAGCGGACTATTTTAAAAAATAATATAGTTTTAAATAATAATTATATATATATTACACAAAATATTATATATCCAAAAATAGCATAATACGCCATTGGTAATGGCGTACTCCTGCAATTTTTTTTTTAAATTTGGCCAATGGCGTAGCCAGTCAAACAGACCGTTGTGACTCAATGGCGTAGCCAGACACATCTTAAAAAAAATTTGCTGACTGGCTACACCATTGCTAATGGCGTAGCTAGACACATCTTAAAAAAAAAAAAAATCTGCTGACTGGCTACGCCATTGCTAATGGCGTAGCCAGTCACAAGTTTTTTTTCTTTTTCTTTCAGCCGAATTTTTCTCCCTCTCTCTCTTTCTCTTCTTCCCCCCCTCTTTCTCTCCTTTTCTCTCTTCCCCTCTTCTCTCTTCTTCTTCGAGCTCCCACTGCAATACTCTCATCTCCTCCCTCACCTACACCATCCCTCTTCATTTCACGCGGATTCAACAACAATTCAACTTTCATACCGATTGACCTTTTTTTCTCCTCTTTTTTTTCTAATTTAAGGTAAATATCTATTTTAATTTAATTTTTAGTTTTAATTTTATGCTTATGAATTTAGATATAATTTTTATGATTTATAATTGAGAATTTGTGATTGTTGTTTAATTTAGTAATTATCCCTAAATTTTTTTTCGAATGTTAGGGTAGAAGTTAGGATCTTAGGGTTTATTGGTTAATTGTAATGTAGAAGGTCTAATTTTAGAGTTTATGTTTCAATTTTAGGGTAGAATTTCGAATTTATGGTAAAATTTTGAATTTTAGGGTATTATATTCTAATTTTTGTAGTAGAATTTTAGTTAAAATTTTGAGTAGTATAATTTAGAAATTTTAGGGTATTATTTTCGAATTTTAGTTAAAATTTTGAATAGTATAATTTAGAATTTTTGTAGTAAAATTTTAGTTAGACTTTTAATAAAAATTTTAGGTACTAGTTTGAATTTATTTGGTATTTCACACTTTCAAATTTGTATGTATAATATTTGGCCAAACAAATTTAGTATTTAGTGTTAATTCTTGAATACACATATAATTTTAGGTATTTCTTCGATTTTTAGTGTTTAGAATAGTGACGTATTTGTAAACATTATATATGCATATTTTTAGTGTTAATTCTTGAATACACATATACAATTATAATTTATGTTTAATTTTTAAGTGTTGATTAATTTTGTCAAATATTAGTGTTGAGTATTGAACTTTGATACAATATAATTTGGGTATAAATTTGAATTTTTAGTGTTTAGAATAGTGGATAATAATCTAATTAATTCATTGTAATCTAATTGTACTTGTTATACTTTATAAATGCAGGATGACAGATCGTGACATATATGGGCCTGTAGATCCTAGTGTGTTGACGGATCCGGCAAGCCATAGGTCTGAGTTAGTTCTTTCAGGAAATGCTAGAGTATTGCGAGCCAGACGAACAGATGCTCATTATTTAAAAATGATCAAATCCGAAAGTTTTGTTCCACCACATCCTCGAGTCTTACAAAAACTCCATTAAATGGGGTTTTACCGCTTTTACTTGTTAACCAAGTATGGCCAACTGAGAAATGATATGAGACTTTTGATTGCACTAATTGAGAGGTGGCGCCCGAAAACTAACACGTTTCACCTCAGAAGTGGAGAGGCTACTACTACTCTCCAAGACGTAGCTATATTATGGGGTTTACCAGTCGATGGTAGGGCGTTAGTCATACATCATGAGTTTAACAGGATTACGGATTATGCAACCTTTGTCCACAACCTTTTAGGTTTTGAAATTGGATGGGGTTATTTAAAAGAAACGGGGATGAGGATAAAAATGAAAAAATTATGTGAATACATAAAACCGAATGAGGCAAGAATCAGAGATGAGTCCTCTGATGATATGGTTGATCGGGTAGCACGATGTTGGACTTTTGCATTGCTCGATGTTATGTTACCTGACGGCAGAGGGGTATGCAATTCGATTTTATGGTTGAATTTTTTTGGAAATATTAACTAGGTAAACTCTTATAGTTGGGGGAGTGGTGTGTTGACGTATTTGTACCGTCAGCTACATCATGGCTCCCTAATGACTTCCAAAGAAGTGTGTGGTCCAATGCCATTGTTACAGGTACAATGTATTATTTTTTTGTTGTTATATCTTTCTCTAAGATGTTTAATGTTTAATAAATTAATGTACATTTATGTTTAACAAGTCCCGTATACAATCTCATTTGCACGTTGCAAGCTGTGGCAAGCCTTGCCATACGAAATCTTGCATGCCCATTTATCTTCTACCATTTTAACTATTTGTGCGATCTTAATTGACGGACTAATTTGAACTTGTCCAAGAAGTTCGTTGGCAATTAGATTCATGTCCAAATTATGGTGGTTTGGTGCCACATTTTCGAACATACATTCATGTGGCCTTCTATACTTCAATATCTCCCAAAAATGTGTTTTCATGCTAAAATGAGCTCGGAGTCTAAAATTTCACCCTTCACTTTCGCCTTTGTGTTTGCATACAACAACATAAGTTGTCGGGTTACTGATTTCTACCGTAAAATCTCATTTTTCATGTGTTATGTGGTAGTCTTTCACCGCTCTTTGCAAGTTTTCTTTGTTATCAAATGTCAATTCCAAACCAAGATTACCTATCTGATATTCATAAGTCATATCCCTTGCTTCACTTGGCCGATCTAATGAGTCTCCTTGTAATTCTTCATATGATGTGGAGTATAATGGGAGCACCTGATGAAGTCGTGGTTGATTCCCTGTTCGAGGAACATCTTCCTCAACATTTTCCTCATAAGTCGGTTCGTTGTTGATTTCTTCATCGAAGTCCGAGTCTGAATGCCTATCAAGCGAATTTTGACAAGCACTGTCGTTGTCATCCTCAAACTGATCGTTTTGAGGTGGTAACGAACTACTCGTCCCTCAATGATGAGAAAAATGAGCACTGCAGTCGGCTTCCTCAAAATGTCCAAACTTATGATGACTGTGTGTAAACAAACCTACATGTACAAAAAATTGAAATCAAATTAAGATTTGTCATAAAAATGTTAATAGAATGCAATGATAAAGAATAAGATAAAATAGGACACTAAAATTATGCAAACATGTAGACGATGCATGTTAATAACCTTCATCTACATCCGGATTTGAATAACTCCTTGAACCACGAGTCGGCAAAGGGAAATTTGGTACATTTTCAACACCTCCAAACGCATTACCCGATGTAGGACATCCTAAAAAGGCAATCATAACAAACAAACTATAAGAAAAGGATACAAATAAAATTTCTTATTAAAAAATTTACACAATTATAACATTTATTAAAAAATAAAATGATGATACAAAGTAAAATAAAATTACCTGCATACACATCTTGATTCGGATAACTACCGACATTTAAATCTGGTAATATTGGTTGTGTACAAAATGGTAAGGATTGGTTTGGCTGATACGACGTCACTTGTGTTAACAACAATGTGAATCGACCCTGAGATTGTATTGGCTCTTTTTGAATATAAAGATTCATTGTACTAACACCAGTATAAGGATCCAAGAGAAAAAAATTAAATCATCATCGTTTTTGACCTCCATTGCTCTCTGCCTAAGAAAATTTCTATCTTCAAATGAGTACTTCGAAAATACTTTCAACGAGAATTGATTCGGATTAATTCCTGTACACGCATATACCTTATTCAACAAATTTGATCGAACGGGGTATTCTCATGTAAGTTGTTGATGGAATGCTATAACTCAGCATATAGTATGAATCTTCAATTATTTGTCCATCCAAAAATATACAAACATCAACTAAGTTTTCCCTCGACATTTCTGCAAAATATAAATTATCAATTTATACTTCGAAAACATAAATTATATTCAGACACATTTAAAAAACCTAAAAATATCATTTATAAACACTAAATTCGATATTACACCTCAAAATTATACCTAAAAAATTATAAATTGAACCTAAAATATTATATCCAATTTCAAACCCTAAAAACACCTACATTCGAAATTGGGGTCCAAAATTATACAAAAAAACGAAATCTAAGTACAAAATAAAAACTACAAAATTAAATTAAAGTTCATAACCTAAACTCTAAATTCGATATTATACCTAAAATAATTTACACCTAAAATTAGTATACAATAACAATATATATAAACCATAAACTCAAAGACTAACATTTAAACTAATTTAGGTCATAATTTGATTCAAAATTAAAATTGAAAACTAGGGTTTTAATTGATAGAAATTATAAACATTTAAACCATATTAACTAACTCAAAAACATTTTCAATAAAATAATAACATAGAATTAAAAAAATTACCTTGTAATTAAATGCTTGAAAATGAGAGGAAGAATGAGGGAGATATGATTTGATGAAGTATTGCAGTATGTGAGCGAAGAAGAGAGAAGAGAGAAAGAGAGGAAGAAGAGAAAAAAGAGAAAGGGAGAGGAAGAAGAGAAAAATTCGGCTGAATTTTTTTTTTTAAAGTTGTGATTTTTTTAAAAGATGTGTCTGGCTGTGCCATTGGCAATGGTGTAGCCAGTAACCAAATTTAAAAAAAAAATTGAATGAATACTCCATTGATAATGGATATTTTATTTTTTTGTGTATTATATATATAATTATTATTTAAAACTATATTATTTTTTTAAAAAGCCCCAAATTAGCTGCAACATGGAATGATGGAATACGGCTGGATAATTGTATTATGAATATTGAACTTCAAAATAAACTAAAACTTAACCTCCGCAATGGAACGAACTTCATCTAATTGTCATTTGAAAAAGGGAAAAAAGATCAGTGCAATGAATAACCTATATAAATTTTGATAAAAATAAAAAAAAATAAAAAAATGGAAGAAGATAATGCAAGTTACATGTTATAGCATAAACCACTATTTAAAATATAAAATAAACTTCGACTCACTTTGCCAATTAAATCAACTTTAACTCATTGCCAAAAAAAATTAAAAAAAAGCTAGTGGTGGAAATACGAATAGATGAGTCAATTATAAAAAAACAAAAAATTGGTTATCTAGTTGCATGCATCAAGGAATTTTAGTACCGCATGAAATTTGATCTAAAGATAAAAAATCTAGATATTCTTTCTTCACCAAAATGCAAAAGTAACATTATTCAGATGTATTTTCTTAATAATATTGATATCCACTAAAAATCAAGTAGCACCGGACATAACATCAAATGGATTTTGCATTTTCGTGCAGCCCGGCACAGTGGTGAGATCCCAGCCACAATGCTTGTGTCAAGTACTCAATGGCGGATGATAAAATCTTTGGCTAGAAATCAAACTAACTCAAGCTCCAGCCCTACCTAGACCTTGTAATGTCCAAACTCCACCTACCACCCAATGTAATGGTAAGAACTAATCCTTGCTTTAAAATGGAAAATCTTAGTATAATTCACTTGTTTTAAAACTAATCACATGATATTGTAATACATTCACTTAGTGAAATATATTTGGGTTCGTTCAGATTGGGTCTCGACTAGAATTCTTAATATATGAAATGAAGAATAATTTAGTCTAAAAAGTTGTTATTATATTAATCTTAATCTTTTGGTTCCTGGAATGGAAAAGTTTGTTGAATGAGTTTTTGAGATTGAAAAATATTTTTATTAATTTTTTGGATATAAAAATTTATTTTGGTAGACTTTTTGTAATTTTTACGAAAAATGATCACAAACACAAGACATGATTTATGTGACTCAGTGAATAATTGTCTATGCTCCCAACCGCAATATAGACATATTTATGAATATTCGAGTTATACTTAATGACAAGAGACATGTATGTCCATTTTATTTGTAATTTAGAGTTTGGTGGTTCCTTATTACATTACGTGCTTTTGTCAGACTCCACAAACTCCATCGCATCTAAATAATTTTTTCTTTATTTTCCGTGCAATTGCAGCGGCTTCTCCATCTGGCTCTCCTGGTGCAGCACCAAATTCTCCTAACACAAATTCAGGTAAATAATTTGATCTTTTCATTGCACCTCATAATTCATAAATTTTCAATCGGAAAATTTATGTACAGACTCAATCCAGCAGAGTCTAACTAATGTAGTTTACATTACGTGCATGACAAGTGTCTTTACACTTTTCTTGTAATTGATCACACTGTCCTAATAATATAAAGTGATGTTATGACAAGTGTGATTCAAAAAAAAAAAAAAAAACAATAAGAAGACAAGTGTGATTCACTCGTCTCCCAATTAAATGACTCAAATTCGACTACATCATATTCGAGTGATAACTTTTCATGTAAAAATACTCATGTTAGAAATTGTTTTTGACAAAGTTAGTGGTTCTTTTATGCAGAAGGTGGATCAACTGTGCCATCAACTGGAGATGGTTCCTCGGATGCAACTTCAACAAAGTTTACGGCTCTTCTGCTCAGAAACGAAATGGTCCAAATGTTCCTGGAAATTCTTGCTCCTATTGGACCATTTGTATCTATATGCATCAGGATCCCGATTCACGAATCTCTCGGTATCTTGATAATATATGTAAAGAATTTTTCATTTCATTGTTTTTTTTTCTGAGGAAGTGGATTTTTTTTATTTTTTTTTCTTTTTATTCAATTTATTGTTAAGAATGGTAGCATCAGAATACGAAAAAATAATCAAGAAACAAGAAAACTAAGCTTAAATATAAAGATAACGACACGAGCATTTAACGTGGTTCGGCATAACTTGCCTACATCCACGAGCCAATCTAGACTACATTTTTATTTCTCAA
Source organism: Buddleja alternifolia (assembly GCA_019426215.1). Classification (NCBI taxonomy): domain Eukaryota; kingdom Viridiplantae; phylum Streptophyta; class Magnoliopsida; order Lamiales; family Scrophulariaceae; genus Buddleja; species Buddleja alternifolia. The sequence goes on along the minus strand of CM033401.1, from coordinate 36,851,495 downwards.
TAAGTGAATCAATCAATTACAAGGAAAGTTCTACTATTTATAATAGTGGAGTAAGTCTAAACCTTAACAAATAAGGAAAACAATTCTTAACAACTTAGAGAACAATTCCTATCACAATAGGAAACAAACCCAATCAAAATAAGACAAGAATCAACCAAAATCCGCCCAAAATCTCGCCAACTTGCTCCCCAAGTCTCGGATCCGCGCCCAGTAGCCGTGGTTAAAACACCAGTAGCCATAGCTAAAATCACTGTTGACACTCTGAACTGGTAGCCACGGCTATGCTCGCTGGTAGTTGCGGCTATCACACCTGTTCGTAGTCAATCCACTTCATATGACCCTTTCGCGACTCCGAATCTCCCCAACCCATCTCGTCTTCACCTTGGCTCTATTTGGCTTCATTTTTTGGCTCTCAATTCTACTTTAAATCCGACTCCACTATATCCCAACAATCTCCTACTTAGAGATTGATTAAAAATCTCGAACTCAACTTGAATCATCCTTTCACTTTTTTCAAGTGAATCTTGGTCTAGTCGGCACATCCCCAAACCCAATGGAGATAAAAAAAACACGAGATATCCCCATATCTCGTCAACTCGTCCATCCTCTAGTGTCACCCACTTGGCAGACTCTCTTTGTGAACATCGGTCCCTCATTTTGAACCCTCACCACTACCCTATTCTTTTGGTGATCAGCCAACTCCTGAATTCCGTAGCATATCCATCTTGTCCCAACTGACCTGCGGATATAGGTTACTCCAAAACCCGGAACATGTCACAACCTAAACTGCCTCGGTCAACGCGTACACTGACATCTTTTCACCAAGGACTTTTTTTTCAATGGCAATCTCGGATCCCTCACATATCTACTCCATGTCCCTGCATGAGCTATGTTTGATCCATCCGACTACTCGGTTTTTCAATGGCCAACTTGGGTCACAGACACATCTGCTCGAGCTCCCACTCCATGAGCTATGTCACATCTATTTTCCAAAAAACCCCTTCGACTCTGCCTACTCGGCATCGCATCCTGCCTCCATAACTTCCAACTCCAAGGTCAACCCCTCCCACCGCCGCTTACTGCCTTCATGGTTTCTCTCTACGTGATCCTACCTCCACAATCCTGCCCTCTGATCTCTCAACTACACAGCTCTACCCTCTCGGTTATCGATTCTGTCACTCTAACCTTTGGCTCGGTGGATTTGCTTTCTTAGCACCTTAACTTTGTTGACCCCGGTCTCTGCAACTCGTTTATCCCTCTCGGAAATACAATTTGCCCTCTGACCTCTGGCTTGAAGAATCTGCCTCTGGCACCACAACTGCTCCCACTGGCTTCGTGTTCTACCCACCTGGTAACACAAATCTACCACTGCTGGTGTGAATCTACCTAACTGCCGACACTATGATTTTTCAATATTTTCTCGTTAACGTTCAACGGGATTACTCCTCCTTGGTTGGCTATCTAACTAGACCCATCCTCCTCTATTTTCTTCTTCGGCTTCACTATGACCTCAATTCGTGCTCCCTGCAAAGAAATTGTTGAGCTTGATTATTCTTCCATCTCCTACCATCGTTCCCACGATGAAATTTGCGTTTAACCAAAAATGCTTCCCCATAGATCTAGATTCAAGAGCTCTTCTAAATCTACAACCTATGGCTCTGATACCAGTTGTTAGGAATCAATGCGAATAAACGAGTAAAGTAAATGAAAAGCAACAAAAATAGAGACACAAGATTTACGTGGTTAGGCCAAAAATGCCTCGTCCATGGTCTACGCTAGAGGTTTTATTGATTATATGAGAGTGATACATAATACAAGAGGAGTTCCTCAATTTATAGTTCTAAGACATGGAAGAAAGATCGGAGTTTGTATCAAACTAGGAAACAAATATTGAACACAAAGAAGAGCCCTAAACTTTCCAAAAACTGCTCTTTCTTTTCGCCAGCAGTTTTAGCCACGATTACCAATCCCTTACACGCGGCTAAACGGACGTCGTCAACCTAGTAGCCGCGGCTACGGGACTTTGCTCCTTTTTCAATGTATTCTGTTTTGGTAGCCGCGGCTATCACACCTGTTCCTAGTTAATCCACTTCAATAAAGTCTAATTCCTTTCTCTTCGATCCTTCGACTCGAACCCATCTATGAATCAGTCTGCTTTTGAGGGAAAAAGACTAGATTAAGAAAGTGCAGGAATCTTTTGAAAGCTACTACAATATAAAACTATGAAGACACTTGATCCTGTCAAAGTGGGTACATAGGCAGCATGCCTTGAGCGAATGCAGTCCATATTCAAACAATTTATTTTTAGTCTATTGTGTGTTGAATCGGATTCCCTCTCCACGTGTTCCTCACATGATCCACGTTTTGATCCCGCATCATTTTGGAGCCGTCTATGGGAACAGCGGTTCAACCACTTAGTATGCAAAATAGATCTCAGGCACGTACCAACAGTGATAGGATAACTAACAACAAAGCTTCTGGAGTAGGCGTGCGAGCCCCGAAACCAACGCCTCAAACGGGCCTCCCAGGTGTCCAGGCTGAAGGAGGGAACTTGAACTCACCGCCTCCATCCAATACGCGGAACGTACCTCCCGTGACACCAAGGAAGATCCCACCCCCTGCCACCAGGGTGTTCGACATCACTCAAGAGGCTCTTCTAGCTCTAGTCGAAGATGCCTCGATTCGGGCGGTTGTGTACGCTGTCTTTGTATGCTTGGGCACATCCATCTCAAGTTGCACCTCCTCCTTCCCCTAACCGTAGAGAAGATCTCACTTTTGGCACAAACTTTGCCCATTTGTATCAGTTTTGGTACCAATGTTAATTACTTGAAGGAAAATATCATGTGAGATGCATGTGGCCGTTAACTTCACATGTGTCATGCATGAAAATCCCATTTTTGGTACCGTAAGGGGCCACGAGTATGCTTTTTGTTACCATTCATTTCAAAATCCCACTTTTGACACAAACTTTGTCCATTTATCTCACTTTTGGTACCACAATCATTTCATGTATGGAAAAAATCACGTGGCATGCATGCACGTGGCTATTAAGTTCTCAATTGGTAGAGAAACAAACAACAGAAAATAGACAGACTTAAGAGAAACCAAAAGTTAGGGCTTTTTAAGGAAGAAATTTTAGAGATTTTCTTCTCATTCTTCATTTCTTGGTGAAATAGGCTCTCATTCTTCAATCTCAGTAAAGATACCTTCATCTGCTTCCTAAACACATGATTCAAAACATTATCCAGCGAATTTTTTTATATAAAAGTGTACAAGAAAAACATACCCTAGTTTGGGTTCTCATATTCATTGAATTTTTCGGTAGCTTAGACTCATTTTTCTTTGCACTTACACATTCTTTGTTTATTTCTTGGTGACCCTTGATTATTATAATGGTTTGATTAGGTTGGATTTGCGAGAATTTCAGGGGATTTGAAAAGTGCATAAGGAATTTAAAGTTTTTTTAAGTTTGGTTGATTTTTTCTTTTTGTTTGATGTTAATTTTGTTGCACTACATGTGAGAATTTAATAGACACGTATACATCAAATGGATTTTTCCGTCCACGAGATAAAGATGGTGCCAAAAATGAGACAAATGGGCAGAGTTTGGTACCAAAAATGAGATTTCTGTTAATCTTCATAAACACGTGCGAGGTTAACGGCTACGCGGATGACACGTGACATTTTTCGTTACCAACCTAATGATGGTACCAAAAGTGATACAAAATAGCAATGTTAATTTGTACCAAAAGTGAAATTTTCCCTATATACCACTTAACATTTTACCGTAGACAATATGAGTGTTATGTGCGACGTATAGTGCGATGACAAACAATCTGAGCGCTCCACGTGTTACTCAACAAATGAACATGATGTCTGTACATTCAATAGTTGTGATTGTACGCACAAGATAGATTTTGTTCAATCAAAATGCTAGGTTGTTGACTGGCAAACGATCAAACAGTCGGGTTTGATCAGTTCCAAGCTGGAACCTCTATCAAACTAAACGTCCAGGAACTTAGTTCTCAAGATTAGTAGTGTTATAATTAAATTTCAAAAATCAGCAAATAGAATCTTGCTTTGAACGCTATTTTGAAATTTTTATTTGCCAATTTTTTAGATTTTTTTTTTTTTGATAGAAGCGATTACAGCATCATATTATATTAATTACAAGAGAATTTATTACAAGTAAGCATCATTAGCAAATACAATCATAGACTATAAACTATTACAAACTAACTACCATCTAAGTAGAGAGAACACCCACATACATCAGTGGGAGTCGAACCCACAACCTCTTGGTAGAGAGAACACCCCCAATTTTTTAGATTTATAACACCACTATCTTGAGCACTGAGTTCCTGATAGCTTTGTTTGATATATAGTCATTTCGAACACACAAGCCACGTCAAAATTGTCCAAGCACTTCATAAAGCAATCTTAAATCTTTTAACATGCTCGACAAATATCCATCTGGTTAAAAAGATAAAACTTAAGATAGCATTACAGTGAAGTGGCCCCAAATTTTGATGTTATATGAGTGTGAGGTTGACCAATTCGGATCTTATGTTACACCATCTTACATTTCCTATTACATACACAGATGCGTGATAATTATTGTATACATAGGCGGTTAGGATGTGGATTGAAAAATTGTAGATATTTACCATATTACATAATTTTCTTTGTCCACATCCTAACCGTTCGTATATACACTTGTCACGCATCTGTGCGTGTAACACGGATGTGTAACAGAAGACTCAAATTGGAGTTTGACTGTGTTTGGAGTGGCTTTTTATGTGAAAAAGCCATAAAAAACGTACTCTATTTGATCAAAGTGCTCTTTGACTTGGCCACTCTTTGTTAATTGAGTAAAAAATCAAAATAGAAAACGCAAAAAAAAAAAAAGAGAGAGAGTTTCTTTGTTCGATAGAATATTCGAAAGATATGGTTTATGTTTTATTCATTGATAATTCTCTTTTTTTTATTCATTAAAGTTCAAAAGACAAATATAATATTGGAAAAATTTGTCAGCGTACTTTCTCTAAATGGACATCTAAGTGCAAATGTTTCACTTTAATGTGCTTACACTATGGTTGTGAGATTTAAATGTCCACTTTATTTAAAGGTCAAACTTGTGAGAGACAAAGACATGTAATACTTAAGAAGTTCTATAACTTGGAGAAAAGACAGAGAATTATGAATTGGAAAATTAAATAAAGTCCTTCACAAAGAAATTACTTCATTGCAATAGTGGTTTGAGAGGGAGATATCACATATATAAAACAATAGATAACGAGCCACTTGAAAAAAGATTTGATGCTTTTAAGGCATGTGTAAGTATATTATAAGAATATTTGAGAATTGAAAACGTGTATTAGAAAAGTGAAATTACTCGTATATTTACATCTAGGGAAAGAAAAAAAAAAAAAAAGACTAATGCTTACGACTTTATGTTAAATCAAAAGTGGGGAAAAACAAATTATAAGTCTTTTTTTTAAAAAAAGAACAAAACTGAAAGAAAAGGTTATATTTGCATCCTTTTCTATTTATTTCTCATAATCAACCACAAAATAAATTTTGACTTCCCAAAGATTTAAAATTTCGATTGTAATTTTTGCATATGAGCGCCACATCTTGTACTTTATTTTATAGCATAGGCATGTCCATGCACGAGAGAAAATATTTTTTGGGTGTTTCATTCAAAATTATTTGATTCTTAATTCGAGATCGATGGTTAAAAGCTTGTTTGAGCCCACTTTGTTATTTTTCTCACTCGATAAGAATATATATTTTTATATAAAATTTACAGATCGGCTCGAGCTCAACTCCATTAGTTAAAAAATTCTAAATTGTGTGCAAAATGATCACTCGGCTCGTGTTCAATTTCTCAGAGCTATGGTAGGCCTCTGATAACAAACTTAAACACAAATTTTCAAACAACCACCAGACACCCCTATTTGACACTCCACGCCTTCAATGGGTCCGAATCGGATTATCACAAATATGTTAATACACACCTATTTAACACTCCACGCCTTCGATGGGTCCGAATTCGATTATCCCAAATAGGTTAATGATGATGACACAAAATAAATGTTTAGTGTGATATTGGGTCCTTGATTTGATCTGTTCATCTGTTTATAATGACTACATTCACACAAGTCTTTGTGGGATGACACATTACCCTTTTCAAGAAAATTATGCAACTTTGATTTAGAAATGTGATAAGATATTTAAATATTAGATTTGATACATTTACTAAAGTTATTAGTTTTTAGCTACATTTTATATGGTAATAATGTGCTAAGTTAATTGGTTACAATTGTAATTAGCAAAAACAATAATCGCTACGACTGTCAATAAACTCAAGTTGATTGATGTCCTAAACTTGATTTAAAAATTTTAAGGTTGAGCCGAATGTTAAGGCTTAAATCCATATTCACCCGAACATCATCAAAGGGGCTTGGGCTAGTATTAAGAATTAAGTAATATATATTATATTATACATGCAAATAATAAAAATAATTTACGAACATGTATAACTACTAAATATCACTCATATAATTTATACATGCAAATTTATATTTTCACCGAGAATATGAGCTCAAGTTAGGAAAAGATATTAAGTCAACCGTATTCAATATTTAGATATTCTGTCAAAAATAATTTAAAGAGTTAATTAATGCTTTCATTTCCTGAAGTCAATTTAACGAATTTTGGTGTAAATATAATTTGGTTAATGACTTTGAAGTATTTTGAAATTGTCAATCGTTTTTATTTGTTTTTATATATCGTACTATTTATAATAAAAAGAGAAATTGAAAAACCAAGTTCAAGTAGACTCGACTCAGCTTCAAGCTCATACCTATTTTCAAGTCAAGTCAAAGCCCTGAGTACAAAAACTCGTCTGGTATCAAGTTGAGTGTGACTCAGACTCAGTTTGATTAATATCCCTAATTATCTCATGATTCAAAAAGAACAATGATAAATTGGGTTAACATAGCTAGAAGTTGAGGCAAATCACGCATAAAGTTAATTTGAAGACTTAAATGTCTAAAAGGATACCTTTTTTGCCCTATTAGAATGAAGTTGTCACTACTCCTAATCAGTAATCACATAACAATGCAATATGCACAAGAATATTTGTCACTCAAATATGGAGGATTAAAATAAACTTCACGAACACATACAATGCGGTCAGAGTTGGTTGATTACATGTTTTTTACCATTGGACCATATCTGCATTTTTTTGTTAAACCCCCCCCCCCCCTATAGGGTGATATGCATTTTGCCCCTAACGTTTTGAAAAATACACCCGATATCCTAATCTATTATAAATGTGCATTTAGCCCCCTCGGTCAGATTCGAGCAAAATATAATTGAATATTCCGGCACACAGGGGGCAAAGTGCTACAAACCGCATAGGTTAATGGGTAGTCTGCTTGGTTCTTAAATTTCTTGTATTTTTTTTTTTTAAATCCAAATATTCTTAATTTTCCAAAAATAAAAAAGACAATTCAAAAATCCGAAAACATAGAAATAAATAAGAAAAAAAAGAAAAAAGTATAAAAATAAAAAATTAGTAAAAACCTAAAAAATTCCTTTTTTATTGTTCTAATTTTTTTTAAAATTTTTTAAATTTTAAATTTTCTCTTATTACTTTTCTATTTTTTTATGAAATTTTTCAGAAATTTAGTTGAATTTTATTTTTCTGAAATTTTCTATTTTTTTTTTTAACTTCTTTTTAAAATTTTCAGAATTTTAAAGATTATTTTTGAATCTTTCCTTTCTTTTTGTGTTTTTTTTCTCAACTTTGTTTTGATGTTTCAAATTTTTTATATTGTCTTGTTTATTTTTGGAAAAGTAAGAATATTTGAATAAAAAAAATTAAAAAATGCAAGAAATTTAAGATCTAAGCAGACTACCCTCTAACCTATGCGGTTTGTAACACTTTGTCCCCTGTTTCTCGGAATAATCTATTATATTCTGCCCGAATCTGATTGAAGAGGTTAAGTGCACATTTATGATAGATGAGGGTATCGGGTGAAATTTTCAAAACATTAAGAGGCAAAGTGCACATCAAGAGAGAGGAAAGCAAGAGAGAGAATGTAGAGAGAGAGAGAGTACATATTAGTTTTGTTCTGGCATAGAAACTACCATTTATGGAAAAAGAGAGAGTCGAGATCAAATCAATCTAAACCACTGATTTTCATGCAAAATCCTTTCCACCATCACCCTTCTGGTACATTTTTCACTTCCCATTTCTTTCTATAAATTTCCGTGGGCGTGCAATCAAATTTTCAGAGCTGAAAGTGAAAAAGCAATAATAATAATCATAATAATAATTTTCAGTGGGGGTAAAGAAAAAGTGTAGCAATTATAAGTTAGCAAAAAAGGGTCTGTTGAAAGTAGGGGTGTTCATGAATCGACCGAACCGATCGAGAACAGAAATTTCGGTCCGACCGAAAATTTCGGTTCGGTTTTCGGTTTTGAGATTCAGTTCGGTCGGTTAACCGAAAAACCGATTTTTTTTTTTTTTTTTTATTTATTTTATTTTTTATATAGTATAATATAGACCAAAAACTATAAAAAAATGTGTTTCCTAGTGACAACTTATAGGAAAATAAAGAAAATGGATTAAAATTAGTCATAATTAAATTTCAATTATTTATTTATATCTAATTTATTTATACCGAAAAATCAAACCGAACCGGTTCACTTTTTAATTTCATTATGTCAATTTTAGTTGGTCGTGCTAAACATAATTATAAATATATAAATGTATGCATTCCAAAGAAAAAGTGAACAACAATAGCAAAAAAAAAAAAGAATTGTTTTTTCGATTTTAACCGAACCGAACCGAACAAAAACCCACTGAACCAGTAGATTTTTTAACCGAACTGAACCGACACTGTTCGGTTCGGTTTTCGGTCCAAAATTTCGGAAAACCGAAATTTAGGTTTGGTTCGTTTAAAAAACCGACCGATGAACACCCCTAGTTGAAAGGGGCACGACTCAAGCAGTCTTTTTTGTATTTTTTCTATCTTCACTTCATATAATGTTATATGTATATATATATATATATATATATATATAGGATATAGATCAAATACATCCCTATGCTTTAGGTAAGATATAAGACTCAATCTAAACCATTTGATCCCAAGGTCCTGATTTAACTCTATTTTCAATTTTTATAATTTTTTTAATGATGGAAAGAGTATTTTAGTCAATGAACGTAAATATCATGCAGGATCAAAATCAAATCCCCCTTATCACGCTCATATCAGATTCTTTTTCTCCAATTCATTTTTTCTTTCCAATTACAATTTGATCAATTCACAAAACTCAATTAATCATCATCAAACTCAATATACAGAAATCAAATTCCCCTTATTTATGTTATTCATCACTAAACTCAATTAATCATCAAGCTCGATTCATCATCATCGTCAATTAATGCAGCAGGCCTTCAACAATCTCGTCCTTTTCTGGTAAAAAGTAACAAATCAGAGAGAGTTAACTTCAACACCCAATTTGATTCAATCCCAACTCATTAATTGCACTCAGATCTTCAAAATCATCATAGTAAGAAAATAACAAATGGGTTTCTCTTTAATTTCTCTGTAACGGAGAACACATGATATACTGTCATATACATACACACATATATGTATATGTGTGTGTATAGACATAAAGACAGAGAATAGAAGAAAAAGAAAGTGGAAGTTATGGTAGGAATCATTGGCCATGTTATATTCGTAGTGTTGGTCGGTATTACATACATACATACATACAAAATAGAAGAAGACAGAGAGAGAATAAAGGAAGAAGGGGAAGAAAACATTACAATTAGTGATTTTAAACCATCATACAGTAGTTTATAACACATTATACAGTAAATTATAAATCATTATACAGTAAATACAACGGTGATATACCGTGTGTGATTAGTGACATACAATTAGTGATTTCAAACCATTATACAGTATCTTATAACCCAGTATACAGTATCATATATATGAATATATGGTATCATATAACTCATTAAACAGTGAATACAATAGCTAATTAATCCATTATATAATAGTTAATAAGTAAATATACAGTAAATACAAACAAGGTAAAGTAAGGAAATAATGAAAATAAATAAAAATAAAAATAAAAATCCGACTGAAAACACAAAAATGCGAAAAAACCTAGTAAAACGATGGAATTTGGGCCCGAGAGGGTGGTGCTCAGTATACTTATGATAAGTATCTGAGTTGTTTTTAAAACGACGTTTCCTTCGAGATTGAAGTAGAGCTCAAGGCCAAATTCCAAAAACAGTTTTTGCCTTTCGAAAATCCAAAAAATATATATATTTTTAATTTTTAAAGCAAAATACAGTACATGAGTGGTGATATACAATGTGGTATTTAGTGACATCACAATTAGTGATTTTTTAAACCATTATATAGTAGTTTGTACACCATTATACAGTAGTTTGTAAATTATTATATAGTAAATACAATCGTAATATACAGTGTATTAGTGACATACAATTAGTGATTTCAAGGTCCAGATTTAATGGGATGCATTTGACATACAATTAGTTGCTGATTCTATCTAGCAAGAGATTTGTCGGCTTAAACCATGTACGTCTTAACAAATGTGTTAATAATTCTGATTCAGAATAAAAGAATGATCTATTTAGCAAATGTATTGATTCTCTGACTTTTATCACCACAATTCCTCAATTGAACTATGAACTGTTAACTCCTCCTGTAACCTCAATTCAATTTAATTCTATCTATCAACTTCTGCAAAAATTAGAAACATATTTCAAAATTATTGTTGAAAGTGGCACAAAATGACAAAAAGAAAACACAGCATAATCTGTCAAAATAAAAGCAATTGAATTTTATCTTTTTACACTAACAGGTTACACATAAGCATTAAAATTAAAGTTTAAAGCCTAAAAGGAAAAGAACAAGTCCCATACTCTGCATGGAAACTAATAAAAGCCAATATTACAAATAAGGAAATAATAATTAATCAATTCCAAATCAATTCTAGTCAATCTACCCCTCCACAGCGCCAAAATTCTTCTTCCTTCATACACGCGTATGCCACTTGTCCCCACGTCATCAGTCCCGCGCACCATGTCACCTGCCACATTATACAGTGACATGTAAAACATTATACAGAATATTATAACACATTATACAGTATCATATAACCCAATATACAGTGTGTGTTTAAACATCATACAAATACAATATAATAAACCATTATAAATTATATTATAAGACATTATACAGTAGCGTGCAAAGCAATATACAGTGTGTGCACACACATAATACAGTAACATTACACACACTAATTCAAAAATAAACGACATGATTTACACAAATATGCACACAAAATCAATAAAAATACATTATTTGACCCCAATAAACAGCGTATAGATGCAGCGAATTAACCAAAAACGTATTTTTTTTACAACAAATCAACAAAATACATGAATTCGTCCGTTATATGATTGAAAAACAACTGAAAATGGACTATATAATCGGTACTTGTGACTCTCGACGGGGTTTTCGACCTCATTTTCTGCTGGGAAAAAGTTCGATTGGGTGCGATTTTTAGGGTTGATGGAGTGTACGAAATCCGAATATGCAATTAGTTTTGGAAAGATATGACTTAAATACAGATTTCAATCGTGATTAACAGTTGAGTTTCGTGGGTTTAAATGTGAGAGATTTTAGGGTGATTGTGGAGTTAATTTAGGAGGAGATTTGATGTATAATAGTGTGTATTTTACATTTCTACCCCTCTGCCAGTTACAACATGTTTTCCGCGCGTGTTCTAGTGTTTAATTTGGACTGTTAGATTTAATTGATCCAATGGTGTATATTGGGTCTTATATCTTATCTAATACAGGGTATGTATTAGATCTTGACCCTATATCTATATCTATATATATATATATATATATATATTGCTCTAGGTCGATTTTGGGGGATCGATCTGACTTAGTATGGGCTACTTCGTATGACACATGAATGTGGTGACGAGATGTTGGGATTGCATTTGGACACTAGACAAGCTGCCTACGTACCACCTTGGAGGATCAAGTCTAACGCAGTTCAAAGGTTTTGATTTTATTGATGGGTTTAGGGTCGTATATTTTGAAGACTCTTAGGGTTGTATGATGTGTAGAGCCTTAGGATCGTATGATGTGTAGACCCTTAGGGTCGTATGATGCGTGGAGGGAATATTGTAGCCCTCATTTGTATTCTGGGATCATACTTTGGTTCTATAGTTAAGATATCATTGGATACGAGGCTACTTTAGGAGATTTAAGAATGGAGATTGGAGCCCCCAATATGTGTTGAGAGGAGGTATTTATAGATGCAAGTGTTGTACGGGTCTGACAGCGATAAGTGGGTCGCACCGATGATGCCACGTAGTGCCTATGAACGGTTAGGATTTTGACTCGTATCTAATGAACGACCCGACCCGGATCACTAAAAAACGAGCGGATCTTTCATTATGGGCCGGTTTCTTAGAATGTGTTGGGCCTCACATGTTATAACATTTTATTCTTGGGCTAAATACCATATTTTACTATATCACATATATATATATATATATATATATATTATTTTCTGTTCAGGGACATTTTAATCTTATGGGCCTTGTCTGCATGCAAGGCGTTGAATCTTTATTATGATGAAAAGAGACCATTTTTTTACTGAAATAATAAATAATAGTGGGGTTGAGGAAACAAACAAAAGAGAAAGGAGAATAAAAATATAAAAGCTTTAGGTAATCTATTTTGCTTGCATGTATAATGTCTAGTACTGATAAATTTGATGACTATTGAAGTGGGGTTTTCATGTTCGTTCTTAGAGTTTAATGGGTTCTTGCAATTAGCGAAAAATGTACTACACTTTTTGATGCGACAGAAATGTACAGGAAAGCTTCAAGGAAACGACTTGATTGGCAAAGAGATCGGCGACCCTGTTGCCCTCACAAAAGATACGAGTGAAAACCACCTCAAAATTGAGTTTGTGATAGCAAGTTTACCTTTGGAGACTTTGGGATAGAGAATGATCCCAAAAACTCTAAGCAACATGACAATCCCCTTTCCAATGTGCCCGAGAAATTATTTTACCTTTGTGAAAGATTGTACTAGTAGGCGAGGACATTACGTACAATGCGATGCCAATCAAAACCCAAATTTCTAAATTTTGCATTGTTCCTCTCGATCCAAAGAAACCAAAAAATAAGGATAGGCGAAATAGCGCTAATATGTAACGCATTACCACCTCGAGAAGAAGCTTTCCAAAAATTAATAATATTCACAATATTAATAGATAAAGTCACTTGAAGATCAAACTTATTTAAAAGAGAAAAAAAAATTGGTTATCCACGCGTCAAGAAATTTTCGTACCGCAAGAATTTGATCGAAAGAAAACAAATCTAACTATTGTTTCTTCACCAAAATGCAAAGGTACCATTATTCAGATGTATTTTCTTAACAATACTTGACATGATATCCAACTAAAACCAAATAGCACAAAGACATAACATCAAATGAAAAATGAAAAGATATTAGTGGTAATCTCTAATTAATTATTCGACCAACATTTAATGGATAAATCTAAGATTGATGAATTTCTTACCGAGGATTTGCATCCATTTTGCTAACTGTAAGTCATGTTCAATATAGAACCAAAAAGAAGAAAAAGTATATGTAAAAATACGAAAATGGACTTAAAAGGCAATTTCGATATTTCAATATCCAAAAAGGAAAATAGAACAGTCATATTTAAATGTGCTTGTCACACAACTATCGAAAAGCTCTGGGAAAAACCTCCAGGGAGTCTCATTGAGCTACTGGAGAAGGACTATGTTTCAATGAAACATGTAATTTCTTTTTGTAGTTTAGTGTATTTCTTTTCCTCTTCTTTGTACGTTGATCTACCAAAAAAAAAAAAAAAATGGGTTAAAGCTCAACTCGCTTCCCCAACAAACTCAACTTAACTCACAAGCAGTAATTAAAAAAAATAAATCAATGACTATAGAAACAACAATAAGTAACACAAAAAAAAAGAAAAAAAAAATTTGGTTACCTTATGTAATATGATCTAACATCTCAGATTCTCAGTTGATGCTACAATCATTTTGTTCTTTCTCCTTTGGGTCGTTCAAATATAAATAGGACGTAATTCTATCTTGAAACTGATAGATATTAATCTATTTCCATATCTTTCAAGTATTTATTTTAATTTAGGTTTTTTTATGTTTCTTTGCATTTATCTTTTCTTTATTTATAGTTAGAGTTTCTTGTTTTCCAAGTACATATATTTCTATGAATATATTAATCAGTAATACAAGTTTCTCACAGGCTTTTCTCTAATCTAACATGGTATCAGAGCCATGACTTTGAGCCATAGTCTTTAGATCTCTCGCTTCCGCTGCCACCCTCAAGTAGTCGTCCCCGTCCGGTGCACCTTATCTAGTTTTGTTTTCCTTTATCTAATTTTTTTTATCCTTTCGCCGTCACCGTCGCCGTCACCTTTCACCGCCGCCACCTAAGGCCGCCGCAACCTCTTTTTTATTTTATGTCCCCGCCGCCGCTCACCCTTGGAAAGCGAGGACTTGGAGCCGCCGCTTTTTTATTTTATGTTAATGCCTTGTTCACCCTTGGAAAACGAGGACTTAGAGCCGCCACCTTTTTATTTTATGTCTCCTCCGCTCACCCGAAAAACGAGGATTTGGAGCCGCCGTCTTTTTATTTTATGCCACCATTAGTGCTTTCATTTCACCAATTACAACAATTCCAATTCCAACATTTTTGTTAAAATGTACATAATTGGTTTGGCATTAGGGAAATTGGTTTGGCATTATCATTAGCCCTTTTCGATCTATCACAGATCTTAAAGCAAAGGGCATTCATTGCAGTCCAAGTTCAAATACCTTAAAGGATATAAGGTTCCATTCCTATTGGTTTAATGGGAAGCTCCACTTCCTATTTTGTTTATGACACACCACTGCAATGTAATTTTGTCCAATATAATCGCATTTGAAATGTCTCCACAAACCTAATTTAACGAAAACTTCCATCTTGTGACATCTTACATGAATTTCATGAAATCACTGATTGACTGCTTTAAAGATGTTAAAGAGTTACAAAAAAGTGGCATAATATTCAGTACACTTGGGAGTGATGAGCAAGTGGCGAGCATATTCAAAGAGATTGATACATAAGGAATGTATGGAATGGACACTGTGTTAGTTTTTCGAGATGTGAAGATGAGAGTTGAAGAGCATTGTTGTAGCAACCTAAAGATATGCAGCGGTGAGCTCGTTCATTCTCACTTTATTAGTCCCTGACCTGCAATCGCTCTGTTGGCCGCCCTTGCAATGGTTTTTACTATGGTCCAGACTTACTACATAGTCTATCCTCCAAAGTCCAGTTGATTGGTAATTAAGTTACAAATGTACATTATAAAGTCTTCCAGAGTGGTTTCCTGAATAGGTACGTGATTCATCTATCAGAATAATCTCCTTATAAAATTTTATGTTCATGATATAATTGAATTTTATAAGCTTTGAAGTGTCTGTTATATGCTCGGAAATATCTGCGATGTGATGATTATGAGCCTTGTTTATTTTTATCAACTGGATGTACTCATTTAGAAGTAAAAGTCCTTTTCATCCGTTTTATCTCATTAAAACTTTGTGTATGATTTGCTGGTATACTAGTCCTGGTCTTGTACTTGACATTGCATATTTTATGTGTTAGTTCTCCAAATTTATGAAAGGATTTTTGGTTGCATGTGGCTGCTGGTCGTAAATAGGATTTTAGTAATGCTATCATTCTCTTGAATCTTTCAGTTTTTTTTAACACAATTTTGCATTTTCTTTGCACAATGTCCTATAGGTTTTTGAGATTTGAAGATGGCTACTTATGAGCGGCATTATGTTGCACTTTTTTGCAATTCTCTCGGAGAGAGATTTCTGTTTTGCCTGTATAGGGGCATGCATTTTGCCTTTGTCTTTGCATCAATTATTTCACCTTTTGGAGACTTTTTGCCAGTGGCTTTCAAAGAGCTTTTAAGATCAAGGTATCATTGTGTTCCCGAGCTTAAACTATGTATAGTTTGTTTTTCATTTGTCAATCTATGCAGTACTGTCATGTTTAAGTTAAAATCTCAGTTCTGTAAATTTTTTAATTATTTAGACATTTCAAATGCAATGATACTGGAGAGAAGTATCTTGCTATAGCATGTCAAAACTCAAAGATAGACTCGTTATGCATATTAATGAGTTCTTTTTCCAAGACAAAGACTGGTTATATAACCAGATCGTAAAGAGAATAGATGAAGTCAGGAGCCATTGTGTGGGTGTGAGAGTCACCATGATCAACAATAAAGCATTGGTTCAGTCGATTCTTCGTGATGCTTGGTCATTGTATGTTATATGCGGATAGAAACTGGTAATATGAATAAAGGGTCTGAGAATTGGGAATTTGGAGACTTGGGCTCTCAATTATGCTTTTATTAATCACCAATTCCAACAATTTTGTTAAAATGTATAAAATCGCTTTCATTAATGTTTTTAATTTTTGGAAAGTATTTAATTTCCCCTTTGATGATCTTAATTATTCAAGTTACTAAACCAACATTTCATTCCATATCTGAAAATTCCACGTGAATCTCGATCCCGAAAAATCTGTCATGGATCCCAAAAATCTAGTTTCATCCTCACAATTGCCAACAAAGGTTTGCCAAGTAGTAGCTGTATAATATCTGAAAATTTCACGTGAATATCTTTCATGGATCCAGAAAAATCTTCCATGAA
Source organism: Buddleja alternifolia (assembly GCA_019426215.1). NCBI lineage: Eukaryota > Viridiplantae > Streptophyta > Magnoliopsida > Lamiales > Scrophulariaceae > Buddleja > Buddleja alternifolia. The sequence continues at coordinate 36,834,635 of CM033401.1, read as the reverse complement.
TTTCGAAAATCCAGCTTCACCCCCACAATCACCAACAAGGGTTTGCTAAGTAGCGAATGTATAAGAGCTAGTGTTATAAATATTTCTTTCTTTTCTTTTGCTAAGTAGCTATATTATATGCGATTCAGTTGATTCTTCGTGATGCATAGTTCCTTGTATCCTTTTTTTTTTGGTAATAGTTCCTTGTATCTTATATGCAAATAGCAAACGGTAAAATGAGTAAAGGGCCCGAGAATTAGGAAGTTGGAGAGTCGGGCTCCCAATTAGTGCTTTCATTTCACCAATTACAACAATTCCAATTCCAACATTTTTGTTAAAATGTACATAATTGGTCTGGCATTATCATCAGCCCTTTTTGATTTGTCACCGATCTTAAAGCAAAGGGCATTCATTGCAGTCCAAGTTCGAATTCCTTAAAGGACGTAAGGTTCCATTCCTATTGGTTTAATGGGACGTTCCACTTCCTATTTTGTTTATGACACACCACTGCAATGTAATTTTGTCCAATATAATCGCTTTTGAAATGTCTCCACAAACCTAATTTAACGAAAACTTCCATCTTGTGACATCTTACGTGAATTTCATGAAATCACTGATTGACAGCTCTAAAGATGTTAAAGAGTTACAAGAAAGTGGCATAATATTCAGTACACTTGGGAGTGATGAGGGAGTGGCGAGCATATTCAAAGAGATTGATACGTATGGAATGGACACTATATTAGTTTTTCAAGATGTGAAGATGAGAGTTGAAGAGTATTGTTGTAGCAAAGCTAAAGACATGGAGCGGTGAGCTCGTTCATTCTCACTTTAGTAGTCCCTGACATGCGATCGCTCTGTTGGCCACCCTTGCAATGGTTTTTACTATGGTCCAGACTTACTACATAATCTATCCTCCAAAGTCTAGTTGATTGGTGATTAAGTTACAAATGTACATTATAAAGTCTTCCAGAGTGGTTTTTCGAATGGGTACATGATTAATCTATCAGAATAATCTCCTTATACAATTTAATGTTCATGATATAATTGAATTTTATAAGCTTTGAAGTGTCTGTTATATGCTCGAAAATATCTGCGATGTGATGATTATGAACCTTGTTTATTTTTATCAACTGGATGTACTCATTTAGAAGTAAAAGTTCTTTCATCCGATTTGCTGGTACTTGACATTGCGTATTTTATGTGTTAGTTCTACAAATTTATGAAAGGATTTTTGGTTGCTATCATTCTCTTGAATCTTTCAGCTTTTTTTAACACAATTTTGCATTTTCTTTGCACAATGTCCTATAGGTTTTTGAGATTTGAAGATGGCTACTTATGAGCGGCATTATGTTGCACTTTTATGCAATTCTCTCGGAGATAGATTTCTGTTTTGCCTGTATAGCAGCATGCATTATGCCTTGGTCTTTGCATCAATTATTGCACCTTTTGGATACTTTTTGCCAATGGCTTTAAAAGAGCTTTTAAGATCAAGGTATCGTTGTGTTCCCGAGCTTAAACTATGTATAGTATATTTTTCATTTGTCAATCTATGTAGTACTGTCATGTTTAGGTTAAAATCTCAGTTCTGTAAAATTTAGATTATGTAGACATTTCGAATGCTATGATATTGGAGAGAAGTATCTTGCTATAGCATGTCAAAACTCAAAGATATACTCGTTATGCATATTAATGAGTTCTTTTTCTAGGAATAATACTGGTTATATAACCAGATCGTAAAGAGAATTGATGAAATCAGGAGCCATTGTGTGGGTGTGGGAGTCACCATGATCAACAATAAAGCATTGGTTCAGTCGATTCTTCGGGATGCTTGGTCATTGTATGTTATATGCGGATAGAAAATGGTAATATGAATAAAGGGTCTGAGAATTGGGAATTTGGAGACTTGGGCTCTTAATTATGCTTTTATTAATCACCAATTCCAACAATTTTGTTAAAATGTATAAAATTGCTTTCATTATTGTTTTTAAGTTTTGGAAAGTATTTAATTTTCTCTTTGATGATCTTAATTATACAAGTTACTAAATTAAATATTAAAAAAATTTGAATACTATGGAATGTAACACATTCAAAGAGTGCTTGAGATGATTTTTTGTAATGTGAAAACATAAGGATAATTTTTTCAAATTCTACAAAATTGCTTGGCCTTATTTTCATCCCAATAAAATAACCAATTGAGTTGGATTGGCATGTGCCTACTAAATCTTTTTAGTCCAATTTACCACCTAACCCAAACCAACATTTCATTCCATATCTGAAAATTCCACGTGAGTCTCGATCCCGAAAAATCTGTCATAGATCCCAAAAATCTAGTTTCTCCCGCACAATCACCGAAAATGGTTTGCTAAGTAGTAGCTATATAATATCTAAAAATTTCACGTGAATATCTTTCATGGATCCCGAAAAATCTTCCACGAATTTCGAAAATTCAGCTTCACCCTCACAATCACCAACAAGGGCTTGCTAAGTAGCAGATGTATAAGAGCTAGTGTTATAAATATTTCTTTCTTTCCTTTTGCTAAGTAGCTATAATATATGCGATTCAGTTGATTTTTGGTGATGCTTAGTTCCTTGTATCCTTTTTTTTTTTGGGTAATAGTTCCTTGTATCTTATATGCGAATAGAAAACTGTAAGATGAGTAAAGGGCCTTAGGATTAAGAAGTTGGAGAGTCAGGCTCTCAATTAGTTCTTTGATTTCACCAATTACAACAATTTCAATTCCAACATTTTTGTTAAAATGTACATAGTTGCTTTGGCATTAGGGAAATTGGTTTGACATTATCATCAGCCCTTAAAATAAACCAACTAGGCCTAGTTGGCAAGGGCCCACTAATTTTTTTAGCACAATTTATATCACTTAGTTTACCTTACTTATATCACAATTTAATGAATAAATCACGAAGAAAATTGTATAGGTACTTGGGTAATTATATTGATAATTTTTCCCAAGAATATATTGGAAATAAAATAAAATAGGCTATCATTATGATTTTTGATGGATCTGGAGGATTCCACTCTACCTTGGAGTATGCCTAATGATGGAGATCCATGTGTTATTTTTTGCTACAAACTTATCATAAAATCAATATGATCAGGCTAAGATATGAATTTTTCTTCCAAGTATAATGATTTTTTTGTTATTCCAAGGAAACATAATATTATTTTTATTTTATTTTATTATTTATTTATTTTCAGCTGGAGAATATAACTTCAGAAAACAAGAATGGAAGCTTCTCAGCCGACATCTCAAAAAATATCCATATTTCCATTCCACAAGTATCAATTTCTTTGAAACTGATGTGGAGCAGGTTACGGAACCGGACGAGCAAGAGATGGGTGAATCGCGAAAGTCGGGACCGTGGCAAGTGTATGTGAGACGAAAGAAGATGCATGGCAGGGGTGGAACCAGCAGCGTGACGATTATCAGATTCAGAACTGGTGGGTTGGGTGGTTACCTTGGGCCGAATATTGGTATAATACTTTGTTTCAAATTGCGGCGAAGATTACACCGTTTGAGATAGTATATGGGCGACCACCACCGTCTCTAAGGCGATATTTACCCGACGAGTGCCGAGTTTATTTGGTGGCAGGTGTGTTAAGGGATTGTGATGTGATCTTGCAGCAGCTGAAGTCGAATCTATTGCAAGCTCAAGAGCGGATGGTGCAATATGCAAACAAACATCTGCGGGCGATCGAGTTTCAAGTTGGGGAGTTTATTTTTCTGAAAGTTCGGCCTTATCGACAAATTTCCATAGCCAATCGAAATTATACTAAGCTGGTTGCTAAATTCTATGGTCCATTTGAGATTATTTGCAAGGTGGGAAGAGTTGCTTATGAGCTCCAGTTGCCATCGTCGACTCGTATCCATCCGGTATTCCACGTGTCTCAACTAACACGAGCTCGTGGAAATCACCTGATTGAAACTACATTACCGGAATCTTTGGAGGTGAGTGGGACAAAGCTATTTGAGTCTGAAATGGTGTTGAGGGCACGGGTCAGGCGAGTTGGAAATGATGATGTGCGAGAGGTTTTGATTGTTTGGAAGGGAAAATCAAAAGACGACTCATCTTGGATTAATGTGGACGAGTTAAAGGCTCAATTTCCTTCTTTTCGCCTTGAGGACAAGGCTGTTTTTGAGGAGGGGGGGGGGGAGTTGATGTGGAACAGGACGAGCGAGAGATGGGTGAACCGAGAAAGTCGGGACCGTGGCAAGTGTATGTGAATGAAAGAAGATGCATGGCAGGGGTGGAACCAGCAGCGTGACTTAGCCAGATTTGCATTACTTTATTATTAGTATTATTGTTTTGTTATTAATTAAGTGTTAATTAAGGGAGTAAGTTTAATTATGGCAGGAGTCTAGTACGGTAAGGAGTAGTAGTTTAATTATGGTAGGAGTCTTGTATAGTAAGGATTGAACTTGGCAGTATTAATATTCTTGTCGGTAGAGTTTTATCTGTTGATCAATATTATTGGAAGTTTTGGCTTGGGGCAAGAACCGATTGTTCTTGTTAATTTGTGTGAATTGGATTTGTGTGTGCTTGCGTTAATTTTATCACCCATCAGAAACTCTCACCACTTCCTCATCATTAACCATTGTTCTGAATAGTATACCCTTTTCCCATAGCTCTTTAACATCTTTCTTGCTCTCAATTAGTGATTTCATGAAGTTAACATAAGATGTCACAGCAAGGTAAGCTCTGTCAAATTTAGTTTCTATAGACATTTCAAATACTGTGATATTGGAGAGAAGTACCTTGCTATATTATGTCAAAACTCAAAGATAGACTCATTACTCGTATTAATGATTTCTTTCGCCAGGATTAAGACTGGATATATAATTAGATTGTAGAGAGAATAGATGAAACCAGGAGCCATTATGTGGGTGTGGGATTCACCATGATCGATGATGAAGCATTGACTCAGTTAATTCTTCGTAATGCTTAGTTCCTTGTATCCTATATACGGATAGCAAATGGTAATATGAGTAAAATGGCCTTAGAATTGGGAAGTTGGAGACTCGGCTCTCAATTAGTGCTTTCATTAATTATCAATTCCAACAATTCCAATTCAAACAATTTAGTTAAAATGTACATAATTGCACTTTTGGTATCATGGGACTCAAATAGTTGCACTTTGGGTATTATCATTCCTCCACTTTGGGTATTATCATGTTGATTCTTTCTAATAAACTCACGACCTCATCCATCTCGATCCTTCTCTCGGGATTTGCATCCAAACATCTCTTCATTATATTGGCAAGAGAACTAGGGCAACATCGAGGGATGTCAGGTAGTAAATATTACAAAAGTAGACCATAGAGATGTCAGAATGTGCCTTGATGAAAATATTTAAGAACATGCATATATCTTACTAAGAAATTAAACAATTCTGTAAAAGATCTAGTAGAGGTAAAAACAATGCTAGATAACATGGAATTAGTGTCCATAAAAGAACAAATTAATTATGTTGCAAACATGATCGAAATCCCCTATCCCGTTGAATCATTTATCTACTACCAACCAATAGATAGATATTTCTACAGGACGAGATAAAAATAACCATTACTAAATAAAGTAAGATTGGAATAAAAAATCTACCTTTCCAGCCACCTTAACGAAAAGACCACTGTACCAATCACATCAATATATTTCCCATAAACATATCCCGAAGCTGTAGATGTCGCATTTTCTATTATAGGGTTTCCTGTAGAGTACCTAATTAAGTAGATGAAAAATGCATCAATCAAGAGCCATTTTTATGGAGTCCCAGAGACTCCAGGTCCTCATAATCATTATATATATGCCAATATTTTACAATAATTTCCATGCTACAATATTCCAATAAGTTTTTTGAGAGGAATACGTACCTCAGGGGCGACATAGCCAAGGGTTCCCGTTGAGCTACAATATTCCAAAAAGCTGTCTTTGGGATTTTCAGCTTCAACACAAGCGAAACCAAAATGTGCAATTTTCAAGTTTCCATTAGAATCCAACAACATGGTCCCAGTCTTAACATCACGATGAATGATCTTCTTCGAATGGAGATAGCTCAATCTACAAACCCCCTTTATGAGATAAAGGTAAACATTTACTAACAAAAATCCGCTACTACAAAGAAAATTTAATGACAAATTTACCCTCGGGCCAAGTCCAAAGCAAGTTGGATCACAATTTTAAAGGGAAGCTTCTCCTTCCTTTTCTCGTGCAAAAATTTATTCAAAAACCCTCTCTGAAGATACTCCATCCCAATGCAACAAGCCCTTGATTCACCCATTGAAGCACAAAAAAGTTGCAACAAGCATTATTATTATGAAAGAATTTAAGATCTTCATTTGACAAAAAAAAAAAAAAAATGCTAAGTAAGTTATAGATGAATTTAGATATTTACTTTTGCAATATTTGGATGGTCAAGATTGTGCCAGATGGCGACTTCCTATTTAAATGATGCTCGAAGAGTATCCGTGTTAGCTGTGGATGTGCCATCCCCTCCCTGGTCTAGGAGCTTCACTGAGAAACAAAAGTATTGTAAAATTTCATTTATGGTCTCGTAGGACTTCACCCAATTCATATTTAGTCACAGTGGAATTTCAATTGCACTTTTGGTATCATAGGAATCAAATAGTTGCACTTTTGGTCTCAACCGTCAAAGAACACCATTATTTCAGAAAATAGAAAAATCCGCATATGTTTGCAACACACACCTTTTTCCATTCATTTTTTTTTTAGCTGGGAAGGAAAGTCCAACTAAAATTCCAATAGGACTAAATTTGAAATGAAATTTTCCCAACAAAAGCTATATCATAGTATAATCAACTCGAAGAAGAAACAACTAATAAATAAGTATAATCAACTCGAATAAGAAAACAACCGATAAATATTGCTCGCTACTAATAGTTACGATGATACAAACGACTGTACTCAAATAATTCTTTAGAAAACTGACAAGATAATCATAGTAATAGACAATAACAAGAAAAACAAAACAACCAATATACATGGCCCAAAAATGGACAAGCACTAAAAATTACTATTGATACAAACAAGTCACATTTTTTTTTATTATAATAAAAAGGAAAAAAATAATATTATTGTTACCTGCAACATCTTGAGTATCATAAGTACCCTGATAAACAATTCCATATTGACCTAGAGTAATAAACCCTTGAATTTCCAATTTCGAAGCATCAATCTCCCATATGTCTTTAGATTTATTCTGATTTTCAAAATCTTTTGACAAGGTGCGGCTCCAATCCTTCGCAATCTCGAGATCCAAGCTTTTTAGACAGATTTTATCTCCCCGAAAAATCACGTCTTTGTTGCTAATGTTTCCCGGTCTCTAATTTATCCATTGATTTATTCTTAGTTATTCGTGATAATAAAAATGTAGCTGAATCAAGAATTTCAAACTAATATAAGCAAAACAAATATGTATGTGTTTATATATAAGATATATGCAGAGGATATATATATATATATATATATATATATACTGACTTCTAAGAAAAGTTGTTGGTCCCAAGTGGCATACGAAAGGGTCTAGAAAGGGGGGAGGTTGAATAGACCCTGAAGTCTTTTTCGACTTCTAAAAAATTGTATCACTTTTGAAGTATTTGAACGCTTGAGAAAAGATAACTTAGACTTAGTGATTTCAACTATTACCAAAGTAGGGTAACGTTTCAATCACTTAATCAAGGTTAGCACAGCGGAAATGATTTTATAGCTTAGCGTTCGTTTTAACCAATTAGTCGCTTATCAGTTTTAAATGCCTTTTCAAGATATAATATGACAGTGTAATGTAAAGCAATAAAACAATAAATGACACAAAATATTTGTAAGGTTCACTGGGTGATGTAATCCCAGCTACGTCCTTCTTCTCCTTTTATCAGGGAGGATATTCACTAAGTCGATTATCGAAAAGTCACACAGAAACTTCTACAAAGTAGTGAGAGATTGGATATAAATCTCGGAACTCCTTGGTCACACATATTTAAGCTCCAATAAAGATCCTCTATCCCCTTGCTTCTTTTACTCAGAAATAATGCAAGTTACAACCTATCTCGGAACTCCTTGGTCACACAGATTTCAGCACCAATAAAGATCTTCTTCCACAAGCTTCTTTTACACAAAAATACTGCTTGTGAATCAACAAACTTTCTCACTCAGATGAAAGATGTTGAGAGGTTTTGTAACAGGTTTGTTTGTTTTTGGGAAGTTCAAACAACTTGGGATATCTCAGTAATAGTGTATGGTTCTTCTAAAAAGATGTTTGAGATATTGGTGACGGTCTTTGGAATGTATTTGAGAAGCTTGAAGGATTTTGGCTATGGAGTTTCTAAGCTTTTTCTCTCTAATAATATCAGCAAAGTTTGGACCTTTTCTAGTGTATATGAGTGTGTAATCTCGGTCTCTTTTTCACCTATTTTGGTTTTGCTGAAAGGGTACTATTTATATGTTTCTTGGAATTTTGTCTGTTGGACATAATTAGGAGCGCGTCTCCCTAAACATTCTTTGTCTGATATTCCTGATTTTTGGCTATATTTAAATAGTCAGGCATGCTCTTGGTTTCTGGAATCTGACAGTCTTGGTCAAAAAAGGTGGCTTGCCCATAAGTTATAGTGCTTATACTTTAATGCACTTTATCCGGCTTTTAATGCATCTTGTCTTTATTTCCGTTGAAAATAATTGTCTGTTGATGTTTGCATTTAAATCTTTTATAACTTGGGTTTTATCTTCAGGTGAATCTGAAATCTGGACGCTTGAGTCGCTTGAATAGTAACACTTGAATAGTAAGCGCTTGACGCTTGAGTCGCTCGGACGCTTGACTCGCTGGAATAGTAATGCTTGAATAGTGACGCGTGAATGGTGAGCACTTGATTCATAAATCATGAAGTAGTCTTTTAGCGTTTGACAGATGTTCAAAGCAAATCTTTATCTTCTCTTGATTTCAGACGCTGATTTTCAACTTCATCCTTGATAGACTCACTCAGAATTCTATCAGTGACTTGATATTAAATACTTAGTCTAAAATCTATAAAGATAAAAATTACAAGCCTAACAAAATAAGTAAACTTTCAAACGCTTATACAATATTTCTATGAAAGCATGAACTTATATTTTTGGGGTCTACCATAAAATCCTATCTTGTCATTATCAAAACATCTAACATGAAATTCCTAATAAAGTGTCTTCCAAAGGGTTTAGGGTTTGATTACAATATCCAAGGCCTACCCCTAAACCAATAAGGATTAGAAAAAGAAAATAAATTAATTGACTTTTATATAATTTGCTGCAACCAACTAGAAATACCCGAAAAAAGAAAAAAGAATTCCATGTAAACGGAAAAAGTAGACCGTACTCCAAGTGTCCAACGTAGCAAAATAGAATCCTATTTTAAGCAAAAGACAGAAATGGAACTTATCACAAATTTAAAACCACTAACTAAATTACCTGTAAACTTGGACGACGACAAGGTAATGGATTCAAAATGTCCTTTCATTTGACTTCAATTAGAACTCTATTACTAAGCCCAAAAAAAATGTATTTACGGTGGGATTGGGATCAGGAATTTGAGTTTGGAATCTATTTATTTGTTTTAGATAATGGTAGGATTAATTATAAGTGTCAATATTTATAAGATAAGTTAGTCATCAATATAATTATCTAAAATAAATGAACTAATTAAATTCATATATTTGGATAAATATAGTTATTCATGTTTTTATCTGAAAATTTGAGATAAGATAGCTATGAATATACCATTTTTCTTTAAAAATATCTTTTCTACGACTACTTCTCTTAGAAATAATAACTATCAGTCGTTCTAATTTTTTATATTTTTCATTAAGTTTACAAATTAGCTATTATAAATTTTTAGGTGAAACTAAAATGATATAAAGAATTTTCCCGATGATAATCATCAAAAGTGGCAACAAAATTTGTTTAATTTTGCAGATTATAAATATCACATTATGTAATGAAAGATATACTACAGTATCCTGTGTCTTAATATGGAGTCAAAAGTAATCCAGTAAGAAGATTAATGATATGGTTATTCCATAGTCTAATTTGACTATACTATGTATGTTTAAATCTAGTCGGGACTTATAGCAACATACCGTATAAATTGGTACTCCAGGCATGTTTTTATGCTTGGAGTACCAATTTACAGTATTCCTCAACTGAGAGTACAAATAAGGATTTTTCATGATAAAATCCAACATAGTAGAGAGAGAATTCAACATTAATATCAATCTAGAATAGAACTCTTAGGAGAAACTCCTTTGAGAACTAGAAAAATTATAGAACATCAGAGCAAGATTAATATCTGGACTGAAAATGTTCAAACTCTGAGAATCTTATATTAGATATCTCATCATCTAATCGTTCTCTCCTTGATGAACGAAATAATTCCTCAAGAAATGGAACCGGCCAACTGGCTCTTTAATTTTCTGTAATCACATGCACAAGGTGCATAGGTGGAGCCCAAGACCCAATTTTGTACAAGTGTTTTCCGTTTAGTTTAGGATGTTTAATTAGGTTTTGTAATTTTCTGGTCTTGAAAAGGATAAAACAACCTCACAAAGTACTAAAATAACAAAATCTCTCTCTCTCTCTCTCCACTCTTTCTTCCCCATGTAGCGATGTCTTCCCCCTCCTCCACTTTATTAATTTTTAATCACCTTTTTCCTCACATATATTTTCTCATTTTTTCTTTTTTCTTCACCACAAATCTAATTACATAGGCTTTTTGGGCGATCAAATGTGTTTAAAAATGGCACAGTCTCATTCACCATGATGAAAAGAACAAATCCAGATCTATATTGTCTATATTTTGAGTACTATATATATATATATATATATATATTTATCTATTCAAATTTCATATGTACAGTGATTGCATTATTAACAAGGCAATTGTGAAGTATTTTTAGTGCATAGTTGAAGTATTTTCAAATGATAAGTAGACAGATTTGCATGACTTCACGAAAATGTCAATAACGCACTATACGATGTTTGGAATCATAAGCCATTTTCTTATTTTAAAAATAGACACATTGGGCTTTTGAGAACTGTATGACACGTTCTAAACAAAAGTCTCGTATGAAAGAATTTTGTCTTTAGAGGTAAGCTAAAATTTGTAGACAATTTTGTGCAATTTCACGAGAAAGTCCATACTCACTGTAAAATTGTCAGAATCCTACACAAATTTTTTCTTTTGAAGTAAACACATAGAGCTTTCCAAAAATGTATGACACATTAACAAGAAATCACTAGTATAAAACAGTTTGTTCTTCAAACATAAGCTAAAATTTGTCGATAGTTTTTGCTCGATTTTACAAGAAAGTTCATAACAAACTATAAGTTGCTCAAAATCTTAAACCGCTTTTTCACTTTCAAAGTAGACACATAGGAATTTCTAAAAATGTATTACATATTCTCAAAAAATGTCTAGTATGAAACAATTTTTTCTTCAAACATAAGTTCAAATTTGTCGACATTTAGCATCCTTGGGGTATTATTCCCAATTGCCGAAGGCTCGCTCTGGCTGGTCCCTTTAATGGCCTTAGCTCTTGATTCCACTCCGGTCTTCTCTTTTGCTGCTTGTAAGTGACCTCAAGGAAAGAAATATCATAAGTAGACATACAAACATTATGGGGACGCGGTAGAAAAGATTGTATAGATTAATTCAGCTCACTTTTAAGCCAAAAACTATCGTAACTCATTGTAAGAACAAGACTTTTGTGATTGCTAGATAGTGATTTTGAACTGAAAGTTGCAATCTCTAAGCTAGTGTAGATCCTTGCCTCTAGCTTCCATGAGGAGGACTACATACCTACCGACAACCATGGCTCCATACCCTTGCATGGAACAACAACTAGTATTAAAAACATATGTTGTATTAGATGTGAACACACGTCATTTTATATGTAAAAATACGTTGTTTTATTTGAAAAAATACGTCAGTTGACATGTAAAAGTACACCATTGTATATGTAACCATAAGCCAAAACCTTTGAAAAAATACGTCATTTTATATGTAATGATATGTCTTATATGTAAAAATACGACATTTAATATGTATTAATACATCAATTTATATGTAACCATACATCATTTAAAATGTAATAATATGTCCATTCATATGTAATAATATGACATTTAATATGTATTAATACATCAATTTATATATAACCATACATCATTTGAAATGTAATAATATGTTCATTCATATTTAGTAATACAACATTTTATATGTAGTCACACATCAATTGATATGTAGTAATACGTCAATTTATATGTAACCATACATCATTTAATATGTAATAATATGACATTTTATATATAACTATACTTCAATTGATATGTAGTCATATGTCAATTTATATGCAACTATACGTTAATTGATGTGTAGTAATACGTCAATTTATATGTAATCATGTGTCATTTGATCTATAATAATACATCCATTTATATGTAAGAATACGGTGAACCATAGATCAATGAATATGTAGTGATATGTTAATTTATACGTAATCGTTCGTTATTTGATATGTAATAGTACGTCATTGTATATGGATCGTATTAGTTGTAACATTACATATTTACTTTTTAATGATACGTCATAAATGAACAATATTAAATATGTATAATCAGATGTATAAGTATCTCAAAATTATAGACCCTTACATATAGATTCAAGTGTTAACTAATAAGTAGTGTGGATAACACAGTGTTTAGTATATCTATTTTCATTATATTGTTGTTTATCAAAACTATGGTTTAACATTTGTTGATTTAATGCATATTTTACTCCAAGTATGTTGTTTAATGTACCTTCATGCCATTATAAATAAATATTATTTAACATATATCATGTGTATGAGTATCTCAAAACTACAAACTCATGCGAAAAGTCAAGTGATCACTAGTAGTAGTATAGGTGATCATTGAGTTTTGAAAACATTAGTTAACTGTGGTGTTGTCAATCAAGTGATAATGCATTATTATATAACTAAGAATCATAAAAATTCATAACGTCAATTCATATGTAATAATACAATATTTTATATATAACCATACGTCAATCGTTATTTAGTAATACGTCAATTTATATGTAACCATACGTCATTTGATATGTTTAATACGTCATTGTATATGCATCGTATTAGTTGTAACAATACATATTTACTTGTAACAATATGTCACATTATTGGTAATGGGTACCTCATGTGAATGAGTATCTTAAAACTAGAAACTTATAACATGCCTAATTATAATTATGTGAATGAGTATCTCAAAACTATAAGCTTCCATACATTACATTTGTGAAATAAACATTATTCTCTAATGCATTGTATAATACAACAATAAAAACTTGCAAATAGATACAATCATTCATAAATTACTTATCCAAACATAATTGTGTGTGTAAGTGGATTTAGGATTTGGGGTTTAGGGTACAATTAAAAGATGTATTATTACATTTAAAACGACGTATTATTACAACTAAAAAGATGTATAATTAAATATAAAGGATGTATGGTTATATTTAAAATGACCCATTATTAAACATCAAATGACGTATTTTTACATGACAATTGATGTATTTGTATATATAAAATGACATATGGTAACATACAAAATTAAGTATCATTACATGTATCATTCATAGATTTATGTATCTTAACTTCAAATTATCAATGATGCGTTTCATGTCGCGACAAAAATCAGAAATAGACAGTGTTCCTTTTTGTAATTTTGAAAATTTTCTTGAAGGTGAAGAGAACATGAAGGTTTATTATTATTAAAAAAGGATTCAAGATTTTCCCAAATTATTTTAGCGGTAAATCCATCACCACTAACACTATCAGGAAGACTCACGTCGACTGAATTGTACATCCAAGTTTTATTTTTGAATCTAACGAAAACTAATCCTCCTCATCATCAATTTGGAACAGATTTTTCATTAATATGGTCAAAAATGAGAAAGCTACGACAAAAATCAGAAAAATTATTTTTATAATTTCAAATGAGAATCTTTCTCATAAAGTTTGAAGTTGAAGTGATAATAAACGTTGTTGATGGAGATGAAGAAGAAGATGGTTCTCCCATAGTGATAGTAGACTCGACAGAAGAGAAAGATGAAAGCAAAAATTAACAGCTACATGACTTACCCTAACACAGGACAGCGGCGATGGAGGCGATGGGTGGCGTTTAGAAGTGGAAGAAGGTGTGCCGCTGGAGATCGGCGACTAGATAGGCGAACGACTCATAGGGAAAAAGACTAATCCCTATGTTAGGCTGATATCATGTTAGAGGGGTAAAACCTCCAGTAGGGGACTTGTATTGATATCAAATGTATATATAAGTAAAAGAGTATAAGAAACCCTAACCTACCAAAATAGGTAACAAGATACATGAAAGATCTGGAAACTAGTATATTTAACATAAATTACTTTAATAATAAACAATGTCTAATATATGTTTTAGATGAAATTGTGTTACGGACTAGATTTAGTTATTTAATACTTATGTTATGTTATTTCAATTTCTTAATTCAAGTCCTTGTTTAATTAGGTTTACTTGTTGATTAAGTTTTCTAGTTTGTTTAGGATTCTAGTTATTTCCTTTCTAGTACACTACTACAGAAAATGCCTATTACAGCGGTTTTAACCGCTGTAATAGGCAATGCTGTAATAGGTACCCTATTACAGCGGTTACAACAATAACCGCTGTAATAGCGTGGCCCTATTATAGCGGTTCTCACTAGAACCACTGTAATAGGGTAACCTATAACACTAGTTCTTACGTGAACCGTTGTAACAGTGTTTCAGTTTTTTTTGGGAAGCATATTGCAGCGTTTCACTTCAGAACTGCTGGTAGGTTAGGTTTTTTTTTCATCCCCCACTATTTTGCAACCTTCATGTACAACGAATTCAACCTATTTAATAAACCAGCACAATAAACCATCTGCATAGCAAAACAAATTCAACATAAACATCAAAAACCCAAAACTTCAATATAACCAATTCTTTCCTCCAACAACAAAATTTTATAATCTCCAACAAATGATCACGTGTTAATTTACAATCAACTAATTAAATTACTCACAATTTAAATAGAACAAATCTAATCACAATTTACAACAAGTCACAATATACAAAAAATACATTACCTAATTTCTAATCGCCTACGATAATGTATTGTGCCACTTTGTAGCACACTTCATCAATTTGCTCTTCAGTATAAAAGGACTGAGAATCATGAAAGTACTGTAAGATATATATAGAGGTTGCAAACCCAAATGACGTTTCAGTTACTACCAAAGGTTTAATAACTTCAAAAGGGAAAGAAATTGAGCATTAGAATTATGCATACCGTTGTTGGGATTATAGATTGTCTGTGGCTAATAATCTCCTTCATGAATCTCATAACAAAGTAGCCACAATCCATGTCGTTTGTCTGTTAGGGGCACTACAAAAGTAATCAAAGTTGTATTAGAACACTAACTTCTATACGAATAAACTCTTGAAACTAGAAAACTCTAACCTTTATTTCAATCCATTTACAGGCCTTGTTTTTGGATTTCTTTTTGTTGCGATTTGCACGAAATATGAGCATAGCCCTGTAAAAAATACAAAAAACAAGAAAATATGTCAAAAACAAGCAGTTATGTGAAATCTAGGAAGATCTATACACTTTAAAAAAAATATTAAATATAATGGATACATTGATTGAATGAAAAACAAACTGATTGATTTTTTCTTTCATGTCATATCGGTAATTCGGATCACCATGCAAAGAATCCAGATAGTAAACGACCTCTTCAAATGGATCGATCACAAGCAACAACCAATGTCCCCTAAAAAGTATTAAGCAGATAAGTTTAAAATTTGTTTTGCTTAACAAGTTTTACAAAATTAAAGTTGAGTTTTTAGTAGCTCACCCGGTGTTGTAAGGTACAAGAAATAACTTATTCATTTGTGTACTCCATATCATAGCAGCTGCTATGTACTGCACTTGTTCAATTTGCTGCGTACCTGACCCCGCAGATATGAATATGGGGTAAAGAACCCGAAAAGAAGTTCTTTCCTTTCAGGGACCACGTAATTAACCCACAAAAACCTAAATTGAGCATAAAAAATAAATTTCGAGTAATGAAAATAATCATAGTTCAGATGCATAAAATAATTAAAAAACTTACTTTATGTACACTGAGGCTCCTATTTCTTCTTGACACAGAAGGTGATAGATCTCCTCCCTCCCAATAAACTCTCGGAATTCAAAATTCATAATTCTTTCCTTGATGTCTATAGCGATCTGGTCATCAATAGACATTATCTTCAGGTACTTTCCAAGAACTATGGGGTCCTTAGGGAGTCCAGTTAGTACAAGGTCTGCACATCTATCACCTTCATGCGCACGCTTGGCCACTGGAGGTTTTGGGTTGATAGCTGAGTGCTTCGACATCCCTGATTTCTAGTATCCAAATGATTTGGATGGTTTAAGAGACTATTTAAGAAAACAAAACGTGATTATTACACACCAAGTATATTTAGTAAACTTAAACAATTGTTATAATTTATATATGACTAGCAATTAATTACATACCAGTGCATCAGTGACAATGACAAGACTCACAGGCCAAGCAATAAAAGTACCCACAACAAAAATGGTGAGCACTTCATCATTGAGAGGGACGGGTAGGGGTGTATCATCCTCAACTGCAATGTCAATGCACTCTTTCACAAGGTTGGTGGCTAATAGACGACCGTGAAGTATTCTATCTTTCACTCGATTGAACATCTGTCCCTTAGCCACCACATGATGTGACGGTGATGAAAGTGCTAAATGACATGACGCATTAACCTACATACACACACACCCCATTATAGTAGAAATTTTTGTATATTTTACAGAAATAAAGAGTTGCAAGTTACATGATCAATAAACAAGTTCAAATCATTACCTCAGGAAGCATCTTAACTGATTCTGGGTAGCTTTCTTTCGATGAAATCACCTCATCTTCATGTGGCTGACGCGAGTTAGACGCTTGCATATCATCAAACCGACGTTGCAAGGAGGACATTGATTCGAAGAGGCATTTCATCATGTTTCTCAAGCTTTCCATCTCCATATCTTTAGAAGGCTTTGGATCCGTAAAATACTCTCTTTGTGAGACCCCAAAGCCAACACCCCTAACGCTACCCGGATGCTCCTTCTTTTTAAAAGCTTTAGCCAATAGATCATCTTGAATCCTCTCATTTTCACTATGGCTAGCACTCTCTTGTGAAATACTTTTCTGTAATAATACATTTAAAAAATTAAAACAATTAGTGAATTTTGTTCTTTCAAAAGTATTTCAAAATAAACATTCAACACATTATAAAGCTAAAGTTGCAAATAACTCACCATTTCATTCACCACTCTTCTAACATTGGCGTCGGAACACGCAATCCTCCACTTGAGTGCTCATGTCACCTATGTGCAATCGGACCCCGCATCCCTTCTTCTATTCATCTATATTTTGATTAAAAAATATATATTTATTAACAAGGCATTTTTATTAAAAATTTTTATAAGGATTCACCGTTAAATGAACTACGTACCTCATTTTGCTCCAGAAGAGCATGTCCAAGATGTGATTTCCTATAAGGATATTCAGGTTATTTTGCTCTTTCCTGATTATCCCTTTTTAGTTGATGTTTATTACATAATCAAAGTATTAGTTAAATATAAACGCAATAAACAACAAATGAAATCGTAAATCAAAATGACTACCTGGAACTCTTCACTTACACGAAGATCTACAAATGTCGTCCAATCGGCTTGAGGTATCTCATATTGTGAGGGTGGGTTGTAATTAATGTTCCCATCAACCCGCACCCACACTCTACTCAAGTAGCTCCTGAAGTGACGTGCTAGCTTTCCAACTTCTGCTAGTACATACATTTTTCTACTTTCATCAATATCAAATGCCAACTACAAAAAACAAACAACAAAGTATATATGAAATTATAATTTACAGAAAATTAAATCAACAAAAACTACATTAACAATTAGAAATATAATAATATCCAAATTACCACTTGTGTCATCCCAAATTGCTCTTTTTGTTGGTGATGGGACTTTTCGCCAATTATTGATGGTAATCGTCACCTTCTGCCGAGCCAAAACTCTATATAACCAACAAATGTTGATTTATTTGGGTCAAATGCTTGACCTCTGTCATTCCATCCGATAGGTAGCCTTATACCTTTACTTCTGGCATTGATAACTTTTTTCATAGTCGTGACACCTCCTCGGGAAAACTTCCATTAGGATCTGAAATCATCGACCTACAAAAGCCAAAAATACAGAAGTTAGATTCATATAAATTTGGCAGATTCATTTGACAATAATAATTTTAAAGCATCATATTTCCATCAATTATAAATATTGGTCACCAGTTGGATCACATAAATCACATAAAACTACAAATAAAATATCATATTTCTAGCAACTAAGTATAAATATTGATCACCAGGTGGATCACACAAATCACATAAAACTACAAAAAAATGCATAGATTATTTCAGAATTTGAAGATCAAAAAATAAGTCTATTATATAATTATCAAATAAGTTCAAATAGCTTTCATTGTTTTCTTTTCATCGTTGGCTTAGCAGTGTTTTGCTTCTCATCGGTACGACCCCTTTTTTTTAGTGCGCTGATGCACTGATGGATTAATCCATATCTACTCTTGGTGATCTTGTCACATATACAATTCATCATCACTTATATCCAAGTCATCATCACTATCAATTGATTGTAAATCACCTAAGATAGGATTTTCTCCATCATCTTCACTTTCTTCATAATCATCACCAATACAAGTATTTTTGTTTGCCGATAAAACAATGGACCACCTCTTATCAACATGATCGGTGACAAAAAACACTTGCTTAGCTTGTGATGCCAAAATGAAAGGTTCATCTTTGTATCCCACACTTTCGAGGTCTACTCGAGTGAAGCCTATTTCACTATTATCGACACCGTTTTTATTGTCTACCCACCTATACCCAAATACAGGCACTCGAAACCAACTATAATCCAGATCCCATGTATGTTCAATGACCCCATAATATGATAAACCGACATAGATAGGGTTATTATCTTTCGCACTTGAGATATGCATTGCCTGAGCTACAAGACTCACCCCACTATTCTACATTGTACTTCGTTCATCTTGGTCTTTTGTATGGAATGTGCGACCATTTAAACGATAACCTGAATAACAAAATACTAGTCTGCCTAGATCCATCGACAATTGTGCCAATTTATCTAAAACTGAAAGTGGATTCTCGTTCTGTGTCTCTTGAATATGCTTTCAGAGCCAATCGATGAAACTTTTGTTATTCTCTCTTGAAATCCAAATCTCATTTTTAGTTGGATTTAATCTCCTAAGTTGGTCCTTGTGCTCTTCAACATATGGGTCAACCTCATTGGTGTTGTGGAGCACATATAGGTGTGCCTGATCCCTTTGTGTGCAAGGAACACTAACTAATGACTTTCCAATTACGTTTTCTCCTTCTGTTCCCCATCCCACAACATGAGACTTTGGAAGTTCTGCAACATTAGAATATACCACATACTCTGTGCAAAATGTAATGGCTTCATCAACTATGTCCCGTTCAACAATGCAACCTTCCGTTTTTCACGTATCCTTTCAATACCTTCATATAACGCTCAGCCGGATACATAGATCTCATAAAAGTCGGTCCACGTAGTTGTGTCTCTCTAACCAAGTGAATAGGTAGGTGAGTCATTATATCAAAAAACGTAGGTGGAAAATACATCTCAAGCTCACACAAAGTGATGACAATTTGTTTTTGAAGTGCAGGAAATTGTTTAGGATCAAACACCTTGCTCCACATTGCTTTGAAGAAAAAACACAATCTAGTTATAATTTCTTTCACTGTTTTTGGCAAAATGGCCCGTATAGCAATTGGTAGCAAATGATCCATGATTACATGACAATCATAAGTCTTCATGTGCTTTAGCTTCAAGTCCTTTATTGAAACAAAAATGCTAATGTTTGAAGAATACCCTTCTGGAACTTTCATTCCATTAAGAAACTCACACAATGCAATTTTTTCTTTCCTAGACAGAGTGTGAGCTGTTGGAAGCAAATAAGTATGTTTCCCCTCATTTGTTGGTACCAATTTACCTCATATCTTCATATCAACCAAGTCTAACCTTGCCTTTATGCCATGTTTTGTCTTTCCAGACACATTTAGAAGTGTATCAATGGCACTATCAAATACATTTTTCTTAATATGCATAATATCAAGAAAATGTCTTAACATGTAAGGACTTCCAATACGACAACTCAAAGAAAATTGACCTTTTTTTCCACCCAGTTTTTGCAAGGCCACCTGCAAAAGTCTTTCCAAATTTGATATCCAAGTCTTTTACATTCTCAAACACATCTTCACCAGTCAAGCACTTAGGAGCTCGCCCTTCTTTTATCTTTCCATTGAAAGCTTTCTTTCACCGACGATATCGATGGTTCTGATTCAACCATCTCTGATGCCCTTCAAATGCATATTTCTGAGAGTGTGGCAATCAATATTGATATATACTCTTGACACATATGGGGCATCTATATTGGCCATGTACACCATATCTCTCGAGATTTGCTCTTACCAAAAAATCATTGATTGTTCCAAATAACATGACTCTGAGATTGAAACTTCTCTGAACCCATCATATACTTCAATACCGGTCTCCCACAACTTCTTCAAATCTGCAATTAAAGGGGTCAAGTAGACATCTATATCATTTCTAGGTTGTTTCCCCACAGAAATAAGTATAGGCATCATTATATGCTCTCTCTTCATGCATTGCGATGGGGGTAGGTTGTAGATCATTAAAATCACTGGCCATGTACTATGCGAGCTACTTTGTAAGCCATGTGGGTCATGCCATCTGTAGCCAATACAAGGCGCAAATTTATTGGTTCTTCCCCAACTTTAGGGAAATCATCATCAATCCTTTTCCATTGGGGAAAATCTGAGGGGTGTCAAATCTTGTCATCTTCAATTCTTTCTTCAAGCCTTCTATCAGCATGCCATGTCAAATCCTTGACAAACTCTTGACTACTATACATGCGCCTAAATCTAGGTATTATGGGCAAATAACATATTGTTTTGACAGGAGCAGATCCATTCTTCTTGTACCGTGAAGCGCCACATTTCGGACACGCCTTCAATGATTGATAGTCCTTTCTAAACAATATGCAATCTTTAAGACAAGTGTGTATCCTCTCATATCCCATGCCAATTGAGGTTAATATCCGTTTAGCCTCGTTAGTGCGATTAGGTAACACATTATCCTCGGGTAGCATGCTTTTTAATAGACCAAGTAAGTCTGTGAAACTCTTATCACTCCACCCATTGTTGGCTTTTAACTTGTATAGATCTAGGACTGCTTTCAATCTTGTGAATTTACTACCACTATACAGTGGTGTCTTTGAATCACTTATCAAATTGTCAAATATTTTAGGACAATTTCGCAAATCCTCCTCAATCACATTTGTCATCTCCTCCAAACAATCAGGCTCATAATCATTCATGTTGAAATTCTGTGATGGATATGATTTACCACCCCAATCACCTGACGTGACACTGCTTTCATAGTGTTTTGTCCAACGTGTGTATTTTTTATCAATTCCATTACACACCAAATGATCTTCCAAGTCATGTGGACTAATTCTCTTTCCAAAACAACAATGTAAACACGTGCAAGTGATCCTAGTCCAATCTGGTGCATGCTCATACGCAAACTTGATGAACTCTTTCACCCCTTTCTCATACTGTTTCGACATACGATCCGCTAAAATCCAACTTCGATCCATCTTGATTTTGAATTAATTAAATCAAATAATATTAACATCAGTTAAGGTGAACTAATTAAATAATTTTAATTTTAATTTATTTTTCATTATTCTAGAAAAAATTCGGCAGAGTAACGATGCAAAAATTTCTACCAATTTCTCGACTTAATCTTCCCCCAAACTTGCAACTAACAAATTAAATAATTTTAACATCAGTTGAGTTGAGTTGAATTAATTAAATAATTTAAATTTAAATTTATTTCTCATTATTCTAGAAAAAATTCGATAGAGTAACGACGCAAAGATTTCTACCAAGTTCTCGACTTAATCTTCCCCCAAACTTGCAACCAACAAAATTCGGATCTTTCAACCACAACAAACCTAATATTCTAATCTTTCACCACAACAAACCCAAAATGTCGATCTCACTATACGAAAATATTGATCACCAGTTGGATCACATAAAACATTATATTTCTAGCAACTACAAATATTGATCACCAGTTGGATCACATAAATCACATAAAACTACAGATAAAGCATCATATTTCCGGCCATCAGCTAAGTATAAATATTGATCACCAGTTGAATTACATAAATCGCATAAAACTACTAATAAAGCATCATATTTCCAGCAACTAAGTATAAGTATTGATCACCAGTCGGATCAATGTACCCTAAACCAATTTAATCCCAAAATAAGCACAAACCCGTTACCTTTCCAATTTGAGGCCTTAAACGAATATCGCTATGACCGTGTGAATTTTTAGTTATTTCGACATAGTAGAATATACACAAATATACATACACTCACATATACACAAATACGCAAATATACATACACCCATACATACACAAATATATATACATATACCCACACATACATAAATATGCATACACCCACACATACACAAATATACATACACCCACATATACACAAATATATATACACCCACACATACACAAATATTTATCTAGCACAAAATTTATATGTATATGTTTGTATGTATGTATATATTTATTTATCTAAAAAACTTACCCCAAATTCGCACAAACTAAATGGTGTTGGAAGTGGAGGCGACGACAATGACGGCAGCGGCGGTGATAGCGGCGGCAGCGGTACTATATATATATATATAGAGAGAGTTATATATATGGAGAGAATATATACATATATAAAGAGAGAGAGAGAGAGAGAGAGAGAGAGAGACCGAGTGGTGGTGGTGGTGCCAATCGAGAGTGAGAAAGAGTAGAGAGAGACCGAGTAGAGAAAGAGAGAGACCGAGTGGAGGTGGTGGAGGCGGCAGCGGCTCCGAGTGATGGTGGCGGTGGTAGTGGTAGTGGTCTTGGTGGAGGGTTGTTGATGGTGGCCGAGAGTGAGAGAGAGCGAGAAAGCGAGAGAGAGAGAGAGAGAGAGAGAGAGAGAGAGAGAGAGAGAGAGAGAGAGAGAGAGAGAGAGATGTGTATGGAGGAAATGGGGGGAGGGGGACGGCTTGCCCTAGTAGAAGTCGATGCCTATTACAGGGTTTGGACTGAACCTATTCCAGAACCGCTGTAAAATGCAGTCTGGGGACCTATCTGCATTTTACAGTGGTTCAGTCCGAACCGCTGTAATAGGCCAGTACCTATTACAGTGGTTTATTTTTGAACCGCTATAATAGGTCAAAATCGAGATGCCCTATTAAAGCGTTTTGTTGGAAACCGCTATAATAGTTACCTCCGTACAGCGGTTTTGGTAAAACTGCTATAATAGGTGCGATATAATAATGTATTTTTATAGTAGTGGTAGGAGTCAGTAGCTTGCATAACAAGTTCCTTTATAATTATAAATAGGAGTCTTCAGTGTTTATTTTCATTATCCAATTTTGAATCAATAAAGTATCGAGCTTAGGCTTGGGACAAAATTTATTCTGGTAGGACTTTTGATTTATCGAAAGTATTTTCTTTTATCGTTTTTCCATTTCTATCAACTTGGTCTGACCTGCCGGATCACATTTGCCGAAATCATGACTTGTTCCCATGAATCTCGTTTCACTTCATTAGACGAGAATTAAGAAAAACTTCAATCGAATGTGCAACACATGGGAATCGAGTTGCAACATCAGGGAATTGACATTGCTGAAATTAAGGCGACTTTGAAAGACTTGATGGTTGCTATTGCCGGGATGAATACAAAGAGACCAGGGCCTAACCATGCCTCTGTTGACTCGACGACGATGTCCAGGGCCCAGAATTTTAGGCCTTCGAATCTGCCTCCTGCCTTCACGCAGCCCGCGTATCCGAAAGTAGTGGCACCTAGTTTCGTACCCCTTTCAATTTTTGATGGCTTGGATCCACTCGAATGGATAGCCCAAGCGGATCAACACTTTGAAATACATGGAGTCGAGGGAGAACCTAAAATTTAGCTTGCTATGGTGGCGATGGAGGAATCCGCCCTCTATTGGTTTCGATGATGGCTCCAACAAGACGTACCTTAGTTAACTTAGGCAATTCTTACAGAGGCCCTTATTGCTCATTATGATAGTCGTTTATTAGGAAACGCTTACGAAAGTCTTGCAGCCATTCAATAAATGGATTCAGTTGATGCTTATATCGACCACTTTATACTTCTCGCAAATCAGGTTCCGCGGCTCGCAAAGGTATAATCCTTGGGATATTTTTACATGGACTCGATGCTACAATTCGTAGTAAACTTTGAATGTGGTACCCCCAGAATTTGATTGTCGCGATGAATTTGGCGAAGACTATTGAAGCTGACCTGCAAATTCAACCTTACAGTTCGACTCATTATCAGCCCGAGCATATGCAAGAGTTTCCCGAATTCAGCCTTGGGGACAAGGCTGTTTTTAAGGGGAGAGGAATTGTTACGAAATAGATTTAGTTATTTAATAATTATGTTATATTATTTTAATTTCTTAATTCGAGTCCTTGTTTAATCACTTGTTGATGAAGTTTCCTAGTTTGCTTAGGATTCTAGTTATTTCCTTTCTAGTAGGAGTCGGTAGCTTGCATAATAAGTTCCCTTATAATTATAAAAAGGGGTCTTCAGTTTTTATTTTCATTATCCAATTTTGAATCAATAAAGTATCGAGCTTAGGCTTGGGACAAGATTTATTCTTGTAGGACTTTCGATTTATCGAAAATATTTTCTTTTATCATTTTTCCGTTTCTATCAAATTGTCTCTTATAGTTTAGTGAATCACATGTTTTCATGTGCAACGCATGTAGTTTTTGCAGGTCAAAGAAAATATGCACAAGATATCATCTTAGATTCTGGTCTTTCTGGTTCCAAACCTAGCACTATCCCAATGGATCAAAATCATGAGTTGAACAATACTGATGGAAAAGAATTGAATGAAAAATCAACTTACGGTAGACTAGTAGGAAGATTGATTCACTTGACCATCTCCAGGCCTAATTTGGCTTATCCTATCCACATTCTTACTTAGTTCATGGCAAAATTTATAGCACCTCATGCTTTGAATATGGCACATAAGGTTTTAAGATATGTTAAAGGTAATTTGGGTCAAGGTTTGATGTTTCCTGCAAGTCAGACACTAAAATTAACAACATATTGTGATGCTAATTGGGCATCTTGTCCAATGACAAGAAGATCGGTAAATGACTACTGTATAAAATGTGGAAATGCTTATATCATGGAAGACCAAGAAGCAAAATACTGTCTCAAGATTTTTAGCTGAATCTGAATATAGATTAATGGCTAATGTGTGTTGTGAATTGATGTTGATTTTGTTGGAAGAACTACCGAGATAACGGGTTCAACACCAGCGCCCTTGGCTTGTAACAGTCAAGCTGCACTTCACATAGCATCTAACCCAATTATCATGAACATACTAAGCACACTGACCTTGATTGTGACTTAGCTAGGAGAAGTAACTAAGTGGCATGACTGATCCAAGTTATATTCCTACCAAGCTACAAATTGCAAATATATTCACTAAGTCCCTAAGCAAACCTCAATTGAGCATTTTCCTTAGAAAATTGGCAATTGAACTCTCTTACAAACTCCAACTTGAGGAAGGATGTTAAAATATATGTATATATAGCCAGTGGTAGTCTTGCAAATAAGCTAGTTAGTATCAGCAAGTTAGTTATAATATGTTATTGTTAAAATAAGTGCACTTTATAGAATAAGGTTTCCTAGTAAGTTCTAGAATGAAGTACTCTAGATATTTTCCTAGCTAAATCTAGAGAATGATGTTACTAGTATGTTCCTTGAAAAAATGTTGATAAATAGAAATATCTAGATACATATGTAGAAATATCTAGACAACATATGTGTAGAAATATCTAGATATTTAGACCATCTAGAAGATGATGACTACACCTATAAATATAAGAATGGTGTACAAAGTGATGTAACAACAATAACAACTAAGAATCTATCAATGCAAAATCTTTTTCCAAATATTTTCTCTATACCATCTAACTATTTATACTACTCCAACTATTCCAATCTCCAACTACTTACAAGCTTATTCACTAATCTTTGTCTATAAACAAGTTCACTTCTCAAAATACCCACAACTACTAAAATAATTCTTCCTCACAAATACATACTCACTCACTATTCAATCGCACTAACAGTGGTATCAGAGCTATGCTCGGTCAAATACTAGGCGTGATATTTTAATACTTGGCTACACCAACAACTATTAACTTATCATCAATGCGTATACCAGTATTCACTCATGAAAGTTAAGATTTTTGGAGACAAAAGCTAAGGACATATTTTGTATCCCAAAGGTTATAGGATATTGTCCAAAATGGAGTTGATATCCCTGAAGATACTTCCACTTTGCCTTAGTAACAATTGAAAGAATTGAAGGAGAAGCAACAAAGAGATGCACAAGCTCTATTCGTCATCCAACAAGCTGTAGGAGATATAATATTCACAAGAATCTCAGACGTTCAAAGCCAAAGAAAGCATGAGATACATTGGTAGAGGAGTTTCGCAGTAGCGAAAAGGTACAGTCTATAAAATTACAATATTTAAGAAGAGACTTTGAGACTTTAAAAATGAAGGATTCTGTGTCCGTAGGAGAATATTATGTGAGAATAAGAGAAATAGTTAACCATGTAAAATTATACGGGAAAAATTTATTTGATAAGAGAGTGGTAAAGAAAATAATCATCACTCTCACCGAAAAATATGACCCCATAGTCATAACTATGGAGTATGTGAAAGATCTATCAACTCTATCCATCACAGAGTTAATAGGTACACTCAAAGCCTATGAGAAAAGAATTAGTAGGCACACTGAAGAGTCCGTAGAGAGTGCTTTCAAAGCTAAATTCAAAATAAGGCCTCAAAAATCCAAAAGTGATGAAAAAAATTTAATCAAGAAAAATTAAGAAGTAAAGAAAATACAAAATCAAGTTCTCCTCCATATGGAAATTGTGGGAAAAAGAATCATCTAGAAAAAGATTGTTGGCACCAAGGGAAACCGGAATGCAATAAATGCAAGAGATTTGGTCACATGGAGAAGGACTGTTGGGCTAGAGATGTTCATCAAGCAAACATCACGGAAGAAAAGAGTGAAAACTTATTCTTCACAAGTGGAAGC
Source organism: Buddleja alternifolia (assembly GCA_019426215.1). Taxonomy (NCBI): domain Eukaryota; kingdom Viridiplantae; phylum Streptophyta; class Magnoliopsida; order Lamiales; family Scrophulariaceae; genus Buddleja; species Buddleja alternifolia. The sequence goes on along the minus strand of CM033401.1, from coordinate 36,807,173 downwards.
TCGACAGAAAAGCCTCATGATACATGGTTCCTAGATAGTGGTTGCAGTAACCACATGACACAGTACAAAGACATTTTCTCTGAACCAGACATGAGTTTTCAATCGAAGGTGAGAATGGGTAACCATGATTTTCTAGAAGTGAAAGGAAAAAGAACTATTATCGTATAAACAAGAAAAGGTACTCTATACATTAACAATGTTCTATTAGTACCTCAATTGGAGCAAAATATACTTAGCGTTGGACAAATGATGGAACGTGGCTACGTACTACACTTTGAAAAAGATACATGCACTATATATAACAAGACAGACAAAAATCTTGTCATAGCTCGAGTACAATGCGAGATTGTCGAGGTTTTCCAATACATTGGAATTATAATATGGCACTGAAGGTCCAAACAGATGATTCATGGTTATGGCATAGAAAATTTGGACACTTCAACTATCCGGGTCTCAATATTTTTCATCAGAAGAATATGCTGAAAGACCTTCCTAACATCAAAGAAGTGGAGGAAGTATGTAAAGGATGCATTCTTGGGAAACAACACCGACAATCGTTTCCATCTGGAAAGTCCTGGAGAGCCAAGAAAGCATTAGAGCTAATTCACACAGATATACGTAGGCCAATGAGGACTCTATCTCATCACCAAAACAGGTACTGTATTCTCTTTATCGATGACTTTACCAGAATGACTTGGGTATACTTTATGAAAGAAAAATAGGAAGTTCCAAGATATTCCAAAAATTCAAGCAACTAGTAGAAAATCAAAGCAATCAACGAATCAAGATAATAAGAAGTGATCGAGGAAAAGAGTACACTTTTAAATCATTCAACAAATTTTGTGAAAAGGAAGGCATAGAACATCAACTAACTGTTGGATATGCACCAGAGCAAAATGGCGTCTCAGAAAGAAAGAATCAAACCAGAATGCAAATGGCTCGGTCAATGCTAAAAGAAAAAGGGCTTCTGAATACATTCTGGGCAGAAGCGGTATACACTGAAGTCTATCTAATTAATGGGTGTCCTACCAAGGCGGTACAAGACAAAACGCCGGTAGAAGCCTAGATTGGAAGACACCATCTGTGAAGCATCTTAGAGTTTTCAGATACATAAGCTACATCCATATTCTGGACCAAAAAAGAAGTAAACTTGATAAAAAAAAATGGAATGAGGTATGTTGTTGGGTTTTATCACCGAATCCCAAGGCTACCGAGTCTATAATCTAAAGACAAAGAAACTTATTATTAATCGTGATGTGGAGTTTGACGAAAATGTCATGGAACTAGGAAAAAGGAAAAATAGAAAAGAAGAACATATACGTGCCTACAACTATACCAAGTGTGGAATGCATTAATGGAGAAAGCAATGAAACACCAAGTCCTGTAGCTACTCCACAACATATTCCGCTCCAAGAAGAGTCACCAGAATCACCTCCAAGAAAAGTGAGATCCTTACGTGATACATACAAAAGATGCAACTATGTAAACATGGAGCCCAAAAGCTTTGAAGTGGCTACCAAACAAGAAGTTTGGATCAAAGCTCTGGAGGAAGAAATAAGAATGGTTGATAAAAATGACACGGGAGTGTTGGTGGAAGAACCAAGAAGCAAAGACGTCATCGGAGTAAAATATGATAACAAGACAAAACTTAAACCTGATGGCTTAATAGAAAAACACAAGACAAGACTTGTGCTCAAAGGTTACTCACAAGTACTTGAGATTGACTAAATAAGATATTTGATCCCATGGCACAATATGGCATTATTAGAGTATTAAGTACTCTAGCATCATTTAGGAATAACTGTCGACACCTTCACAAAAGCTTTACCAAGACAGAGGTTCAAGTTCGTCTGGGAAATGCTTGGAATTACAGAAAAGTGCACTTAGGAGGAGTGTTAAAATAAGTGCTCTTTCTAGAATAAGGTTTCCTAATAAGACCTAGAATTAAGTACTCTAGATATTTTTCCTAGTTAAATCTAGAGAATGATGTTACTAGTATGTTCCTAGAAAAAAATCTTGATAAATAGAATATATCTAGATATATATGTAGAAATATCTATACAACATATGTGTAGAACTATCTAGATATTTAGACCATCTAGAATATGGTGCCTACACCTATAAATATGAGGATGGTGTATAAAGTGATGTAACAATATTAACAACTAAGAATCTATCAATACAAAATCTTCTTCCAACTATTTTCTCTACAACATCTACCTATTTCTACTACTCCAACTATTCCAATCTTCAACTACTTACAAACTTATTCACTAATCTTCGACTTTAAACAAGTCCACTTCTCACAATACCCACAACTACTAAAATAATTTTTCTTCACAAATATATACTAACTTACTATTCAATTGCACTAACAGTTATAGTTAACAGATTCTATTAGCTTAGTTTGTAAGCTTTCTTTTTCCATCTCTAGTAGTCTATAAATAGACTTGTAAGTTGTTATTCCAGATTCATAACTCAGATTACACATTCAACGAAAAATTCAAGAGAGTTCTTCTTCTGTACAATTCAGTTCGATCATTTTTGATCTTTTTATATGCTACTTTGATTTCTAACACTCCTCCGTCATCCATCCATTTGCCTTCATTTAACCATGTGACACACACAGAGACACAACTCTAAAGGACGTAAATAAAAGGATACATGATCCACCAAAATCAAGGCAACACGAGTAGGACGAACCTTTGGTTTCTTATCCCACGTCAACACAAAGACACCTCATTTTTTTCTCGACTCATAATTTTATAGAGATTTAAGATGCGCGTTATAATTCTCGCTAATTAGATTTCATATTAAAATTCGAGCGATCCATGCTTGATCCTAATTGTTTATTCCTACCTTGTATAACTAATATTATACTCTAAATACATGTGATATAGGCTAGTAGTATTTACAAGTTTTGTAGACTTTTATGTTAATATAATTTAGAAACAAATATAATATGTATATAGATGCTAATATACATATAGAGGTCCTATATATATATATATATATATATATATATACATAGAGAAGAAAACATTGCAAATATGTGCTAGGTGCCACTTTATTCTTCCACAATCAACGATTTCTTAACACCTTAGAACAAGTACTCACCTCATCACCATATTGCATCACATGCAAGATAAAAGCATAGTATCATCTTCTTGTTTCAAGGCCACCTTATGATCCCCTCTTTACCTCATACTTACACCTCAACCCCTTGATGCTTTTATTTGCTAACACATCACTCATTCCCTAAATATGTTTCCCCTATCCACCTCTTAACTTCATCACTAGAGTCATTTGGCAAAAAACGCAGAACATACAAGACACCTCCCTCAACCTTATAAGAAAAGGAGAAACGCAATTTGCGCAGTGTTTGGAGTTATCCGATCTGAGGGGTCAAATGATATCCAAATTGCTTGTGATTAGTGTTAATCTCTTCCTGAGAGATATAGGAACACCATGGTAGTTTTAGTTCCTACACAAAAGTTTGAAGTTGCTCACAAAGTCCATCCAACCGAGATGCGTCTGCACAGAGTTAAAATCTGCTATTAGGACTGTTTTGGCTAGCTTTGGATTGGAACATTAGTGACCTATTAATATTAGATATTGTTGATTGGCTACCTTGGTAGTTAGATTCTTGCATACAAGTTATGAAGGTGTATACAACTGCAGTTTCTAAAGTTGCATTTAGGGCTATGTTTATGCGACCAAATGAGCAAATTTAATAATGTTAAATTTTCTGGAGATCTATTGTCGTGTATATAGTCAATGACCCACCTAAACATATCAATTAATTCTGAAATTTATATGAAATGTTCTTCAATGTGATTACTCTGTTCCTGGAAATTTTGAGAACAAAATATTACTTTTGCAATTTATGAGAAGTTTTCCAGTGAAGCTGCTCCGATAAGTAGCTTGAGACTTGTTTGAATTAAAGTACCAATATGTATAGTCTTTATATATATATATGCGACTTACTAATTTTGGTTAGGTTATAAAGTATTATAGTTATGACGATATCTTTGGACCACATGATCATTTTGCGATCCCGAGACATGAGACTATGACGTCGGATTGTTATTGTGAGGATTTCTCTTGTTCTTTCCTCTTGAACTTGCTTACCACATTTCGTTCTCTTTATCTAACTAGTAAAGGACACGTGCGTTGCACGTGATTCATACGAAATTACTAACATAATTGAAGAATTAAATACTTGGACAAAGAAATTGAAATTTTCAAAGACCCTACAAACTAAAATGAGCTACAATAGTAAAAGTTAAAACAACATATAGCATAAAATTTAAACAAATAAGGTTTAACTTATTTGAAGATTTCATTAGTCCTTTTAATTGATCTTGAAGGATGTTCCACTCTTTTTTTTACTTGACTTCACGAATCTCGTCTCAAATTGCTCAACATCTCTTTATCGTTACTTGAAATTATGTTGTTGATGTATTTTCTTATTGTTCATTGTAAGTTATTTTGTATTCATCACCTTCTTTAATTTTATATTCGTTTTATTGATATAAAAAACTGAACATATTTTTAACTAACATTATCTTGTATAACCCTTTTATACTTTATTTTTAATAGCTGAAGATGGCATATTTAATTTTTTTTTAACTAAAATTTCAATCTATTGTCCAATACAAATTCAAAAGCATTTAACTAACAAGAAGAAAGATGAAAAAACTTTTAAAGAATTTGAATATTAGTGAATCATTAGATCTCAACAAATTTTTATTAAAAATGTAATGTTGATATATAACTCTATTATAAGAACTAATTAATTAGTTTAGTTGGATATAACCATTTAACGATTATTATTCTCTAAACAACTTAATTTATTCTAAGTTGTTGAGAGGGTACAAAGCAAATGGGATAATTGCATATGATCCCCTGTTTTATGCGAAACATGCAACAAACTACCATGTGTTAAGTTTATTGTGTAGCACCCCTTATATTCCTGCACGAAATCTACCTCCCGCTACAAACTAACGGAAGGTGGCTTACACTCGCTGGGTGTGTGATTTTTGGCCTATTTTGTCTTTTTTTTTAAATCATTAATGTCAGTCCAAATTGACTATTTTGCCCCTAATATAAATAAAAAATAACTTGGGTGGGATCTTATATATTAGGTAGAAATTTTTAGTTTGGGTCAACTCATTTCACATTTCTTTTTATTTTTTTTCTCCTTTTTTAATTTCTCTTTTTTATTTTCCTCATCCCCTTCCCTTATTCCCCATTCTTCTCGTCAACCACTGTCAACGCCGCCATCCACTTGACCAGCTCCGCCACAACCACACACCTCTTCCTAGACCATCTTCCGCCCTGTACATCACCATTCGCCACCCTGTCCCCACGTTGACCCACCGCACTGCCATCTTGCTTCCATGTCCAAATTTGCCACCAAAGGACCACCCTGTAGTAGCAGCACTGCCTCGCCTTGCAGAACCAACACCAGCCCCGCCTCAAATCGCCAGAACCAACACTCCCCTTTTGCCAAAACCAATGCCGTCTACATATTCCCATTTGACACACATCCTCGCTTCGTCGGAACAGAGCAGTAGTGCCGGACCCACTAAGACCACTATCCATGTCCAGATATGAATTTTCCAGATTTTTCAAAATAATTCAAAATTTTTCCAATTTTATTTTGTTCTTTTTGTAAGGTTATGATTTTTTTAATTTATTGGTTTGTTTTATGATTTTTTGGTTTGAGTTTTTTTGTTCTTTCTAATATTCTTATTTTTTTGGACAAAACATAATAAAATTAAACAGTTAATAAAAAAGGATCGGACAACTGGGAATAAATGCGAAAAACAATAATATATATTATATGAGGGTCATAACAGACAAATTGCATAAAATATTAACAACGCAAGGGTTAACTGACAGAAAGGGAGATGTGCAAAATCTATTGGAACATAAGAGGGCGCTACGCAATAAACCTAACACAAGATAGTTTGGTGCATATTTCGCATATCACATGAGGATTATATGCAATTATCCCAACCAAAATTGCTAAAGCTAAAATTACATATTTTTTTTAGGTTAGTAAATCAATACTTAATTAAGTGATGTAACACACATATCAACGTATACAAATACAAACAAAATGCAATTTTTTTTTTTAAAGAAGGATGAAATGCAAGATTAATTGTCAATGTGATGGAAAACTAATTGATAATGACCCGATATGAAAAGGATTATAAGTATGAATACAAATACAAAATAAGTTGACTTTAGTAATTTAATTAACATCAGATCCAACCACCTCCCCCCATCTCTCTCTAAACCTTAGCCCTTTTTTTTTTTCCCTCCGCCGGCGATGGCTTGGTGAAGCAATCGTCTACTTCACCACTGTTACCACCACGTCTGTGGGTTGGGTTGGAGCACTCTTCTTCAAGTTGTACATCACATCTTCAAATCTGACGAGACGGATATGGATCTAACGAGCCAAAGACGGATCTAACGAGATGAAGATAGGTAATACATAAGTTTTTATATAGCATTTTAGATTTTTTGTTTAGTATTTTATTTTCTCTCTCGTATAAGAGTTTATTTTTTCTCTCGAATGAGAGTTTCGTCTCCCATGTGTTTGTTTGTGAGTTCTTAAGATTTGTTATTTTCAAGAAACTTGATAGTTAGTGTTTCAGATATTCTTAATATCTCGTTTGAATCGATATGAATTGTATTGTTCTATGCGTTGTAAACTTTCGATTCAATGATATGTAAATCAATTTTTCTTAAAAAGAATATGAATCAAAATATAGTGTTGTCAAGAAAATACTGACTATCCATTATAAGTTAATTATGAGGTTCTTTTCGAAGAAACTTATTCAGAAAAATTTTGGACTATACATTATAGGTTAATTATGAGGTTCTTTGCGAAGAAACTTATTCAAAAAAATTACTCACTTTTGATAATCGAATTGAGCATTGCTGGTTAGTTCTCAGGTCTTATAAACAATTTTCACTTTACATTGACCATTCAAACTTAGCATTCTACTCACTTTTCATATAAGATTAATCATTTAGTCTGGTCTATGCATAAGAAATAGCATAATAATGTTTCTCCTTCTCACCTTTTGAACCTAGCAAATTCTTCTTATTATAATGCTAAATTTGTTATATTATGATATCCCATTTGGATCTTTTTTATCACATATGATATAAAATTGAGTTAAAAAAAATATTCATGTTAAATACTATTTGATGTGTGTGGGTTTCTCACCAACAATATATTTATATTAATAATTGGGAAAATGTGAGTATAATGGTGAGATATGATAATAAAATGAATGCGATAATAAAAACGACAAGATATTTAACGTGGTTCGGTCCAAAAATTAGACCTACGTCCACGGAGATTCAAAAAGTGTCTTGACTATGCTTGATATGGGGTATTTATACACGTTTTTGAGAGGGTGAGATGAATTATAGAAGGTCAACTATACTAATTATACATATGGTCATAGAATAAATCATCATCTTTCTAATTATAGGAGGTATCTAATCATAGATCAATTATCATTAATGTTCACCAGCTGCCTAATCCCGCCAGATCTTCATTTAAGGTAAGTATGATCTTGATTGATATTTGTCCCCAGCCTTGCCTTATTTAGATACGCGCTTTTTTGCAGGTCTGGGTTGGCAGGTCTTCCAGGTCGTCCAGCTCTCCCAGCTCAAGTCGAATGTCTGCCAGGATGGGCCTGAATTTACCATCTCATTGGGCCTTGACCCATTAAGCTTTGGACTTCCTTGGCTTAGCCCAAGATCTGATTTCCACCCACATCAATAGTCCCCCAACTCTGCAGTTTGACTTGTCAAGCTGCGAGAGTTGAAAAGATAAAATTAGGGCCAAGTTGACTTAGAATATCTAGAGGCACTGAGTTGTTCCAGCTGAAGAGTCGAAATGATCTCCGTAGGTGGGTATAAGAAATCCTAATGCTGATTTGACAGAAAAAAACCGCGTCAGTTGAGCTTCCCCATGCCTGGCAGGTCTTCGACGGCTTTTGGGAGATCGCGCCTCATCATCACGCCCGTTTTCCTGCTGCCATAACTGTTCCTCGCCGAGATCAAGCCACGTGTAGGGTTGAAAACTCAATCCGTCCTTTTCCCAGGCTTGCCCTCTTTTTCGGATGATCCTTTTTTGAAAGATATTCAGTTACCAAAAACTAATTTCTTTCCTTCCATATCCCTCTAGTTGTCTTCTTAAGATATCTTCCCACTTTCTTCTCCACTCCTTGCTCCCTTCATCCTTCAAGTTTGGCAGTTACTCCACGTTCGCCGCATATCTCTAGGTATTTATCCTCCTTTATCTTGTTGCTTTTATTTGTTGTTTGCAAATCGCCCTTTCTGTGTTGGTTTTGTTTTGTCTTTTTGCCGATATGTCAAATAGCTTAGGTTCAGACTCCCAAAATTACACTAATCCTGTGAATCTGTTGGAACCCGATGCCATGGCTATGGCCGCGAGTTCCTCGTCTCTTCCTTCGGTAAAGGCTTCGTTTAGCGCTACCCAGGTTTTGAAAAACTTAGATATTGTGGACCTTTCTTCCTCCGATACTTTCTCGGACGGCCGCGGGGGAGAAAAAACCCCTTCACCAACTCCTAGTGTAAATTCTGGGGCGGGGCAGGCTGGTTCTCCCTCAGATAATGAGGATTTGAACCTTCCTGACCCGGACACTTTAGGAGACGTTGATTTAGCTATCTTAAATAGCCGGGAAAAGGCTTTGCTAGCCCAGAACACATCCTTTTGGGAAGTCTTCACCTCTAGGTTTACCCCTAGACAGGGCCAAATTATTCGCCAAAATTTTGGTATTTCGACTGCTTATAAAATTGTAGTCCCTTCTGCGAACGATAGGCCTCATCGCCCACCTCTAGGTTTTACCTGTTTTTACGTAGCTCAACTTCGCGCAGGTTTGCACTTTCCCATACCTCCCTTGTTCGTCTCCATAGTTAACAAGTTTAGGCTTCCCCTAAACCATTTAGCTCCCAATGCCATCCGCATAATGGCGGGCTTCTCCGTGCTCCTTCAGAGTTTAGGTCACACGTCTACCTCGGATTTATTTTATGCCTTGTTTCTCCCCCGCGCATCCTCCACCGAGGGAGGGGTTTTCTACTTTACTTCTCACAAGCAGACATCTTTCATAGGCTCATGCCCTACTACCGAGAAGGAGTGGAAGAAAAATTACTTTTTCATAGTCCCTCCCGAGGATGAAGAGTGGGATTTTCGCCGTGAGTTCCTTGACCGTATTGAGGGTTCCAACGCTTATCGCGTTCGCGCCATGCCCGTCATTTACCAAAGTTTGTTAGAATACATGAATTGGCAGCCTAGAGACTTGGGAAAATTGACTGATCCCCGTCTCTTGTATCTGTTTGGATTAAGCCTTATGCAGGTTGATATGCAGGGCGAGACTTTAGGTAGTCTAGCTTTGCACTTGTTTTGATTATTTTATGTTTCACCTTTTATGTGCTGATGGTGGTTTTGCTTTCTTTGGCCAAAGCAATTAATGGATGCTACTCGAGCTGCCGAGGCTTTGAAGCGTAGAGGGAAGCTGATTGGAGGTCCACCTCCAGCTCTACCTCTCCCACCCCCAGGTGGTTCGCCTCCATGTGCGATTCAGGTGGCTGTCCCCTCATCCCAGGCTCAAGCTGCTGCAGGTCGTCCAGGTCGGGACCCAGCCCTGGCTAAGGAGATAGCCACAGGTAAACGTCCAGCTGACCTGGATGCCTCTGATGCTCCTCCTGCAAAACGTCGTGGTTCTGAGGGAAATCAGAGAGATTTTCTGCCTCAATTTTCATTTGCTACTGATCCGCCAGCTCTACGGACGCGCTCTAGAGCTTAGGATATGCCACCTCAATCCATTTTAAAGATCAAGGATCGTGCCACCCTCCGGGATTACCTGAAAAAAGCTTGATTGACCCTCTGGATCGCCACCATCTGTCCTCCCTTCCCCGCCAAGAAGTCATGGATATGACTTTAGAAGTTGCTTCGAAGGTACTCCTTTATGTTGGTTTATTCAGCTCTGCTGTCCTTTACATTTCCATGTTTGCTAATTTGTTCTTGGTATGTGCAGTTTTTCCAGCTATTTGTCCAATCCTTCTTGGACCAGGACCGCTCAGATGAGGTCAAGGAGCTGGACAGAAAGCTGAACAGACTCAAACAAGCCCAGAAGACCTGGGAGGAGAAAGAGCAAAAAATGCTCAAAGATTTGTAGGCTCATGAATCCCGTTACAACAAGGCTGTAGCCAAAGTCAAAGAGCTGGCTAAGGAGAAGAAAACTATCCTAGATAGCCAGGCTGCACAGCTGCAGGAGGCTTTGATCAAAGAACGCCAAGCTTGGCTAGAGGCCCTTCCCCAGTCGGAGGAGGGTCAAGCTTTGCTTGCCACTCAAAAGGCAGCCCTCCTAGCCTCTGATGAATTTGCTGCCAAAGTGTATGACCAATCCCTGGAATTTTTCTTCAAGGGGTTTGATTGGTGCGCCTCTCAGTTCCGGGCTCAGGGCTATCCTCCTCCTGGCAGCTCTACCTCCTTCTTGGATTCTGCCACGGGGCTTTTATGGCTCACTCCAAGGGTGAAGAGCTCCCTGCTCCTCCAGAGGACCTTATTCCAGCCTCTCATGTGACTCCACTTGTGGCTGCCCATCCTGAAGGTACCATGGTGGAACCACCTTCTGCTGCGGACCTGACTCCTTCTGGCCAGGTGTATGACACACCTGCGGGGGCTGAGACTAACCCCGCAGCATAATCCTTTAAGAATATTGGTGATGGTGTTTTGTTTAGGCAGATGTAGCCCTTCGTACAATTTTTTCTCTATTTTTTGTTTTGGGCATGTATAGCCCCTCTGGACAATTTTAATTTTTGTTCTTGCATTCCGCCTGCCTAGCTTTAGGCAGAGATATTCTATGCTGTTTTTTTTTTTCCCCTTAAGGGAATATTAGGAATATGTTTTAATGTGCCTCCTTTCTTGTTCCTGCACAGTTTATTTCTCATGCTTGTTAATGTGTATCATTATACTTACTTGCTTATTCATTGGAGTGCCTTTGCATGCCACTTCCTGAGGATGTCTGCTACTTTTCCTGTAAATTTCAAACATACATAACTTGTTTTCTCCCCTACGGGAGGTAGGTTAGTCAGCTCTGCAAGTTGGTTTACCCGTTTGATTATCGAATGATATTAACAATCTCCGTTCAACATATAAATAAAACTCAAAGTGTCAACTATTGTGAGAAAATACTTACAACTTTCCACAACCACACATGTGTCTTCCCTTCTAGCATAGGAACTCTTCCTGAAAGATATTAAATAGACAAACATTCCTTCCATAGATTATATTGTTACGTTTACCTTAATAGATTTTAATAGGGCCCTAGCTGGGCTATAGTTTCCCGCTAGTCCCTGGTGCGTCTGCGGAGACTGGCACTTCCCTCACGGAATCCTACAGACCCGCCAATTTTGGGCAGTCGTGGAGACCTGCCAATCTCATGCAGTCGTGGAGACCTGCCAATCTCATGCAGTCGTGGAGACCTGCCAATCTCATTTTTGACCTTCCTTGTTTCCCCTTTTTCTCCTCTCCGTTCCCACATATTTCATCAATGGGCTCACAGTTGGCCAGCCTGCTACCATTGGCATCCTTCCTTATTCTCTCTTTTCCCGATTTTCCCACCTTATTTCAGCCAGGAGTGGGAAAATTAGTCCCCTCCTCCAGCCTTATATCCCCAGCCAACCTTGTAACTCCCTTAACCCCGGTCTTCCAATGCGAGTTGGTCACAGAATTATTCCCAGAATAACTCCGCACCAACCCACCCTTATGTCCTCTTGGTATGGGGCCATCGGATTCGAAGCCGCAGGCCGCCTGACTTAACGAATCCTGGCTACCCACCCAGGTGGTACATCCTAGCTCCAGCTACCTCCCAATCCACCAACTCCCCCTTACTCCTTTTCACAGTTTCACAAGTATATAATCATATTCACATAATCGTACATATATACATTCTTGTAATTCTTATAATGAGACAAAGGAAAATTCTTACTAATAATTTTTGCTCAGCTTTGCATCCAAACCCGAAGTAGGTGTGTTACATTCCTCTGTGTATTCCTGTAAAATTCCCAACTTACAATAACGTCAGTCAAGATAAAGAACGTTTAAACATAAATTTTTTTAAGATTTTGAATATTACAAGGACGAGGGAGTGGTTTTCCCTCGTCATCCACCAACTCATAGGCTCCTCCCACTACCACCTTGACCACTGTGTAGGGACCTTCCCAATTTGGGTCCAGCTTTTTCACTGTACGGACAACATCTACCCTCTTCAGTACCAGGTCTCCCACCTGAAGAGCCCAGGTCTTCACTTTTACTCCTTGAGCTCTTTGGATTCTCTGTTTGTACTTCTCCATTCGTAGGTATGCCCTGGTCCTGCTTTCCTCGATGAAATCCAGCTCTTCTCTCAACCTTTCCTCATTCTGCTTCGGATCAAAGTACATGACCCGGTGGGTCGGTACTCTGACCTCCTCAGGTATGACAACTTCAGCTCCGTACACCAGGTTGAAAGGACTTTCTCCTGTAGTGGACTTGGGAGTGGTCCGATATGACCACAATATAGATTGTAGCTCATCTACCCAATTCCCTCCCGCTCCCTCCAATCTATTAGACCGGGGTTTTAGTTTTTTGTAGATAGGTTAGCAATACATTCATAAAGGAGGTATATAAAATTGGATGATAAACTTAAAACAAGGCAATTAGTGCAACAAAAAGGGATTTCAAGTGCACGTACCTAGTTTTTAAACCTTGCACTATAGTTCTATTAGTGACCTTGACCTGACCATTGGTTTAAGGATGGGCAACCGAACTGAGGCGCTGCTGGATCCCCATCTCCTCACACTAGTTCCTCAGCTTTGCTCCACTAAACTGTCGTCCGTTATCAGCTACTATCTCTCTAGGTATGCCGAATCGGCACACTATGTTCTTCCACAAGAATCGGATAATTTCTGCCTCCGTGATCCGGGCTAGGGCTTCAGCTTCTACCATTTACTGAAATAATCTACTAGTACTAGTAGAAACTTCTTTTGGGCCTTTGCTATAGGGAAAGGCTCTACAATATCCATGCCCCACCTTGCAAATGGACACGGGGCATTCATCGTCCGCATCACTTCTGCAAGTTGGTGGATGAGGCTGGCGTGCACCTGGCACTGCTCGCACTTCTTTACTAGCTCAGCTGCATCTTCTCTTAAGGTAGGCCAAAAGTATCCAGCTCGGAGTGCCTTCCCGGCTAGGGCAGCTCCTCCTATATGGCTTCCGCAACACCCTTTGTGAATTTCCTTGAGCACGTATTTTCCTTCCTCCTTAGATATGCACCTCAGGTGCGGCTGGACAAATGCCTTTTTATAGAGGATTCCATCGATCATGGTGAATCTAGGTGCTCGCGTGAGCAGCCTTTGTCTGGAGTTTCGCTCTTCGGGTAACGCTCCATTCGAGAGATATTGGATTAATTTGGTCCTCCAGTCATCTCCTTCCTCTGTCTGCATGACCTCCAGGTCGCAGCTGGACCTGGTTACGGACTGAATGGTGATTTGCCGTGTCTTGCACTCGGTGACAAAGCTACCTTGCTTTGATAGGTAGTCTACCTTGGCATTTTCAGCTCGAGGTATTTGGTGTACCTCCAGCTTGTCGAAGTTCCTTCGTAACGTATCTATGGTTTTTAGATACTCCATCATTCTTCTCTCTTTGGCTTCATACTCCTCCTCTATTTGTTTTACCATGAGCTGTGAATCTGAATACGCTATCAGATTCTTAGCTCCTCCATTGAGTGCCATTTGGAGGCCTATGATGAAGGCCTCATACTCTACTTCATTGTTGCTTGCCTTGAACTCAAACTTGATGGCGTACTCAAGTTGGTCGCCCTCGGGTATGGTGAGCACCACACCTGCACCACTTCCGCCTTGCGTAGCTGAGCTATCTACATGTAATAGCCAAACTTTATCTTCTTTTTTCTCCACTACATCAGGCTTAGTCATTTCTGTAACAAAGTCCGCCAAGACTTCTGACTTTATTGTTGTTCGTGCCGCATACTCTATCTCGAACTCCCCCAGCTCGACCGCCCACTTGACTAGCCTCCCTGACACTCTAGCTTTTCCGAGCACAGCGCCGAGCAGCTGGTTAGTTTTGACTATGATTTTATATGTCAGAAAATATAGCTTCAACCTCCTTGCCGTTATAACTAAGGCAAATGCCACCTTCTCAATTTCAGAGTACCTTGTCTCCGCATCACTAAGGACTTTGCTGATGTAATACACGGGTCTCTCAATTGTCCCTTCTTCCCAGACTAAGACCGTGCTGACAGCTTTGTCAGCTGCCGCTATATACAATATTAATGGTTCACCAAGGACATGCTTGGTCAACAGCGGAGTCTGGCTTAGATATTCTTTTAGGTCCGCGAAGGCTTGCTGGCACTCCTTTGTCCAATTGAAACCTTCAGCTTTTCGCAAGATCTTGAAGAATGGCAGACTCCTTTCGGCAGATTTGGAAATAAAATGACTTAAGGCAGTAATTCGCCCCGTCAATCTTTGCACTTCATTGACGTCCCGGGGTTCCGCCATGTTCTGGATTGCTTTGATCTTCTCGGGATTAACTTCTACCCCCTCTCCATAACCATATATTTGAGGAACTTTCCTCCCTTGATTCCGAAAGTGCATTTTGCTGGATTCAACTTCATTTGGTATTTCCTCAGGGTCTCGAAGGTTTGTTGCCAATCATGCACATGCGTGATGGTAGCTCGACTTTTCACCACCATGTAATCAACGTATACCTCGATATTTCTCCCGATCTGCTCACGAAACATCATATCCACCAACCTTTGATAGGTCGCTCCTGCGTTCTTCAGTCCAAAGGGCATGACCACGTAACAATATGTCCCGAAAGTAGTTATAAAACTAACTTCCTTTGGGCTTCTTCGTCCAGAGGTATCTGATGATACCCACTTTGTGCATCCATGGTGCTTAGCAGTTCGAATCCAGCTGTGGAATCCACCAGCTGGTCTATCCGTGGCAATAGGTAGTGGTCTTTGGGACATGCATTGTTCAAATCGCGGAAGTCAATGCACATCCTCCATTTTGATCCTCCTTTGGGCACCAGGACCACATTGGAGACCCATTCGGGGAATTGAATCTCCGCAATATGCCTGGCCTGTAAGAGTTTATCTAGCTCAGCTCGGACTATGGCAACCTTCTCTAGTCCGAAGTGCCTCTTTTTTTGTATAACCGACTTGGCATCAGGATATACATTCAAATGGTGCTGTATAACCGCCGGACTAATCCCTACCAAGTCGTTGGCTGACCAGGAAAATACATCTGCATAGTTGCGCAGTGTTGCTATCAGCTCCTCCTTCACTTCTGGCTTCAGGTGTGATCCTATCCTAACGGCTTTATCCGCCTCCCCTGGTACGAGCTCTATGCTCAGGAGTTCTCCCACTAGTTCGACATGGGCCGAAACCATCTTCCTTTCTGCTCCGCCATCCTCCAGGCCAGCTTTGTCAGGTTTGCGCTTCTTATCCTCTGGAGGTTTGTCCACTTGTTTGAGTGAGGCAACATAACACTTTTGGGATTGTTGTTGATCTCTCGATACCTCTCCCACACCTTCGGGTGTGGGAAACTTGATCTTTATATGTGGTATAGAGATGACGGCTTCAAATAAGACCAAGGCAGGTCTTCCTAGTATCACATTATATGCGGATGGTGTGTCCACGACTAAAAATTTAGTCAGCATGGTCCTTTTGTTTTGCTCGTCTCCTAAGGTCAGGGTAAAGTGATTTGTCCCACAGGTTGTACCACCTCTCCTGCGAAGCCAAACAATGAGGTCTTCGCTTCTTCTAGCTTGGTATGCCCTAAGTTCATCTGCTGGTACGCCCGATAGAATAGGATGTCCACTGAGCTGCCACTGTCGATGAAAATCCTTTGCACATCGTAGTTGGCTATATTTGCTGTAATGACTAAAGCATCATTATAAGGGGTTAGGATGCTCCTAGCGTCCTCTGGTCCAAAGCAAATTTCCTGCCTAGGTCTACTTTGGCTAACGTTCATAAAAAAGGCAGGTATATTTTCTACCTTCCTTACTTGCCTCTTTAGGGATCTCTTGGTTTCTTCCCCTACTAGACCACCTGCAATTATATGTATCGTATCTCTCCCTATCGCGCTGACCTCTCTTTGATCCTATTTTCCCCACGTTTCAGGTGGTTTACCGATCTGCTGAGGAAAATTTCCCCTTCCTGCGGGGCCAACTCTGCCTGTCCTTCACCCTTACCATCTTCCTGGTGCTCCCCTTCCTCTTCCCTAGGTTCCTCTTCCTTGAGCTGAGCTTGGTCCCCCAGTCGCATACTGATTATTGTTTTGAATAACGAACTCCTTTATGTAGCCCAACATGGCTAGTCGTTGGATCTCCTCGTCCAGTTCAGGACAGGTATCCGTGTCATGGCCGTACTCCCTATGGTACCGACAATACATCAGGCAAATTGGATTTTGCGGCCCTTTGTCCGCTCCTTCGGGCCACTGTATGAAGCTTTTCTCTTCGACGGCCATCAATTGTTCATTTCTGGAGCCCGTCAAAGGTATGTACGCAGTCCTGGCTCTTATGCTGGGACCAAGAGCAGGTCCTAGAACCCAGCTCCTTCCTCCATTCCTGTGGATCCTACGCTGTCCCTCATCTCCCAGCTTATTCTTTTTCGGATGGCCTTGCTCAGCTCGTTTTATCAGCTGGGCCTCCTCCATATTGACATATTTCTCAGCTCTGCTGAGTACTTCCTCAAAATCTCCAGCTGGTCTCTTGGTTAAAGACTTAAATAGGTCTCCCTCCTGGAGTCCCTGCGTGAAAGCACTAGCTTTCAAATCCGCTGTAGCGGAGGGTACTTCTAGGGTAGCCGTGCTAAATCGTCTAACAAACGCCCTTAACGTTTCATCCCCCCTCTGTTTGATATTAAACAGACTCAGCGGGGTTTTTCCATGCTTTTTGCTACTAGCAAACTGATGGATAAACTTGGAGCTAAACTCCGCAAAGGACCCAATGACCCCTTCAGGTAGTTGATTGAACCACTGCTGGGCAAACCTAGCCAGCGTGGTTAAGAACACTCTGCACTTGATTGCATCGGAAAATCTATGCAGCAGGGCATAGTTTCGAAAAGTGTATAGGTGTTCCTCGGGATCGGTGGTACCTTCATAAGGTGTGATGGAAAGACTCTTGAAGTCTCGGGGTAGCTTCTCCCTCATGATGGATTCCGAGAATGGAATCCCCCTCTCCAACGGGGCTTTCCCCACTGCCACCTTCTTCTCTATCTCCTCCATTCTTTTAGCCATGAGTTCAAGCTGATTTGGCCCGTTCCGATCTCTCTGCTTGGCTTCCTGGTCTCCCAAGAGAGATAGGGCGGACTCATAATTACTGGCTTCATCCTCCAGGTCTACCACCTTTCGTACCTAGCCTTGAGACTGGCCCTCTCGCTGACCTGCCTTTCCTGCTGCCTCGGGACGTGGCCGTCGCATCTGAGGCGACTGACCTGGCAACTTAGGCGAGGGTACCCATCCTTCTTGCTCCTCCATTTCCTCCAGATTCATCTGGCGTATCTGGCGTCCTTTGGGAGCCCGATATTTCTTCTGGGGCTCGTTTTCATCATTGCCTTCCTCCTTCTCCAGGAAATCCCGCCTTCATGCTCTTTTCCCGGAACTTCCCTCGGGGGTAAAGTCACCCTCACCCCCTATCTTTTCGTCTCCCACCTTAGACATCCCTCTTGGTGGCGAAGGTGCCAGGCTACTTTGTTTTTGTAAATCCTGCATACCTGCAAGTTTGGAATGGAACGCAGCTGTAACAGCTTCGTCCACAATTCCTTTCAGCTTATTCACGATCAGATCCATCATGACCACCTCACCAGATGATCCTTCCTTTCCTCCCTTTTGCGTTCCTGGTGAGTTTTCGCCCTCGGGATCATGTATTTCATCCGCCAAACGCCTAGCTAGCAAGACTGGCATTTCCGTGGCTGACCGATCTTCCTTTCCCGGGGGTAGCAACGCCTTCTTTCCAGCTATACCTTCAACGTCCATCCTCTCCTCTATGCCCTGTTCTGCCATCACAACTTGGTTATACGAAAAATCATGCAAAAAATATTAAACTTTACCTCACACCTTTGACTCAGATTTCCCACAGACGGCGCCAATTGATGTTTGTGGGTTTCACACCATCCATATATTTAAAATAATAATTGGGAAAATGTGAGTATAATGGTGAGATATGATAATAATATGAATGCGATAATATAAACGACAAGAGATTTAACGTGGTTCGATCCAAAAATTAGACCTACGTCCACGGAGATTCAAAAAGTGTCTTGACTATGCTTGATATGGGGTATTTATACACGTTTTTGAGGGGGTGGGATGAATTATAGAAGGTCAACTATACTAATTATACATATAGTAATAGAATAAATCATCATCTTTCTAATTATAGGAGGTATCTAATCATAGATCAATTATCATTAATGTTCACCAGCTGCCTAATCTCGCCCGATCTTCATTTAAGGTAAGTATGATCTTGATTGATATTTGTCCCCAGCCTTGCCTTATTTAGATACGCGCTTTTCTGCAGGTCTGGGTTGACAGGTCTTCCAGGTCGTCCAGCTCTTCCAGCTCAGGTCGGATGTCTGTCAGGATGGGCCTGAATTTACCATCTCATTGGGCCTTGACCCATTAAGCTTTGGACTTTCTTGGCTTGGCCCATGATCTGATTTCCACCCACATCACTATTATATAAAAGTTCATTATGTAAAAGTAATTTGACTGAATAAATACACAATTTTCTAATTAAATTCGATGTAGACCATTTATTGCCTTTTAATTACAAATTACTATCATGTTAAAGGTCCATTATTTTTTAATAATACGAACAATAAGTCAAATTTAAATATCTATGTTATTTAATAAACTAACTAAAAAATAAAAATATTAATTGACCAAATTAAATTAAAAACATCGATTAGAATAATGTGCATTTTAGTATTATATTTGATTGTGAATTACCATCAAGGTAAATATTCCATTAACATTGTATAATTTATAACTGGTAATATTTTTATTTTACTACTATCAAGTTTTTTTTTTTATAAGTCTATAATCTATTTCTATATAGTAGACCATCCATGGACAATCATTGATATTTCCTTAAACAACCTCAAATTCAGATGTTTTTTGCCCTCACCTTCTGAAACAACCAAATTCATTTAATTAATGTTTGCTTTTATATTTTTTTATCAATAAATACATCTTTACTTTACCCTTTAGTATTATAAAAAGAATAAATCAGTGACAAACAAATAAGGTATAGAAATTAATTGGGATCTCGAGCTTTCTTAAAATTTTTATCAATATTTAATATAAATACTTATATATTCTCACGAGCTTACAAACATAAAATACTGAACATTTCTTTCTTAATTAATTAAACTTCATATGTTTAAAGTATCATAAAATAATAAAAGTCCACATTATTAAATACTACTACGTATTTGTGTATAATACATGTATGTATATAATATTACAAACATTAGAACGTTTATGGTAGGAATTAATTTAATTAATTTTTAAGACCATGATGTTATTTTTTGTGGATCTAGCTAGTAGACAGATCAATTTATTTTATCAGGTTTTTCTTAGCATATTTCCTCTATTATATTTCTAGGTCTCAACTTTTTATAGAAACTAAATTTACGATTATGTTTCATAAGCTTATAGAAAGTTGAACTATTCAATTATGTCTTTAATTTACAATTTATAGAAAATTGAACTATTCACAGTACATATCCATTGTTAATTTAAATATTTATTCTTTTATGCTCTTTTATATCTCTACTACCATATACTAAATGAACTTCATCATTTGATAACTAAATATTTAATGAAATAAAAAATTAAAGAACTAAAGAAATATCATAATTAAGTGGACCAACAATCCAGTATTTTTCTTCTTCAAATTTTATTTTCAAACTTTTCTTATAGTGTGGAGTTCACATCGATATCTAAAACATGTCATACAATTCATTTAGAGTCCTAATATTTCTAATTAAAACAAATAGAAATTATTTATTGTAGGAATAATGTATGTTAATTTACTATCATGTAAAAAATACTTATCATTTTCACAAAAATACTAAATAAAATATTCAATAAATATAAATTAGATACCACCTATGAATCAATGAACTAAATAACTCATTTATTAGAGTGGTATATACATTGAACAACATTAATTCTTCATTTACTAAGGTCTAGATTAAATTAATTTTTAATATATTATCATTAAGTTATTTACTTTATAAACCTCACTCTTTTTTGTAGAATAATATTCCTATAAAGATATTTTAGTCTTATTTATATGTTTGTTTAACTTTATTCAACTTTATGTTTGTATATTTATGGGAAAAAAAACAAAAACTTTATATTTGTATTCTTATAGTGTTAGAGTATATTTATGTAGCGATATATCTTTGAAAACTTAATGGTTATTTTGAATACTACTAAGTGCTTAAAGGTAGTATTCGTCATTGTAAAAAACACAATTCATTCATTCAAGTAATAAATACAATAACCTTTTTTTTATTTATTAAAATGGCTAAATTAAGTTGATAATTAATAATTTCATCACAAACAATTGTTAACCAACTGAAACAATTGTATATCGTTGGATTGAAAATCTTCCGTTCTTCTTTTCCCTAAAGAGTAGCGATAGAGGTTTTGAATTGGATGCTAGCAAGGCATGAGCGAGTCATCGAACTGATAAAACTAACTTCAATACGATGAAATGCAAGATTAATTTCGATCGTAATTCAAATATAGTCGGTCTTATTAATTTTTTATTATAAAATAACCAAATCAAATGAACAATTAATCTAGCACAAAAAACAGAGCCACAAAATTTCATGATAATTTGTATTAATTAAAAGGACTTGAAGAGTCATCTATTAGAATATACTAAGTTAAATAATATTTTTCATTCATAATAATACTTGATATTATATTATACAATCAAGTATTGATTAAAGTAGTAACTGATATTCATTATAAGCAGTTGAGGAGTCTTTTGTTATTAGGTTTTATACTATTGATTAAATTTATATATTATTTTTATATAATTATAGTTAAACTTTTACCCTCTTAATTTTTCTATATTGACAATTTATTTGATTATATCAAGCGAAATCCCAACAGCTAACGTGGGAGTATTGTGAAATTTTCTAAATGCTATATATATGAATCATCATAAACCCAAAGTTCAAGAATTTTCTCCAAGATTGAGCAATACTTGATTAAAAAATTAAACAAACTAATATTTTTCAGATTTTTTTGTTAATAACACGGACGAGTTTAAATAAAAAATTAAACAAATTAATATTTTTCAGATTTTTTTGCTAATAGCATCAATGAGTTTAAACAATCAAGTAATGCTACTTCATTGGTGTTATTTTCCCTGTAAATTAAAAGTGATTACTTGATTGGGCTGTGAATTAAAGGTGATTGCTTCATCGGTGTTATTACAAAGTTTAAACAATGATTGAGCTCTACTTCATCGGTGCCCATTTTTAAAAGATTTTGTTACTTGATTGGGCTGTGAGAATAATTACTTTTTACAGTTTTTTTTAATTGAAACGTCAAAAAAAGATTAATTTTCACCACCATTTCAGAAAAGGATCGCAAAACAAAGATGAGATTCTTTTGCTAATGAAAAAGATGAAATCATGAGGATATTCTAATTATAACCAGCCCACTTTTCATACTTCATTAAACAAAGTGCTAAAATCTTCCAAATTTGTAAATCAAGAAGAGGAGGGAGAGAGGGATATTTTAAACCATTGCAAAGCCGCATCAAGCCTCACACTTTAACCCTTTAAATTCATATTAATCAAACAGAGATCCTTCCCAACAAAAAGAGCATCGTTTTTATCAAACCTCTCTTCAAAGTTACTTACAAATCAAGAATTCATCAAACCACGACTAACATGTGAGTTAATTTGCAAAGTCCGCAAAATTTGTAGTTTAAAACTGTATATGTGAGGTAACTAAAATGAGGATGAAAAACATATATAGAGAACAGGGGTGTGAATGGACCATATGTGACTTGAATGGTTCATATTCATTTTGTTTAATGTTAAACTCCACCAAACATATACATTGAACTTGTGAAATATTAATTTCAAGTTCATGCACTTTCATTTGATAATACTAACAATTATTTTTCTTTTTATTATAATAATAATAATTAGTTAATATTAGGTTATTTTGGTCTTAACAAAAAAGTTAAGAAATGTAAATCATTCCACACGATTCACACTTTTAGAATAGTTAAGATTAAGATTAAGATTAAGATTAAGATATTAGGTTATTTTGGTCTTAACAAAAAAGTTAAGAAATGTAAATCATTCCACAAGATTCACACTTTTAGAATAGTTAAGATTAAGATTAAGATTAAGATAAACTCTAGTCATATGTCATTTAGCACATTTCGTTGGTCTGAACTCTTATTCTCATCTAAGGTAAGTGTCCAATCGTGTCTCGATGTTTGGTACATCGTTTGTTCGTTTCCCTTGCTATCGCTCGAATACAAATCGGCGGCACATATCCTAGTAGGATATTCGTTCAAACGATTGTAATTCTTGGCTTTACTCCATTGCTAAAGGAGCTAAGTGCTATGAGGGACAAAGAGTCACGGGCGTGGGAGCCCCCTCTTGAAGCCACGACGCAAAGTGCTACATGGCTTGGGCTACCTATTGAACCCGTAGGAGCCACTAGTAGAATCCTGATATTCGGCATCCATCTGCGATGTGTTCTTTCCTTAGTCTAAAGCTTTGAGTATCAAAGGCAGAGTGAAGGGAGCTAAGTTCTATATAGGAAAAAGTGTTATGCGATGGCAGGAGCCACCTCCTGAACCCGTAAGGAGCTGCCTATAGAATCCCGACACCTGAACGTTCGCAAAACTAAATGGAGCTATGTGCTATAAGGGAAAAGTGTCATGCCATGGTGGGGGCCAACCTTTTAAACCCGTAAGAGCCAACACTAGAATCCGAACACTTGCAAATCTCAAAAGGTGTGAAGACTCCCACTAGTATGAGACAGTTGGGAGACAAACACAATCAAATGATATGAATCAAAAGGATATGAGTGATTCATTCTGGTTTCATTATATGTATAAAGTTTGATGATTATTGTGTTGATAGTCTATTCCTTCAATGATTTGCTCGATATGTGTGATCTTATTTCTTTCGTAATCTTCTGCTGCTGATTTCGTTTCAAAGATAAAGGTAAAGCAAACCGTTAGCCTACCTCACTGGGTCATTCGGACTTACCCCTCCTTCTTTCTTCCTTTTCAGATGTGCATAGTATGCCAGATCCAGTGAGAGAAGTGGGGGTGAAAAGAAGCATTGTATTGTTGCTCTTAGAGTGAGTTATGTTTTGAGAGGTATCATTTTGTATATAGATAATTGTCATGGAAACCTTTGGTTGATAAAGCGATTCCTCTGGTTGATAAAGCTATTGTTCAGGCTTATGTACAAACAATGAGGAATGTATTGTTGGTTTAATTGGAATATAAAAGTTTAGTTTCAGAATATGAAGTACTAGAATAGTTCCGACGCTTGGAGCGACGGGCTCGAGAAGGGACAGTCTCCCATATCGAGCCGATGTTGTGGTGTGGAGTGCCACAGGTGGTCGGTGGGCACCACGTATTAGTTGTGAATATTGAAGTATTTGAATCGCTTTATTCCCAAGTCCAAACACATCCAAATATCCAAATATCATTTGTGATAAATGAAGATAAAGAGGGAAAAAGTCCTATCCACAATTTTAATGGTTTTTCAATCTTATCTATTTATGTAAACTAACTCATCAAAGATGAAACAATATCCAATCTCTCATGACAACGATATTTCATGTTCATCGATAGATGATTCTGATAGTACCTAATTTCAGGCCAATTCAGGATGGCAAATCTCTGAGAATGAATTGAGAGACTTTCACCAAAAAGTTCATAATGCTATTACAACCTCTCTTTTTCTGATGTTATATCTAAATTGAAGAAAAACAAAACTAAACAATAATTAAGACAAATTGCAGGGAATTGGAAAGAAGTGGAAATAGATAATGGCAGCGGCGGCGGTTCCTTCTTTCAAGGAAGTGGTTTGGAAGAAGTCAACTCATAATACTTCAGCTTCTGGGGATGGTTCAGTGGGTTCGCTGGATGGTGCACTCGAGCTGGGATGGTTGCTATCAGATTCCAATAAAATTTCATAACCTTCTCTAGTATTAGAATCATCCGGATAATGCTGATAAACGTATGAAGCAAATCCCCCAATTGCCAAGAATATAGAAATGACTTTCATTCCATCCATCTTTTCATGAAAAAACATAGCACCAAGAATCGGCATGATAGGTAATCCAACGGTGTTGATTACACTAGAAAACAACGATGAAACCTCAAAGATTAACCCCACTGCCCCAACTGAAAACGCTTGCCAAGCCACTGCAGTCATCACTGTAACTACCAAATACAATCCTTTTCCCAATCCAAAACTCCTCATTTCATTCCTCAAATTATACCAATCTCCACTGGCAAAGAGTGCCATTAAGACAACAAAAGTTTCAACGAAAGATTGATAAATTGTGATGTTCAAGACTGTCCTAAAGTTTTCCTTCCCTAGTATCTTACGAGACGCGAGCTGTGACATCGACATCATTAATGCATACAAAGCTGAGGCAAGGAGAGTGCATGAATACCCCAAAGCTAATTGTCTTCTTTTCAGGCTTTCTTTAGAGTTATCCGAGTTGCTTTTGAATATTAAGAGGGTTGATGAGATAGTGAGAAGAAAAAGGGATATTAATATTGGACGAGTAATTTTTTGAGCATTGAGGAAGAAAGAGAAGAATGCGCTGAACGCTAATTCTGTGGCGCTTATAATGGAAAAAGTTGAAACAGGAAGATTTTGCAGCCCAGTTGCATATAGAACATTTGATGCTGCTTGAAATAGGCCAAGAAATAGGTATACTATCGAAGTGATCAATAAAGAAGGCTGATAATCATTTGTGGGGTTATTATTTATGTAGAGGTTTTTTGGAGAAAAGTAAAGGGCAAAAGGGATGAGAATTGGAAATCCTATGGTTTCTAAAAGACCAGATAGAAAAAAAGTGTTACCACCTTCATTGTAATATAATCTTGTGAGAAGAGTTGCACCGGATTGCCCGAAGAGGACGAAGCCCGTGTAGACAACCACTGGGACCCATCTTTTCTCACTTTTGGGCCGAGGGGTGGCTTCGTTTCCTTTGTCGGATTGGTTAACTGTGAATTGCAAAGAGTTAGTTTTTTAAGGCCTTCTTTTTTTCAAGTGAAAAAGCTAATTTTGCATGTTAACTAAATTTTACCTGATGGCTCGAACAATGGCTTGTCAATGTCTCCCATGTTTGCAATATCACAAAGAAAGTTTGAATCATGTGGCAGAATTATATAGTAAGCTATTATGCCGCGACACGGACATGGGGAACGGCATTTAAAAAAAAAATATAGGACACGACACGGCTGTCCAATTTATACATATATATATATAAATTTGTATTTTACTTGTTTCTTCGTAATTCTATGTATATTGTAAATAATTCAACTATTTATCAATAACAAATGTAGAAAAAAAATATAAACATAAATTAAATATAACAATAAACATGTTTTTCGATTTTTTTTTATTTTTCTTTAACCATGGACACGATTAGAACATTTAAAACATTTATTTTCAGATAATTTAGGTGTGCATGACATGAGCTTTATGTGGACACGGATTAGAACATTTAAAACATTTATTTTCAGATAATTTAGGTGTGCATGACATGAGCTTTATGTGGTTGGAGGAAGAATTGGCGAAAACGCAAATGCAATAAGCTTTGAATGATATGATAGGTGAGCCTTCATCGCCGCAGGTGTAACTTTGAGTTGATTCAGTAAAGAGTTGTAACTTCAATATTTGTTCATGATCTTTATCTTAGCCCGGGAAAATTTATAGTAAGATCAACTTTATTTATTATTTTACTCAATATATTGTTTTTCGGTTCCCTGTGTTCTATTTCAATTTGATGTTTTAAGGCAAAAGGACCAAATAGGGAAATCATCGTACGGATTATTTTTTACTCTAGAGGAAGGGGAATACTGTTGAAACTTCTGCACTATAAAATCTGAAATATACTGGAAATATATGCGATGAACAAATGAAAACAAATCGAGGCGAGAGTTGGACTCTCTATCTTTAAAGCTATATTGCTCCGCCTACGATGGTACGGGATCGTGCAATTGACTTCCAAAAAGATACAACGATTCCATATTGTAATTAAACCACTTCAAGAACAACACTCCACGAACTTATTTTGCTCAAGAACTCTCACTGTTGTGATGTATGTAGAATGCTTAAAAAATGCAAAAATGATTTCTGATTTTGGTGTGTCTTTTCCTTCATATGGGAGACCCTTTATATAGGCAAAAAAAGGAGAAACGAAACATTTCAACTAGCTCTTTTAATTCCAAACGTTTCAAATTTAGCAGCAAAAACGTTTCAATTTTTGACTACTTTAAACTGAAACGTTTCAGATTTAATTCTGGGCCCAAGTTAATTAATTCTGAATTTTGTCCAAAAAGAATATATTTAGCCCAACAACCACCAAGCCCAGCCCACGGCCCAAAGCCCGTGCACGAGCTCGAGCCCGAACCCAGACCCAGACCCGAACCCGGTCCCGGTCCCAGTCCTGGCCCGAGCCCGAGCCGCCCGAGAGAGGAGCTAAGAAATTGGGCCAAGACACAATTGCATAGCTCTTCCCCCTTTCACACAAAGGCCCAAAGTGGATGACCCAAAGGACGAACCCTTTACCTTTAGGCAAATGTATATAAATCCATTCACCTTAAGGTTTATATCCAATGTGGGATATCCACATTCAAACACCCAACAATAGCAATTAATTTCTCATTCGTTTCAACTCCGAATCGAGAAATTCGAAATGCTAAACTCATCTACTCCCGAAGTAGAACAATATTATCCAATAATATTTAGTATCTCCGATACTTATGGTGTTCGAGTTTCGTATGCAAAAGTGGTGTTCACACACTTTTCATACACACAATATTCACCTAAATATCCAACGATCCCCCACACGAATGAAATTAATGCATTTGATGCAATGCATGAAACTGAGAGTTCAAACGAATATTTATCACATCAGAAGAGGTAACTTTTGGCTTTGAACCTTTCTTAGTGAGATATCATCGGATTTACTAGGCTACCCAATGAACATGATGTCTTGAATTGGTCAGCCATTCGTGTAAAACCAGACAATGATATTCACATGATAAAATTTCTAAGCAAAATTTTTGTTCTCACTGTTGGGTCCATTTTGGCCGTGGCGCCTCCTCTTGGTTTCATAAGTATTTACATTTTTCTCAATGTTGAGGCGGCCTACACCTCACACTTACATTGGTGATCTCTTATTTAAGAGTATCCTACCATACTCCACTTCATTTTCATGACAGTATAGGAATCATTAAAAGTTCCAACTTAACCTTTGCTACACTTGTAGGATGCACTTCTTTATCCTAGGCAATGGGTTTAGAGTTTATTTAAACTCTTAAGTGCCCTTCTGAATTTTCACAACTTAGTTGTCCCATTGAACCATGATCTTGGGATCTCCAGTCAACATGGTTGGGTTACCGCTGTGTCAATTCTTAATTTGTAGACTTTAATCTCATTCCTCTTGATAGGCAGTGTATTTGATCTTTAGGTAATCTTTTCGTCAAAGGATCTGCAATATTCTCCTTTGATTTCACATAATCAATGGAAATAATCCCGTTAGAGATCAACTGCTTAATGGTATTATGCCTACGACGAATATGTCTAGACTTACCATTATACATACTACTCTGAGCCCTTCCAATTGCCGACGTACAGTCGCAATGAATCAAAATCGAAGGCACAGGTTTTTCCCAACAGGGAACATCTTCTAAGAAATTTCTTAGCCACTTAGCTTCTTCACCAGCTTTATCTAAAGCTATGAATTATGATTCCATCATGGAACGGGCTATGCAAGTTTGCTTAGAAGATCTCCACGATACCGCTCCACCACCAATAGTAAATACATACCCACTTGTGGACTTAGAGTCGTTCGTGTCTGATATCCAATTAGCATCACTGTATCCCTCAATTACAGCTGGATATCTTGAGTAGTGTAATCCATCATCTTTAGTATACTTTAAATACTTAAGAACTCTAGTTAAAGCATTCCAATGCTCTACACTAGGATTACTAGTGAACCTACTCAACTTGCTCATAGAATAAGCTAGATCAGGGCGAGTACAGTTCATGATATACATTAAACTTCCGATGACCCTAGCATATTCTATTTGTGATACGGGTTCGCCATGATTTTTGTGTAGATGAACACTTAAATCCACTGGCGATTTAACTGGTGCGCTATCGCTAAAAAGGAGTTTTCCTAAAACCGTCTCAATGTAATGAGATTGCAATAAGACTAGTCCTTCAGAAGTCCTTAGGATTTTAATCCCTAGAATGACGTCTGCAAGTCCCATATCCTTCATGTCAAAGTTCTTCTTTAACATGCCTTTAGTATTCATGATGATTTCATGATTACTACCCATTATCAACATGTCGTCTACATATAGACATACGATGACATATGCGTTATGTGTTTGTCTAACATACACACATTTATCACATTCGTTGATCTTGAAACCACTTGATAACATCGTGCTATCAAACTTTTCATGTCACTGCTTTGGCGCTTGTTTTAGTCCGTACAAGGACTTTACAAGTTTACAAACTTTCTTCTCCTGTCCAGGAGCAACATACCCCTCGGGTTGTTCCATATATATTTCTTCGTCTAATTCTTCGTTCAGAAACGCAGTCTTAACATCCATTTGATGTATCTCAAGGTTATGCAACGAAGCAATAGCGATGAGTAATCTAATGGAAGTTATTCTCGTTACTGGAGAATAAGTATCAAAGAAATCAAGATCTTTCGTTAGTCGGTATCCTTTGACTACCAAACGAGCCTTATACTTATCAATAGTTCCATCAGTCTTATACTTTCTTTTCAGAATCCATTTACAGCCTAAAAGCTTACTTCCTTTTGGAAGATCAACCAACTCCCAGGTATGGTTGTGCAAGATAGACTCGATTTCACTATTGATAGCTAAGACATAGATCTAAACCTTTGTAGAAGAATACTTTATCCAATTCTGTCTCTAAAAATATCAAAATGGCGTTCCAACGTGGAGGTTGTTTCTGATTTGGCACCCAGGTGTGCGAAAATGGTACTAAAACATGATTTTGGCTAACTCCAGCTTATTTCTTGCTTGTTTGGTTGTAGAGGTGTGAAACATTTTGGCCTAAACTTGTTTTATACGTCATTTTTCCACCCTTTCTTCGATTGTATCCACTTAAGGCCTGAAATCACTTAATGCACGAATTAAACGCACAAGTGACAAAATCAATCGATAAATGAACCTAAAACATAAATGCAAAGGGGCTTAAAAACACGTAAAAACGCCTCTTATCAACACCCCCATACTTATCAATTGCTCGACCTCGAGCAATAAAAAGTCTAGGCACGAAAAACATCCTCAACCAAAAGGAGAAAATAAAAACAACAAACAAACTCACTTTCGTGGAGTAAACGATTGCACTTAGCATGTGCAACAAGCCTTTAAACCTTTGAGTTACCTCAAAGGATAGTCTCGTGAGGATTTGCAGAAGATATACCAACAAAATCTAACAAACTTTCAATCTCAACCAAATGAATACATCTCAACATAATTAACAAGAATAAATGGCACAAAATCATCCTTTTATAGCTCACAAATATATATACATATCAACTACTTTTGCTCATGTGACACCAATACTCGAAAAGACTCCATAGGGTGTAGTGAAAATAAATCTAAGGTATTATAGTCGAAAGGCATCCTTACCAAATTTTGGACATTAATCCCATATCTATCAACTTTTGATCAAACACAAAGCATAAAAATCATAGAAAATCTCATAGCCATTTAAATTTCATTATCTCAACCATTCAAACTTTCAATTCATATGAAACTTTCCAATTAACTTCATTAAGGCTAGATCATGTGCAATGTTTTATTCCATTAGGCTTTCTATGGCACCCATGTAACAAACTTTAGATCAATGACTCCCAAACTAGATAGTTTTGGGGCATTAAGTGTAAAGACACTCCTAAGGATTTAATCACTCGAGTGTCAAAGGCCACGAAATAAAACTAGATCTTTTAAACAATTCGCTTCTTTTTGGCTTGAGCTTAGCTCAAATTAGCATAATAGTACAGTATATAGGCATGAAACTTTTCACCTCCAGTACATATTAGCCTGACCACTTGTGGTGAGACCAAACTTCAACCTTTTTAATTCATTGTTTAGCATAAAAAAATTACTACTCAACTTATAACCTTATGAAAAATCTAAGTTAATTTTTCCGGGAAAAACTCCTTAAGTGTCTCAAGATGGTTATCCTCTCAACTCCTCTACCCTCGATTTATTGTGCAATGTGAATCATCTAAGAAATCAATCCTAGTCTAGGGTCTCCATGAGCAATTTCAAAGATATATATGTTCCATTAAATTCAAATTATTTCAAGAAATCATGCCATTTTTTTTTTCAAGTTAATCAATTTTAATGCATCAATTGAAAAGATAAAAAAAACAATTTATAATTGATTTTCTCAACAAAGAAGTATTTAAACATGATATCATACAAACTTTCCCCCAAACTCAAGCTAAAAATTAGCATTGCATTTTCAATGTTCAAAATAAGCACTCTTCTACCCCCAAACTCAAATCCAACATTATCCTCAATGTTGTTACAACAAGTATACGCAACGGTAAAAGAACACTTACAACCAAGGATGTTGAAAAATATCCTTTAACTTCCAATGCATCGTTACAAAGCTTCTCCTCCTCTCGAGTAAAATAAGCATCTCTAAACATGGGGTCCAAATGTCTACCATATCTAACACTTCAACTTTTCAAACCATCAAGCATAAGAAAACATACATGCCAAAAGTGCATGTTTGAACATAACATAAACAAACAAACTAAACAAACAAAAACAAAAGAAAAAAAAAACTTACAAACTTGGGTTGCCTCCCAAGAAGCGCTTGTTTATAGTCAATAGCTCGACTATTCAGGATCGACTTAAGTCGATGGTTCTCGGAGCTTGACAGATAATGTGTCTGCGCTCCAGTCAGTGCCTGAGTAGTGTTTCAGCCTGTGTCCATTGGTTAAAAATACTTGTCCATCCTCAGTGATAAGCTCCACAGCTCCGGAAGAATACACTCGGGTTACTCGAAAGGGTCCCGACCAACGCGATTTGAGCTTGCCTGGGAAGAGCTTGAGTCTAGAGTTGTACATAAGAACTTTCTCACCTTCCTCGAATTCCCGGGGTAGAATATGCTTGTCGTGCCACTTCTTGGTCCGTTCTTTGTACAGTTTTGCATTCTCGTATGCTTCATGTCTCCACTCCTCGAGCTCATTCAGTTGAAGCAACCTCTTATTACCTATAACACTTGTATCGAAATTCAGGAATTTGATAGCCCAATAAGCACGATGTTCAAGTTCGACAGGTAAATGACAAGCTTTTCCAAATATAAGACGATATGGGGACATGCTAATAGGGGTTTTAAAAGCAGTACGGTAAGCCCACAATGCATCATCTAATTTCAGAGACCAATCAGTTCGATGGCTATTTACCGTTTTTTCTAAAATTCGTTTAATTTCCCTATTAGACACTTCGACTTGCCCACTAGTTTAAGGGTGGTAAGGGGTCGAGATTTTATGCTTAACACCATATTTGTTCAACAAGTTTTCAAATTGCTTGTTACGAAAATGTGTGCCTCCATCACTTATAATTGCTCTCGGTGTTCCAAATCGTGCAAAAATATGTTTTCTCAGAAATCTAAGAACAACCCTAGCATCATTAGTTTGCAAAGCCTCAGCTTCGACCCATTTAGACACATAATCAACAGCGACTAGAATATACCTATTGGAACAAGAACTAGGGAAAGGTCCCATAAAATCTATACTCCACACATCAAATAATTCACATTCAAGCACATTATTCATAGGCATTTCATGTCGTCTAGAGATATTACCTACTCTTTGGCATCTATCACATTTTTGAACATAAGCGTGTGCATCTTTAAATAAAGTAGGCCAGAAAAAACCTGATTGCAGAACCTTGGCAACAGTCTTGGATGGGCCAAAGTGGCCACCTATCACCATGTCATGGCAATGAGCTAAGACGGAGGTCATTTCTTCCTCGGGTACACAACGCCTGATAATTCCCTCAACACCAATTTTAAACAAGTAGGGCTCTTCCCACAGATAGTGCCTAACATCTTTCAAAAACTTCTTTCTTTGGTGAAATGTCAAATCAGGGGGTAAAATTCCAGCAACTATATAGTTAGCATAATCAGCATACCAGGGGATTGAAATAGAAGAAAGAGTAAAAAGCTGTTCATCGGGGAATTCATCTCCTATTGGGGTATCATCCATTTTCTTATCCACTAATTCTAGTCTAGATAGGTGATCAGGTACTACATTTTCAGATCCTTTTTTATCTTTTATTTCTAAGTCAAACTCTTGTAGTAATAAGATCCACCTGAGTAGTCTAGGTTTTGCGTCTTTTTTAGCAAGCAAGTATTTCAAGGCCGAGTGATCAGTGTATACTATTACTTTGTTAAGCACAAGATAGGAGTGAAATTTGTCAAAAGCAAAAATGACAGCTAAAAGCTCTTTTTCAATCGTAGCATAATTGAGTTGGGCCTCATTTAAGGTACGACTAGCATAGTAAATAGTATGAAAAATTTTACCCTTCCTTTGACCTAGTACGGCTCCAACGGCAATGTCGCTCGCATCGCACATCAACTCAAATGGTAGGCTCCAATCTGGGGCGGACATCACAGGTGATGAGATTAATTTCTCTTTCAGGGTGAGGAAGGCCTGCATGCATGCATCATTAAAGTCAAACACTGCATTTTTCATGGTCAAGTTAGACAGGGGTTTAGCAATTTTAGAAAAATTTGAAATAAAACGCCTGTAAAACCCGGCATGTCCCAAAAAGCTTCTCACGGCTTTGACCGTGGTGGGTGGTGGAAGATTAGCTATCACTTCAATTTTCTCTCTATCCACCTCAATCCCCTTGTGGGAGATCTTATGACCCAGAACAATTCCTTCTTGTACCATGAAATGACACTTTTCCCAATTTAAGACTAGATCAGTCTCCTCACACCTCTGCAAAACTAAGGTTAGATTGTGCAAACATCTATCATATGTAGAGCCAAAAACAGAAAAATCATCCATGAAGATTTCAAGAAATTGCTCGACCATGTCATGAAATATAGCCATCATGCATCTTTGAAAAGTAGCAGGTGCATTACATAAGCCAAAAGGCATACGCCTATAAGCAAAAGTGTCGTAAGGACAAGTGAAAGTAGTTTTCTCTTGATCCTCGGGTGTAATAGCAATTTGGTTATAGCCGGAGTACCCATCCAAAAAACAGTAATATTCATGCCCGGCTAATCTTTCTAACATTTGATCGATAAAGGGGAGGGAAAAGTGGTCTTTTCGGGTATATTCATTCAATTTACGATAGTCTATGCAAACCCTAAAACCAGTGACAATTCTAGATTGAATTAACTCATTATTGTCATTACGAACTACTGTCGTACCTCCTTTCTTGGGCACTACCTGCGTTGGACTTACCCATGGACTATCAGAGATAGGGAAGATAATGCCGGCATCGAGTAACTTGATTACCTCTTTCTTCACCACTTCTTGAATTTGAGGATTAGACCTCCTTTGTGGTTGTATAGTGGGCCTTGAGCTTTTTTCCATTAAAATCTTATGCATGCAGATGGCTGGGCTGATCCCCTTGATATCAGCAATCTTCCATCCAAAGGCTTTTTTGTGATCTCTCAACACCTCCAGTAACCTTGCTTCTTGTTGATCTGTAAGAGAAGAAGAAATGATAAGTGGCAAGGTTTCATCGTCATTTAAATAAACATATTTAAGATGAGAGGGTAGAGTTTTTAGGTCAAGAGTTGGTGGCTCTTCAATAGATGGTTTGGAGTGGCTAGACAGTGGGCTATCCAACTTCTCAAATTTCTTCATGGGGTATTGTGCACGCCTCTCTAAGCTATGAAAAACTTCCAGTTGTTTATCACTGGCCGACTCAACATCCGTGGAGTTCATTATGCATACCTCAAGTGGATCATCAGAGATGTTTTCCTGAAAGTGCTCAATAATCAAAGGATCAAAAGCATCTATTCTTAAACATGACGCATCATCACCAACATGCTTCATAACCTTGTATACGTCAAAAGTAACTCTCTCCTCACCCACATTCAAAGTTAACTTACCATTGGCTATGTCGATCATAGCTTTACCTGTGGCTAGGAAGGGTCTTCCTAGGATGAGAGGAACTTCAACATCTTCTTCCATCTCCAGAACCACGAAGTCCACCGGGAAGTAAAACTTGTCAACTTGCACGATGACATCCTCTATGATTCCCTTCGGGTGTTTGATTGATCGATCTGCAAGTTGGAGGCTCATCGAGGTTGGCTTTGGATTTCCCAAACCCAATTTCTGGAACAACGAGTAAGGAAGAAGATTTATGCTGGCGCCCGAATCACATAGCACTCGGTCGAATTTGAGTTGCCCAATAGTGCAAGGAATTGTGAGGCTCCCTGGATCCTTGAGTTTCTGTGGCAACTTGTTCAACACCACTGCTGAGCATGCTTCAGTCAAGCACACCGTTCCATTGCCTTCCCACTTCTGCTTATTGGATAGAATATCCTTGAAGAACTTGATGTAATTGGGCATCTGCAAAATCGCATCAATAAAAGGAATATTAATTCGAACTTCTCGAAAAATTTCTAAAATCCTAAGAAAACTCTTATCCATATCTTTCTTATTCTTTTTATGTGCTAGGGGGAAAGAGAGACGTATTTCAATAGGATAAGACAAAGAAGGAGTCAAAGTTTCAGAAGATGCCCTGTCTGCCTGTGAAGTACGGACTTGATCCTGCCCCAAGTACGTACTTGAGCTGTGTGAAGTACTTACTTGGTTCTGGTCAAGTACGTACTTGGGAGACAGATTTGAATTTTCAAGTTTATCAAAAGTTTGAACATTGTCCTCTTCAAGTGCGGACTTGGACTGCTTGGGAGGTGCACTTTTCAATTCTTTGCCACTTCTCAGAGCGATGGCATGGCATTGCTCTTTTGGGTTTTTCTCTGTATCACTCGGCAGTGTCCCGGGTGATCTTCCACCTGCATCAACTGATAATTGTGCAAATTGGTGCTGCATCTCTTTCATTCCCGTCATAACACCCTGTAACATCAATCAAAGCTCTGCGAATGATTCGTCTGATTTTTGCATGTGAGCCGCCAATCTTTCTTCGACAGTCGAAGGTCTTGGAACTTGACCTTGTGGCTTAAAATTTCCAAGCCTTTGAGTTTGGTTGTTGTAAAACAGAGGCCTCGGTGCTTGGTAGATGCCTTGTTGTGAATTTTGTGCGGGATTTGGCCTTTTCGGAAAATTCTCGGGTATGTGGAAGCTCAATTGAGGCTTGTTTGAATTTCCGACATAGTTCACATCACTAATGGTTGGCTCTGCCTCTAGATTAACATTTTGTTCTACCTCTTGAGCAACAGCAACCCTTCGGGATTGTAGAGGAAACTCATCGTCATCTTCAGGGTACAGTTCATCATCCTGTGCCATCTGCTCTAGTTTAGCCCACACTGTTCTGCTATCGAGACCCAAAAGATCACCGCCTGCTCCTGCATTAAGTCTGTGACGAATCCGAGACCGGACTCCATTAAAGAAATGTAGCACTCGCTCGTCTCTTGAATAGTTGTGATCGGGGCACTTTCGAAGCAGACTCTTGTATCTTGCCCATGCTGATGCTAACGATTCATCCCGTTTTTGCTTAAAACCCTTGATCTCGCTTCTTAACTCGTTTATCCTTGATGGAGGGAAGAACTTGTTGAGAAACTCTTCGACTAACTCTTCCCACGTTTCAATGGATTGTGGGGGCAACGACTTGTACCACAAAGTCCCTTTATCCTTAAGCGAAAAATGGAATAATCGGAGGCGGATGGCATCAAGATCTCTTGGGTGGAATTGCATGGTAGATAACACATTCTCGAAGTGCTCTAGATGGTCATGAGGTGACTCTTTCGGATCACCATAAAATTGTTCAGCATGAACCATGCTAAACATGTGAGGTGGAATGTGGAAGTTCGGCGTGGCAAAATTGGGGACCACAACAGGCCCCGCCGTAGTGTGTACACGGGCTGGCTGATTACCACGAACAGATAGAGGTGGTGCTGGTAGTGCCGGTTGCATAGCTTGGAACAGATTTTGCAACCATTCTCTATTCTCGGGCAGATTCATATCAGGGAAGTTGCCAGCCATAGCTCGATTTCTCTGGTTTGCACGAAGCGTACGCTCGATCTCAAGGTCAAATTCCTCTAAAGCCTCTCCTGAGGCTCGAGTCATTCACCAAAAGATCAACCTGTTTGAAACAAAGAAGCAAACCAACAAAAATTTAAAGATAGAAAATAACAATAAGAATAATAGAAAATAATAAAACGACAAAAGAAATTAAAGCTAAAAATTGCAATAAAATCCGAAACTAAAATAAATCAAGTCCCCGGCAACGGCGCCAAAAACTTGACACGAAAAATCCTTACGTGTATTAAACAGCAAGTGGACTGGTCGTGTGTAGTAATAAAGTGGACTTTAAGTCCGAGTTATCGATCCCACAAAGATAAGATTATTTAAAGCTAGGAATTTAAAAGCAATTAAAATTGAATTAAAATATTGTGATTAATTTACAATAAAAATGTGAAAACGAGACTTAGCAAATAGATTTAGATTCTTATGAGATAAAACAACTAAGGCACATGCTTCAACCAAATTTACTTGTTAATATAAATATGAACTATTCTTCGTATTATTAGACTACTATTGCTTTGGTGAAAATTCCTTAATTAATTACTACCCGATGTCTCGGCTGTAATAATCCTATGATAAATTGATAGTTCTCTAAATATGTCTATCCGAGAATTTAATCAATAATCATGCATTCAAGTTCTAGAATTTTCCCGAATAAATTCGGCTAACTGCACCCGGGAATCTCTACCTATCTCTAGGGGCAATTTCCTATTTTTTACGGATGATGTGATGATTTCTTTGAACCCTAACTTATATTCTTTCAAACTATTAAGTTAGGCAATATGACAAACATATGGCGATCAAACATATGCAAGTAATTACGCACAAAATCAAAACACAAAGCAATTGTAGAATTAATACGAAAAATAATATCATATATATATACTCATAACTTTGGCCTTCACATGGCCCTAGTTAAGGGAAAATTAGTTCATAATTGAAATTGGGAAAACAATAAAAATATAGAATTACTCGTAGATAAAGATGAATATCAAACTAAGAAACTCCCTATTTTGGATTGATGATCGATTCTTGATTGGAAGCTTGAATCCCTCATTTTCCTCTTTTTAGCTCTTCAAGTATGATGATAGGATGACTCAAAACCAAGAGAATGCTCCCCCAAACCCCTGAATTTTCGTCCTCACACTCTCAAAGGATGATTTTTTGATGTCTTCAAGTGAGCTCCCTACTCCTCTTTAAATACCCAAAAATCCACCTACCAAGAATTTGAGCTACCCTTCTCTTTCTTTCCTCCTACCAAGAATTTCCACCTACCAAGAATTTGCACCTACCATTCTCTTGTTTTCCTCCTACCAACAATTTCCACCTACCAAGAATTTGCACCTACCATTCTCATGTTTTCCACCTAATAAGAACATGAGCTGCCACTTTCGTGTTTTCCAGCGCAGGGATAGTGTTTTATTCATAAACATCTCCACAGATCTCCGAATTGGATGATTCAAGTTGCCATGTAAAGCTAAGACATAGATCTAAATCTTTGTAGAAGAATACTTTATCTAATTCTGTCTCTAAAAATATCAAAATGGCGTTCCAACGTGGAGGTTGTTTCTGATTTGGCACCCAGGTGTGCGAAAATGGTACTAAAACATGATTTTGGCTAACTCCAGCTTATTTCTTGCTTGTTTGGTTGTAGAGGTGTGAAATATCTTGGCCTAAACTTGTTTTATACGTCATTTTTCCACCCTTTCTTCGATTGTATCCACTTAAGGCCTGAAATCATTTAATGCACGAATTAAATGCACAAGTGACAAAATCAATCGATAAATGAACCTAAAACATAAATGCAAAGGGGCTTAAAAACACGTAAAAACGCCTCTTATCAATAGCCTCTTTCCAGAGTTGAGCATCTGGACCGGACATAGCTTCCTTAATCATTCTTGGCTCCCCTTCTAATGTATATGATACAAAATCGGGACCAAATGATTTTGGAACTCTTGCCCTTTTGCTACGACGTGGTTCTTCGTCTCTGGGACTAGAACTACTCGTAGATTCATTAAATGTTCTTTTAACAGGAACTTGCTCATTTCTTTCCTTATTTGGAAAGATATCCTCGAAAAAAGAAGCATTTCTAGATTCCATGATAGTACCTTCATGAATCTCAGATATTTCTGATTTTGGTACCAGAAATCGATAGGCGCTACAATTAAGTGCATAACCTATAAATATGCAATCGATAGTTTTAGGCCCTATCTTTACTTGTTTGGTTCTGGGTATTTCTACCTTGGCCAAACACCCCCACACTTTGAGGTACTTGTAGGAAGGCTTGTGACCTTTCCATAGTTCGTACGGAGTCTCACTCCTACATTTCTGGGGAATCTTGTTAAGGATATAATTGGCGGAGAGGATCGTCTCCCCCCACAAATTCTGTGGTAATCTAGAATTTAACAACATCGCATTCATCATTTCTTTGAGAGTGCGATTCTTGCGTTCAG
This sequence comes from Buddleja alternifolia, assembly GCA_019426215.1. NCBI lineage: Eukaryota > Viridiplantae > Streptophyta > Magnoliopsida > Lamiales > Scrophulariaceae > Buddleja > Buddleja alternifolia. The sequence continues at coordinate 36,768,111 of CM033401.1, read as the reverse complement.
CAACGCCATTTGATTGAGGTGAGTATGGTGCCGTTGTTTGATGAATAATTCCAGAGTTGGTACAAAATTCATCAAAAGGCGCTCCGTATTCTCCACCTCTATCACTTCGGATAGCTTTTATCCTTTTTACAAATTGATTTTCAACTTCCGCTTTGTAATGTGTAAACGCTTCAAGAGCTTCATCTTTACTTCTTAGTAAATACACATAACAGTATTTTGTGCAATCATCAATGAATGTAATGAAATACTTTTTTCCACCTTTAGTTTGCACAAACTTCAAATCACAGATGTCGCTGTGAATAAGTTCTAGAGGTGCGGTGTTTCTTTCCACTGAAGGAAAAGGTTGTTTGACTAGCTTTGCTTCAACACAAATTTCACATTTATGTTCTTTTTCAACTTTAAAAGTTGGTAATGAGTTTAAGTTGACTAATCTTCGAATAGTATTATAATTGACATGTCCTAGTCTAACATGCCACAAATTAGAATACTCAAGCAAATAAACAGAATTCTCAATCCTTTTATTTCCACTGTTTTCAATTACAAGAGAGCGAATTACATTCATTATATTCATTTTGAAAAGGCCCTGCTCAAGGTAACCTTTTCCCACATAAATTCCTCTCATAGTCAAAGAAAACCTATCAGCTTCGAAGACTACTTTGAACCCATTCTTGATCAAAGCTAAACCAGAAACCAGATTCTTGCGAATCTCCGAAACATGCAGAACATCGGTCAACGTCAGTTCTTTGCCTGAAGTCATCTTCAACACAACCTTCCCCATTCCAACCACTGGAGACGTGGTCGAGTTTCCCATAAACAATCTTCGTCCATCAGTTGGGGAATAGGACGAGAAAGTATTTCTGTCGGAACAAATGTGGCGAGTAGCCCCAGTATCTATGAACCACTCCTTCGAGTTGTCCACCAAGTTGGCTTCGAACACGACGGCAGTGAGATCAAGATCCTTCAGATCGATTGGCACCTGTTTACTTGATAGGTCGTCAATCATCTCGTTGATGCCCAAAACATCATCAACAGCTAGGTGCGCCTGTTGTTGCACCTGGTCCTGAACCCTGTTCTGAACCTGGTTTTTGCCTTTGTTCTTGCCAAAACGTTTCTTTTGAGACTGATTATTATTTTTCTTGGGCTCTCTACAGTCTCTAGTCCAATGACCAATACGGCCGCAATTATAGCAACCACTGTCATTGTCGTCACCCAGTTTCGACTTTCCTTTCCCAGCTTGATTTTTCTGGGCCTGGAACTTTCTTTTCCGGTTTGAACTTTTCGAAACTTCAATGACGTTTGCCATTGCTTGAACAGGAGCCATCTTGATAGAAGCCCGGTTGTCTCCCTCAATTCTGAGTCTGACAACCAACTCTTCTAAGCTCATCTCCTTTCGTTTATACCTTAGGTAGTTCTTGAATCCATTCCATGAGGGCGGTAATTTTTCAATCACAGACCCCACTTGAAAATTCTCACTCAAAGCCATTCCCTCGGCATGAACTTCATATATGATAATCTGAAATTCTTGGACTTGGCTAGTCACGGACTTAGAGTCCACCATTTTGAAGTCTAAGAACTTCGCGACCATGAACTTCTTCAGTCCAGCGTCCTCGGTTCTGTACTTCTTATCCAATACCTCCCAGAGGTCTTTTGCGATTTTTGTGGATAGATAAACGTTGTAAAGCGAATTGTCCAAACCGCTGAGCACATATTTCCCGCAAAGGAAATCACAGTGTATCCAGGCATCATACGCCGTTCTCAGCTGAACATCGTCAGATTCTTCAGGGACAGACGGGGCGTCTTCCCGTAAGAACCTCGACAGGTTCAACGTAGTTAAGTAAAAAAGCATCTTTTGTTGCCAACGTTTGAAGTCAGACCCGCTGAACTTCGTTGGTCTTTTAGCTTGTGCCGGGATAACCGGATTAACCGATGGTACAATCGGAATTCGCCGTTCAGACTGTGTCTGAATTACCGGAATAACTGGAGTTACAACTGGTGTATTCGGACCAGAGCCTGAACCGGACCCAAATCCCGAACCTGAGGCAACACCAAAACTAAGACCAAGACCGAGGCTAGCTCCAGGTCCAAGGCCAAAGTCGAGAGTACCAGCACCATTTTCATTAGAATCGAAACCAGCCATTTTTCAGAATTTTCGAAAAGTCACAGAAATCAACAACAACAATATAGCTTTAAGCTTGTTGATACTTCTGCACTATAAAATCTGAAATATACTGGAAATATATGCGATGAACAAATGAAAACGAATCGAGGCGAGCGTTGGACTCTCTATCCTTAAAGCTATATTGCCCCGCCTACGGTGGTACGGGATCGTGCAATTAACTTCCAAAAGATACAACGATTCCATATTGTAATTGAACCACTTCAAGTACAACACTCCACGAACGTATTTTGCTCAAGAGCTCTCACTGTTGTGATGTATGTAGAATGCTTAAAAAATGCAGAAATGATTTCTGATTTTGATGTGTCTTTTCCTTCATATGGGAGACCCTTTATATAGGCAAAAAATGGAGAAACGAAACGTTTCAACTAGCTCTTTTAATTCCAAACGTTTCAGATTTAATTCAACCTTCTGCTGGGCTGCCTAATTGCTTTGAAAAGAAATGGGCCTAAATTAATTCTTGTTAGCCCAAAAGAAGAAAATAATTAACTGGACCCAAGTTAATTAATTCTGAATTTTGTCCAAAAAGAATATATTTAGCCCAACAACCACTAAGCCCAGCCCATGGCCCAAAGCCCACAGCCCGTGCACGAGCTCAAGCTCGAGCCCGATCCAGACCCGAACCCGGCCCCGGCCCAAGCCCGAGCCCGTGGTCCCTGGTCCGAGGTCCGGTCCGGTCCACCGGACCGCCCGAGAGAGGAGCTAAGAAATTGGGCCAAGACACAATTGTATAGCTCTTCCCCCTTTCACACAAAGGCCCAAAGTGGATGACCCAAAGGGCCAACCCTTTACCTTTAGGCAAATGTATATAAATCCATTCACCTTAAGGTTTATATCCAATGTGGAATATCCACATTCAAACACCCAACAATAGCAATTAATTTCTCATTTGTTTCAACTCCGAATCGAGAAATTCGAAATGCTAAACTCATCTACTCCCGGAGTAGAACAATATTATCCAATAATATTTAGTATCCCCGATACTTATGGTGTTCGAATTTCGTACACAAAAGTGGTGTTCACACACTTTTCATACACACACAATATTCACCTAAATATCCAACAAATACTTCTGACCCAATATTCCTATGGCTCTTTCATGCTTTTAAACTTGACGTCAAAATAAATGGGTCTGTTTCGCGATAAAAATTGAATAAGGAAGAACTAATTCGATTAACTCAAGTCCCGTGATAATTTTCTACTTAGAATTATCTAACAACCCTCACGTTCGAACTCGATGCGCTAGTCGGTGGTTCAGACTTTAACACTTCGATGTGTTGTTTAAAATTGTTCTTCGGACCGCAATTAACACAAATAAAGAGGAAAGGAAGATACGATAATCTATAACTTGAGATTATCTTTCAACCCCTGTGTTCGATACTCTATTTTGTGGTTCAAGTCTTGGATTCAACGCTAATTACCATCTTCGGATGAAATAATAGCATAGTGAAGGAAAAATTCAAAGCAAGATAAAAATCACCTATCCGATACTTAAATCTGAATAAAAGATAATTTTATACTTCATGAGAATCTCTCAATCAATGTATTATTTTTCAACCTCTGGGTTCGAGATGCTAAACGGTGGTTCGTGTCTAAACTTCAATTTCGAATATGAGAATGACGAATGAAAAACTCAAGTCAAGATACAAATTACCTATCCGATACTTAAATCTGAATAAAAGATAAATTATACCTCCATGAAAGTCTTCAATTCTGAAAAATTACAAGCAGACGAATGCCGATACAAGCCTTGAAGGCAAATCCTATCGAGTCTAATACTAAATTACGCTACAGCTACTCCTACATTACGCTATAAACTACTCCTAAGGCTAGAGCTAGTTCTAAGAAAATGAAAATGTAGAAGTTGTGATTCTGATGATCTGATGATGTTCCCTTTTTTTCTCCGTGGCTCGTATATATCTTGATTTTTGAGGAACACACGTTCCTTTTCTTCAGGAACCGCCCTCAACTGCTCTTTCAAATCTTTTCCAATTAGCGCGTCTTTGCAGATTATTGGTTATTTGGACTTCATCTTATTTCTTCAGATTTGATTCTTGGGTTTTTGTCTATCCAACCCATGTTTTTGCCATTTTCTGGATTTAATGGGTCTTGTCTTATCTTTTTTTGGACTTGATTTCCTTTTTTCGAGTTTCTACAATTTGGGCTATTTGGGTTTTGTAATTCGACATCCCAAATTATATTATAGTGTAAACAGGGCCACAAATTGTTAAACTGGGCCAAAACTTGGAGGGGCAGGCCGCAAACCAAAACACGAATTGGATTTCTACTTTGTGCTAATGAGAGTTAATTATTAGGATTAATTACACTAACTACCTCTCTTATTTATAGTAATTACAATCACCGTTTATTTGAACACGTAACAATTAGCCCCCTCTTATAATAAAACATTAAAATTGCCCTCTTCTATCAAAAAACTAACGAAATTTGCTAACACCATCAAAAAATATTTTCTAAAATTCCTATTTTTCTTCGTGTTAAAGAGATCGTAATTGTAATTTTCAATTTGGTCTTAAACAAATGATTTCGTAAGGATTATTAACATCTTGCTAATAAAAAGCAAATTTGATTTTTGCAAATTCGATTATCTGTTAAAATATGAAAACATATACCGAGTAATTCAACTTTTTTTAGGAGGAATATCATAATTCAATGCAAAAGAATCTAAATTAGGAAGTTGCGATAAATGTAACTATTGACTAATGGTCGTTGGTCGGCTGGGGGGTAGGGATGGGGGTGTTAAATGTAAGGTTTTATTATAATTTGGGGGCAAATATAAGTTTTTATTATAAAATGGTAGTGTTTGTTATGGGCACAATTAAATGGACTGGATTGTAATAAAATTAAATAAGAGGGTTGGTCAGTGTAATTAACCCTAACTAATATATTTGGGTTTGTTTGCTTATATAAATGGAACACAAGAATATGCATTTTCATCAAACTAAAGCTCAAACCACATTATATTGATAATTCACAGTAGTCATTTTACGGGTTTTTTATTTGATTAATACAAAAAAAATTTCTCAAAATAATATAATTTTAAAATCATTATTTTTTTAATATAAAACGGCATTTGAAACGCCGTCTTCATCGAATTTTCTCTTTTTTTTTAATGAAAATTAGAAGACAACATTTTAAATGTCTTCTTCATTAATTTTATTTATTTATTTTTTTTAAAGTTGAAGACGACATTTAAATGTCCTCTTCAATTTAATTTTTTTTTTTAAATTATGAATAGTGAAGATGACATTTTAAATGTCATCTTCAATGTTCATCAAATTTATAATTATTTGTTAATTTCAAACAGTGAAGACGACATTTAAAATGTCGTCTTCACTGTTCATAATTTTAAAAAAAAAAAATTGAAGACGACATTTTAAATGTCGTCTTCAATTTAAATTGTTTTTAAATTATGAAACAGATGACTAAAAATGAAAATTTTCAACCGGTTAGGGCTAAAATTATTTTCAAAAGCGACTAAAAAGAAAATTTGCAATTTTCCTTTTTTTTTTGGGAAATTGTTAGGGTTAGGGCTAAAATGAAAATTTCAACCTTGTTCATTTTTTATCGTTGATAATTGTAACAATTGACTTTAAATTTCAAAAAAATTCTAATTCTATTTTTATATTTTATTTTACAAATAACAACAATATCATTCAAGTGGTTTATTGAAAATGAAAATCATGATTGTTTAAAAATGTCCCCCTGTACCACCAGAACGTGGTCGCCTATTTGTAAGATCTCTAACTATTTGCTCATCTTCATGAGCACGAGAATCATAATAGTAACGTTGCATCTCAGAAGGTTGTGTTTCTTCATCGTCAAAAGTACTACTATCATTCAAATTAATCTCACGACGAGTTGATGCAATTGTCCCACTTGACTGACGAGTAGATGCAGTTGTCCCACTTGACTCTCCGCGATCACGATATGCCGTACTCAATACCAGCCATGGGATGGGCGAAGCGTTGAATACTGGGCGTGAAGGCGCAAATGCAGGTGCAAGCCCGAGGTCTAGAAAAGACATATCCACCTGTCCAGATAAAAATTTTCCATGTGGCGCCAATGGAGTGAATGGAAATTGATCGTTTTGTTGTAGTGGCTGAGGTACGTAACAATCTTCCTGAACATTTCCACATGTCGATACAGGGGGTGATGATGTAAATGGATCTGGAACAACTATTCCAGAAGACAAATACTGAGGGATGCTATAAGAAGTTGATGCACTGCCAGAAAATGGCTGATCAGGGACATGATATGACTCTGGGGCACTAACAAAAAACGTATGATCAGGTCTATGATCGGATGTTGATGGACCTACTCCATCTTCAGAACCATAAGACCTCATGCTACGAGTTCTCCTTCTTGTTGTTCTTCTTTGCCCAACCTCCGATGTCTCTGTTTGGTCGTTCGTCAAATCATCTGTTGATTGTCGGCGTGTGGCGATTCTATGGACGTTGATAGCTATGGATCTATGTTGGTCCACCAATAAGTTCAATCCATCTATGTCATGAGGCCTGTGATCACATCCAATCGCCATAGCTGGCATCTGACCAGTCTGAAATGGGATAGAACGTCATAAATAAGAAGAACTAAATGATTTATAGAAACTTAAGCTCGCAAATTATACGTATGTTTTCTCTTTACGTACCACAATTTCCCACAATGGTGCCTCCCTCGGTTGGAATCCTGACTGGATGACATGCATAGTAGGTGATATATAACGACGTGTAATTTTATCATACCACTCGTCATATTTACCTTCTGTAGTGCATTTGTCAATGATATTGTCTCCCCACACCGACCGGACAAGTCGATCATTCCACATTGTAATGTAGTCCCTGTGGAATGTCTCCCAGTTCCGGTTTACAAGTCTCCTGCGGTTGATTGTATACAAGTAGAAATTATTGAATTGAGGCTCACGAGGAATCCCTTGTCGTAGTCCAAACTGTTGTAAAACTCGTTTGGGATAATGACCCTCAACAGGGTGTAGAATATCAATGGACAAGATGATTTACACACTCTCAGTTCAAGACATTCACGTGGCAAAAATTGGATTCCCGGGTCACTCATGTTATATGGCTGCCAATCAAACTGCAACAAGAGAAACATACTTAAAAATGTAATACTAAGATGGACATTTCATAATATTATGCATATCAAATTATCTTGCTTACCTGACTCAACAACATAAGATCAAAGGCTTCTCTAATTGGTCCTAGGGCATTGTGAAACGTATCTACGTATGTGAACTCACAATTCCACCTGAGATCACAAACAATTTATTTTTGTTATGATATAATATCTATTCTCCTAGATTCTTTTATTTTATGTTTTTGGTAAATTTATTCTCGTAAAATTCATTTCTATAAAAGACTTGGAAACACAATATACTACCTTGCGCCATATGGAGGAATTGGAAGTATTACTTCGTTATACACATTTATCACGAGAACCATGTCAATCCTATTATACGTGATACTAGGTCTCAGAACCGATATCCTTGACCGTGCCCAAATCTGCAAGAGGTTATATAAATAAATTATTATAATAAACAAAACAACAATCAACAATAGTGCATTAATTTCAAATGTTGATTAACCTGCAACAACTGTAATGCACCACTAATATTTGATTGTCCTCTCTGACTTGCTGTGATATTTGATTAATTGGCTCTTGATGTTGCGGTGATGTTCTTACGCCAGGCTGTGACAATGTCTCCAACATGACATTGACATCGGCATCTCCCTCATCATCAGGTGGAATAGGATAATGAATTTCATCTGGCTCTGAATCACTCAATTCTAAATCATTAAAACATTCTTGTTGTGGCTCATGGGCAAATTCAGCATTATCAAGCTCTCTATAACTCTGCAATTCAGTTTTGTGTTGCCAATTGCCCCCAAATTCATGTGATGATGTAGAGGCACCTACACAATAGTCTGCAACCCAAAACTTTCCATTCCTTGTGTCACCGTTGGCAGATCAAGTATAGTAGGTTGTGTTAAAAGCGACATGTAATGGTCAAGCTCTTGGTTAACGGGCATCTCTTGTGTTAAAAGAGACGTGTATGTGCCCCACTCTTGGGACAAAGGCATATCCGGAACAATATTGTTGTACCTTTCATCTTTTTCAATATAGAGATGTAGGCTATTAATCTCACCATCAGGATCCATGAAAAATCTTAGGCTTTCATCGTCGGTTATCTCCAAAATGGATTCTTTTATCATAGATCGATACTCACATGAATATTTAGCAAATACTTTCAGTGAAAATCGATCAATATCTATTCGAGTTCGCATATACAATCTCACCAGTAAATCAGTAAAGTTTGTCGAACGTAGTAGTCTCATATACCCAACTGGAGGAATGCTATATGTGATAGAATTTGACTCTTGTAGTATTTGACCTCCCGAGTACACCATAACATCAATTTTTTTGAGATTCGACATATCTTCAAAAATAAATAAACTCGAAAAATTAGTTCAAGGGACCACTAACTTATCAAATTATAAAAAACATATTTTGTAATTTAATGGGCATAAAATATTGATTTCCTTGCACACACAATTATATTAATACTTAGATATGAACAAATAAACGATTTCAGGTCAATCTCACGGCTATTAATTAGTTACTCATCCTTAACATCATACAACAGAGAATTCTATTCAAAATACTTCATCAGACATTCCTTACCTTCTCTAAAAATCTGAAATAACTTCCAAAACATAAATATATACACAATACGTATACAATTTGAAATAAGTTCCAAAACATAAATAAGACTTATAATTAAATCAAACAATCAACTCTTCAGCATATTTAAAAAGAGATATCCACCAATTATAGCATATTATTTACCTGTAATCCGTAAATTCGACTCCAAATATGAATTTTGTTTTTCCGAAGCACAATGCATACAATTTACAATTAATACAAACAAAACTATTAACATAAATAACTATTATAAAGTTTACAAATAATAATAATATATAAATTTATTTTTTACCTGATAATTTGAAGTTCAAAAAGTATCCGGATATTAATTCTTCTCAAGTAGCTGAAAGAAAGTTGAAGAAAAATATGCACTAGTAAAACTTTCTTCAATTTGAGAGAATGAGAAAATTTTCCAAAAGTGGGAGTGAAAACATTCTGTAAATCTAGGTGAATTTATAGATGGAAATGAAAATTGAAGACGACATTTGGAATGTCGTCTTCACTATTCATTTTTAAATATTTATGAACAGTGAAGACGACATGCCAAATGTCATCTTCAAAATAAAACAAAACATGAAAAGTTAATATTTTCATTAATATAATTGTAAAAATAGTAGTCAAAAGTGAAATTGTAGAAAAATGGTAGAAAAAATTATAGTAATTAAGAAAAAAAACCCTAACCCTAACTAACAATTTTCGAAATTAAAAAAAAAAAAGTTGAAGACGACATTTTAAATGTCGTCTTCAATTCTTTATGTTTTTTCAATTATGAACAGTGAAGACGACATTTAAAATGTCGTCTTCACTGTTCATCCGATTTTTATTATCGGATGAACAGTGAAGATGACATTTTAAATGTTGTCTTCTCTGTTCATCTATTAAAAAAATAAAGAATTGAAGACGACATTTTAAATGTCGTCTTCAAGTTTAGAAAAAAATAATAAGAAAATTCAGATGAAGACGGCATTTCAAATGCTGTCTTATATTAAAAAAATAATGATTTTAAAATTATATCATTTTGAGAAAATTTTTTTATATTAATCAAATAAAAAACCCGTCATTTTACATCACAAAAACAAAAATTGTAATGCCCTATGCCTATTTATCTATATCTATATCTATCTCTTCTCTATCTCTATCTCTATCTCTACTATTATAAAAGTATGGGTGGTTTCTTGCAACTTTTGATGTCCCTAATATACTCCCATCTAAATCACTTTTCTAATGGCAAAAGAGTCAAATAATAATATATATTATTAATTAAAACAATTAGGTATATTATTCTATTAGGACTCTACAATGATACAATGAAATTACAAATAGATGTTGAATTGTATTATGACAATTTATTTTATTTTAATTTTAAGTATAAATAAATAGTACGTATCTTTTCATGCAATCCAAAATCCAAAATCTTGAATTGAGGAAATTTAGGAGAGAGATTCGCTTTCAATGGATTTGAGACTGAGAGAGAGAATGATTCGAATTTATGCTTATCTTCCATATTGGATAATTATAATTAATACTCTTAACATGAGTTAAATAAGTTGGTTTGCATAAACTACTAATGAATAATGTGAATTTGTATCTTTTCATGCAATCCGAAATCTTATATACATATCAAAAAAACATTTTTACCTCTATAAATATACAGTTGTTTTATTATAAATATACAGTTATTTTCACCTCTATAAATATACGTAGCGTATTAGGTGAAATTAAAGATTTGAAGGAGATATATTATTAACCTCTATAAATATACAGGTTTACAAACAATAATTATAATCAACTATCAGATATATTAGCGTTAGTTTACCTACTATCTCCATCAAATTTTGATCAACATATTCTTGTAAGTATTTCCTATTCTACAATTTTTTTATGTTTTATTATTTATATGATATTTAGTATAGCAAACTTTGATTTTTAAATAGTCCCTGCCTGTGACAAAATATAAATTAATTAAGCACTTCATCACAATTTCAATACTATATCAATAGTGTATGCATGAATGAGAAAACAGTTCTTGGAAAGACAAAAAATCAGCTACTTTTAGCATAAATAATTTATCACGGAGTTTTGTGAAACTCAAATCTAGAAATCAAAATTCATGATTTTAAAAAAAGGGCTTGGATTCTCGAAACAATATATATATATATATATAATATAATATAAAGAAATAAATAGAGAATACAAATAAATATTGATGTGACATCCTTTGGTTTGCGAGATCGATTTATCAAACTAATCAAACTCTATACTTCTCATGAGAGTTATGTTTCGTTGACAATCATCCTTATCCAAGACAACAAGATGTAAAGTTTGATGTAGTATATTGAAATTTTTAATGATTTATATTCTGAAATATGATAATGTTAAATTACTCAAAAACTAGGAATGATACTTCTATAAAAATCATATAGTATATGTTATTGTGGCAGATGTGTACCGATAGAGGAATCTTGATAGAATGAAAAGAAAATACACATGTCAAAATGCTACAAAGAGACAGGATTATATCAATAAAGTTCAGAAACGTAAGAAAATAAGAAAATCAATGCAAAATTTCCTTCTTAGAGCTCAAATGAGTCCGTCTGTATTAGAAGGTTAGTAATTTCAAAGTTACCCACAAAAACTGATACACCAAATGAAGTTATTTCCCATTACTATATAGTAAAACAATCTTACTTTGTTTTAGGTTCAATACATTATGATCCTACTTGCTAAGAGTTGCATGAATTGGCCAAAATTCTAAATTGCATTATTGTGGAGCTATAAGACTTGAGTATGAACCTTCAGGTCTCTGTTGCAATAATGGAAAAATCAATCTCGTTCCCACTGAAGTTCCTGATGAATTATATGAATTGTTTACTTCTCAATCAGATGAGGGCAGTGAATTTCGGAAAAATATTCGTGCATTCAATAGCATTTTCTCTTTTACGTCATTTGGTGTAAAATTAGATAAGGAACTTGCATCTGCGAGACATGGGGTTTACACATTTCGAGACAAGGGCTTGTCTATCATGACCTTCCAAGCTTAATTCCTAATGAAAATGGACCAGGTTATTTTCAGTTGTATTTTATTGAAACTGAGAATGAAGCTGAGAATAGAATGAGAATACTTGAAAATTCACCTTTATGTGAATCAACTGTGATAAAGCTTATCAAAACGCTGGAAATAAACCCGTACTCAAAAATCTTCAGAAGATTAAAGGATTATCCTTCTATGGATGATGTTCAATTGCATATAGCAAAAGATGTGAAATTAGATCAGAGAGTGTACAGTGCTCCAACTGCAGATCAAGTTGCCGCCATATGGGTTGAAGGAAATAATGATAATATACCGCTTGAAAGAGACATTGTAGTTCGTGCACATTCAGGTCATATACATAGAATAAAACATTATCATGGATGTTATGATCCATTGCAGTATCCACTTCTTTTTCCTAAGGGCGATCCAGGATGGCAAATATACGGTTATTTTTACCTCTATAAATATACGTAGCTTATTAGGTGAAATTAAAGATTTGAAGTAGATATATTATTAACCTCTATAAATATACAGGTTTACAAACAATAATTATAATCAACTATCAGATATATTAGCGTTAGTTTACCTACGATCTCCATCAAATTTTGATCGACATATTCTTGTAAGTATTTCCTATTCTACAATTTTTTTATGTTTTATTATTTATATGATATATAGTATAGTATACTTTGATTTTTAAATAGTCCCTGCCTGTGATAAAATATAAATTAATTAAGCACTTCATCACAATTTCAATACTATATCAATAGTGTATGCATGAATGAGAAAACAGTTCTTGGAAAGACAAAAAATCAGTTATTTTTAGCATAAATAATTTATCACGGAGTTTTGTGAAACTCAAATCTAGAAATCAAAATTCATGATTTAAAAAAAAAGGCTTGGATTCTCGAAACAATATATATATATATAGATATAGATATAGATATAAAGCAGAATAAATAGAGAATACAAATAAATATTGATGTGACATCCTTTGGTTTGCAAGGTCGATTTATCCAACTAATCAAGCTCTACACTTCTCTTGAGAGTTATGTTTCGTTGACAATCATCCTTATCCAAGACAACAAAAGGTAAAGTTTGATGTAGTATATTGAAATTTTTAATGATTTATATTCTGAAATATGATAATGTTAAATTAATTACTCAAAAATTAGGAATGATACTTCTATAAAAATCATATTGTATATGTTATTGTGGCAGAATTGTACCGACAGAGGAATCCTGATAGAATGAAAAGAAAATACACATGTCAAAATGCTACAGAGAGACAGGATTATATCAATAAAGTTCAAGAACGTAAGAAAATAATAAAATCAATGCAAAATTTCCTTCTTAGAGCTCAAATGAGTCTGTCTGTATTAGAAGGTTAGTAATTTCAACCCATGAAAGCTGATATACGAAATGAATTTATTTCCCATTACTATATAGTAAAACAATTGTGCTTTGTTTTAGGTTCAATACATTTTGATCCCACTTGCTCAGAGCTGCATGAATTGGCCAAAATTTTAAATTGCATTTATTGTGGAGCTATAAGACTTGAGTATGAACCTTCGGGTCTCGGTTGCAATAATGGAAAAATCAAGCTCGTACCCATTGAAGTTCCTGATGAATTATATGAATTGTTTACTTCTCAATCAGATGAGGGCATTGAATTTCGGAAAAATATTCGTGCATTCAATAGCATTTTCTATTTTACGTCATTTGGTGAAAAATTAGATAAGAAATTTGCATCCGCAAGACAAGGGGTTTACACATTTCGAGACAAGGGCTTGTCTATCATGACCTTCCAGGCTTAATTCCTAATGAAAATGGACTAGGTTATTTTCAGTTGTATTTTATTGAAACTGAGAATGAAGCTGAGAATAGAATGAGAATACTTGAAAATTCACCTTTATGTGAATCAACTGTGATAAAGTTTATCAAAACGCAGGAAATAAACCCATACTCAAAAATCTTCAGAAGATTAAATGATTCTCTCTCTATGGATGATGTTCAATTGCATATAGCAAAAGATGTGAAATTAGATCAGAGAGTGTGCAGTGCTCCAACTGCAGATCAAGTTGCCGCCATATGGGTTGAAGGAAATAATGCTAATATACCACTTGAAAGAGACATTGTAGTTCGTGCACATTCAGGTCATATACATAGAATAAAACATTATCATGGATGTTATGATCCATTGCAGTATCCACTTCTTTTTCCTAAGGGCGATCCAGGATGGCAAATACACGGTTATTTTTACCTCTATAAATATACGTAGCTTATTAGGTGAAATTAAAGATTTGAAGTAGATATATTATTAACATCTATAAATATACAGGTTTACAAACAATAATTATAATCAATTATCAGATATATTAGCGTTAGTTTACCTACTATCTCCATCAAATTTTGATCAACATATTCTTGTAAGTATTTCCTATTCTACAATTTTTTTTATGTTTTATTATTTATATGATAGTTAGTATAGCATACTTTGATTCTTAAATAGTCCCTGCCTGTGACAAAATATAAATTAATTAAACACTTCATCACAATTTCAATACTATATCAATAGTGTATGCATGAATGAGAAAACAGTTCTTGGAAAGACAAAAAATCAGTTACTTTTAGCATAAATAATTTATCACGGAATTTTGTGAAACTCAAATCTAGAAATCAAAATTCATGATTTAAAAAAAAGGCTTGGATTTTCGAAACAATATATATATATATATATATATATATATAATATAAAGCAAAATAAATAGAGAATACAAATAAATATTGATGTGACATCCTTTGGTTTGCAAGGTCGATTTATCCAACTAATCAAGCGCTACACTTCTCTTGAGAGTTATGTTTCGTTGACAATCATCCTTATCCAAGACAACAAGAGGTAAAGTTTGATGTAGTATATTGAAATTTTTAATGATTTATATTCTGAAATATGATAATGTTAAATTACTCAAAAATTAGGAATGATACTTCTATAAAAATCATATTGTATATGTTATTGTGGCAGATGGGTACCGACAGAGGAATCTTGATAGAATGAAAAGAAAATACACATGTCAAAATGCTACAGAGAGACAGGATTATATCAATAAAGTTCAGGAATGTAAGAAAATAAGAAAATCAATGCAAAATTTCCTTCTTAGAGCTCAAATGAGTCCGTCTGTATTAGAAGGTTAGTAATTTCAAAGTTACCCATGAAAACTGATACACAAAATGAAGTTATTTCTCATTACTATATAGTAAAACAATTGTACTTTGTTTTAGGTTCAATACATTATGATCCTACTTGCTCAGAGTTGCATGAATTGGCCAAAATTCAAAACTGCATTTATTGTGGAGCTATAAGACTTGAGTATGAACCTTCGGGTCTCTGTTGCGATAATGGAAAAATCAAGCTCGCACCCATTGAAGTTCCTGATGAATTATATGAATTGTTTACTTCTCAATCAGATGAGGGCATTGAATTTCGGAAAAATATTCGTGCATTCAATAGCATTTTCTCTTTTACGTCATTTGGTGTAAAATTAGATAAGAAAATTGCATCTGCGAGACAAGGGGTTTACACGTTTCGAGACAAGGGCTTTTCTATCATGACCTTCCAGGCTTAATTCCTAATGAAAATGGACCAGGTTATTTTCAGTTGTATTTTATTGAAACTGAGAATGAAGCTGAGAATAGAATGAGAATACTTGAAAATTCACCTTCATGTGAATCAACTGTGAAAAAGCTTATCAAAACGCTGGAAATAAACCGTACTCAAAAATCTTCAGAAGATTAAAGGATTATCCTTCTATGGATGATGTTCAATTGCTTATAGCAAAAGATGTGAAATTAGATCAGAGAGTGTACAGTGCTCCAACTGCAGATCAAGTTGCCGCCATATGGGACTGTTTGGCAAGCCGGTCGAGGGGGTTGAAGGAAATAATGCTAATATACCATTTGAAAGAGACATTGTAGTTCGTGCACATTCAGGTCATAGACATAGAATAAAACATTATCATGGATGTTATGACCCGTTGCAGTATCCATTTCTTTTTCCTAAGGGCGATCCAAGATGGCATCAAAATATTAAAAAAGTTATTGCCAAAAAACCAAATCATCCAAGTACTATTGGTCATGTTCAACCAACTTTTTCAATGGATGAAGAACAAAGTACATTTAGCCTTAATAACTATACTTTTCACAAAGACTCGATGACTATGTATTAACAATTTTATCTACTTCTATATAACCTAATTATACATAATTTGCATATACTAATTAACATAATCACAATCTTTATATTGCATTTTTAGGAAATGATCCAAATGATGTCATGGATTCTATTCAACGTGGCTATCACCATCACGAGGATGTTACTTCACAAGAAGAAGGTACACTTTTAATATAGAATAAAAATGACAGTACGTCTACAAATCATTAATATCTCATTTATTTATTTTTGTAGAAAATAAGCATGTAAGAATAATTTTGCACTTGGAATAAAATTTCTATTGAAGTTAATATATATAATATATTTTACTTTCAGTGAATATTCAACCAGATAACAATATTTGTACGCCATCAGAATTTTCTTCTACACCAGATGTTCCTACAGAAGAACAAAATGGTATGCACTCATCAAGAGTTCAATTACACTTGACGCTATTTAATCATATAATTTAACCCTAGTTCAGTAAAGCTAAATTTATAATATCCCTTCCCAATATACTTTTGAAATTGAATTTTACAACTACATTTTTTCCTTTTAACTTACAATATGAATTTTATACTAAAATATTGCTTTACTTCCTAAATTAATTTGTAAGAATAATTTTTCAATGAATATTCCATCAACAAATGGTCAACCAAATTTCTCTACTGTGGATGATGTTCTTTCGCGAGAAGCTGGTCTGTCCTCCTTCCTTGAAATAATTTCGAGTTTTCAGTATTCGAAGTAAACATATAGGTCGTAGACCAGTCTCCAATTACCTTATGCGTTTGAAATGAAACATACGATAGAAAAAGTATCAAAATACAAACTAATTAGTACTTTAATATGTGAGAATTAAAATAATATGAAAAGTTAATCCAAACTTTGCTAGAACTAGAAGCCAAATGGTGGGGATTCTTTCTGACTTTTCCAAGGGACCATATCAGAGTCATATTTGATATTTGAATCTTGAGAATGGAATTTTTCTGTTTTGGTTACATCTTGAGAATGAAAATGGGACAACAAAGACAGAGTACGCTAGGGTCAAGGCCAACAGTGTGTGGAGGTCCTAATGACCATTCATTTGCATGGTTGCAAATTGCATTAGTTAGCCCTCAACCAATAAGTTTTGTATTTATTATTGTTAGATAATATAATATGTCATAATTGATGGGTATTAAGTGTGGAGACAAATCAAATGGATCAAAAGAAGAAGAAAGGAAAATTTCAGCACTGGACAAGGGTGCCGCGGCACAATTCAAGACCATGCCGCGGTATAGTGCCGCGGCACAAATCAAGATTGTGCCCCGGCACAGTGCCCCGGCATAGTGCCCCGGCACAAAATGGCAGATTGTCCCAAACACGGGTCTTGACACTTATTCACGCGTTTTTGATGACTTGACACGTTTTGGACGCGTTTTTCATCATGGTTGGACACATTTTTGGTTCTTCTTTGCCTATATATATCTTCATGTTGTTGTGTAACATTTAGTGCAAGAGTTGTATACAAAAAGAATAGAATTATACACACTCAACCCTTTTGTAATTGCATCTCATACAAGGAAGTAAATCTCTCTAGTATAAGTCTGTGGACGTAGGCATTATTGGCCGAACCACGTAAATCGTTGTCTCGTTTTCTTGCTTTATATTTCGCTTTTAATTCCGTTTATGCGTATTGATTCCTAACAACTGGTATCAGAGCCACGGGTTACAGCGATCCGTGGGCGAATCAATGGCGTATGAAGATGGTAAAGTAAGAATTGACAAGTTCGATGGAAAGGATTTCGGATTCTGGCGGATGCAGATCGAGGATTATTTGTACCAGAAGAAACTCCATGAACCGTTGTCAGGAGGAAAGCCTGAAAAGATGACGGAGCCAG
Source organism: Buddleja alternifolia (assembly GCA_019426215.1). NCBI lineage: Eukaryota > Viridiplantae > Streptophyta > Magnoliopsida > Lamiales > Scrophulariaceae > Buddleja > Buddleja alternifolia. The sequence goes on along the minus strand of CM033401.1, from coordinate 36,750,076 downwards.
ACTGGGAGTTGTTGGATAGGCAAGCTCTTGGGGTTATTCGGCTGGCGTTGGCAAGAAACGTAGCGTTTAACATCCTGGAAGAGAAAACCACGGCGGGTTTGATGAAGGCGTTGTCCAACATGTATGAGAAGCCATCCGCGTCGAATAAAGTCTACTTGATGAGACGTTTATTCAATCTGAGGATGCCGGAGGGAGGATCGGTGGCCAATCATATCAACGAGTTCAACGTGATCATCACTCAGTTGAGCTCGGTTGATATCAATTTCGAGGACGAGGTAAGGGCCTTAATGTTATTGTCTTCTTTGCCAGAAAGTTGGAGTGCGACGGTAACTGTTGTGAGTAGTTCGTCTGGCCAAAGCAAGTTGAAACTTCAGGAGATTCGGGATCTGATTCTGAGCGAGGATATTCGCCGGAGGGAATCAGGAGAATTCAAATCTGCTGCATTGAATGCGGAAAGCAGAGGGAGAGGTTTTCCACGAGGTGATCAGAGAGGCAGTGGTCGATCCAAATCAAAGGGGCAAGGGAAGTCAAAACCGGGCAAAGATGCTGGATGCTGGGGCTGCGGTAAGGAAGGTCATTACAAGAGGGACTGTCCAGAAAAGGTGGGTCACAGTCATAATCGGGAACATCAAGCAAACGCAGCGGCTGACGATGACGAAGATGCGCTGGTTTGTTGTGTTGATAGTCCAGTTGACCAATGGGTACTGGATTCAGGTGCGTCGGTTCATCTTACTTCGTGTAAGAATTATCTAACAAATTATACTTGTGAAAAATTTGGAAAGGTATTTCTTGCAGATGGCGAACCCTTGGAAATTGTTGGTATGGGTGAGGTCACGATAACGACGGCACAGGGAATGCAGTTGAAACTGAAGGATGTCAGACATGTCCCGGGGTTGACAAGGAATTTGATCTCGTTGGGTCAAATTGATGGTGATGGTTTTACCACAGTGTTTGGTGGTGGTGCTTGGCAGATCACCAAAGGAAATCTGGTGGTGGCTCGTGGTACGAAGTCGGGGACTTTGTATACTACGAGGAAAATCGTGGTGCCAGATGCAGAGGCAGAGACACAGCAGCGAGAGCAGGTTTATGTTGCCGGGTTAGGTAGACATGAAGCCAGTGGGAACAGTTGCAGAACCGGGGGCAGAACCGTATAGCCGGAGGTCAATGGGGCAGACTCGTGTTGCCAAGAGGGCGGAAGAACGAGCAAGCCGGGGACCGAGGGAGGCGGAGTTACGGAGGCATGACCACGTGGATAAACCATGAAGGCAGGAATCGAAACCGAGAGGGGGTGACCGTGGAGCCGGAAGTCATGGGGGCAAGATGCGAAGCCAGGTTAGGCAGATTCGCTGAGTGGGGGCAAGATGCGAAAAGCCAGGTTAGGCAGATTCGCTGAGCTGGGGCAGAACGCGAAGCCGAGATAGGCAGATTCGCGGAGCCGGGGTTTTGTTGGCGGATGGATCGGACATAGCTTGTGTAGTGGGAGCATTAAGCAGATATGTGGGGGGATCCGAGTTGCCATTGAAAAAACCAAAGTATTGGCGGATGGATCAGACATAGCTTGTGCAGTGGGAGCATTAAGCAGATATGTGGGGGATCCGAGTTGCCATTGAAAAAACCAAAGTATTGACGGATGGATCAAGACATAGCTCATGCAGTTGGCAAGGAGCTGATATGTTGGAAGATCCGAGATAGTCAATGAAAGTCTTTGGTGTAAGGGTGTCGAAAGACAGGTTGACCAAAGCGAAAAGTCTTTGGTGTAAGGATGTCGTGAGACAGGTTGACCAAAGCGGGAAAGTCCTTGGTGTAAGGATGTCGAGAGACAGGTTGACCAAGGTGGTTATCCTCTTGTGAGGAGGATGGCAACGAAAGTTGCGGGGTTGTGAGACATGTTCTCGGTCTTGGGAGTAACCTATATCCGAGGTCAGTTGGACCAAGATGGATAAGTCACGCTATTCAGGAGTTGGCTGATCACCAAAAGAATAGGGTAGTGGTGGAGGTTCAAAGAAGGGGAACATCGTTCACAATGTGAGTCTGTCAAGTGGGAGCACTAGGGACGGATTTGATCTCCAATGGGATTGGGGATGTGACGACTAGATTGAGGTTCACTTGGGAAAAGTGAAGGGACGAATGGAAGATATATTGAATGATCGGGATGAAGGGATTGTGTTTTCAAACTTTGAGTTTGGTCTCCAAGTGGGAGATTGATGGGTATTAAGTGTGGAGACAAATCAAATGGATCAAAAGAAGAAGAAAGGAAAATTTCAGCACTGGACAAGGGTGCCGCGGCACAATTCAAGACCATGCCGCGGTATAGTGCCGCGGCACAAATCAAGATTGTGCCCCGGCACAAAATGGCAGATTGTCCCAAACACGGGTCTTGACACTTGTTCACGCGTTTTTGATGACTTGACACGTTTTGGACGCGTTTTTCATCATGGTTGGACACATTTTTGGTTCTTCTTTGCCTATATATATCTTCATGTTGTTGTGTAACATTTAGTGCAAGAGTTGTATACAAAAAGAATAGAATTATACACACTCAACCCTTTTGTAATTGCATCTCATACAAGGAAATAAATCTCTCTAGTATAAGTCCGTGGACGTAGACATTATTGGCCGAACTACGTAAATCGTTGTCTCGTTTTCTTGCTTTATATTTCGCTTTTAATTTCGTTTATGCGTATTGATTCCTAACAATAATATATGTACTACTTTCATAATTTCTTAATAGGGAAAACGCATATGATTTGACAAATATTCAAACATCCATTCACATATTGAAGTTTGTCCAAATGAAACATGAATTTGTATAAGATTTTTTCTTTCGCATTATTACATAAGTTTCATTTTCCATAAAATTAGTTTTTTATGCTGATTCAATTGAATTACAATTCACTTAGTTATTCCATAAAAACTTGATAATGTACTCATAAAGACATAAATAATTGTGAATGTGGGAGCGTACCAAGAAGCATTAGCAGCATAAAACATGTAAAGATGAGTCTACCAAATTTATTTGTTTGTTTAAACAAAATACAACAAATTCTCTAAAATATTGTAATTTTTTCCCCTATATCTCAATTTATCTTATTTTCAAAAAATATTTTATGAGCTTTTTATTTACCTATCATTACATAATTGATAATAGAGTTTCTAAAGGTTAATTATAAATCCATACCATAATTAAAAGTATCAAAATACAAATTAATTAGTACTTTGAAAGGAAACATACGATAGAAAAAGTATCAAAATACAAATTAATTAGTACTTTAATACGTGAGAATTAAAATATTATGAAAAGTTAATCCAAACTTTGCTAGAACTAGAAGCCAAATGGTGGGGATTCTTTTTGACTTTTCCAAGGGTCCATATCAGAGTCATATTTGATATTTGAATCTTGAGAATGAAATTTTTTTTTTTTGCTTACATCTTGAGAATGAAAATTGGACAACAAAGACAGAGTACGCTAGGGTCAAGGCCAACAGTGTGTGGAGGTCCTAATGACCATTCATTTGCATGGTTGCAAATTGCAACAGTTAGCCCTCAACCAATAAGTTATGTATTTATTATTGTTAGATAATATAATATGTCATAATATATGTACTACTTTCATAATTTCTAAATAGGGAAAACGCATATGATTTGACAAATATTCAAACATCCATTCACATATTGAAGTTTGTCCAAATGAAGCATGAATTTGTATAAGATTTTTTCTTTCCCATTATTACATAAGTTTCATTTTTCATAAAATTAGTTTTTTATGCTGATTCAATTGAATTACAATTCACTTAGTTATTCCATAAAAACTTGATAATGTACTCATAAAGACATAAATAATTGTGAATGTGGGAGCATACCAAGAAACATTAGCAGCATAAAACATGTAAAGATGAGTCTATCAAATTTATTTGTTTGTTTAAACAAAATACAACAAATTCTCTAAAATATTGTAATTTTTTTCCCCTATATCTCAATTTATCTTATTTTCAAAAAATTTGTTATGAGCTTTTTATTTACCTATCATTACATAATCGATAATAGAGTTTCCAATTTTAAAGGTTAATTATAAATCCATACCATAATTAATACATCTATTGGCATCTTTCAATATTTACACTTATAATTATTCATTTATTTACAGTTGTCAGTGCTCCAAACAATAAAAAGGTTTCATGTAGAGAATACAGTTGCTATAGATTACAAATAAGAAATCCAAGGCAATCCACACTACTCCATGCTGGTAGATTATTGCAACAATTTGTAACCCACTCATATATAAAACTAAAGTCTACAAGATTGGATTATGTTCTCCCCGCATCATTTATTGGAGGTCCAAGAGATATGAGACGTAGATATCTTGATGCTTTAGCTTTAGTACAGAGATTTGGAAAACCTGATCTTTTTATCACAATGACTTGCAACCCAGAATGGAAAGAAATACAAGAGAAATTGTATGATGGTCAACGTGCTCAAGACAGACCAGATTTGACCTCAAGAGTTTTTCGAGCAAAATTGCAAGATTTGAAAAAACCAATTATTTAAAAAAGAAATATTTGGAAAAGTAGTTGCGCATGTTCATGTGATTGAATTCCAAAAAAGGGGATTGCCACATGCTCATATGTTGATAATTTTAAAGCCTGAGCACAAAATTGCAACCCCAGATCAGTTTGATAGGTTTGTCTGCGCTGAAATTCCTGATCAATCAAAGTACCCAGATCTCTATGAGTTAGTTATTAAACATATGATGCATGGCCCATGTGAAAGCTAAGAACTTAAAGAATTCTTGCATGGTAGATGGAAAGTATAAATATCATTATCCTCAACCCCATTGTGAAAGCACTATTCAAGGAAAAGATGGATATCTATAGAAGAAGAAAAGATGGATTGACAGTACAAGTTCACAATGCACAACTTAACAATCAGTGGGTAGTACCTTACAATCCATATCTATTGTCAAGATATAATTGTCATATCAATGTTGAAATATGTTCGGGGATTACAGCAGTTAAGTATTTGTACAAATACATCTATAAAGGACATGACAGAGTGACAATTAACATAACACACAAGGACGATGAAAATATGGTTCATGAAATTAAACATTTCCAAGATGCTAGATGGGTCTCTGCTCAAGAAGCAATGTAGAGAATTTTTTAATTTAACTTGAATGAAATATACCCATCAGTGATAAATTTGCAACTCCATCTCCTGAATCAGCAATGTGTGACATAGTGGGTAAACCAGAGAATATTTTAACATGGGACCATGTCTCCAAAACAATGCTCACCGAATATTTTTCAATGTGCACTAAAAGTGAGAATGCAAGAAAATTGCTTTATAGGAATTTCCAGAGCACTATGTATGGGACAATCAAGGTAAATGTTGGAGAGAAAGAAAACAAGGAGATGTAATAGGACGTATAAATAGTGCAAGCCCTATTAAAGGAGAAAGATATTACCTGAGACTGCTCTTAAATCATGTCAAAGGTCCTACATATTTCCTAGATTTGCTAACAGTAAATCAAGTACGATGTTCCACTTTCTAAGAAGCTGCACAGCAAAGAGGATTGTTAGAATCTAATCAAAGTATTATTGAATGTTTAAATGAAGCTATCACTTTTCAAATGCCAAATGAACTGCGAAGATTATTTGCAATTATTTTGATCTATTGCGCACCAACCGATGTGCGAATTTTGTGGGACATATACTTTCAAGCAATGTCTGAAGACTTTAGACGAGAACCAAATAACACAATTGAACTACAAGTTGCAAAAAGTTTGAAAAGTTTGAACTTTTACTTGGAGAGCATGGGAAAAAGCATAAGTTCATATGATCTTCCAAAAATCCATAATAAAGAAGACATTATACATGATGATTTCCCAAGAGAAATAAAAGATGAGTTATCAATAAAAATACCTCCAGAAGATTATGAAGCAGAGGACAAAGTGAATCCTGAACAAAAGAATGCTTTTTCAATGATTTTAGAGTCTATATGAAAAGGCAAAGGTGGTATGTTCTTTATTGATGGGCCGGGTGGAACGGGAAAAACATTTTTGTACCATGCATTATTAGCTCATCTTAGAGCCAAAAATCTAATAGCTATTGCAACTGCAACATCTGGGGTTGTTGCCACAATAATGTCAGGGGGAGAACATCCCATTAACGTTTCAAAATACCAATAGATGCAAATGAATCAAGTGAGTGCACTATGAATCTCTGAGGGAGCATCTCATAGGTATTCTTCCAGTCTCTAGCTATTTTATCATGTTTTTCGTTCATTCAAAAATAACATTCTAATATAAGGTCGTTTCCTCTATCAGGACCTCTACCAAAGGCAGAATGTGAAAGAATATTCAAGGAACAAGGATGTGACATTTGTTTGGTTATCCTTAATAGCCGCTACGCTCTTCAGCTTCACAGAGAGAAATGCCAATTCTCACGTGGAAACAATGTAAACCAATCAAACTTGATGATATTATCTTTCTACGCACTCTCATCTTTGTGTTACATCTATGTAAAATTTATTCTTGATCGGTATAGGGTTTGCTCTACCGAATGGCTAACTTGGGCATTCAAGATGAGCTGAGGATTGATAATAGCAGAGGGAAAGTTGTTTCACTTGCTTGCAAAATGGTGGGCGGTGGCAGTGATGGCTCCTTGGATCTTGGTGCAAGGGTTTGCCTCACTGATGAGAATGAAAAGATCATCTTTCAGACATATGTCAAGCCACACCTTCCAGTTACAAACTATAGGTAATGAAATTTCTGGTAGACATAAATTATTAAGTTAACCAATAGATCCAAATCCAAACTAACTATGATTTTTGAATATGTTTTCAGGTATGAAACAACAGGTATACGACAAGAATTTTTGAGAGATGCAATGCCACTTAAGCAAGTTCAGCGAAAGATTCAAGACTATTTATGCAATGGCGAACCAATATGGCAGATCCGTTCTAAAGGAGGAAAAGCTAGGATCCTTATAGGCCATGGACTGGATCATGATTTGAAATGCTTGGAAGTGGAGTATCCAACAGTACTGATCAGGCAAGCTCTTTTAAGCTGAGCCAGCATAGTGTTAAAGGCTTTTGTCTGATAAAGTTTTATCCCAGTGATTATTTGAGGTCTTCTAAATTAAGAACTAAATTATTAATGTGTCATCAAGCAAAAAATAATAATTCAAAGTTATCTTATGAATAAAATATTTTTCCAACGGTACCACTAATCTAGTAATTGTTTCTTCAGGGATACGGCAAAATATCCTCCATTGATGAAAACAAGCAAGCTCAGCAACTCGCTGAAATATTTAACAAAAGCATACCTTGGGTAAGTATCTTTCACTTATATTTTGTCATTTAACTAGAAATCATGCCGAGAGAGTCAATGTTCTGTGCAAATACATATGACATTCAAACCGGCATACAAGATCCCTATGAATACTGTGTCGCAGCAATGAGGCTGTATATGAGAATGAGATCACAAGCTCATAAGGTGGAAAACTATCCTTTGGCTTCAGACACACAAAATCGGAACAATTTTGCATCCGGGCGGCAAAGTGAGCTTGAGAGAATGACCCCGGAAAAGATGTTAGAACTATCAAGGTCGGATTATTATTGCTGGTGTTTAGATAAATAAAGCAGTCAAGCTCAAGTGAGGAAGAAGTCTGAATTATTCAAAGAAGCTAATACATTCTTGTGGAGTGAAATGCTCTGAATGGCGCAACATAGTACTAGCATGATAGCCAAAAAATAAAAATAAACATTTGTCCACCCAATAGAATATCCATACTGAACTTACTAATGCATTTTATATTAATTTTTACCTACGGGTTTATGTAGTAATATAAGTTACAATAACAGAAATTGCTATGACATTTCAATAGTTTCATTTAGTGAGAGCAATTAATTGGCAAGTTTATTTTCTTTGGAGATAAATGGTATAGAGAGAATACCATCATTCTATGACCCAAAGTACTTCTATGAACATGAAAGTGACCATTGTCCACTACATTGTAAATTTGAGTATGTATTACAGTTAAGTGAATTTTGCTGTTTGAATCTTTTGATGTATATTTGCACTGTGAACCAAGCATTAATTCTTGGATCAAGATGGTTATTTTTTTCTTTCCAGTTTAAATACTCAGTCTACCAGACTAAGAAAGTTACATGTCAAACCAAACTTTAGTCGGTTTAGCAGAGCTAGTCCTCTATTGATTAAAGGCCAACCAACTCGAGTTCCAAATAAGCTTTAGAACTTGCCTAAAGCCTTGTTAAACAACTAAAATAGCTCTAGCTTTAGAATTTTGATCTCTATAAAGACACGGAAAAGAACCTTACCCAAGTTATTGATGTTACACTAGTTTACTTTTCTTTCTGAATCACTGAAAACTATACCATTTTCACTTCTTATTCACTTACACCGAAGTGGATAGATACTCTGCAGCGTAATTTTTATCTTTGGACTATGCTTTTCCATTAGCTTTTACAATTCCAGGAAATTTACTAAATCACTCTAAGTATGACACAAGATCTGCAACTAATGTGATTTGTATGATATAAAAGAAAATAATCCTTTAAGCTTATAATTTGTAAAAAATACAATGTAAATGCTTGATGTGTACTACATTTGGTATCTTGCGCATTCGTGATGATCATGTTTTCCTTGATCAGAATTTTTCAATTCTTTTAGTTCTTTCCTTCCGATATTTTGAACAACCTGACTCAGGCATATCTATCAAACTGAATGTAAAATGTAATATTATGACACTTTGTCCTTCAAGAAAATAAGTTAAATAAACCTACAAAAACCTGATTTGTAATATATAAGTACCCCAAGGAGATCCACCTCAGTATTAGCATATATTCATCTGCTCATGAGATTGATTCCTTGTTTCAAATACCGATAGGTACAGAACTTTTACAAGTAGGTAGGGGCACTTATTTCTTTGTGCATGTTTATGCAAGCACCACAAGATATGGAGATGTATGCACAGAAAGTTACCATATATCCTTCGCCAGTTTTCCACATCTATATGTTGGAAAGTATTGGTTTATTAGATCAATCCAAGTGAACTAACTACAATAGTTTCTTAGCAAAAATTACGGGAGGTAAAATATGGTGATATATACATTTCTCCACCATAATCCATTGTGCATCCTCATGATCCCACCCCTACCATGTATTTACAACAAGAATCATATTCGTTTGTTTGTCACACATAATTTCCAGCGTCTACCTGTAATATTTATAGGCATACACAATTACACACGCACAGAACAAGCACAAAAAGAGGAGCGGCGCTAGATCACATACAACAAACACGAAAAAAGGAGCGACGCTACATGATAATTGCATTATTGACACTAACTATACAATCGATCATATCACCGACGATATATAATTGAAACAATAACCACTGGAAATCTGTAATTAGACTTGCCTAGCTATTAAAAGAATATAGAAATTTACCTGTAAAGCGGAAACTGTGACCTCCGGAACAAATCCGCCATACATCTGCAAAACAGCCTTAGGTCTCCATCATATGCTCGTATAGCTGAAATTCACAGTTTAAATAATCACCATAAACGAAGAAAAGCACCTCAAAAAATAGGAGTTTCAGCTCTAAAACTACTAAGTGATTAGTAGTACGATCAGATGATGAAATACAGGAAAGAGCAGAACCGGAGCATCGTGAACTGTCGAGATTTGAGGTGTCTGTGAGATTTGATAAAACTTTTGAGCGTCGATCTTTCGCGCGATGTCCGGAAGTAGGAATGAGCTCTCTCTCTCTTTTTAAACTGAAGCTGAAATGTCGAAATGCATGTATTCGTATACACCGGGCTTTTTATATGACGCTAGCCCAAGCCCATCAAAGCCTGGGTGCAGAAAGAGTCGATTGTATTTGTACGGTTGTACCCAATATCTGATAGTCTTGGGCTTTTGTTAATTGGGCCAGGATCAACATAAGCCCGATAACTATGATTTGTCAATTATTGGGCTTTTAGAGAGTAGTTGGTTTGGGGCCTAGAACATTATGATAAGAGTGTATCCAAAAAAAAAAAAAAAGAAAAAACATAATAATGATCTATGATTTTAGCGTCAAAAATAAAATAAAATAATATCATGAATAAGTAATAGTGATTATTTATCTATAACGATATTTTGTAGTTACCAACTCATGCGGGTCGAAATTTTGCGCCAAGAAATCGTGAAGCTGTGAACATAAATATGTTAGAAATGAACACGCTAACAATTATGTTAGAAATGAACACGCTAACGCTATAAATAAATGAATACAAGCAAGGAGAAGGAGGGATTTTATTTATTGAATGTTGCTCTTGTTTGAAAGAAAATACACTTAGTGTGCACAAAAATATGTAGAATTGCATATATGTTTATATTTGTACATCAATGAGTATATATACCCTCGTGACCGTCCTCCCCCTCTTTCTTAAGCCTCTTGGACCTTTTTTGGTGTGTGTAGTGGGGATCATTTCCCTATTTTAGATGATACTGGATAGTCGTAGAATTCGTCCACTTGTCCCTTGTTCAGCTATGCTTGCGAGCTTCTTGTCCATCTATTTGTCAGCTACTCCACTAGGTGATTCGTGAGCTGTGAGGCCTTTTATATCCTTGGTTATCGAGCTTACTTCTATGAGTACCTCGGTGAGCTTCCGTCTTTCTTTTATTTATTTTTTTGGAAATCTTAGAGTAAATCTCCGCTAGTCACCCGGCAGAGCAAACCTATCCATACGCAATAGTCCGCAAACCACGCATGGAGTTTAGCCGCCCTAGGTTACCCATAGGCGACGGGCTCGATAAGCACAGGGACCTCCAGGGCAGGACGGAGGAATTAATTCCCGAGACCAAGCATCACCTGGGTTTCGAACCTGGGTGGATTCTCACGGCCGAAAGCCTTGTGACCAGTGGGAAGTAAGAAGAATATAAGCGTGCGTGCAATCATAATCAAACAAGAAAAAATCTAGATGGAATGTGCATTTACATTAGTATTTCTTTAATTTAATTATATGTTATCATTTCTATTTCCTAAGACTTTAGTTTTCCAAAATTCATTTATGTCTTTAGTATTAATACATTTGTTATTATGTCTTATTTGTACAATATCACTTTATTTATTAAATTAATAATTTAAGCCATAAATATAACTTTTTAAAAATAATAACATTTGAATATACGAAAAACTCTTACGAAATTCCAAGTATCATTTAACATTTGTTTTGCACTGAGGATGAAGTTTGATCAAGTTGAACGAATCGAAGCTTGTCAAAATGCTTGATGTGTACGAAAAGAGGCTCAAAGACAGTTGTGTTGAATATACGAAAAACTCTCAAAAGATCATATGAACCACGTGCAACGCACGTGTTGTTTACTAGTACTATACTAAAAGTGTGGATATCTAATTGTTTCTCCCCATTGTGATTTTACAGTTCTACCCTCATCTATTAATTGATTTCACCACTATCTTACTTAATTAAATTGTCCCAAAAATGGAATTCACTATCACCTTCTACCCTCAACTTTTCATTGATTCCACTTCCACCACTAACCTACAAAATTAAATTGTCATAAAAAGAGAACTCACAAACCGAAAAGACAGGGTCATTCTATGCCACACCGGTACCAAGTGTGGTATACACCATTAGATTGGGGGTCATTTCAATATTCAAGTACTATATCTAGAAATATAAAGAAAAAATTTAATTCAAACTTGTTCATATCAAACATGTTGATATAGAATGTATTTAACTATAATATAAAACTGAAAAAAGTAGAAGACAGATTTAGACCATAGTAGTGCCCCCTAAAAGAAACTTTTTAATTACCTATGAGAACCTAACAGTCTACTTCATCACAATCATCCTCTCATATCATTAAATATATATTGATTTGTACAGGAAGTTTTTGTAAGAAGCCAGCATCCTTGTACACAAGTTCAAGTTCTGGACATGGGGGAACAATTGAAATATGAGAAGAATTCAAAAGGCGCTAAATTCTGAGCTCAAGTGAAATGAAATAAGCATAGGCCATCTTTGATCTCCCTTATAAAATAGTTTATGCTTTTGTTACTGAAACTTCTTGTTTATTGCATTTGCTAGATAGTATAGAAGGCTTGCACCGAATCTTCCAAGGCCATTTTCCAATTTATGCAGGCAGTGGACGAGAAGAAGCTTTTTGTTTTAGATTATCATGATGTGTTCATGCCTTATGTGAATTGCGATAGCTTTCCATAGGCAACAGAACTCAACTCCATGGAGTACTTGCCAAGGGAAAATTGAATGATCTCTCAATAATCCCATTTGCATTAATAAGAGACTCCCGAGCCAAAGCATTAATATCCATTGTGTATCGAAAATAAGGATGCAATAGCCTGTCAATTGGGTGTATTGCACTTAGTGGTGTGACGCCCCACATGTTCAAGTAGGGAGTTCAATTATTATATATCTTTAATGAATTTTGTTGGCAAGGTTACGTACACTTCTCGTACAAGCTTGTCATTATAGATTGACTATTTTAAGTTAGAATATGTGATTCGTTATAGTCATTGATGTTAGTAATTTAAATGAATGGTACATACACAGATTTAGTTTTCATAAAATTCTTATTGTTATAATTTAATTAATTAGAGATTTCATTGAATTGGGCCAAAGCATTGATCTATAAAACTTGAGGAATTAAAATATAACAACTAAAATTTGTTGAGGACCTATCTGAAATATTTGCGGGCATGATCTAAGACAGGTGGTATCAGAGCTTAGGATATTACCTAGGCTATACCGGGATAGGTTCCTCGGACCAACATAAAGGAATTGATTAGATGTTTCTACTAAGAAATTGATAATTATGTTAATAAGTTAGTATTTCATTTGTGGTAGATCACTGTTGGGTGGCCAACCAACGAGTGATTTTTTACAATTGTGGTGCTGACTCTAAAATTAGACCTAAATTTAAGGGATGCCCTTAGAAATCCTTTTTCCTTGAGGTAGAGTGTTTGAACTTAGTAGCTGAAGTTAAAAATGCTATCATTTGGCGCATGAATGACACGACTCGGATAGGGTTAGACGATGGAAATAAAGATTCCCTTATCATAGATTCTCCTCTAGAATAGGTTTATGACCATCTTTATAAGTTCAGACTTGTACAGACGGATAATCGACGGAATTCTCTATAAAAAAGCATATTATCTCCTCCAATAAATAATTGCTTAATGGTCATATCTTCTTATCCTTTTTCCTAATTGGTTTTACTTTGTTGTGGCTTGAGGGTGTCTGGTCCCCTTTTAGTAACTAGAATCAACTTGTTAGATTGCTTAAATTATGTTTATGTGCTTCAGTTTCAAACTCTAGATAAGAATCTTTAGTTGAATCCTTTATATTAGTTCTGCAATTTAGTCTTTGTTGGCTTCCTAATAGTACGTACCCTGTTTGTGAATGGTCAGTTTCTACTTTATAATTCAGTACACTGCTATATTTTTCGTATATACAGCTCTCAATCTTTTAGGACTATCTACTAAGCTTGCAATGTCACATGATTAATACTTTTCTTGAACTCAGTTGGAAATTTTGCGCAATAAACTGGTGTGATTTGGCGAAAGCTCAAAACTAATTATATTATTGATCTCTCATGACTAGTCACTTTATTTGACTTCATATTAAATTTCTCTAAATAATTCTTTATCCCTTTCGGTATTAAATTCCAATCCTCTGATTGAATGTTATACTTAATTTACTCTTTTTCTGGATAATTATCTTTTCATACGTCATGAGCTGAATCCATGGCCTTATTATATCATTCATAAATATTCAATTCTTCATAACTTATATGTGACCACAGATCGATATTCATCTACATAAATAGTTATCTCATACTTTACCTAATATCTCGGCTATTTACTTTGCTTGTTCTTGATACATTAATTATTCCCCTAAGGTCAAGATGAGAACACCTTTTCCATGGTTGCATGATTTTTGGTTGAATCAAAATTGTGTTGAACATTTGTACCTTCTGTGTTTTCTTAGAAATCTCGTGAGTTGTATTTTTTTCCCCCAAGTTTAGTATCTATTGGTATGGCCAGTATTCAAAAATGCTTTCATATTTCAAAATGGTTATTCTCAAATAGCGAATTTTATTGAATTTTTTTTTGAACCCCATTGATTCTAATTAATTGCAACACCTCGTACTACATCTTATTTCCTCATTGTTACCTGAAGACACAGTTGGGCAATGTCCGGATCCGAATTCCTAGTTGGCTCTACTTGTCATTCTTGAAAGCTTTACTCGCTAAACATTTTTCCATTAGCTCTTGTAGGTCTCTCAAGCTCTATTTTATGATGTACGATATATATTCAAAATTCCTTATTTGAAGATTCTTCTCTTAATTACTAGTTTTTGTTGAAACTTTTATTTTGTCCTTCCTTTTGAAGTCTAACCTTTCTTATCAATTTGAAAAGCTTTTCAACAATCAAACCTTATACTAGAATTTCACTTAGATTTTTCGTGTGAGATTCAATTCACCATTTTTCTCTTATGCTAAATCGACCTTGAATCTGTAAACCATTTTGAGTTAAATTCCATTCGATCTTCTTTCGTGTAATCGTTATAGCCGTTGGTAAGAGCAATTGCAATTGTTCCACTGTTTTCTTAGCTCGTCTTATTGTGTAGTCTTTTATCTCGTTTCTTAGAATGCCTCTCTTTATTTCTATCTCATCCTTCAATATTAAAATCTCTATTCTTTTTTGTTTTGGTTAAACAAAGGGCTAACCAAGCCTACATATCAGAAAAAAGAAATTGCTCCAATTCCACCGTAGTTTCTTCCCAGAATTAAAGGCCTTGAACTTGATGTCCCATCTTCGCAAGATTGTCTGCACACCTATTCCCAGATCTTCATATGTGTTTAATTGAAATCTCCCAAGGCAAATGTAGAAATCTTCTACAATCCTCAATGATCCCACCAAGGGGGTGTAATGTTGTATCAGCCCCTTGAATTAGTTTAATTGTCACTTCTGAGTCAGTTTCAATCTCGACTCTATGGAGCCTCCTTTCCCAAGACAATCTAAGGCCTTCACTAAGAGCCAACAATTCGGCTTCGTTAGTCGTATGCGCACCTAAATTCCAACTAAAGCCAAAACACCATCTTCCATCATGGTCTCTCACTAGCCCCCTTGCTGCTGCATTTTGAGATTCACTATAAAAACTCCCATCCATGTTTAATTTGAACCAACCATTGCATGGTTTCTCCCATTTACTCTCCGCGGCGTCTTTGTTGGTTTTTTATCCTTTTGATGGAAAGGCTCTCGCAAGATCAATGACCAAAAACCAAATTCTAGGAATAATTTCCTGAAGGTTCACTATCTGCCCTTCGAATACATATTCATTACGCACTTTCACAATATCCAATTTGTTGCAAGGAAAACCTACTGCCATTCAGCTTGTGGGATCATGATATTGCCAAATCTCTTCTTCAAATTAGTCTTTATCCAACCATTACTATTGCATGTGATGAATTCCATAAACTGGGATGGTTGGATAATGAACTCCCAAACCGACGTGACTCCCTACAGTCCCTAAGAGCATGAATTGCGTCTTCACAATCCCCATTACAACGCGGGCACATACTCGAGTCAGAGATATGTCTTTGTTAGCAAAATTGATTCATAACAATACTATTGTGGTTCAGCAACCACATGAATGTTTTAATCTTGATCGGATATTTAAGTTGCCAAATCCATCTGCATCTTATTTCTGATTGATTCATCAACTCCCGATGTTCCACAAGGGGTATCATATGCGGTCTTACATGAAAACTTACCGTTACTAGTGCCCCACCAAACTCGGACATCCTCAAAATCAGAACCATACGGTTTTAATGTCTCGGTAATGCGTTTTATGGTATCATCCGGGATTGGAGTCTTGATCTTACAGATATCCCATTCCCCGGCTTCATTCAAAACAATGCAATTTTATCTCTTTGTATGGACTTTGTTGTCTTTAGCCTTGCTTGGATATTTCAACCTTTCTTTAATTTGTAATTATACGTGATCATATTAAATCCATCGAGATTGAAAATGCCATTTCTATCATCTTTTTTATATGTTATATCTTCCAATTAACGTTGAGTTCGGTTGTATACAACACATATTTATGAGCTTAGGGTGTTCCATTACCCGTTCGGTTTAGCAGGTTCATACCCCATTGTAGCCAGTTTAAAATTTCAAAATTCCCTCATCTATATATATCTATACTATACTAAAAGTGTGGATATCTTATTGTTTGTTCCAATTGTGATTTTACACTTCTACCTTCAATCTACAAAATTAATGAATAATAAAATATATCACGTCCACTTTCCTACAAGAATAATGAATAATGAAGTAATTAGTCATAAAAAGGTCACCCCACTTCCTAGCAAATTGACGTCCCCTAATAGCAATTAAAAGTTGGCCAATGCTTAGTATGGGAGTCTAAAATTCTAATTCAATTGTAAACGATCTTAGGTAAAATTCCTATATAAGATTGGATTGTGTGAAGGTTGTGCTTGCATTTGAACAAAAATAATACAGCAGAACAAAAAGGATGAGAATGCAGCAGAAAAATGAGGGTTTCTCCATTTGTTCATTCGATTCTGTTATTGGTATTAAGCATAATTTTTTACTAAGAATATAAATATATCTACTCAAAATTTGATGGGAATGGGCATCTTTGTCTATAGGGATTTGTACCCCTTCGATAGTGGCGTTCTCATTGTCTTTATGAGAGGGGAAAACTTTCTTTTGTTATGTTTGCTCAAAGTGATGCCTTTAATCCCCAAATCTTTAAGCTGCTTGTATTATTTTCAATAGCTAGCTCAATTCAAATGAAGAAAAATTAATAACCTGACCATATTCTTCTTATATTTTGGTGATGTTTCTGCTATCTAGATTTTGATATTTGTTGTTTTTTTTTGTTGAATTATATCATTTGAGAATGTAAGATTGTGGAAGTGTTATAGATATGGCTATGTCATATGAGAGATTCAGAAATGTAATGGAAATTGATATTAATTAAAAGAAGTTGAAGAGTTATTTACTAATTGGTTTCACACATTTACAATCTTACTTAATAAAAATTATAGGATATATTATTATAAATATTATTTTTCTTAACAATAATGGTTGATATTAATATTAAACAATCAAGTAATTTTGATTGATATTATTTAATAACAATTTTTGAGTCCTTTGGTCAACAAAGTTGAAGAGTCATAGATAGTTACGTCCATTCAACCCTTACATTCCTACATTAATGAAGCAACTTTACCCCTTCTGTGGAAATTTAAAGGGTCTCATTTTAATTCCTACTTAAGTTTTTTGTCTCATACAAATCTCTTTGAAAAGCTGTTGGATCAATTGCAAGAGGAGCAATGCATGCGAGCTCCTGAGTAACTTTTCCTTTTTGGTGTTCCTTTTCTTTTATTTCCTCTTTGTAACAAAAAAAGGAAGTGTAAAGTTTAGATTCTAGACCCTAGAAGTTATAGTGAGGTACCAATGGATGTATGTGAATTAAAATAAGTTAATATATGACGTGTTGTAACTACTTTTAGTTAAGAATAATTATTCATTAGAATTATTTTTCATGATAAATGCACACCTCTACCTAAAAATTCCAATTTGGTGAAACAAATGAAAGAAAATACAATTGCTAAATATATGCACGCATTTATTTTTATTGGAAAGCTTATTTGTTCAAAGGTGAGTACTGAAAGGTTACAAATGAACAATATTTATTGCAAATAATTAAAATGGTAGAGTAAGAATTTTGATGATTGTAGTTGGAAATGAAATTGGATGTTTTTCTAATTTTTTTAACTTTCAGAAATTTGGGAGAGCAATAAATGAAGGTAAAGTTTTCGGGAAAATTGCAACTTTGGTCCCATTACTTAGCCCATGTGTGCTTTTGGTCCCAATATTTTTGACTTTAGCATTATACGTCCCATAACTCCAAAAAATGTGCATTTTTGATCCCAAAATACGAATACATCATGTATTTATACGGAATTAGCGCGTGTATTTCACATTTTTTGAGTTATGGGACAAAAAACGCACATTTTTGTGATCCCGCGTGAGCCGCACGCGCCAATTCCGTATAACTACATGATGTATTCGTATTTTGGGACAAAAAATGCACATTTTTTGGAGTTATGGGACTTATAATGCTAAAGTCAAAAATACTAGGACCAAAAGCGCACATGGGCTAAGTTATGGGACCAAAATTGCAATTTTCCCTAAAGTTTTCACTTGTATTGTGACCTTTGAGCTGGAATAAGGTGGCCGGTTATTTGAATTGATCATTAATTATTGATTGTTAGTGAATGATCACAATGATAATATTAGTAACCATATATTATTATATTATATTGTGAAAATATGGACTTATTAATGTTTCTTCTAATTGTGAAAAAACATTGTTACTGTTATTATTACTATTAATATACTATTTGAAATGTGAATGATATTTAACGTCTTAAAAGCAATATTGACTAAATGCATGTAGATTAATTGAACATAAAAATCAATTTCTGGAATGGTCTTAACTATGCTACTTAGAGCAAATAAATTTAAAAAGATTGACAACACTTGAAATAACTAAACGAAATATTTATAGGTTTTATATTATTACTTTTGAATATTTCTAAATAGATCTTTTACTGTATAAAAATGATTTTCACGTGCGAATGCACGTGCACTTTACTAGTTTAAGAAAAGTGGGCATACCCTTTAGTTTGTCTTTTGATTATACAAAATAGTTAAATATTATTAAATGCATCATTTTACTTCCACAAGCATTTTCTTGCGAATTCTTCTTCAACCATCCTAAAAGAAATTATATTCTTTACCCATCATCTTTCAAACATGATTCCTTTATCAAAATTATTTGAAATGTACCTAGCTATTCAGTCACTTAGGTGAAACTTTTCTATTGTTGGTTAACTTATCTCATTCAATTGTTCTACTTGCTCGTTATCGATGAGTTAAAAGTTGGATCAAAACTTCACAAATGTATCAAAATAGCAAATAACGGAGATAAGATTATATCGAGGCGAGAGAGAACTCTCTATCCTTAACGCTAAATTGCCCCGTCTAGGTGGTACGGGTCTATGCAACAAGCATCCCAAGATACAACGATAGACGTTCTAAAATCGAGACCACTTCGAATTTAGAACCACTGAACTTAGGCAACTTAGAACTCTTGAGAGAGAATTTTTGAGAGTGAGAGAAGATAAGGAATGGAATGCTTTTGGTGTGTCTTTCCATTCAACTGGAGGGGGCTTTATATAGCCTTCAAAATCAGCCCAAATTAAATAGGGACAATGAATTTCCTTCAGTGCTGAGTTGAAACAACAGAACAGTTTCTGCTGCCAACGTTTGAACGTTAGCCCCTCAACATTCGAACGTTGGCTTGTAACAATAAAACCCAACGGTCAAAACTAACGTTCGAACGTTAGGGGCATAACGTTCGAACGTTGGGTCTTCTAGAAGGATAATTCAGAAATTGAATAAAAAAGTGGCCAATAATTTTATTCAGGCCCAATTTAATTAAAGCCCAATTTTGGTTGATGGATCAAGAGGTTATTTGTGGAATTACTTTTCTCCAAAAAATTAATATATTGCAAGCCTAAGCCCAATGCCCAAAGCCCAATACAATTCAAGCCCTATCCTTGTCCAAGGCCCAAGGCCCAAGACCCACGATTTGGACCCGATCCCGAGCTCGGGCCCTAGCCCGGTCCGGTCCGGTCCCGGTGGGCGGACGGACGGCTGTGGCGGCGCGCACGTGTGTGGTGGACCGGGCCATGGCTAGGTCCTTCCCCCTCACAAAGCCCACAAAAATCTTATGACCCAAAGGGTCCACCCTTAGTTTCAAGCCAATGGTTTATAGATCATTCCAAACTTTGATCCATATCCTATGTGGGATAACCCACTTCAAACACCTCACTTTAGCATTTAATTTCTCATTCGTTTTTAATCCGATTTGAACAATTCGAAATGCAAACCTCATCTACTCAGAACGTGGATTAATATTATCCAATAATATTTTGTATCCCGGATACTTACGGTGTTCGAATTTTATATGCAAAAGTCGTGTCTAACACACTTTTCATACTCATATCCAACAATCCCCCATACAAATGAAATTAATGCAATGCATGATCTCAATAGTTCAAACGAAAATTTATCACATCAAAAAAGGTAGCTTTTGGCTTTGAACCTTTCTTAGTGAGATATCATCGGATTTACTAGGCTCCCCAATGAACATGGTGTCTTGAATTGGTCAGTCGTTCGTGTAAAACCAGACAATGATATTCACATGTTAAATTCTCAGTTGCTTCAGTTCTCACTGTTGGGTCCATTTTGGCCGTGGCACCCCTTCTTGGATTCGTAAGTGTTTCATTTTTACTCAATGTTGAGGCGGCCTACACCTCACACTTACATAGGTAATCTCCTATTTAAGAGTATCCTACCATACTCCACTTCATTTTCTTGACCGTATAGAATCATTAAAAGTTCCAATTTTAGCCTTTGCTACAGTTGTAGGATGCACTTCTTTATCCCAGGCAATGGGTTTGGAGTTAAAACTCCTAAGTGCCATACTGAATTTTCACAACTTAGTTGTCCCATTGAACCATGATCTTGGGATCTGCAGTCAACATTGTTGGGTTATTATTGTGTCCATTCTTAAATTGTAGACTTTAATCCCATTCCTCTTAATAGCCAGTATATTTGATCTCTAGACAATCCTTTTATCAAAGGATCTGCTATATTCTCCTTTGATTTCACATAATCAATGGAAATAATCCCGTTAGAGATCAACTGCTTAATGGTATTATGCCTACGACGAATATGTCTAGACTTACCATTATACATACTACTCTGAGCACTCCCAATTGCCGACATACAGTCGCAATGAATCAAAATCGGAGGCACAGGTTTTTCCCAACAGGGAACATCTTCTAAGAAATTTCTTAGCCACTCAGCTTCTTCACCAGCTTTATCTAAAGCTATGAATTCTGCTTCCATCTTGGAACGGGCTATGCAAGTTTTGCTTAGAAGATTTCCACGACACTGCTCCTCCACCAACGGTAAATACGTACCCACTTGTGGACTTAGAGTCGTTCGTGTCTGAAATCCAATAAGCATCGATGTATCCCTCTATCACAGCTGGATATCTTGAGTAGTGTAATCCATAATCTTTAGTATACTTTAAATACTTAAGAACTCTAGTTAAAGCATTCCAATGCTCCACACTAGGATTAGTCGTGAACCTACTCAACTTGCTCATAGAATACGCTAGACCAGGGCGAGTACAGTTCATGATATACATCAAACTCCCAATGACTCTAGCATATTCTAACTGCGATACAGGTTCTCCATGGTTCTTGTGTAGATGAACGCTCAAGTCCACTGGCGTCTTGACTGGTGCACTATCGCTTAGAAGGAACCTTTCCAAAACCGTCCCAATGTAATGAGATTGCGATAAAACTAGTCCTTCAGAAATCCTTAGGATTTTAATCCCTAAGATGACTTCTGCAACTCCCATATCCTTCATGTCAAAGTTTGTCTTTAACATTCCTTTAGTATTCATGATAATTTCATGATTACTACCCATTATCAACATGTCGTTTACATATAGGCACACTATGACGTATGCATTATGTGTTTGCTTAACATACACACATTTATCACACTCGTTGATCTTGAAACCATTTGATAACATCATGCTATCAAACTTTTCATGCCACTCCTTTGGCGCTTGTTTAAGTCCGTAAAGCGACTTTACAAGTTTACACACTTTCTTCTTTTTTCCAGGAGAAACATACCCCTCGGGTTGTTCCATATATATTTCTTCATCTAATTCTCTGTTCAAAAACACATTCTGAACATCCATTTGATGTAACTCAAGGTTATGCAACGCGGTAATAGCGATGAATAATCTTATGGATGTTATTCTAATTACCGGAGAATAAGTATCGAAGAAATCAAGACCTTCCGTTTGTAGGTATCCTTTGAATACCAAACGGGCCTTTTACTTATCAATAGTTCCATCAGTCTTATACTTTCTTTTCAATCCATTTACAGCCTAAAGGTTTACTTCCCTTTGGAAGATCAACCAACTCCCAGGTATGGTTGTGCAGAATAGACTCGATTTCACTATTGACAGCTTCTTTCCAGAGTTGAGCATCTGGACCAGACATAACTTCCTTAATCGTTCTTAGCTCACCTTCTAATGTATATGATACAAAATCGGGACCAAATGATTTTGGAACTCTTGCACTTTTGCTACGACGTGGTTCTTCGTCCCCGGGATTAGAACTACTCGTAGACTCATCAAATGTTCTTTTAAGAGGAACTTGCTCGTTGCTTTCGTTACTTGGAAAGAAGTCCTCAAAAAACAAAGCATTTCTAGATTCCATGATAGTACCTTCATGAATCTCAGATATTTCCGATTTATGTACCAGAAATCGATAGGCGCTACTATTAAGTGCATAACCTATGAATATGCAATCAATAGTTTTAGGCCCTATCATAACTTGTTTGGGTTTGGGTATTTCTACCTCAGCCAAACACCCTCACACTTTGAGGTGCTTGTAAGAAGGCTTTTGACCTTTCCAAAGTTCGTACGGAGTCTCACTCCTACTTTTTTGGGGAATCTTGTTAAGGATATAATTGGCGGAGAGGATCGCCTCCCCCCACAAATTTTGCGGTAATTCAGAATTTAACAACATCACATTCATCATTTCTTTGAGAGTACGATTCTTGCGTTCAGCAACACCATTTGATTGAGGTGAGTATGGTGTCGTCGTTTGATGAATAATTTCAAAGTTAGTACAGAATTCATCAAAATGCGCTCCGTATTCTCAACCTATATCACTTCGGATAGCTTTTATCCTTTTTTCGTTCCGTTTTGTAATGTGTAAACGCTCCAAGCTCTTCGTCTTTACTTCTTAGTAAATACACATTACAATACTTTGTGCAACCATCTATGAATGTAATGAAATACTCTTTCCCACCTCTAGTTTGCACAAACTTTAAATCACAGGTGTCACTGTGAATAAGTTCCAGAGGTGCGGTGTTTCTTTCCACTGAAGGAAACGGTTGTTTGACTAGTTTTGCCTCAACACAAATTCCACATTTATGTTCATTTTCAACTTTAAAAGTTGGTAATAAGTTCAAGTAGACCAATCTTCGAATAGTATTATAATTTACATGTCCTAGTCTAACATGCCACAAATTAGAATACTCAAGGAAATAAACAGAATTCTCAATACTTTTATTGCTTTCATTTTCAATTACAACAGAACTGATTACATTCATTGCATTCATCTTGAAAAGGCCCTGCTCAAGGTAACCTTTTCCTACGTAAAATCCTCTCTTTGTTAAAGAAAATCTATCAGCCTTGACGACTATCTTGAACCTATTCTTGACCAAAGCCGAACCGGATACCAAATTCTTGCGAATCTCCGGAACATGCAGAACTTCAGTCAATGTCAGCTCTTTGCCTGAACTCATCTTCAGCACAACTTTTCCCATTTCAACTACTGGTGATGTGACTGAGTTTCCCATAAACAATCTCCGTCCATCAGTTGGGGATAGGACGAGAAAGCATCTCTTCGGAACATATGTGGCTAGTAGCCCCAGTATCTATGAACCACTCCTTCGGGTTGTCCACCAGATTAGCTTCGAACACGACGGCAGTGAGATCAAGATTAGTCAAATCGATCGGCACCTGGTAGTCAGACAGATCGTCGATCATCTCGTTGATGCCCTTGACATCATCTTCAGCCAAGTGCACCTGGTTCTACACTTGATTTTTGCCTTTGTTCTGATTCTTACCAGAACCTTGCCCTTGAGACTTATTTTTCTTGGGCTCTTTGCAATCTCTAGCCCAGTGACCAGGTTAGCCACAGTTGTAATAGCCGTCTCCGTGTTTCAACTTTCCTTTCTTTTTCTGGGAGTTCCCTTTAAAATTCCCTTGAAACTTTCTTTTCCAATTTGAGCTTTCCGGAACCTCTGTGATGTTAGCCATCGTCTGCATAGGACGCCTCTTGTCAGAAATCCGGTTATTTTCCTCAATTCTGAGTCGGACGACCAAGTCTTCTAGACTCATCTCCTTTCTCTTGTGCTTCAAGTAATTCTTGAAATCGCTCCAAGACGGCGGTAACTTCTCAATGATAGAAGCTACTTGGAAAGATTCACTCAAAACCATGTCCTCAGCATGAACTTCATGAATTATTATCTGAAGCTCTTAGACTTGGCTTATCACGGATTTAGTGTCCACCATTTTGAAGTCTAAGAACTTTGCGACCACGAACTTCCTTAGTCCCGCATCCTCAGTTCTATACTTCTTGTCCAGCGCCTCCCAGAGGCCTTTAACGGTCTTAACCGACAGATAGACACTGTAGAGTGAATCGCCTGGCCCACGTAATATGTAATTCCTGCAAAGGAAATCACTATTATGCCAGGTATCAGATGCCACCCTAAGTTGGTTGTCGGTTGAGTCCGCAGGGACATATGGAGCATCCTCCCTTAAGAACCTTGCGAGGTTCAGAGTTGTGAGGTAAAATAGCATTTTCTGTTGCCACCTTTTGAAGTCAGCCCCGCTGAACTTCGACGGCCTTTCCGCCTGCACTGGTATAACCGAATTAGCCATTGGAACAAATGGAGGGACCGGAGCAGAGCTAGAACCGGAACCAGGGACCAGCTCCGAACTAGAACCTAGCCCGGTACCCCCACCAGAGCCAATGCCAACACCGGAGCCAGGACCCAACCTGAACCGGAACTAAAACCAGAACCTCCACCGGAGCCAATACCGAGACCTAGGCTAGCACCCGGTCCAAGACCGAAGTCAAGAGCAGTGCCATCATCTCCCATATTAGCCATTTGAACAAGTGACAGCTTTTGAAACAACAACAATTTAGCGTTAAGTTTGTTGGATCAAAATTTCACAAATGTATCAAAATAGCAAATAACGGAGAAAAGATTATATCGAGGCGAGGGAGAACTCTCTATCCTTAACGCCAAATTGCCCCGCCTAGGTGGTACGGGTCTATGCAACAATCATCCCAAGATACAACAATATACGTTCTAAAATCGAGACCACTTCGAATTTAGAACCACCGAACTTAGGCAACTTAGAACTTTTGAGAGAGAATTTTTTAGAGTGAGAGAAGATAAGCAATGGAACGCTTTTGGTGTGTCTTTCCATTTAGCTAGAGGGGGCTTTATATAGCCTCCAAAATCAGCCCAAATTAAATAGGGACAATGAATTTCCTTCAATGCTGAGTTGAAACAGCAGAACAGTTTCTGCTGCCAACGTCCGAACGTTAGCCCCTCAACGTTCGAACGTTGGCTTGTACGTAACAGCAAAACCCAATGGTCAGAACCAACGTTCGAACGTTGGCTTGTAACAGCAAAACCCAACGGTCAGAACCAACGTTCGAACGTTAGGTGCATAACGTTCGAACGTTGGGTCTTCTAGAAGGATGATTCAGAAATTGAATTAAAAAGTGGCCAACAATTTTATTCAGGCCCAATTTTGGTTGATGGATCAAGAGGTTATTTGTGGAATTAATTTTCTCCAAAAAATTAACATATTGCAAGCCCAAAGCCCACGACCCGATCCTGGCGGGCGGACGGACGGCGACGGCGGCGCGAACGCGTGGTGGACCGGACCATGGCTAGGTCCTTCCCCCTCACAAAGCCCACAAAAATCTTATGACCCAAAGGGCCAACCCTTAGTTTCAAGGCAATGGTTTATAAACCATTCCAAACTTTGATCCATATCCTATGTGGTATAACCCACTTCAAACACCCTACTTTAGCACTTAATTTCTCATTCGTTTTTTATCCGATTTGAGAAATTCGAAATGCAAACCTCATCTACTCCGAACGTAGATTAATATTATCCAATAATATTTCGTATCCCGGATACTTACGGTGTTCGAATTTCGTATGCAAAAGTCATGTCCAACACACTTTTCATAGTAATATCCAACATTAAACTCATAAACCCGTTAGAATCTTGATTTTACGTGTGAAATTTGTCTTCCTTGACCTCTTGAAGCTTAGAAAATTTAGTTAACTCCATGATAGCTGTAAACTTTTGCTACCGCAATACCTGCACTTTTGCCTCATTCCTTTAGCTATGAATTCTGGGCTGTAACTCTTTGTTTTCTCATTATCGACAATTTCTGCAGCATTTCTAATTCTTTAAGGAAACTCATAAGAATGAATTTTCTTGTTTCAAGACCTCGTTCAGATTGTTGCAATTTAACTTGACAACTAAAAGTCGACGTGTGTCACTTGAGATGCTTCACGAGTCCTTTAAAGTTTCTTTTTGTTAGAATTTAGTTTATTTATACATTTCAGTTAGTGCGAAATGTTCCAAATATAAAAATATATTGAATGTTGAATTTCTATAACAGTTCCCGTGTCCTATTTTTGTGTTGTCTATGGCATCTCTTTATTTACGAAATTTCAAGTTATCTAGGTAGAATCTTGTAACTCAATATTATTCCAACCCAAATGTAATTGTGAAGAGTACAATGTATATATAGACAAGGAACCCTAGCCTAATAAGGAATCTACAACTAATAAGGTAACTCTAATCATAACATATATACAATATAAATTTCCCAATATACAAGACATGATATGGTGGAGATATTGTAAAGATGGAAAGATAATATCCTCTAATAATCTCCAGGTAACTTGACATGCCCATACATAGTGTAGAAGTCCTTTCTATGACCACTCTCTGGTTTTGCTTCCTTTGCTTCCTGATAGAGTTTACGACTTCATGACTATATATCTCTGTTACATTCCCTCATATATTTTATTTTTTTCAAATCTAGATTGTCACTAAAACAACTGAATATCAATTTTATATTTAAAACAAAGTCCAATTTATTTTTCCTTTCTAAGACATCGACACTTACATCTCTTGTTTGTTTCTTTCCCCGCAACTCATCCTAGCCTCATGAATATTTAATTAAAAGCTATTACTTGTTACTTTTAAACTTTGGCTATTTTGGACTCCTATTTTATCCATCTGATATGATTTCATCTTTATATGAAATTATCTGTGCTTTCATGTTGAAATTCGCTATGTGATTTTGTGCTTCTTAAATGCTCATCATTGCTAGCTACTCAGAAATGGTAATCTAATCGATCATAGACTTCGTAAGAATTCGGGAACCGAATTCCTTGAAGGGGGAGAGTGTGACGCCCCACATGTTCAAGTAGGGAGCTCAATTATTATATCTTTAATGAATTTTGTTGGCAAGGTTACGTACACTTCTCGTACAAGCTTGTCGTTATAGATTGACTATTTTAAGTAAATTAGAATAAGTGATTTGTTATATTCATTGATGTTAGTAATTTAAATGAAAGGAACATGCACAGATTTAGTTTTCATAAAATTCTAATTGTTATAATTTAATTAATTAGAGCTTACTTTGAATTGGGCCAAAGCATTGATCTATAAAACTTGAGGAATTAAAATATAACAACTAAAATTTGTTGAAGACCTATCTGAAATATTTGCGGGCATGATCTAAGACAGGATATTGTAGTGTCCCACATCGGGAAAAAGGAAGAAAATGAAATAATTTATAAAGAGAACCCTAGGATTCAAGTGTAACAATGGATATCCATTTTGGGTCGTGGTTCAAATGCCCAACTACAGGTTACGTTCAGTGGGTTCGATGGGATTTCTCTAGTCCAATGGGCTCGTGAGCCCAGGGCGTGACAAATGGTATCAGAGCCGCTTGTCAGCCGAAATTGGGAGTTCGGTGCAACAACGTGAAATCTCGGTATCCGCTATGAAGTAGCCCGAGGTTCTCGGATCCGCTATGAAGAATAGTCTGAGGCAAATCCGGTGGTAGCCTAGAGAGTCTCGACGCCTGAAGATAAATCCTGGACTGAGTCATGCCGCGACGAGGACGTCACTCCTCGAGGAGGAGGGGGTTGATTGTAGTGTCCCACGTTGGGGAAAAGGAAGAAAATAAAATAATTTATAAAGAGAACCCTAGGATTCAAGTGTAACAATGGATATCCATTTTGGGCCGTGGTTCAGACTCCTACTTTAGCAACTTCTTCAACGATTTGCGGTACACGTGTAAGAAGTGCTACATCGCATGATTCATAGATTTCTCTTAAGCTTCGTACCTTTCCAATTGGACTTTTAGATTCTGGATAGAATTCATCTGAAGATCCTGGTGAGCTAGAGCTTGAACTTGAGCTTGATGAACTTCCACTTGTACTTGGTTCATCTCTTTGATATGATGGAGTTGTCATTGGTTCCGGCAAATATACAATTTTCTCTTTCATCTTTTCATTTTCTTCCCAATTCCATAACTGTTGTCATTGGTTCTGACCAATATTTGTCTTTGCGTTAATAAACGATATCCCTTGGATTCGTCATTATAACCAACAAAGATGAGTTTTTCTCCTTTATCAATAAATTTTTCTCGACGCTGGGAAGGAACATGAGAATAAGCAATACAACCAAAAACTTTTAAGTGATTTACCTATGGCTTTCTTCGATACCACGCTTCATATGGTGTCTTATACGGAACCGCCTTTATAGGTGAACGATTCAGTATATAGACTGCTGCATTTTCTACTTCTGCCGAAAAGCTTTTTGGTAATCCTTTGCCTGTCATCATGCTTCGAGACATTTCGACTATAGTGCGATTCTTTCGCTCTGCAACTCCATTTTGTTGTGGACTATATCGAACAGTTAGTTGTCGGTGAATTCCTTTCTCTTTGCAATAATTGATGAAGAAATTCGCGATAAATTCTCCTCCTAGATCTTTATTCTTTGGCCAATTTCATTCTCCACACGTGCTTTGAAATCCAGAAATGATTGGAATGCTTCTAACTTTTGCTTTAGAATATAAACCCACATCACTCTGGTATAATCATCAATGAATAGTAGAAAGTACCTATTGCTGTTGAAAGAAGGCGTTTGTGTTGGTCCACAGATGTCTGCATGCACTAATTCAAGTGGAGCTTTAGCTCTGTATGATATCTTCAGGAATGGTAGACAATGCATTTTGCCATAAATACATCCTTGGTAGGTCTTATCTCGATCAGGAATATTTGGAAGCCCAAAACCATATTTTTCTTTTTTAAGAGTTTTAAGCCTTTATAGCTCAAATGTCCATACCTCAAGTGTCAAAGATGGTAATCTTCATCCGTGATACTTTTAAGTACAACCTTATCGATCAATGGCATGTTGAGTGGAAAAATTTTGTTTTGGCTCATCTTTCTTTTTGCCATAGTAATATTCTTCTGCTTATCGACGATGATGCACTGTTTATTATTTAACTCCACCTTATAATCTTTCTCTAGTAATTGGCCTACACTCAATAAGTTTTGAGCCAAGTTGGGCACGTAGAAAACATCTTTGATAATATTTGTTTGGCCTGTTTTCGTTTGGACTGCAACTGCTCTTTTCCCTGCAATTCGATGTGATTTGTCGTCTCCGAGTTTCACTTATGATAAATATGATTCATCGATCTCCACGAACATATTTTTATTTCCGCACATATGATTACTGCAGCCACTATCTACGTACCAAACATTCTCAAGATGTTCTTGAGAGTTTAAGCAAGAATAAAACACATGATCAGTATTTTCTTGTTCCTGTGTGAACTTTGCTGCATTTTTGTCTCCATTTTCTTTATTCCAGCAATCACTTTGAGAGTGGTTTGCATTTTTGCATATTTTACACTTGTTGCGGCAATCTTTGGTATCTTGCCCATTTCTCCGGCATATGTGAATTTGAATTTGGAGTTAAATTTCGTTCATTAAAATTGCCTCTTTTTCCTCGTCCTCGTGCTTGGAAGTTTTGAGTTTTACCACGGCCTCTTCCTTTTACTAAGAAGTTATTATGCTTTTCTACTTTGTCTTCCTTCTCATTTTTCTGCTCGGAAACATTGGCTTTTACTTGAAAGGCTTGTTCCTAGCTTTGGCTCGTGAATCTGCTCATCCTCTTTTCATGGGATTCTAGTGATCCCATGAGTTCATCCAATGATAGTTTGGACAAATCTTTGCCTCCTCAATGGCAGCTACTATGTGCTCAATTTTTGCTGGGAGACACCGCAACACTTTTTCGACAATTTTTCGGTCTTCCAGTGTATCACTATATCCTTTGATTTGATTCATGACTGTGGAAACTCGCGAGAAGAATTCTTGCACATTCTCGCTATCTTTCATGACTAAGTTATCAAAATCTCGCCATAAATTTTGTAATTTTATAGAGATGACTTTTTCATAACCTCCAAATTATTTTTTCAATATTTCCCATGCACCTTTTGAAGTTTTTACACCCGTAATTCTAGGAAGGATAGATCGACTTACCGCTTGGTGCATAAATGACAAGGCCCTTGCATCTTTGGTCTTGTTCTCTTTATGCTCTTTCCTTTTTGCGGCCGTCAATGCAGCTTCCTCCTCCAGAGTATACGATTCATACCCCTCTTCAACTACATCCCATAATTTGTGGGACATGAACAACGTCCTCATCAGAATGCTCCATAGCTCATAGTCTTGACCAACAAAGATAGGTACACCTTGTTGAGAATATATGAAGGCTAGCTCGCTATTGCTTGTTGACACCATTTTTGAATTTGAAATGGATTATCAGGCCAAGGGTGACTCTGATACCACAAATATATTGGGTGTAAATATGTAGTAAATTGCGAAAGCGATATTTGGAGAATAATATATATTTCAAAATGAGAAAGTTACAATGATTATTCCAAGCTAATGCAATATAGCCTTGGAATATATTTGTTATACAATGGAGTTTGTAAACTCTCAATATCCTCTCAAGTCTAGGCCGCAATGCACTGTCGGCTCTTAGCTCTCTATTCCTCTCTATCTCTTTATTCCTTAATATGAAATTATTACACACATATATATAGGCCTATGTGAACCACCATTATCCAAATTTTCATCGTTAAGATATGGTCAAAGTTCTTTGCATGTAGACATCTTGTATGCATGGTTGTCATTAGAAGTTGTTATGATAAGTTTTGACCTTAAGAATGAGTAAAACTCTAGAGCTTGCATGACCGACTTGCTTCTTAGAGGATGACTTGAATTTGATTTTGAATGGTTGATTTAAGTTACAATTTTTTACTCCAAGCTTGACTCCAAGTTGCCAACTTGATTAGCTTTGCATTGAAGGAGTTTTGTGATTGGTTGGAATTACAAATTATACTTTAACAAAAATCAACTTTCTCTATGTCAAGCATTATCTTTCTCCAATTCTTTTGCTCCACCTTATCCGCAGCATCCTTAAAACCTCCACTTTCTTCCTCTTTTGCATGAACTTCCTCGGTTCTAGCATACCGAGACAAACCACCTCTTCCCTTTTACGTATCTTAATATTGGTTTCAACCGAAATCTCGTGACCATATGATTTGTTGGAAATCAATGAAACATACTCATAAGCTACACTCTCATACACACACAGTCCCATAACTTTTTTCGAATTCAATTTTGGTACCACTCGTTACCAAAATCTCACATTGCATCCCATATCTTTCAAAATTCTCATATTTGGTCTCATCCATCCATTTCTGTCTATTTTTAATGGCAGAAGGCATGTGCCTTGCACGTGGGTCGTTAGTCAAAGCCCTGACCTTTTTTTGGAGGGTAAAAACGCTCGTGATATGCACTTGATTTGGGCTAAAAAAATTGAGGAAAAATGAAGGGTTATTACTCCAATTTCTTAACACTAATCATTCCCCTTTCATCTCAATCCAAAAATCGAAAGCTGCGCACAAAAGATAATCTGCCATAAATCTTGACAATATACTGAAGGATTCGCGAAGAGGAAGGAAAATAACAGCCACATTATGTCATTTCGAGACCTTGAGTTTGATAATTTGCCCCTCCATATTACTGTGCGTATTCATTCTTTTAATTTTTTGAGGCTATGTTATGTATCTGTTTATGGTATGGGGTTTTATGTGAACGTGGGGTTTTGGATTCATGTGAATGTGGGGGTTTAGATTTATGTGAATGTGGGCTTTTGGATTCATGTGAATGTGGGGTTAACTAACAAAAAACATGTTCGTTGCTTTGAATATGTGAATGAGCCTGTGAGCTTTTGGAAGCTTTTGTTAAAGTATTGTTCTTTGGTTTGGTTTTAACAGACAATAGTAATGACTTGTGGGGTAGGTATGCGCTTTGTTTGTTGTTGTTTGAATTGAATATTCTTTTGTTGGTTATAAGTGTGGTCCCAAATATATACTTATGCCATATTTGTTTATTATAAATGTAGTTGTTCCTCATTTATTACAGTATGTTTGTTGCTGTTTATTTATTAATTGTTTGAGAAGTGAGCAGTTGGTTTATGGTTGAGCTTTTATTATATGTAGCATTTTTGTAAATATAATACTCATGTTGGTTTTTTTGTTTTTCTTTTTTGTTGTTGCTGTTTGAACTTTGCAGATCCAGGTTAGTCTTTGGTGACCATAGTAATATACCATGGGTGGAAATTTAGTTAACCTACTTCTATGAGACCCACATACATTGGAAGTAGTGTGAGTAAGTTTGACCATGTAAATTTAAACAATGTCATCTTTGACTTGATTGATAAGTTTTATGAGAGGTTAGGGTATATGAGCTTGAAAAGATATTATAACTTAGAAAAATATGGATTTGTGTTAATCAAAGAGTCACACCATATGCTCCAACTCTGTCTTTTACATGAGGAAGACAGAGAGGTCCAAATATACTTGGATGCATTCTTAGATGCTCTAAGTAGTCAAGTTGGGACTTTTAGGGTTCACTCTGAGGTACCAGTAGGTGATTGTGATGTTGGTGCCGATGAGGATGATGAATCTTCTGAGCATGAGGACTTTGAAAACAATGACTATGACATTGATAATGATAATGATAAGTAAGATGAAAATGAAAATGGGGAGTGGGATAACTCACTCTTTAAAACTAATATAGATGAAGGGGTCTGGTATGAGGGTTCTACAAGGCAAGAAAGCAATGCACAAAATAATAAAGCAGATGAGAGTGAGAGTGAGAGTGAAGATGATAAAGATGTAGTATCAAATTCTTCTGATTTTGATAGTGGGAAAGACTCTGATGAAGAAAATGGGCCAAAATATTCTGTGTTTAGTTTACAAGATACCTACAAACCTGAGTTTGAAATTGGGATGCTTTTCCAGCTCTAAACAAGAATTTAGAGATGCTATTAATTCTCATGTAGTTAATACTAGGAGAAATCTGAAAATTACAAAAAATGACATGAGACGAATGTATGCAAAGTGTGCAGAGGCAGGGTGTAAGTGGAGAATCCATTGCTTATCAGTGTGTAAGACTTCAAAAAGTTCCAAATTAGGGAATATCACTCCAGACATAGTTGTGGGGATGTGTATCATGTGAAAAATGCTAATTTTAAATGGCTGGGGATAAGTATGTGGATGCATTTTAAACAAACCCTAAGAGAAATGTGAAAGGATTTGGGAAGATGTCATAAAGGATATAAATGTTCATGTTTCTAGAAATCTGGCCTATAGGTGTAAGTGGAAAGCATTGGAAAAAATTGAGAGGAACACAGAGGATCAATATGGCAGAATGTGGGATTATGATGAAGAACTTAGGACTTCTAACCCTGGTTCAACAGTTATTCTGTTTATGGCAGCAACAGATGGTAGTGGCACACCAAGGTTTGGTAGATTTTATGTATGCTTCAAGGGGGTAAAAGATGAGTTTCTGTCTGGCTATAGACCAATCATAGGGGTAGATGGATGTCATTTAAAAGGTCCCCATGGTGGCTTATTACTGGCTGCAGTAGGTATAGACCCTAATAACAATTCTTACCCTATTCGTTATGCAGTGGTGGATGAGGAGACTAAGGCCACATGGGAATGGTTTTTGACACTGTTAAAACATGACCTAAACATTGTGAGGGATTATGAGTGGACCTTCATGCCTGATAATCAAAAAGGGCTTATTCATGCCTTTGATACTGTTTTCCCCACATGTGATCATAGATTTTTTGCAATGCATTTATTTGGTAACATGACAACTACTGGATTTAAGGGCTCAGCATATAAGAAAGCCTTGCGGAAGGCTGCCTATGCTACCACAATTCCTGAATTTGAGACTAAGATGAAAGAAATGATAAAACTTGATGAAAAAATAGTTGAGTGGCTGAATGAAAACCCCCAATGCATTGGAGTAGGTCACACTTTAATACATACTCTAAGTGTGACATGTTATTGAACAATTTGTGTGAATCTTTTAATTCCAACATTCTTGAAGCAAGGGAAAAACAGATTTACAGTATGTTAGAGTGCTAAAAAGTGGCAGTTGGATAGACTCCAAGAATCTAGGGACAAATGTGCTATAGGAAGGAAATGGAATGGTAAAATTTGCCCTAAGATTAAGGCTATCTTAAAGAAAAGAAGTGAGGAAGTGAGAGACTATATTCCTACGAAATCAATTGACTTACTCTATGAAATTGAATGCTATGATACTACAAGGTGTGTAGTTGATTTAAAAAATTGGACCTATTTTTGTAGAACATGGGAACTCTCAGAGATTCCTTATAAACATGCTTTGAGTACCATTCACACTTAGAGGTTAGACCCTGATGATTTTGTACACCCCTGTTATCATGTGGAAACCTATGCCAGGGTGTATTCACATTTTATATACCCTGTCAGTGGTCCTGAGAAGTGGAAAAAGATTGGCAAAAGAGATATACTGCCACTAAACAATAGTAGAGGTATAGGCAGACTAGCTGGTGCTAGAAGGTTAGAACTGATGAACCATCAAATAAGCAGAAAAAGGTAACAAGAGGCAACAAAAAAAATGGCAAAATGAAGAGGCAACAAACATCACTGAGTTGCAGATTTTGTGGAGAAAGAGGGCACAACAAAAGGGATGCAAGAAAAAGAAAGAGGAAGAAGCAAGAATGCAAGAGGAAGAAGCACTTGTTGAAGAGACATATGGAACAAACTTGGAAGAATAACAGCAAGAACAAGGTCCAGAATTGGAGTCTAATGTGCAAGAAGAACAAGGGCCAGATGCAGCTGCTCAAGAAAAGTTAGATGAACAAATATGGGAGCAATTATTTGATTGGGGACAAGGAGAAAATGGGGATCAAATTAGCATGGAGGTTAGCAATTTTGAGGCATCTATTCAAGTGGATTCTCAGTCTAATGTGCATATCCCTGAAGTTGCATCTGTACCAAGTCAAGAAGGAACTCAACTGACTATAAGAACCTTACTCTAAGCTTTATTATGCACTGTTGTTTTTTAATAGTTCTAAAGTCCTAAATTATGTATATATTTTTTCTTTTCAGACAAGGAAAAAACTACAGTGGGGCCACAACAGGCCGGTGTGGTAACAAGGAGCAAAGTACAACCATCAAGTTCTAACACTAAAGTATTTAAACCAAAGTCAACATGTGTTATTTATCATTATCATAGTACACTTTATATAACAATGCACACATTTATTGATTAATTATTATTATGTGATTTGCAGGCAAGGAAAAACTCAAATGACCTAGGTTGTGTGACCTTTTTAGGTGTTAGCAAAGAGCCTGAGCATGTAAGTTTATTTACTTATGTTTTTTAGGATTGATTAGTTTGTAATTCACAACTTTTGTGACATTTACTTTATATGTGTATGCAACCAAACAAGAAAACAAAGACTCAATATTTGAGCAAAGATCCAAATATTTTGGCACGAGCAGCTAGGGCAATAGTTGTGAATGGCAAAATTTCTGAGAAGGTGAGTCTTTTTTGCAATCATGTGCCAACTCAGCTTGTTTTGGATATTTTTGTCTACTGAGGCTTTATGTTATGTTATGTTTGATTGATATATTTACATCTTTTATGTACTCTGGAATGGAGCCTAAATAGATCAAAGATAAGGTTCAAGGCACCAAGTAGAAGTGCAGCCACATTCAAGCCATCAAGTGGACCTGCAACTTCATTCAAGGCACTAAGTGCACCTTCAACTAGATCTAGTTCAACAAATGCAACACCAACAAGGGCTTCAAGTCCAGCTGCAAAGAAAAGCTTTGTGTTTAGTCCAGTGCTAACTCTTTATTTTGGACCAACTCCATCAAGGGGTCCAGTGACTCCTGTTGCACCAAAACCACCCATTCTATCCAATTCCAGAAAAGTAACTACAACAACTAAGGGGTCACAATCCAAAGGTGTTAGAATCAGGGAAACTGTATTCACCCTAGAGTGTGTGTCTCCCTTACAACAAAGAAGCGCCAACCTCTTCCATGCCCATATAAGGTCATTGAGAAAGAAGGGAAAAAATTTGTGACAATGAAGAATTTGTCAACTGCACTTGATATAAAGTGGGCTGAAAACATGGAGCAGCTTAAAGGGAAGAAGGCAACATAGTATTGGAGTTTGTGATTTCATTTTTTTGGCACTTCAAATTGATTTCTTGTCATTTCAGTTTGTTTTCCCCATCCAGTCTGCAACAATCTACTTTCCGAACACTTATATTAGGATTATGTTTTTGCAGTTGTTCGTCAGTGCAGGGGGATTATTTTGGCCAGTATAAACAATTTGGCACATTGTAATTATGTAATGGTTTGGTTTTGACAATTCTATGGTATTTGGATTGTTCTTGGTTTAATTGTGTAGTGTCTTGTTTAAGATCAAAATGTACAGGGAAAAAAAAGTACTATTTGTTCATTCGTGCGTACTTTCTACTAACAGAAATCATAACAAGGTAAGCAAAGGGTATGGCCTAGCGGTCACAAGGCCTTCGGCCGTGAGAACCCACCCGAGTTCAAAGCCCAGGTGTGGGGATTGAGGGTATTTCCCTTATATCCTCCCTTGGGGGGCCCTGCGCTTATCGAGACCGTCGCCTATGGGTAACCTAGGACGGCTTACCCCCATACATGGCTTGCGGACTATTGCGTGTGGGCAGATTTGCTCTGCTAGGTGACTGGCGGAGATTTACCTTGGGATTTCCAAAAAAAAAAAAATCATGACAAGGTATTTTGATTAAAGCTTTATTATAAATTTATAATGTGAAACTCTACTTTTACACTGAGTTTGTGTTCTTAAAATTACAATATCATGCAATGGCATTTAGGAGCCATTTTCAATTAAGTTGACATTTATAGTTGCAATAACATGGATTAATTATTTTGCTACTTCAAAATAGCATACGATAAAATCGATTATTCAAGCGAGTGGGGGAGCTGGACCCAATGGTCGCCCCACTTGTTTATAATCTCCGATTTTAAACACAAACTAAATGAGATTCAAAATTTTGCCCCACCTTTTCATAAGAGCCAAATCCTCCAAGACTAAGAATTCTGACTTGTCCCCACCTCTAATTTTGCATTCCCCTCTTTAGATCCAAATATAAACATAAATGCAAGAGTCCACAAAGTCATTTATTGATTGAGAAACATAAATACACATAATATGTCAATCACAATATCTCATCAGTGTTCGTTAATTATACGGATCATACGACCCCCTGTAATACACGAAACAAGACTAAGACCGTTTAATTTACTTCCACAAGACAAACCTAAAAGGAGAAAAAAAAGACTAACATAGACCGACACTTTGATCATTCAATAGAGAAATCTTTTTATTTCCACAATTGTCACAAAGCAATCAGCACGTACGGCGTCAAACACCAATACTAGCATTTACTAAATCAATTTTACCTACGAGAGATCAATAGTGGGACGAGAACATCCTCACCCATGACGGGCGGGAAAAGATCCAACTCCCCATAACGCTCCAATACACGCATCCTGCAATCCTCAGCAGCCATTAAACCAGTTGAGTAAGCGCCATGGACAGATCCCGGATAATCCATACTCGTAGCTTCCCCAGCAAAAAATAGGTTATCAACAGGGATTCTCAGCCTATCATATAGATCATGGGGTTTCCCGACTGTGTCGTAGCTGTAGGAGCCCAATGAATTCTTGTCCGTGCCCCAATGCGAAACAAGGTGCTGGATCTGCTAGATGTTCAAATAAATCATAAGAAAAGATGAAGATAAACATAGTATATTGAAATATGATATTAAGAGCCCGTTTGGCCCCACAATTGAGAAAGCCAATATTTTGAGGAGTGTTTGGCCTGGCTTTTGTATAATCCCGTATGGGACCTTTTTGCGCTTCAAAATCACATTTTAGGAAAGCTAAAACTTCAAGCTTTTATCATAACTGATCCTATGAATATATTTTCCTATAATTATTTATGCAACCGCTGGCCAAACTCACCCTAAATTGGTCAACTAGAGAGAGGTACAAGCGAGCCTTCCTATGGGCAAAGACACATTTTTCTTTGTGTGGTAATCACAGGCGAAGATGCATAATTTACCTAACGTAGCTGTACTGGATCTAACAATAATCAAGGATAACATTCATGATATGTTGATGAACTTATTCCAATTTATCGACTAAATTCTTTCACTCCAAATCATCTGTCACACAACCGTGTAGCATCTTTTGTTACACTTACAAATGTGCAACATGTAAATAAAAGGGCGGTTGGAATGTGGAGAGAAAACTAAAAAATTCTCTAATCCATATCCATAACACGCTTTTGTACAAGTATTGCACATTTGGGTGTAACCGAAGATGTTACACCATATGCTACAAAACATTCAAACTACTAATCTATTTAACATTAGGAATCATAAGGTAAAGATTACTCAGCAAAAAAAAAATCACAAGGTAAAGATGACAAGATCCTGGAAAATGTTTCTAACAGAAGAGCAGTTGAATATAAGAAACTCGCAGAACTATTAAAGCGTTCTTGTATAGTATGCTAGACTATAAAGGCATTATTAATACACAGATAGATAAAGCGCAACATACCGGTGAAGAAGCATTTGGAAGGATTCTTTTAAGTTGAGTAAAAGCAAAGTTAGCAGCAGCTTCATCAGACATTTTCTCAATATCACGGGCCAGTTTCCCCGACGGCATGTAAACAAGGACCGAATGACCCGTGGCTTTGTGCAGATTAAGAAAATAACTGCATTCATAAGAAGTTTCAGCAACAACTCCCAAGAACTCTACGTTTGGCCAAAAGACGTTGTCAAAGTGCAAAATTATCTTGTTCTCGATCCCAACTCCAAGGTCGTTGATTGCTGCCTCCTTCCACTCAGGTAATCTTGGCTCAAATTTGATGCACTTTGATTTCAAAACACCGAGAGGAATAGCAATAACAGCAGCATCTGCTACAAATGTTTTTCCATCTTCTACAGTTACCTTTACCCCATTATTACGTCTAACTATTTCTGTCACTCTGAAAGTAAGCATACAAAACAAGAAAAACAATTTCAGAATTGAATTGAATATTAAAGAGGGGTAATCCTTTGGGGTAATTAAATTATATCTTACCTGTGGCTCAAGCGGATGTCAAGACCTTTTGCAAGAGTATTAATTACAGGAAGATATCCCCTGACCATAAGTCCATGCCCACCAGGAAGCAACTCTTCCTATGAAGCAAATACAACAAAATTTGAGAATCTAGGACTGATCAAGCAACTTATAGGCTCATTCGTAAATTCCACGTTGCATTTAAGAGAACAATACTCTTTTTTTCCTTTTTTTTTAGGTCTAAACCACAGCTTTCCCTAACCACATTGGGTCAGGGCAATCCTGTTCCCGCTGGGTTGGCCACAAAGCGTAAAGTGCTCCCAACAAGTAGAACTTCATCCACAAAAAATCGAACACTCAACCTTTGCTTAAGAGGTGAGAGTGCTTGAACATGTTACACCAACCACTTGTTGGTTTGAGAACAATACTTGAGAGTTCTAGAGTAATTCCAGATGGCAAGATTTTTCTAAGTTAGGTGAGTGTCGAAGGAAATGTTTGGATATGTCTTTTGAGTTTGTTTTTAGAAAATTGTATTGGGAAATGTGGTGTGAAAATGGTGGATTGAAGATTGTCTTTGGTTATGTTTTCAGAAAACGGTTGGAAATATGTCAAATCAAGTGGGGTTTGTTGATGTATGATGTGTTAAATGATTTGAGTTAGTTATTTTGGTAATGATTATTTGATTAAAATACAGTAAAGTAAGAAAGAATAGTTGGAATAGATAATTATTAATGAGAGATAGCATAAACTGATAGATGAGTTAGACTGCTGCTAGGTAGTTATATAGGAAAAATGTACAAGTAAATTTGCAATTGGGTGTTTTCTATTGAAAATGGCTCGTAGTGCAGAGTTTCACAGAAAACTTTTTCTCAAAACATATCCAATCATGGCCCAAGTATTTTTTGTTGTAAAGATTACTCTATGCAGGAAAAGTAATCATCATCATTTTGAGTAAGAGGGAGTAACCTGGTCCCAGCATTTAAGAGATATAGTATCAGCATCAGCAGCAAACCAGCCTTCCATTCTGCATAGGTACCATTGCAACACCTTATGACCGATCCCCTCCAACCTACAAATTGGGTCAACTCCAAACTTAATAAATTTTGTTACAAGCTAAGGTGCAATACAAATGATGATCTCAAAAAATGTTACACAAGTAGAACCTTAAATCTGGTCTCCTCTCAAAGACAATCGAGATGGCACGTTGTATAGACATGTCCTCACTGAATTCCTGTCTTACAAGATCCGTCTGCACATATTACAGATAGTAAAAGACGAATCAAAAACACAAAAGGGTACCCAAAAATAAAAAATATATATCTTCTGAAATACGGAGAAAGAGAGTGAGGGAAGAGGAGAATAGACGTGCCTCTTTCAAGATGCCCTCAAATGTTTCGCCAACTTTCGTCACTAAATCTTGAGAAACTTGATTTCCATCCATATCAAAAAGGGCATAACTGAAAATAGAACAAATTAGCTACCGACCAAGTTCAGAAATTCATAGCATGCTTTACAAGATTTGAATTGAAAATAGGGGTGAAGGATAAGAATCCACTTGAAAATGAGCGCATCTGAAGTTAACAAGGCGAAAAGAAGAACCTTTCTAAATCATGGTCATACAAAACAGAGTTGTCCCCACTAGTGCGATAAAGAGGTAATCCCAGTCTTCCGATGAGAGGTGCTAATGGATTCTCCTTGCAAACACCATGTAACCTGAAACATATATATATATATATATATGTAGATATTCCTTAGCAGGCTTGGCTTGTAAGGAATATATTAACGAATCCTACAAAATGAGAATTTGTTTTTCTGTAATACAAAAATCAATTACTACCATGATGCACCCAAGTCAACAGGAAAACCAAATGAATAATCAGTGTGCACTCGACCGCCAATTCTATCACGAGATTCCAACAAAACAACCTGCAAATTTACTCTATTCAAGACTAATACACTTAATCATGCATGTCATTGTACAAGATTCACATCCGATCCAAATATATATACCTGAAATGAGGCATACTTAATCATGCATGTCATTGTAGAAGATAATATATACCTGAAATGAGGCATCATGAAGAGCACATGCAGCAGTAATACCAGCAAAACCAGCACCAATGACGATCACTGATGGTGAGGTTGTCGAACAAGGAGCTGGAATAAATTACACTCATGAGGGACGCGTAAATTTCAAGTATATATTAGTAACAATTACATTTGATTCATATTTTCTCTTTTTATGTTTGCTTTATGCAGGGTCACGGAAATTACCAACACACCCCCTCCTCATGTTAAGGGTTTCTTACAACTACACCCCCTATACGTTCAACAATTTTACCCAATGTAAACCTTACGAGGTAATTTCCGTGAGGGGAAGTTTTCGTAATTACACAATAATTGAGGTGGTCTGTGTGTAATTTTCTCTTTTATTTTCTATCTAGTATAAAACAATCATAACAGGTCCTATCTACATAAATTTCTCTTCTATCAAGCAAAACACTAGATACAATAATAAAATAAATACATAACCCCTACAAATATATAAACAAAGCACCATAAACAAGGATCTCTAAATCAATTACTAGAAGTAAAAAATAATCATTTATTTATTTTTAAAGAATTAATACTCACAAGTTTTCAATTGGCGATTACTCTTGTTGTCCTTGGACTCCATAATTCAAAAGAGATTGGCGGCGATAGGTAGAATATATAATACACACAATTATTAAAATTGAAACTATTCGATAAATCAAACAATCTCAATCTCAATAACAGCTTGGATAATCTCAATAACAAGAGGAATAATAAAAATGTATCAGTTTGAATGAATGTGATGAAATGATTGGAATTGGAAGAGATATGGACCAGCTTTACCAACCCACTCATGCGTATTCAAACCCTAATCCACCTTCCGATCGATCAATATAATTATTCAAATCAGGAAAAGAATTAACAATGATATTATCTTATGTTTTTGTTTTAATCGTTTGTTAATAACTCCCTCCCTACTTACAAAGGACTCTCTTTTATTTGAAGTAGTCTTCTAAATCAGTTAGGATTCTTAGTGGCTGATTTGATTTTTCGCTTTTTCTGTCTTCTCTATGTCTGCTGCATGCTTAATGAAATAGAGTCATTCCTCCAGAAGAATTTTACTATCTTCTATAAGCTTTTATCATATTTTAACAGATCGGAATCAAATTTTTGTATTTGAACTATGAAAGAATTGCAATAAATTAAATTGGATTTCGAAAGATTGTGAACAATCCGCTGCAAATTATGGTGAATTCAAAGGGCTTAGGGAAATTCCAAAAAGGATGGAAGTTGGAAGGGGATTTATGGGTTCTAGAGAGAGAGAGAGAGAGAGAGGTAAAGTGGAATTCTATTTGCTTAAGAAATAGAAAACAATTTGGTGTCTAATTTATAGAACTGTCACATTAAATAATTGTCATAAATTATTCATATAGTTTTTTATTTATTTTATATTGACTCATTGGAAAATTGATTTTTTGGTGGGAAATGGGAATTCTTGTGTTATTTTTTTTTCATATTTTAAATTTTTAGGTAAAGGCAAGACATTCAAGATCGCCGACAACTAAAATCAAAGTTTGGATTCTATTCCCACTGATGGGACGGGTATTGTTGGACTTGAGACTATCCTATTAAGCATTTTTAATACCCTTGGACCTGATCATTACCCGGCCTTGCCCCTGCGGGTACCCGACGAGTTCGGGTCCTACCCCACAGACCCCGTCAATTTCTATTATTGGATATTTTTTGTCTATCGTTTTCTTACAAAAGAAGGCGAAACAAATAAAATAACATTAAATCAATGATTTACTGTAATCATCACATCCAAAAATACAAGTCATCTGGTACTTAAATGTAAATATATACAAAACATGTACAAATTTCAAAATATAAAATCATCTTCATACTCAAGTTTATATCAAACTTTTTTTTGAACTAACAGCTAGTTAATGTAAGTTGCTATTTGAAATAACATCTTTTCTAGTTACAATTTATTAATACTCATTAATATTAAATAATAATTAGATATATAAAATAAAAAAATATTAATAATCGGGACGAGTCTGGGACGGATATTTGCTGGATACTACTATATGAGAAAATATTGAAAAATAAGTGTGTCCATTACATAATCTATTTATAATCTACAAAAAAAAAATTAAAAACAAAAAGGATGATTCAATTCTATTATTGAAAAATTTCTTTGTATGAGCATTAAATCATATTTATTTGGTTTAAAAAATAATAATACATTATTGACAATTAACTATGTAGGGTATTTTAGTAAATTTTCTTTAATTTAAATTATATTGATAACTAACTACCTTATCTTGATTCTAAATTTGACTACATTTAGGGTGAAAAGGCCAAGTTGAAGTTGTAAAAGTTTATCAAACAAAAAATATCTGAAGAAGTAAGTGAAAAAGTTCAAAGTCTCTCAAATACGTTAGCTAAAAGAAAAATAGGTAAAAACATATAAGATATATTACAATATTGAAAAGTACGTGAATTTTATTTTTAAAAAATGTATGTCCCAAGAATATTCTTTAAGAATACAAAAAACAAAAGAGAAAATATTAAAAAATATGTAAAAGTTAAACAAACAGAACAGTCTAAAACAATTTTAGAGAAACCCTATCACTTTATCCAATTTTATTTGGTCAAAATAGAATTAAACAAACAGCAAAATTGATGAATGATCAAATAATATTTGAAGAAAAAATTATGAACAATAAAAGCAAAAGTAAAAGAAGTTCGAGGAGTAGAAACG
Organism: Buddleja alternifolia; assembly: GCA_019426215.1. Classification (NCBI taxonomy): domain Eukaryota; kingdom Viridiplantae; phylum Streptophyta; class Magnoliopsida; order Lamiales; family Scrophulariaceae; genus Buddleja; species Buddleja alternifolia. The sequence goes on along the minus strand of CM033401.1, from coordinate 36,705,856 downwards.
ATCATAATAATAAAAAATGAATATACAAAAAAGTGGGTTAATTAATCTCATATTAATTACTAAAATGACTTTGCAAACAAATAAGAATTATAATGACAAGCAAGGGGGTGTGGTCCATGGTCCACAAGGTATTCGCCGTGAGAACCCACCCGGGTTCGAAACCCAGGAGAAGGGGATGGGGGTTTACTCCTACATCTTCCCCTGAGGGGCCCTGCGCTTATTGAGTCTGTCGCCTATGAGTAACCTAGGGCGGATTACCACCATACGTGGTTTGTGAGCTATTGGGTATGCAGGTTTGCTCTGTTGGGTGACTGACGAAAATTTACCCTTGAATTTTCAAAAAAAAAAAAAGAATCATAATGACTAGAAATTGGTGTAGTTGAATATTTGAGGAATCTTCTCACATCAATTAATAGAAGAATCAAACGAAACAAATAAAATTTGATGAAAAATTAGAAAATCATCAAAAAAAGAAAACTGCAAATCGAAAAAAAATATAAAATTAAATAAACTACTGAAATAGTGGTAACATTGGGATAATAGAAAAATTAATTAAGGCAGCAAAAAGCAGTATGAAATGTAGATACAAAAACGAACGAATAAACTTGAATGTAATATAATATGTTATAGAGATCGAAAAAATTATTGTGCATTGCAAATGCTAATACTTCAACATAATAATAAACTGATGCCGACTTTGATAAGTGGAAAAACTAATTTTGTTTAGAAAAGAAGATAATAAAGTCAGATTCGTGTAGAGTAGAAATATTTAGGAAAAGTAAAGATATTTTTTTATGAATATATCTTAACTTTAAACATAAAATACCACTTAAAGAAGAAGAAAAAATATAAATCTGACATTGTTCAATGTTTTTGAAATTTAATTATGAAAATGCTAAATAACTAAACACAACCTAATTCTACGTGTATCGACTTCTCTGTTTTCCCCTCAATCAACAAATGACGGAATAATTTTTGAAGAACCAAAAGATGGAATTAGACTACTTATCGTATCAGATAAGAACTTGCTTAACCAAATCCTACATACGAAAGTAGGAAACAAAAACCCGACAAAGTAGTAGACACAAACATATATAGACATGCACACATAGTGAAGCCATGGTACTCATAATACGAATAGCAAATACAAACTATACAGTGATATGTTGTATTATATAAATATAACAATACGAAATATGAATAATATGAAACCTAAGAAGAAATGAATTCCGTCTTAGGTCCTGGGTATCTTAAAAGCTTGTCTCTATGTCGGTATCACCTAATAAAAACGGAACTTAGATTAGTACATAAAGAATGAAAATTCATTTCAAAGAAAAAATATATTTTTTTTTATTTTGGGTCCATTAAAACACAAAATAGACTAAGTGCTCCACAAAGCTAAATGGAAGAAGGTAGATTTCTCACTTCCGAACTCAAAATAGAGAAGAAAATGGTGAAATTAAATTTTAAAAAGATAAATATATTGATGTTATAACCTACTATCAACAATCTCACCTGAATATGTTGAACGATTTTCAGTGAAACTAACATTAGAGATTGTAGTTAAAAATGATGGGTTAGTGTTTATATTCAGGATAATTGTGCAACAATCATTCAAATATTAATTGTGCAAGATTATAATTTCTTATCTATTATAAAATATAGTATCCACTAAAAAATACAATTACATAGTTGCCTTTTTAGTCTCATTCAAAGGGCATTCTCACTAACCCAAATCCTATTGATGGTTACAATATATGCAAATAATTAAATAAAAAACATGAATCATGCAAAGGAAATCTGTATTTCAAAATTGTAAGTCTTAGGTCTTTTTATGGAAGATGTAGATGTATTAAAATTTGATAGTTTTAAATTTGAAAAGAGCTTCCACTTAGCCATGAATATAAGAACAAATTCATTTGAATTATTGGTTCGTGCTTAAAGATACGATTGCTAATCTAATCGGGATATGGTTATCACTATTATCCAAATACAAATAGTTCTTTTTATTGAATTGACCAATCAAAACTTTTCATTAGAACTAAAAAATACAAAATTCAAATTTTGAATAAAGGCACATGTTTTAAAAAAGAAATTATATTAGTTATTCTAGTTTTATTCAAAAAAGATATGAGGTTGTTAATATATTTGGATAAAGATTAATATTTTTTTAAAAAAGTTTAATAGACATGTAAATATTTAATTTTGCTTACGTGGCAAAATTGAACTCAATTAGGCCATCCACATATGCGCTTACTTGGATGGCCTCACAGGTTGTATTTTATTATATATAGATTGCTTTTTTGGCAAAATTTATTCAATTAAGCTATCCACATATGCAATTATTTGGATAGCTTCAAGAGTTGTATTTTATTATATGAAAGTATTCATCTATTTTTAAAATTTTATGAACTAAAATTAACATTCATGCATTATACTTTTTAAACTAAATTTTATGAATTAATCTTATAAAAAGATTTTTCGATGATAATTGTCAAACTTGAATCAAATATTTTAATTTTACAGATTATAAATAAAAAAATTATATAGTGATATATTTTTTATTTTCTCGTGCTTTGGCTAGAGTTACAATTAGAATGCATACTATTTTAGATGTTTTTGAGTTCGACTTTCATCGAAAGCGTGTGAATTTCTTTTATTTTTATAGTAGTTATTAGCTTAGTTGATTGTAATAATTCTTAATTGATTTTAACTGTCGCAATTTGACATTCATAACATGCATCATATAATTGATTCATTCAAAAAGAGAGTTTAAAGAAAATCAAGACAAAATTTAATCCTTTTCAAATTCAGATAACGTTTGAATGTGCTACTTTCCATAGTATTCACATGTTTTATCTTTAGTTTAGTAACTTATATAATGAAGATCATCAAAGAGAAAATAAAATACTTTCCAAAACTTAAAAACAGTATCCTTCAAATTTTGTTACATAGAAAGTGAATTAACTACTTGATAGGGAATTGAATATTGAATTGGGCCAAATATATTTTATTAGTTGTTAGTCATGGGCTTAGAATAGATTTGTATTTAAAGATGGCCCAAGTGAGTATGAAAAGCCTAAAGCCCATAATGAATAGTAAACCTAGGTTATAAATAGCTCTTGTATGTAGGGGTGTTCATCGGTTCGGTTCGGTTCTCCGAAATTCCGAACCGAAAAAATTCGGTTCGGTTCGGTTTTCGGTTAAACCGAATTTCCGGAAAAAAAATAAAAAAATAAATAAAAAATAAAAATAATGTAAAAAATAATATAAAAAAATAAAAATAAAAAAATTTGGTCACTTTCTTTCTTTTTCCTATAAGTTGCCATTAGAAAATACACTTTTTATAATTTTTTATCTATATTATACTATATAAAAATAAAATAAAAAATAAAACAAATTAAATAATAAAAAAAATTCGGTTTTCGGTTAACCGAACTCCAAAACCGAAACCGAACCGAAAACCGAATTTCTGTTAAAAAAAAAACCGAAAACCGAACCGAAATTTTCGGTTCGGTTTCGGTTCGAACCGAATTTTCGGTTTTCGGTCCGGTTCGGGCGGTTAACCGAATTTTCGGTTTTTTTGGACAGCCCTACTTGTATGTATAAAATAACACACACAATACATACACAAGATAATATTTCCCTTGCAATTAGGATGTTCTCTCTATTCCTCATATTTAATATTCATCATTTATATTGCTTATTACTCAAGATTAATCAAACGATATCGTATCATTTATTGGCGATATCATTTAGCGCCGTCTGTGGGAAATTTTTAAATTTGTTTGGTTGATTTTTGAGTTGATTTTTGGTGGGTTTGAGGATTTTTGGAGCTGATTTTCTGGGCAAGTCATGGACAACTTGAAGAACAAGGCAGCTGTTCTTGAAACTCCTGGGCAAGAGCTTGAAGGAGAGACAAGACCGGTCGTCACGCCTTCCACACCACCAACTGGGGGAGGTAATGGGGTAGGAACCTCCGCGAGGCCAATCCTCCAGATCTCAAAAGAGGATTTGCATAAGATGTTCGTGGAGTGGAGTGAGCAAGTGCATCCCCGCCCACCCGTTCACAGGTTGGAGTCTAACGTGTGGCGCAACCCGGCCACGGATCCGACCTTCAACAGAGATCGAGCTCGAGCGGTAAGACCCAAAGCTATGCCACCCCCACGTCAACTTTTTCCCAAATTTGAATCCATAAACGTGGGACAACCAAGGTCGAGAGGGGTGCCGCTATCACGTGTTGACCCGGGAGTGCGAGCACCACCTCAAGCTCCGCGACCTGTGCCTAGGAGGGAGCGGAAGGAGATAGTGATATCGGATGAGGCTGAGAGCAAACCTCCCCTGCCTAGCCGAGCTCGGGGGTTTGCGAGGGAACCGCCGGACATCGGACGACATTCAATCTACTAGAGTCCAAATTGGGAAGAGGAAGATGAGTATAAGTCGGAGACCGTACAACCTAGGGTCGCACACCCAAGAGTCTTAACTTTTCAACGTGCTTCCCCCTTTCACAAGAATATCCTCCGGGAGCGCACTTCACCAAATTTTTGCATTCCGGACCTCCCAAAATATGACGGGACTAAAGATCCAGAAGAGCACCTGATTGGTTTCCAAAATATCATGGACTTACTTGGACAGTCGGAGGCCGTAAATGCAAGGGTCTTTGTAACTACATTGCAAGGACGGGCCCAAGAGTGGTTCACATCTCTACCATTTGGAACCATTGTGAGTTTCGAGCAACTGGGGCGAAGGTTCACGTACCACTTCGCTAGCAAGAAGAAGCCAAAGAAGTCGGCCACCTATCTATTGGCCATTAAGCAGGAAGAGGATGAACCGTTGAGGACTTTCTTCGAGAGGTTCTGCAACGAACTCATAGATGTAACATATGTGGGCTTTGAGATGATAGTCAGTATTTTGATCATCGGGTTGAAGCTTGGTCCCTTTGCTTCAGCCTTATCTCTCGAAGCTCCTAAAAGCATGGAAGAGCTTAGCCTTATGGCTCAGCAGTATATACGTGAGGAAGAGATGAATTTTATGAAGGGTGAGGGTGGAACCATAGTTTTGAGAAACCAAGGTCGAGCAAAGAGCAGGGGCGCAGAGCCCTAGAGCATTGCAACAACTGAACATGGAGTATACAAGATGCAAACAGTGGAAGGGTAAAAGTTTCCCCGCCCTTGGAACATGGCAAATTTAAAGAAATTCTAATGCTAATAGCCTTAAATTTTTATCTTTATGTTTTGAATTTATATTTCAAAGAAATTGCAATGTATGCCTTGCAAGTCTACTTATGAATACTATACTATTTTGGATATCTGTGTTAATTCTTACTCGCACCAGCGTTGCAAACATTCATAGGCTAGTCCGAAGAGGACACGAAAATAGTCTTACAAAAAAGACTAAGTCTTGAAGCATGGTCCGAAGAGGACACAAGAGTAGTCTTACAAAAAAACTAAGTCTTGAAGCATGGTCTGAAGAGGACGCGAAAATAGTCATACAAAAAAGACTTAGTCTTGAAGGCCGGTCCGAAGAGGACACAAAGATAGTCTTACAAAAAAGACTAAGTCTTGAAGGCTAGTCCGAAGAGGACACAATAGTCTTACAAAAAAGACTAAGTCTGGATGGCTAGTCCGAAGAGGACACTCTAGTCGGATAAGAAGACTGTGTTATGAAGCCTAGTCTGAAGAAGACACAACAATAGTCTAACAAAAAGACTAAATCATGAAGACTAGCTAGTCCGAAGAGGACACATGTATAGTCTTACAAAAGACTAACTTTGGAAGACTAGTCCATAAAAGAACACAAAATAGTCTTATAAAAAAGACCAAGCCTTGAAGACTAGTCTTAAAAAAAAAAAAAAAAAGACTAACAAAGCAAACAAATCTAAGAATGACTCAAAATAATTTAAAGAAGACTATTCAAATGAAAAAGTCTGAATAAGAGTAATTAAATAGGCAAAGGAAGATCCAAATTCAAGGTCTAGCGTGCATGGTCCGGAAGGTTTAACATGCACGACCTCTAAGTGATGTAAAGAAAATTGAGGTTCAAGGTCCATTGTTCAGAACCCCAAGGTCTAACACGCACGACCTCTAAGTGATCTAAAGAAGATCCAAGCTCAAGGTCTAACATTCATGACTTCAAAGTCTAACATGCACAACCTCAAAGTGAAAGCCTCGTTGAAAGCCTTTTCGAAATTTCACTTGCTTTTGGCACTTCAAAAACCATAGAAAGTATGCCCAATTATCTTACCCAAGAGCTCGTCCCAATACAAAGGAAAAAGATTTCCTAAAGAGGAGGTAACAAACACTGAAGAGTAGGCACTCAAGTTGTCAACCTTGGAATATTAGATGTTCGACCTTGGAAGACTAGGTGCCCAAGATCTCCGACCTTGGAATACTACGTGCTCAACCTAAACTAGATAGGACCCAGATTTAAATTCTCAAGCTATATTGCTCGCGTGAGACCTCGACCTTAAGAATGAGGGGCAAGAGCTTAAAGCTAAAGGTCGAAAGGTCAAGCCACTTATCCAAGGAATGAAAATCTATCATCCGAGGGGCAAGAGCTTAAAGTTAAAGGTCTAAAGGTCAAGCCACTCATCCAAGGAATGAAGGTCTATCATCGGAAGAGCTTAAAGTTAAAGGTCTAAAGGTCAAGCCACTTATCCGAGGAATAAAGGTCTATCATCCGAGGGGCAAGAGCTTAAAGTTAAAGGTCTAAAGGTCAAGCCACTTATCCAAGGAGTGAAGGTCTATCATCCGAGGGCCAAGAGCTTAAAGTTAAAGGTCTAAAGGTCAAGCCACTTATCCGAGGAATAAAGGTCTATCATCCGAGGGGCAAGAGCTTAAAGTTAAAGGTCTAAAAGTCAAGCCACTTATCCAAGGAATGAAGGCCTATCATTCGAGGGGCAAGAGCTTAAAGTTAAAGGTTTAAAGGTCAAGCCACTTATCCAAGGAGTGAAGGCCTATCATCCGAGGGGCAAGAGCTTAAAGTTAAAGGTCTAAAGGTCAAGCCACTTATCCAAGGAGTGAAGGTCTATCATCCGAGGGGCAAGAGCTTAAAGTTAAAGGTCTAAAGGTCAAGCCACTTATCCAAGGAGTGAAGGTCTATCATCCGAGGGGAAAGAGCTTAAAGTTAAAGGTCTAAAGGTCAAGTCACTTATCCAAGGAGTGAAGGTCTGTCATCCGAGGGGCAAGAACTTAAAGTTAAACGTCTAAAGGTCGAGCTTTTTTATCTAAGGTGTGAAGGTCTATCATCCGAGGGACAAGAGCTTAAGGTTAAAAGTCTAAGGGCCGAGCCACTTATCGAAGGAATGAAGGTCGATCAATTGCGAGGTAAGAGCTTAAAGTCGAGCAGTTTGCCTACTCTACAAAGGTCGAGCAGCCGAGACCCAGCAACTTGAAGGTCGATTATTTGAAGGTCTACGCTAGAATAGCTCAAGGTCTGCGGGTGATTTCGAGCTTGAAGGTCTATTGGCTAGGTATAGCCTAAAGGTCGACACAAGAAAATTGTAGCAAAACCCATTGGGTGGCTGCCTCACTCGTTGCTGTGAAGAAGAAGAAGTCAATTTGCAATTCAAAAAGGGACTAAAGCTTGTTTTGCTGCTAAGTGGATTAAAGGGAGTGGACCTTGATAATTATGAGTTGAGGCCCCAAAGAAGACCTATATGCAGCCCAAAACTCAAACTCCTCAAGCCCAAAATTCATTTGAAGTCCAACACTTAACAAACTAGTAGCAATAATATTAAATCCCTCTTTTGAAGACGCATCGAGACAAGAGAGATGGATCCGTTGAAAAATTATTCGAAGCTCAAGATCGTAAATTCTCAAGCTTATGCGAGCTTAGGCACACCTAAGCTTAAGAATTGGGGGACTAGATGATAGGGAATTGAATATTGAATTGGGCCAAATATATTTTATTAGTTGTTAGTCATGGGCTTAGAATAGATTTGTATTTAAAGATGGTCCAAGTGAGTATGAAAAGGCTAAAGCCCATAATGAATAGTAACTCTATATTATAAATAGCTCTTGTATGTGTAAAATAACACACACAATACATACACAAGATAATATTTCCCTTACAATTAGGATATTCTCTCTATTCCTCATATTTAATATTCATCATTTATATTGCTTATTACTCAAGATTAATCAAACGATATCGTATCATTTATTGGCGATATCACTACTAAATTACAGAAGTCGAGCCAACTAAGAAAAGATCAGATTTTACAAACGGTAACTTCTTATTATGATATTTAAAATGAATATTATATCAATATTTCCTAATATATATTTTAAATTGTTTGAGTCACTCTATTATTATTGTTTTAATTTTGATTCCATGGTTTAGCTCAATCATTCCATAATTTCTTATGTGGCTCATTAACTAGCACTGAAATTAATATTAATATTGTACAAGGTGAAAAATATAATAGCTTATACTATATCATATAGGAAGGGGTCCTTCGACCCCCATTGAACAATTTTGAATCAATTTTCAATTTTCTAGAATATTTAATTTTTTTAACTGTAAACTAATTTTCATTGATTGCTATGTATATGAATTATTAATTTATATTTATGGCCAATTATTAATAGATAGATATAGATATTTTTCATAATTAAATATTACTGGTTTCAAGTTTCCATTATCCGAGCTCAAAAAAACTTTCTATGAATGGCAGCGAGAACGTTAAGTCCAAATTCATTCCCCTTTTTCTCCTTTCCTTCCCTCTCCCCTTATCTCCGTCACCTCCGCCGCAAACAGCCGTATATCGCCGTACGCAGCAGGCTCCGACGGAAACCACCGCCGGAATTAGACATGTCAAACTCCGATTCCTTTCAGTCCACCTCTCACCGACGTGACTCCGAATCCGAACCGTTGTTAGATTCAAGATATCGTAAGTCATGTTCACGTATGTATTTCGAGTTTATTGTGAAGATTTTGTTGTTTTGAGTGAGATTTAATGTTGAGTTTCGATGATAGATGCGAGGATATTGAAAATGCAGTGTATGTGTTTTGAGAAAAAATGCGGTGATTTTTAGGATATTGTAGTTTTAAATGACTGATATTAGTGGATAGACTTTGTTTAAGATATACTAACAGTTTTGGAAGTTATTATAGTCATTCACCTGTTTTTTCCTCTCAAATTTGCTTAATTTGGTAAGCAATGACACATTAAATCCATCCAAGCATGTTTTTTGGAGTAATTCTATGCACAATTTATGGAGATGATAACATAGCATTGCTCGATCACGAATGCAATGAAGAAATAACACCGTGACGAATGAGAACATGGCATTATTTGTTGCAGATGGCGAAAAGATTTATTTGCAACTCTTATACACTAGGCAGAGAAAGACATTTATTTAAGCATGGAAAATGACTTTTTAGGTTGGTGTGCTGAGTCGTTGGAGAAGGAAATAGTATAGTAATTCCATAGCCACGCACGGACATTACTCTGAGTAGGAGGATATTAGAGGAGCTTTACTAAACCTTGAAACTTCCAAATCATTCTACTCCTGGAAATAAAACTGTTGACTCCCTCTCTTCATGTAGTGCTAATTAGTTATAGATGTTTTCTGAGATATAATCCGTCTGCCTTATCTAGAAACTCAATTCTTGAATGTGTATGGTACCCTTTTGCTGGTAGTTCCACCTCTCTTTCCCTCCAATCTTATTCCTGTTGTTCGTCAAGCTGCAGGGGAAGGTGCTGTGATGACTACTACTCCGTCATCGAATAAAACTGCCTTACCGAAGAAAAAGTATTCTATCAACTCCATCAGATTTTTTGGGGTTGACTTAACTGCAGATAACATTGCGATTGCTATGGTTTATTTTGTGCAAGGTGTTTTGGGCCTCTCCAGGCTTGCAGTTAGTTTTTACATGAAAGATGACCTGCATCTAGACCCTGCTGAGGTAATCATATATAATTAGTTCATAAATGATGAGTGGACATTCTACCTATCTAAATTAGAAAATATAGGTTTAGGATAAATAATAAGTGAATTTTCCACGTCTTATATCTAAAATATCAAAAAGATGCATGATTGAATGCTATTTTTTCTCTAAGTTCATTTCTTGCTCCTAATATGAACAAATGTATGTCCATATGCATATAAGACTGAAATGAAGACTTTGGCATTAACCTTGTGGCTCAATTGTCAATGTAGGCTTGACAAGTGTTTCACATGTTTGTCAAAATTGTTATTGCTGAGAGTTGACACAAATTGTGCAATTTAATGTGACTTATATGATTTAGAAGATTTTACTGTTAACAGTATCTTGAGTAGCTAATGCTGTCATCTTGGACCCAATTCAATTTGCTAGCATCTCACTTGTTCGTAGAACTGTACGGATTATAATTCTGGTTTCGAGAAATATATTTAACTTGTTCATTATCTTGGATCTTCTTTATATAATTTGAAAAGGCAAGATTCTTTTACATGTTTCTGCTGATTAATAAATCAACGACTTACATTTTTACATGGTTGACTAGACAGCTATCATAACTGGTATCTCATCGTTACCTTGGCTTGTTAAACCCTTGTATGGGTTCATCAGGTGGGAATCAACTTACATTAATTTATTCATCCTTTCATTTTAGATTGTTAATAGTTTTCTAAAACTAGCTGTTGATGTGTTGTTACAGTGATTCCTTCCCGCTTTTTGGCTACCGAAGAAGGTCATATTTGGTTCTTTCTGGACTTTTAGGAGCTCTGTCATGGAGTTTGATGGCTACGTTTGTTGACAGCAAATATGGCGTTGCCTTCTGCATACTTCTTGGATCTCTTTCTGTCGCCTTTTCAGATGTTGTAAGTATTTATTTTGATTTATGGAAGTATGTCATATTTAGTGTCCTCATGCTTGTACATGTAGTTATGTGGTGATAAGAGAAACTGGTACATATCTTGTCATCTCCATCGTACAACAATTTCTTTGTTTTGAGTTAAATAGTGGACATTTGACATCATCACGTTTGCAGTGATGTTGAAGATTATAAATAGGCTCTTGATGGATTTTGTAGCCACTTTCTTTGTTTGTTGATAAAGTTCACTGTTAGCCTTCCATAACTTGAAGATATGATATATGAATAGGGCCTATTGACTGCCCTCGTTCATAAATTTGTAGAATGGGGATTGGATTGTTAGCATTCCATAACTTGAAGATATGATATATGAATAGGGCCTAGTGACCGCCCTCGTTCGTAAATTGTAGAATGGGGATTGGATTGGAACAAATATATCTCTAAAGATATCTACTTTTAATTCATCCCAGTATGTCGTATACTTCATTAACTTTTAAACGCTTTCCAGTCTTAGGCTAGTAGACTCAATAGAATGTCATTGGGTCCGAAACTAATTGTGCTTGTGCAGTATTCATCTTGGTCTGCTTTTAGAGAAGATAAAAAAACTAGTATGCATACATTTCCAAAGCAGACTACCTTTATGGCCATGCACGACCTTTCGCTCACATATTTCATTCACCAATATTATTGCCAATAAAGATTTTTGCAGTGCATAACATATGGCGGCGTGAATCATGTACAGGGCTCAATATGGCCCGTTTGATATTTTAGACCTTTGCTTGAGTTCATCATGTTATATCCTCATATGCACTAAATTTACAACTTCTTTATCCAATTATTAGATCCGGTTTTCTGTGTGATGCTGTAGTTGGTCCTTATCCGTCATTTCATTCCACCAGCTAACCTATTTGAGACTAAGCATGAAACAGGTTGTGGACTCTATGGTTGTAGAGAGGGCTCGTGGTGAGTCTCAAAGCATGTCAGGGTCTCTTCAGTCATTATGCTGGGGCTCATCAGCTTTTGGGGGCATTATAAGTTCCTACTTCAGTGGCTCCTTGGTGGGTGCTTATGGTGTAAGGTATGCCATATCATGGTCTATCTTTTCATTGTACATTCGATTGTTTTTGGATCGAACAATTTGGATTTGTAGCAAGGGTTTAGATTTTAGAACTAAGGATTTCAAATCACCCCAATACTCTGTGAATTTCAAATCCGTCATAAAGATTGAAAGAAAAACTAGAAATGGTTACTAAGGATTTGAATTTCAAAGTAATTGAAAATTTTCCAAACAAGTGGCACTAGGGGTGCACACTAGCCAAGCTTGAGAAAATTGTTCAACTCAAGCTCAAAATTAAGATAATATATGTATATTATTAAATATGGATTAATATACACATATATGAGTAAATATATCATGATACATATTAAATGTATGACATTATATATATTATAAATATTATATATATTATAAATATTATATATATATATATTTTTTTAATTTATAGGCTCTCGAGCCTGTGAAGATGTATAATTGGGCTAGAGGTCGGCTCGAGCTCGAAAAAAATTGAGCTGAAGTCAAGCTCTGATCGAGACGGCTCGTGAGGCTCGCGAGCCGGCTCAACTCAATGCCCACCTCCGTGGAACTGTGCAAAGTATGTGTTATTAAGGACTTGAAATCCTCAACTCTAGAATCCTCCAATCCAGATGAAAACTTTTATGGTATTATGACTTACTAATGAACTTCTAAACACTCGCAGGTTTGTCTTTGGCTTAACAGCTTTGCTTCCATTGCTAACATCTGCAGTTGCTGTACTTGTGAAAGAGCAACCAATTCTTGGCCCGGGAAAGGGACGCAGTCTTTTGTCAGATGGTTCTAGCTTTCTCCAAAGCTCAAAAAGCAGCATAACACAACTATGGGGTGCCGTAAAGCAACCCAATGTATTTCTTCCCACCTTATTCATCTTCCTATGGCAAGCAACGCCACAGTCTGATTCCGCCATGTTTTATTTCACGTATGTCGATTGTGCGAGTACTTGATGAGTTATTACAATTTGGGAAAATTGCAATATTGGTCCATATGATAGATTTTATTGTAATTTTAGTCCCGTTGTTTCCAAAGTTGCAAAATACTCCCATAAGATTCCTTTTTTTTTTGCAACTTTCGTCCAATCCATTAAAAAACAGATGGGATTTCACGCTTATCATGCATGTGTGATTAAGGGTTTTGTAAAATTTACACAGATTAAGTAATGGTCATGTGCCTTGCACGTGATCAAACTAACGGTTTTCGTCCATTTTTTAACGTCTGGGACTAAAATGCAAAAGATACGTCCTATAAGACTCTAAGTTTGCAAGTATGTCCAAATATGTTTAATGTAGGGCTAAAATTGCGAAAGGACCTGTACTGCAATTTTCCCTTGTAATTTCCTCTTATGTCTTCTTATTGATGCCTATTAACTAACAATGTCCTATTTCCAGTACAAATAAACTTGGTTTTACACCAGAGTTTTTGGGACGCGTAAAGCTCGTCACTTCTGTTGCATCACTATTTGGTGTTGGGTTCTACAATAGTTTCTTGAAAACTGTCCCTTTGCGGAAGATATTTCTTGTGACTACTGTTATTGGTTCAGCGCTCGGGATGACTCAAGTATGATTCTGTGCCCCTTCAATTACATGGTTATTTGGATTATTTGCAAGTATTAATATGTTTTATGCATTTGAAAACTGGACTTGTGTGCCATTTTTTAGGTTTTGCTTGTCACTGGATTGAATCAACAGTTCGGTATAAGTGATGAGTGGTTCGCGATTGGCGATTCTTTGATAATAACAGTTCTTGGTCAGGTATTTCTTTGTCTGAAATGTTATATTGTAGGGATAACTACTTTTATTGATCCACCATCTTTGCTCATAATTCAGTTTCAGTCTTTGTGGTTTAGCACTCGCAAACTCAGTACTTGTCATTAACTGCCGACGGTTTTGTTCTTTTAGCCTTTTGTCATTAAACGAAGTTGTATATGTGCAAGGGACCAAACATATAAAAAAGTCTAAACTTAAGAGTTAAAAACGGGCAGCATTAGTCCCATAGGATAGTCCCTGGCAATTTTAGTCCAATTGTTTATAAACTTGCAAAATTAGTCCCAGAAGATGTATTTTTTGCATTTTTAGTCCCACTCTTCAATAACAGAAGAAAACCATCAGTTTGGTACTTGTTTTAATGGCGCGAGCATTCCACGCGTGAAATTCAATCAGTTTTTTAATGGATTAGACCAAAATTGCAAAAAAGAAAAAGGAAAATCCTAAGGGAATATTTTTACAACTTTGGAAACAATGAGACTAGAATTGCAAGAAGCCCTATCCTATGAGACCAATATTATTCCTGGTTAAAAACTGTAGAAAAACTGAAACTTAAAGAACGAAGCTGCAATATTTTTATGAAGTCTGCTGTTACTTAACAGAGTTCAAACAGTTGAACCAGTTCTGATTGAAAATAAAAACAAGGATTAAATTTGATAACCGTTGGATATGAATGAGTGAAATTAAACTAGTGGCAACGACGAGGAACCAAAACTATAGTTGATCCCTTATATCGTTCCTTTTTTATAGCTCGTGTAGTACTTTCCTACTAGGTTAACATTGAGTTTCCTTCTCAGGTATCGTTTATGCCCGTTCTCGTACTTGCAGCAAAAATATGCCCTGAGGGCATGGAAGCTACTCTTTTTGCAACCCTCATGTCCATATCCAATGGTGGTAGTGTTCTCGGGGGTCTGATCGGGGCTGGGCTAACTCAGCTCTTTGGTGTTACGAAGGACGAATTTGACAATTTGACGTCTCTGATTATTCTTTGCAATCTTAGTTCATTGTTACCTTTGCCTCTACTAGGTCTCCTTCCTCAAGATACATCTGGTGTCGATTCTAAGGAGAGTGATGATGTTGAAATGAAATCAAATTGAGTTTACGTCCCTGTACGTAGATTTTGATAACGCCTTCAGTTTGGTTTTTAGGAATAGTGATAGATAAATTATTATTTTTTGGTTACATATAGATATATAAATAATTGTAAATAACTAAATGGTAATATAGATTTACAAAGTTTTATCGTTTAGTTCACAGCTTGAATGTTCAGTGTCATAGCTCCCGACATTTGGAGTCCTTGATCAACCATTTATGTAGTAGGATTCGCACGAGTCCGCCATTTAATGATTGTTATTATATTGAAATTTGGAGTTCTGATATTTCCTAAGATGTTTGTATAGAAGGTTTGTCTAGTGGAATATATATGTATTTTTTTGGGATAATTTACATGCACATCCTCTTATTTATTATGTAATTACCAGTAGTTTCCTGATGTTTGCAAATTACCAGTACACTCTTGTCAGGGTGTGAAATTATGGTAATTTCTCAATGCTCTTAGTGTTTTTTATAATTAGGATCTTAACGAGGGGATGTTTATGTAATTTCTTACTTTTTTCTCGCTATGTGTAGTGTATAAAACTTTGTCACGTAATTCAAGCACACTTTGATCCATAGTGGCTTCGCCTTAAATTGGTCATGAACTCATATAGATACATCAAAGAATACTCTTTTCCCTATTTTTTCCTCCATTATTTTTTTGGGAAAATTACACACTTACCCCTTCACTTATTATGTAATTACCAAAACTCCCTTCACTTATTAAAAATTACCAAGACACCCCTTCATGTTAAGAATTTCTTACAATTACATCCCTTGTGTGCTTAATAATTCTTTCAAATTTACTCCTATAAACATTACAAATAGACCCCTTGAGGGGGTGTATTGGTGATTTCCAATAAGTGAAAGGGAGTTTTGATAACTACACAATAAGTGAGGGGGATTTGTGTGTTATTTTCCTTATTTTTTAAAACCGTAGAAAGCAATCGCAAAATTCGACTGATCAATGTTTTTTCAAGCTTTAACGACTCCAACATCAGCTCACAAGACTTGATTGTCAGCTTCAATTTTCTTAAAGGAAAAAAATATAAATTTGATATTTCATTTATCTAGTAAAATACAATTTAAAATCTTATCGAAGTTATGGAACCAATATGAATAATCTGAAGATTCTTACTTGAACTCGATTTGATCGAACCCAACTAACTACATGATATATATTATTTATAATTGGTTACTTAGAGTGAGTATGAATCGTATGATAAGTGTAATTCACTGACCTATGAGTAGAATGATTAAGTTTTTGACCAAATAAGGTTCGAGTTAGAATTTTCCAGATGCCACGTAGGACACTCCTTGGGGAACTCTCACGTGGCAAAACTTCTAAATTGACATGGTATTGAGCTAAACTTTAACACTTTTTTTTGTTGGATACGATTTGATACTCAACACGATCAGCTAAAAAATGAAGATATATGTTCGAAAATATCAAATCACTTGAGCTCAATTTAATCAACAATCAAACCAAGTTCACACATAATTCTTAAAACTCGATAAAGTTTAAATAAGCTAAATAGTATCTTGTTCGGCTCGATCTCGTTCATCTACACCCCAATTCACGAATTGTTTTTCGGTTGAGGATTTCAAATCTACAAATAACATTTTCATTGAGTAGTATCATGTGACAATGAATGTCAAGTAATTTAATACATTTTTGTATTATTAAAATGAATTTCAAATCCTTCTTTTTTATTTCTAATTAATGTCAAATCTTTCAATCAACACACAACACCATAAGTTTGGAATATCAACTTCGCAGACGCAAATATATTACTGTTTAGCTAAAAATAGCATATTTGAAGATGATTAATTATGAGAGTAGTTTGACATATGAATAGTATTTTAAACCCTTAATTATTGAATCCATCATAATTCATAACATTCCATAATATGATAAACCATGGGCACTTATAGGCACAATAACTGTGATTGCAAATAAGTTAACGACGGCGCTAGTATCAATCATGTAATTGAAATAATAAATAACTAACACGATAGGATAATCATGCATAATTATAAAACGACAAGCCAAGTCTAGCAACTAATTAAAACAAGGATGAAAACAAGGGGCTGGTAGAACCAGCGGCCCTTTCAAATAACTCAAATTATATATATATATATATATATATATAACACATAAGAATTCATACTATTAAGATTTAAAGAAAGGTTTAGAGAATGATTTTAGGTTGTCAAATAGTTTTGATGAAGCGAAAGCAATTTTTCGGATGAATTGACAATCCATACACCATTGTAATGTCACTCATTTGTTTTGATAAAGTGACTTAATTACAATGACATGGTTCATAGATCTCGATATAGGAAACTTTCCTATATTTTCTCTTTACTTTTGTTAGTCATGTTAAATTTTATTCCTCATCTCTCTTTTTTCTTTTCTTCTCTAGCTTTTTACTTAATATTAATTATTTATAATTCAAAATTTCTTATCAAAATTCTATTTTTTGCACATCCATCAAGTGTATGTTGCCGATTAGCTTTAAAAAAATTACCCTACTTCAAAGTACTATAGGATTCCATTGCCTTCAGGTGAAATATAAATATATTTCACTCACTCGACTATTGTAGTTGATCCCTTGGGACACTTTTACTCAACTTAGGTGCTTCAAATTGATATGTTTTTTTATGTACAACTCAATCTTAATTCCTAGTTAATTACCAAAAAAAAAAATCTTAATTCCTAGTTTAAAATCTTAGCTTCGTCCCTACGTATATTTTATAACATATGAATTAGATATGTAGGTTGAGAAACAGGAATAAGTGGTTAGAGTGGAAAACATATAGTGCATGTGGGAAGCCATGTGAAGGGCCATAAATACAAATTTCAGGCCCCCAACAAATAATATTTTACATATGACAATTATTATATGGAGGAAGAAAACAAGAATATGTGGGGGAATAATTGAAAGTCTTGAACAATGGATCTAGAGCTAAAAACTATAAAGCAATGAATTTGAAGAAGTAGTTTATGTACAAATTCTTAATAATTGCTAGCTAAATCATATAATTATATATTACAATACACGAAATAGAATAAAGTATTATGCTACATTGGTGAAAAGTTTTATCATTCTCTTGTGACTATTATTTTGATTTTTCTAACTAAATAATTTAAGTTTGCGATTCCAAAATGCCAAAAAGCTCATGTTGTTTGAAAATAACCATAATAATTCGTTAATTCACAAGGCAATTAGAACACTCATGTTATATGCTTTGGTAATATTTAAGTGAGTGAATTATTAGATATATACACAATAACATCACCAAATTATAAAATACTAACATTATTACATGTAATCCGATAACCACATTCACTATTTGGATAATATATAGCACTTAATTAGATATATATATATATATACACACAATAACATCACAAAATGAAATACTAACATGATTACATGTAATTCGATAACCACATTCACTACTTGGATGATATATAGCACTTACTACTTTGGAGTTCTAAATGATATAGAATAATCATACGCAACCCTGATTTTTAGTCAAATTACAAGCATTCTCCCTCACTTTTTAAAAATTATTACATTCTCAGATTTTTCCAAACGAAAAAGTCGCCGAAAACATGCAATACAACACATTTATGATTTACCCCTCCAAGAAACGCAATAGAGAATGACATTTATGATTTAACTCATGCTATATAAGTTTGACCAGACTGTTGTATGTTATGGAATAATTGATCCCTATAAAATGGATTATGTAAAAAGTTTGAAATTACATCTTTGTCAAAATGTGATTTCGCGACATGCAAATAGTCGGATCGGGATTATGCAAAACAGAGTCAAAACGCTCATTTAAATCGAATATGTGATACAATTAATACAAATTTTAGATTCTCAACCGTGGGGTAAAAGACACAATATTTACTTGATTGGAATAAAGTTAGTTCAATATTTGATTTTATTTTATTTTTAACTCAAAAGACAATATTGACAAGGAACTAGGGATGTGGCCAATGGAATTGCTGGCTGCCTACTGGACAAGAATTGTCACATACTGTGGAACTACAGTTTTTGTGTGGTCTCTGAACAATCCCACATGCTCAGGCCAATTTGTGCGTGGCAACGGCCAAAAACCCTATTTTATGAGGTTGAATATTCTTTTTATTAGGAAAATAGTTAGACCTTTCTTTTTTTCTTATTCAAAAAAATAGAAATATAGTATTTAATGTTACAAATTCCACACCAAATATCTTTGTTGTATTGTATGTGATTTTTGCAAAACAAATTTCTATGGTTATCTTTGAGAAAGATGTGTTTTTTTTTTTTTTTTTTCTGAATTGGGTATCGAAGGACATGACCAAAAAAACCAACACACAATTCTCTTGATATATTGTCTATGATATTCTCTTTTATTGGAGGTAATTCACAATGTTAAGTTCATTAAAATTTAAAATTTGTTGTGATTGTTTTTCTCAAAATGAATTGTCAAGGAATTTATTGTTTTGAAATCAAATTTTCAAAAATTTTCCAAGTTCACTTTCATGCATATAAATATAAAAAAAAATTGTGGATTTTCTCAGTGAAAGGGTGTCTTTCAAGTTGTTAAATATCATAGAATTTTCAAGAATGTTCTTAACTTAACAACATAAAATATTATAAAATTAATGAAGTATGCAGAAAATTGTGAAAACGGAGAAGGGAATAATGCTTGCATATTATTTTTTTAAGTTAATCATGCCGAAAGTTATTATTCAATCAGGGATAGAGCCACAAATTAAGCTAAAAGGAGATAGATTAATTAGGTCAAAAAATTAAATATAATATTTTTAATATGCAAGTTTCGATGCTTTAGATTTGTTGTTGTGATAATTTTCTCTTCCAATTTTGAAATATAATGTAAACAAAGTATCTTTTACTAATGAAAATACATGTAAACAACATCTCACATATTTACATAATTAAACTAATAAATGAAATTAAAGTAGTTTTTAAAGAAGAATGGAAAGTGATCCTAATATTATTACATAAAATATAAAACATCTGTGAAGTATGAATTGAGAGTAAAAGTAATTTCAACTTTACTATTTAAGATTAAAAGTATTAATCATCATTATATTTTATCAATAGCGTCAAGTTTCATAGAAATCAATTACTATAGAAAATTAAAACTGAAAAGAAACAGAAACTTATTATATAAAAAACAGTAAACATATTCAAATAAATTGAGAGAAAAATCAATTTAGAATAAAGATTGAGAAGACAAAATATATATTTTTAGCCACAAGAAATGGTCTATTAATATCTTCGTTGAGGGGCAAAAGTACGTATTTTCGTATAATTTTAACTATATACTAAAAATCCTATTACGAATAACTGCGGAGAGGACAGGGGGCTACCGACTCTCCCTAGTTCCTTATATACAATATAGATATAGATATTTTTGTAATGTAGGATATAATATAGTATTTAAAATTAAATATACCTAAGTAACAATTTTAATTAGCTTTTACACTCACTTTTTGGCATATTATGTATGCATGTCTCCCATAACAAGCCAGTTTTCCATTTCTGATCTAGACAAAGACATGCTATTCGTTGAATCACATTTTCTTCTCTTTTAAAGTATTTCATGATCGAAGACTTAAACTCTCATATATTTTGTGTATATGTACGTTACATTTATAACATTATAGTATAAGCTATTATGGCCTTTGAAAATGTCATATATATAAATGCATTTTTTAATAAGTTGCATGACTAGTATTCTCGAATTAACTAGTTATGCAACTTATTAAGAAATTTATTGATATTTTAATTATAACTTTCAAAAACCTAGGCTGTGTTTGGTTTTGTTTTCAAACCCATTTTGGCCAAAAAATTTGGCCAAAACTTGTTTGTTTTGTGTTTTTTTGACCAAAAATGATTTTTTTAGTCAAAAAAATTGTCAACTATTGTCTCCCTATTTGTCTCTACTTTAGGGTACCTACTAATTACATCAACTACAATATAATCATTTAAAACTTATATTATATTATATTTTTCAATCATTAACTAATTATAAACACAACTTTTCAGACAAAAACTTACATGATTTGACTGCTACAGTAACTTTTGTCTCTTCTGAAAATAAAATCAAACACTAAACCAAACACATTTTCATCAAAATACACAACTTCCAATAAACTTTTTCACCAAAATTTTCACCAAAAAAAACCCTCAAAATAAAACCAAACACAGCCCTAGTAACCCATGATTTCTAACAACTCGATGTCACAAATTCAAACTCACGTATGATAACAATTTGTGAATCAATCAACTCTATTATTAAAACATTCCAGTCTATTTTAGCATCTCAATTCATCATCATGATGGACTTGTTGGAAAATATATCCAATGAGAGTTATTACTTATTACGCCATTCATGATAAGTTTGCCCTTTCCACGTCATCTTTTCCTAACAAAAAAAATAAAAAGGGAAACAAATGAAAAATATTAATTCTCTATTCAAAGAAACCTCTATTATACATGGACCCTAATCTAAGTTTCTTAAATTTCACTACACCAATATAAATTACCTTCTAGCCAGGGAAATGTCTAAAAGTATACAATAAATTAAAAGGCATAATGAAGGATTATCAACATTATGTCCACTCAAAGCATCATCCTTTTTTTTTTTTTTATCTCTTAATATTATAATTGTACTAATTGTTGATTTATATTTTAATACAATATTTCAACTGGTGATCAAATTGTAAGCCAAAAACTTTAGTCTTTTGAGGATAGATATTGAAAGATTATGTTGGTATGTTAACTGTGACTTTTAATTGCTACAACATAGGTTGCATGCAACATGTCCCCTTTCAAGCTACAAAGCTTTACAAAAGTGTATTTTCCATGACTTTGACTGACATTTACTATAGCAATTACATAAATACTTTACATGACTGACATAACAAGTTGCAACATAATGTATGATTACATGTTACAATCGATTTTTGACAAATTCACACAGAGATATTCACAAGACATATTGATCTAAGAGGAGTTACGAATGTGACCAATTTCACATGCTCTGATGTGTTACCTAACGGACCCACTCATCATAAGATCGTTTTTAAGTCTCTCAATTCATTTGACCACCTTTCTAATTTCCTTTTGTATACTTTGAGTGTTTGGTTATATAGGTATAAACAGCTTCAATCTTGATTTTTAACTGGGCGTTGCATAGAATCAAAAGTTCTTTAAATTCATCGGGCTTTGGCCTCAATGACAACTATCCGATGCTGAAGTCGAAACTGAACACAATAAATGTGTTCATACCACCAGAAGACGTATTTGAATGAGATAAATAAAAGGTTAGATATATGTTTAGATATTTAATGTAAATATTAAATAATCGGAGTCATCCACGTGCGGTGACCTAGAGGATCCAACTGCCCATTTGACACAAATGAGTCAAATAGTTAGACCATAAGGGTTGGGTAATTTGACCTATATAGTTGCACGGGTATTTCGACCTCGTGAGATTTTAGGAATTTTTTTTTCTTTTTTTGGATGTGTTTTTTTAGTAAAATTGAGTATGATATATTTTTGCGCCATAGCTAATATATTGATGGATTTACACTATGCACTTGACCTCTTAGTAAGAGTAGTTAATTCTTTGGCCCACTTCATGAAAAAATTATCATGCCAAATCAAGTCAACAGGATCAAAGACTATTACAAGCGAAAGCAACCTTGTATCATTGGGAAAAAAAGGTAGCCCTAAACCAACCAACTAACTATAATGTGGAAAATCTAAGAGTATCATGCTTTAATAATTGAATGTGTCATTTTTATAATGATGCTAAGATGTTATCAAGATTACGTGACAAAAAAGAAATCATTAGAAAGTCATTGAAAAATACATCATGCACATCTTCCATGTAATCGATGAAAGCTTGTGGACATTAACAACTTTAGCTTCACAATTATGGAGAGTTTAATTGGGATTGTGGTGCTTACATTTATGCATCATCGTGACTCCTTGTTGCAATTCAGTTTCAACCAAAGATATTGTTAACTTCAAGCACTTGTGCGAGTAAATAATTTTATTCCACAAGAGATACTACAATAATTTATTAGGGATTAGCCTGACATCAACAAATGAACTATTGTAAATAATTTAGTTTAAGATGACGCAATGATTTAACGTGGTTCAGATTAGTTTTAAGACCACACTAAATGTTTTTAATGCTTTTGTTGGGTTACGCAAAATACGGTGTAGTATGCCTATAAGTGAAGATTTAAGGCACAAAGATCATAAATCTAGTGAAAGTTGTTCCCGTTGATCCTGCTCTCATCGACACCATGGCGTTTGACAAGCCAACGTCACGACAATCGAGCTTCTGTTGAACCCCCTGTAGACAAATAAAATTTGTAGCCAATTAAATGGCGACACATGTAAATTAATATCAAATAAACTCATTTATTTATATTTAAGGATTTAATAAAATTTTATCCTTAAATTAGATAATTGAATAATTGATATTTAAATACTTCTTGCATTGGCCAATTGTGAGGTGCCATGTGGCAATTTAACCATAATTAAATCAAATCAACCACTTAAATATGGTAGTGATTGCTAATTAAATAATGGTGATTTTGGAAAAGTTTTCCACCCCTACAACTATAAATAGGGGTTCAAATTCAAGGATTCATGGACCAATTCACCAATTCACAAGTGCATTTGAGCAAGAGAAGACAAGAGAAGTTCCCAAATTCTCTCTACAAGTTCTTCAAATTCAAGAAGGCGTTCAAGGCAAACTTCAAGGCGTTCTAAGCAAAATTCATCAAATTATAACATTTGATTCGAGATTAAGGTGCTAAACCCTCGAATAAACGTTATAGAAGTTCAAATCAAGTTAAAGGAAGATCAAAGCGACGAGTCAACCTTGAAGCTTTCAACTTTCCCAAATCATTTACATCGTTTGATCTGAGATTAAGCTATCGAGCCCTCGCATCAACGTTATAAACATTCAAATCCACATTGGAGAAGATCAAAGAAGCGATTTCTGCTCCAATATTCAAATCAAAGTTCTTGAAGTGAAGAATCAGAGGATAAATAATTAGAGATTTGTACTCATTAAATCGTTTGATTCAATTAAATATATTTTGTACAACATTTCTTGTTTGTTAAATTGCAGACTTAAAATTTGTTGTTTACAAATTTTGGCACGCCCAGTGGGACAATCTCTACCTCTCATCTCTTCACTTAATCAAAAGTTCAAAGTTTCACAATGAATGCCCCGAAGAACGCATCGTTCCAAATCGCCGCTTCAATTTCTTCAAGTGCTACGGTCAATGGTATCGGCGTCGTGACGAGGAGCATGTCCAAAAGACTTCAAACATCTTCTGAGTCGACTCATTTCCTTGGATCTGTTGAAAAGGAGTTGCATCATCTTAGCAACATACGCGATGGTGATGAATCTCCTCCAACCTCCCCTCGGTCGACATCAAGTTACTCATTTACTTCAAACATAGCTCCTGTTATGATGACAAATGCTACAACTCTAGAAGAACAAATGGCCAACTTGACAAAAATTATCGAGGGATTTGCCAAACATATGGAAGAACAAGATTCTCAAATCTCAAAATTGATGAATAGAATGGATAATAGCGAGGCTAGTCGCTCACAAGAAAAACAACCGGAAATCCGCGATGAAGCCGAAGCATCTGAAAGGCAACAATCAAAGAGAAATGAGAAATCTCCCATTGAAGATTTTCAGGTATCGTCAGATGGATTGATCCCCATTGATCAGCTGAAGGAATTTATCATGGGAACTATCAAGGATAAACTCGATGGAGGTTCCAAGTCATCGTTGGCTTACACGAAGCCATATACCCAAAGAATCGATAGACTCAAGATGCCGAATGGTTACCAACCTCCCAAATTCCATCAATTTGAAGGTTTGGGTAACCCAAAGCAACACGTAGCCCATTTCATTGAAACATGTAATAATGCTGGGACTTACGGAGACCATCTCGTCAAGCAATTCGTCCGGTCACTTAAAGGGAATGCATTCGACTGGTACACGGACTTGGAAGCTGGATCAATTGATAATTGGGAACAGCTGGAACATGAATTTCTCAACCGCTTCTACAGCACCCGAAGGACTGTTAGCATGGTGGAGCTCACTAACTCTCGCCAGTGGAAAGAAGAGGCAGTTATTGATTATATCAATCGTTGGAGGAATTTAAGCCTCAATTGCAAGGATCGCTTATCTGAAGCATCAGCCATAGAAATGTGCATCCAGGGGATGCATTGGGGTCTTCGGTACATCCTTCAAGGGATTCAACCCAAGACATTTGAAGAACTAGCTACTCGAGCACATGATATGGAACTGAGTATGTCATCAAGTGGAATTGGGGGACCACCCATCCAGAATCCTCAGAAGGTCGTAGAGAAACAAGAATTCAAGAAAGGGGGTAAATCATTTTCCAAAGCCCCAAACAAAGAGTCTATGGCAGTGAATGCAACACCCATCAAGTTGCGAGCCAAGGCAAATGATGAGAACGACGGAAAGAGAGATACTTCGCAAGATAAAGTGCAAAGAAGATCAACTCTGAAAGAAATGCAAGCAAAGCAATACCCGTTCCTTGACTCCGATGTCTCTGGAATATTTGATGACTTGCTTAATGCAAATCTCATTGATCTGCCTACGATGAAACGACCAGAAGAAGCCGGGCGTATAGATGATCCTAAATATTGCAAGTATCATCGCCTAGTGGGGCACCCAATTCACGACTGTTTCATATTCAAAGATAAAGTGATGCAGCTGGCTCGTCAAGGAAAGATATCTCTTGAAGAAGATAACGTAACTGCCAACGTCGTATCTGTCACGTTTGGGTCATCTAAGGTTATGATAGATAAAGACGCCAAATGGAGTGCCTGCGAAGAGCTTAACGATGCTAACTATCGCTCATGTAATGCAACACATGAACAAGAAAACTCTCCAAAAGAAGATAGTTTGTCTGAGGTAAGGTCTTCTGTTGATCACTGTTTGTCAACAATCGCTTTTACGGATGAAGATCTGTTATTTGGATCCAACCCTCATAATAGGCCATTATTTGTCACTTGCTACACTCATGAGCAAAGGGTAAATAGAATTTTGGTTGATGGAGGGTCTGCGGTCAACATTTTACCTTTGCATACGTTGAGAAAATTGGGGATTTCTGTTGACGAACTTTCTAGTAGTCGTCTGATGATCCAAGGCTTCAACCAAGGGGGGCAAAGAGCTGTCGGTATCATAAGGATGAAGCTAATGATGGGAGAGATGTCGTCAAACGCATTGTTCCATGTTATAGATGCTAGAACCTCTTACAACATGCTTCTAGGACGACCTTGGTTGCATGAGAATGGTGTGGTCCCTTCAACTTGGCACCAGTGCTTCAAATATTGCCAAGAGGGAATAGTAAAAAAGGTGTTGGCCGATGATAAACCTTTCACTGAAGCTGAGTCGCATTACGCCGATGCTAAATACTACCTTGAAGGACCAAAGACCACAAAGGCAGAAGCGTCACTTGATAAGAAGCCAAGAGAAGAAAATCAACAAACTACAAGGGGTGAGGCGAATGATACTCTACATTCCAACGGTGAAAATCACTCAAAAGTTGAATTGCCTCTCGTCAAAGATGAGTCATTAGAAGAATTGATACTACCTATGACGAGACTTGATATGAACAAGCCATCTCATCCGCCTCTTAAAGGATTTGTCCGCCCAATTGAAGGTGCCAAAGAAGAACATGGAGGAATCCGTACCGACAAGTTCTTCGATCCAAAGGCTTACAAACTCCTTACCAAAGTAGGGTACAACCCAAAAGAAGGCTCTATTTTGGGAAAACTCCCTCCAGAAGTCTCTGGTGAACAAGTTCATGGACTCAATGCTACTCAGATAATGCTTAGAGAAAGTGGGCACGCTATTCAGAGCCCTCGAATCGGTCTTGGGTTTGTCCCCCAAAATCCAATTCGCATCGCAATAAGAAGAGCTAGTAGCAACTATGTGAGTGAAGAAGCATTATCCTCAACAGAGTATATCTTTGACGAAAGTGGAAATAAGACGCGACGCATATCTGTCTTTGAAAGACTTGGTCCTCCAATGAAAAATGGCAATAAGAGAAACGATAGACGAAGGTGGGGTGTCTTGAAAAGGGCGAAGTACGCTATCAAAGTCAACAAATCACGTGCCACTACGAACCTTCGTAGCCTGATACCGTCTCGCATGGGATGCGCTGATTTGACTATATCATGCGGTAAAGTCTTGAAAGCTAAATGGCAAACTATAGTCTTTACTCAAGTCCAGTACTATGATGAGGACGATAAAGAGAGTGTGGCGTCATCATATCACATCACTTCAAGAGAGGAAGATATTTTTGAAGAAGAAGAAGACGCAGAGACGGCACCACCTGAACTTGAAGAAGGTGTCAAAGCCACGGTCGACAAATTGAAAGAGATTAACCTCGGTGATGCCAACAATATTAGGCCAATTTACATAAGTGCTTTACTAACTGTCGACGAAGAAAAAGCCTACATTGAGTTGTTACATGAGTTCAAAGATGTATTCGCATGGTCGTACAAAGAAATGCCCGGCCTAGATCCAAAGGTAGCAGTCCATCATCTATCAATTAGAAAAGGGGCTCGTCCTATCAAGCAAGCCCAACGTCGATTTCGACCCGAGTTGGTCCCTTTAATTGAAACGGAAGTAAACAAACTCATTGAAGTTGGATTCATCCGTGAAGTCAAATACCCTACATGGATTTCAAGCATCGTTCCAGTGAGAAAGAAGAATGGACAAATCCGAGTGTGCGTTGACTTTAGGGACCTTAACGGAGCATGTCCCAAAGATGACTTTCCGTTGCCTATCGCTGAACTCATGATTGATGCTACTACCGGCCACGAAGCTCTATCTTTCATGGACGGGTCGTCCGGATATAATCAAATACGCATGGCACCAAAGGATGAAGAGTTAACGGCATTTCGTACCCCAAAAGGTATATATTGCTATAAAGTAATGCCATTCGGACTAAAGAATGCAGGAGCAACCTATCAAAGGGCCATGCAAAAGATCTTTGACGACATGCTTCATAAAAGTGTAGAGTGCTATGTCGATGACTTGGTTGTGAAGTCTAAAAGGCGAGTAGATCATCTCGTAGACCTAAAAAGGTTTTTGAACGCTTACGAAGATATCAACTGAAGATGAATCCCCTAAAATGCGCATTCGGCGTAACATCGGGAAAGTTTCTTGGATTCATTGTTCGGCATCAGGGCATAGAAATTGAACAAGCAAAAATTGATGCAATCGCGAAAATGCCTGAACCCAGAAATATCCATGAGCTCAAAAGCCTGCAGGGGAAGCTAGCATATCTTCGAAGGTTTATCTCAAATTTGGCCGGTCGATGTCAACCATTTAGTCGCCTCATGAAGAAAGGTGTTCCATTTGAATGGGATGAATCTTGCAGAAATGCTTTCAAAAGCATAAAAACATATTTGATGAAGTCACCCGTGCTGGTTGCACCAGTCCCAGGACGCCCATTAATCCTTTACATTGCTGCTCAAGAACGTTCTGTGGGGGCATTACTCGCACAGGAGAATGATCATGGGAAAGAAAGCGCTTTGTACTACTTGAGTAGGATGATGATGCCAAACGAGATGAAGTACTCGCCAATTGAAAAGATTTGCTTGGCTCTTATCTTCGCTATCCAAAAATTAAAACATTACTTCCAAGCGCATATTGTTCGCCTTGTTTCAAAGGCAAACCCATTAAAGTATGTGATGTCGAAACCAGTGCTCTCCGATAGACTTGCGAGGTGGTACCTTCAATTGCAACAATTTGAGATTGTCTATGTTCCCCAAAAGGCTGTGAAGGGGCAAGTTCTAGCTGACTTTTTGGCAGATCATCCTATCCCCGCCGAATGGGAGTTATCTGATGATCTACCCGACGAAGATGTTCTACTGGTTGAAGTTGCTCCCCCTTGGAAGATGTATTTTGATGGAGCTTCTCATAGAGAAGGAGCTGGCGCTGGAGTAGTGTTTATTACGTCTGATGGAGAAGTGTTACCATACTCCTTCACTCTGACTGAAAACTGCTCAAATAACGTTGCTGAATATCAAGCTCTGATCCTTGGGTTAGAAATGGCTGTCGATATAAAACAATTACACCTCAGAGTATTTGGAGACTCCAAATTGGTGATAAATCAATTAGAGGGATCATATGAAGTGAAAAAGCCTGACCTACTTCCATACTTCAACTATGCGAGACGACTTGTTGGATGGCTTGGGGATGTGACGATTGAGCATGTGCCGAGGAAAGACAATAAACAGGCTGATGCATTAGCAAAACTGGCTTCTACACTCGCCATGCCTGAAAAAGAAGCACGAGTTCCAATATGTAAAAGTTGGGTCATCCCACCAATCTTTGAAGATGAAGATGGCGATGAAGAAGAAAATCACATTGTCGAAGTATTTGAAATAGGAAAGGAAGATTGGCGGCAACCACTGGTGGATTACTTGAAATACGAAAAATTACCTGATGATCCACGCCAGAGAATCGACGTTAGACGTCGAGCAGCCCGCTTCATCTATTACAAAGACACCCTTTATAGGCGCTCATTTGATGGGGTCTTCTTGCGTTGCTTAAACGATGATGAAGCCATTCAAGCCATGGAAGAAGCTCATTCCGGAGTTTGTGGAGCACACCAATCTGGCCCGAAGTTACACTTTCGCATAAAAAGAATGGGCTATTATTGGCTAACAATGGTTAAGGACTGCATGGATTTCGCTCAGAGGTGTCAAGCTTGTCAATTTCACGCGAATTTCATCCACCAACCACCTGAGCCACTACACCCTACTGTTGCTTCATGGCCTTTTGATGCATGGGGATTAGATGTCGTCGGACCTATGATAAAGTCATCTGCTGGGCACTTGTACATCTTGGCTGCAACTGACTACTTCTCCAAATGGGCTGAAGCGATACCCCTCAAAGAGGTCAAAAAGGAAAATGTTGCTGATTTCATCCGTATCAACATCATATATCGGTACGGAGTTCCTCGGTATATAGTCACCGATAATGGAAAGGCATTCTCCAATGCTCTGATAGACAAGTTGTGCCAAAAGTTCAATTTCAAACAGAGAAAATCTTCAATGTACAACGCCCCTGCTAATGGCCTAGCTGAAGCCTTTAATAAAACTCTCTGCAATTTACTAAAAAAGGTGGTTACAAAATCAAAGCGAGATTGGCATGAAAGGATTGGAGAAGCTTTATGGGCATATAGAACCACCTATAGGACTCCGACACAAGCAACTCCTTACTCGTTAGTGTATGGAGTAGAAGCCGTAGTTCCTCTTGAGCAACAAATCCCTTCATTGAGGATAGCCATACAAGAAGGACTTACTGAAGATGAAAATGCTCGTTTACGGCTTGAAGAGTTGGAGGCCTTTGATGAGAAGAGACTAGAGGCGCAGCAACGACTTGAGTGTTACCAAGCTCGTCTTTCTAGGGCATTCAACAAGAAAGTTCGATCACGCTCCTTTGAAGTTGGTGACTTAGTCCTCGCTGTAAGAAGGCCCATCATTATGACGCATCGGACCGGCAACAAGTTCATATCAAAATGGGACGGTCCCTATGTCGTTAAAGAAGTTTATACCAATGGCGCGTACAAGTTGGTCGCCGAAGACGGCTTAAGAGTTGGCCCCATAAATGGGAAATTCTTAAAGCGTTACTATCCATGAGTTTGTACCCTAACCTTTCAAAAAAAAAATCAAAAAAAAAAACATAAAAAAAAAAATCAAAAAAATCATTGAACTACGTTATGACTTGATCCCTTTTATTAGGGTACGTAGGCAGCTTAGATTCCCTCTGAGTTCAGTCATAAAAAATAAAACAATCATGTTTCCCATATAAAGTGATGTTATCCATTAAAATATAGTTGTACAAAAAAAAAAAAAAAAAAGCTCAAGAAAAAATATCTATGTTCTTCAACTCCTCTTGGACAGATGTCAGATGCGTCATCGAAGTACTCAAAATCTTCGCTGCTTCATCACTCAAGGGGCAGTCTTCTTAAGAGCAATAATCTCATCCTCAATACCATGAATATCAACCTCGGCACTTTTAAGAAGTTCTTCCTGGCTCTTTAAGGACGAAGATAATTTCTTCTTGCGACGCTTCAAATCTTTAAGCTCTTTCTCAACGCATGCCAATTCCTCCTTGGTAGATTTGATGTGATCAACCTCTTTGCTTGCTCTAGTCTTGGCTTTACCTAGACGGTCCTTGGTATCCCCGAGCTGTTGATCAAGAAGCTCCTTGGATAGCCTTTCTGAAGATGAGGATCTCGCGGCATCATAGGCAGCTGCCTTATAAAACAATGATTGCAATAGTTCGTCAATGTGAGAAACATCTATATCTTTGAAGACCTTCATTGAGTCATAAACAACTTGAACTTCGTCCTTCAAAGATGAGATGTCATCAACTTTTGCTTTTGTGATCTTATCCCGAATAATACGCCATAAGCTCTGAACATGAATGCGTTGCTGCTCAAGTACATATTTCATCCCCACAAATACTGAAGCCTCAGGAGAAGGTGGTCTCTGTTCAACACTAGCAGGTTTGGATGTCTTTTCTTGACTTTTCTTACATGCTATGGGAGCTACATCCGGTGAATCGGATTCATCTTGAGATTCCTCAGCAGCATTCACATCTAAAATTTCTTTATGTAACTGAAATTAAAAAAAAAAAAGGCTACATTAGAGAAAGTTTCGGAAGAATTTCAAATGGAAGAAAGAAAAGAAAGGTGAAGAAAACCTGTTTGGAAAAATCCAATAATGATAGATTACTCAGAACATCGGCATCGGTATGTCGCAGTGGATTTAGATCTTTCTTTTGTCTCTTCCAGTGTTGGTCCGCGTTGCTACTACGACTATCCTCCAAGCCGCATGAAGAACTTCTCTTTTTACTCCCCTCAAAAGCTTCAGTAGCTGGTACACTACATTCAATAATAAGGGATGGCAGACGAGGATGTAGAGGATTAGGAGTAATGTCTTTAAGCATGCAATCTCCTTCAATGTGTTTTTTGTCTTTAAGTGGGGTTTGCTTTAAACCATTCAAGAACGATATGTTCTCCTC
Organism: Buddleja alternifolia; assembly: GCA_019426215.1. NCBI lineage: Eukaryota > Viridiplantae > Streptophyta > Magnoliopsida > Lamiales > Scrophulariaceae > Buddleja > Buddleja alternifolia. Next base: position 36,673,950 of record CM033401.1, on the reverse strand, counting down.
AAGATATGTACCATGAGTCTTTGCCCACCATTCTTTATAATTCTTTGAAAAGAGCTTCTTAGCATTTGGGGGAATAGAAAGAAGCATCGCCTTAGAAAGGGACTTGGTAAAAGTACACAAGCGCCAATAACGAAGAACCTCATCTGATGTAACTGTTCGGACATCATACTTGATAACACCAGGAACCTCCTGATAGTAGCCAAATTGGCGTCCAAATCTATGTGGACTATAAGGCTCAACAATGGACTTTTCACCCTGTCTCAAAGACAGATAGTGCGAGCGAATGGACATGAAAAGATTCGCCTTAGACTCCCCGTATTCGCCATCATCAATAAACATGAGATCCTTGCTCGTCGTGGTCATTAGGCAAGTCCAAGCAGCAGTCTCTCCCTTATGGATGCGTCGTCGGGCCTCTGTTGGATCAAAGTATCTTGCACCCCCTTCGCCAGAGAATTTCACCATCTTAGGACCACGCAATTCACGCCCAACTGGGTAGTGAGTCTTGAAGTAATAAGCCAACCAAGCATATACGAAATGGATAGGGAACGAAGTATTCGCTTTAGTTGGTCTCATAGAAGTCGAAACTTCATTCAAACCTTTGTAAATGCTTGCCAAAACAGGGATCGTCAAGCTAACTTGTCGACCACTAGCCATAATTGCAGCCATCTTGAAAGTACTTGGCCGTATAGTGTTAACATCTCTCCCAGGAAGAACAAAGGTACAGAGCCAACAAGCCAAGTGAGCCGCCAAGTAAGTCTCTTCCTTCAAAGTTTCCCTAATGCCGAGTTTGGAAAATATCGCCTCCTCCGTAGTCGACCACTTCTCGTGAACACCTAAATCTCCAAGGGGGTTGTGAGTAGACGCTAGGCGAGTGGACTTCTTCTCCTTACGAATAGGAGTTTGGCTATATTTCACCTTCTTCTTGGACCAAAACCTCACCCATTGGTCAACAGACACTTGGGAATATTGATTCACCTTGGAGCCTCCTAGAAGTAAATGGTAAGCGCGGAATAAGTATTCACATGAGCGAGGGAGAAATATGTGCCCCTTTTCGTCAATACCGGTGAGCTCCGTAGCATTAGGGATGACTTCGTCGTAGAAGAGTCCAGTCATGGGAAGACCTGCGAGAGCGTATAAATCCCACAGAGATATCGAAAACTCGCCAATGGAAGTCAGTAATGTATTCGTAGTGGGACACCAAGCCTCGGAGAAGGCTTTCACGATGTTCGTGTTTCGATCATAAGTATACATCGAGGCATACACTGCATCGTAGATCCTGGCAGACAGTAACTTATCTTTGCACCGGCTAAGGATGTCCTCTGTCCACTCCCAGTAGCCTTTGATGTAGTGAAATTCACCAAGGAATTTGATGTCGTCTCCAATCCACTTCGCCTTGCCGTCAATGATGTTACGCCCCAGTGTTGGCAAAATAAGTGGCTCATTCGACGGTTGGTGGTGAGAAGATCGCAGACTCCATGCCTTAGTTGTTTTGTTCAAATTAATTTCTTCACACCATTCCACCATGGACAATGAGTTTGTCAAACTTGGCCACCGTTTTGCCTTTCGACCGACAAGAGAAATATGAACCGATAGATGAACACCTTCCTCCATAGGTTGGTTCTCGTTGTCAAGAATTGTCAAATATTGATCTCCGGAAGGGGACGAAGTATCTTTGAAAAAAATCATTGTATTACCTGCCAATGTACAACGAAACAAGGTATTATTGAAAGTTTGCAAAAAAAAAAAAAAAAAAAAATCAGCACGCAGTGCACAACTGTGCAAAAGGTTCGCACTTTTGAAAAAAAAAAATTTAAAAAATAAAAAAAAAAAAATTGCAATGTTATATGTGAAATCCTAGAAAATGAGAAATCAAAATATGATATACACATAGCTTACCAAGTTGAAAGAAAAGGAAGAGGGAGAAGAACATCAGTTGTTTGTGTGTGTTTCTAACTAGAACTCAAAGCCCCATTTTATAGTGTGTTATGAAAAGAAAGATGAGAAGAACATAAGTTGTTTGTGTGTGTTTCTAACTAGAACTCAAAGTCCCATTTTATAGTGTGTTATGAAAAGAAAGATGAGAAGAACATAAGTTGTTTGTGTGTGTTTCTAACTAGAACTCAAAGCCCCATTTTATAGTGTGTTATGAAAAGAAAGATGAGAAATAAGATAAGAAAAGATGAGGAAATGGGGAAAATTCTTTTTCTTAATAAATTCAAAAGATCATACAAAGTGAAATTTAAAGCAAAGCACTACATAAATAAAGGGAAAATTTTAAATTTTTTTTTTTAACTAAAGCAAGCAAAATTCTCTTCAAACTCCAATTTTATAGTGTGTTATGAAAAGAAAGATGAGAAATAAGATAAGAAAAGATGAGGAAATGGGGAAAATTCTTTTTCTTAATAAATTCAAAAGATCATACAAAGTGAAATTTAAAGCAAAGCACTACATAAATAAAGGGAAAGTTTTAATTTTTTTTTTAACTAAAGCAAGCAAAATTCTCTTCAAACTCCAATTTTATAGTGTGTTATGAAAGGAGAGATGAGAAATAAGATAAGAAAAGGTGAGGAAATGGGGAAAATTCTTTTTCTTAATAAATTCAAAAGATCATACAAAATGAAATTTAAAGCAAAGCACTACTAAATAAAGGGAAAGTTTTAATTTTTTTTAACTAAAGCAAGCAAAATTCTCTTCAAACTCTAATTTTATAGTGTGTTATGAAAGGAGAGATGAGAAATAAGATAAGAAAAGGTGAGGAAATGGGGAAAATTCTTTTTCTTAATAAATTCAAAAGTTATACAAAGTGGAATTTAAAGCTAACTAATATGCTCCAAGTACTACATAATTAAAGGAAGAAGTTTTTGTTTGAACTAAAGCAAGCAAGATTCTCCTCAAATCAAGGGATGCATTGTAAAAAAAAAAAAAAACAAAACAAAACAAAAAAAAAACTTGGGATTTTCTTTATTAATTGGCAAGGTTCGTTTCGGACCAAACTTGGGATTAGCATATGGATCACCCTTTTAATGGGCAATCCATCTTTAATAGCCCACACACATGTACCAAGAATTTGACAATAAGATTGGATTTTCAATTTGGTCCTTGACATTTTTCTCTAATGGGCTTTTATATAAACAATGTATGGAGATAAAATGGGATTTTGGTTCACTTGCTCAAATTGAGCGATCCGAGAACCAATCATGTACCAAATATATCCAAATTTTTGGTTCACTTGCTCAAGTTTAAAATTTATGTACATTTTGGGAAATCCAAGTGTAAAAAAAAAAAAAAATGTCGCGACTTATCCACTCAAGACACGCTTCCAAACATCATTCATGGACAAGTCTCGAGGGGGCATTTGTAGACAAATAAAATTTGTAGCCAATTAAATGGCGACACGTGTAAATTAATATCAAATAAACTCATTTATTTATATTTAAGGATTTAATAAAATTTTATCCTTAAATTAGATAATTGAATAATTGATATTTAAATACTTCTTGCATTGGCCAATTGTGAGGTGCCATGTGGCAATTTAACCATAATTAAATCAAATCAACCACTTAAATATGGTAGTGATTGCTAATTAAATAATGGTGATTTTGGAAAATTTTTCCACCCCTACAACTATAAATAGGGGTTCAAATTCAAGGATTCATGGACCAATTCACCAATTCACAAGTGCATTTGAGCAAGAGAAGACAAGAGAAGTTCCCAAATTCTCTCTACAAGTTCTTCAAATTCAAGAAGGCGTTCAAGGCAAACTTCAAGGCGTTCTAAGCAAAATTCATCAAATTATAACGTTTGATTCGAGATTAAAGTGTTAAACCCTCGAATAAACGTTATAGAAGTTCAAATCAAGTTAAAGGAAGATCAAAGCGACGAGTCAACCTTGAAGCTTTCAATTTTCCCAAATCATTTACGTCGTTTGATCCGAGATTAAGCTATCGAGCCCTCGCATCAACGTTATAAACATTCAAATCCACATTGGAGAAGATCAAAGAAGCGATTTCTGCTCCAATATTCAAATCAAAGTTCTTGAAGTGAAGAATCAGAGGATAAATAATTAGAGATTTGTACTCATTAAATCGTTTGATTCAATTAAATATATTTTGTACAACATTTCTTGTTTGTTAAATTGCAGACTTAAAATTTGTTGTTTACACCCCCTCCAACTTACTTTCGCCTTCTTTCTTAACTCCTTTCTTAACTTTGTGATGCTTGTATTAGACTCCACAATCGCATCACAAATAAGATGCAATGCGAGTCCCAAATACAATATTGAGATTTAAAGATACGAACAACTTGATATACATCACTCTGTGTAGCATAGTGATTAGCTTCCATGTCTTTAGCCAAACATTTTGAATAGAAAATTAAAATGTCATAGATAAAATAAACATTGAGTTTTCCCTTTTAATGTACACTTTTTTGCATGTGAGGAAACAATGAACTCCCCCTTTTGTGGGATGGATTATTCACGAAATGGGAGAAATTTGTCGTTAGAAAAGGACATTAGTTGGAGTAATATTATTTTAGAGTACCTAACTTTATTCATTACAATTAATTGTTTCGAATCGAAGGTAAACCTCTAAACAAATTAAATTGTGTATTACATATTATCATAGAGTTGGTTGCCAATGTCAACTAAAACAATAACAATCTATGAACATAAGAGGTAAGGGATGGGCGACCAGCTTAACGGCCATTCCTGAACATTTCTTTTTACAAAAGCCACCAATGTTGTGGAGGGATTTTTCGGACTCCCCTCCCGTCTTTATATCAACCAACCAAATATTTACAAGATTTTGAACAAGTAGGATTACAAGATTCCTAAACATGATTATAGGAGTCTCCACAACCCGTCAATACAACTCCACCAAACTATCAATTAGGCCAAAATTCATCCACAATAAAAGTAATTGATTCATGAACTATTATTGGGAGAGTATTCAGATTGATAACCTTCTTATTATTAAAAGTAATAGGCTGGATCAACATCGAGTTTCCTTTTTGGTTTAGACAATTGCAAGAACATTTTAGTGCCATAATAGGGTCAAATTTTCCAGCAGTTGGACATGAATATGACATAAAATGCTTCTTCAAGAAAACTCATTATCAACTGCTCTTAGCTAGTGAATAAATGTAGCTATAAATGACCAATCATAGCCTAAAAGGCAGTTGACATCAATGCAAGACAATACACTGGTTTCTACATCCATTCATGTCTATAGAGACATATACATGTATGTATATATTTACTATGTTCATAATCTGGTTTTGAGTCTTGTGATGTTGCTCCCCACCCACCCCAAGGGTAGGGCAAAATAATTTAGGCCAAGACACTTGCCTTTATCAGATGTTTCACATCATTCAATGACGATTGAGTCACGCCAACATGATATGAATCCACTACACTATATCAAACCCACACCGTGGTGTAAAAACACCCAATATAGGTAAGAATCTTCCGAGAATCGGTATGGCAAAGAAATTCAAATACGGAAAGTGGAAAATTAGAACCAGATGATCACACGAGGTAATCCAGAACCGATCCACTTTTGACCACACGATCGTATGAGGTGGGGTGAACACCACCACTCAATCTCGATAATCCAATGGTAGTGAATGAAAATACCTTATAATTCAACAGTAATGAATGGACCGATATATATTGTAGCAGACTTATAATCTTAGTCTCTCTACTATTACTGGATCCACATGGAGCCCTTTAAACTATGTCAACAGAAAGTATAACTGCCAATCAACCATTAAGAAAAAACAATAAAAAAATAAAAATATCTCTCCGGTGAAACATCTAAATATTTCTAAAGAAGATGACAAAAGGCAAGTAGAGAATCAAATTCATTAGATTTTCTTAATTGAAAAGAGAAGGACCCACACCATTAAGACGCCCCACCAGCCCACATTGTCTCATATTCCACTGCCTATTGTCCCTTAGAACATGGAGAAAATTGTGGCAGATTTCCCTACTATAAGTTCTCTTCTTTCCCCCTCCCCCTCCCACTCCCCCCCCCCCCCCCCCCCAACCCCACCCCCCTCTCACACTCTGATCATAAAAGCTGTATTCTATCTCAGATTTTGTGAAAGAAAAACAAGAAAGGAAGAATACTTTTGCTGTGTGTGTGTGTGTATATATATAAGTATAGTGTGATAGAGGGAAAACATTCCTTTTTTTTTTTAAAGAAAAGATAGAAAAAAAAATGGAGATTGAAATGGTGAAGTGTGAGTGTTGTGGATTGAAGGAAGATTGCACACAGGAATACATTAGTGAAGTGAAGGGGAAATTTGATGGTAAATGGCTGTGTGGATTGTGTTCAGAAGCTGTGAGAGATGAAGTTAATAGAGGGACAAACAATAAACAATTTGGAATGGATGAAGCTGTTAAGGCTCACATGTCATTCTGTCGTAAATACAAATCGAATCCAGCCGTTCGAGTTGCAGATGGGATGAGGCAAATGCTGAGAAGAAGATCAGGTGATATGTCTTCATCGTCATCGTCATCGTCATCTTCTTCTTCGTCGTCCAAGAAATATTATTCAAGATCATCAAGCATATCCCATGTTGGAGATGACTCCACATTCTCCTATTACTGACTAGTTAAAAAAAAACAATTCAAATCCTTTGTTACGCTACTCTGTAATATTTCCTGTTACATGAATGAATGTGCGGCACGTCTACACTCTGGTGGTCCTGATGTATGGAGAGAGAACAAGACCGACTTTTTATTTTTCTGTCGACATCACAACCATCAGATTGTAAACGTTTTGCATATCTGTTCGTGTAATAGGAAATGTTACCGTTTGTGTGACGGGTGATTTTAATTGAGAAAGCACGGGTAGGGTGAGTGATTCGATTGGAGTCAAGTACCATGCAGGTCCCACGACAATCATAGCGTTTATGTATGATCGGTCATGTATGATTTCATATGAACGAATGTGATTGTCCTGAAATCTGCGGTCACGAGACCTTCTACAAAAAATCGTGATGGTGGCCTTGTCTTTGGTTGAAATAAGGTATATATCAACGTTGGTGGATAAATTTCTATCTAGTTTTGTTTGTACAGGGCGGTTATTTCGATGGTGGATTCTACCTCGTTTTGTCATTTTATTTTTCCTTTTTCATCAGCTACTGTAATGAAATATTTTTCCTCTTTAGTGATAAGAAACAGCATAAATTTCGGGGAAAAGCGAGAAATTATGATGAAAGAAGTGAAACAGGGAAAACATTTGCCTACACCGGATGTTTGATACCAAACTGTAACAATCACATCAGCGTCATGTGGGTCCCACTACTGATGTGGCATAATCTCATCGTCTGGTGTGAAAACATTCGATATAGGTAAGAGTTTTTCAATGCAACAATGGAGACTTCAAATGGTTTACTTATCTCTTTAGGCAGAAATATAATCCAAGAGAACTCATCTTCCCTTTGCCAACAACATGATCCTCTAAACCTCTTTCATTTAGAAAAGAAAAAGAAAGAAACAAGAGAGAAAATAATATAATATATGCATTAAAATATAAAAATAAAAGGTGAACTTCCCACTTAACAAGAAAAATGATTTCCCAAGAATTATGCCATATGCTTTAGTTAATCTAATGTTAGTGCTCAATATTTTATCCTAATAACTATACCTTGTAAATCTCTATGAAGTATTTGAACTCGAAGATGTTATAGCTATAAGGCATCTAAGTTCGGTCATTCTTGTTGATTCCCAAGACTCAGCAACCATCGTGTGATGGGACCACTATGAGGCTCGTACATGAAGGGGTTGGATTTCTGGAGACTCGTGTATTTCGAAAAGCCTCAAGTATGACTCATCTCAATTTCATTACCATGACTATGAAATCAATAAAATTACTAGCTTCTTCATTCTTGAACTTATAACCATCTAATAGAGGATCACCAAACTATTCCACCTATATAATATCAAAAGAAGAGTTATCATGTAATATTTCTTTCTTCCACTGATTAGTTTACCAACTTGGTCAAAGGGCAGTACTAAATATAACAACTTGATTTAATGATTCCACCAATTTCGCTTTCCAGAAAGCAACTTAAAGAGAGAATTAATCTGAGGGAGCTAGATGGTCTCAACAATTTATTTCACTCCTAATATATGGGTCATACAGATATTAATCGTCATGGAAAAGTAATTTATGGGGTTAGCCACTATAACAGGTGGCAGGTATACCTGCTTCAGAAAGACTGCAATACTGGCAATTTTGATGTTATTACCGAAGTGTGGATATGAGCCATTGGATGTGTACATTGTGATGTTATAAAATGAAATATATATTCAATGGCTCAATCCGCAAACAGGATCTTCTATTGAAACTTTGTGTTGCATCTCCTACTACAAAGCATTTCACATGGATGTGTGACACGTGTCCAATTGACAGAATTTTCTAATGGAAGAATAAAGAACTGTATGCCACGTTGGATGTGTACATAGTGATGTTATAAAATGAAAGATATGTGATCCAATGGTTCATAATCCCCAAACAGGATCTTCTATTGAAATTTCGTGTTGCATCTCCTACTGCAAAGCATGGATGTGTGTCACGTGTCCGATTGGCAGAATTTTCTAATGGAAGAATTAAAAACTGTCTGCTACATGTCACACATCATGTCTTGCAATAGGAAATTGAGATAGAAGATCTCATTTGCATAATCCCACCTGAATAAACCTCATATGTTGTGCCGGAGAGTAGCTTTTTCTTCAACAAGAGCATATAATTATAATACGCATAACAAAGAAAAATGCAGAAACAAAAATTGCAAATGAACAGAATGACGAATAAATCGATGTTGTGCAAAAAATTACTTTTAATCTCACCAGTAATCCTTGCAAGAACACAACCCATCTTTACAGTGGTGAAATCTTGTTCTATCTCTTACGACGATTTCCCTATCAAACACCTTTGATGCCAATTTCATAAAGTTGTGGCAATCCTCACAGATCCTAAGGTTTTTTATTATACGAATGCAAGACTGTTTTTCCTTTCTTATTAATCCGTAACAAAGCGCTAATTTCTCGCTATGCCAAAGAATAACCTCTCGTTTTTCATCTTCATCTAAATCAACCATCACACTATTCGTATTCGGATCATAGCCCGCCTTTTTCAGCTTTTCAACCACCTCTTCTAACTTGGCATAAATCTCATCCATTCGTTTATGCCTCTTATCTGCTGTCAAAAACTCGTGTATCTCATTATCCATTTCAATCATACTGAGCCCTCTTTCCTTTGATATTCCTTTATTTTTCATAAATTGTCTCACTGCTCCTACATTTTCCCACCTCTTCTCTTTCGCATATATGTTTGATAAGAAGACGTGGGCCCCATCATGGTCGGGATCTAACTCGAGAAGACGTTTTGCAGCAAATTCTCCCAATTCGAACTCGGCATGTTGGCGGCATGCAGCCATAAAGGAACCCCAAATGACAACATTTGGTGCCATTGGCATAGTTTCTACAAGCTTTAGGGCATCTTCAATACGATTGGCTCGACCATATAGGTCTACCATGCACCCATAATGTTCTAGTCTTGGTGTAATTCCATATTCATTTACCATTGATTCAAATAGTTTTTTCCCCTCTTCAACTAATCCCGCGTGGCTACAAGCGTAGAGAACGCCCACAAATGTAATCCAATTGGGGCCAACATTTTTTTCAAATTTCATCTTTTGAAAATATTTTAGGGCGTTATCGACGTCTCCATGGATAGCAAAAGCACTAATCATACTCGTCCAAGATATTACGTTTTTCCTACGCATCCGAAGAAAAACTTCTTTTGCTTCCTCAAGACTCCCACACTTGGCATACATATCAATGAGAGCATTATTTATAGGCAAAGCTTTTCCAAAGCCAATCTCATCCACAAAAAGATGGATTTTTTTGGCTTGGTCCAATGCACCGAGATGAGCACACGCTGAAATAACACTCAACATGGTTACTTGGTCTGGTTTAATTCCATATTGTTGCATTTCATGAAATATCTTAAGAGCTTCTTGGGGCTTATCGCTCTCAGAATAACCCGAAATCATCGCACTCCAACACACTAAATCCTTATCGACCATTTCATCAAAAACTAATCGAGCAGCTTCAACATTGCCAACTTTTGAGTAGCCTGAGATTATGGCAGTTGAGGCCACTACATTCTTTGGTTCCAACTTATCATAGAGACTTTGAGCCATATCCATATCACCAGAACTTGCATACATGTTTAGAAGTGCACTATGCAAATGAGAGTCAATCACAATGTTACTCTCGGATATGAAACCATGCACTACTTTTCCAATATCCAAATTCCCAACGCGACCACACGCAGTAAGAATAGTAGTAAATATTCTCTGGTCTGGTTCTGTGTTAGAGCTCTTCATCTCTTCCAGTAGGGCTAAGACATTGTCAAAAAGGCGGCTTTGACAATAACTGCTTGAACATGTACACAAAATAACACAACAACCGGGTCAATGAGGATAACACCATTTCAATATCAAAAGCCACTCTTAGTTACACATTCAGTAAAACAGCTGACACATCATTGTGTTGACAATAACATATATACATATATATTATTTGATCTTTTATTCAATTAGACCATCATAAGTCCATAAAAAAAAGAGAAATGATATGACACTAAATATTATGATAACGCAGATTCTAGGAAGTAGATTATCACTATTTATCCAACTATATAGCTTAAACAGTCCTCTTTAATTTCTCGATGGCAGCTTTCCATTTCAACCTCTAAGATAAGTATCAGAGTTCTATACTCCACTTCATTCGCCAGATTTTAGAAAAATCAACATATTACTTCCTTTTTCACCATAGTTAAGTGTTTTCCTATTCAATTTTATTCCCGAAGCTAAGTAATCCAACACATTGTCGACAGCTGCAAGAACGTACTATCACGTGCACCGCAGTTTCGCTAGATGGCAGTTCATAACGGCAAATATTTACATAGAACACAACTAAAAAAAATGCAAACTTTGGAAACCAAAAGAATCATCCACCAAAAAGAAACTCACCCATCAATCATAATATTCCAAGTGACCACATCTCTGTGCGACATTTTATCGAACACGAACCGTGCCTCCGAGATCAGCCCACAAGCAGCGTACATTCCAACCAAAGCAGTCTCCACAAAAGGGTCAGACCCGTACCCAAGCTTCACACCCAACCCATGAATCATTCTCCCTTCACTAAGCGCCGAAGCTTTCGACGCAGCCTTAAGCAACGGCGGAAATGCGAACCTGTCAATAGGGAAAGCTCTGTTCTGCATTGCTTGGAAAAAGAAGAGTGTTTGATGGGGGTCATTTGAGCGGGAGAGGTGTTTGAGGAGCTTGTGGGTGAGGTGGGGGGTGGGTGGGCGGGGGGTGGGAAGAGAGGAGAGGAGAGAGAGAGCGTAGGAAGGGAAGGAGAGAGAGGAGAGAAGGAGGTGGAAGAGGTGGTGTTGGTGGTGGGGGTGGTGGGGGTTTTTGAGGAGGTGGGTGTGGATTTGTTTGAGGTGGGGGAGGGAGGTGGCGGTAGAGATTAGGTCGGTGGCGGTGAAGATTAGGTCGGTAGGTTTGTGGCGGAGGGCGGTGGTGGTGGTGGTGGTGGCGGGGAGGGGGTGGAGAGGGGTGGAGAGGAGGGGATGGGCCATTAGGTGGGATGAATGTGTTTGAGAAATGGAGGGAAAGAACAGAATTTTATCTATGATGCTATACGGATACGAAAATACGTTACAATACGATAAGAATATAAAGTACAACAAATATCAAAATCATAGAATACAATATATTGGGGATTCGAAGAAATATATAATATTTAAAAATAAATTTGAGTCAATATGTTCATTAATATAAATAAAAATACAATACTGATACAAGTTTATTATTTATAAGTTAAAAAAAATTCAAAGTTAACCATAATATTTCATCATTTGCAGTATATAAATTTCATTTTATTGGTACCAACATTTAGCCTTTTATCCAAAATCTTTGATAATAAAATATAAATGATAGATTTCATGTGGGGTAAGAGAAAAAAAATATATTAAGTATTGAAATTTTTTTGCTTATTTAAATTTCACATTTAGCCTTTTATCCAAAATCTTTGGTAATAAAATATAAATGATAAATTTCATGTGGGGTAAGAGAAAAAAAATATATTAAGTATTGAAACCAGAACATTTCTTTTTTTACTTATTTAAATTTCTTAATTGTTTATTTAACTTAATAACCTACTGTCAAAGTCATTATTATTTTCCTATCTTAACCTATAAAGTATTATATCATATTCAAAAAATACTCATTATTATTTTCCTATCTTAACCTATAAAGTATTATATCATATTCAAAAAATACTCATTATTATTTTTCTATCTTAACCTATAAAGTATTATATTATATTCAAAAAATACTATATTCGGCATTCAAAGGCTTGTCAAATACTTCAATTTTATATGGGACACGACATCCGAAAGTATCAGATATAATATCTGGAAAAAAAATTATTTAATTTTTGGATACGTAAAAAGAGTATCTGATACATATTTGGGTGGTATCCGCAGGGGATCGTATTCGATATCAGTATGATACTGCGCGGGTTTAATTTTAAGAGTATTTGTGCATCATAGAATATTATTGAAATAGGAAAAGAAATTTGAAGCCCAACTAATTCTACACAACTAATTGGCTTAGCACACTCTCGATGCTTGTGCAAAAATTTTTAAAAAATTCTTGAGTAAAAATCGATGGTGATTAATATAAAATAAAATAATTTAATATTTAATTTTTGAATAATGAATAAAATATAAAAGAAAAGATAATAAAAAGACGAAAATGAGATGAGAAGAGAGAAAAGGTTAGATGAGAAACACGAGGAAATTTTAATAAAAATAAAGATAATGTGGGAGAAGAATTGGGAAAGATAAAATATAAGGGATAAAATATAAGGGGATAAAATATATGGGAAAATTGTCAATTTTTAAGAATGGTAATGATTTTACCAAAACCTTATTGTCCAAGTTAGTTTCTATAAGACATCTTGATTTCTATAATAATAATAATATAGAACATAATCAATAGATGACCACCATATGTTGGTTCAATTAATAAGAAATGAACCACTATTTGTCAAAAATTGTGGGTTCGATTCCTTTTACCAATAAGAGCGCGATAATGGTGGACAATCTTTAAGTACTTTTGCAACTCCAAGCGATCTGTGGACTCGGGGGCATGTTCCAGTCCGTAGTAAGTGATCGGAACGAACCCTATCCAAACTTTTTGAAACCGAGACAAAAAATTAAAAATATCAAAAGTGAATAATAGTTGGCCCCAAAAATCATATTTGAACATGTTTTTTCCGGTTTCTGGGCCACTCTCAACTTGGGCATGCATAAGTATATTTCACAAGCGATTGACCAATCACACGATAAGTGTAACTCATTCACTTTATAAATTACAATTGAGTTCAGTCAAGCCATAAGCGAGCTAAAATTTTTCTCAAATTAGTCCAGAGTTTAATTAGTTAACAATTATAAAGTATGTGTAAAATAAAATCAAGTTGCTCGAAAATGTTTGTACATACTAGATCTTCAATCCTAGAGATTCAGATCAAATCATGTCATCATCCATTGCTATAATCAGGTAATGTGGCTCAATTTGAACTCTTTAATGTATGAACATCGAATTCAGACAATCATTTTCCAAAATAAGTTCGATCGGTGTTCTATTCGAGTAATATATGTTCTAGTCCAATGTGATTAATAATTAAATTAAGCTTAACACAATTTTCAAGCTTTGAACGTACCTTGGATTAGTTAAAATATTATAACTTACGACATAAATATGTGCCAATTTTAAACTAAAAGGGCCAAATAACAATAAACTCTAATTTGAGGGGCCAAATTGCAAAATTGGCAAAACCTCAACGTACAACCCGTATGACCATCTCACCGAAATCCAAAAATAATTTTTCACCATTTTCGCTTCATTAAGAACTAATTTTCACTTTTCAATTACAAAATGGGTGATGCACTTTTTGATCTTGAACAAGTTCTTCGATCAAGAAAGGTACTTTTTAAATTTTCCTTTTTCCTTGAACAAATATGATGCTTTTTACCCTAACGATGCAGATTTTTTGGGGGTAATTTTTACTGTTTTCGTACTAATTTAATGGATGTATGGCGATGGAATTTTGCATTTTCGGTTTGGTTTTTATGGAAATTGAATGGTTAAAAGCAAAATGTAGGGTGAATGATGTGTAGTATTTGTTTGGGATAAAAATTGGTGAAATTCAGAATCTATTCGTCATTCGAACTGCATTTAGTCGCTCTTCGAATGCTGAGAACAATTTTTTGAAATAAGTTTTGATTGATTATATTTTATTTTAATTTAATTTTCTTCAGTGTTGAATAAATGAGCAGGAGCAATTGACACTTCAAGAAGCAAATATATTGTTGGCATGGAGGGCTCAGGCTATGAGAGACTTCACTGTTGGTTTTGGTGGCGGTTCGATTGTTACTTGGCTAGGTACGTACGACGTGTGTTGATGATCATTTCGGTTACGTTAATTCTAGTTTGGACAGCACTTTGTTGGGTTTGGACTTGTTTTATGCAACAAAGTTATGCCCATTTAACATTAGCGTATGTGTGTTCGATTGCTCGTGTCGAGCACAAGCAAGCATAAAAGATATAGGCTCCATTGACATTACCAATTAGAGTGGAAAGTGCATTGCTAATATTAGTTCTAGAGTGTCCTTAAAGATTAGTTTGCTCAGTTGGTAGCACGGAAGAGGTAAATAGAATCTCGACAAAAATTGGGCATGAGAGATGCTAATCTTGAATCTATTTCCTTTGCCATTTCTTTATGGATATTGTCATTGATGCCCTATGTAATGTGGTAGAATTGCATGAAACTTTTCCAGTTGCATGATATGTCTAATCTCTTGAATACTTGTCCCGCTAAAAGGCCAACGGATAATGGAGATGCTTACAAGTCAATAATCAATAACACTGATTCAGAAAAAATAGAAAGTTAATTTGTCAGCTTTTGTAATAAACGTTATTATCATTTAACATCTATAAAATATGCAATTCTTCATCCTTTTGCATAATTCAGATATAGTCCCATGGATCGTCTTTGTATATGGAAGGCAATAGGCAATGTTTGCACATTATTTTATCTGCCGTGTACCTAATAGTCATGAATACATGTTTTCTATTCTTTTAGGTGGATTTGTCTTGATTAGTGTTGATTTTTTTCTTTTGTTATCTCTTATGATCTTTGGTAGATACTAATGCTGTGTCCTGATCACTCCTACATTATTGTTTTCAGCTACAAAGAGGTTAAGTAATCTATTCCGCCTGAACCTAACATTTGGTAAGTGACATTTCCATTTTTGTCATTTTCTTTTTGTATTATTATCTAGTTATTTGTATGTCTATATTCACATCTGACTTGTGGATCCTTTAGCAAATAGATGTTGAACTTATCTGCAGCTATTCCGATTGTCTGCTTAAGCTTTCCCACTCCTTTTCCATTTAAACTGAAATAAGAAAGACTGTTTCTTGCAACGAATGGAAAGACTTGCAGTTCACTTTGTGTTAGCAAATTAGTGTCTAAATAGTGAAAATCTGGCTTCAACTGCTGTGGTTTCCACCCAAATTTGTTAATAATAGTGGAAAACCTATTCAACTAGTTCTGAGGAATATATAACCGTCTGAACTCACTATACACCACACGATTGGAGTCTAAAAAGACTTTATAGAGCAACGTTAAATGTTTTTTTTCCTTCATGCCTGAATTCTTACCTAAAATCTTTTATAAACAACAATGGAATGAGTAATTGGATAATTCTATACTTTTAGGGGCTGCTGCTGCATGTGGTCTTTGGAAATTTGGCAGGTCTGTCGAATCAAGTGTTGAACGTGTCCTTGCATTGGAAGGGAGTCGTATACAGAGTGAATTGGCTAACATGTAAGTTCTTACCAAATACTGTTAATCTGTGCCATAAACCTCCCTTTTTTTGTGCATGCAATTTATTAAACAAGCTCAGTTTTGTTGTTATCGGCTATTTTAACTTAAAATTAATGACATTGTGAAGTAGGCAAAAAGTGCATTGCCAATGAGAAAATATCATTTATCATTCATTTGTATTCTAGCAACTAGGATGATGGTACATTTATCTATGTACTAAATGAGAGAATAGAAAACTTAGAAGTTGTGAAGAATTACAGAGTTATAAGTTATATGTTGTTTTGGATTTTCTTTTTTATTTAATTTTTGTTATGAAAAAAATTGGTTTTGTCTCTAAATGTGATTGGTTGGGTTGTAACAGTTAAAAAGGCTACAAAAGTTTCCCAAATACTCGTTGATGAACTGACTGGCTGTGCTTATAACCCGTCAATCTTGAGATGTTTTTTTGATGTATACCTATGTTTATTTTATATTTCATTTTTGAAATCCTAATTTCTTCGTTCACCTGCGTCCCCAGATTGCTGAAAAGGTATTATACTGATCCTTTGGTGCTGCAACGTCTCTCCAAGCATTTTTACTCGGAAGAAGTTTATGAAGATTCATCAGTAGACAAGCCAGTATTCAGGTGGCGCTTTCGTAATTTTTCTGGTGATCCTGGTACTAATTCTCAGAGTACATCGTCCTACAGCGAGGAGGTAACTGATTCAAAGAAGAATGAAGTCAAGAAGACTACTAATGAGCCCAAACAAGTTTATGTGAGTAAATTTGTTGGAATTTTCAATTCTTTTCTTGAAAAACATAACGCAATGCGCTCAACAAAAAAGAGTACAACAATGATCATAAATCTGTTGCCAGTGATCTTTGGGATAAATACATGATCACCGCTCACTTATTGGGTAATTACTACGAGCACTTGGGGTTTTGCAAGTTACTTTAGTAACCCATGTCAAGTCAAAGTCAAATCCTGACAACTCGAAAGATAGGAGTGAAATTGTAACATGCTTTTATCGACAGTGGATGAAATTGTAATCCCCTTTTATTGACAGGGAAAGTTATGGTAATTTTTCAAAATTTGGAGTGTTTCGTAATTAGAGTCTCATGCAGGGGAAATACCATTTTCTCTTCCTTTTTTTTCCCCAATTATATGACGAATATGTAATATGAATTTGATTGTTAATGACTAAAGTAAACATTTATCTCTCGTCACAACTTTTAGGTGAATGCTGCTGGCGGTTCTATCGAGGATCCATTTGATTTCGTTTTTGGGTTTCCTGGAGTTGCAGAAGATATTCCTCATCCTGATACACCCAGCGGAACATCATCCAGAAGACACATTCGAAGAGAGAAACGGTCTCGTCGAAGGCATAGGAGGCATAATCATGAAGAGGAACCAGACATTTGAACCTGTGAAATTTCCGCCTTTTTGTGCTTATTCCTGTTTATCTGATGCGAAAATAAATTCAATACCTGTTCAAATCGTTGAATTATAATGAGGCTACTTTGTATTGAACTTTGTAAAAGCATTTATACATTATGATACATTTCAAGTGTTGGATCTTGGTATAAAGATGCTATGGCGGGTCGAGTCTAAGGAAACAGAGCAGATTTATGTCTCGTGTTTTGCCAAATCCGACTCGTTGTCATCCCAATGGAGGACTTGAAAATTTTCAACTGGAGTTTTAAAGTCATATCCAAAGTTCGGCACATTGTAATATCATTTTTGAGATGAGACTCATTCATGCACAAACAGTTGGGATATACCTAGACATAAATTCCAAAACTCCCTAAAATCATTTATGAGATGAGACTCATTCATGCACAAACAGCTGTGATATACCTAGACATAAATTCCAAAACTCCCTAAAATCAGACGCTATGGACCCGATTGAATGGCACCCTCATTTCCATTTTTTCGTGTTTTGTGGGGGTTTTCTCTAAAAAAAATACGAATTTTTGGACGCTCAAACTAAATACAGCAAACTTTTTAAAATATATATTATGTAAACACTTTTTAGTTTTCCCTTTAAAAAATGGATTTAATTGACATTGCTCTCTGGAGTATTCATAATTAGACGATTTATCTAACAACTAATACGGTACTATCTCAATATCAAGAGCCAAAATAATAATATATTTTGATTTGAAATGGCGTAACATGCAAAATAAGATTCACTTTGCCATTTTTTGGTTCTCAATCAATGAGCTTAAATTAGATATGTCCAGTTTTTCTTATAAAACAAAAACTAATTCATACCAATTTCTCAAACGATAAATCTTTTCTTAAAAGGAAACACACAAGTCATCACCACACTCTTTTTTCATGAAAAAAACCTCACCCAAACACACTTTTAACATCATTTCTCTACTCTATTGAATAACAATTTCTCACCTTTTTCATGAAAAAAAATTCTTTGAGACGGATGTTCATCCCCTCGGGGCCTATATTGCCGTGAAAAAACAGATTGATGGCGCAAACGTCTATATTCTCCAAGAAATCTTTTCTCATACAAGAAATCCATAGTACAACTTCAGATATCAAACATCAAGAGTTTTTTCATCTTCAACGTACCGAAGATTGTCAATGCTCAATATCCAGACCATATTGTTCCTTGAGAATATGTTTAGGAACTCTTCCAAACCCTTTTGCAACTTCTTCCATGTCCTTAAGTCTCAAGACTTCCCGTTTTATTTGATTAACCCTATTCAGAACAGCATCAAGTAACGAATCCTGACCCTTCGATGATGTGTGTCTCGAGAGGTCACATTTCTCTTTATCAAGCTGTTGATAGAGGTTAAGAATAAAATTCTTCTGAGCCAAAAGTTTTTCCTCTGCAAGCCTGTACTCGATCGCTTGTGACTTTTTTAATCTATCCAGAATGTGATCAATTTCATCCTCAAGTTTAAGCGATTCTACTCTATGATCAAAATTTGAAGATAATTTTGGAGGTGACACCTTTTCGCAATCGTGAGGGTCCTCCTCGTACTTCTTGAAACCCGATCCACCATTTGTGTTCGGTGATAGTTCTACAAATATATAGGTTCATAAGCATAGAAGGCTCTCAATGGAAATTCTAGGTCGTGTTTGGATGGAACAATTTTAGAGCTAATGATTTCAAATTCATAATGTACATCCACTGAGTCTGTTTGGATCTGAATTATTTCTTCAATAATCATGATGGATTTAAAATTCAACTAATTATACACTAAAAGAAATTCATATTAGTGACAAAATGTTTGGTGACAATGCCAAAATTATCACTAGATACATAATGAGTGACAATAAAGTATACTTTGTCCCAATAATGATTTTTAGTGATAAGAATTCTATCTAAGTAGTCACTATTGACAATTTAGTAGCAATACAAATATAATGACAACTATATTTGTCGATACTTGTCACTAGATTATCGCTAAACATGTGTCACTAATTATCAACAATGACAACAATTTCTTTGTCACTAATTGCAATGCTATGGGTGATAGTTGAATATTTTTGTAAACTTTTGAAAATCATCATATTTGTGACGAAGCAAAAAATTAAGTCATCTGAAATCCGCAAATCAAATCATTCCATCCAAACACAACACTAATAACAATAAAATGAGCTATTGACTTCTAGAATAGCATATGTAATAAAAGAATAAAGGGTCAAGAAAAGAGATACCGGCAGTGGCTGCGGAGACGTCCTCCTTCTTCCATATATCTCCAAGGTAAGTTCCATTCTTAAGCTGACGTAAATATCAGATTCGGTTTAAAAAAGCCCTATAAACGAACAAAGAGAAACTTCTTCAAGAAAACAAACAATCATTAAACTACCATTTCTCATCTACCTTGGACATGGCCAACTCAATATGATGCAACAACTGCTTTGCAATCGTTTTCTTCGATCCACGCAGAACACAGATACCAACTTTCAAAATCTTCTCAATTACATCCCGAGAATCAATCGATTCACAGTTTTCTAGAAGCTTCTTAACATGTGAAACCAAATCAGCTCTAGAATCACAGCGACGGCAATAGTACTCTGCATCTAGACCAATGCTTCCACCAACTGTCCCAGCCATGTAAGCTCGCAGAGCACAGTCGATATGGCTAATGTGTCCACAATCGTAGCCCTTGATATTTGCTTCACATCTAATGTAACTGTAGCCACCACAAGAGTTATTAATAGTTCTACAACATAGAATACAACAGCAATCTCTGCAGAAGCTAGGTTCACTGCAGCAAATATCACAGGACATGACTTCTGAAACAGAGTCCTCTTGTGTGGCTAAGCTGCTACAAAATTTGTTACCAGCCTTACAATGAACTTCATCGGATTCCAGGTTTTCTACTGTCTCAACTGGAGTTCCTTGATCATCTATATCTAAGACGAGCAATCTCAATAAGGGACTAACCAAAGTTAAGAATATAATAAAAAACAACTTTTCTTCAAATTAAATAAGAACAATTACATGTATACCACCTCACTTATTGGGTAATTACCACAAACTCCCTGAGGTTTTGAAAATTATCAAGACATCCCCTTATCAGATCTTGACAACTCAAAAAACGGGGGGGGGGGGGGGGGGGGGGTGAAAATGTAATCTGCTTCCAATGGGTGTAATTTAAGAGTAAAATATGCTTTTACCGACATGGGATGTTATGATACTTCTTCAAATTTTGGGGTGTTTTTCGTTAGTAGGATTTCTCATGCAGTCTATCCAATTAGGTAATGATGCCTAGATAGAAAACTTTTTCAATTTCAATTATCTGTTACTATTTTTCAAGAAAAGTTCTAATGCGATCTTCCAGCAAGACAATTGAATAAAGTTATTAACATAGTCATTTCAGAATGTAGAAATCTTTGATATGATTGTGTCCAGAGATGGTGGTGAGATGGAAACATAATCACTGTGAACTCATATTTGTAACATTAAATTATTCAAACAAGCAAGCTAAATCGATTTGTAGTCACGGTTTTAAAAGATTTATCTCCAAATCATTCAATCCAAATGCAACCTAAAGTTTTATAACAACATGGTCACTCCTACATGTGTTCTGAAAGATGATAGAATGAGTCTAATGATAAAGTTCTACATTGCATGAGAATTCATCTGTTACAACTTAAAACAAATGCAACTTCCCGTTTGGAACATTAATATTTGAAGACTGAACAAAGGCAATTTAGTCAAATATATTCTGTTAAAGTACGTTCACATAAAAAATATATAAAAAAAAAACATTGGACCAAGAGCTAACCTTTCTTATAAGGAATCTTCCAACTAAATGAGGCAAAAAAAGCATTAACATCTACATCAGGGAATTTCCCTCGGATATACTGTTCAAGCGAGAGCCTGCTGGGAAAACCTCTTTTAGGTCCAGGCCGGCGAAGACTGGGGGGAGGATACATATATCTATCCAAAAAATGACCAGCCGAAGCAATTCTTCTCCCAACTTTCCAACTCCACTTATCCCCGGGATTAGGAAAATTTTCAGGAGCATAAGGAAGTCCTTCACCTGAATCATTAACAGAGACTGGATAGAGATTAAGACCATTTTGCTGTGGCCGATATGGAGTTCCTGTACTTCCTCCTGGACTGTCAATGTCCATCGACACCTTCTGTGGCTCACCAGTCATTTAAGTACTGCATAATAGTGAGAAACATCTGTTGATGCAAAACATGCTAATAACAATAATAATATACTAATATCATTCTAATTGAAAAATGAAAATAACCAGGCAGATTAATGAGTAAAAGAAGATAGAAACTTATTCAGCTTTCTCTATAAATGAAGTGAATAGATTTCGGCCTCAATAATGTTTCGAGAATAGACAGGTATCCAAGATTTTCACCAAGGAACTAATATGAGAAAATCAAGAATACTCACGTAACTACAAATCAATAGTTTAGTAATCACACAAATGACAAAGATACCAACATGAATCATGACACGCGAAATATCTTTTAAATTTATTTTGGAAAATCAACTCAGCGCAGATGTCAATCGAGTCTTGTGATTTGAGCTCAAAATACTGCTCAAACTCGAACCACAGTTTCGTGAGCTTCGCACTTACATCGTGCTTTCAAATGATTATAATTTATTGGTTAATAAATAAAAACTATAAAGGAATAAGAATGACCGAAAATTGCATCATCAAACACATTTGATTAAGACTTTATCAACCAAATATTAGCACGTTTACTGGTTAAATATTAAGCAAAAAAGTAGATACAGCTAAATTAACTCAAATATCTAACAAGTACATGATCCAAACCTCATTTCGGCTTAACTAATGAAACTCAAACTCTGCTCACAGATTGATCACACCTAATTGAATGGTCAAACTCAGCACAATCCAAATCAAACTAGACTCGACTCAAATATATACGGCTGAACAAGTGCATTTCAACTTGCTCGGCTTAATTGACAATCCTACGACTGCAAGAAACGATTTCCAATCAATTCACAAACAGATAGCACAGTCTCACAAGCACACAACCATATACCTTAGGAAAATGTATATCATTACTTCAAAAAACGCTTATTGAATTTGATAGCAATCCTCAATCTGCAGAAATGAAAAAAAAAATGTTAAAAAGACAAATCATTTAACCTCAAAAAAATAAAAATGAATACACATGTAGAAGTCAAATCAAAAGATAAAATCAATTAAATTTACATCTCAAACTAAATAAACATAACTTCCTTCAAATAAACCGCCAAAAAAATTGGAAAACAAAAAACCGAATTGATTAAAATGTAGCCATGAACAAATACAAATTCATTGATTCAATCAATACATTCCATTTACAAAAGTAAATATATGCATATAAACAATTATAAAAACAATAATAATAAAAAATGTGAGTGTGCGTAAGATTATTACAGAGAAAATTCAATTCAGAAACCCTAGAGAAATGAATTATAGAAATTGAGAATTATATTTGGACAAAAAAAAATACTTAAATGGAAATTCTAGAGGGCAGCGTAATGACTGTTCTGCCCCTCCACTCGCTTTTCCTTTGTCGGAATACACCTGGAGTTCCCGTCGTCTGATCGTGGAGCTCTTACACGCTCCATTGGCGCGTGGGTTTCTTCACCCGGTGTTCTCTTTTCATTTTTTCTTATTTTCTTTTTTAGTCCCAATTTGTGAAATTAGTAGAAAAAATTGGGGCTATGGAATGTGGACTATAGAGTATTATAGATAGATATGCAATGAAAAACGAATTAAGTTGCAAGATATTGGATTCGAGACCGATTGGTAAAACTTCGTTTGCGTTTGACTTTGTAAACATAACAAATGGAGCTTGAATATTTGTGACATGCACCTATCGTCACTTGACTTCTTGATGAATACTTCTACACTGGGTACTATTTGCTTTAGTCGAGACCGTATGGTTTTATCATGAAAAGGCACTTTGCTAGTGTGCGGGGGAATTTGGGGCTAATATGCATGTTAGGCCTCTAGTCTCCATCTGATGGGGGACGATAGTTGTATACTCATTATCAGCCCCACTGACGAGGGACTTGGGAAAGGCACATAACCCTGCTCTTACAAAGAGTGTCGTAATGATGTGGCATACGCGTGCCTTCTCGAGCACCGACTATCCTTGCGCGAGATAATGTCCGTTTTGGAAAAGCCTCACGATTTTGTATTGGAAAGGCGCCTTGTCGAGGAGAGGTGAGCTTGGGCTTATATGTCTCTCAAGTTACTCGTCGCCATTTAATACAGGGAGGTAATTGCATACTCATCCTCATAAATTTGGGAGAGTGAAGTTTGAACTTGGAGCAAATGATAGTATGCAATTATTATCTCATATTGGATGGAGACAAGAGATTTGATAGACATATAAGCTCAAGCTCTTCTCTCCATTGAGAGGCGCCTTTCAAGACAAAACCGTGTGGATTTGGCCAAAGCGAAAAATACCTCACACAAGGCGTCTGGTATATGAGAAGACAAGTGCATGTCTCATCATTCTTGCGTCATCTGTAGGATCGAGACCATGTGCCCAAGCGCCTCGTCTAAGGGGACTGGTGATGAGTATGTAACTATCAGATGGAGACTAGGGACTTGATGAGCATATAAGCTCTCATCTCCCCTGTGAGGCACCTTTAATTTTCAGGATAAAACCGTGAGGCACCTATCAAAATGAAGAAGGGCGAAGACATCTAGTGTACGAAAAGTAAGTGCATGTCACATCAATTTTATTTATTTTTGGTTGGATAAGTTTTAAAGTTCCCGATTAGTAAAAATAAAAAAATATGTATGACAAAGTCATGTTACTCGATTTCGGCTCGTATTAGTTCAATTATAGTTCATCCAAAGTTGATTTGATTAACGATTAAATCAAATTCAAACATAATTTTAAAGCTCGATATTCGAATAAGCGTGAAAGATGTGTTGTTTCGCTTGACGTGATTCAATTTGTGTACAACCCTAGGTATAAACCTTAAAAACATATCATATGCTTTTGAATTGGATGACTTTACAATATTATCAGTCTGAGTTGGGATATAATTGACGATAATAATCGACAATATTGGATATCTTGAATGTTAAATACAATAACTGAGTCTACTTTCCGTTTTTCGGGACTTGCTTATATAATATGATGATGATTTCGGGTATCATTATTAGATATTTAATGGATGTTTATCCTCAGGATCATTAACGTTTTTTCCTATAATAAATTTAAGCATGACAACAACATTATACTTAACTTTATTAAGGCAATAATTTTTTTTACTACGTAATAATAACTTCTAATTTGTGTTTTTATATCTTTGTACAATCTACTAACTATTTGTTCTTTTTTTCTCCTTGAATTTTTCTATCTTATATTGCATTGGTTTGGTATCATTCCATAATATTCCAATAGTCCAATACTTCACCATTAATAGGGAACAAGACCTATTATATTATCGGTCTATTTACATACTATATAAGAGGCATTTCAGATGCCATGATGGGGCAAAGCTGGTCTGGGGCAAGAGTTTGTTGTCCTCTTTGTTTAAGATTTTGACTAAGAAATGGATTCTTTCCCTGAAAATGTTCGTCGCGAATGATTATCAACTTTTCTGCCACCTGCATAATGTAAGGAAGAAAATCAATTCAAATCATCTATTACAAATCGTGTACACCCTTTGCTACATGTATATATGTACGACAAGTACATATATAGAAGCTAGAATGTAGAAACAAAATTTTCTATTTGTTTTCTCAACATCATAATGTTTTCTCTTTTTACATCTAACCGCTCATGTACTATGTGTCATACATTTTATAACAAGAAGTGCTACATATTTATGTAACTGAGGATTTTGGAAAAGCAAAAACCATAGTCATATGTCACCACGAAAAGAAATAATATCAGTGATAAAATATAAGTCAATTAAAAAAAAATCACTTGTTACCAATTTTCTTAAAAATTTGTGAAAACAACTCTTGTTCTAATACCACAATAATTTTTACAAACTTAATTGTGTTTAAGTTGTCATTATCGATAATCAATGACACGTGTATAATGACAACTTAGTGACTATAGTACTGTACAAATACACTCACTAAGTACATATGACAAATTTTCCATGAAAAAAAGCACGTGTAACAAGTATTGTTGCCATTAAATCGTTAGTAAATGTGAACAATGATAACATCTACACGATTTTTACGTCATTATTTCTCAAATAATGACAATGTATATACAATTTTTGTTACAATTGTACTTGTGAAAATTATTGTTATGACAGAACAATAATCCATGTCACTTAGCACGCACATATAATTAGTCATAAATTTAACTTTATCATTTGACATCTTGTCACTTATTTTATTTTTGTGTACAATGTAGTATTAAACAATGATAATTGAGGGATATAAATATAGGTGAAGCATATATAATATAGAGAACACAAAATAGACCTCCTCAATGCTGCCATCCTCAATCTCTGTGTTGAAAGTAAGTAACAATCTCTCATGAAGCAAATTCTCCAAATCTTCTACTTGAATCGATGCTGCTTAAAAGAAAATTTCATATTCTATATTAGAGCAATAAAAGTAGAAGCATTAGGCCATCTCCAATGTATGGAGTTAAAATAACTCCAACTTTATCTCTATTTTAACTCTGCTACAGTACATTAACTCCAATGTACTGCTCTATATTCTGCTCTAAATCACTATTCATTATAATAATAATATTTTTACACCTCATTTATACTATTTCTCATATTTCACAAATACCCCAAATTTTATGTTTGTACATATTCATCCAAGTAAATAATTTTTTAGAGTTTTAATAATAATAATATTAAATAATTGAAATTTATTAAACTACTTCATTATTTTGTATCACTGATGAGACTGTTCGCGCTTTTATTCAAGCTGAACAAGCATCTATTATACAGAAAAGAGCTCAACAAAATCAATATCCACATCAATCGTCGGCGTCAAATTATTATGGTGACTATTTTCCTAATTTTGGGGGAGGAAGTGGATCCGATTTACCACCATTTTAAATTATTGTTGCTTTTTTATGCTCTATTTATCTTGTATTATGTATGTTTCCCTTTCAATTGTGTAATTTTAGGTATTTATGTAACATTGTTCTATGTTGAAGTTGATTTTAAATGTTTTAAATTATATAGAATATGCATTTTGTACTACTTTATTTAAATGTTTATTCTTTTGGTTAAATTAAAATAATATATACATTAATTGAAAAAAACAAGAAAGAAGATAAATACAAAATAAAGGGGCGGAAATGAAAGGGTGTGAAATGAAAGAAGGGGCTGACATGACTAATTACAAAACTTTGGGGGTAAAAATGAAAGGAAAAAAGAGACAAAAAAACAAAAAAAAAAAAAGTATAGCTCAGAGCTAAAATAGCTCTGAGCTACAGTGCAGCGCTAAATATAGCGCTGCACTGTTCCCCTGCGCTAAAATAGCGCAGGGGAATAGCTCTCCATTGGAGAGCTATTTTGGAGCTAAAAGCTACAAAATAGCTCTCCATTGGAGAGGCCCTTATAGAAGTAAATCCAATCATAAATTAGAGCAATAAAACACGTGTCATACGTTGACACAATCGATGTCCGATGGATTATTGAATAAATTAAGGGGTCTAAGATGCACTGGGTTCAATGGAGCTGATGCATCAAATATTATTAGATGTAGGAACACAATAGTAAAAAACTCCTAAATCACCTGCATTCAATGGTGTTAAGTGATCGGGTCCATTCTTAAAATTTCCTAAAATAAGTAGTCCATTACCTTTAGAATGAAAGAGCCATGAGATTATATCAGAGGCAAGTTGCTGGGATTTCTCGAAGGAATCACAGCCACCCCATTCATTATTGACAGCCATTTGAAGGGCAGTCCATTGAGACAAGAGCTTTGAAATTCTTTCATTCAAAGATTCCATATTTTTTATATTTTTTTTCCCTCGCTACTATTCTTTCTCGTTCAAGAAAGAAAAAAAATGAAAAAAGAGGGAGGGAAGAGAACGACGAAAATTCATGATCAATTATAGATTTATAAGTTTTGAGGGGAAAGGCGCGGAAAATTGGGATCGAGAAGAGAAAATGTGGGAGTGTCGATGGATTGGATTGACATCTATGTATATGTTGTATGGTTGTTTGATTCTTAACCTTTTTTTAGCTCCTCTAATCTTGGTAAGAAATTCTTTTAATTTTCACTTGTATTGATTTAAATTAATAAATGAGTTCGAGTCAAGAGTACAACATGAGTCACTATAGAAGTTGAGTATGTCCTAATTTGGGGTAGAGAACGACTTGAAACCACACATCATTTGGTTCATTGGACATGGTTCCCACCACAACTCCGCGCGCTCAAAATCAATGAGTTCGAATTCAAAGGATGGAGTGATCTATAACATAATCACTAAAGACCAAAATCCATGCCTTGTTGGACTAAATGAGGAGATATAAGTTTGAATGACCAGATCTTAAAGGAGCCACATGGCCAAGATGGAGAAACCACCATCCGGGTCTGGACTCGAGTCAATGACTCAGTAGAAGAAACACGCGGACCTTGTCTTGTGAAGTATTACTTTGGTTAACAGTCTTGTGCGATATTTGTCCAACATCAATACCAAAACAAGTGCAAGTGTAATTTTTATGAGTCCTCGGGACTCGCTGTTCTGAGAGAACTTCAACCATTCATATAGTGGGATCAATACATTGTCCACCATAAGTAGTCACTGTCAATTATATGTGTGATTTAAAGGCTCAATATTCCCTAAAAATCATTCCAACAGTAGAGAGTCTAGCATTACAACATATAAAGCAAAACTAATCAACTTTTTGAAATGCTGATCCCCTGAGAACTAATTCACCATAAAGCAACTTTTCAAAGTATCACAGCAACTCTCATGCCACAAGACTAACAAAAATTCAATATCGTAACACCATAATAGCAACATAAATCAAAATACTTAATACAAAAACCTCTATTTTTCGTAGATCGACAAAAAGGAATATTCGAATCTACTCATTAGCACCAGCAGGACCAACAAGAACTCCCTGTGCATTCCCTTCCTTCTTACTACTCTCATCCTTCATTTCGCCGTCGCCCTTTCTAATTCGAATTTTGTACTTAGCCTCAAATTCAGCTACTTCTTTTTTCTTCCTTTCTAAGGCCTCAGTAAGCCGAGCAATTACCTCTTCAAGCCCTTCCTTATTACGTTGGACAGCAGGTAAAACTTCTTTAATGGTTCTCTCTACAAGAACTCCTCCTATCATTCTGTAGCACCTCCTTGATGGATCGAGAGGTTTTATGGCATTCATCACAAGTGAGTGCTCGCTTACCTCCATTTCGAGTTCGGTAATTTTGGAGTAAATTTGGTTGATATCAGTTTTCATGGAAGCGTATATGTTGGCAACTGCTTGCTCATTCATTGGTTCCTTGCTTTCGCTTTCAGCTTTCGACATAGTATTAATCTGCAGATAAACAAAAATGATATGTACCATAATCCAAAGCCACAGGTCAGACAGTCTAAAGAAACTTGAGATCTTACAACTTAATAAAGAGTGATTTATCGAACTGTGTTACCTCACTCCAGTACGGGAGTGTGCATGGATGGGTAGCTTTTCTAGTTGGCACTTATTTTACTTTTTCAAAATTGACAAACTATCCTTGAAAACGAAATATTATTTCCAGTTCAGCACTATAATGGTTCATATTTACAAACAAGTATGTCCAGCAAAAAGCAAATTTAGTGTTGCATAGATGAAACCACTGAGGAAAGGGTGCCAGAGTCATACCATTTGATTAGCCCCCACTGGAATAAATAGGGATGGCAACGGGTCGGTTCTGGGTCGTTTCTTAAAGATCCGGAACCGGAACCGCATAATGAAGGACCCGGAACCGCTAGACCTCCGGGTACCCGCGAGAATTGCTTTTACACTACAGTTTGCGGGTACCAGCGAGAACCGGAACCGTGAGAGTCGCGGGTAACCGCGAGTTTGGAACTGGAACGGGAACTGCAAGGCCTTTTTTTTTTAATTTATTCTTTCTTGCTTACAAACCGTGCAAAGAAACAAAAAATCCAAAGAAACTCACGACTCTATTTGTCATCATAATCTCTCTATGGTTACAAACCGTGCAAAAAATAATATTTATAAGCAACTTAAAATTTCCGATTTCAATTTAGAGTTTCCCGAATTAGTTGAAGTTGTATAATTGCAAGAGTATAAAGAATATCTACATTCTTTTGGTTTTGATAAATTAATTTTGTGGATAGAACATTAATATTCAAAACTAAATTAAATGCACATCTTCATATGTATATAAACGACGATGAAATTGATCGTGTTTAGTAAAATAAACAAAATAAATTGTCGGTTGTCGCAAATAATCTTAAAACATGCAAAATCTCTGTTGTGCTATCTCATATTGGGTTTAATCATGTTCAATTAAGCATGAAATTGACTGATTATATTTGATTTCTCAATAGGAAAGGATAGATGAAGTTACTTTGTTGCTATGTAAAAATGCTAATCAAATTACTGATTATATTTTATATAAGCAATTGCCTTTTTGTAGTCTTCACAAGCAGACATCCATTCCTCAACCTCATCAAATTTTGCATTTCTCAACCTTATCAAATACATACAGCAGCAACAAATAATCCATTTCTACATATTTCTTTTGCTTTGCCATTTGATTATGAACATACAGCAGCAACAAAAAAGGGAATGCATTTTGCTTGTTTGGGGAAATTCTATTTTCAGCTGCCAAGAATTCAAGGCTTGCATTTTTAATTTTTTAATTGTTTTTTATAAAAGAAAAAAAAAAAAGCAGTTCCGGGTTGAACCCGGAACCGAACCAGAACCGCTAGGACCCGTATAAGCTGGAACTGGAACCGGAACCGGATCCGGTTAGAGACGGGGAAATGGAACCGTCGGGGCGGTTCCTGGTTCAACCCGGATCCCTTGCCATCCCTAGGAATAACCTATAGTAATTTCCCAAGAAAGGGAATAATTTTAACGTACAAGAATCCACCAAACAGGCCCCAACTTTATGCACCCCTTAAAAATTAAGAAAGAGAAAAAATAAAAACAGAAATCTAATGTCGTTTCTAAAGTGAAAATCACTAAAGCGCACCCAACAAATGACAAGGGAAAAGAAAAAGACCGAATGCAAAAATGCACATAGTAACACGTAAAATAATTGAAAAAGTCATGTTATTCTCGACATACTTAGAAACATAAGTCATAAAAGAAAATTAATAGAGAGAAAATTTGGAGTGATAGAGTGTCGGAAAATTGAAGGAAAAGAAAATTCACTCTCTTTTGAAGCTTAGAAAGAGCAATTCAATAACATAATTCTCAAGATACAAACATTTTAAGTATCAACGAAAGGACAGTTCTTCTGTCAACTATGACAAGAGATTCAAAGTTCAATATGATAAAAACATACTTTAAACACCCAATGAACAATTCCAAAACAAAC
The DNA here is from genome assembly GCA_019426215.1 of Buddleja alternifolia. NCBI lineage: Eukaryota > Viridiplantae > Streptophyta > Magnoliopsida > Lamiales > Scrophulariaceae > Buddleja > Buddleja alternifolia. Next base: position 36,643,009 of record CM033401.1, on the reverse strand, counting down.
AGTTTGTTTTTAGTAAATACTAAACACAAGCCCTGCACATACATGTGCTTGCGTACTAATGAGTACGATTATGTGAAAGAGAAGATGGAACAATCAAAACATAGAGACTATGAGGATCTTCAGATGTTTCTTATGTTTTCTTTCTGACTCAGTTATTGCCACTTGGGAATCAAATTTAATTACACTCCATTTTTCAATTCTTGAAAAACTCTCTAATAATCCTCCTTTCCCATTCACTATAGAAGTAGGGTTGAAAGACGAACCAAGCTACTCGATACCCGACTCAAGATCAATTGTTAAAAGGTCATTTGAGCACGGCTTGTCAAGATGTCAATCAAAGCTTAAACAACTTTTTATATTCGATAAGTTTTTAAGCTCGGTTCAAGCTCGAGCTGAAGTCGAGTAGTAAAAAATAATAAAATATGTGCAAAAACTATTCGAGCTCAACTCGCATTCCGCTCGATTGTTAACAATAAAAACCAAACTCAAACACAAACCCTGAGACTCGATAATAATTCAAACAAGGATTGAACAACAGCTCATCCAGCTCGAATCGACCCGTTTATAGGTTTCACTATGCTCCCCAAATATGAAGTTGATTTTGATGAAAGATGATGATACTTTCTAGGTTTGGGACTTCTAGGAAACCCTAATTACTGCATAAAAGACTTCCATTTAATCAGTAATGATTGCTTCTAGAAAATCAATTCTCATCCCCATATTCGTAAGAATAAGATCGATCTTTTGCACATTATAAAACCTTCTTTTCCCAATCACAAATTCACCTATCGCGTACCATAATTTTTTTCAGAGCATTCAACTCCTAAACTAGGTTTTTTTTTTCAATATTTATTATTAATTACCGGCAGAAAGTACTTGTACTATTACCCCTAGATTACGAATTGTTTACTGATGTTTAATTTTTCAGCTTTATACTCCAATTTTAGTTTCGTCAAAACAAAAATTTCTGTATGCACTTAAAATGCTAAAATCATAAAATTTTAAAAAAATTAAGAATTAACAAACCTTAGAGTTAAAAAACGGAGTATTACAGATTGTTTCCCCAATCTGACGGCGGCGGCGGCGAGCTTCGGACGCGGCGTGAACTGAGAGAGAAGAAATAGAGTACGGAGAGAGAGAGAGAGGGGTCGAATAGAAAAGACCAAAGAAGTTATAAATACAAATTTCGTGTATTATTAGGGACTGTTCTGAAAAAAGTGCAATAAAACTTCTTGTTTTTTATTATATATATATAGATCAAACGGAATATCATGACTTAACAAACAAAACCGATAGATTTTATAAGACTCCAAATAAAGGGAGAAATATGTGACAAATCTGATATTGAACCAAAACCTTATGAAAGTAAAACTGATAGATTTTATAAGACTCCAAATAAGAAGAGAAAAGTGTGACAAATCTGAGATTGAACCAAAACTTTATGAAAGTAAAAGTTGATACTACTAGAGACTAGACTAATAAGTTTTGAATTGCAATTAAACTTCTTTAACATGACAAATTCGTTATTTATAAGTTTAGGAATTTCTCCATAAAAATACATATTTATTTTTATGAATATACCCATTTATGTGTGGAAAATGTCAAATGAAATTATAATGCATTTATGTGCGGAAATAATAAAATATTAAATTAGAATTTATGTGTCATTTTATTCAGTTTCATGAATGAAAAAAGTCAATCACACAAAATTTTGACATCATATTAAAATATCAAATTTTATTTGAGTTGTTTCCATAAGTACGAAAAAACGGTGTTCTCGTAGCAGTGTGAATCTTCTATCACATTTTGCAAACTGAATTCTCTATTTTAAATTATGTTTCATCTCCTATTCCATATACTTATATGGATAAGAAATGTATATTTTCCTTAAATAGATAACTAATAATATGTATTTTATACACTTATCATGCATATAAATATATGGAATAGAAGATGAAACACGATTTAAAATAGAAGGTTTTGTCTGTATCGTAATCTGACCTGAATTTATGATTCATATTTCAAAAAATGTTTTATGAATATAAATTTTTAAAGCTCTTCGATTAGATCTAGTTCGGGTAATTAGCATTTTACTTCCATGAAATGTAAAGGAGCAAATGATTCCATTGTCAGATGTGAAAATAACTAATTACCCTCATATTTTTAAGAAAATGACAAACAACACACAATCACTTTTAGCAAAATAATTTATTAGAACTTGAATAACACCCAAAAGCAGCACAGTATAGATACAAAAAAAAAAAAAAATGCGTGAAACTTTGGATGATTCAAAAATGGCAAGGACACATAAAAATGCAACACAGTTGAGTAAAACTGACACGACCATTGACACGAATCCTCATTATTCACATCCAAAAAGACGAAAATTGAGCTTCGAAGTATTTCGTTCCAACGTCTGAAAGAAGCTGAAGTTATCCCTGTCAAGACACTATGTTGAACGTCGTTGTGAAGCCAGGGAACCTGTTCAAGGCTCAGAAGTCATGCTCTCGGCCTCTAATCGTACTGATTCGAAGAGCACGGACAAAAGGTACCGCTCCCCAAAGCTTGGGAACATAACCTGAATCCAAGTTTATGAAGATGTATGCAAATCAATGGCAAATTATATCCAGAAATAAAATTTCAGACTAATATCTTGAAACCGTTGCCTCGGGTGACTATATGCCGTTTAATGTATGGGAGTACGGCCTCATATATGAATTACCCATCACCAAACCATCTTTTATTTTCTATTGGGAAGAAAAAATCGTTTTTTCTGAAGAAACAAATAAGTATATAGCTATATATATGAAAATTCATATTTTTGCCCTCCCCCATTTAAAATACTGGCTCCGACCCTGCATCTAATAATACTCATGTTGAGCCACCATACAGGGATGGTTGTAATTATACCATAACTTGGAGTCGTGGACTCCATAAGAATCACTTGTCCGCACATGTGCTTTAACAAACTGAATACTTCTTTGCATTACAAAATCCCAAAGAAATAAATATAAGTTCCTGGTGCAATCGCCAAAGACCTCATCGAATCTCTTATACCTCACTTGATTCTAATCGCTATTAAAAAAAAAAAAAAAAAGAAGCCAAATGGAACTTAATGGCAATGCAGCAAGAATCACCATACACAATCTTACCATTATTCAAAAATGTTATCCACATATTACGTTATCCTTTTAAAAAGGGAGACTTGTTTATTGCCAATATCTGATTTCATATCACCATATCACTTCCTTTTAGATAACTAGACGGGCTAAATTTTCTTCGCGTAGATTGACACTATACGGACAAGGGTAAACGAAGTAGAGACTTACAACAATGAGTTTCCCAGCATTTTCAGGCCGCTTTGCAATCTTAATTGGAGCTGCTGCTACCGCACCAGATGATATACCCACCTGAACCATATTGATAAACTTTTCAAACATTCTTGTACAAGAATGTGAAAGAACGAAGGGGTGTCGATATGGAGAAAAAAGAAAAAGAAAAAGAAAGATGTTTCAAAGTAATCACGAACACTCAGGAGTAAGGACTAAACCCGAATAACTTACCAATAACTCCTCTTTCAATGCTAGGATCACTGTCTCTATAAGGTCATATCTTGAAACCTGAAGCAAAACACAACTAAAGAAGATACAAGTAAATAGATCAAGTTAATTATTTTCTTTTCTGAAAAATTTACATGTTCAGATCATTCAGATATGCTATGTTGACGTTTTCCAGCATGTTTGTACATGAGGCAACTAGGAAACGAGGCCAAATGAAAATCAGCGGTTAGAATGTAACTCTAGTTCCTTGAGAATCACTAGTTTGAACTGTTTCTCATGCAACTGAATCTATATAATGGTTTAACGAGAAGGCCCCGTTTCTCGTGCTTTACTAGAGAAGTTTACCAAGTCTCAACTTTTTGTTTCCCTTTGTCGAAAAACCACTACCAACTCTTGTACATAAACATTACCAAGAATCACCACAACTACAACTCCCATTCAAGAATATATGGTATCTATGAACATCCCTCACTATTATCTCCCTCCCCGCCACTCTGCTAATATACTTGAAAGCCTGGTGACAATCTTTACAGATCCTCAAATTCTTTACAATTCTCAACGCCTTCCCCGGAGGTGTCACCCCAGTCAATAATCCAAAGGCCACTGCCAATTTTTCACTATGATACCAAAGTAATTCCCTCTTTTCTTTCTTCTCTACTTCATGCAACATTTCATCCCAATGTGGCACATACCCCAATTTCTCAATCTGCCCCATCAACTCTGTCAGCTTTGCGTAAATCTCGTCCTTCCTAAAATGCCTTCTATCTCCAGCAAAGAACACATGAACAGATCCCCGTACTTCAATCCAACTCCTCCCGACCTCCTTTCTCACTCTCTTATCTCTCATCATCTTCCATACTTTTTTAACATCATCCCACCTCGCAGCACTTGCAAACACGTTCGCCAGAATCACATAGGCTGAGTCATCATTGGGGTCGATTTCCAACAATTTTTCAGTCATCCTCCACGCAACGTCAGCATCTCCATTACTTGCACAGCTCGACAAGAGCACTCTCCATACAGCCGCATCAGGCTCATATGGCATGGTTAGAGCTACTTTCTCAGCTTCCTTTAACCTTCCTACTCTTCCCATAGCACCCACCAAACATGTATAATGCTCGATTCTTGGCTCTAATCCATAGTGCAATTTCATCCTATTCAACCATATTTCAGTTTCTGTTGCATTACCCCCATTGTAGAATGCTGTCAAAACCGCCAAGAAACTGTACTCATCTGGCTCAATCCCTCGACTCTCCATCAACCTAAAAAGTTCAACAACTTTTACTTGGCTCCCTTGTTGTGCATACCCTGCCATTATTGCATTCCACACAGCTAATACATTCATCCCTATCTCCAACTCATTAAACACTCCCTTGGCCTCCTCCACAAGCCCACACTTTCCATACCCATCAATCAACGAAGTCCCCACATAAATATCCACATACAACCCAGTCACAACGGCATGCCCGTGAATGATCATACATTGCTCAAGCATGGCCGCCCTGGAAGCAGCACACAACGCCCCAGAAACGCTATGAAATGTCGAAGGCACATCTTGCCTCCTCATCTCAACAAAATATCCCAAAGCATCAATAGGCCTCTTATTTTGAGCCAGCCCATTAATAACCGCAGCGAAACAAACCTCATCCCGCTCAGACATTTCATCGAACACCTTCCGTGCAGCATCCAAATCCCGGATCTTACAATACAGAGAGACGAAAGCTGAGCCAACAAAAGGGTTCTCATGGAAAGATAGCTTAAATGAAAGTGATTGCAGTTGTGGGCCGAGGGAATTATTTTGTAATGAAGTGCACGTTTTGAGTAAAGTGGCAAAAGTGCGGGCGTTGGGGAGAGTTTGTCTGGGGTGGCGGAGCATGGAGAGGAAGAGGCGGATGGCGAGTGGCGAGTTCGCAAATGCGGTGATTATGGAGGTCCATGTGACGGTGTTTGGGCAGGGAATGGAGTGGAAGAGTTGAAGAGCTGAGGAGTGGAGATTGGAGTTTGCGTAGAGGGTGATGAGGTTGTTGAAGAAAGCTCGGTTTTGAGGTATGGGGGTAATGCATTTCTTGATGGCTTCTGCGTGTATACAGCGGGGGTCAATGTCTGGGCTTGCCATTGTGCTTAAGTGATTTTCAAGGTTGCACTGTCATTGCCTTTAAAATGATCGAGTATTGAGCAGTAAAACGATCTGAACATGTAAATAGAGCACCGTGTCACGAACTTAGTCTCTTACTAACGCCTCGTGCGACACTTAGCTAGTCGCCCCGCCTCTCCGGGACGTGACAACAGGCTCAGAAGCACACAACCTTATACCTTAACAAAATGTATATCGTTCCTTCAAAACATGCTTACTGCGCTAGATGGACAGATTTAGGGTTCCTGAATTTGACAGCAATCCTCAATCTGCAGAGACAAAACAAAGCTGGATACAAAATAAATCACTTCACCTCGAAAAGTAAAAACGAATATGCTTGTAGAAGTCAAATCATAAGATAAAAAAATTGAATTTACATTTCAAAGTAATGTTTTTCTTTCAAATAAGCCACTATAAGAATTGAAGAAAAAATGGAAATTGATACAAATGTAGCCATGAACAAATTCAAAACTCACTGATTCAATCAAGACATAACATTTGCAAAAGTAAACATACAGAAAAACCATTATAATAATAAATAATTGTCTGTGTACATAGGATTACAGTGAAGTCAATTCAGAAACCACCTACAGAAATGGTTTGTAGATTTAAGACTGCGAGAATGGGCAACGGTAATTTATATTTGGACAAAACCATACTTCAATAGAAAACCAATTCACACACACACAATTGAGAGTCCTGCAATCTTGAACATATTTAGAACTAAAATCACGAACAAAAAAATAAAAAATAAAATCATGACTGAAAATTTATGATGCACGGATACTCCTAAAATCGATCATGTTAGTATCGTATCCGTATCCAGCACGGATACTCTCGGATACCGTGTCCGGACCGTTTGTGAAGTCTCCAAAAATAAAAATAAAAAAGAGAAAATTATGGATATTGCATTCGACACAAAACTTGAAGTATCCGACACGTTTTAGATACCAGATAGAGTATTTTTTTAAATATTTTACAATACATTTTGGATTAAAATAGGAAAAGAGATAATATTTTCGGTCTTTTGTTAAAAATAAACACATAAAAGCTAAATAAATGACAAATTTTTTTACAGAACTAGACAAAATTTTATTTATATCAATGAATTTATCGAATCGATTTATTTTTACATATTACACATGCATATATATATGCACGTATCCTTGGCGTATCGTATCTTAATATTTTGAGATTTGTCGTATTTCGTATTCGTGTCATATTGTACCCGTATCCTCGTATCCGTACCCGTGCATCATAGCTGAAAATTATAAAAGAGAGGATCTCGGAAACTTGAAGAAAATCAGTGGCGGATCCAGAAAGAAATGTCAGTGGGGGCACTCGTCTAGTCCTTCTATTTTTTGCCAAATAAACGAAGGATTCTGCGGTACGGTACGTTATATTTATGGGAGAAAATATAATAAGAAATTAGGTTCAATTATAACTTTTGACATAATTTATACTCTTATACCTCTTTTGTTATAGCCAGCCAGGATTTTGGGTTTTAGGGGGTTAAACTCAAAGTAAAGGAAAAAAACGTGATATTTTTCGACCTTGGGAGGGCAAAATTCAAATATAAAAATTGAGGGGGGCACAAATGTAATTTATAATTAAAAATTGAAAAATATCTATACATTAAAAAAAAAAGAAAAAAAAGTCAGTGGGCCCTCCCCCGAACTAATGAAAGATCCGCCCCTGAAGAAAATTATAAACAGACAGTTTGATTTTAGTAAAATACTAAACACTAGCACTGCACATACATGGGCCGAGTACGGGTATGTGAAGGAGAAGATGAAACAATCAAAAACTTGTGATACTGAGGATCTTTGAATTCATTGTGGGAAAGTAAGAGCTATAGTTGATTAGGGTCCAACGCCGGTTAGGCGTTTCTTATGCTATCTTCCTCAATCAGTTATTGCTGCTGGGAAGTCAAATTTAATTCCACTCTTTTTCCATATTCTTAAATAACTCTGTTTTATTCCTTCATTCTCACTCAATACACAAAGTTTCACATACAAAGTGGATTTTGATGAAAAAACATTATGCTTTCTAGATTGGAACTTCTAGCAAACTCTAAATAATTTCTAAGAGGCTTCTAACTCATCAGTACTTATTGCTTCTGGAAAATCAATTCTGGTCCCCCCTCATCCTATGATCAAGCTTTTGCACAAACACCTCATCTTCCCATTCACAAATTCCCCCTCTTTTTAATACATACATACATACAAACATACATATGTATATATATATATATATATATAGGTTTCCGTTAGTATTTCTGCAAAATCCTTGCACAAAGTACTTGTATTATTTCCCGCAGATTGCGAAGTGTTTATTCTTTCAGTTTCTTATACTTTAATTTCAATTTCGTCAAAAAGAAAAAATAATTGAAGCTAATATATAAAAGCTAAAATCGTGAAAAATAAACTAAAATATCACACCTTCAGTTAAAATCGATGATTACAGTTTATTTCCCCAATACGGCGGCGACGGCGGCCGGAGAGGACGCGGCGTATACTGAACTGAGGGGAGACGAAATGGAGGGTATAAAGAATATAAGATGTGTGTATAATGGGCAAATTACATTTTGCGCCCCCAATTTTACCTTTCCTACTAAATATACCCTGAAATATACAATAATACTTCCTTCCTTTCTTTTTTTTTTCTTCTAAATAAAACATACAATAATACTTGGAAAATTTTTGGGTGTACGGACTCAGTTGCATACATTAACACATAATAAAAATCATTAAAATATTTGACTTTCTTTTAAATCGAATAATATATATATATATATATATATTTTTTGTGTGTGGGATCCCACCGAGGTATGAATTGTCATCATTGCCCTTGGATTCTTTTTTCTCTATTACTAATTTTATTTTTGTAGCTCTTAACTTCACAAGTTTTTCACATCATCCATCAAACCACTATGTTGATAATTTTTCATGATCAATCATCTATATCTACTCTAAAAGTGTGAATTAGGTGGGATGTTTTATTATCCAATTCTAATATTATCCTAACACATTAAATAATAAAATATTAAAAACAAGATACATTATTGTTATCATGCATGTTAGGAATTTCATGTTAGATATTTTGATGATGACAAATAGGACTCCATGTTAGACCCCAAGAAATGTAAAGTATAAAAGCTTTCGTAGAACAAATGTGTAAGCGCCTGAAAGCTCGTGTTTTTATACTAGGCTTGTATTTTTATCTTTATAGAGTTTAGACTAAGAATGTGATACTAAATCACTAGAAGAATTCTGTGTGAGTCTACCAAGTGATGAAGTTGAAGATCAAGCGTCTGAAGAAACAGTAAAGATAAAGATTAGTCTCAAGCATCCGTCAAACGCTAAAAGACTATCCCGGATTACGAACTCAGTGCTCAAGATTTGTTATGGACCTTAGACCAAGTACTTAACACTAAGTCAATGATAGAATTCTGAGTGAGTCTATCAAAGATCAAGTGAAAGGACAAGTGTCTAAAGAATCGGGCAAAGATTGTGACCTTTCTCAAGCGTCTGATTAACAAAGAAGGCCACTTTCAAAAAGCCTAAACTCCAAGGGCTCAAGCGCCTAGTTCTCCAAGCGTAACCTGAAAATTCAAACCCAAGTTATCAAAGATGCATGAATCAACGAAAATTATTCCCAAACGGAAATAAGACAAGATGCATCAAAAGTCGGATAAGTGCTATTAAAATATAAGCACTACAACTTATGGGCAAGCCATATCCTTGACCGAGACTGTCAGATTTATGAAACCAAGACCATGCCTAACCAATTAAAAATACCCAAAGTTAGGATTGTCAGAACTCATGGAATGTTTAGGGAAACGAGATTTCAACCGTGTCCAACGGACAAAATCTCATAACAATCTATAAATAACCTTCTCAGCAAAAGGGACGAGATAGACACATATAGAAAACACATCTGGACGTAAAAATAAGAAAAAGGGTCCAAAACGTTGCTGAATTCTTTAGAAAGAGCTTATACACTCCAGAGCCAAAACCCTTTAAGCTTTCTCAAATACATTCCTAGACAGTCACCCATATCTCAAACCTCTTTTTAAGAAGAACCTACACTACTATTGAGATATCTCCAAGTTGTTTGAACTTTCTAAAAACAAACAAACCCGTGACTAAAACCATCAACACCTTTCATCTGAGTGAGAAAGCTTGTTGACTTACAAGCAATATTTTTGTGTAAAAGAAGCTTGTGGAAGAAGATCTCTATTGGAGCTGAAATCTGTGTGATCAAGGAGTTCCGAGATCAAGCGTAACTTGCACCATTTCTGAGTGAAAGAAGCAAGGGGATAGAAGGTCTTTAGTGGAGCTGAAATCTGTGTGACCAAGGAGTTCCGAGATCATATCCAATCTCCCTCTATTTTGTAGAAGTCTCTGTGTGGCTCTTCGATAATCATCATAGTGGAAAACCTCCCTGATAAAAGGAGAAGAAGGACGTAGCTGGGATTACATCACCCAGTGAACCTTACAAATATCTTGTGTCATTTACCGCTTTAAGCATTTACTGTTTTACCGCTTTACTATTCATATTGCATACATTCTGATAAAGTTTTAAAACAACTAAGCGACTACTTTTGATTAACAAACCGAATGCTAAGCTATAAAATACTTCCGCTGTGCTAACCCTGATTTAGTGACTAAACTCTGCCCTACTTTGGTAAGCGTTGAAATCACCAAGTCTAAGTTAACTGTTCCCAAGCGCCTGAAATTAGCGCTTAAGTCATTATTTCTCAAGCGCCGCACCCAGCGCTCAAAGCTTTCCGAGCGTTCAAATACTTCAAAGTGATACGAATTTTTAGAAGTCGAAAAAGACTTCAGGATCTATTCAACCCCCCCCCCTTCTAGACCCTTTCGTATACCACTAACAAGTGGTATCAGAGCAGTTGAAGTTGAAACCAAAGCGTTTCCAAGCGTAACTGCTTGTTCAGATCCATTTTTTTTTAAAAAAATATATAGTCGCTTTAAAATTACTTTAAATTTTTCATGGCATTCTCTAAAGTTCCCAAGTTGACCGAGTCAAATTATGATTCATGGAAGGTCAAAGCGTTTACTTATTTGTGTTCATGTGATGATGAAATGTGTGATATCATTTCAGATGGGCCAATCAAAATATACAAAGTTATCACCAGAGCGCCCGAAGCCACAGAAGAAACACCTGACGGTTATGTGGAGAAGCCCAAACAAGAATGGTCCACCGATGAGCGTCGACGAGCCAATCTAGACAATGTCGGTCGGAATGCATTATACACAGCCATTGGTGACAATGACAACTTATTCAACAAAGTCAAATCATGCAATACAACTAAAGAAATTTGGGATAAGTTGGCTACTATTTGTGGTGGCTCAGCACAAATCAAGGAAAACAAATTATCAATTGCCAAAGAAAAATTCAACGGCTTCAAGATGCTACCTAATGAGACGCTAGAGCAATTAGACATGAGGTTTACAGCTCTTGTCACTGAACTAACATCTCTGGGTATGGAGCTACAAAATCGAGAAACAGTGGTCAAAATCTTCAGAAGTCTCCCAAGCAGATTCCTGATGAAAACAACTGCAATGAGAGAATCAAATAATCTGGACAGCCTAACTCCAGAAGATGCTTTTTCAGAATTCAAAGCATTTGAGTTTGAGCTGAATTCGGCCAGTGATGCAGTAAGTAATCCAGTGATCGAATCTGGAGCGCTAATGGCATCAATCAAAGGAAAATCTATCAAAGAAAAAAACTCGGATATAAGTGAGGAAGAAGAACTGGCGCTTCTAAATAGATTCAGAAAATTCCTGAAATATGAAAAGAAGGGAAACAGTCCTAAGCACCCAGGACAAAATTCATATCAAGCGTCTCCCCAAATACAACCACAATATCAAGCGCCTCACTATCCTGCGTCTCCCTCCCGAGCGCCAATTCAATATCAAACTCCCTCTTAGCAAGATCTCTCAATGCCTGCAGCGTTAAACCAGCGATCCACAAGATTAACAAACGAACAAAAGATGAAGACCAATCTCTGTTACAACTGCAGGAGACCAGGGCATTTCCAAGTTAATTGCCCATATCCAAATGTGTCTAAACCTACAAAGCAAGATCACACGGATAGAAACCAATTCAGGAGCAATCTAAGACAACAAGGCTTGCTAGCAGAATCAAAACCTCTCTATACTCCTGAAGAGGACTTGGAATCATCAGATGAAAGCAGCGATGATGAACCATCAAAGGATTCAGCATTCATTTGTCTCATGGCAAGAGATAATGAAGCATCTAACGACTTACCATCTGAGGTAACCACTGATCTGTATCATCCTCTTTCTTATGATGAATTACTTGACAAAGTGAAAGAATATTATAATGATTGTCAAGAAGCCGCAAAAATATTTCAAAATCACCTTTACATCATCTCAGCGCTCAAAAGCGACAAAGTGACGCTCAAAGCAGAGTTGCAAATTCAGCAACAATGCATTGAGAAGAACCAAGCGCTTGAGAGTGAAATTATTCAATTAAAAGGTGATATTGATATAACAGTCAAGAGAGAAGCTGAATTGATCGCTAAACTTGCTAAATCAGAGCCGCTTATCTCATCATTATCAAAAACTTCTAGAACGCTAGATAATGTGACTGAAGTAACTAGAGCATTTGGTGAAAAGACCGGTTTAGGTTGTGATAAATCTGGTCACAAAACCAAAGCGTCTGTGGTTATATCAACCAACAGAGGAAAAGGTGTAACCTTTGTTGGAGAAAGCTCAAACAGACAAACGCTGAATGAGACTCAGAATATTGGTATTAGACCAAATGAAAAAGCTAACACTGGCTCAGTCAAAAGAAAGACCAAAGTAAATGATCTACAAAAGAAAGTATATCCAATCGCTCGAAGGGCTAAGGAAAAACCTTCTACAAATAAATCAAACGCTAAGCGTCTAGCACCAAAAGTGCATCCTAAGCCAATATCAAGGAAATACCAATGTCAATATCCGCAAAGATCTAGATCATATTATCGACACTATGATAACCATGATTATTGCTATTATCAAGGATATTACCATACACCTAAAGAGCACACACAACACAAACCGAAACCCAAAAAGGCCAATCTTCCCAAAATGAAGACAAGGCAAATGTGGGTTCCGAAGATTCTAATTCAGACTAACGTTACTAACAAAGAAGGACCCAAAACAAAATGGGTACCTAAGAAGAACTAGAACTGCCCTTTGAATGCAGGTACCTAGAGCCAACACCGATACCTCAATTTGGTACATAGATAGTGGGTCGTCGAGACACATGACTGGATCAAAGGATCTCTTGATCAACTATCGTGCAACCAATGGTCCTCAAGTTATATTCGGTGATAATTCTAAAGGTAAAACTAAAGGTATAGGTATCATGCATAGGGGGAACATCATGATCAATGATGTAAACTATGTTGAGGGTCTTAAACATAATCTCCTAAGCATAAGTCAATTTTGTGATAAAGGCTTTGAAATTAAGTTTTCTAGTGACTTGTGCGAGATAATCGATGTTAAGACAGGATCTACTAAATTAAAAGGAAGAAGAACAAACAATGTATACTTAGTAGATTGGGGTTCAACATTAGATAACAACCCTACATGTTTCGTAGCTAAGAATCAAAACGAATTAGGTTGGTTATAGCACAGAAAAATGAATCACCTCAACTTCAAGGCAATCTCTCAATTAATATCTCTAAATCTCGTAGAGGGATTACCTAAAGGTTCCTTTAATAAAGATCGCTTATGTGATGCTTGTCAAATGGGTAAGCAAGTTAAATCATCTTTTAAGAAGAAGCTTCATCTATCGACCTCTCGAATACTTGAATTACTACATTTAGATTTGTTTGGTCCTATTTAAATCATGAGCATTAGCGGTAAAAAGTATTCACTAGTGATAGTAGATGATTTCTCACGTTATACATGGGTAGAATTTTTAGCGTCCAAAGATGAAACTAGCGCTAAGCTCACATCACTAATTCGTCAGCTACAAAACTCAAAAGATCTAAAAGTGACAAGGATTAGAAGTGATAGAGGAACTGAATTTACTAACCATATTGTTGAGAAATTTTGTAAAGACTTTGGAATACTTCATGAGTATTCAGCGCCTAGAACACCTCAACAAAATGGAGTTGCCGAGCGACGAAATAGAACGCTTAAAGAAGCCGCTAGGACTATGTTAGCCGAGTCTAAGCTGCCTCAAAGGTTTTGGGCCGAAGCTATCAACACTGCTTGCTACACTCAGAACCGGTGTATGATCAACAAGCAACATGAAAAGACTCCATATGAGTTATGGAAGGGACATAAGCCGAATGTTTCATACTTTCATGTATTTGGTTCAAAATGTTTCATTCATAACAATGGATCCCAAAGCCTAAAGACATTTGATCCTAAAGCAGATGAAGGAATCTTTCTAGGATACGCCAAAAATGGAAAGAGCTTTCGCATCTTAAATAAGATCAAATCGAAGGTTGAAGAATCCATTCATGTTGTGTTTGATGATGCTAACCAAGAACCGAGTAAGGTTAATATTAATGATGCAGGAATTGAAGATTTATCTCAACAAGCGTCACAAATCAATCTGTGTGATGATAGTGATATTGATGAAGATAATGAAATCATTGTACCTAATCCTAAGATTACTCGTAAAGACATCAACGATGATATTGCAAGAAACGCTGATGATCATGAAGGGAATGTTCATCAAGAGCAAACTCAAACTATAAACACTGAAGCGCCTACGCAAAGAGCTGGTCAAGCGCCTGTGCAACGTAGTCAAGCGTCTGATCAAGCTCTAAACCCTTCTCAACCAGATAGAAAATGGCTCAGAGATCATCCACCAGAACTAATTATTGGAGATATTGGAGCACCTGTTAGAACCAGAGCCGCTACAATAAATGAGGCCATGTTTGCAAGCTTCCTATCTCAAATGGAACCAAAGAAAGTGGATGAAGCGCTTAACGATCCAAGTTGGATTGAAGCCATGCAAGAAGAGCTAAATCAGTTTGAAAGAAATAAGGTATGGACGCTAGTACCAAGGCCAACTCACCAAGGAGTTATTGGGACTAGATGGGTTTATAGAAACAAAATGGATGAGAATGGTACTGTAATTAGAAACAAAGCCAGACTTGTAGCACAAGGATACTGTCAAGAAGAGGGTATCGACTTCGATGAGACATACGCTCCTGTAGCCCGTCTTGAAGCTATTCGGATGTTTCTAGTGTTTGCAGCATTTAACAAATTACAGTGTATCAAATGGACGTAAAGAGTGCATTTCTGAATGGTAAACTCCAAGAAGAAGTATATGTGGAGCAACCACCAGGATTCATCAACAACCATGGGAAAAGTATGGTCTACAAATTGGACAAGGCACTTTATGGTCTTAAACAAGCACCAAGAGCATGGTATGACACTCTTTCTATCTTCCTTATAGGTAAAGGCTTTTCAAAAGGCAGCGTTGACACAACGTTATTCAAAATTACCCATAATGAAGATATTCTCCTAGTTCAAATTTATGTTGATGATATTATATTTGGATCTACCAATAAGCGTCTATGTGAGAAATTTTCGAAAATGATGCAAGATCAATTTGAAATGAGCATGATGGGTGAATTAACTTTCTTCCTAGGATTACAAGTTAAACAACTCCCTAATGGCATATTCATAAACCAAACTAAATATACTAGAGATATGATCAAGAAATTTGGTATGGAAAATGCATCACCTTCCAAAATTCCAATGAGCCAAACGCTTAAGCTAGATAGAGATGATAATGGAAAGAAAATTGATATCACTAACTATAGAGGTATTATTGGATCACTTCTTTATCTTACAGCTAGTAGACCTGATATTATGTTCTCAGTATGCATGTGTGCACGATTTCAAGCTGATCCTAGAGAATCACACTTAATTGCTGCTAAAAGGATCCTTAAGTACCTAAAAGGCACACAAAATGTGGGCTTATGGTATCCTAGGGATTCTCCTTTTGAACTAATTGGTTATTCAGATGCAGATTTTGCAGGATGCAAAATAGATAGAAAAAGTACTAGTGGAACATGTCAATTTCTAGGTGATAGACTAATTTCATGGCATAGTAAGAAGCAACAGTCCATCGCTACTTCCACCGCTGAAGCTGAGTATGTAGCCGCTGGAAGCTGTTGTGCACAGATCCTTTGGATGAGGCAACAACTTAGAGACTATGGAATAATCCTAGATCCAACTCCTATCCATTGTGACAATCAAAGCGCCTTAGCAATGACTCAAAATCCAGTTCTTCACTCTAGAACCAAACACATTGACATTCGCTATCACTTTCTACGTGACCACGTTCAAAAGAAAGATATCTCCATGCACTTCATTGGTACAGAAAAGCAACTGGCAGATATCTTCACCAAAGCGCTCAACGAACAACGTTTTCTCACTTTAAGAAGTGAACTAGGTATGATTGATCTAAATGCTTAATCATTCGAAACATCATACTTTTGTTAGGCATGAAATTTAGGGGGAATTCACTTTATTTTATGTAATTTATGGGGAACCTACATAGGGGGAACCTTAAAAGAGCTAACTATACTTAAGTGAATATGACCAAAAATGTTTTCCCTTGCATCGGTCATACGCACTTAGCACCATACACTTAAATCATTCGGACGCTTATTACACAAATCTTTCTTAGCGTCTGTGCTTCTTTCAAAATAAACTGAACGCTTAGCTTTATTCCCAGCTAAAGCGCTTAGTAAAAAGATCCTTTAAAAGCAAGCGTACATTACCCTACGCTAAAACGAGAAAGTGGATTAGTCAATCAATGCAATTAATGCTGACTTGACATTCCTCACCTTTCGCTGAAGAAAACCCATGGGTACTCATCACGTTTTTCAAAGATGGTTCAGCACATGTACACGCGTAAGTACAATTACCATGTATCTTAGACGAATACAAACAGCGCTGAATATTTTAAACCAAAAGTAAAACACTACTACCAAGACATAATGATAAGTACTGGGAAACTGTGTCCTCATACATACCCTGAAAAGAATAATTCTATATGTTACGATGACCGCTAAAGCACAAAATGTTACTTGAAAGAGAACCTCAAGATTCTCAAGCGTCAAAATCACACAGAATTATTTCAAGCGTCATCTTCTTCTGAATAGGTTCAGACGCTCCTACAAACTTTTGGCGGGTATTTGAATAGTTGTTCAAAATTTCGGTTCCCGAACGGTTTTTCATAAAATACATGTCCGCTGTTAACGGGCACACGTATCACTTTCAGTATATCAAAAGTCTCTGTTTCAAACTTTTAATCGGACGTCAAAATAGTATATGTGGTTGTTACTAAAAGTAACCGTGCTTATTAAATCTAAATTCACGTCCACAGTCGTATTTTAATGGCTGAGATTTATACTCCTCCACGTGTCAACATCTCAACCTTCAAACACAAAAAAAACATTCAAATTGTAGTATTTCAAAACACACCTTCTGCAGAACATAATCTCTCTTACACTCTCTTTCATTCGTGCAAGAAAAATCTCTCTCTCTCAAAAACAAAATTTCATTCTTAATCTCTGTCTACTTCTCACTAATGGCGCCCAAGAAAGCTACTGCTGGAACCACTGAAGTTATTGTTAAGGTCACTGAAGGCCTTATAATCGATTGGAAGTTTCTCTATGAAAACCCCCAAATTGATTTAACGGAAATGATGGACTCTGTAGCAGAGGCTGGGCTTCAGAAATTTCTTACCAAACACTCGTACATGTTTCCTGAAGAATTAGAATTTTTCTGGAGAACTGCTAGTTTGTCTGACGATGAGACTTCCATCACCTGTTTGTTTCCTGCCCCCAAGACGGAATCAAAGACGTTCACTCTCTCTGCGGCCTCTATTGCCCAGAATTTCTCTCTACCTAACGACGGAGCGACTTTAGACACTATCACTGAGGAACAAATTCAAGAAGTCTGGACTCAGATTAGCGCCTACGATGGTGTTCCATACAAACCGTACTTTGAGAAGAAAGATATAGTGAACAGGTATCGAGTCTTAGCTGATTTCTGCAGTAAAAACATTGAATGCAGAGTAGGAACCTTTGACAAAATCAGCCCAACCCAGTTCCAGATGATGACTGCTATCTTGCTCAAGATAAAAATCAACTGGAGCGCCTATATATTCAGCCGATTCAGAGACAGTCTACGCACTTCAAACAGACCTTATGGCCTAGTTTTAAGTGATCTAATTTTCCGAGCAAAGTGCACCTCTTCAGCAGGAGTCACCGTGGCCAAGCATAAGTTCTATGGGCCAAGAATCATCAACAATCTCTTCAATCCACCCAAAGTTGGAGGTGCTGCTAGACCTCTCTCTGAGCGTCAAGTTGTACGTGCAGCATCAAATGAGGAGGCTAAGCGCCCAGATCAGGAGAAGGCTAAACGAAATGTGAAGCGTCCCACTGTCACAAAGAAACGGGCTCCTTGAAAGCCCAAGGCTCAACCTATCAAAAGTGATGAAGAAGACGAGGACTCTATACCCCTCATTAGTCGGAAGGATCTGGAAAAGGTCCTCAAAAATATCGACTTTGGAGAACCAGCCGTTCCACAGACTCAAGCGTCCCCAGCCGAAGGGATAAATGTGAAGCGTATCTTCAAGAGACGTAAGCGTCCAACTACTGCCATTTCTTCTAAGGCTACACACACTCCAAGCGACCAAGCCATAGCTGCTATTCCGATATCATCCTTTGAACCACCAGTTGATGTCCATCTGGATGTTGATATGGCCAACATTGTGGCCATCGCCCATGAAGCTGCCATCGACTCTACAAATCTCGAGCCTGATGAACCTGAAATCCCAGGGGTTCAACCATTGCTTGCATTACCAAGTACAACAGAGGCACGCTCAGAAGGTCAGAGCGATGCTAACGACGTTGTGATACATCGACATTTCTTCAAGCTGGATCCCTTAAAGACCATCGATCACTCCGTCAATTATTTTCCTCCAGCGCCGGCAGAACCCTTCCTACCTACAGGATATAATGAAAAAAGTCTTATCAATGCTGAGAATGATATCGCCAAGCTCATAAAATTTGATCTGGTTGTACGCAACACTCTATCTAACCCAGCATTGACCCCAGCTGATAAAGCTTCTTCTCTGGACTGTGGGACACGCAAACCCCTTGGCTTCGCTCTCAGAGACTACAACATCAGAGTCTATGAGCGTCAGGATAAGCTTGTGAACCCAACGGAAAAGCTACTAAACAGAGAAGGCTATTCTCACTCCCCAACACTGGTAAAAAGCATGGAAAACAAGCGCTCAGCTAATCCTCTCCTCTTGTGGAAGAATAAAGGAGTACATGCCGGTGAGCGTCCAGCTTCACTGACCGAGATGATTCAACTAGAAGCCGATGCCTATTTTGACTGCGTCTGGAACGCTAACTACCAACCAGACAGGTATCGTTTTGAGACCATCTGTGATATTCATCACCAAGGATTTCGTGCTATACTTAATACAGGAACTGAGTACTGCATGACTGAGGTAAAATGGGCTGAAGCTTATATGGGTGACACGTATAAATTTAAAGAATTGGTTAGCGCTCCCCATCTGTTCAGAATATTATCTATGATAAAAAGAGCAAATTTGCACGATACATGCTAAAGCAGCGCCAACATAAACTTGGACCAGTTCTGAAGCTGCCTCTGATCCGCCACCAACCTGAACACCGTTTAAGGCAAGCGTTGCACAAATTGGCTAACTCTTCTCTATGCTTTGCTGATCAAGCGTCCACCAGCGGTTCTTCTCCCCTGTCCTGTCTGAACATCACCCCTAGCCACTGTGAAGACAACTTTGCTCTCATGATGACAATTATGCCTCCAGTCTCCCTATTCGACAAAATCTTCACAGAAAATCTGCGACAGTGGAATGGCTCTCGGATCAATCCTTTCAGAGGATATCCACTTCTTCCGTCTATCCGACAAGAAGTCTTAAGTCACTATAATTTTGTTTTGTCGCTGCTGGAAAGAAATCAAGCGCTTGCTTCAGCCATCTACCCATACTTGGAAGAGTATTACAGGCTCTACGTTTCCGACTCTCGGAAACCGAAGACTCTCCCAACAGATCGGCTAATTGGCTTCTCACAACACTATTGCCCAGATGCCTTGTTCTCCATCTGCCAAGCGCCCTCCAAAATCTTTCCCACCCATGTGCTGGATATCCTCGGGCCAATGTATATCAGGGCCATGGATAGTCCTATCAGCACGTTCATTCAAGGTACTTATCTCCCCACTCTACATTTGAATGAACTTCTACAGACTGCTACATATCCATATGCAGATGAGCCGTTTGCAAGCTTGGACTTTCAGTTTACGGACTTTAGCCGTATAGAGTCAGAATCTACTGCAGCACCAGCTGACACGTTACCTGCTCCTGAGCGCTCATTAGAATTCCCTCAAGCGCCTAATCCCCCCAGTCCAACTGAATCCGACTCTACTGCATCCACCGAGTCCAACAGTGCCCCAGAGCATCGAGGCACAGTATTTGATCCTAATTATCAAGTACCTATTGAATCTCTCAAACACACATCCCGTTTTAAGCCTCGAGTTAGCACTGCGGTTCCCGACGCTCAAGCGTCCATGACTGAATGCCTCACTCAAATACAACAACTATCTACAGCTACTCAGGCAAGTCATGTGGCTTTAAAAAATGATCTAAACCACCGTTTCACGGCTCTTGAGACCTCTCTTACAGACGCTAATCACGCTCAACTACTGGTCATGAAAGAACACTTCGACCAGCGTCTGACCACTCTTGAAGCCTCTGTCGCTCAGATTGCTACTCAAGTCAGTCTTCTTACTCAGCATTTCATACAGACTGATGATGGCAATAAGGGGGAAAAGAAGGGAGAAAAGAGGAAATCTTCAACATCTAAAGATCAAGATCCTCCTCCACCATCCAAGCGTCAACATATTGATACTTCCCTCACACTAAGTACAGAGCCAAGGTATCCCTATCCTTCTTGGGTAACTACCTCGGTGGGAGCGTCCAATAAAAAAAAAACCCCAAGAGTGTTCTATCCAAATCTTCCATTACCTTCAAGAGCACTGCTTGAACAATTTGATATTCCTCTTCTCAGAGCGTCAATTCCAGAACCCTCTGATCCAGCAGTCTTAGCCTTAGAGCGAAAAATGTCTGACTTTGACCAAACCTTCAGAATTTGCTTACGATACATAGGCATCAGTCCAAAGGAATGGGATAAGCAGCTCATTACTTTCAAGGCACGACAAGTAAAAGAAAACAAACATATAATCAGTAAAGATCATGCAGTGATGATGACGCTAGAAGATCAGATAACTGAAGCAATCCGTGCTGAAATGACTAAGAGATACAAGATCAAATCACGATCTTGATTTTTTTACTTATGATTCTTTCATTTCAGTTGTAAAATGCTTGTACTATGAAAGATATATATAAAATGCATTTTACAGCTGAAACATCTCGTTGAAGCTCAAACTAACTTACTAACCTACGCTAACTCATACTTTAGGTATCTAACGCTTGAACTAAATAGATATTGCCATCATCAAAAAAGGGGAAATTGTTAGGAATTTCATGTTAGATGTTTTGATGATGACAAATAGGACTCCATGTTAGACCCCAAGAAATGTAAAGTATAAAAGCTTTCGTAGAACAAATGTGTAAGCGCCTGAAAGCTCGTGTTTTTATACTAGGCTTGTATTTTTATCTTTATAGAGTTTAGACTAAGAATGTGATACTAAATCACTAGAAGAATTCTGTGTGAGTCTACCAAGTGATGAAGTTGAAGATCAAGCGTCTGAAGAAACAGTAAAGATAAAGATTAGTCTCAAGCGTCCGTCAAACGCTAAAAGACTATCCCGGGTTACGAACTCAGTGCTCAAGATTTGTTATGGACCTTAGACCAAGTACTTAACACTAAGTCAATGATAGAATTCTGAGTGAGTCTATCAAAGATAAAGTGAAAGGACAAGCGTCTAAAGAATCGGGCAAAGATTGTGACCTTTCTCAAGCGTCTGATTAACAAAGAAGGCCACTTTCAAAAAGCCTAAACTCCAAAGGCTCAAGCGCCTAGTTCTCCAAGCGTAACCTGAAGATTCAAACCCAAGTTATCAAAGATGCATGAATCAACGAAAATTATTCCCAAACGGAAATAAGACAAGATGCATCAAAAGTCGGATAAGTGCTATTAAAATATAAGCACTACAACTTATGGGCAAGCCATATCCTTGACCGAGACTGTCAGATTTATGAAACCAAGACCATGCCTAACCAATTAAAAATACCCAAAGTTAGGATTGTCAGAACTCATGGAATGTTTAGGGAAACGAGATTCCAACCGTGTCCAACGGACAAAATCTCATAACAATCTATAAATAACCTTCTCAGCAAAAGGGACGAGATAGACACATATAGAAAAACATCTGGACGTAAAAATAAGAAAAAGGGTCCAAAACGTTGCTGAATTCTTTAGAAAGAGCTTATACACTCCAGAGCCAAAACCCTTTAAGCTTTCTCAAATACATTCCTAGACAGTCACCCATATCTCAAACCTCTTTTTGAGAAGAACCTACACTACTATTGAGATATCTCCAAGTTGTTTGAACTTTCTAAAAACAAACAAACTCGTGACCAAAACCATCAACACCTTTCATCTGAGTGAGAAAGCTTGTTGACTTACAAGCAATATTTTTGTGTAAAAGAAGCTTGTGGAAGAAGATCTCTATTGGAGCTGAAATCTGTGTGACCAAGGAGTTCCGAGATCAAGCGTAACTTGCACCATTTCTGAGTGAAAGAAGCAAGGGGATAGAAGGTCTTTAGTGGAGCTGAAATCTGTGTGACCAAGGAGTTCCGAGATCATATCCAATCTCCCTCTATTTTGTAGAAGTCTCTGTGTGACTCTTTGATAATCATCATAGTGGTAAACCTCCCTGATAAAAGGAGAAGAAGGACGTAGCTGGGATTACATCACCCAGTGAACCTTACAAATATCTTGTGTCATTTACCGCTTTAAGCATTTACTGTTTTACCGCTTTACTATTCATATTGCATACATTCTGATAAAGTTTTAAAACAACTAAGCGACTACTTTTGATTAACAAACCGAACGCTAAGCTATAAAATACTTCCACTGTGCTAACCCTGATTTAGTGACTAAACTCTGCCCTACTTTGGTAAGCGTTGAAATCACCAAGTCTAAGTTAACTGTTCCCAAGCGCCTGAAACTAGCGCTTAAGTCATTATTTCTCAAGCGCCGCACCCAGTGCTCAAAGCTTTCCGAGCGTTCAAATACTTCAAAGTGATACGAATTTTTAGAAGTCGAAAAAGACTTCAGGGTCTATTCAGTTAAATAATAAAATATTAAAAACAAGATACATTATTGTTATCATGTATGTACTTGTAATTAATTATTTTTTGACGCTCTTAATGGCTGGTTGAAATACATTCCAATGGACATTAGGGTCATCTCTACCAAATCATTTGTTAACTGAAGTCATCCAAGGTTGAAAATAATGGAGATCCGAAAGTTTCCATTACTGGTGGAGTACCAAAACTATTTATTATGGGTCTCTTCACGAATAAATAAATTATAACTTTAATTTTGAATGTTCCTCAGATAATTACAACCTGGAAAATTCTATCCATTGGACATTGTATGTTAATTTCCTATATGAAGCATTATAATTGAAATCCTGAAATATATATATCATCAATTTGATCTTTATACTTGAATTAGGGTCATCTCTGCCAAATCATTTGTTAACTGAATCTTTATGGCAAACTTGGGGTTTATATCAATCTGAAATTGAGACTTGAATATAATAAGCAACAAAGCCAGAAGTACAACTATACGTGAACTCTTTGATTTGGTTCATTCATCTTTTTATCCTTGGTCCCCTGTTTGATTCAGAAGTTCAATACAATAGTTATATTAAAAAAAAATTGGTACAATAGTCATTTAAATAAGACTACATATATATATATATTGTTAGATTAGAGAAAACCCCGTAGGGAACTTGTATTATTGAGTAACATATTTATAGAGTTACAAGAGAGAAAGAATACAAGAAAACCCTAAACTATAAAGAAGGTAAAAGATAAATAAGGTAATAAGAATACTAGTCTAACTAGGAAAACAATAATAATAATAATCTAATTAAGAAAACAATAATAATATCTAACACTCCCCCGCAGTCGAAACGTGAAAGTCTTGAACATTGAGACTGAACTAAAAACCGAGAAAAGATGTTACGACAATCCGGGCATAAAGAATGCTTAGTAGAGAGATTTTGACGAATACGTTTCTCAAGGTGGAACAGTTTCGTCTGGAAATCATTAAATAAGGCGGCGGTTCGACGAAGACGCTTCTCAATGTGGAGCAGTTTCGTCTGAAAACCATTAAATAAGGCGGCAACTCCAAGTCCTTGTTTTCCAAGGGTGAGCATCGGCGGCGGCTAAGCGCGGAGGCTAAAACACGGAAAAGATAAAGAAAAGTATAGAAACGGGCGGCGGCGGCGGCTAAAACACGAAAAAAATAAAGATAGGTTGCTAAACCCAAACTAAATTACAAAAGATTCACCATAGTGAAGGAAGAACAAAAAAAGGGGAAAAAAAGTATATAGGAAGCCGGACGGGGACGGCGATCGTAGAGGCTGGCGGAAGCGAAAGATTATGAGGGTTGAAAGAAAAAACCCTTTAGCTCGATACCATGTTAGATTAGAGAAAACCCCGTAGGGAACTTGTATTATTGAGTAACATATTTATAGAGTTACAAGAGAGAGAGAATACAAGAAAACCCTAAACTATAAAGAAGGTAAAAGATAAATAAGGTAATAAGAATACTAGTCTAACTAGGAAACCAATAATAATAATAATCTAATTAGGAAAGCAATAATAATATCTAACATATATAAGGTCAAGATCGAATACATACCCTATATTAGATAAGATATAAAACTCAATCTACACCATTGGATCCATTAAATCCAACAGTCCAAAAAGGAAGGAAAAACAGGTTGAAAAATTGGTTCCAATTAGGTCAGGGGTATAATAGTAAAAAAGAAAGCAAAAAAAAGGGCACAGAATCTCCCCTACAATCTCTCAAATTGATACGCACAAAATCTCCCCTACAATCTCTCAACTTGTTGCCAAAATTAAATCACCGAAAATTAAGAAATATCAATCTCCTTCGATCAAAAAATTAGCGATGTCATTCAGAATCAGAGAGGTAATATTTCTATCACTGTTCACATAATCGATTCTTTCAATTTTTTTCCAGTGATCTATCAGTGATCTTCGACTGTTAAGGAAAATGCTGCTTGGGGGATGAGTGTTGTTGATGACATTAAAAAATGCATTTATGGATCTGAAGAGGAAGAAGACGCACAGTTACGTAATTTTCAAGATTGATGAGAAGAAAAAATGAGATCGTATATCACCATTGTATTTACTGTATGTTTGTTTATTAGCTATTGTATAATGGATTAATTAGTTATTGTATAATGTTTATTAGCTATTGTATTTACTGTATAATGAGTTATATGATATTGTATATTGGTTTATATGATACTGTATACTGGGTTATATGATACTGTATAATGGTTTATAAGATTGTAGTTGTATGATGTATAAACACACACTGTATAATGAGTTATAAGATACTGTATAATGTGTTATAACATACTGTATAGTTGTTTATAAGATACTGTATAATGGTTTGAAATCACTAATTGTATGTCACTAATCACACACTGTATATCACCGTTGTATCTATTGTATAATGGTTTATTAGCTACTGTATAATGGTTTGTAAGATTGTAACCGTATGATGTATAAACACACACTGTATAATGGGTTATAAGATACTGTATAATGTGTTATAACATACTGTATAGTTGTTTATAAGATATTGTATAATGGTTTGAAATCACTAATTGTATGTCACTAATCACACACTGTATATCACCGTTGTATTTACTGTATAATGGTTTATAAGCTACTGTATAATGGTTTATAAGTTACTGTATGATGTCCTCCTTACTGAATTCTCTCTTTCTTGAGATCTATAATACATTGTGAAAAATAAGCAAAATTTAGCAAGATTCAAGGTGAAGTAACACAAAACCATGATAGTTAAATCAAGAACATCAGTTTCTCTTAATGCATCGATTTGTTTTCGTATTTGTTCAAGAGGAAGACTGCTTTTATTCTTTGAGGACCATGAACCAGTCCAAAGGAAATTATCTGGAAAAAAGATAAAAGAAAAGAAACTAAGCAAGAAATTTACAAAGCATCACTCCTTATTTAGAACTGGTGACACCACTTCTTATCAGGAAACTATTTGGTAAGACATTGGAATTTAATTTTTTTTACTTGCCTGTGTACAAATATAAGGAAATACACACAATTCAATATTAAACAATAATTTTCGAGATTATCTTAGTCCTCGTATAGATTGTAAAGTTGACCTTTTTCAGTTCAGAAGATACCTTTGCAACATTCATATGTCATAAGTTAACAACAACGCAAGACATCCAGTAGTAGCATACAAAAGCACATAGGAAAAGTATAATGGATTATAAGATTGTAGCTGTATGATGTATAAACACACACTGTATAATGGGTTATAAGATACTGTATAATGTGTTATAACATACTGTATAGTTGTTTATAAGATACTGTATAATGGTTTGAAATCACTAATTGTATGTCACTAATCACACACTGTATATCACCGTTGTATTTACTGTATAATGGTTTATAAGCTACTGTATGATGGTTTAAAATCAAGATTGGTCCATTTCTTCTTCCCTTTCTTATCTCCCTGTCTTCTTCTATTCTGTATGCATGTATGTATGTAATGCCGACCAACACTACGAATATACAGTATATATAATATAATATAATCGATGAATAATTTACAGTTACACAAGGCAATACAAACACAAACACAAACACAAGGCACCAATCGAAAAGCGAAAAATCTAGATGGTGCTGCGATTAATTTTTCTTCTTTAAATTCATTTTTTTTCCCTTTTCACGTTGGGGAAAATGTTAATTTGATGGTGATGAGAGGTGGTGGTCGTCGTCGTTAATTGAACGTCCACTCTCTCCTTTTCTCTCTTATTCTCTCTCTCTATATATATATATATACATATATATGCATATCAACAGACAAACAGATTCGTTTCTATAATTGCTTTTTTTGTAACAGATTATTTTTGTTCATTGACTAAAATGTCCCTGCCATCATTAAAAAAATTATAAAAACTGAAAAATAGAGTTAAATCAGGACCTTGAGATCAAATGGTTTAAATGGTCTAGATTGGGTCTTATATCTTATCTAAAGCATAAGAATGTCTTTGATCCATACCCTATATATATATATATATATATAAATCATATGTCTTGTTTGAAGAAAGAATGAGTAGATAGTATATATTGTTGATAAAATTTGACTTTCATAAAATAGATATGCAATTTGAAATCGAGGTGAGAATAAATTTTGTCCTTAACACAATATTGCCCCGTTATAGCCCTGCTATTGGTGGTACGGGTTGGTGTCATTATGTCCCAAGATACAACGATTCTTCTCGGGATAGAACCACTTCAAACCCCGAGACCCACGAACGAAACCCTGTTTCGAACTCTCAATAACAAAATGATTCAACTCTCGACTTTGTTATTCTCGGAATAACAAAACTAGAGAGAATGAACATGGACGAAGAGGAATTGTTGATTCACTCTTAGGAAGAAATGATCATCCAATGGAGTTTATATAGGTGTTAGAAACAAGAGGGGCATAAGTGTCATTAAATTCACTTTAATGACTCACATAAATGTCACTAAATTCAATTTAATGACTCACATGTAACAGCCGTAACGGTTTTGACCGTCATAAATACGACCAATCACATGTGTGTTAAAAATACAACTCGTACTATCGTGGCCATCGATCGTAATGAGTAGTATCTTTAATTCCTCATCGTTTTACACCGTTGGATCAGAAGAAATTCACGGTAAACCCACAGATTTCTAACCACAACTTCAGCATTTAATTTCTCATTCTTCCGAACTCGGATTAGAGAAATTCGAAATGCACACGTGTTGTTCGAATTTGTTACCGGAAGTACGTCACACATACTTTATTTACATCCGATTTCCAACATATAATTGATATATACTATCTATTGAATTATTTTTTTAATTTAATCCATTTATCTTTCTTAGTGGTTACATCAATTGAGTGATGCTTTGTTCCAAATGCCAAGAACATGATCATCAATTCGTCATCTGGCTTTCGCCATTAGGAATGTGGACTCTATCGAAAGAGCCCTAAAAATGGAGATGGAGAAAATTCAAGACTAGGTTTCACATGCTGAATTCAATAACAATGGCTGATGGCTCGGCACAACTTCAAATTTCATATATTGAAACAATTTTCTTACATGAAGCAGTATATACCTGAAAATTTGTCGGCATTTTGCAACTTATAATGCAGTTTACACGAAATCATATATGCATACAACTCTATTCTCAAACATCTTATCTTTCTTAGTGGTTACATTAATAAACAAAATTTATAATGTGTGACTTTGTTATATACATTTATGAAGGGCCTGAAACTTGCTATAAAGTTTCATGAGATTCAATGTTAGAGGTTGGTTTGAAATTGTTTGTTTAGTTATGTTTTCTGGTGAGGAGGTTTAATTTGATTAGTCGTAGATGTAGTTGCTATTTAATAATAGGTGTATTATGCATGGTAATTCAACAAAATTATTTATTGAGTAGGGAGTTATAAAGAAAATTTGAGGATACAAATATAGCCCTAATAGCTATTCTGACAAATTTTCATAGTGTTCATTTTGCAGCAAGGCTTTCCGAAAATGGTTATTCATAAGTAATCTTCCATATTGAATTCCAACTTAGGTAATGGTAACTATCACTTCATACTTTTAATTATTGGAAAACATGAGTGGTACGTTTAAAAAAAATTGTAATTTGTTGTTATATATTGAAATAGAGGATTCAAGACTAAGAAGATTGAATTTGATGAAAAGGAAATATGCCAACTTCAATAGCATCGAAAGTCGAGATCATATAGATAAAGTAAATGAGCGCAAGCAAATAGCAAGCATGAATACATCAACAGTCGTGGTAAAGAGAAGCCGCTACGAAAACTTGGACGAGGAGGAGGGAAAAAAAATATACTAAACATGTTAATGAATTGAGAAAGGAACGAAAGATGCGTGCATCCTCTTCAAGTGCAGGCTTGAATAAACGAAATGATCAAGATTCAGAAGTTGGTATGGATAAAATTAAGGAGGGAAAGAAAACAAAGAGCACGGACATACCAACAGTTGGGATGAAGAAAAGTCGTTACCAAAATATGAATGCGGAGAATCAACTAAAATATACTGAACATGTTAATGAATTGCAAATGCAACGAAAAATGCGTGAGTCCTCTCAATGATATAGGAAAAGTGTACAATAAATTTTTAGTTATTTAATGTTAATTTACATGACAATTGTATCAGAATATTTTTTAGAAAAAATTTCATATATTTACTTTGTATTTTTCTTGGATAACTTAGTTGTATTTGCTCCATTTCTTTTTTATTTATTGTTTTTAATTCAAGCGGATCACTTTAAGGTTGCTTTGTCTTTATTTTGTTTTAGATAAATTTGCATTATCATTTTGTTATATTTGTGTTTTAAGTAAATTTTGTGGAGCTTAAAGTTGGTTCATTTAATCTTTGGGACTCAATGTGAGAATTTTTAAATGATATGGGACAACATGAAAATCCTGTAACGAATGAGATCAAAAGTAAAAAATGTCAAACATATGGGACCAAAAATTAAATTTTTTCTAGTATTCTCTATCATCCTTGAGGGTTCACATAATGAGGTCAAATGGTATATATTGACACCTCATCATTAGATTAGGAATATATGACTTTCTTAATCTTTTCAAGATTATTACTTCAATTGTTAGGATATGCATGATCAAGTACCAACTTAAAACACTAAATTGGATAGAAGATGTAAAAACAAGGTTACAACGTCCATGAAGACTGTTAGAAGACACGTAAGACTAAGAATCTGCCCAAGTCAAAGATTACTTTTTCCATAAGACTTTATTTTCCCTCTTTACTCCAAGAGTTTCAAGCAAATAAACCTCCCAAGATAAAACAGACACAAGTATTCAGAAGCAGTATTTGAATACATCATAACTTGCACCAATAGAGATATAAGAGTATTTTGTAATTTTAATATTCCAAAACTGGTGGACGGATTAAGTAATTATAGACTTAAATAGGCCATTCAGAATGATTATGTTTCTTCATTGAATATCTACATTCAAGTCGTGATTGTTCATTTCATACGTTACATATCATTGAATAGACACATTCAAGTCAGAGGTGACTCTTGACTCTTCGTCTCTGACAGTCACATTCCAGACGAACAGACAAGGCAAGTCGACTTGACTTATGTTGAGTTCAATACTTGACTTAACTCTTGACTCAAACCCAGTTCAATACTTGACTTAACTCAAGGTGAGTCGACTCAAGTTCAAAGACTTAACTCTCAGCACTTAACTCACCTCAAGATGATTTTCAATGCTCAACACAATTGTTCTAATTAAATTCCCAGCAAAAAGATAGACCACGACCACCGACGGCACTCGAGCACACGGGCCACAAGCCGACCCGTATTTCTTTAACTTTCCCATGTGGGACATGAAACTTTTCATATTCCCACAAACACAAAAGGTCTTTTATTAATGACCAAAGGTATTCCCTTTTCTTGTCTTTCCAATGTGGGATGCTCCCCAACATTATCATGAATAAGAAAATTCCAACAAAGACCAAACAAGAAAATGAATAATTAGTTCATACAATAACCTTAGTATTTATAGTTCACGTTATTAATTTTTTCAAGTTTTTTAATTGTATGTTATTTTAATTTATTTATGAACTATCACCGAGATTTTAATTTTCTTTGTTAGTATTTAAATTATGTTTGTTACAAAACGTAAATGAGAAGGAGAAAAGAAAATATAGTCAATATGTTAATGAATTACGGAAGCAGCGAACGATGCATTTATCCTCCTTAAGTACAGACTTGAACAATCAAATTGTCTTTGTAGATGGTTTATAACTTATTCATATGAAACATTTTGATGTATAATATTTAGTAAGGATGTTACGTGAGACTGTCAATTCAATTGGACCTACCCAAAGCTCGATTGTTTGGCACACTTTTATTTGAGCCAAACCTAATTAAATGTGAGTCAGTTACGTTTGAGCTCACAAATTGAACCCGATAAATTTGTGATCTGAGCTATTAACTTTACTAAGCTGAGACTAAATAGCTCGAAATTATAATTGTAACCTCTAGTCTAATGCTTTGTTGTAGCTAATAAGTTATTTTTAAGCTAGCTTATATAAAATCTATAGTAGATTTTTAAACATGAAGCATTCTAAGTTGATGAAATGCTTATATTAGTGAAATTTTTTGTCTCAAAGAGACCTTGGAATAACTTTCAATTTTTTTTATGTCATCTCATATATATATTAAGAAAAGACACTAAATTTTGATGATTATTGTCGTCGATTTCACAACTTCATAAATAAAAGTTTAAAATTATACATATGCATAATTAGCGTAAACTTTTATTTAGTGTACTATTCGAAATTAGTTCTTGATATATATTTAATTGGATACCTTCTTTTTCTTTTTTGAGAAAAAACTAATGGTGTGAACCGACCGAGAACAACGTGAAGCTCGTAAAAGATGTACATGAGCCTGAATATGAGTCAAGCCAAAAAATTATTATAAGCTTAGTTAGAACATATAATATTCAAGCCCGACCATTTAGAATTTGAGTCATCCTAAGCTCGACTCTTATGGCCCGATTGACAGAACTAATTATTACATTTGTCGTACATATTAATATGCATATGTATTTATTTATGCAATTATTTTAATGAATTCGTATGAACTACGTGCAACGCACGTGCTTTTTACTAGTAATGTGAAATGCTCCATCTTGTATAATCATGTGGACCTCAAAAAGAAAAAAAATCCAAATAAAAATGATAAACATCAAAATGTATGTGTCCTTTAAATGTGTGTGTATATATATATGAACTCAATAGATAACAAAATTAAATAAAGCGTTTTTTTTTGCTCTTTCCCTTGATAAAGATCACAACTATTCAAATGAAGTTGTGAATCGTTATATGAGGATAAAATATTGTATACAAAGAAAGTAACCAAATATCACTTGATCTAACAATTCACAACTACACTTAAACAGTTCTCATCACGCACAATCATGGCACTCACAAAATAAAAGCTATCTGCGGTTCATTTAGCAAAGTAATTTATTAGAACTTAAAAACACCCAAATAGATACAAAAAAAATATGTTGGAACTTTGGATGATTAAAAAATGGCGAGAACACATAAAAATACGACAAAGTTGAGTAAAGGCGGCACGACACGAATCCTCATTATTCACATCAAAGAACAGAAAAAATGAGCTTCAAAGTATTCCATTCCAACTGTTTGAAAGAAGCGGCTCTGATTGTTTATGTTTTTGAAATAAAATTCTGAAAATTTCTCGGGAAATGCGTACTACATGAATTCGTGTGAGAATTGATGTGATGTGTGTTGTGTTTATTTATGTTTTTAAATAGTGGTTGAGATTTGTAAAATGTGTCAAATCAATAATAATTGGTTGATATATGATGAGTTAAATAATTGAGTTGGTTATTTGTGTAATGATTATGTGAATAAATAAATAATAGAATAAGATAGATAGATATATAAAGTTAATTTAATAATAATATATTTTGAAATTTGAAATATGAAATTTATTATTAATATATAGTAAAAGTGGAAGATTGAATAAAAAAGTAATGATTGGAGGAAATGATGTTGATTGATAAATGTGTGAAATGATTGATATAGTGAGTGATAGGTAGTTATATGTGGGATTGAAAAAGTTAAGTTGAAAAAAGTAGAATTTAGATGAAAATGGTTTGTGTTGTGAATTTTTTGAATTTTGTGATCCACGATATTGAAAATGAAATTTGAAAACATAAACAAACAAGGCCTAAGGCTCCGTATGATTATGTTTTCTGAGTTAAATTCTGAGTTTTTTTTTGAAAAATGTGTATTATAGAAATTCGTGTGAAAATATTAGGCCTTGTTTGTTTATGTTTTCAAATTCCATTTTCAATATTCTGAATCACAAAATTCTAAAAATCTATAATACAAACCATTTTCATTTAAATTCTACTTAACTTTTTCAATTCCCCATATAACTACCTATCACTCACTATATCAATCATTTCACACATTTATCAATCAATATCATTTCCTCCAATCATTACTTTTCTATTCAATCTTCCACTTTTACTATATATTAATAATAAATTTCAAATTTCAAATTTCAAAATATATTAATATTAAATTAACTTTATATATTTATCTATCTTATTCTATTATTTATTTATTCATATAATCATTACACAAATAACTAACTCAATTATTTAACTCATATTTTACAAATTTCAACCACTATTTAAAAACATAAACAAACACAACACACATCACATCAATTTTCACACGATCCATGTAGTACGCATTTCCCGAGAAATTTTCAGAATTTCATCTCAAAAACATAAACAAACAGAGCCTTAACTTTTATTGTTTGTTTGGATGTGTTTTTAGAAAAATAGTTGGAAGTGGTGTTTGATGTGACATAAAGTTAAATTTTATTGAGATTTGATATATGAAGTGATTGAATTAATTATGAATGTGTGTGTGTATATATATATATATATATATATATATATGAATGGTTTGATATAAAGTATGTGTGTGTATATATATATATACACATATATATTTAATTATTATAAAATATGATAAAGTAAGAAAGATAATTAGTTGAAAAGTGGAATAGTGTAATTAATGATAAAAGATTATGAATTGATTGAAAGGGTGAAATGATTGATTGTTGTATAGAGGAATGTGTAATAAGATTTAAAATTTGAATATTTTTTATAAAATTTACCTAGAAGTATGTATTTTTATTTTTTGATGATTTAAAAAATAAAAATACAATTATGTAGACATAACCATACGCAGCCTAAAATTATCCTCTGAAGGCCTGTATGCAAAAGCTAAATTTAAGTATTTTTGAGCCGACTTTGAAAAAACACTTTTTACCTGTTTACTATAAAATAATATAAAATTAAATCGAAATTAAGAAAATAATACACAAAAAAATAGTGCTCAGATAATAGCACATTCCGCGCCACGTAAGCGCGGAATCTGCCAGATTCCGCGCCACGTCAGCGCGGAATAGAATATATATATTTTTTTTAAAATTAAAAGGCATTCCGCGCTGACTCAGCGCGGAATGGCCAATATTTTTTTTTTTGTTATTTATCTTTTGGTTTTTTTTCTTATTTCCCGCTCGTTTTTCTCCTTTTTTCGTGCATTTTTGAGTTTTAACTTGAACATATAAATTGTAGACTTTCATATAGACTTTGTAACCACACAAGAATGGACTCATTCCGATACCCGAGTGAAGAAATATAACAAGTAAAAAATGACACATTAGAGTAATTTTTTAAAGAAAATAATAACGTTATCTATGTTTCCGGTTCATTTTACTCCCTTTGTCGTTCAGTTTTGAGTTTTGACTTGAACACATAAATTGTAGATTTTCATATAAACTTTGTAACCACACAAGAATAGACTCATTTCGATACCTTAGTGAAAGAATATGACAAGTAAAAAAAGACACACATATACGGATTTTTCAGAAAAAAAATATTTTGTTATCGTCTTCGGGATGATTTTTCGACATTTTTTGTACATTTTCAGGCTTCGACTTCAACAATGTAGATTGACTCACAAAGTTTGTAACGGTATGAGAATTGATTCATTTCAATATCCGAGTGAAAAAATACAACATGTTAAAAAGGAACGGATTTTTCCGAAAAAAATATTTTTTCGTCATTTTTGGGATGATTTTTTGACCTTTTTTGTACATTTTCAGGCTTCGACTTCAACACAAAAAATGTAGATTGACTCACAAAGTTTGTAACGGTGTAAGAATTGATTCATTTCGATATCCGGATGAAAAAATACAACGTATTAAAATGGAACGGATTTTTCGGAAAAAAATATTTTTCATCATCTTCGGGATGGTTTTTCGACATTTTTTGTACATTTTCAGGCTTCAACTTCAACACTAAAAATATAGATTGACTCACAAAGTTTGTAACGGTATAAGAATTGATTCATTTCGATATCCGGGTGAAAATATACAATATGTTAAAAAAGATATATATATACGAATTTTTTGGAAAAAAAATAATTTTTCGTCATCTTCGGGATAATTTTTCTACATTTTTTGTACATTTTCGGGCTTCAACTTCAACACAAAAAATATAGATTGACTCACAAAGTTTGTAACGGTGCAAGAATTGATTTATTTCGATATTCAGGTTTAAACATACATTAAATTTAATAAAGATGTTATTAAACATGTTGTATTTTTTCATCCGGATATCGAAATGAATCAATTCTTACACCGTTACAAACTTTGTGAGTCAATCTACATTTTTTGTGTTGAAGTTGAAGCCCAAAAATGTACAGAAAATGTAGAAAAATCATCCCGAAGATGACGAAAAATTATTTTTTTTCCAAAAAATTCGTATATATATGTCTTTTTTAACATATTGTATATTTTCATCCGGATATCGAAATGAATCAATTCTTATACCGTTACAAACTTTGTGAGTCAATCTATATTTTTAGTGTTGAAGTCGAAGCCTGAAAATGTACAAAAAATGTCGAAAAACCATCCCGAAGATGATGAAAAATATTTTTTTTCCGAAAAATCCGTTCCTTTTGATTGACTCACAAAGTTTGTAACGGTGTAAGAATTGATTCATTTCGATATCCGGATGGAAAAATACAACATATTATACATTTTTTGTGTTGAAGTCGAAGCCTGAAAATGTACAAAGAAGGTCGAAAAATCATCCCAAAGATGACGAAAAAATATTTTTTTCGGAAAAATCCGTTCCATTTTAACATGTTGTATTTTTTCACTCGGATATTGAAATGAATCAATCCTCATACCGTTACAAACTTTGTGAGTCAATCTACATTTTTTGTGTTGAAGTCGAAGCCTGAAAATGTACAAAAAATGTCAAAAAATCATCCCGAAGACGACAACAAGATATTTTTTTCTGAAAAATCCGTATGTGTGTGTCTTTTTTTACTTGTCATATTCCTTCACTAAGGTATCGAAATGAGTCTATTCTTGTGTGGTTACAAAATTTATATGAAAATTTACAATTTATGTGTTCAAGTCAAAACTCAAAATTGAACGACAAAGGGAGAAAAATGAGCCGGAAACATAGACAACGTTATTATTTTCTTTAAAAAATTACTCTAATGTGTCATTTTTTACTTGTTATTTCTTCACTCGGGTATCGGAATGAGTCCATTCTTGTGTGGTTACAAAATCTATATGAAAGTCTACAATTTATATGTTCAAGTCAAAACTCAAAAATGCACGAAAAAAGAAGAAAAACGAGCGGGAAATAAGAAAAAAAACCAAAAGATAAATAACAAAAAAAATAAAATATTGGCCATTCCGCGCTGAGTCAGCGCGGAATGGGCCAAATTTATTTAAAAAAAATAAAAATTGCTGCCATTCCGCGCTGTCGTGGCGCGGAATGCCTTTTAATTTAAAAAAAAAAAAAAATTTTATTCCCCGTTGACGTGGCGCGGAATCTGGCAGATTCCGCGCTTACGTGGCGCGGAATGTGCTATTATTTGAGCACTATTTTTTTGTGTATTATTTTCTTAATTTCAATTTAATTTTATATTATTTTTTTAAAATTCTCCTGTTTACTATGGGTGCTTCACTTGCGCTTCAGACAAAA
Source organism: Buddleja alternifolia (assembly GCA_019426215.1). NCBI lineage: Eukaryota > Viridiplantae > Streptophyta > Magnoliopsida > Lamiales > Scrophulariaceae > Buddleja > Buddleja alternifolia. The sequence goes on along the minus strand of CM033401.1, from coordinate 36,606,297 downwards.
AAAGCTAAAGGCTAGAAGTTGGCCGATGATGCTTTTTACTGTTGATCACATATTGGTAATAAATTAAAATTTCTTTTGACACTTTTAACCCCAGTAAATTTTAGATAACCCAAGATTACCCTCCTATCAAAATTCATCTGATTGCCATATTCGCTCTCCATCACAAGTTTCTTGTCTGAAATTCCGACACCCATTTCCATCTTCCTGCTGAGCACTCGCATGGTGAGTTTTTTATACCATAATTTTTAGCTTTTTTACAAAATTTTCACTTTCTCACAGTTCTTTTATCTCATCTTCCTCAATCTTTGGAAGAGCTAAATATCCAAGGAAGAAGGTCTATTAAAATGAGAAACATCACAAAACAATCAAGATCTGAATTTTTACTGTAAACGTAGAGAAATCTCAACCAAGAAGAAGGTAAAACAAGCGAGATCTGTAAATCAAAACAATACATATGAAGACAACAAGATTAAACTAAAGCCAAGCAAAAAATGGAAATTCAACAATTGAAGAAAGAAGAAGGAAGAATCTACCGCTTAATGTGTGGTGAATTACGGGCTTAAATGGGTTCAAAATTTCATAAATTCTTGATAATTTTAGTCCAAATTGGAATGAATAGTATACTATGAGTTTTACAAGGACTTTTTTCTTTGAACAGGAGATCACATAATCTGAAAAATTGAGATTGCAAATCGTTCCTTGATGTGAATAATCATTATGTAAGAGAGTGCAATTTTTGAGAGTGTCAAGTGTTTTTTAAGTAAGGGTATTTTAAACTTTTACATTAAAAAATAAGAGAAAACTGAAATTGTAACTTTTTTTCCAAACGCTGTTAATCAACTTATTCTAATTTTCAACCTCTTTTCTAAACATTCCACACTTTCACTTTTCAGCCACTTTTACAGCTTATGAAGCCATAAAATCTGTTCAGGGCTCAAAAGTCATGCTCTCAGCCTCTTGCCTTACCGATTCGAAGAGCTCGGTCGAAAGGTACCGCTCCCCAAAGCTTGGGAAAATAACCTGCATCCGAGTTTCGAAAGATATATGTAACCAATAGCAAATCATATCAAGAAAAGAAATTTTCTAGAACCCGTTGGCTCGGATGACTAAATGCACTTTAATTGCGATATAGATGAAGTAAATTTTCTTATATTGGTTATACATTTCTCAATATTTCTTGCACGAACAAACAAAATCCCATCTGGGTTATTTCTAGGAGCTCCTAAGACACCGAGTCCCATGGCAATAACAATCACGTCGAATTGTTATAACTTGAGACTCCATAAAAATTACTCCTCAGCATGAGCTTTATTAAACCAATTCTTCTTTGCATTTTGAAATCAAAGAAAAATAAATACAAGTTCCAAAGGGACGTTGCCAAAGATGTCATCGTATATTTATAACTCACATAACTCTAATTAGTACTAGTACGGTGGCACGGTAGATGCACTTAAATAATTAAGATATAAAATTAAACAAAAAATTCTTCATTTATTTTATATTATAATCTTTGTTTAGATTTAGGAGAAGTTAAAGAAAAACAATCAAAAATATGATAAATGAGAAAAATAAATTGAGGGGAGAAAGATTAAAAAAAACATCGAAGATATGGTACATGAAAGAGAAAAGTTCGGCCCATGATGTCTTAGCCTAGTGGTAAGATTGAGGCCCCATGACTTAGAGGTCATGGGTTCGATCCCACTAGATGTGTGGATCATTTTTCTACTTATATATTGTAGCTTGTTGTTACTAATTTGTAATAAGAAATTGCTGATTATGATTGTGGATTCGATATCCGATGTAATGATGTAACCGTTTCATTAATAAAAAAAAAAGAGAAAAGTTCGAAAATTATCTTGACATTATCCATTCATAACAAGGAAACTAATTTGGTTTTTCCAATGTAAGAGACCAAGTTAGTTACTCAAAAGGGCTCCGACTTAGCATAAACAAAGCATATAGCTAAATTCGATGCCAAGAAATCAAGAAGATCATCACAGTCGTTCTTACATTATTAGACACATTAAGATGAACCTATACTACTTATTCAAAACGTCATCCGTGTTATTCTTTTAAAAAAAGGAAGACTGGGCGGGCTAAATTTTCTTCTCGTGAAGCTTCAAACTGTGAGCGGGGTCTTGTTAAAAATTAAACCAACAACAATAAAAGTAGACAGAACTTACAACAATGAGCTTTCCAGCATTTCCTGGTCGCTTCGCAATCTTAATCGCAGCTGCTGCCGCGGCACCAGATGATATTCCCACCTGAACCATAATACTAAATTTTTACGATATTGTCGTACAAGAATGTGCACGAAAGAAAAGGGTGTCTATATGGAGACAAAAAAAAATGTTTTGAAATAATCGAAATAATCACAAGCACTCGGGAGCAAGGACTAGAGCTGAATAGCTTACCAATAACCCCTCTTTCAATGCTAGGAGTTTCGCTGTCTCTATGGCGTCATCACTTGAAACCTTGAGCAAATACAAGGGAATAAAACGATAATAAATTTATCATTTAAAAGAGGTTTTTCTGAGGTTCTTAGCAGTCGACAATGAAAGATAGATTACTTTGTTTAGACAGTAAATAAAACAAGTATTTCTACTGAATGCAACAGGCTAGTCCACTTTTCACCATTGATATCATAGAGGTTGGGTGATGAAAACCACCCATCCAACTATGATCTATTAATGGTGAAAAGTGGACTGACTCTGTTGCACTCAGTCGAAATTGAAGTCTTACTTGAATTACTTCATCAATGAGATTAACATCCAAAACATCAGGGATAAAACCTCCACCAATTCCTTGGATCATGTGTGGACCTTGAGAATCATACAAACATCATTTATCAGGTTTTATAAACTTACAAGCCATGAAAGACGGAAACGTAATATAAAATGCGTCGAAGTTTTCTTTTTCTTCAAGTATTTTCCCACCAACCGAATTCAACTAGTTTAAGAAAGATAAGAACATTCTGTCCCGAGATAATATCAAGGGAAAGAACACTGACACATATCCAAAGACTCGGATCATGTAAAGAATCATACAACACAAGTAGACAAAATATAAATAGGATTACACAACCAACTATGAAACAATGAGCTTCGGTAGCAGCAAAGGCAGTATACCTATTTCGTATCATTTATCGAACTTGATCGACAAGATGAAACAAAATGCATTATGACCCAAATACCAGAATAAATGAATAATCATCCTGCCTAAACAAAGCATTTAATGACCAGAAACTGTTAAAGAACCGAGACAAATACATAAGAAGAAAAACAAGCAACTACATCAACCAAACTAACCTGGCTTTCCTCCAGAAAGAACAGCACTTTCAACTGGCTCCACGCCATATAGCTAAAAATTGAAAAGAAACGAAAATTTCAAGACAGGATCAAAACACCCAATAAAGTCAATTACTAGAGCAGAAACTTCAGCATTCAAAATTTATGGCTTATTGGTAACATAAGCTTTAGCATCGTAAAATTAAAACCATCAAGCTAACCTTTATGTCAGGGTTGTGTTCTTTAAGAAACTTCCCAGTACCAGTGATTGTGCCTCCCGTACCAATCCCAGAAACAAACGCATCAATTTTCCCACTTGTTCCTTCCCATATTTCAGGCCCAGTCCTTTCATAATGTATCTATAAAGACATTACCTTACATGTTACTCAATTAATTCTCTGAACCAGCAATAAAATAACTTCAAAGATAATAGTAAACAGAGGTCTACTACAAGTCATTCTTAGGAGGATTCCAAGGCGGCAAAATCACAACCATCCACGTAGTAGGACCTAGATCAGATAATCCCAGGTTTGACCCTTTGGCATTCCGAGCTTGCTCTAACAACTTAAAGGAGGGAGCTTTGCTCTATTGCGCTCATAAGATTCTTAAATCTCGCACTAAAATTTTTATACACCTCACTTCAAGAAATAATTTCAAAAGATAACAAAGACTTTTCACCATTAGCTTACATTTTATGTATCCAATAAAAAATTCTATCATTGGTGAAAATGAGTAAAAAGAGATGCACATAAAACAAGGAGAAATAAAACATGTGTAGATTTCTACAGATGCAAACATTGTAAGTCGCAATGATGAGCTTTGAACAACGAAGATTCTTACAATAACCTTATTTCTTTTCGTTTCATCGTACCTAAATGTTTTGTTGACTATAAATTAAGCCAAACAATCTTATCATGGAATTATTGTCAAAATTTATATGCTAAAATGTGATTATTTTAGCTTCAAATTATTAAATAACGCAATTCAAAAATTGTCATTTGGAGCAACAATTTAAATAATTATTTTGATTAGTAATTTTAGATATTGACGCTCTCACGCTCCCGTTCTCGCATCCTCTAACGCCCTCGCTCCCGCTCTATGTGACTTAGGGTAGGACCCACAACGCAAATGGCTGTGATTAATATCAGGACTTGAAATCTCGAGATTGCCTAAGAGTTAGTCGTTACTTACCTTTGGGTTGGCTGGATTTTCAAATTGCTTCAAAAAATAGGAATTTGGTGTCTTATCCGCTATCTCTTCCGCCTTATCAAGTATACCTTTCATTCCCTTAGCGGGATCTATGAGCACCAACTTAGCGCCAAAAGCAAGGAGAATGATTCTGCGTTCAAGACTCATAGTAGCCGGCATGATAACAATAAGCTTGTAGCCTTTAACAGCAGCCATGAATGCCAAGCCTATACCGGTGTTACCGCTAGTCACTTCAATGAGGACACTCTTGGGTAAAAAAATTGCAAACCATTTAAGGTGTCAGCAAAATTAATTTTTTTCAAAAAAAGTACTTATGCAAAAAAGAAAGCAAAATTTTGCACTCCATCAGAGTTGAGAATACAGCATAAGTTTTGATCAAAATACATTATTCTACCTCTCCCGGTGTGATGAGGCCTCGTTCCTCAGCATCTCTGATCATGCTATAACCAATCCTGCACAAATAAAGACAGATATATAATTATATATGTGTGTGTGTGTGTATTCCGATATAAGTAAATCACAATGTCTATACTATCTATATCTATAGTATAAGTCTATAACTATAATCAGGGACAGAGTCAGGAATATAAATTTGAGGGGGTGAATGCAAAATAAAGGGGGTAAAGTTGAAATTTTTTAATTTTGAGGGGGGCAAAATTTTAAATTTCAAAGTTTTCAATTTAATTTTTCAAAGTTGAGGCGGGGCGGGTGTGGCTCCGTCCCTGACTATACTATACTATAACTGTAACTATAATTATAACTATAACTATAAATATATATATATATATATACTATATATAACTATAACTATATATATATATTATATTATATATATATATACATATATATACACTACTAAAAGTGTGGATAACTTAGGTGTTTCTTCCAATTGTGATTTTACTTTTCTACCCTTACTAGTACAAATAAATAATATTTACTACATCTAAATCGAAATCTAAATTCCTCAACTTTACTCCAATGTTAATGAATAATGACGTCACCCCACCTTGGTGCAAATAAATTAACGGAAAATGAATGTCATTAAGCCAAATATTACACCTTTCAACCTCTTCATGTGTGCAGAAAACTTTTCATCTTCCAATTTCCCGTGTTGAACTCTTCATATCCCCAACTATCCATTGGAAATAAGTATAATTTAGTATAATGTTAAGTTCACCACTTTCCTACAAGATTAATGAGTCATAAAAAAGACACCCCACCTTTTCAAAACTTTCCACCTTCTTTAACTATTCATGACACATTTAATAAAAATCTTGAATCTTTTCTCAATAAAAAGCAAACCGAGGTCCATTCATCATATTCTAAATTCATCAAATATTAACCATATAGTTTCTTTGATGCAGACTACCGTTGTAACATAACTTGTTCGGGAATTAGAGGCGTGGTGTACATGAAACGGTGAAGAATATCTCTTCTTCCTATGGATCCATTGTGAAGTGAAAGTAGATCAGAGTTCAAAAATCTCTTCTGAAATTTCTAGAATCAGTCTCCAAGTCACGTTCATGCACACACCTTCATCACATAAATGATGTGTGTATATAATACACCCACACACATAGACTTTGAAGACTATGGAAGTACCTGTCCTTGACACTAGAGCATGGCTCCATGGATTCGAGCTTGGCCGCAACACGGGCAACACATCCATCGACGACATTGTTCAAGTATACCAATGGGGTTTTACCAATCAACTATAGAATAAGTCACACAATTTTAACCCCAAACAAATTATTAATTTTCAAAAAGAAAAAGTTGAAAGAAAAGATGTATTCATAGAAACAAAGACTTACTTCAGTAACATCCTTTGCTATTCCAATCTTTTCCATTGCCATATTTCTGTATTAACCCTGCAACCAAATCACCAAGAACTATTAATTGAGTAAAACCCAACACACACACACACACACACATTATGATGAATTGAAGTGAATGTATGCCAAATGAACTAAATCACCAAGAACTATCAACTGAGTAAAACACAACAAATATATATATATATATATATATATATATATATATGTACACATATATGATGAAGTGAAGTGAATGCATTCCAAATGAAACAGCAAAACATACTTTATTTTAATCAAAAAGTAAATCCCATTGAAATTCCCAATTGAAAAAATTAGGAATTTTTGTTTATTTAGAGCTTGCCCTTATCAATATTCAATAATTAAGAGATATAATTAAAAAGAAAGCAATAATTTAACAACAATAATAATCTACCCAACTAAATTTCCACAAATGCAAAAACCCTTTTCAAGCAAGCAATAATTTGTCAGTATCATCACAAAATTCAAATAACAGCTCCACAAAAGCTAATATCAATTGCGGATTGACAGACAAATTAAAACAAAATTAGAAGATAAAAAAACCACCTTTTACTGAGTTGACTTGTATGTAATTGTCTGAAATGACAAGAAATGGCCTCGTTATATATATTGATTTAGATTGACGACAATTCTGCAGGTCCAAATTCATTGTCAAACAGTTTGACTCAAACTCATTCAAAATGTATCTCGCGACTATTTCCGAAATCCGACCACTAAGATAATTGGGTCAATATCTGGACTTGCCGTTGTGCTTATGTCATTGCCATAGGTAAATAGAGCATAAGCCCACAAGCACACAACCGAATCAAGCTCATCGATAGCGATTGGAGCTCGATTCGTCTACATATCAAATCAAGTTTCAACAACATAAACATCAAATCAAGTTTCAACAACATTTTATGTGAAGTTTGAAGTGATCTATAAAAAAGGTAAATATGTGCAAAAAATGATAAATATTTGCAAATATATCATACTACTCGAATTTGACTTGTGTTTAATTCGATTAAAGCTCATTTGAGCTCGACTCGATTAACAATCAAATCAAGCTTAAACACAAATTCTGAAACTTGATAATAATTTAAATAAATTTGAACAACAACTTATTCGATTCGACTCGACTCGTATATGGCTCGAAGTCTAGCGGAGTGACAAATATAAGGTTTGTGTATATTGGGTAAAATTCACTTTGCCCCGTCAATTTTATCTTTCCTACTAAATATACCCTCCCTGAAGTATATATCTTAACACTTTTTTTTGCTAAATGAAACATATGATAATGCATTTACCTCCCTCTATAGCATGAATTGTTATCGTTACCCTTAATTTTTTTTTCTCCCTTGTCGAATTTTTACTTCCCAACTCACCCCATTCAACCCCCAATGTCACTCGCTTCTATTCTGACCAATACATCGCAAATTATATGTTGATTTTGTATATTAAATTTACGTGCATAATATAATAAGAATACACAAATAAAAAATAAAAAATTACGATTATATATATTACTCGAATAATAAACTATCATCAAATTCATGACAATTACAAAAAAAACTAAATCAGAAATTTAGAAATATTTTTTTCTTCTTTGATTAAGAATAATTCAAAAATATAATTGTTAATAGTTGATTATGAAAATACTATGTGATACATGAAATGAGTTAAATATATTCATAGTAAGTGTAAAACTTAAAATATAGATATATACAACATATATGTTATTAGAAAATTGTCATGCTATTATATAATTAGAAAGTATTATAACAAGAACTAAGTCAAAAATAATTATAAAGCTAGGGATGAATTTGAATTTTTGGCAATGTATTCTCACTTAGCACAAAGGCCTTTCAATAAGCTTACCAACAATTCACCTTTTTGACTTGAAGTAGAACTTTGATTCTAGCTAGAACGATGAAATTGGGAATTTCTAGAATTTGAGGGAAAGGGACGATTTTGACACATCTCAAAAACCTCAGGGATGAAAATGTATTTATCCTTTAAATGAAGTTGTGCACCGTTCTATCAGAATACTGTTAGGATCAATCGCTTACCACAGGGCTAAAAGTTATAGCTTATACCAGAAGTGCCACTTTATTCTTTATACATTTGGTAGCGCAAAACACTGTGCTAGGCAACGGTTGGCGGTGAGGTGGTTGTGCCCCCAGAAGGCATAAATGCATTGGGTCGGGCGGTTAGTCCCGACACAACCACAGTACTCCCAATTCAAAGGGTGGTGCTGCTTAAACGCACAATCACATTGCTGGCAGATAAATCTACAAATACAATACTTGACAAAAACAAAATGACCAAAACATCTTGATATATGATCTAATAACTCACAACTACACTTGAATAGTTCTCATTAAAACGCACGGTCATATGCAGTTCTTTTAGCAAAGTAATTTACTTAGCATACATAAAAACAATGTGTGGAACTTTGGATGATTCAAAAATGGCAAGAACACATAAAAATACAACACAGTTGTTTTAACAAAGTAATTTACTTAGCATACATAAAAACAATGTGTGGAACTTTGGATGATTCAAAAATGGCAAGAACACATAAAAATACAACACAGTTGAGTAAAACCGGAATGACCATTGACACGAATCCTCGTTCACATCGAAGAACAGAAAAAAATAGCTTCCAAGTATTCCATTCCAATTGTCCGAAAGAAGTTGAAGTTATCCCTATAAAGACATTGTGAAGCCAGAAAACCAGTTCAAGGCTCAAAAGTCATGCTCTCGGCCTCTTGTCTTGCTGATTTGAAGAGCACGGACTAAAGGTACTGCTCCCCAGAGCTAGGGAAAATAACCTGAATCCAAGATTTATGCAAATCAATGGCAAATTATATCTAGCAAGGAAATTTCAGACTAATTATTTGAACTAGTTGGCTTGGGTGACTAAATGCCGTTTAATAATTTAAGGTCTCTAAATTGTGTAAGAATCACTGCTTGCAATGTGCTTTACCAAACTGAATACTTATTTGCATTATGGATTTAATCCAAGAGAAAAAAATATAAGTTCCGAGGGCCATTGCCAATGACCTCATTGGTGTTAAGGTAAAATTCCCCTTGATATGGTATTGAATTAATGAAAGGTTTATATAGAGATTACAAGGTAAAAGAATAATAAAGGAAATAAATAACTTTAACATAAATAAGAAATCCAAACTACCATAAACTCTAACACTCCCCTGCAGTCAAAACGGGAGACTCGCAAACTTTGAGACTGGATCGAAAATCAACGAACAATGATGAAGGTAAGCCTTTTGTGAAAATATCGGCATACTGATGGGATGAGGGAACGTGAAGAACATGAACTTCACCTAAGGTAACCTTTTCACGCACAAAGTGTAAATCTAATTCAACATGTTAGTACGTTGGTGCTGCACTGGATTGGAAGAGAAATAGACAGAGCTAATATTATCACAATAGACAAGTGAGGCCTTGGAGAGAGGACAATGAAGCTCAAGAAGAAGATTACGAAGCCAAGCAGCTTCAGCAACGACATTGGCAACACCGCGGTACTCAGCTTCGGCACTAGAATGAGAGACAACGTGTTGGCATTTGGAAGACCAAGAAATAAGATTGTCACCAAGGAAGACACAATACCCAGACGTGGAACGACGAGTGTCAGGGCACCCGACCCAATCGGCAACAAAGTAAGAGACAAGCTGAGAGGTAGAGGATGGAGTAAAAGTAAGATCGTAAGCAAGCGTGCCACGAAGGTACCGAAGAACACGTTTGAGAGCTATCATATGACTGTCATGAGGATCGTGCATAAAGAGACAGAGCTGATGAACGGCGAAGGAGATGTCGGGATGAGTGAAAGTGAGATATTGGAGAGCACTAGCGAGACTACGATAGAGAGTCACTACTACAAAAATGACCTATGACAGCGGTTTTTTTGGGCCTATGACAGCGGTTTTTTAACCGCTGTCATAGGTACCGCTGTTATAGGGGTGGACCTATGACAGCGGTTACAAAACCGCTGTAATAGGTCTACCTATGACAGCGGTTCCCTGAACACCGCTGTGAAAAAACCAAAAAAATAAAAATAAATAACGGACCTATGGCAGCGGTTCTGGGAAAACCGCTGCCACAGTTCTCACCTGTGGCAGCGGTTCTCGCAGAACCGCTGCCACAGGAGGACTGTGGCAGCGGTTCTCCCAGAACCGCTGTCTTTTTTTCTATTTTTTTAATTATTTATTGTGCTGTCATGATAGTGCCTGTACAATAATATGCAATGATCCAACCAACAAATTTCAACTAACAACAAAACATATTCAACATAAACAAACATCACCCCAAACTTCAATATTATCATCTTTTTCCTCCAACAATAAAATATTATAATCTCCAACAAAATGTACAATTAACTAATTAAATTACTAATGACCTTACGAAATACAATAAATCAAATCTCAATTTATAACAAGTCACAATGTACAAAAACTAAATTACCTAATTTCTAAGGAGCTGCTAAGAAAATGTAACGTGCAACTTCGCAGCGTACTTCATCAATTTGCTCATCAGTATAGAAGGATTGACAATCCTTAAAGTACTGCAAGATATATGTATATATATAGAGATTAATTGCAAAGTGAAATAACATTTCAATTACCTACCAATTAAGGTTTAATAATTTCAAAAGTAATAGAATTAAGTATATATATATATATATATATATATAAGGATTATGTATACCGCTGTTGGGATTATAGATAGTCCGTGGCTAATAATCTCTTTCATGAATCTCATAACGAAATAGCCACAATCCACCTCGTTGGTCTGCCGGAGGCACTACAAAAGCAATCAAAATTACGTTGTATTAGAAGACGAACTTCTATACGAATATATAATCTCATGAACCTAGAAAACGCTAACCTTTATAATAAACCATTTACAGATCGAGTTTTTGGATTTGTTGGATTGGTTGTTGCAGTTTGCACGAAATATGTGCACAGCTCTATAAAAAAATATAAAAAACAAGAAAATATGTTAAAAATAAGAAATTATGTGAAATAAATACAATTTAAAAAATATTAAATATAATGGATACATTAGATTGAATGAAAAACTTACTGATTGAATTTTAGTATCATATCATCTCGGTATTGCGGCTCACCATGCACATAATCCAGATAGTAAACAATCTCTTTAAATGGATTAATTGCAAGCAACAACCAATGACCCCTACAAAGAATTCAAAAGATAAGTTGAAAATTTGTTTTGCGTAGCTAGTTTTACAAATTAAAGTCGAGTCTTTAGTAGCTCACCCGGTGTTGTAAGGTGCAAGAAATAACTTATTTTGTTGTGTACTCTGCATCATAGCACGTGCTATGTACTGCACTTGTTGAACTGACGGGTCTGTTTGAGCAGCTATGGAATGTGGGCTAAGGAACCCGAAACTTGCTTCTTTTCCTTCGGGGATCACGTAGTTAAACCACAAACACCTAAATTGAGCATAAAAAATGAATTTCGAGTGACGAAAATAATCGTAGTTTAGATGTAATAAAATAATTAAAAAACTTACTTTATGTACGCTGTAATGATAGAGGTTCCTATTTCTTTTCTACACAGAAGGTGATAGATCTCCTCCTTCCCAATGAATTCTGGGAATGAAAGATTCATAATGGCTTCATCCATATATATATTGATCAGGGCACCAATCTTCATCATCTTCGTGTACTTTCCCAGAAATACAAGGTCATTAGGGAGTCCATCTAGTTGAAGATCTGCACATATGTCTACTTCACCTGCAGGCTCGGCCACTTGAGATTTTCCTTTGACAGCTGACCGCTTCGACGTCCTTGACTTACGGTTTCCAGATGATTTGGACTGTTTAAGCAAGAAAATAAAATATAAATGTTACACACCAAAGTATATTTAGTAACCTCAAACAAATTGTTATAATTTATTAATGACTAGCTATTAATTACATACTGGTGCAGCAGTGACAATGACAAGACTCGCTGGCCAAGCAACAAAGGTACCCAGAGCATGAGAAATGGAGAATATTTCATCATTGAGAGGGACGGGCAGGAGTGTATTAGCCTCAACTACAGTGTCAATGCGCACTTTCACATTGTTGGTGGCTAATTGACAGTTGTGAAGTGTTCTATCAGTCTCTGATCGATTGTATAGCTGTCCTTTAGCCACCACACGATATGATGGAGATGAAAGTGCTAATTGACATGGAGTGATACCCTACACACACACGTATATATATATACAACATTATATTAGAAAGTTTTGTATGATTTACAGAAAATAGAGAGTCGCAAGTTGTATGATTAATAAACAAGTTCAAATTTTTACCTCAGGAAGCATCTTATAACCTGGTTCTGGGATGCTATCTTTCAAAGAAATGATGTCATCTTCATGTGGCTGACGCGAGTTAGGGGCTTCCAAAACATCAATTCGTTGTTGCATGGCAACCATAGTTTCGGAGAGGTTTTTCACTATGTTTCTCAAGTTTTCCATCTCCTTTTCTGAAGCAGGCTTTGGATCCTTAAAATAGTCTCTTTGTGAGACCCCAAAGCCAACACCCCTAACGCGACCCGGATGCTCTTTCCTTTTAATAGCTTTAGCCAATAGGTCATCTCGACTCGTGTAAGTTCCACTATGGCTAGTGCTCTCTTGTGAAATGCTCTCCTGTAATGATATATTTTTAAAAATTAAAAAAAATAGTGAACCTTGTGCTTTTAATAGTATTTCAATAAAACAATTAATAGGGCTAAAATTGCCAATAACTCACCATTTCATTCACCACTCTTCTAACATTTTCGTTATCAATTTGATTTGTCGGATCGGAACGCGAAACCCTCCACACGAGTGCTCGTGTCACATCTGTACAATCGGATCCCGCATCCCTTCTTTTATTTATCTATATTTTCATTAAAAAATATATGTATGCATTAACATAGAATTATTATTAAAAAATTGTAAGGATTCACTGCTAAATGAACTACATACCTCCATTTGCTCCACAACAGCATCTCCAAGACTCCCTTTCCGGTAAGGATATTCAGGGTTCTTTGCTCTTTCCTGATTGTCCATGCTTATTTTCTGTTTATTACATTATCAAATTATTAGCTAAATATAAACGCAATAACCAACAAATGAAACTGTAAATTAAAATGACTAGCTACCTGCCAAGGTTCACCTAAGCGAACCTCTAAAAATGCCGCCCAATCGGCTTGGGATATCTCATATTGTGGAGGTGGGTTGACATTAACGTTTCCATCATCATCTCGCACATACTTTCTGCTTATGTAGCTCCTGAAGTTACGTGCTAGCCTCCCAGCTTCTGCTAGTACGTACTTTTGTCGACTTTCGTCAATATCAAACGCCAACTACAAAAAACAAACAATAAAGTATATATAAAATTATAATTTAGAGAATATGATAATACATTAACACTTACAAATAAGATAATATCCAAATTACCTTCATCTCATCCCAAATGTTTTTTTTGTTGCTGACGGGACTTTGCGCCAAGTACTCATGGCAATCGACACCTTCTGCCGAACCTGCACGCCTATATACCCAACAAATATTGATTTGTTGGGGTTAATTGGCTGACCTCTATCATTCCAGCCGACAGGTAGCCTTATGCCTTTACTTCTGGCATTGACAACTTTTTTCATAGCAGAGACACCTCTCCGTATCTCCTTCTCATGACCGCTATCTGATCCATATACATCATCGTCGGGAAAACTACCATCAGGATTTGAAGCCATCGACCTACAAAAGACAAATAATACAGAAGTTAGATTCATATAAATTTGTCTGATTCATTTGGCAATAATAATTTTCAAATAGACGTAATAAATACAGAAGTTATCTTCATATAAATTTGGCAGATTCATTTGACAATAATAATTTTCAAATAGACGTAATAAATACAGAAGTTATCTTCATATAAATTTGGCAGATTCATTTGGCAATAATAATTTTCAAATAGAAGTAATAAATCACAAAATAAACAAAATTATCCTAAACCACAAAATAAACAAAATTTAATCCTCAATTAAACATAATTAACCCCCAGCTAAACCAAATTAACCTTAAAATCAATCAACCCCTATTTCCCTTAAATTTTCCACAAAAATTGGCAAATCTCAAGAATATAAATTTTCTAGCAACTAAGTATAAATATTGAAAGAAGTCTATCATACAATTATGAAATAAATTCAAATACCTTTCATCGTTTTCTTTTTGTCGTTGGCTTAGCAGTCTTTTGCTTCCCATCGGTACGACCATTTTTTTTAGTACGGCAACGAACTGACGGATTAATCCATATCCCCTCTTGGTGATCTTGACGCATATACAATTCATCATCACTTATATCCAAGTCATCGTCACTATCAATTGATTGTGAATCACCTAATGAGATAGGGTTTTCTCCATCATCTTCACTTTCTTCATAATCACCATCAATACATGTATTTTTGTTTGCCGATAAAACAATGGACCACCTCTTATCAATAGGATCGGTAACAAAAAATACTTGTTTAGCTTGTGACGCTAAAATGGAAGGTTCATCTTTGTATCCCACCCTTTCAAGGTCTACTCGAGTGAAGCCTATTTCACTATTATCGACACCATGTTTATTGTCAACCCACCTACACCCAAATACAGGCACCCGAAACCAACTATAATCAAGCTCCCATATACGTTCAATCACCCCGTAATATGATAAATCGGCATAGATAGGATTATTATCTTTCGCACTTGAGATATGCATTGCTTGAGCTACAAGACTCACACCACTATTCTGCATTGTACTTCGTTCGTCTTGGTCTTTTGTATAGAATGTGCGACCATTTATACGATAACCTGAATAACAAAATACTAGTCTGTCCGGACCCATCGACAGCCGTGTCAATTTATCTGAAACTGAAAGCTGTGGATTCTCTTTCTGTTTTTCTTCAAAATGCTTTCGGAACCAATCGATGAAACTCTTATTATGCTCTCTTGAAATCCAACTCTCATTTTTAATTGGATTGAATCTCCT
This sequence comes from Buddleja alternifolia, assembly GCA_019426215.1. Classification (NCBI taxonomy): domain Eukaryota; kingdom Viridiplantae; phylum Streptophyta; class Magnoliopsida; order Lamiales; family Scrophulariaceae; genus Buddleja; species Buddleja alternifolia. The sequence continues at coordinate 36,590,926 of CM033401.1, read as the reverse complement.
AAGTTGGTTCTTATGCTCTTCAACATATGGGTCAACCTCATCGGTGTTGTGGAGCACATATAGGTGTGCCTGATCCCTTTGTGTAATATGAACACTAACTAATTGTTTTCCCATTAATCCGAATCCTTCTGTTCCCCCTCCCACAACATGAGACTTTGGGAGCTCTGCAACATTAGAATCTGTCAGATACTCTGTGCAAAATGTAATGGCTTCATCAACTATGTACCGTTCAACAATGCAACCTTCCGGTCGACTACAATTTTTCACGTAGCCTTTCAATACCTTCATATAACGCTCAGCCGGATACATAGATCTCATAAAAGCCGGTCCACATAGTTGAGTCTCTCTAACCAAGTGAATGGGTAGATGAGTCATTATATCAAAAAAAGCAGGTGGAAAATACATTTCAAGCTCACACAAAGTGATGACAATTTGTTTTTGAAGTGCAGGAAATTGCTCAGGATCAAACACCTTGCTCCACATTGCTTTGAAGAAGAAACACAATTTAGTTATCGTGTCTCTCACCTTTTTTGGCAAAATGGCCCGTATAGCAATTGGTAGCAAATGATCCATGATTACATGACAATCGTGAGTCTTCAAGTGCTTTAGCTTCAAATCCTTCATTGATACAAGACTGCTAATGTTTGAAGAATACCCTTCTGGAACTTTCACTCCATTAAGAAACTCACATAATGCAATTTTTTCTTTCCTGGCTAGAGTGTGAGCTGCTGGAGGCAAATAAGTACGTTTCCCCTTATTTGTTGGTGTCAATTTTCCTCTTATCTTCATTTCAATCAAGTCTAACCGTGCCTTTACGCCATCTTTTGTCTTTCCGGGCACATTTAGAAGTGTTCCAATGACGCTATCAAATACATTTTTCTCAATATGCATTATATCGAGAAAATGTCTAACATGTAAAGACGTCCAATACGGCAACTCAAAGAAAATTGACTTTTTTTTCCACCCAGTTTTTGCAAGGCCACATGCAAAAGTCTTTCCAAATTTAACCTCCAAGTCTCTTACATTTTCAAACACTTCTTCACCAGTTAAGCACTTAGGAGCTCGACCTTCTTCTATATTCCCATTGAAAGCTTTCTTCCACCGACGATATCAATGGTTCCGATTTAGCCATCTCCGATGCCCTTGGAATGCATATTTCTGGGAGTGTGTCAATCGATATTGATCTGTACTCTTGACACATATGGGGCATCCACATTGGCCATGTACACCATATCCCTCGAGGTTTGCTCTTGCCAAAAAATCATTGATTGTTCCAAATAACATGACTCTGAGATTAAAATTTTCTTCTCTAAACCCGTCATATACTTGAACACCGGTGTCCCACAACACCTTCAAATCCTCAATTAAAGGGGTCAAGTAGACATCTATATCATTTCCAGGTTGTTTCGGCCCAGAAATGAGTATAGGCATCATTATATGCTCTCGCTTCATGCATCGCGATGGGGGAAGGTTGTAGATCATCAAAATCACCGGCCATGTACTATGTGAGCTGCTTTGCAAGCCATGAGGGTTCATGCCATCTGTAGCCAATACAAGGCGCAGGTTTCTTGATTCTTCACCAAATTCAGGGAAATCATCATCAATCTTTTTCCATTGAGGAGAATCTGAGGGATGTCGAATCTTGTCATCTTCAATCCTTTCTTCAAGCTTTCTATCAGCATGCCATGTCAAGTCCTTGGCTAACTCTTTACTACTGTACATGCGTTTAAATCGTGGTATTATAGGCAAATACCACATGGTTTTGACAGGCATAGATCCATTCTTCTTGTACCTTGAGGCGCCACATTTTGGACAGGCCTTCAATCATGCACAGTCAATTCTAAATAATACGCAATCATTGAGACAGGCATGTATCCTCTCATATCCCATGCCAATTGAGGTTAACATCCGTTTAGCCTCATAAGTACGATTAGGTAACACATTATCCTCAGGTAGCATGCTTTTTAATAAACCAAGCAAGTCTGTGAAACTCTTATCACTCCACCCATTGTTAGCTTTTAACTTGTATAGGTTAAGAACTGTTTTCAATCTCGTGAATTTACTACCACTATACAGTGGTGTCTTTGAATCACTTGTCAAATTGTCAAACATTTTAGGACAATTTCGCAAATCCTCCTCAATCACATTTGTCATCTCCTCCAAACGATCAGGCTTATAATCATTCATGTTGAAATCGTGTGATGGATATGATGTACCACCCAAATCATCCAACGGGACACTGCTTTCACCGTGTCTTGTCCAACGTTTGTAGCTTTTATCAATTCCATTACACACCAAATGATCTTCCAACTCACGTGGACTAATTCTCTTTCCAAAACAACAACGTAAACACGGACAAGTGATCCTAGTTCGATCTGGTGCATGGTCAACCGCAAACTTTATGAACTATTTCACACCTTTCTCATACTGTTCCGACATACGATCTGCTAAAATCCAACTTCGATCCATTTTGACTCTGAATTAATCAAATTAAACAATTTTATCATCAATTGATAGTTAAATTAATTAAATAATTTTTATTTTTATTTATTTCCCATTATTCTAGAAAAAATTCAGCAGAGTAACAACGCAAAAATTACTACCAAGTTCTCGACTTAATCTTCACCCGGGTAGGTTGAATCCAACAAAATTCGGATCTTACGATCCGCTAAAATCGAATTTCAATCTTAATTAATTATATTTTCAGCAACTACAAATATTGATCACTAGTCGGATCACATAAATCACATAAAATTATAAATAAAATATTATATTTTCAGCAACTAAATATAAATATAGATCACCAGTTGGATCAATGTACCCTAAACCACCAAATAACCACAATTTAATCTCAAATCAAACGAAATTAACACCCGACTAACTAAAATTAATACTAAATTCAGTCAAATTCCTAGTTCCCTTAAATTTTTTATACACCCACACATACACAAATATATATACATACACCCATATATACACAAATACACGCACACATACACAAATATATATACATACACTCATATATGCATACACCCACATATACACAAATACACGCACACATACACAAATATATATACATACACTCATATATGCATACACCCACATATACATACATCTATACATACTCTATGTGTGTGTGTGTGTATATATATATATACATATATATATTTATATTTATCTAAAATAAAATACCAAAACTAAATGGACCACGGCGGCGAAAGCGGAGGTGGGCGGCAGGGGCAGCGGAGGTCGGCGTCGGCGTCGGTCGGCGGCGGCGGAGGTCCGTACTGTCTATATATATATATATATAGAGTTAATTTTATATATATAGAGAATATATACATATATATGCACATATATATATATATATCTAGAAAGAGAAAGAGAGAAAGAGAGAGAGAGAGAGAGAGAGAGAGATACTACCAGAGTGACGGCGGCGGACGGTGGTAGAAAGAGAAAGAGAGAGAGAGAGAAACCGAGAGAGAGAGGTAGATCTAGAGATAGAGAGAGAAAAAGAGAGGGGGGCGGCGGACGGTGGTGGTGGCGATGGTGGTGGTGGTGGTGGTGGTGGTGATGGTGGTGGTGGTGGTGGTGGTGGTGGTGAGAGAGTTGAGAGAGAGAGAGAGAGAGAGAAAGAGAGAGTGAGTGGGTGAGAGTGAGAGTGAGAGTGAGGGGGGGCCGGGTTGTAGAAAACCCGGCCCTTGTGCCCGCGGTTCGGCTAAACCGCTGGCACATGTGTGTTTGTGGCAGCGGTTCGGCCAGAACCGCTGCCACAAAGTGCACTTCTGGCAACGGTTCGGCCGAACCGCTGCCATACGTGCACTTTTTGGAAGCGGTTCGGCCGAACCACTACCATACGTGCACTTTTTGGCAGCGGTTCTGGCCGAACCGCTGCCACATTCAAAATATTATTTTTTTTCTGAAACCTATGACATCGTTTTGGCTCGAACCGCTGTCATAGGTCCGAACCGAATGCCACCTATTACAGCAGTTTTCAAAACCGCTGTCATAGGTACGCTGTAATAGGACTTTTTTTTGGTAGTGAGTGGGATCAGAAAAATAGGGACTAGAAGAAGAGGAGAGTTTCACTTGAGAATCGGTAGGAGTGGAAAGAGGATTACATGAGGACATGCTGGCACGGTCGAGAATTTCACGTGCAAATTTTTCTTGAGAGAGAAAAAGACCAGAAGGAGTGGGAGTGACAGAAATGCCTACAAAGTAATGAACAGGACCAAGATCAGTTATAGCGAATTCCCAAGAAAAAAGAGAAGTGAGATGTGTAAGAAGAGAAGAAGAAAAGGCAGTGAGGACAATGTCATCAACATAAAGAAGAAGGTAGGCAGTGGAGGAGTGATGACAAAAAATGAAGAGATAGGTATCAACACGATTACTGATAAAGCCAAGAGAAGAGAGATAAGACGTAAAGCGATGATGCCAAGCACGAGGAGCTTGTTTGAGTCCATACAATGCTTTCTTAAGAAGGCAGACGTGATCAGGAAATCGAGGATCAAAAAAACCAGGGGGTTGCTTCATGTAGACAGATTCGGTCAGATGACCATAAAGAAAGGCATTCTTGATGTCGAGCTGATGAAGAGGCCAAGAATGGGAGAGAGCAAGACTAAGGACAATGCGAATGGTAACGGGTTTGACAACGGGACTAAAAGTATCCTTATAATTGATGCCAGGTTGTTGAGTGAAACCTTGAGCAACGAGACGAGTTTTATAGTGTTCAAGGGACCCATCAGAGTGAAATTTCTGTCGAAAAATCCATTTGCACCCGACTAGGTTGACATTAGAAGGGTAAGGAGCAATATCCCATGTGTGTTTAGAGTGAAGAGCATTAATTTCATCCTGCATAGTAGACTTCCAGTGGGGATCGCGAAAAGCTTGAGTATAAGAACGGGGAATAGGAGAAAGAGAAGAGGAAGAAGCAGAGAGATTAAGAATGTGACGAGGTTTAGTAACCCCATCTTTGGATCTAGTGACCATAGGATGGGTAGAGACGGGGGAAGAGTGGTGGGAGGGAGATACCGAAGCCAAGGGAGGAGGAGCGGTAGAGCGCAGCGGAATCGACAAAGCAGGACGAGGGGGGAAACCGGGCGGCGGACCGTCAGAAGCCCCGTTCGGAGCCGCAGCTGCGAGATGGTGGAGCAATGGAGGCTCGTCCTCGTCAAAGGAAAGATTAAGAAATTGATAAGAGTTGGAATCAAGAGAGGAAGAACGAGAGGAGAAGAGGAAAATTGATTCATAAAAAATTACATGCCTGGAGAGAATGATTTTGTTCGTGTCGAGATCAAGACAACGATAACCTCGGTGAGGAGAAAGGAAACCTAAGAAGATACAGACAGACGAGCGAGGATATAATTTATGAGGAGCTGTGGCAGAGAGATTGGGATACCACAGACATCCAAAAACATGGAGATGATTATAAGAAGGAGAAACATGATATAGAACTTCGAAAGGTGTGCGAAAAGAGAGAGTAGAGGTGGGAAAAATATTAAGGAGATGAGCAGCCATGTGAATGGCCTCAGCCTAAAAAGAATGAGGAAGAGAGGCTTGGAAAATGAGAGAACGCACAACATTATTCATGGTTTGGAAGGTTCGTTCGGCTTTACCATTTTGTTGAGAAGTGTGAGGCAAGAAAAATGAAATTGTACACCATTGGTAGCAAAAAAAGATTTAAAAGAAGGATTGTCAAATTCGCCGCCATGGTCACATTGAAAAAATTTAATTTTGAATTTAAATTGATTTAGAACATAATTGAAAAAATCAACAAATTTTTTTAAAGTATCCGATTTATGACATAAAGGAAAATCCATAAAAAATACAAAAATCATCTAAGAAAATTAAATAATATCGAAAACCGCCCAAACTCGGAACAGGAGATGTCCAAATATCAGAATGAATAATATCAAATAAGTTTTTGTTTGAAGAATTAGAACTAAAAAACGGTAGACGTTTGTGCTTTCCTAACTGACAAACATGGCAAAGAGAACGAGAATAATCCTTATTACAAGAGATGAAACTACGACGAGAAAGACAATTGGAAACAACAACTCCGGGATGACCGAGACGACGATGCCAGGTGGAAGATGATGGAGCCACAAAAGTGAGGAGAGTCGTGAAAGATGGATGGAAGGGATAGAGATCGCCATCGTTATCGCGCTGAAGAAGTAACGAACTAGACCTAAAATCCTTTACAGAAAAGCTAAAAGGGTTAAACTCGATTGAGCATTGACTATCGCGTGTAAATTTACAAACAAAAATAAGATTTTTAATTAACGAGGGAGAAATAAGAATATTATTGAGAGAAAGAGAATGAGAAGGAGTGGTAAGAGACGAGTGACCAATTGAAGTAACTGGGAGTGCAGCATAATTACCAACAATTATTGAATTTAAATTATCACAAGGTGCAATATTAAAAAAAATTACCTTGATGAGAGGACATGTGAGAACTCGCACCTATATCCAAATACCACTGTTCATCGGGTTGTTTGAGTGTCATTGTTTAATAAAGGGCAGAGAGGTCCGTAGCTGTGAGTGGAGGCTGCTGGGCCAGTGGAGTTGGGCCCGAGGAGGCAGCGGCTGGAGCAGATGGAGTTGGACCGAAAGTTGCTGGGCCAAAAGCTGTTGAAGGCCCAGTAGCGGACGGTTGAAACCAAGGAGATGTGATGGGCTGATTTGAAATGGCCCAGTTTGCTGAATTGGATGAGAGTTGTGCATATGGGCTGTTGGATGGGGCAAAACTTGCAAGGATTGAGCAAAGTAATTGAGGGCCTTGTGGAGTATGTTGAACGAGTTGATAAGAGTATCCAGAAGTCGGGCCGGCTGAAATATTTAGGCTTGGACAAGAGCCCATATTGTAGTATCCCGAGCGACCACCACGGTTATTATGACGACCACCACCTCGTTCGCGATTGTTACCATAATTTCGATAATTATTTCAGTTTTGGTTAGGAGAGGGATTTTGGGAAAAAAGAGCAGTAGTGGAGTCAAAGGGTTGTGTATGAGAAATGAAACAAGTTTCGCGGGATTCGTGAATAAGAAGCAAATTACGGACTTCAGAGAAAGAGGGTAGGGGTGGTTTGGCGGTTATGACAGTAACGAGAGGTAGGTACGACTCAGGGGGACCATGTAAAAGTTGAAAAATTAAGGCTTGATCAGTTATGGGAGTGTCAAGATTGGCAAGATTGTCAGTCAAAAATTTCATCTCCTGACAATATTGGGAAATAGACAGGGTACCTTTACGAAGATCATGAAATCGCTCATTAAGTTGCATGGAGCGGGATGGTTTATTATTTTGAAAATTAGACGCAATGGCAAACCAAATATCATGAGACGTAGCATATTCAAGATCAAGATGTTTTAGCAATTTGATGTCAACAGACGAGTAAAACCAATGTTTAATAGTGGAGTTAAGAGAAAACCAAGCATCAGTTTCAGAAATCCATTTTGATTGGCCAGTTATGTGATAAAAAACGGAGTAGCTATGGCAAAGATCCATAAACATACCGCGCCATAATTTATAATTTGAATCGTTTTTCGTTAACTTAAAACCAAAAGACGAGTGAACATTACCTGCGGCTAAGGCCGAGTGTAGGGCCGGTTGTTTAGACACAGGGGTGGGGGCTTAGCCATGAATTTGTGTTTTGGTGGCGGAGGAGTCCTCGGTTTGAGACATGGAGAAAAACTAAAACCAAAAGGGAGGGAAGGGAAGGGAAGGGAAGGGAAGGGGGAGGAATCGAAAACAATTATCAAAAAAATAGAAACGAATCACGTGAGAGGAGAGTAATAAAAAAAATACCTTGATAAATCACCGAGATAACACAATAGATGAGGAGCCGGTAATGGAGGCTGTATAAAGTGAGAGATTTTGAGTTGAGGGGAACAACGACTTGAACGGAAGGTAGAATGTAGAGAAGCCGAAGAAGAAGAAGCCGGCGCCGGTGATGAGAGCCGTGTAGAGACGCGGACGAACAGGGAGGAGGAAGAAACTAGGATACGAGGGTTTTTAGGCTAATACCATGTTAAGGTCAAATTCCCCTTGGTATTGTATTGAATTAATGAAAGGTTTATATAGAGATTACAAGGTAAAAGAATAATAAAGGAAATAAATAACTTAACATAAATAAGAAACCTAAACTACCATAAACTCTAACAATTGGATCTCTTCTTCGATTCTAATTATACTATAGATACAACAACTAGTCAAATGGATCTCAGATGTCAAGAAATCAAGAACATCGCTACACTCATTCTTACCATTATTAGGGCATCTCCAACGGACGACAAATTGCCGTTTTGCCGTCCGTTGTGCCGCTCCATACCCACGCCAAATATGGTGTGGGTGAATAGTGCCACGCCATATATAGCGTGACACTGTTCACTATTTGGCGTGGGTAGGGCCCATCAGAATCTTTTTTTATTAATTTTTTTTATTTCAGTTTAATATTATATTTTTATATAGTTACAATTAAGTCTTATATAATTAGTTCCCTAAAGTTTGAAAAAGTTATAATTAGGTCCTATGTTTGTAATTTTTGTTAATTTATTATATATGATTTTATTTCAATTATGAATTATAGATATATATTAAAAGATATATGAATTTAATGTGATATATAAATTGTAAACCCGATCTTTATATATTGTGTAAATTTTTAATTTAATTTACAAAATATCAAAATAGATTTAAATTAAATTTTAATAATTTATTATTAAATAGTTATTTATTATTATTAAATTATGAAAATATAAAATTGTAATATCATAAAACAACACAATATATTTACTTGGATGAATATGTAACAAAAAACTTAAAGTTGGGTGTTATTTGTAAAATAAGAGTAATGGTATAAATGAGGCGTAAAAATGAATATTTTAGAGAATATAATTTTTGTGTGAAAAATAGTGCAGTACATTGGAGTACAGTTACTGTAGCTGAACAAAAATAGTGCAATTTAAAATAGTGCAAAAATTGCACTATTTTTGTGTGAAACATTGGAGATGCCCTTAGGCACATTGAGATGAGTCAAAAAAGTTATCAATATATTACATTATCCTTTTCACGAGGGTAAATTATATAGACACCCCTAAGTGAGATTCTAATTACGAAAATCACCCCCGAGATTTGGAAAATTGTCATAACCTTCCTTATCAGAACAATTTCACATCCTTTCAATTAGAACGGATTACAATTCCCTGATAGGGGATGTGTTGGTAATTTGTAAAACCTCATAAGGTTGCTAGTAATTATACAATAAGTTAAAGGGCGTGCGTGTAATTATCCTTCTTAAGAAAGAAGACGTGTTTATCATCAGTATGTGGTTTTATATATATCACATACTAAGCAGGCTAAATTTCTTCTCGTAAAGCTTCAAATACTGTTGCTCAAAATGTGGGATCCAGTTAAATCGACATTATACCGACAAACATAAAATAAGTAGACTTACAACAACGAGTTTTCCAGCATTTTCTGTCCGCTTTGCGATTTTAATTGCAGCTGCCGCTGTCGAACATCTTGGGACAATTTCGCAAATCCTTCTCAATCACATTGGTCATCTCCTCCAAACGATCAGGCTCATAATCATCCATGTCAAAATCTACTGATCGATATGATGTATCACCCAAATCAGCTGAGGTGGCACTGCTTTCACCGTGTCTTGTCCATCGTGTGTAGCTTTTATCAATTTCATTACACACCAAATGATCTTCCAAGTCACGTGGACTAATTCTCTTTCCAAAACAACAACGTAAACACAGACAACTAATCCTAGTCGGATCCGATGCATGCTCAACCGCAAAGTCGATGAATTCTTTCACCCCTTTCCCATATTGCTCCGACATACGATCCGCTACAATCCAACTTCGATCCATCTAAATTCTCAATTAATTAAATTAAATAATTTTAATATCAGTTGATAGTTAAATTAATTAAATAAATTTATTTTTAATTTCTTTCGCATTATTCTATAAAAAATTCGGCAGAGTAACAACGCAAATATTTCTACCAAGTTCTCGACTTAATCTTCTCAGTGGGTTGTAACCAACAGAAGTCGAATCTTACGATCCGCTAAAATCTCAACAGGGAAACGACGCAAAAAATACTACCAATTTCAACCACAACAAACCCAACACTCTAATCTTTCACCCACAACGAACACAAAATGATACAAAAATATTGATCATCAGTTGGATCACATAAAACATCATATTTCTAGCTAGCAACTACAAATATTGATCACCAGTTGGATCACATAGATCACATAAAAAACTACAAATAAAGCATCATATTATAAATATTGATCACCAATTGGATCCAAAAGCACATAAAACTACAAATAAATTAAAGCATCACGATATAAAGTTTTTGGAGCTTCTCGGTTGTGCAGAAAGCTGTGCGCGTCTTCACGAGAAAATTCATAACTAATTGTAGAAAGCTCGGATTCATGAACCGTTTTCTTCCTATGAAACTAGACACATAGGGCTATCCACACATATATCTCACATACTCAGTAGATGTCTACAAAAAAGCAGATTTGTATTCAAAGTTAGAGAAAAATCTGTCAATTTTCAAAACAGCTGTGCGCGTCTTCACGAAAAAAATCATAACTCATTGTAGAAAACTCTGATTCATGAACCTTTTTATTCATATGAAACTAGACACATAGGGATATACATACATATATCGAACATACTCATGAGATGCCTAGAACAAATCAGATTTGCATTCAAAGTTAGTAAAAAATCAACTAGAACATAATAACAAAAATCCACTATATAATTTATAAAACCCCAATTAACATAACATGATATATATAAAAATAATTAACAAATTAACATATAACCTACATTATATACATCACAAAATCCTAATTAACATAACATTAATATATAACAAACAAGAAATTAACACATAACCTACATTATATAAATTAAATCACAAAACCCCAACACCTATATACAAACATAAACCTAAAATTAATATATACATAATATATATATATATATATAACATAACATATATAAACATATATATATATATACCTATAAAGAGAGAGAGGAGGAGTGTATGGTGAGTCACGACGGCGGCGGCGGCGGTTTGGGGTGGTGGTGGAGGTGGTGGCGACGGGACGGGGGCGGGGCCGGTTAGCTTGAGAGTGAGAGAGAGAGTATAGAGAGAGAGAGATCGAGTAGAGACTTAGAGAAAAATAGAATGGGGCGGCGGCGGCGGATTGTGGTGGTGGTGGAGACGGGGGCGGGGGCGGGGGCGGTGGTGGAGAGTGAGAGAGATAGTAGAGTAGAGAGAGAGAGAGAGTAGAGTAGAGAGTAGAGTAGAGAGTGAGAGAGAGTAGAGAGAAATGAGGAGGAGATCGGATTTTGGGGGGAAAAAAGGGGGGGAATTTTTTTTTTTAATTACTTATTATAGTGGTTCGGGAACGAACCGCTATAAAAAAAAAAAAAATTCGGTTAGACTTATAATAGCGGTTTTTTATCGAACCGCTATAATAGGATTGGTCCTATTACAGCGGTTCGATAAAAAACCGCTGTAATAGGTACCCGGTTAGTATCCTTTATAACGGTTCACTTATAAACCGTTGTAATAAGTCTCTCCGTTCAGTGATTTTCAAAAAACCGCTGTAAAATGTGCGTTGTAACTGGTCTTTTCTGTACTAGTGAACCATATTATTACTTTTTTTAGAAAAGAAAAAGACAATGTTTCAAATTAATCACTAGCACTCGGGAATAAGTATTAAAGGAGTGTTTGCAAGCTCTTAAAGTAAGTGATTATTAACTTATGGCTTAAAATAATTTATTTATGAGTGTTTGCAAACTCAACTTCTAATTATAATTCTCTTAACTTAAGTGATAATAATCTATAATCTCTAAGCTAAGCACGTAAAGAGGTGCTTAAAATTGATTATGGTATTTTGATAATCAAAATAATTTTATTTTGGATGTATTAATTACTTTTCTTGCAAACAATCATCGGTATTTTTTTTTTTAGTTTTCACTCATATTTGCAAACACTACCAACTTCTGATTTTTTAATCAATTCTAATTAATTTCATTTATAATCACTTTTCTATAATTAGTTGAGTTTGCAAATACTCCATAAAGTCAAATAACTTACCAATTACTCCTCTTTCAATGCTAGGAGCTTCGCTGTTTCTATGGCGTCATCACTTGATGTTGGGCAATTGTGTGGAGTCGGATTAAAATAGGTTGGAAAAGAAGCCAAGATAAAGCCGAGAAGGGTCGGGATTAACCGAGATCGCAAAAGGATAAGAAGGAGTCGAAAAATTGAAGTTGTGAAGTGCAGGTAAGCACAGTTGCTCCCAGGCGCCCAGAAGTGGCGCCCAGGTGCCAACATGGCGGGGCCTAGGCGCCACAAGCAGAAGGGTGGCGCCCAGGCGCCACTGTATGGCGCCTGGGCTCGGGCAACAGCGCTGGAGACGCGTTTTTTGACTGTTTTCGTGGCTTATGTATTTTTGGCATGTTTCTTAAGTCTTATTTTGATGAGGATTGTTTCCTTAAGTCCTAGGGTTGATTTAAGATTGTTTTTCCTAAATCTATAGGGTTTTAACTTCAGTTTTGTCTATTTAAATAGCATAAAACTCATCTTGTAAATCTAATCGAATCACTTTGTGAGAGTTGAAATAAAAAGATCTAGTTGGAGGTGGTTTTTTCCCTTGATTGGGTTTCCACCATAAATCATGTCTTCTTTATTGCTTTTGTTTTCCCCTTGTTTCTTATATTTTCCCGTTGTTGTTTCACCATTGAGAGCCTTGATTCCTAACAACTGGTATCAAGAGCTTAGGGTTTAAGTTTTAGGAGATGTCTTGGAACTAGATCTAAGGGTAAACACGAGAGCTTAGATTAGCTTTGAGATTTTTTGTCGAGTGGGAGCTATGACTGGTGATGAGGAAAAAGTTAAGATAGATAGGTTCAATGGTAGGGATTTTGGGTTTTGGAAGATGTAGATAGAGGATTATCTATATCAAAAAATGCTACACGAACCGTTGACGGGAAAGAAGCCGGCGAAGATGACAGATGAAGATTGGGCGTTGCTAGATCGCCAAGCCCTGGGTTTGATTCGATTGACTCTGGCGAGGAATGTTTCTTTTAACATCATCAAAGAGAAGACTACAGTGGGTTTGATGGAAGCGCTATCAAATACGTACGAGAAGCCATCCACCTCGAACAAGGTATATTTGATGCGTAGATTATTTAATTTGAGGATGGGTGAAGGTGGATCTGTGACGGATCACATCAACGAGTTTAACGTGATTTTAATTCAATTGAGTTCAATAGAAATCACGTTCGATGATAAGATCCAAGCTTTGATCCTACTTTCATCCTTGCTTGATAATTGGAGTGCAATTGTGACTGCGGTAAGTAGTTCTTCCAAGGATAAGACTCTGAAGCTTCAAGAAATCCGGGATATGATTCTGAGCGAGGACATTAGTAGGAAAGAGTGATAAGAGGCATTTTTACGTGTTTTTAAGCCCCTTTGCGTTTATGTTTTAGGTTCATTTATCGCTTAATTCTTGCTACATGTGCGTTTAATTCGTGCATTAAGTGATTTCAGGTCTTAAATGGATACAATCGAAGAACGGGATGAAAAACGACGTATAAAACAAGTTCAGGCCAATTTGCTTCTGTTGTCCACGCCCAGGCGCCAGTATTACCACGCCTAGGCGCCGGAAAAGATGCAAATAACGTCAACATTCTGCTTTCCGCGCCTAGGCGCCGTTCTGTCCACGCCTGGGCGCCGTATCTGCACCAGTTTCCACGTTCGAGCGATATTTTCTTATTTTTAGAGACCGAATTGGATGAAGTTTCCTTCTACAAAGTTGTAGAACTATGTGTTAGCTTCAAATGAGGACTGAATCATCCAAATCGGAGTTTTGTGGAGAGAGTTATGAAGGAAATACAATTACTGCGCCAGACAGAGGCAAATACTCCCAACATTCTGATTTGGGCGCCCGAGCGCCATAATTCCCGCGCCTAGGCGTGGCCACATCCGAGATTTGATTCCTTTCAGCCAAAATATCATCATTTGATGGGGGAATGGAACATTTAAAGCCAAGAGGTCATCACATGTATGGGAGGGAGGTCATAAGTATGTTTCTTACTAGATCTACTTTAGGGAATTTTATACTACTCACTTTAAGAGTAGTGGAGGAGACACTAGGGGGGACATACACATGGGGAGCTGATTTGTGGTGGTCTTCTTAAGGAGATTTCAGCACAATTGACCGATCATCTTGGGTAGGAAGGGAGAGAGAGGCATTTGATCCATCACTTTTCACTCATCATCATTGATCACCATTTTCTTCATCACTTTTGGAGGGGAACAAAGAGAGAGGAGCTAAGGATTGAAGATCAAGAGCAAAGATCCATCATCAATCAATTGAGGGAGTTTTAATTATTTGCATTTACATGTTTATTTCCATGAGTATGTATATGTTTGTATTAGATTTTCTTAAGGCTTTGATGAGAGGCTAATATTGTAGAACTAAGGCCATGTGAAGGCCAAATTTATGAATCAATATATGTGAAGTTGCTCTTTGTATTAATTCTCCTATTGCTTTGTGTGTTAATTCTATGCTTTTATTCCAATCATGTGTTTGATCACCATATGCTTGCTATCTTGCCTAATCTAGTTGTTCGAGAGAAAATAGATTAGGGTGCAAGAGAATTAACACATCATCCGAAACAAATGAGGGATTGCCCTAGAAATAGGTAAAGATTCCCGGGTGTTGTTAGCCGGATTCGTTCGGGGAAGCTCTAGAACGTTAATGCGTGATTTTTGATTAGATTCTCGGATAGACATATTTAGAGAACCGTCAATTAATCATAGGATTATTATGTGCCGAGACATCGGGTAATAGTTAATTTAGGAGTTCCACCAAAGCAATAGGAGTCTAATAATTCGAAGAGTAGCTCATATATATTGACGAGTAGATTCGGTTGTAGCATGTGCCTTAGTCATTTTATCATACGTGAGATTAAATCTATAGTACGTTTCTCTTTGGTTCTTCGTTTGTTTAATCTCTTTTCTTGCACTTTACTTTAATTATCTTATCTTTATCGAAAATCATTAACTAGAATTCAAGTCCTTGTGGTTCGACAACCCGGACTTTTTGTCCACTTATTACTAAACACGTCTAGTACACTTGCTATCATAGCACGTTAGTTTTTAGCGTGTCAAAGAGTCTGGGGACATTATGGCAGGAGCCTTAAGTGTTGGAGGAAGAAATAGTCAGCGGAAAAAATGCAAGGAGGAAGTGGAATGCTTTAATTGCGGGGAATACGGGCACTACCAAAACAAGCGCAAAGAGCAGAAGAAAGATAGGAAGAAGACGCAAGATAAGGGATCCGCGAGTACCGTGACGGAGGATCATGGTGATGCTTTGGTTTGTTGTACCGAGGATCCAAGGGGTACTTAGATTCTGGACTCAGGTGCATCCTATCACTCTACATCGGGGGAAAGAATGTTGGCCAACTATGTTTCCAGTGAGTTTGGAAAGGTTTATTTAGGAGGAGACAAAACCTTGAACACAGTAGGTAAGCGTGATGTTGACATCGAGGATGCCAATAGAGTAAGACTCAAGTTGAGTGAGGTGAGACATGTTCCGGGTCTTAGGAGGAATCTTATATCCATGGATCAGTTGGACCGAGAGGGATATACCACGGTATTCAGTGGTGGATCTTGGGTGATCACCAAAGAGAATAGAGTAGTGGCAAGTGGTTTGAGAAAGGAAACATTGTACACGTTGGAAAGGAAGAGAGAGTCCATCAAGTGGGGGTCACTTGAGCCGGACGAATTGATGGGGCATGGAGATGCCTCGATTGATCTCCATTGATTTTGGAGATGTTCCAACTAGATCGGGATTTTTTCACTTAGGAGAAGTGAAAAATGGTTGTTTGTTTCGAGTTCGAGTTTGGGCTATTTTTGATCAGTCTCCAAGTGGGTGATTGTTGGGCAATTGCGTGGGGTCGAATCAAAATAGGTTGGAAAAGAAGCCAAGATAAAGTCGTGAAGGACCGGGGTTAACCGGGATCGCAAAAGGATAAGAAGGAGACGAAAATTGAAGTTGTGAAGTGCAAGTACGCACAGTTGCGCCCAGGCGCCAACATGGTGGGGCCCAGATGCCACTTTGGCAGCGCCCAGGCGCCATGCAATGCTTGTGGCGCCTGGGCACAGGCAACAGTGCTGGAGACGCGTTTTTCGACTGTTTTCGTGGCTTATGTATTTTTGACATGTTTCTTGAGTCCTATTTTGATGAGAATTGTTTCTTTAAATCCTAGGGTTGATATAGGATTGTTTTTCCTAAATCTATTAGGGTTTTAACTTCAGTTTTGTCTATTTAAATAGCATAGAACTCATTTTGCAAATGTAATCGAATCACTTTGAGAGAGTTGAAATAAAAAGATCCAGTTGGAGGTGGTTTTTTCCCTTGATTGGGTTTCCACCATAAATTCTTTGTCTTCTTTGTTGCTTTTGTTTTCCCCTTGTTTCTTATATTTTCTCGTTGTTGTTTCACCATTGAGAGTCTTTATTCCTAACACTTGAAACCTTGAGCAAACACGAGAGAAGAAAATGGCGATAAATGTATCACATCTAAAGATTTTTCTAGAGGTTCTTAGGAGTTGTCAATGCAAGATAGAGTACTTCCATTAGACAGGAAAGAAAATGATGGAGAAAACAGATAATTTGTAGTAGACGAGGAGAACAGGCCAATACACTTTTTACGATTGATTATCAAGAATGGTCGATTCATTTTTCGCCATTGATATTATAGAAGTCGGGTGATAAAAACTGTACTCCCCTTGTGGTGAAAAGTGGACTAACTCTGTTACACACGGTTCACTGTAGAATGACTAGAAGAAAACTAGTAATCTTAGTTGAATTAATTCATCAATGAGATTAACCTCCAAAACACCCGGGATAAAACCGGCACCATCTTGGATCTTATGTGGACCTTGAGAATCATACAGGCATCCTTTATCAGGTTTTATAAATTTACAAGCCACAAAAAGACGGAAACATAACATGGAAATATCATATAGAACGGGTGGAACATTTCTTTTTCTTCAAGTATTTTCCCACCAACTGAATCCACTAGTTTAAGAACATTCGTCGGGAGATAAAATTATAGTGTGATCCAATTGCATCAACAGAACTCACCTGGCTTTCCTCCCAAAAGAACAGCACTTTCATCTGGTTCAACGCAATATATATAGCTAAAATTAGAAAGAAAAAGAAAACTTAGAGATAGGATCAAAACAAGATAGCTTTGCGAAATTAAAAGTGTTGAGCTGACCTTTATGCTAGGGTTTTGTTCTTTAAGAAATTTACCAGTACCGGTGATAGTGCCTCCCGTACCAATCCCAGAAACGAACGCATCAATTTTCCCATTTGCTCCTTCCCATATTTCAGGACCGGTCGTTTCATAATGTATCTATAAATACATTACATGTTACTCAATCAATTCTTCAAACCAGCAATAAAATAACTTACATTATAATAGCAAATAGAGGTTAACTATGAGTCACACTTAGGAGGATTCCAATTTCCGAGTACCAGTAGAATGGTACAATCACAAATATCTATGTAGTGGAACCCACGTGCACAATTGATGGTTTTGTTTATATACTTGAAATACACGCAGTGGCGGATTCAGAAATTTTGTTCAGCAGGGGCACCGGAGATTATACCGAGAGGGGCGAGAAAGGGGGGTGCAGGGGGCAAGCCCCCCGCGGTACAATACGCTATATTTATGGAGAAAAATATAATAAGTAATTAGGTTCAATTACAACTTTTGACATAATTTATACTCTTATACCTCTTTTGTTATAGCCACAATTTTGGGTTTTAGGGGGACGAACTCAAAGTAAAGGGAGAAAACGTGATATTTTTCGATCTTAAGAGGGGGGGCGAAATTCAAATATAAAATTTTTATAAGGTAAAAAAATAATTTTTAAAAATTGAGGGGGGCATTTAATACTTTCAAAATTGAGGAGGGGCATTAAATAATTTGAGTGGGGCACTAATGCAATTTATAAATTAAAATTAAAAAAAAAATGTATATATTTATAAGAAAAATTTTTTTGGAGTGGGGGCAGTGTAGATCCAGAACGGATCTTCTATCCCACAATGGTGTGCCACAATGGTGTCACATCATTGTGGGATTGACAAATGTCCATTTAATTTAAATTATTATTAACAGTTTTTTTTAAATGGACATTTGTCAATCCCACAATGATGTGACACCATTGTGGCACATCATTGTGGGATAGAAGATCCGCTCTAGTGTAGATCAGCCCCTGAATACACGCCGACCCCTCAACTTAAAAAAAAAAAAATCTAATTGTAGCCTATATGTTTTTTAAATTCAAAATTTTGATCCCCCCGTCCCCAATTAAAAAAATAATTAAAAATGTCAAACTTTACACCATTTCTTTTTTGTATTTGCCCCCTCTAGACCAAAAATCTTGGCTAAGAATTAGACAGTTAATCACCTTTGGGTTGGCAGGTGCTTCAAAAAATAGGAGTTTGGTGTCTTGTCCCTTATCTCTTAAGCCTTGTCAACTACTCGTTTCACTCCCTTGGCGGGATCTGTGAGCACCAACTTAGGGCTGATAATGGGGTGGATATTGCAGGACTCATTACCCGCTTTGTTAAGGATTTTTCATACTCGAACTCGCCCCGGACCTGGTCATTACCTACCCCGCCCCGCCCCGGACACGACGGGTACCCGGCGAGTCCGGGTCCTACCCGTTAGACCCGGCAGAGTTTTTTTTATTTTTTATTTTTATTTTTTAGTCTATTTTATTCTCACAAACGCATTCAAAACATATAAAATAAGTAAATAATATCGAATTGATGACTCAATGTAAACAAATCCACTACAAGTAATTTGATACTTAAATGCAAAAAAAAATTCAAAACGACTAAACAAGTACAAAGTTCAAAAAAATTAAATATATAATGATTGAGGGTTTGTTGTTGAAGGATAGAATGATTGAAAGCATTTTTTTGATATAATTTATAAATACTAATAAATATTAATAATAATTAGATATATATATAAAATAAAAATAAAAATATTATGTTAATAAACCGGGGCGGGTCCGGGTCTGGGTCTAAGGCGAGTATCGACTGGACTCGTTACCCGCCCCGGACCCGACCAGGTCTTGAATTTCGATACTCGGACCCGGCCCCGTTTTTTTGGACTCATACCCTCCCCAAATTCGGGGCGGGTACTCTTTAGACCCGACACCATTACCATCCCTGACCAACTCAGCGCCGAAAGGAAGGAGAACAATTCTTCGTTCAGGACTCATAGTACTTAGTAGCTAGCATGGTAACAATAAGCTTGTAACCTTTAACAGCAGCCACGAATGCCAACCCTATACCGGTGTTACCGCTTGTCGCTTCAATGAGGACACTCTTTGGTAAAAGAATTGCAAACATTCTATGGTGTTAGAAAAATAATTCTTCTTTTAAAAAAGTGCTTTTGCAAAAAAGAATACACCATCAATCAGAATCCAGATTACAGCTTATGCTTTTATCAAAACACTAAAGCAGTTGAAAACATATTATTCTACCCCTCCCGGGGTAATGACGCCTCGTGCCTGAGCATCTATGATCATGCTATAACCAATCCTGAATGAATAATTATATATGCATATATATTCAGATTTAGAAAAACCACAATTTCAAGTCCAACTAATAGCGGAAAATGCAAGAAATAAAACCCATGGAGGACTTCAGAGTAGTTTAGACAAATGTTTTGAGTTAAAAAATCTCTTCTGGAATTTCTAGAATGGGTCTCCGAAACACATTCACACATAGACCTTCATCACATAAACGAAATGCATATATAACTATATTGTATATTAACTATATAGGGAAAATCGCATTTTTAGTCCCATAACTTTGGCCCATTTCACTTTTGGTCCCATTAGTTACGGGATTCTCACTTTACTTCCCATATCTTTCAAAAAATTTTCACTTTTGGTCCCAAACCCCTAATTCCGTCTATTTTTAACGTGGAATGGCACGTGAGTGGCCCGTGCGCCGTTAGTCAGCTAGGTTTGGGGGGAAATTGTTCACTTTGATTGTTTGGGAGGCAAAATTGGAGGTAAAATTGAGAAAAAGGAAGGGAAAATAAGATTTTGGGGCAAAATTAGATAGGTTTTTCTCAATTTTGGCGCCAATTTTGCCTCCCAAACAGTCAAAGTGAGCAATTCCCCCCCCCCCCAAACCTAGCTGGCTAAAGGCGCACGGGCCACTCACGTGCCATTTTACGTTAAAAATAGACGGAATCCTGGGTTTGGGACCGAAAGTGAGAATTTTTTGAAAGATATGGGACGTAAAGTAAGAATCCCGTAACTAATGGAACCAAAAGTGAAATGGGGCAAAGTTACAGGACTAAAAATGCGATTTTCCCTAACTATATAATAGCCCTGTTTGCAAAATTTGGAAAAAATGGCTTTTGATCTTTTTGGTGAGCTTACTGTTTGAACTAATTATGCTTTTGTTTCTCTAGAAGAAAGCCGAAAACATTCTATAATTAAAAACTTATTTATAGATACTCCTACTAACTTATCCTATTTCTTCTTCTTGCAAACAAACCAACTTCAGCAGGAAAAATTGTAACATTCATACACTATGTTTGCATGCACATTTTTTTTAGTACTTTAAGTTGGCCAATTGGCTATTTGAGTATATTAACTTGCAAAAGTCAGCAATTTTGATACAAATTGCACAGGAAAATTGAATTTAGCTGGAAAATTTAGGGATTTTGATTAAAATTTGAGGATCTTGATTGAAATTGGGGATTTTGACTGATTTGGAGTTATTTTTTTACCAAATTACCCTCAAAATAGTACTTTTATTAATTAATTAATTTTAATTAAAATAGTTATTTTGATAAGTATTTGTATTAAAAATAGTATTTTAATAAACTTAATTTTAGAAATTAAATAAAGGGGGGGCGGGGGGGGGGGGGGGGGGGGGGACAATGTCGTCTTCTCCCCCCACCCCACCCTCCCCTCACGCACGCACACAAAGTCCACACACACAGTCCTCACACACATATATATATACACACGCATATACACACACACACACATATATATATATATACACACACAGACACACATATATATACACACACAAACACAACAGTCACATATATATATATATATATATATATACACACATGCATATATACACACACACACACATATATATAAGTAGTTTTCTTTTAAGTATATATATACACACACGCGCATATATATACACACACAACACACAGTCGGTGGTGATGCAGGGGTTTTTTTGGGGGGGGGGGGTGTGAAACGTGATGCAGCGGTTGAAGGTGGGTGGTTTTTTTTTTTATGAAATAATAATTTTTTTTAGTTTATATTTAAATAAAAAATCTAAATTTAAGTCAAAATCTCCAATTTCAGTCAAAATTCCCCCAATTTAAGTCAAAATCCCCAATTTCAGTCAAAATCCCCAAATTTTCAGGTCAAATTCAATTTTCCGGTGCAATTTGTACCAAAATTGCTAATTTTTGCAAGTTAATGTACCCAAATTGCCAGTAGGTCAATTTAAAGTACTGAAAAAATGTGCACGCCAACATAGTGTATGAATGTTGCAATTTTTCCTTTTAAACTTTTACAACTTTTTCTATATTCAGCAGTCTTCAAACAACAAAAGTTGTTGGAAAGGCTTAATATAGCATTACACACACACACATAGATAGACCTTGAAGAGTAACTATGGAATGAAGTACCTATCCTTGACACTAGAGCATGGCTCCATGGATTCGAGCTTGACCGCAACACGGGCAACGCATCCATCAACAACATTGTTCAAGTATACCAACAATCAACTACAAAATAAATCACATAACTTTAACCATAACCAAATTAATTTTTTTAAAATAACAAGAATAGATACAAAGAAACAATTGACCATTGATAGGCATAGACTTATTTCAGTAACATCCTTTGCTATTCCAATATTCTCCACTGCCATTTTTCTGCAATTAAATCACCACGAACTATCAACTGAGTAAAACACAACATATATATATATATATATATATATATAAAGGGATAATCACACTCACACCCCCCTCAATGATGGGGTAATTACACAAACCTCCCCTCACTAATTGATAATTACAAATACACCCCCTCAGGGGTCTATTTGTAAGGTATACAGGGGGTGCAATTGTAAGAATCGTTACACATACAGGAGGTGCAATTATAAGAAATCTTTAACATGAGGGGGTGTATTTGTAATTATCAATTTGTGAGAGGGGTTTTGTGTAATTATCTCATCATTGAGGGGGTGTGAGTGTAATTATCCCATATATATACACATAATATATACCCAACTACATTTTAACAAATGCAAAAACCCTTTTCGAGCAAGCAATAATTTGTCAGTATCATCACAAAATTCAGATAACAGCTAGCTCCACATGCATAACTAAAACACTAATTATATTGCGGATTGACAGAAAAATTAAAAGACCATTAGAAGAAGAAAAAATACTACTACGTTTGACTGAGTTGACTTGTATGCTATTGTGTCTGAAATGACAAGATATGGCCTCGTTATATATATATTGATTCAGTTCAAAACATAAGATAGATAAATAAATTGTTTTTAATTTGATCTAATCAAGTTTGAACTTTGCTTGTTAGACTACTATTATATCAATGCACGTAAATCGAGACCAATTATTTTAATTATTTTGGTGGAAATAAGTAACAAAAATATTAATTAATTAAGTTATGGGAGAGTGGGGGGCTTGTGATTTCAAATTTCTCAACAGTCCAATGTATTTGGCCAAGACATCTGAATGTTGGCCACAATAAATTATTGATCTCGAATTGTTATGCGGAGTTCATTGAAATTACCAAAATTACAACATATATTGTGAAGAAATATAGATTGATGTTTGTAATTGTACTGAAATATAAACTTGAGAAAATAGCAGATACCCCCCAAACTATGAGGTGATGTGCGTTTTGCCCCCCAAACTATGAGGTGATGTGCGCTTTGCCCCCCAAACTATTAAAAGTTGCACTCAATACCCTAAACTATCATATATGTGCACTTTGCCCCCTCGGTCAGCTTCGAGCAGCACACAGGGGCAAAGTGCTACAAACCGCATAGGTGAGAAGGCAAAGCGCACATCACCTCATAGGTGAGGGGGCAAAGCGCACATGTACTATTTTTTTTTATTTTTTTATTTTTATACTTTTTTTCATTTATTTTCATTTTTCCGGATTTTTGAATTGTCTTTTTTATTTTTAGAAAATTATGAATATTTGAATTTATACTTCTTTTCATTGTTTTCTTATTTATTTTCATGTTTTATTTTTATTTTTCTTATTTTCATATTTGAATTATTTATTTCACATCTAGAAATAATATTTCAAGAAAAATCTAAATAAATCCCAATATGCATGATTTAAATTGAACGATGAATGGGTAAAAAAAATTTCGAAGCTGACTGAGGGGGGTTAAGTTAATATTAAAAATATTTGAATTTTAAAAAAAAGAGAAAATATATGATAGTTTAGGGTGCTGCCCGAAGCTGATCGAGGGGGCAAAGTGCACATATATGATAGTTTAGGGTGTTGAGTGCAACTTTTAATAATTTGGGGGGCAAAGCGCACATCACCTCATAGTTTGGGGGGTATCTGCTATTTTCTCTATAAACTTTGAAGACTTTTTTATGAAACGTGGTTGAAACTTGAAAGGAATTAAATGTCGAAGAATCTTTACTTTGACAAATTTGGGTCATTTTTAGGACAATGACCCGTGTGGTGTATCTATATGTGATCTATATTGTTGTTTCATGTTTTCGAACAAACTAGCCTAGGGAAGGATTTCGAACGTTCGATCCAAGCCCCCCGATAATTCACAACCTAGAATTATCTAATAACTCCTGCCTATATGAGCTAGTGGTGGTTTAAGTCTTAAATTAATTTAATGTTTTCGAGTTCAAAAGTGACGATTAAAAACTCAAGTCAAGTGTATAAATTATCTCTCCGATACTTAAATCTAGATAAAAAGACAATTTATACCTCCGTGAAAGTCTTCAATTCTGAAAAGATTACAGATAACTACAGATACATGCTAGCCGTATCCCAGCGGTTCTCGATAAGCAACTATTACATTTATTCTACGGCTATTCCTAATTTACGCTACGATCTACTCCTACATTACGCTATAAACTACTCCTAAGGTTAGAGCTAATTCTAAGAGAACGAAAATGTAGAAGTTCTTGATTCTGATGATCTTGTGATGATTTCTTTTTCTTTCTCGGCGGCTCCTATATATCTTGTCTTCGGGAACCGTCTTCAACCCACGTTCCTTGTCTTCGGGAACCGTCTTCAACTGCTCTTTCAAATCTTTTCAAATTAGCGCGTTTTTGCAGATGATTGGCTATTTGGATTTCATTTTATTTTTTTCAGATTCGATTCTTGGACTTTTGTCAATCCAGCCCATGTTTTCGCCATTTTCTAAATTTAATGGGTCTTGTCTTATCTATTTGTAGGCCCAATTTTCCTCCTTTTCGAGTTTCCCCAATTTGGGCTCTGTAATTCGAAAACCCAAATTATTTTAAAGTGTAAACAAATGCCCCCCTAATGTACGTGAACGTTTCGAGTTCATGTATATTAAAAGACACGTGTTTTGGTTAAGGACAAATTTTCTGTCTCTCTTAGAAAGCATTTCGAAGAACATCTCGAAGATATAAAAACTTGTAGGTTGGGTGAACATCTCGAAGATACAAAAACTTGTAGGTTGAGTGGTACTTATATTTGGTGTGTATATATATATATCGAATATATATATAGAGCAAAGTCCAAGCCATACTGCTCAAAAGAAAAAAGGTCTGACATAGCCCACTTACTTTATGTCATTATAAGCTATACTGCTCAAAAGGAAAAGGATCTGACATAGTCCACATACTTTGTGTCATTGTAATAATTTTTATATGCACAAATATTACTTTTTAGTAAAAAGAAGATCTCAGTCCACCCACTTTGAAGTTTGAAAGTTTGGAAGACGTAAAAAACCAAAATGCTCGAGCAGCTTGCTCGAGCTGACCTGACTCGAGCTGTCTGCTCGAGCAGCTAGCTCGAGCTTTTCGGTTCGAACAGGTCGCTCTAGCCAGAGCGCTCAAATTGTTGCGCTAGATGCCCAGATTGCCAACCTCCAAATCGAAAGGGGTCGCTTGGCTAATTCAGGCAATCAAGTCGAATTTCGTATTCTCTCTGTTATCTTGTGTTAATCATTTTACGGAATCATCACGTAAAACTGATAAATACGTTACTCCAATAAAGTGAGTAAATTTTCTTGAATTTCGAAAAGGAAGGTTTACTTACACTATTTGACAGGACAGTCACTCGAAAGGCAATGTCATAATTCAAAATCTTTGCATTTGTTTGTGACATGATTAAGGTCAGTGTTTCGTGATAAAAAAGTGACATTTTTCGAAAATCAGGTCTGTACATCCTCTCAACAATCATTTCGATTTGATTTTAAAAAGGGTCAAAGAATTTGTCCTCCAATATTTCTTCCCATATGGGCACCGGACGTAGCTTGCCCCCCTGCATATGGTACTTGAATATTATCAGGGAACATAGGAATTCCTTGATTTATTATTACGTTAAAAAAGCCATTGTTTCAAGATCGTCATTCGGTTCTTTTCTAGAAGAGTCTTCTGACATCTTATAACAGGTTTATGGAAGTCAGATTCGACTAACTCCCACTGTGGTCGCCAAAAATTTGTTCGTGTTTACGAACAAACTAGCCTAGGGAAGGATTTCGAACATTCTAATAACCCCTGCCTATATGAGCTAGTGGTGGTTTAAGTCTTAAATTAATTTAATATTTTCGAATTCAAAAGTGACGATTGAAAACTCAAGTCAAGTGTACAAATTATCTCTCCGATACTTAAATTTGGATAAAAAGACAATATATACCTCCGTGAAAGTCTTCAATTCTGAAAAGATTACAGATAACTATAGATACATGCTTTGCAGCCGCATCCCAGCGGTTCTCGATAAGCAACTATTACATTTATTCTACAACTACTCCTAATTTACGCTACGATCTACTCCTAAATTCCGCTATAAACTACTTCTAAGGTTAGAGCTAATTCTAAGAGAACGAAAATGTAGAAGTTCTTGATTCTGATGATCTTGTGATGATTTCTTTTTCTTTCTAGGCGGCTCCTATATATCTTGTCTTCGGGAACCATCTTCAACCCACGTTCCTTGTCTTCGGGAACCGTCTTCAACTGTCCTCAACTGCTCTTTCAAATCTTTTCAAATTAGCGTGTCTTTGCAGATGATTGGCTATTTGGATTTTATTTTATTTTCTTCAAATTCGATTCTTGGGCTTTTGTCAATTCAACCCATGTTTTTGCCATTTTTTGAATTTAATGAGCCATGTCTTATCTATTTGTAGGCCCAATTTTCCTTCTTTTCGAATTTCCCCAGTTTGGGCTATTTGGGCTCTATAATTCGAAAACCCAAATTATTTTATAGTGTAAACAATTGTGATTATAAGTCATTTTAACCCTTATATTTCTAGGAATCCCTTAATATTTTTTATATATTCCTATAGGTTACAATTTAAATTTATATTTCAAGTACTATGTTAGAATATAACGTTTACATAACTGTGAAGTTTTTTAAGCCTTAAAGCCAATTTTTTTTTTCTCAAATTCAAATCCTTCTATCACAAATGTTGCCTTAGGTAAATCTTGCGCCTTATCGATTCGGTTAATTTAAGATAAAAAGATTCTAGTACCAGTACTAGTGTTTTTTAAGAAACTTCCCAGTACCAGTGATTGTGCCACCCGTACCAATCCCAAAAACGAACGCATCAATTTACCCAATTGTTCCTTCCCATATTTCAGGACCCGTCGTTTCATAATATATCTATAAAGACATTACATGTTACTCAATTCATTCTCCAAACGAGCAATAAAATAGCTTAAAATAATAGTAAATAGAGGTTGACTACAAGTCATTTTTAGGAGAACTAAGTACTAGCACGGCGGTACAATCACAACCATCCACATAATAGGACCTCGATTACATAATCCCAGGGTCGACGCTCAAGCACTCCGAGCTTGTTCTAATGACTTAAGGGTGAGAGATTTGCTCTATTGCGCTCTTAAAATTCTTAAATCTCGCACTAAAATCTTTATACATCACACTTCAAGAAATAATTTCAAAAAATAACAAGAACTTTTCACTATTAGCATATATTTTATGTACATCCAATGAAAAATTCTATCATTGGTGAAAATGAGTAAAAAGGAGATGCACGATAAAATAAGGAAGAATAAAACATGTGCAGATTTCTAGAGATGCAAACATTGTAAGTGGTAATGATGAGCTTTGAACAATGAAGATTCTTACAATAACCTTAGGCTATGTTTGGTTATGTTTTTAATTCATGTTTGGTCCAAAATTCCGGCCAAATAATATTTGATTCACACAATATTTCGTCAAAAATACACTATTTTTTTTGTCCAAAAAAATATAATAATTATTTTCCATCTTATTACACCTATTTTGTCCCTACACTCCTTCCTATATATTTTCTCTCTTTTCTCTCTCCTCTCTATTCCTCTCTCTCTCCTTTCTCTCTCTTTGTCCCCTCTCTATCTCATTCTCTCTCCTATCTCTCTCCCCCTCTCTCCTCTTTTTCACTGTCTACCTTCTTTTTTTTTTTTTCTGAATTTAGTATTTTTTTTATAAAATAAATTTTCTTTGATTTCATAGAGTATTTTACCATTAAAATTTAAAATAGAGAAATTTTGTTTTGTTTGTAATTCTATCATGAGAAATAGTACTGATAAAACATATATTGAAATTTGTGGAGTCTTTTAAAGTAAGACCATGTCCAACTCACTCTATATTTGGGTTGTAAATGGTATAAATGGTGTAAATTGGCACTCCAACCCATACCATTTTTAACACCAAATTTGGTGCAATTGTGACGTTGGACGCTATATTTGATGTAAAACTTCACATTTGCACCAAATTTGGTGCAAATTATCTTTTTCTTTATTTAGTTGCATTTTGGTTTTTGGATTATTTTTTTTGCAATTTAGTCCTTAAAACTTTATGAAGTTATAATTATGTCCTATAAATGTTATTTTTATTCAATTATATATGATTTCACTTTAAATTTAACAATAAATGAAAATACATATTAAGAACTTGTACAAAATGCATATTTCATAAATTAAAAAAATTGAAATATTTATATATTTAGTTATTCAAATAGTTTGTTTGTTATGTCTTTTTTTATATCAAATAGTAAACTCGATCTTAATGTATTGTGTAAATTTATAATTACGCATTTATTATTTGATATTATTAAATAAAAAATATAATTTTATTATTTTTTAATCATTTCGACCGTTACTAAATAACATAAATGGTTGTTTAAATAATTTTATGAAATACCAAATAGATTTAAAATAAATTTTAATTATTTATTATTATTAAATAATAAAATATATTTTAAGTGTGAATTTTATTATTTAATACCACGAAATAACAAAAATAAAAAAAATTGGATGAATATGTAAAAAAATTGAAGTTTGGGTGTTATTTGTAAAATAGAGACAATAGCATAATATAAGATGTAAAAAATAATATTTTAAAGAATATTCTTTTTGGTGTTAAAATTAGAGTTATGGGTTGGAGTAAATTTACTGTATAACACTAAAATGGTGCAAAAGTTGCACAATTTTTATGTCTATGGATTGGAGATGCTCTAACTCAATTTTTTTTTTCAAATTAGTTATAGTGATAGTATTTGGATTTATATATATCTATATTTATATATATGGTATTTGTACATATTATTTTAAAATTTTACTCATTTTTTATGTTTGTGGTTGTGTATAATTTATTTCATGGCTAAATTTGTGATTTGATTGTGTATGTGGATGGAGAAATGCATGTGTGTTACCCATGTTTATATGTGTGTGTTTTGTCTTTGCTAATTTTTTTTTAAGTTTTCTTAATGTACACTTTATTTGAAAAAAAAAAAAGGTCTCGGGACGGTCAAAGGTAGTTTGACCGAGTCAATCGCGTGGTCAACATAGTTTGACCGCGTGAATAGTGACTTGAAGCAAGGGATTCTTATTTCGTAAGTGGTTTTGGCTTGGATTTGGTAATTGAATTGTATTAGGAGTGTTTTCCTAATTACCTAAGAGTAGGATTGTGTTTCTTATTTAGATTAGGCTTAGAGTTTGTTTTACTCATTTTTTATGTGTGTGGCTATGTATAATTTATCTCATGGTTAAATTTGTGGTTTGATTTTTTTGTTTGATTGTGTGTTTGGATCGAGAAATGCATGTATGTTACCCATGTTTATGTGTGTGTGTTTTGTCTAAAAGCGCACACACACACAGCAATACACACACACATAGTCTAAAAGCATGCACACACACACACACTATTACACGCACACACAATTACACACACAAAAACACGCACACAGTCACACACATACTGTTACACGCATGCTCACACACACACATTCACACACAAGCAATTTCTAAGATAAAGATACATACATATATGCATATACATACATACATATATATATATATGAATATATATAAACTTTTCTTTCAAGTATATATATCAACTACTATTACTCATATATATATATATACACACTACTATTACTTACATATATACATATATATTTATCTATATAATAATTATTACAATCTCAATATTATATATATATGTACTACTATTACTTACATATATACATATATATTTATCTATATAATAATTATTACAATCTCAATATTATATTATAACTTTTAATTATTGACAGACAAAAACTTACTTGATTTGACAGCTACAGTAACTTATGTTTCCTCTGAAAACAAAACCAAACACTATCTCACCAAAAAATCACTCAAAAACCAACTTCCAAAACATAACCAAACATAATCTCATCAAAATTGCACGTGTTCCCATAAATTTCTCACCAATAATTCTCACCAAAATACCATCCCAAAACATAACCAAATATAGCCTTAGTGTTTTTTTGTTTCAGTGTACCTAAATGTTTTGTTGACTATAAATTAAGACAACAATCTTATCATGGAGTTATCTGCTAAAATGTGATTATTTTAACTTTAGAGTTTATTATATAAAGTTAGAGAAAATTGCAAATTTAGTTCTGTAACTATAGGGGGTGACATTTTTTATTCCTTTTTTCTGACACCAGAAATTTAGGACAGTAAATACGTAAAACTCGCAGATTAGTCCTTTTCTTATCGGAAAATTTCAATATAGCCGAAAAAGGTGAGGTGTCAAGCACGTGGCTCCCCAATTTAGGGATTTTTGAATTTTTCTAGCAATTGCGCTTAGGTGGACCGCCAACTTGGCAATTTTGCCAAGTGTTTAAATGCCTAAATAGCAAGTGTAAAAAGAATGCCAAGTAAGAAAAAAAATAAAAATATAAACTAAAGAATAAAAGAAATCAATTAACTTTTTTATATTAGAATATCAAACAAATTTAATAAATAAAAAAACTGAAAAAACAAAAACAAAAATCAGAAATCACCCATTTTCTTCTTTACCTTCACCAGTTTCGTTCCCCACCCCCACCCCACCCCACCCCACCCCACCCCACCCCAAACTCCCCAGATCTCAGGCCACAGTCCCACCCATATACTTGGCATTGCCCTTTCCTGCGATGAGGTTGGCGCGGCGAGGTCGGCGCGGCGGGGTAACTAGTTTGGCGGAGATCGACGCGAGGTGGCTGCTTTGGCGGAGAGGAGGGTGGGGGTGGTATAATTGGTTTGGCTAAGATCAGCAGGGGTGGCTGGTTTTGGCGGATATTGGGGTGATACTTGGTGGTCCGGGAGTCCAACTCCCGGATGTTATCCACCACACAAAGTGTTAAAGCATAATATATATATATATATATATATATATATATATAGGATATGAATCAAATATATATCTTTACATTAAATAAGATCTAAGACCCAATCTACACCATTAATATCATTTGATCTTAAGGTCCGGATTTAACTACATTTTTCAGTTTGTATAATTATTTTTAATGATGGCAGGGGCATTTTAGTTAATGAAATGTAACAAACTCATTCAAATATCATGCAGTATCAAAATCAAATCTCACTTATTCTGCATAACAAATTCTTATTTCCAATTCATTTTTTCTTTCCAATTTCAAGTTGATCAGTTCACAGATGCAGTTAGAGATACAAAACTGATAGTAAATGAACAGTAGTAACTATAGCGCGCAATTAATACAACAAGAACAATAAAATGAAATTTAACAGAAGGTACTAGAGAAGAAACAGTACTGCATCCTTTTTTTTTTTGGTGGGTTGTCCATAACAGAAGGATCAGGATCATAATTTAACATAAACACTGAAAAAGTGCTACAATTAATTCTAATTCAGAAAGAAGGGATGATAGCAGAAGGAAGGAAGGAGGTTATACATGGAGTAGTACACAATCACCCTGTAAGTCATGTGGCATTAATAAATTTAATCATTTTAAAATGGTATCGAAAATTATTTAATGAACGAGTAAAATAAGTTGAATTTATTCATCCCAAACAGTAATTAAAAAAAAAATCATTATACAGTAGCTTATAAACCATTATACAGTAAATACAACAGTGATATACAGTGTGTGATTAGTGACATACAAATAGTGATTTCAAACCATTATAAAGTATCTTATAAACAACTATACAGTATGTTATAACACATTATACAGTATCTTATAACTCATTATATAGTGTGTGTTTATACATCATACAATTACAATCTTATAACCCATTATACAGTATCTTATAACCCAGTATATAGTATCATATAAACCAATATACAATATCATATAACGCATTATACAGTGAATACAATAGCTAATAAACATTATACAATAGCTAATTAATTCATTATACAATAGCTAATAAACAAATATACAGTAAATACAATGGTGATATTCAGTGTGTGATTAATGATATGCAATTAGTGATTTCAAACCATTATACAGTATCTTATAAACCACTATACAGTATATTGTAACACATTATACAATATCTTATAACCAATTTTACAGTGTGTTTGTATACATCATACAGTTACAATCTTATAAACTATTATACAGTATTTTATAACCCAGTATACAATATCATATGACCCACTATACAGTGTATGTTTATACATCATTCAGTTACAATACACCAACTAATTTAACAATATACAACATCTATTACACAAATATGCATACCAAATCAACAAAAATATGTAAAATCAGAGTCGATTTGCAGTGGACATTAATCTTTAAACTAATATATGATGAAAATTAGTTAATTATATATATATATATATATATATATATAGATAAACAAACAACAAACGCATAAACTCTCTGCTCAATTGAAGCAACAAAACAATAAAAAATGTAAAAATCAGAGTCGATTAGCAACGAACATCAATCTTTAAACTAATATATGATGAAAATTAACAAGTTGAGAGATTGTAGGGGAGATTTTGTGCGTTTCAATTTGAGAGATTTTAGAGAGATTCTGTGCCCTTTTTTTTTGTATGTAGATGCTGTATAATGACGTCTTTGACTATTATACCCCTGATCCAATTAGAATCTATTTTTCAGCCTGTTTTTTGCTTCCTTTTTGGACTGTTGGATTTAATAAATCCAATGGTGTAAATTGAGTCTTATATCTTATCTAATATAGGGTGTGTATTCGATCTTGACCCTATATATATATATATATATATATATATATAGATATTGTTGGCCTCCACACATATTTTAATACTGCATGTGGTCGATATTTCCAGGGAGTTGGACTTCCAGGAGCCACCATGTATCACCCGGATATTGGGGGTGGAAGATGAAGATGAACAATTTTTTTTTCTTTTATTTTTCATGAAATCTTATTTTTAGAAAAATAATTTTTTATTGATATTAAATGTATTTTCTGATTTTTAATTTTGGTTTTCAGTTATCAAATTGGTTGTAAGTAATGTAAATGTTAAAATTATTTATTCATTAGGATATAAAAATTTAAAATATTTTGTTAGAAACATTAATATTAATAATATAATTAGTTATAATAGCTTTGAAGATAAGAAATTTGTGATTTTCTGTAATTTACATCACATTCTTCTACACTTTCATCTTTAAATACAACAATTTTAAAATTTGTTTATTTTTTTGTAAATGAATTGAACATATAATTATTATATTTACCAATAAAAAATGATTCTATTCAAATTTAAGTTAACATATATTTTGTGACATTTTTATAAAAAAATTTCTTTTGACATTTTTAACGTGTTTCTAAATTTTGATACTGTAACATTTTGATTTTTTTTCAATTTTTTTTAAATCTTAGTTTTTTCAAATATTGTTGAAAAAATCTATTAAATATTTTTGAAAAAACTTTAAGATATTTTTTTAATGTAGCAATTTTAAAATCTTAAAATTTAAAAAGAAATGTATCTAGGCATATTTTTCTCCAACATAGTGTCTATGCGGCACAATGATCATGTGGATTATTCCTTAGGGCTACATAAGTAGCAATTGCTAAAAAATTCAAAAAATCCCCAAATTGGGGGACCACGTGCATGACGTGTAACCTTTTCTGATCAAATTGAAATTTTCCGATGAAAATAGGACTAATTTCGCGAGTTTTACGTAGTCACTGTCCCTAAATCGCTAGTGTCAGAAAAAGTGGGACTAAAAATGCCACCCCTATAGTTACATGACTAAATTTGCAATTTTTTCTATAAAGTAATTCCAAAATGTCATTTGGTGCAACAATTTAAATAATTATTTTGATTATTACTTTTTGATGTTGACGCTCTCTACTGGCCGTAAGTTGAAATTATTTTAATTATTAAATTTGCCCCATTTTTTTTTACGGGATTCTCATTTACCCCATAATTGATCCGTCTATTTTTACGGAAATTTGGAATTTTTTTCTGCTTTTTTGGAAAGTCAATTGGGGCTCTGCGTCTTCTCAACCGATATCAAATTCAATAATTAATTTGGGCTCGAAAAATTATTTCTCCCGCGCGTTTCCAGGCAAATTCACAGCTACCATGAGCAACAAATTCCAAAATTTTGCCCCAGGCTTTTCAAAATTTCAAATTTTGTGAAAATTGAACAATCCCCCCCCCCCAAACCAGCCTTTCATTTTCCGTTAAAAATAGACCCATCATACGTATGAGAATCCGGTAACCCAAAAGTACCCAACTTAACTATTCCACCTAAATGCAAAAACCCTTTAGCAAGTTTCAGCCTTTCAACCATCTACATAATAATCTACCCAACTAAATTCGACAAATGCAAAAACCCTTTCAAGCAAGCAATAATTTGTCTGTACCATTACAAAATTCAGATAACAGCTACACAGAACTAAACGCTAATTGCGGATTGACAGAAAAATTTAATTAAAAATTAGAAGAGAAAATACTGCCTTTTATTTGGTTGACTAGTATGTAATTGTCTGATATGACAAGATATGGTTGACGACAATTCTGGTCCAAATTCATCGTCAAACTCATTGACAATTGAAATGTATCTATAATCGCCATGTCATCCTCCATAAGATAACTGGGTCAATGTCTGGACTTGCCGTTGTGCTTATGTTAAGTGGTTTTTAAGGTTGCAGTGTAGCACTGTCATTGCCGTAGGTATGATCAAATACATGTAAATAGAACACAGGCTCACAAGCACACAACCAGCTAGGATGAAACACGAAGCAAGTTGATCGATGCTCGACTCGAAGTCGTTCGGTAAAGATCATTGGAGCTCTGTTCGTCAACATGTCAAAGAAAACTTGAACAGCATTTTGTGTGTTCGATAAGTTTGAAGCTCGTTCGATCAATAAAAAATAATAAATATATGAAAAAAACCAAGTTACTCAAGCTCGACTCGATTAAACCTCATTTGAGCTCGGCTCGACTAATGATCAAACCAAACTCAAACGCAAAACCTAAACTTTATATAATTCAAACAAATATGAACAAATTGTTTGAGTATTAAAACCTAACGTAGTAACCTAGATCATATAATTCGCTCATCTACTGTGCTGCTCTTGCATTTCGGGCTCGAATTAGTGAATTGAGAGCAGGAGCGTCGCTCTAAGAAGATTTAAGAATTTTTAGTTCACGCATTAGCAATTCATAAGTCGCGCTCTTAAATTTACAAATCCCGGACTTAAATTATATAAAAGAGTCATTTACATCTCGCAAAGTCATGACTTAATAGTTAATGGGTCGCGCTCTTATACATTCTCACTACTAAGACACTGCCCAAAAATCCAAACACACACACACAAAAAAAAAAAAAAAAAAACCTTCTTTTTATAAAACTAATAAAAATTGAAAAGTCAAACCCTAGTTTACATAATCGACCGAAAACACCCATTGCTCTAGCGCTCAAGTCAGGGCGGGGCCGCCACCTCAAGACGAATTATATTATTTCAATTCATGCATCAAATTTTCTTAAGTCGCCATCCTATTTCTCACATGATTTGAATGATGGCAACTGCATTGAGGGGGTGTAGAGACGGCTGGCGAGGTAGCGTAAAGACGGTCGCCAGAAGTAACAACCCATATACAAAAAGAGAGGATGTATACTAAAAAAAGAGTAAAAAGAAAGAAGAAAGGATGATACACAAAAAAAATAAAGAGGAGAGCCCGATAGCGGCGGATGAGCAGACCTGAAGTATTGGTGTTGGACATTTTCCTCAACATATTTATTTTCTTACCTGGGCTTGTTCCTAAACTCCACTATACCATAAAGAATAAAGAAGCTTGTGGGGTTGACCATTTCTTTAAGTTGATTAATGGCTTGAACTACTTTTAAAACATAGAATAATATTTATAAATGTATATAATTTATTTTTTATTTAATTTTAATAGACGCTTTAAGACGCTCCCACTTTTAAAAAAATAAAAGATATTGCCGCTCCCGCTCTTAATTTCGACTTAGGTGACTTAAGTAATGACAAATATAAAGTTTTTGTATAATGGGTAAAATACACTTTGCCCCCTCAATTTTATCTTTCCTACTAAATATACACTGAAATATATATTAATACTCTTTTTTTATTTTTGGCTAAATGAAACGTACGATAATACATTTATCTCATTCTATAGCATGAATTGTTATCGTGACCCCTAATTTTCTTTTTCTTTTTCTTTTTTTGCTAATTTTCTTTTTATTTTAGAATATTTCTTCTACATTGATTAAAGACTCAAAAATATTGTGATTAATATTTGACTATAAAAATACTTTGTATTACATGAAATGAGCTAGATATATTCGTAGTAAGTGTAAAAGTTTAAAATATATAGGTATATAAAACATATATGTTATTAAAAAATTGTCATGCTATTATATAATTAGAAAGTATTATAATAAGGAATAAATCAAATGTAATTATAAAGCTAGGGATGAATTTAAATTTTGGCAATGTATTCTCACTTAATACAAGGGCCTTTCAGTAATCTTGCCTACAATTCACCTTTTTGACTTGATTGAAATTTGATTTTAGCTAGAAGGATGAAATTGAGAATTTCTAGAACTTGAGGAACGATTTTGCCATTTCTTGAAAACCTCAGGGATGAAATTGATTCTTTCCCTTAAATGAAGTTGTGCATCTTTATATATAAGAATACAATATTTGATACAAACGTGACCAAAATATCACGATATATGATCTAATGATCTAACAATTCACAACTCCACTTAAATAGTTCTCATTAACACGCACAACCATCTGCAGTTCTTTCAGCAGAAGTAATTTATTCAGCATAGATAAAAAAATGTGGAACTTTGGATGACTCAAAAATGGCAAGAACACATAAAAATACAACATAGTTGAGTAAATCCGGCACGACCATTGACACAAATCCTCATTATTCACATCGAAGAACATGAGCTTCGAAGTATTCTTACCAATTGTCTGAAATAAGCTGAAGTTATCCCTTATAGATATTGTGAAGCCAGAAAACCTGTTCAGGGCTCAAAAGTCATTCTCTCGGCCTCTTGTCTTACTGATTCAAAGAGCACGGAAGAAAGGTACCGCTCCCCAGAGCTTGGGAAAATAACCTGCATCCAAGTTTGTGAAGATGTATGCAATCAATGGCAAATCATATCTAGAAATGAAATTTCAGACTAATTATCTTGAACTCGTTGGATCGGGTAACTAAATGCCGATTAATAACTTCAAGTCTCTAAACTCTATAAGAATCACTTCTTGAAATGTGCTTTACCAAACCGAATACTTATTTGCATTATGGATTTAATCCAAGAGGGAAAAAAAAAAAGTTCGAGGGCCGTTGCCAAGGATCTCATCGGATTCCATCTACTTCAATTCTAATTATTATAGGCACAAACAAATAGTCAAACGTAACTTGATGTCAAGAAATCAAGAATATCACTACACTCATTCTTACTGTTATTAGGCACATGCATTAAGATGAACCTAGACTACTTATTTAAGAACGTTATCGATATATTAACTTATCCTTTTCACAAGAACAAATTATATAGACAGGATTCAGTGAGATTCTGATTACGAAAAATACCCCGAGATTTGAAAAATTGTCATGACCTCCCCTATCAGTATAATTTCACACCCTGTCAGTTAGAACGGATTACAATTTCCTGATAGGGAATGTGTTGGTAATTTGTAAAACCTCATAAGTTTGCTAGTATAAGAAATAACACCCAAGTGGCATGTCTATTGGTTGCGATTCTAAGTGAAAGAGTGTATTTTTCTCTATAAATACAGCCCATTATTCATCATTTGGATCACTTGAAAATATATGCAAACATATATAATATACTCTCAAAATACTTTAGATACTTGAGTCAATTATTTGTGTCTTCGGTTTTAGTAATCGAATTCCCGACCGTGTTCGCGTTAGTATTTTTTGTCAAGAAGTTCGAGGCAAGTTGATTCTAATCAAGTTCGATTAATATAATGCTTCCGTAATTGGTACACTCTCAATTTCTAACAGTGGTATCAGAGTGATCTAGGTCAAAATTTACCCCTTCACTCTCAGTCAGAATGACCTCGTGAAAAACCCAACTGTATCCAAATAAATATTATAGACTGTACTCGAGGTATCGAGCTGCCTACGTACTCCCCAAGGATCAAGTCTAACGTAGTTTCAAAATTATGTAAGATGTTCCTATTGTACAGCTGATTCGTAATACGAGTTATCCCAACTCTATATAAGAGATCGTACTGTCAAATCTTAGCCTGAATACAAAGATACGAGTAAGTTTACGAGTGTATTAAATGTTGTCTCTCCCTCCCCATTCACTCATAAATGCGGGTATTTATAGTGTCCATCCAAGCTGGACAATTACTGTTTTGCCAGTTGGAAGTTCAGCCTAGATGATGACGTGTCTTCAAGGGATGGTCAGGATCCCAGTTCCTAGACTCGGGTCACGGGTCAACCCAACCTGAGTGTAAAGAAACACGCATATCTTGTAGTGTTTTGCAATTTATAGACTCGGCAGGGACCTATGATCTAAATACCACGTTTACGACCTCAATAAGTCATTATATCATTTGCATTAGTCAGATAGGGGTACATTATGTTACCTATTAACGATGTAACAAGGTAGCAAGAATATGTGTGGGCCCCCACTTTTTAGTATATCATTAAGTCCCTCACTTCGTTAGTGATGACGAAAGTTTATTATTTATAGTGAATTTTTGAGAATCAGTGATGAAGTAACAAGTTAATGACGTATCAAACAAAGCATTAAATATTCTGACACCTTCACGTGCGCCGCAGTAATTATTACCTCTGCATTTTGTCATTTTCGAGAAGACGTGAATTCAAAACGTCACTTCATGTGAGTCATTAGATTAGAGACCACTGAACAGATCTGGGCCTTCCATATCTCGTTTTTACCCTACTATATAAACTGTTCGGAATTCACCACATTTACCTCACACAACCTTCAGCAAGAAAAATCTTCATCTACTTCGTTTATATTCATCTGCATCGTTCATATTCATCTGCATCGTTCGTTGAGACTTAGAGTATAAATTTATCTGCTTCGTCTGTTATTCATCTGCATCATCAGCCGATTTTACCTAGGTTTAGTATCTCTATCTTTTTTTTTTTTTTTTTATATATATCATGGCCTTAGATCATAGGGATGAAGTAGTAGATATTCTAGGAGATTCTGATATGGAGGAAACTAATGACCCAATAGTTCAAGTCCCCCTTAGTCCTAGGGTAAATGCCAGTAGTAGTTCCGAGGATAGCTCGGATTCTGATTTAGAATCCTCCGATAGTGACGAAGAAACCACCATCCCCGAGGCTTCAGATATAGTCGAGGATCAGCCGGGCCCCGCCTCGTATGCAGATTACGAAGGTGGGGATGATCCTAACTCTAACCTCTTCCCGAACCTTTGTCATACTCATCGCATAACCTGGTTGCAAATGGCTTCCTCTCTAAACAGAGCTAAAATAACCGAACTAAGAGCCAAATACTATATTCCCAATGACTACCGTATCTAAATCCCCGGCCCTACGGATCATTTACACCGACCTCCAAAGGGATCTCAAACCTTTCACGTCGCCCATTTAATGGCCAAACTTAGGTTTTCCCTACATCCCGCTATAGTTTCCATCCTCCAATTCCTTCGTATCTGTCCAACCTAGCTTCTACCCAACTCATACAGACACTTAGTCTATTTTATCGTTCTGATGACTTCTTATAACACCCCAGCCGACATTCCCAACTTTAACCGCTTTTTTCAATTACAACGATGCACAAAAGTTACCGAGTTAGGCTTTTATTTTCTCTCTCCTCAAAAACATCATCAGGTTCAAGTTTATCCGAATTCATCTTTTGGATCTTGGAAAGATAAATATTTTTTCCTCGCCCCCTCTCCCCCGTAGGTGAGCCTTGGTTAGTAAGTCGTAAGTGGAACCTAAATGTTCCCACCAAGCTCGTAGGTGTTAGAAACTCAACGATATCACTCGAAAACCTCAATGAAATACTCGAGTGGTATTACAAGACTTCTTTGGTACATGAGTCCGTTTTATGAGCCTGTGGACTAAGTGCTGACAATGTCGAGCCCATCAGTGACATTGGTAAGAAAATATGCATCGGACATTTTGTATTCTTTCATCGTTTAAGATTCTAATATTTGCTAACTCTTGTAGGAATGGTGACTCTGAAAGCACGCATGAGTTGAAAGCTCATAGACGAACAAGAAGCTGCAAAGAAAGCTGCAGCGGCTGCTTGAAAACAAGATGGGGCTGGTCTAAGCCAACCTAGACGCACCTCGATTCAGATCATTGAGCTGGACGATCCCAAAATTAATCAAGCTTCAACAGTCCGCACTCTGCCTGCCCCATCGTCGAGTAGTGTCCCAGACTTACGTATGTCGGACGTGACTGACTTTGACTCTGTGTTGCCAGCTCAGTCTGATGATGGCAGTCTTCATCCTCGTAAAAAAAATGACGTTCCGAAGCTGGGCCGAGCTCCATGCCATCTTCATCACAAGTTCCTCCTCTTACTTCGACTCCTTCCACATCGAAGACTCCTTCTACTTCGAAGCCCCCACCTCAGGGATTACGAACCGAGGGTTCAAATGCAGAAATTTTGGAGGCTATGGACAAATTAGATTCACTTCGCCTCCAGGACTACATGGAGTACAACATTCTGGATCGTCTGAATGTACAATCCAATGCTAACCGATCAATCCCAGTGGCGAATTTACGAGGATAGCAGCATTTACGGTGCTGATGGGTCTGTCATGACCCTTAAAATGATGAGCCATACATTAATACCTCGGGATAAACTCGCGATGATGGCTCATACCCATCCTTAGGTAGAAAAACATGCTTTCACCCTTATTTCCAAGGTAAATTCTTTTTATTTCATCGGTTTATAAGCTCATTCCTTCTTTTCGATCTAACGTACCTTTAACTGGTTATTCAGCTTGCCTTGTCCAACCATCAGCTTACCCTAAATAGTGCTCACCACAAAGACTTCGGCTCATCTAGTGAGAAAGAACTAGCCGAGTATAAGGAGCAAGTAGCTGCCGAGCTGAAATCAACCGAAGAGGATCGGAACAAGTTGGCCTTGATCAAATCTAAGCTCGATATTATCTGCAAGAACTTGGATCTTGAAAAAGCCAATTCAACTCAGCTCCAAACAGATAAAATGAACATTTAGGCTGAGAATAGGGAGCTTCGGGAGAAGATTCTGGAGTTCGAACAGATGTTAAAATCTAAACGTCGTAAAGTTTACGAGTTGGGTGTTAAGGAATTTATTTCTAGCCCTAACTTTGCAGCTAAGCTTCAGGATGCTCATCTCAACGGGGTAAAGGACTTCGTCCGATCGACTCAGTTTGACGACATCATCTCTCCCGAGGTATTGACGATCAAAGTCATCGACTATTTGAAGCAGATAGGAGAATTCAACGTCGGAGTTGTCCCTGAAGAGTTTGAATGAGACTATGTCAACATGGATCTCATTCGTCCATCTTTGACACCAGATGACGAGTCGCAGTATGTCAATTTCCCCAATTTTAACAATATTGTTTGCTTTCTTGGATTCGAGCCTGACGAAACTCGTGCTAGCACTTCCTTCCAACGTGAGTTAGATGCTACAGTGTCACATACTGGTAGTGATCGAGGCGAACATCAAGATTGTTAGGTGTTTGTTATTTTTATTCAAGAACAATTTACTTGTTTTTATAAGTTGAACAATTTCTCTTTTGCACCATTATGTGGTTTAGTTTCTGTCGTTTTTAATCGTATTGAGTTGTAATATTTTATCTTCTATTCGAACTTATCAGTATCGTTTTAAAATGCAATGTGATTATGTTTACTTCGTCTATGGCTGCAGAATCCTGTTTATTCGATACGACTGGGTTTTAT
The DNA here is from genome assembly GCA_019426215.1 of Buddleja alternifolia. Classification (NCBI taxonomy): domain Eukaryota; kingdom Viridiplantae; phylum Streptophyta; class Magnoliopsida; order Lamiales; family Scrophulariaceae; genus Buddleja; species Buddleja alternifolia. Next base: position 36,548,876 of record CM033401.1, on the reverse strand, counting down.
CTTTTGATTCGAATACAACGTTATTAATGTCAAAATTTACACCATAATATTTGGACATCATCTTTCTTCGTGGGACTCATCGAACAAAATTATGAAGAACTATCAAATAAAATTCAACTGACAATATTAATTTACAACCTCGTTAAATCGTTTATCCCACATTAAAAACTTATCCTATTTTATTAAGAGGTCTTACTAAGCATAAAACTTTCTAAGATTGTTAATATTCCAAGGCCGAGGTAACTCTTTCCCTTCCAGATCTTTCAATCTGTAAGTCATATTCTTCGTGATCGTTATCACCTTGTATGGTCCTACCCATTTTGCCTCTAACTTCTTGACATGCCTTGAACCCTCCACCCTTTTCAAAACAAAATCCCCTATCTGGAATGACCTTTCTTTTACATGCTTGTTGTATGCTCTCGCCATAGTGCTCTTCTCTCTGAGAATATTCTCATAAGATCGTTCCCTAATTTTTCCCACTACCTCAAGTTCGAATGTCCTAGCCTCTGTGTTTTCATCAGGAATATACGAATACACACTATGCGTAGCCATCCCAATCTCCGCAGTAATCACTGCCTCAGAACCATACACAAGACAAAACGGTGTCTCCCCAGTCGAAGATCGCGGCATCGTCCTGTATGCCCATAGTATCCCCGGTAACTCATCATCCCATGCACCTCGCTCTCCATCTAATCTGGTTTTTAAGTGTTGAAGTAGAATTCTATTTGCAACCTTCGTTAGTCCATTGGCTTGAGGATGACCTACCGATGTAAAATTCTATTAAATCTTCAATTCATGGCACCAAGACGTGATAATTTTTCCATGAAACTGAGTTCCATTATCCGAAATTAAAATCCTCGTAATGCCGAATCTGCACACAATATTTTTCCATTCAGCATCCTTATAAATTATACGTCGTGTTTTTTAATAGTATTATTTTTATATTCGACCAGCACAAAATATTTTTTCATATGAAGCCCATAATAACTTTCTCCGTGATGCGAGCTACACCTTCAGCTTCAATCCACTTCGTGAAATGATCCATTGCAACAACAATGAACTTCTTTTGTCCTTATGTTGGAGTAAATGGTCCTGCATTATCAAATTATTTTTATTTTTACTTATTTTTTATTTTCAATTATACGAGCCTAAAAATTCTAAGATTTTTCAAAGGTCTTTACCAAGTATATCAATGCCCCCATTGATCAAATGGATATGCAATTTTTATCACTTTCATGGGCTTTCCTAGTTGATGAATTTCATTTGAGTGGAGTTGACATTCTCTGCATTTCTTCACGAAACATTGCGCGTCTTTCACCAACGTCGGCTAAAAGTACCCTTGTCTTGTTATCTTTTGAGCTAACGACCTGCCTGCCGAGTGATTTCCACAACTACCCTCATGTATTTCTCGAAGAACATATTGTGCCTTTATGGGCTTAAGGTAACAAAGCAGCGACCCACCTATAGATCGTTTATATAGTACATTATCAAGCATCGTGAACCTCACTACTCTGTTGATTATTCTTCGTGCTTCAACTTGGTCATTGGGCACTTTTCCTTGAGAGAGGTAATCATTTATTGGATCCATCCAACTTGGTTTCTCATCAATTGGTGTCATCATTATCGGAAGTTCAATCTCAGAATGATCTGTTACGAGGAGTGCAACCTTACGACTCTTACATCCCGTTATTTGATTGGCAAATTTAGGCAATGTATCCGTACGTTCAATTTTCTCTCTTGGTATTTGGTACAACTCAATTTTTTCAAATTCCATCATCAACTCTCTTACCATTGCCAGATATTTTATCATCGTCTTTTCACGTGCCTCGTATGTACCGGATACCTGTTTTGCCACCAACTGCGAATCAGTATACACATTAAGAGTCAAGATCTTTAGTTCTTTAGTCATCTTTAACCCTGATATTGGGGCCTCGTATTCTGTCTCATTATTTGTTACATCAAAATTCAACTTCACAGCGAACTCCATGTCGGATCCATCAGGCGAACAAAGCCATATCCCTATTCCGCCTCGCCTCATCATCGATGAGCCCTCAACATGTAATATCCAAGGTTCTGCCAGCCCTACCACTGATACTACTTCAGCCTCACTTTCAGCCATCTCTACTAAAAAATCATCCATTACATGTGCCTTGATCGCAGTTCGACTTCGATATTCAATGTTGAACTCACCTAATTCTATGGCCCACTTGATGAGCCTGCCTGACACATCAGGCTTAGCTAGAACTTGCCTCAAAGGCTGATCAATTAATACCATAATCTGATGAGATTGAAAGTAGGGTCGTAGCGTGCGCGCTGATGTTACAAGTGCCAATGCCCATTTTTCAATGTGTAAGTAATTCAACTCTGCCCCACACATAATTTTGCTTACATAATATACCAGGCGATGATCACCTTCGATATCTCGCACCAATACCACACTTATCGCTACTAACGAAACTGCCAAGTATAGATAAAGTGGTTCCCCATATACAGGTTTTGTTAGCAACAGAGGTGAAGTTAGGTAGACCTTTAATTCCTGAAATGCCTTCTCACACTCTTCTGTCCACACAAAATTGTTCGCTTTTCTTAAAACTTTGAAAAAATGTAAGCCTTTATTTGCTGACTTTGAGATGAATCGTTTTAAACTGGCCATGCGACCCGTCAATTTTTGAACATCTTTCAAGCCTTTTGGAGATACCATGTTTAATATGGCTTCAATTTTTTCAGGATTTGCCTCGATACCTCGTTCCATAACCATATATCCTAAGAACTTCCCCCCTTGTACTTCGAAGGTACATTTGTGGGGGTTCAACTTCATTCCGTATCGTTTTATAATCTCGAATGATTTCTTCAAATGATTAAGTTGATCGACTTCTTTTACGCTCTTTACAAGCATATCATCAACATATACCTCGATTGTTTTACCGATCTCTTCAGCGAACATCATATTCACGAGTCGTTGATATGTTGCCCCGGAGTTTCTCAACCCAAAACGCATGACATTATAACAATATACCCCTCGTGCAGTAACGAAGGAGGTTCTATCATAATCTTCTTTGGCCATCATTATTTGATTAAATCCCTGATATGCGTCCATCATACTTAATAAAGCACAACCTACCGTAGAATCTACTAATAAATCAATACGAGGCAAGGAGTAAGGGTCCCGAGGGCAAACTTTGTTTAAATTGGTAAAATCAGTACACATTCGCCACTTGTTTTCGGCCTTTGGTACAAGAACTACATTAGCAAGCCATTCAGTAAATTGAATCTTGTTAACGTAGCATACATCTAAGAGTTTCTTCACTTCCTCTTCAATGATAGCGTCTCTATCAGGACCAAATTTCTTCATTTTTAATGAACTGGCTTGGCATTTAGGTCCATATTCAGACGATGTACAATGACCAATGGGTCAATTCCTTGAATGTCAGCAGCTTTCCATGCAAAAATGTCCGAGTTCTTGTTCAAAAACTTCACCAAATTTGTCTCCATCTTCGAATCCAATCGACCTCCAATTCTCGTCGTTTCTCCGGATCTTCTTCAAAAAGTTGAATAGTCTTGTGCTCAATAGGTTGTACCCTTGTATCCTCCCTCTTCTTCTTTTTATCAACTTGCCTCATTAGAACTTATGTATCATGATCAATTAGGTGAACCCTCGTTGCCTCTTTCTTTCGTTTCTTTCTGGCCTCCGACTTTAAGGAAGTAGTGTAACATTGACGTGCTTCGAGTTGATTTCTCCGGACCTCTCCAATTTTGTTCCAAGTCTTAAACTTCATCTTGAGATGAAAAGTCGATACAATTGCTTCGAATTTGTTCAGCGTCGGCCTCCCAACGATCATATAATAGGCAAACGGAGTGTCCACCACCAAAATGGTGATCCTCATGGTCTTACGCCTCGGCACCGAACCCAATGACACATCAAGTTCCACAGATCCTTTCGGCATAATCTGAGACCCGATGAATCCCATCAACGGAGTATTCACTGTCTTCAGAGTTATCTTTCCCAAGTCCATTTTTTGCAGAACTTCCCAAAAAATAATATCAATTGAACTACCTGTGTCCACCAAAACCTTATGTACAACATAGTTTGCCACATCCATCGTAACTACCATGGGGTTGTTATGGGGTACAATCATCCCCTAGTAATCCGATCATCAAAGGTGATCGACTGATCAGCATGACCTACCAATAAGATATTTAGCGGCTCGGAATGATAATAATTTGATCGCATCTCTTTGGCGTGCCTTTTCCTCGAATTAGCCGAATCTCCATCAACAGGACGTCCTGCAATTACATGTATTTCACTTCGATTTGCAAGATTCTGCTCACGATGCTCTCTTGGTTCCTCTACTTAAAGATTCTCATTCCTCCGCTGATCATTCCGATGATGATTGTAATTGCAACGACGATTGTCATAATGCCGATTGCAGTCACTGTATCGATGATTATCATATCGACGATTATCATCATATCGCTGATATTAGACTTCTCGAGGTCCATCATACACCTTATCTCGATTCCCTCGTCCATCTTGCTCATACGATCTACTTCAAGATCGTCTTACCTCTATTTTGCAGTCGGCCTCTGGGGCTTTTACTTCCACTAGAGTACGATCAATAAAGTCGTTCAAACAGCCAAATTTTATCAACCGCTCAATTTCATCTTTTAGCTGATAGCAATCTACCTTTATCTTTATGAAATTCAAAATATTTGTCAGGATTCTTCTTCACCCTTACACTTAGCGATTTTGGCCATTGAATTGCATTAATATTATGCATTTGAGCATATAGTAGTGCTCTATCTCGAGGAGCATTTAAAGGTGTATATTGGTCGTATTTGGTGTATCGGCGGGGTCGTTCATGGTTTTTTTCTAACCTCGATCCCTCGGTCCGATCACTGTTACCATCCTTTCTATCTTTTCGATTGTTCACGGCAAAATTTTCATTGTCATTTGACAATTTCATCTCTTCTTCATTAATGCATTGTTCTTGTATCTGCATTAGTTTTTCTTGATCCTGCAGACTGTGACGGGCCAGAGCCGATGCTAGAGGCCCCTTCCTTAATGCCAGCAAAAGAAAGGTTACAGTAAGCTCGTGTGTTAGCTCAGGAATCTCAAGAACTTCCTAGTTGAAACGATGTACAAAGTCACGTAAACTTTTCGACAGGGCCCTGTTTGAAGTTCATCATTGCCGAGATAGACTTCTTGGCTTTCTTGTTATTTGCAAAGTGATTCTCAAACTTCTAAACTAATTATGTGTACGATACAATTGTCCCGGGCCTCTGACTCGTGAACCAATCTTTCGCTCGACCTACAAGCGTCATCACAAACATCTTTGCCTTCACCGCATTAGTCTGATGATACAAAGTCATAAGCATTTCAAATGAAGTTAAATGTGGTTTTGGATCACCTGTTCCGTCAAACGTTGGAAGATTAGGCATCTTGAAAGATTTGGGTGGAGCCGCCCTCAATATTTGCTTCTAAAATGGCGTGTGTTTTGCCATTAATGCCGACACTGGGATCGCACTATCCCTCGGTTGCTCCTTTTGACTTGCTTTATCCAATCTTTCGTACATTTCATCAATTTCTGCTCTAGATAGTATGGGCTTTTCCCTGTGGTCTTGTATGGGTTGTTTGCCCGTACGAATCTCCGACCGAGCTCCCACTTGACTATCAACTTCTTCCTCTGATTGATCTCCCAACATCGGCTCACCCCTCTTCTCTCGTCCAGGTGTAGCCCCATCCGAATCGCGAAATAAACTCCTTGGTGCCAATGGGACATGATGTACCTGAGGCACGTTTGGAGTGGTGGGTGCTGCTTCCATAAATCTTTGCAATGCTTCGCCAATCCATTCCTACATCAACTTATCAAGAGCCCTCTTTGTCATCATCACTCTTCCCTCACTAGTTCCTTCCAATCCTTCTCGAGTTGACACTACCCGCTCGTTAGATGACGAGCCTTCAATGCAAACATGCTTTTCTCTCTCATACGCCATTTCTCCAGAATTCAAACTCAGCAACTCTCCAGTAATTTCCCACAGACGACGCTAACTGATCTAGGTCAGAATTTACCCCTTCCCTCTCAATCAGGATGACCTAGTGAAAATGACCCAACTGTATCCAAATAAGTATTATAGACTGTACTCGAGGTGTCGAGCTGCCTACGTACCCCCTAGGAATCAAGTCTAATGTAATTCCAAAATTATGTAAGATGTTCCTATTGTACAGCTGATTCGTAATACGAGTTATCCCAAGTTTATATAAGAGATCGTACTGTCAAATCTTAGCCTGAATACTAAGATACGAGTAAGTTTACGAGTGTATTAAATGTTGTCTCTCCCCCCCCCCCCCCATTCACTCGTAAATGCAGGTATTTATAGTGCCCATCCAAGCTGGACGAATACTGTTTTGCCAGCTGGAAGTTTAACCTGGATGATGCCACGTGTCTTCAAGGGATGGTCAGGATCCCAGTTCCTAAACTCGGTCACGGGTCAACCCGACTTGAGTGTAAAGAAACACGCGAATCTTGTAGTGTTTTACAATTTATAGACTCTACAGGACCTATGATCTAAATACCACGTTTACTACCTCAATAGGTCGTTATATCGTTTACCTTAGTCAGATATGGTACATTATGTTACCTATTAACGATGTAACGAGGTAACAAGAGTATGTGTGGGCTCCCACTTTTTAGTATATCACAGAGCCACATTGATTAGTTTTTGTAGCCGTTGCTTCTTGAGTGACATTTTGTATCTGAAATATGGGATACACATTTTCTGTCGCATAAAATTTGGTTATCTTTTATGAACCGACATATTTCATTACGAAACGTCACTTTGTGGATATATTGTTTTTGAATACAAGAGTTTAATGAAGAAAAAATAAAATATATCATACATTGCTCATGGCCGACAAATCATCATTTTTATGTATTTGGGTTTTGTTTTGTTTTTCACAATGCATGAGGTTGGTATGCAGTGAGAATATTAATTCCAACCAGATAATGCTTAAAAACCTTTTACAATTATTTTGTTTGCATAAGCAATATGATGAGAAATGGTTGTTGTTTACATGACAGTTGACGCCTATTGAATACATGCAAGTATTGTTTCGGCTACCTCACATGGAAAAAAGAAAGCATGTTAAATGAGAATAAAGTATTAGTCAGAATTCATATGCTCTTAGTGAAATGAGATATATGTTTCTGTTTCACATGTCTTAATTAAAAAAAAAAAAAAACTGATCACAATACATGTTTAACAAATTAAGGGCAATTTGGCATTGTTTAGTTAATTACGTCTTAATTAAGATAAATTTTTTTATGTGATCATGTTTTTCCTTTAATGTACATTGATATTTCGGTTAAGTGTGAATATTCTGTTGAGTGGGAGGACATAGATTGGTAGATTTGTTAGACTTTTCTCATTTATTTCCTAAGATTTTTCGCATATAAAAATTAAATGATAATATATTATTATATTGACAAGAGATGATTGAGTATACTATATTTCTTTCGATCTTGTGATATATTTAATTGTTATTATTTAATTCTTGATATCACGACAAATTTATTTTGTTTTGCTAGTTAATGATTACGTGCTATTATGTATCATTTTATTTTTCCGCATTAGAATATCAAATGGCTGCAACAAAGAGTATAGTCGTTGATCTTAACAAAGGAGATAAGTTGAATGATCAGAATTACGATGTGTGGCATCGTAAAATTCAGTATCTTCTTGAAGATCAGGACTTATTGGAAATCATAAGTCAGCGATTGTCTGAATCTAAACAAGGAGGGACTGAACATCATAAGAGAGACCTTGAGGCTAACCAAAGTTGGAAGCGTAAAGATCGCCTGGCTCATATGTTATTGCTAAGTAGCATGAGAAATGATCTCATGATGCGATTTGAAAAGTTCAAAACGGCTAAAGAAATTTGGAATGCCGTCAAAGTTCAATTTGGTGGAACATCAACCACAAGATTGCGCCAACTTACTATGAAATTTGACAGTTATAAGAAGCGCCATGATCATTCAATGATGCAGCATCTTACAACAATGTCAAATATGATAAGTGAGTAAAGGGCAGTAGGTCATGAACTAACAGACGAACAACAAGTACAATTTATTATCTATTCTTTACCTCACTCTTGAGAACATCTGCGAATCTTACTCATTATGTTAATATCAAAACATTTGATAATGTTTCTCGCCATGTTCAACTTGAGGAGGATCACCTAATTGCGGATAAGCCCTCTGAAGATGCATACATGATAAACTCTGACTCAAATAATAAGTCGACGTTTAAACGCAAAAGAGACAGAGGTAATGAGATAGAGTCACGGTATCCACTTCCCACCTTATGTGAGAGGTCTTGGATTCGAATCAAGGCTGCCACAGGTTGTGGCTCTCTCCTCCTTTATGGAGCTAGATAGAATATTTATTGCTCATGATTATGACTATCAACTTGGGTTTGTCGGGTTAGATATTTAGAGTAATGCCCTTCGTCTTGAATTAGGAAAAAAAAGAATAATAAGAATAAGCGCTACAGAGGGAAGCGCAGAGGCAAGAATAAAAAAGACAAGTCTAAAATGCTTTGTCACAATTGTGGCCAACAGGGGCACTTTGCTCGTGAATGCACTGAGACAAAGGTCCATTTTACATTATGTCGTTCTCCTCAATTATTTGTTAGTAGTTGTTTGATGTTGGCTAAAACTCTTCCTATTTGGATTGTAGACTCAGCAGCAACAGACCACATAGCGAGGGATCGAACAACATATATAGACTTTCATCGAATTCTAGCTGGAAGCAGGCGTGTATATATAGGGAATAACTTAAGGGCTGATGTTCTAGGAATTAGAACTTGCAAAGTAATATTGCGTGTTGGACGCGTATTATATCTCCACGATGTATTTTATGCTCCGAATGTTAGACGAAGTCTTGTCTCTATTTTAGTGCTTCTTAAGTTAGGTTTTAGATTTGAATTTGCTGATAGTTATGTCAAGTTGTACTTAGGAACTATATACTATGGATCTAGATATTTTTCAGATGGATTTATTTTATTAGATAATACTTTATCTAATGAGAATTATAATAGTTTTTCATATGTTACATCTTCAAAAGATGGCACATGTGATGATTGTGTGAAATGACATGCTAGACTTGGACATATAAGTCAAGAAAGAATGCATAGACTAGCTAAAGAGGGCCTTCTTGATCCTATTACAAAAGTCAACTTACCTATATGTGAACAATATTGTCTAGATGGAAAAACTATTAGAAACCATTTGGCAAGCGCATTAAAGCTACAATGCCTCTGCAACTTATCCATTCAGATATTTGTGGCCCAATGAATGTGAGGCAAGACATGATGCTTCATATTTCATCGCATTTATAGATGATTTTACGAGCAACAATCATGTGTATTTAATCTTCCATAAGTCTGAAGCATTAGATTGTTTTAGACGTTGTATGAAATTGGTTGAAAATTAATTAGAGCAAAATATCATTAAGTCGCTTAGGACTTATCGAGGCCGTGAATATTTATCTGATAAATTTAAAGAACTATATGATGAAAGGGAATAGCTAGACAACTTACTATTCATGGTACTCAGCAAAAAAATGGTGTTGCCGAGAGAAGGAATAGAACCATTTTAGATATGGTTAGATCGTTGATGGCGCAAGCTAATATTCCTATTTCATTTTGGGGAGATGCTCTACTTACTGTAGCTTACATCATAAACCGTGTGCCTTCTAAATCTGTGTCATCTACTTCTTATGAACTTTGGATTGGTAGAAAACCTGATTTAAGTAATTTAAGTCCATGGGGTTCAGCAGCTTATATTCACTCACCTTCTCGAAAGTATGGAAAGTTAAGTCCTAGCAGGAAAAAATGTATCCTTATAAGATACCCTAAACATTCCAAAGGGCATGTTTTCATTAGTAAAGAGGCTGATGGGAGTGTAATAGAAATTGAGTCACAAGATGCTACTTTCTTGGAAGAAGATTTTCCTAGAAAATGAGAGATTTCTAAGGATTTTCAATTTTATGAATTCAAAAATCCTAAAATTGACACATCAAATCAAGTTATGGAAGGACATGATAAGTTTTCTTATCCATCTCAAACTAGTAGAAGTGATGATGTGTCTAATAAAACCACTTGAATAGATGAAAATCTCGAAGAACCACAACTTTGAAAGAGTATTCGTAGAAGAATTCCTCGTTGTCATTTTGGCATTGAAGGGGAAGTTTTCATGATAGCTCCAGAAGATAATGAAGAGCAAAGAACAGTATATGAAGCTATAAATTCTTCATCTCCAAAAGAATGGATGAAAGCAATGCAGGAAGAAATGGAAACCATGGAATCAAATCAAGTCTGGGACTTGGTTGATCTTCCACCTGATCGTAAGACAATAGGAAATAAATGGGTTCTTAAGATAAAAAAGAAATTCTGATGGATCTATCGAAAGATATAAAGCTCGTTTTGTGGCAAAAGGCTACACTAAAAAAGATGGAATACTTTCTCAAAGTGGTTAAATTCTCTTCGATTCGCCTTATTCTAGTCATTGTCGCGCATATGGATCTTGAATTTTACCAAATGGATGTTAAAACAGCTTTCTTCAATGGACAACTAGATGAAGAGATTTACATGGATCAACACAAAGGCTTCATAACCAAAGGTCAAGAGCATAAAAAGTGCAAGCTCAAAAGAGCTAATTATGGCTTGAAGCAAGCATCCAGACAATGGAATCTCAAATTTCATCAAGCTATGATAGCCGATGGATTTACAATGATGAATGAAGATCATTGTGTTTATGTTAAACAATCGAAAAGCAAGTTTGTTTGTCTTTATATGTTGATGACATTTTATTGGCTAAAAATGAAAAGGAGTTAATTGAAGCCACTAAGAAGTGGTTGTCTTCAAATTTTGAAATGAAAGACATGCACGAAGCTAGTTATATATTAGGTGTCAAGATCTTTAGAGATCGATCAAAAAGGCTTCTTGAATTATCTCAAGAGACTTATATCAAGAAGATGCTTGAAAGATACCGAATGCATGATTGCGAATCCATAGATAGTCATGTCGGAAAAAAATTGAGCATTAATTCTCAAATGGGTCCACAAACTCCAAATGAAAAAGACAAAATGTCTAGAGTTCCTTATTCAAGTGCAATTGGCAGCTTGATGTATGCAATGATGTGCACAAGACTGGACATTTGTCATGCAGTTGGTCTTGTTAGTCATTTTCAAGCCAACCCCGGACTTGTACATTGGAAAGTGGTCAAGAGGATATTTAGGTATCTTTAAGGAACGACAGATTACATGCTATGTTATCAAGGATAAGATTTGCGCTTAATCGGTTATAGTGATGCTGATTGGGGAGGAGACTTGGATGAATGCAAATCAACATCAGGATATGTTTTCCTACTTAATAATGGTGCCATATCTTGGAATAGCAAAACACAATCTTGTATTGCCTTATCAACTATGGAGGCTGAATATATAGCTTGTTCTGCGGCAGTGCAAGAAGTTGTTTAGTTAAGACGGTTTCTAGAACATTTGAAATCATTGTCGGTGCTTCTAACCCAAATACAATAAATTGTGATAGCACGACAGGGCTTTCTTATGGCAAGGATCCTAAGTATCATGGAAAAGCCAAACATACTCAAATTAGATACCATTTTATACGAGACATTATAGCACAGAAAGAAGTGATCTTGAAACACATTTCTACTAGTCATATGGTAGCAAACCCAATTACTAAACCAATAGCTAGAGATTCATATTTACCACATATAAGATCTCCAAGGCTCTGTAAAGTGTGATTGTATTTCTTGAAAGGATCATTTTGTAATTATACATTGATAATTTATAATATATCAATTATTTAAGAGCTGAATAGATATTTACCCACCGTCTATGAAGCCTAGAAGTTGTCGGGTGCGAGAATTTATTTTAGAATTGTTCATGTGTAAATATACGAGACATTATAGCACAGAAAGAAGTGATTTTGAAACACATTTCTACTAGTCATATGGTAGCAGACCAAATTACTAAACCAATAGCTAGAGATTCATATTTACCACATATAAGATCTCCAAGGCTCTATAAAGTGTGATTGTATTTCTTGAAAGGATCATTTTGTAATCATACATTGATAATTTATAATATATCAATTATTTAAGAGCTGAATAGATATTTACCCACCGTCTATGAAGCCTATAAGTTGCCGGGTGCGAGAATTTATTTTAGAATTGTTCATGTGTAAATATATTCTCGAATTAGGCATTTTTAGAAACGATCTAATTAAGACATGTACGGTGTAGAGAGATAAAAGGCATACACTTTTTATGACAAAGAGTCTCCATTGTTACATGTATGTCATACTACATATGCATAGCGACCCAATTGGAAGTGACTGAATGGGTCCCTGCTTCCTCACTATTTGAGTCCTAAAGATCATTGATCTTAGTAGTACCCTACGTGACTTTTAACTATGGCACAAAGTGAAAAGTTAGTGTTAGCTACTCTAACATGTTACCTATGGCTATGGATGATGCGGTCTAAAGGAACATGAATGGGAAAGCAGTTAACTTAGATCCTAGTGTTATTAGGGTAAAAGGAAGGCAAGTTTAGATTCACGCCTTTCACTTGTATTCCTCGGCTAGCCATTTATGTTAATCAATTAGTTATATAACGGTGAATACTTGTGAAATTGATAGAGCGGTTAAGTATAAATTTTTAGAGGGATTAAGATATACTTAATCAAGGTGGCTAACGAGCATGGGGAACAATACTACACAACACAAAATTATCTCCATCAAGGGATGATATCTCCATTCTGAACTTTAGCGGTTTCTAGTTTGGAGCTCCCAAAATTATAAGTGTAGACGCCGATCGCACGACTCATTTATCGGTCTGATAAGTTTTTTGGGAGAGAATACATTTCTGTGGACCTATAGTCATGTCGTCATGGTTGAGCAGGAGATATTAGAAATAACACCCAAGAGACATTTCCATTGGTTGCGACTCTTAGTGAAAGGGTGTATTTTTCTCTATAAATACAGCCCATTATTCATCAGTTGGATTACTTGAAAATATATGCAAACATTTATAATATACTCTCAAAATACTTTAGATACTTGAGTCGTGAATTTGTGTCTTCGGTTCTAGTGATCGAATTCGTGTTCGTGTTCGTATTTTGTTCAAGAAGTTCAAGGCAATGTGATTCTAATCAAATTCGATCAATATAACACTTCCGCATTATGTACGCTCTCAATTTCTAACAGCTAGTAATTACACAATAAGTGAAAGGGTGTGCGTTAATTATCCCTTCTAAGAAAAAAGACGTGTTTATCATCAGTATGTGATTTTATACATCTCATATAATAAGCGGGCTTTTATTTCTTCTCATAAAGCTTCAAAAACTTTTGCTCAAAATGCGGGGTCCAGTTAAATTGACATTATATCTACAAAGATAAAAGAAGTAAAACTTACAACAATGAGTTTTCCAGCATTTTCAGGCCGCTTTGCGATCTTAATCGCAGCTGCTGCTGCCGCACCAGATGATATTCCCACCTGAACAGTGTTATATAAGTTTTTAGAACATTCTCATACAAGAATATGAAAGAAGGAACAGTGCGTCGATGTGGAAAAGAGAAAAGAAAATACAAAGAAAAAGAAAATGTTTCAAATCAATTACGAGCACTAGGGAGTAAGTATTAAAGCCGAATAACTTACCAATAACCCCTCTTTCAATGCTAGGAGCTTGGCTGTCTCTATGGCGTCATCACTTGATACCTTCAGCAAATACAAGAGAAGAAAACGGCAATAAAGTTATCATTTAAAAGAGGTTTTCCTGAGGTTCTTAGAAGTCCACAAAGAAAGATAGATTACTTTGATTAGATAGGGAAAAAAAACAAATAATTCTACAGTGAACTGAGTGCAACAAGCTAGTCCACTTTTCACCTTTGATATCATAGGGCCTAGGTGATGAAAATTACCCACCAACCATGATCTAACGGTTAAAAGTGGGCTAACTCTGTTGCACTCAGTCTACAACAGAAAAGTTTTACTTGAATTACTTCATCAATGAGATTTCTACAGTGAACTGAGTGCAACAAGCTATTCTACTTTTGACCTTTGATATCATAGGGGTTGGGTGATGAAAACCACCCACGAACCATGATCTAACGGTAAAGAGTGAACTGCCTCTATTGCACTCAGTCAAAAATGGAAGTGTCTTACTTGAATTACTTCATCAATGAGATTAACCTCCAAAATAGCAGGGATAAAACCTCCACCAATTCCTTGGATCATATGTGGACCTTGAGAATCATACAAGCATATTTATCAGGTTATATATATAAATTTATAAGGCACAAAAGACGAAAACGTAATATAAAATGCGTCGAAGTTTTCTTTTTCTTCAAGTATTTTCCCACCAACTGAATCCAACTAGTTTAACAAGATAAGAAGATCAAGGGAAAGAACAACGACACTTATCCAAAGACTCGGGGTCACAAAAACAATCATAAAACACTACTAGACAGAATATACTCAGAATTAGACAAATCGGATATAAAAAGATAAACCCAATACAAAATGTAAATTGATGATCACTGGACATTTATGTGTATATGTATAAACAATAGCTCCTGTAGCAGTCAAGCAATATAAAACTTTCATATTTACTTCTCAAACTTGATCACTTGAATGAAACAAAATGCATTAACATATGATTTAAATTCAAAACTGCTAAAGAGCCAAGACAAATACATAATTAGAATAAGACGCAAGAACTGCATCAACAGAATCTTAAATATATTTTCCATATTTATATGTCTTACTTGTTTATTAAGCTAGGTCTCTTATTTTCTTATTATCTTTTGTAAGACATTATATATAATGTCTTATAATTAATTTCTATAGAATAATACTCAAGGGGAATTCATTCCAACATGGCATCAAGCCTTGTTATCTAAAACCTAAAAAAAAAATCTCTCCTACAACCGTCAGCTGCCTCCTCCGCCACAACCCAGCGCCGCACCGTGCCATCACCACACATCACCGCCTCACTACTCCTGCTGCGTCGCCACTCCCCTTCCCTCCTCAAGATGTTGTCCTTTCCCTCAACGCACGTTTCCGTACTATAAAGCCTTCACGCAATCGATTTTCTTCTCCAATCTGTTCAGGTTTTACGTTCTCTTGTTTTTCTCTCCTTTATTTCTTGCATTTTTTTAGTTTTGTGTTGGGGCTTTCTCCATGTCTCTTACCGATGAGTCTCTCGCCAATCCAACCGAAGCCAACCCTACCCCTACTGAAAATTCTCCCCCACCCTTTCACCCAGTATTCCATGTGGGTAATATTTTTTAATCTTTTGATTTTTAACTTTCAGATCAAGATTCAAACTATAAATTATGGCAGGGTATGTTCTTAGATGTTTGTCATAGCTATTATGTAATGGATCATCTCACTGGCAAATCTAAACCTAAAGATGAATTTGATCATGATGATTGGTTTGCTCTTGATTCTATGATTAAACGATGGTTTTACTCTACTGTCGACATTAAACTTTTGAAAAATTTGAATCTTGAATTCGCTATTGCTAGTGAAGTTTGGTTTACCATTGAGGACAATTTTTGTAATAATAAATTAACTCGTTCCATGCAAGTTAATGAACGTTATCAAAATTTTGAAAAAGGCTCGCTTTCTATTTCTCAATATTACTAGGAAATGAAGTCCATAGCTGACACTCTAGCCGACTTAGACGTCCTTGTGTCGAACCAAGATTTCATTCTTTAACTTTTACCAGAGTCATACCTTTTCCTCGTTACTATAATCACCACCATCGAACTATTACCCTCGTTTACTGATATTCAAAACTTGCTCCTAACCCACGAAACCACGTGAAAGCCATTTCCACCAGCCTCTCTCCAATCGTAACCCAAACACGGCCCTATACACTCAATCCAACCCTGGTCGCAGTACAAATCAAAACAATAGTAACAAAGGTAAAAATCAGCAATGCAATTCTGGCCGTGGAGGAGCTCAGCCATATAGTCCTTCTCTGGGGTTTCAGTCGAACACCCCTCGGCCCACTATTTCTTATCCCACCTCTAGGATCACTCTGCAGTATGTTCAGCACACTCTGTCTCGACCTCATCTTCTTGGTCCCTTCCAACCGTCATCTGGGTCCCCGACTTCTTCTTTTGCTGCTCAACGATTTCTACAGTCATCTCATCAACAATGGACTGCGCCACTATCTCCCTCTACTCAGCCTGGGTTACTCCCTAACCCCGACCCAATTCTATATGGCCAAGTACCGTCAGCCATTTCTTCACCACAGACTGCTTGGTCTCCATCCTCCATTCCGGCTTCACCATCTCCATCTCCGCCAGTTCAGCCGACCACAGACCTGTCATCTCTCTTTCAAACTATGACACTTTAACAGCCTGATGATGATTGGTACATGGATACCGGGGTGACATCCCACGTGTCTCCCAACCCAGGTAAGTTGCATAATATTGTACCTTGTGCTTTGTCTAAAACAATTGTTGTTGGTAATGGTGATGCTATTCAGATTCATTCCATTGGTTCGTTTTCTTTTCCCTCTTCTTCTCGTCCTTTATGACTTCAAAATATTTTGGTCTCTTCCAGTCTAGTTAAAAATCTTATTTCTGTTCGTCAACTCACCCGTGATAACAATTGTTCTATCGAGTTTGACCCGTCTGGTTTTTCTGTGAAGGATCTTAGCTCTGGCAATTTAATTTTTCGGAGGGATAGTGAGGGAGATTTGTACCCAGTCCATCCCACCTCATCCACCGACTCCCCATGTCATGCTCTTCTTCATGTCTCCCCCTACATGTAGCATCATCATCTTGGCCGTACCGGCAGTTCTATTTTTAGATTTCTTTGTTCTAGGAAATTTATTTCTTATAATAAACTTATTTCGAATACTCTTTGTCATGCTTGTCAACTCGAGAAGCACAAATGATTATCTTTCTCTATTTTCAACTCTACTAGTAGTGGTTTGTTTGATATTGTTCATTCAGATTTGTGGACTTCTCCGTTTCTAGTTTAAATGGAGTCCGTTATTATGTTCTTTTTCTTGTGACTATTCACATTTTCTTTGGGTTTTTCCATTAACACATAAATCTGTTGTTTTCAAAAAATTTATGAATTTTTTATCTTATGTTAAAACTCAATTTAATCACAATATTCGCAATTTTCAATGTGATCATCGTAGCGAATTTGATAACCACAATTTTCATGATTTTTTTATTAAAAATGGCATCAATTTTCGATTTTCATGTCCACACATGTCACAACAAAATGGTAAAGCGGAACAAACTATAGAATCTGTGAACAATATCATTTGAACACTCCTCTTTCAAGCTCAGCAACCGCCTTGTTTTTAGGTCGAGGCCCTTAATATGGCAGCTCATCTCCTCAATCTTTTTCCTACCACCACTTTATCTCTTCGCACTCCTTTTGAGATTCCCGATAATGTTTCTCCTTCTTATGATCATTTACGTGTTCTCGGTTGCCTCTGCTACCCAAATGTCTCATCTACCGCCCCCAACAAGCTATCTCCTTGATCAAGTCCTTTTATGTTTCTCGGTTATCCTCCTTATCATAAGGGTTATCGTTGTCTCGATCTTACAACAAATAAAATCATTACTTCTCGTCATGTACGATTCGACGAAGACGTTTTCCCTTTTTACTCTTACAAATATCTCCCTCTTATGTTTTTCTTTCCTCGGACGATGATCTCTCTCCTCTAGTCTAACTTGCTACCTCTCCTCCCTCGACAATGACTCCTCCTGCCTTTAGGTGGTCTTTGCATAACTTGATCAATTTACTTGGTTCCTTTTGATTAGTAAGTCTAGAAAAAACTTATCTTACCTTCGTGGTTGTATTACTGCATCATTTATAGTTTATCCATATCCTTCTATTATTGTAACTTCTTCTGGGTCGGACGTTGAGTCCCGTCTGCTCCCATTGCCTCGGCTACCTCTTCCTCGGCCTCTCGTGCATCTATCACTCGCTCTAAAGCGAGAATTTTTAAGCCACGTACTCTTATCAATCCATCCGTCTCTTCTTCGGATGTCTCTCCCCTTCCTTGATCTCATGTTCAAGATCTTTGTGATTCCCATTGGAAAGATGCCATGATTGCTGAGCTTTTCGCTTTTCATTCTAATGATACTTGGGAACTCGTCCCTTGCCCCTCCAATGTGAATCGTGTTGGCTCAAAGTGGATCTTTTGTCACAAGCTTCACTACGACATTTCTCTTAAATGGTACAAAGCACCTCTAGTCGCTCAGGGTTCTACACAACACGCGGGTATTGATTATGATGACACATTTAGTCCAGGCTTCAATCCTGCAACTATTCGTACCATCTTAGCTATAGCAACCTCTTGTTCTTAGCCCATTCACCAATTTGACGTCAAAAATGCTTTTCTTCATGGTCATCTCACCGAAACTGTTTACTTGAAACAACCACCGAGTTTTCTAGATTCACTCATCCTACCCACGTCTGTCGTCTCAAGAAAGTACTATATGGACTCAAACAGGCACTACGTGCCTGGCATCACCGATTTGCCTCTTTCATCTCTATGCTCTTTGTTTGTAGTCGCGCTGATGCGTCTCTTTTCATTCTTCACACATCATCTCACACTGCCTACCTTCTTCTCTACGTCGACGACATCATTCTTATTGTCTGTTCTTCATCTTTTCTTTCTTCTATCATGGCTCACCTCTCTGCTGAATTTTCTATGATTGATCTCGGTCTCTTGCATTATTTCTTAAGTATTTCCGTCTCTTGGTCTGATTCTAATCTTTTCATCTCTCAAGCCAAATTTGCCAGCGAAATCCTTGACCGTGCAGGCATGTCTTCCTGCAATTCGGTCTCCACTCCTGTTGACACTAGTTCCAAGCTTTCCTCATCCTCTGGAGCGCCAGTTTCTGATCCCACTCTATACCGTAGTCTAGCTGGGGCTCTTCAATATCTTACGTTTACTCATCCCGACATTGCTTATGCGGTTCAGCAAATATGTCTTTTCATTCATGATCCTCGTGATACTCACATGAATGCCTTAAAGTGTATTCTCTGTTATCTTAAGGGTACGTTATCTGAGGTTTAGTTATTCGTTCGTCTCCTCTAGATCAATTTGTAGCCTACTCTGATGCTGACTAGGCAGGTTGCCCCGATCCTTGTCGCTCTACCTCTGGTTTTTGTGTCTATTTAGGCGACAATCTTCTTTCTTGGTCTTCTAAACGCCAACTCGTAGTCTCTCTGTCTAGTGCTGGAGCTGAATATCGTGGCATTGCCAATGCAATGGCTGAAGCTTGTTCGCTTCGAAATTTGCTTGTTGAACTCCATTGTCCTCTTTTGAAAGCCACTCTTGTGTTTTGTATTAATATCAACTTGGTTTACCTTTCCACTAATCCGGTACAACATCATCGTACCATACATGTTGAATTAGATTTGCACTTTGTACAGAAAATGTTGCAATGGGTCATATTCAAGTTCTTCATGTGCCATCCTCTCGTCAATTTGCGGATGTGTTCACCAAAGGTCTTCCATCGGCTCTGTTTTTGGAATTCAAGTCCAGTCTCATGGTTCAGCAACCTCCCGTTTCGACTGTGGGGGGGGAGTGTTAAATATATTTTTCATATTTATATTTCTTACTTGTTTATTAAGTTAGGTTGCTTATTTCCTTCTTATCTTTTGTAAGACATTATATATAATTGTTTTCTATGGAATAATATTTAAGGGGAATTCATTCCAACACAGAACTCACCTGGTTTTCCTCCAGAAAGAACAGCGCTTTCAACTGGTTCAACGCCATATAGCTTAAAATTAAAAAGAAAACAAAATTCCAAGACGGGATCAAAACAACCTTTACATATACAACTTGTGGCTTATTTGTAATAAGTAATATCTTCGTAAACTTAAAAGCATCAAGCTAACCTTTATGTCAGGGTTGTGCTCTTTAAGAAATTTTCCAGTACCAGTGATTGTGCCACCCGAACCAATCGCAGAAACGAATGCATCAACTTTCCCATCTGTTCCTTCCCATATTTCAGGACCGGTGGTTTCATAATGTATCTATAAAGACATTACATGTTACTCTATTCATTCTTCAAACGAGCAATAAAATAGCATAAAATATAGTAGTAAATAGAGGTTAATTACAAGTCATTCTTAGATGAACTCCAAGTACCAGTAAGGCGGTACATGAATCACAACCATCCACGTATTAGGATCTAGATTACATAATCTCAGGGTTGATGCTCTGGCACTTCGGGCTCGCTTTAACGACTTAATGGCGGGAGCTTTGCTCTGCTGCGCTCTTAAGATTCTTAAACCTTGTATTAAAAATTTTATACATCACACTTCAAGAAATAATTTCAAAAAATAACAAAGACTTTTGGCTTATATTTCATATACATCCAAATGAAAAATTCTATAATTGGTGAAAATTAGTAAAAAGACATGCACGTACAACAAGAATAAAACATGTGTAGATTTCTAGATGCGCAAACATGTAAGTCGTAACGATGAGCTTTGAACAATGAAGATTCTTACAATAACCTTAGTTTTTTTTTTGGTTTCATTGTACCTAAATGTTTTGTTGACTATAAATTAAGACAAACAATCTTATCATGGAATTATATGCTAAAATGTAATAATTTTAACTTCAAATTATTACATAAAGTAATTCCAAAATGTCGTTTGGTGCAACAATTTAAATAATTATTTTGATTATTACTTTTAGATGTTGACTCTCTCACGTTCCCGTTCTTGCATCTGCTCACGTCCTCTCTCCCGCAGGACCCACACAGAGTCTACTATACGCAAATGGAAAATTCTAAAATGGACCGGATCCAATGGAGTCGGTCCATCTATTATCATTGAATATATGTACTTTAAGTGCTTTTACTATCTCGCCCTTGCATTCAATGGTGTATAGTGCAGTGGCTCTATTGAACCCGATGTGGCATAGAATCACCCATACGCAAATGGTTGTGATTAATATCAAGACTTGAAATCTCGAGAGTGCCTAAGAGTTAATTAGTCATTGCTTACCTTTGGGTTGGCGGGATTTTCAATTTGCTTAAAAAAATAGGAGTTCGGTGTCTTATCCCTTATCTCTTCAGCCTTATCAACTACACCTTCCATTCCCTTAGCGGGATCTGTGAGAACCAACTCAGCGCCAAAAGCAAGGAGAACGATTCTTCGTTCAAGACTCGCAGTAGCCGGCATGGTAATAATAAGCCTGTAACCTTTAAAAGCAGCAATGAATGCCAAGCCTATACCGGTGTTACCGCTTGTCGCTTCAATCAGGACACTCTTCGGTACAAAAATTGCAAACCTCTTATGGTGTCAGCAAAAATTAATTTTTTTTCAAAAAAAGTACTTATGCTAAAAACAAACCAAAAATCTTGCACTCAATCAGAGTTGAGAATATAGCATACGTTTTGATCAAAATATGTTATTCTACCTCTCCTGGTGTGATGAGGCCTCGTTCCTCAGCATCTCTGATCATGCTATAACCAATCCTGCACAAATAAAGACATATATATACATATATATATGCCGATATAAGTAAACCACAATTGCAAGCCGACATAATAGTGAAAATGCAAAGTTTAAAAATCTCTTCTGAAATTTCTAGAGTAAGTCTCCAAATCACATTCACGAATACACCTTCATCGCATAAACGATGTGTGTGTATAACACACACACACACACACACACACACATATATATATATATATAGGCCTTGAAGATTAACTATGGGATTAATTACCTATCCTTGACACTAGAGCATGGCTCCATGGATTCGAGCTTGGCCGCAACACGGGCAACACATCCATCAACAACTTTGTTCAAGTATACCAATGGGGTTTTACCAATCAACTACAAAATAAATCACACAATTTTAACCCACAACAAATTCATTTTTTTTCTTTTTTGAAAGAAAAGATATATACAAAGAAACAAAGACTTACTTCAGTAACATCCTTTGCTATTCCAATCTTTTCCATTGCCATATTTCTGTATTAATCCTGCTACCAAATCACCAAGAACTATCAATTGAGTAAAACACAACATATATATATATATATGCACACACGCTCATACGTTATGATGAATTGAAGTGAATGTATGCCAAATGAAACAGCAAAACATATTTTACTTTAATCAAATAGTAAATCTCATTGAATTCCCTAAAAACCCTTTTCAATCAAGCAATAATTTGTTAGTACCATCACAAAATTCAGATAACAGCTACACAGAACTAAACGCTAATTTCAGATTGACAGAAAAAATTTTAAAAAAAAATAGAAGAAAAAATACTACCGTACACTTGGTTGACATGTATGTAATTGTCTGAAATGATAAGATATAATTGACGACAATTCTGGTCCAAATGCATTTTGTCAAACTCATTCACAATTGAAATGTATCTATAATCGCCATGTCATCATTCAAAGTGACATACCATTATGTAATATTCAGGTCCATAATAATAATACAAGGGCTATACTTGGTTGACATGTATGTAATTATATTGCCTGAAATGATAAGATATAACCGACGACAATTCTGGTCCAAATTCATTTTGTCAAACTCTTTCACAATTGAAATGTATCTATAATCGCCATGTCATCATTCAAAGTGATATACCATTATGTAATATGCATGTCCATAATAATAATACAAGGGCCCAAGGCCCAATACTGGCCCAAAACCCATCATATGACTAAAGATCCGCGCTAAGTATCAGTAGCGGATCGGGTCGTTCCTTGACCCGACCCTACAATATGAGTCATCTACCATTCAATGATTGCCACCTATTGTTATTCTACAAATGTCCACCAATCATCCGTACAAGGTGTGTGCTATAAATACTCTTTCACTTCATTTATTAAGGGTTAGAATTTCAAGACTATTCTCTCAATCTTTAGCCTCGTGTATCTAAAGTAACGAGCCTATAAACTTAGAAGTACGTTCTTTTACATATAAATTTGAAAGTTAGAATTGTGTTACCGGGTACGACCCTAGCTTCATACTTAACCATAGAACTACGTACGTTGACTTGATCCTAATTAGGTATGTAGGTTGCTTCGTTATACTAGGTGCAGTCTATAATATCCATTACCCTATTCGTAATACGGTTCAAGTCCTTCCAGACTGGTTGATTTCGTGTCCCTGGATTCAAGTTAGATCACAAAGGATAAGTGGGTCAATGTCTGGACTTGCCGTTGTGCTTATGTTAAGTGATTTTTAAGGTTGCACTGACATTGCCATAAATATGATCGAGTACATGTAAATAAAGAATAGGCTCGCATGCACATAACCAGCTAGGATGAAAGACTAACCAAGTTCATCGACATCATTGGGTAAAGATTGTTGAAGTTCGGTTCGTCGACGTACCAAATCAAACTTGAATAACATTTTACATATTCGATAAGTTTAAAGTTCGGCTCAACCTCAACTCAATCTGTAAAAAAATGATACCTATTTGCAAAAAAAAAAAAATCAATCAACTCGAGCTCGACTCATTTTGATCTATTAAAGCTCGTTTGAGCTCGGCTTGACTAACAATCAAACTAAACTCATAGACAAATTTTGAAGCTTCATAACAACTCAAGCAAATTTAAACAACTTCTTATTGAAAGGTTTACGGCCCTATACCTGTAATGACAAATACAAATTTGTGTATAATGGGTAAAATAAACTTTGCCCCCTCAATTTTATCTTTCCTACTAAATATACCCTGAAATATATATTAATACTTTCTTTTTCTTTTGGCTAAATGAAACATAGGATAATACACTTAGCATGAATTGTTATCGCCACCCTTAACTTTTTTTTTCTTTTTTTTTTTTTTTTTTGCTTTTTATCCTTTTCTTTTTTTGTTAATTGTCCTTTTCTTTTTTCTCCCTTGCCAATTTTCTACTTCCCAGCTCCCCCCATTCAACCCCCAATTTCACTCGCGACTGTTCTGAACACTACATCGCAAATTATATGTTGATTTTATTTTTTTGAAAAGTTCAATTTCATTAAAATAAAGGTAAAACATTACGCCTTGCAAAGGTGGTCCTTTGAAGAGCCAAAATGAGGGGGATGGACAAAATTACTAATTACAAGCCTTAACCAGACCAAAAAGAAGATAAAAACCTAAGTCACGACCCAAACCCTGAATACCCAAAAGTCGAGAACCACAAATTTTTTGCTCTATTTTCTTCGGAAACCAAGTAATCCTCTCTAACTTCGGCATAAGACCACATACAAACCAGATTGCCACGGGATCATTTAACCACATTATCGAGGGCGGATTCACTTATAGTGCCCTGTGGAGTGTCATTATCATAATCAAGAATATCCGACACAAGACTCGCAAAAGTATTCAATGGAGATATTGTCCCTTCTTCAGTCTTTCCATACTCAGCCTGCGGAAGTGTAGTGGGACTCAAATTAATGTACTTTTCTTGGTATTAATCTCATCATCTCGTTGGGCATTCCATCCACAGAGTGTCCATTTTCCTTTCATTATCTACCGTATTTTTCTTGTCCATTGCAGCTTTCACATCCATCTTTTCGGCACATATATATTTATTTGGGGTTGTTCTACTTTGTTGGCCACCGGGAATCGTTGTGACACAGCCAAAGGATTGCAATTCTTACGTATCGAAGGCTTCCATTTGTATTCAATGTCAATCTTACAAGTACCACTATAATCATCACTAGCCGAAGGCAACAATATGAGAATGTGACTTGGATTCCGCATTTACATTCATATATATTAACACATATCCGAGCATAATCAATTCTTTCCATGGATAAAGTAAAGGCATCCAGGTAGAGTGGTCTACCCACTGCACTCGCAACCGTACTCAAACCCTCCAAAGTCCAATATTCAGCCGTAAGATGTCATAATTTAACCACATAGGTACATCTTTATGTACCTTCTTCTCAAGTGTCATACCTTCTCGTTATTTTTCAAGAAAGAGAGCTTGGCCATCAAACAACCATGGCGCTCCTTCGAGCACATCAAGCATCAATTTTAAGGATTTAAATTTGAAGAAATAAACCCAGTATTCATAGCCTTAACCTCAATCAAGCCCTTCCATATCGAATGTATATAATTCTTAACACCAACAAAATACGGCTTATTGCCTAAGAAACATCCCACCAGTGATTAGACAAACGTTTCATACCCACTTGAACAGTTTCCCATTTCGAACGGACAAAGGTTTTGCCGTTAATGGTCTCCGGCTGAATATAGTGTAGGGTAGTCCATTTGGATTCACCATTCGGATTTGGAGCATGATTTCAGGTAACAGAGTTCGGGCTAAGGCATATGTTACAAACCATGAATGCATGAGAATCTGGTTGAGTAGAACGTGCAGATTAGTTACCTTGAACCGGTGATGTTACGCAAGAGATAGGCCTTACCAGTGACTCGAGGGATGCCGAACTCGATTTCAAACTTCCAACCTTGGCGGAGCTGGCGGTGCAACTCCAATCGAGACCAACGGAGATGATGAAATAGGCGAATGGTGCACGTCCTCTACCTGTTCTGGACTTATCGGAAGAGGGTGGCTCACGCTCACTTCTAAGATGCAATTCGTTAGGGTTATGCTGCGCCATCAACTTGGATTTGCCATGATCAAAACCAAGATGCGAATTATCCTACGTTGTTATCTGTTTCGACAATGTGCCAGCCGGAGGTGGAAGAAGCTCAAAAGGACCAATATTACCATAGAAACGATTCTTGTCAAGTATTGGAGATGAAATAACGCTGGCAAATCTGTTGGGAAAAATTCTAGTGCGTAACGGGCGGTGTTTATGAAGATGCAAAATGATAATGATATGTCAAGGCAAGGGTTACCCTATTTCCTTAAGACAATATTGCCCCGCACTTGGTGGTCACGGAATACGGCAATTGTCTCTCAAGATACAACGACAAACGTCTCGGAAATAGTACCACTACAAATTTCTGAGCTTAGCGAACAAAATACTTGTTCCAAACTCTCTCGATGGACACGGATGAATTGAATGCACATCTAAACATTTAATATGCAAATTTATTCTTACAATATTAAAATAATATTTAAGAACTTCAAGAATATTTTAAATGCTTAATTTAGCATTTAATATTCAACACTATTCTTAACATATTAAAATTAATATTTAAGAAACAAAAGAATATTCAAAGTACTCAAATTAGTACTACAAATAAAAGAGAAAAAAGAATATGATGTTGGTGTCTTTAATTCCAAACTATGTGGGTCTATTTATAGAGAATGAAAGATTTTGGATAAAAAAAGGCAACTTTTCGGACATTCTGCGCCCAAAAGTTGTGTCTTTTGGACAAAACGTTCCCTGATTGAACCTTGTCGGACTTTTCACATTAGCCCCAAAAGTTGCACCTGTTCAAAACACCCCCTGAACTAAAAGACAAAAGCCGCCTGAAATTGGCTCCGATCCCATGTGACGGGTGCACCGTACACCCGCCTCTCAACCAATAAGAAGCCACCTTGTCAGGGTAGTGATTAGGTGTGGCCGGTTGCACCATCCGGCTGTGCAATTCAGCCCCTATCTTTCCACAAACTTTAATTTTGACCCCAAAACTTTGAATCATGATTCATTAAGTCCTTTCAAATTGGTCGCTCAATTTTTCGATTTGAACATTTTAGACCACGAACTAAATGAACTATTTCCTATACGATCGCAGCCGTCAATCGTATGATTGTGATCATTTAATCGCCTTTGTTCATATCAATTTATTGATTCAAACCACATTTTAAGTGACACATTTTGTTAATTAATTTCTCATTCACCCAAAATCGGATTTGAGTAATTAAATACTCTAAATTTATCTACTCGAGATGTAGATTAATTTAAGTCATTTCAACATGTGGAATTCACTTAAAATCTCCAATAAAATCGTGTTAAACACAATTTACTCAATCAAAATTTTCAACAAAATCTAGCTGTGATAGGAGCAATGTTATGAAACCCGGCCCGGACCGGCCGGTCGAACCGGTAAAAACCGGAACCGGTCACTAGGCCGGTCCGGTTATGCCAAAAAAACGTTCGGAGCTCAAAACCGGTCAAACCCGGTCAAACCCGGCCAGAACCGGTCAGACCCGCGGTTCAACCGGTCAGAACCGGTCAGAACCGGTTGAACCGGACAATTTTAAAAATAATGCAATTCAACCCTTTAATTTCTAAAAATCTGAAATTGACCCCTTTAAAATCTAAAAATATGCAATTGGCCCCCCAAAATATAGGAAATACAATTATTTTTTTCATATTTTCATATATATATATAGAAAATACATTTTTTTTTTCATATTTTCATATTTTATATATTTAATAGTATATTAATTATTATTTATTGCATAATTATGACATCACCGGTTCGACCCCGGTTGACCCGACGGTTGAACCGGTGACCCGTGACCCGGTCACTTTTCCGGTTCACTGTCCGGTCCGGTTTTCAGAACATTGGATAGGAGGCGTTACTGAATCCAAAGAAGTCGTCCGTGGGCAGATTGAAGTTGGCGTGAGGGATAAGGATTTGGTAAATAGCAGCGTGAAATTTTCTTCTAACCCTAGCGATGCCGCTTCACTTTGGATCTGTTGTACATATTTCATGGTTGAAGCAAGATAAGATGAAGAAGATGATGATTTGGATACCTCCTCCAGATGCGTAACCTTCGATTTCAGCGCTCGATTTGATGTTTTAGATCCTTGAAACCGATCGACCAAAGATAAAAATTCAGGGACATGGAATACGTTTAGTAATGGATTCAAAATCTGAAAAACGTTATATAGCCGGTGTGTTAACATGGATGGAGGATGAAGAAGACCCACACGAAGATATTATTGTTAATATTTGACTATGAAAACACTACGTGTAATGTGATATATGAAAAGAGTTAGATGTATTCTTAGTAAGTGTGAAATTTAAAATATATAGATATATACAACATATATGTTATTAGAAAATTGTCATGCAATTATATAATTAGAAAGTTTTATAATTAGGACTAATCAAATGTAATTATAAAGCTATGGATGATTTTAAATTGTTGGCAATGTATTCTCACTTAATACAAGGGTCATTCAGTAATCTTACCAACAACTCGCCTTTTTGAATTTTTATTATTTATTTATTTTTACATACAAAAACCACCTATGTCATGGTGGGGGTATTTTTCGGGGTCCCCTCCCTTCTATATAACAACTCAAAGAAGTACACTTAATTTTAAATATAAACTACAGGTAAATAAAACGAGGAGTACTACTCCTTTACAAAGAGAAACAAAAGTTAGAAAAATTAAGAAAATCTAGTCTAATGAGCCCCCTAATTACACCAAAAAGCTGACTATATATAGTTAATAACATGAAGGGACGACGCCTCACAACCTTGATTTGTAAGAAAATCTATGGCTTTGTTCCCTTTGCTAAAGATGTGCGAAATTGAAGTCTCTAGCAGATTGATAGAATTCTTGATCGATTGGATAACCTGCTGGAATTTCCAAGCTCCCTTATACTTGGAATTGAGTAAATGCATAATGCTAATCGCATCCACCTCGATCCAAACTTTGTTCATTCCATATTCTAGACAAATACTTAAACCTCGATTGAAAGCTTGTAGCTCGGCTGCCATATTAGAGGAGCCACCCAATGGCTCCCAATAAGCAAATATAACCTTACCCTTGTGGTCTCCGGCTATATCTCCAACCCCTGCGATACCCAGGTTTCCCCGCGCTGCGCTATCCGAATTCAGCTTAATCCAACTGGGAGGGGTTCCGCCAATAAATAGGAAATGTGGCCAACAAAATTGGTTCAACACTAAGGGCGATTCCCCAAAGGTGAGCCACATTCCTATCACCAATCCAATGTAAAGTTTTCCACAATTTACAACTATTAATAAGTTTCACATGATCCCTGATTTTTTTCACAATTCGATGCACCACAACAGGAATATTTTTGTGTTTTTTTTTTTTCCATTTCTAGCAACCCATAGATACCACAAAATGAGGATCGGGATGATAGTACGGATGTGATCCTTCGCTTTATACGGGACCGAGTCTCTCCATGCTTTAAGGACATTGAGACGGTCGGAGATGCGAGGAGTTGAACATGGAAGAAAGTTTGGAAATGATTCCAAATGGTTGTTGCACAAGGGCTAAGAAATAAGACATGGGCAATTGTTTCGGATTGAAAGCAACAACCACATTAAGAAGCCAAGAGAATCCCTTTTCTTTGCATTCGTACATCTACCGGAATCCAATCTCGAAGAAGCCTCCAAATAAAAATTGAGATTGTCGGCGAGATAATTGGGGACCAGATTCGCTCAAAGCAGGGGATGAGAGGCGAAGAATTACGGATGCTTTCTCAAGCAGATTTCGATGAGAATTCTCCACAGTTGGTGAGTTTCCAAATCAAGATATCATCTCCCATATCCGGGATTGGAATGCAGGTGATAGAGTCAACTAGAGATGGGGGAAGAGACTCGTTCAACCGGGTCAAGCTCCAATTAGTACAAGTCCAGAAGTCTTAAACTAGACTATGATCCGATGAGATATTGGGAGGAAGATCACACAGCCGACCTTTCATCAACCAGTGGTCATGCCAAAAATACATTTTTTCACTCCCTAATTTCCAAAACATGTGGCTTTGTGCCTCTGCTCTGATTTGACAAACACGGCGCCAAGTGGGAGTCATTAGAGAGACAACGGGTTGATCAGGGGTATAGCTCATAACAATACTTACGAAAAAGAAATTGGGCCCAGAGCAATTTTTGATCTCTAAATCTCTACCAAAGCTTGTATGAGAAAGATTTGACCATGCCTCTTAAGTTACGAATTCCTAATCCTCATTCTACAAGAGGAAGACAAATTTTGTCCTAGGAGGCCCAATGCGTACGTTTCTTCTCATTATTAGATCCCCAGAAGAATCTATCGAAAAGCCTTTCTATTTGTAGAATGGTACCCCTAGGCGGTTCGAGCACTTGACACAAGTTGATAGGTAAAGAACATAACACACTTTTAGTCAACTGTAATCGCTCCCCGTGAGGTAAAAATGCGTGCTCCCAACCACTAACTCGGGCCGGATTTTATCTACAAGCGCATCAAACAGGGTAATTTTTTTCTTACTCTTGTTGAGAGGAGCTCCCAAATACATGATAGGGAGATTATTCTGAGTAAACCCCGAAATTTCACTAATTAATTGCACTTTGTCTGGAGTCAAATTTTTTTCCACCACAAATGCAATTTTTAGTAAGTTAATTTTTTGCCTAGAACTTTTTTCGTACGATATCAGAAATTTTTTTAGGAGATTAGCCCAGATTCTTCGCAAGATGTAAAAATGATGGTATTATCTGCGTACGATAGATGGGAAACTCCTCTTCATTCACAGTGGATTTTGAAATACAATTAAGGATTAGAGCTAAAAAGTGAGATAAACGTTGAGAGAGAGCTTTAGAAATAAGTATGAAAAGAGCTAGGGAAATGGGGTCCCCTTGTCTCAAGCCTTGGGACGACTTAAAGAAGCCCGATCATTCCCCGTTGATAAGAATTGAGAACCAACAATTTTTGATTGCATGTTTGATCAACAAAATGAACCGATGAGGAAATCCCATTTTTTCCAAAACCGCATAGAGGAAACTCCCCGACACTCTATCATAGGCTTTTGACCTGTCGAGTTTCATCACAACATTGCCTTTGCAACTAGGGTATTCTAGAGAGTGAATCATTTCTTGAGCTAGGATAATTTTAACCCCGATGAGGCGACCCGGAACAAAGCCACTTTGGGGAAGGGAGATTGTGAAAGGGAGGATTTTTATGAGTTTTTTGTAGAGAAGTCTGGTCAAAATCTTGAACATTACATAATGATATGGGCCGGAAATCTGACCATGAGGTCGGGGACTCTGTTTTAGGGATCAATGCTATTGTAGTAGTAGTTGAAAAACTTCTAGGCAAAGGGGTGCCACAAAAGAAATCCCGAACTCCTTCAAATATATCTTGAGCGATGAAGTCCCAACAAAACTAGTAGAAAGAGGCGGAGCAACCATCTGGTCCTGCCGATGAACCCGGGCTGATTTCAAACACAGCCCATTTAATGTCTGCAAGAGAAGGAATGTTACCAATATCTCTGAATGAATCTGCTTGTCTAGGTAGGATGTTGGCAAGCAAAGGGTCCGAGAGATTAGGGTCATCTAGATGTTCTGCTTTTAATAAGAGACTTGCTCTCTTCTTTTTTACTAGTGCATGGAAACATTTTGTATTCCGTTCCCCTTCTTCTAACCATTTGCTAGAACTCTTTTGTTTCCAAAAGCAGGATTCCATATAGAGAGCTAATTTGAACGAAGCATGTTTTTGATTCAGGCTAATCAGATTCCTTTCCGAAGGGGACCGATCGAAATGTTTTTCAGTATCTGCTGCTTCAATTTCAGCCTTTCTAACGGTATCAAAGACGTTTCCAAATGTATTCTTATTTCACCCTTTGAGAAATTCTCCTTCATGACCAAGACACCAAATTTTAGTGGAGTTAGCCACTGATGAAACAAATCCAAACCTTCTTCTCCAAAAGGTTTCATCCAACAGTATAAAAGGTTTTAAAAGCCCAACAACAAGAGGGATTATTATTATGACAGAGGCGACGAAGCGCTACTTGTTTTTTCGAATATTCCATATGATCAACTTAATCATAAGAAACATTTGGAGGAAGCGGAAGAAGTCATAATTAGCCTAGTGGCTAAGCTTTGAGCCGAAAGGCCGGAAATTTTTCCTGCTAATTCTCGAAACAGTTTTTATGGGATGATGTTCCATAGCATCCAGGGATTTATTGTGTCTATGGGAAATTCGGGCAGCCACGTCTTCAAAATCAATAGATTGAGAGTTGATGGTCGATTCTGGGACAAAAGACTCTTGAGAGTTCGAGCAATGAGACCGGTTAGTTCTGTGAAAGATGGGGCCAGGTTGGGAAGATGTTGAAGTCTCCTCGAGTTCTTCTGAGCTAGATGCAATTTCACTATCAACTGGGAGGATGAAGGAAGACGAAGGGGGACGAGTTTCTGGGACAAGGACATGAGGAGATAAGAGGGACTTTGGCGGCTACTTTTGATGGACAATTTTTATCAAAATGGCCAAAATGCTTACAAGCTGGCCAATATTGAGGAAGCTTTTCATATAAAATCTTCTGGATGATATCTCCATCATCATCTCCAAGCCAAATCCCATGTATCAGGGGTCCAAGTAGATTGATTTCTACACAAAGACGGGCAAAAATAGGGCACATGTAATCGGCTGTGGGTTCATCGATTTTCAGCAGGGAGCCAAGAAGGCAAGCAATGTTATGAATTGATTTTTTGTGATAAAACGCAACCATCTGCATCGTTCTATCAGAATACAATATTTGATACAAATGAAGTGACCAAAACATCACGATATATAATTTAATGATTTAACAATTCACAAATCCACTTAAAAAGTTCACGTTAACACGGACAGCCATCTGCAGTTCTTTTAGCACGAACACATAAAAATTCAACACAATTGAGTAAATCCGGCATGACCATTGACACAAATCCTCATTATTCACATCGAAGAACATGAGTTTCGAAGCATTCTGTTCCAATTGTCTGAAAGAAGCTGAAGTTATCCCTATAAAGACATTGTGAAGCCAGAAAACCTGTTCAGGGCTCAAAAGTCATGCTCTCGGCCTCTTGTCTTACTGATTCGAAGAGCACGGACGACAGGTACCGCTCCCCAAAGCTTGGGAAAATAGCCTGCATCCAAGTTTGTGAAGATGTATGCAATCAATGGCAAATCATATCTAGAAATGGACTTTAAGACTAATTATCTTGAACTCGCTGGCTCGGGTGACTAAATGCCGTTTCATAACTTAAAAGCCTCTAAACTCTATAAGAATCACTCCTTGAAATGTGCTTTACCAAACCGAATACTTATTTGCATTATGGATTTAATCCAAGAGAAAAAATATATATAAGCTCGAGGGCCGTTGCCAAAGACCTCATCAGATTTCTTCTACTTCAATTCTAATTACTATAGGCACAAACAAATAGTTAAACGGAACTTGATGTCAAGAAATCAATAATATACTACACTCATTCTTACTGTTATTAGGCACATGCGTTAAGATGAACATAGACTACTTATTTAAAAATGTTATCGATATATTACCTTATCCTTTTCACAAGGGAAATTATATAGACACCCCTTATTGAGATCCTAATTACGAAAAACACCCCGAGATTTGGGAAATTGTCATAACCTCCCCTATCAGTACAATTTGACACCTTGTCAGTTAGAATGGATTACAATTCCCTGATAGGGGATGTGTTGGTAATTTGTAAAACCTCATAAGGTTGCTAGTAATTAGTAATTACACAAGTAGTGAAAGGGCGTGGGTGTAATTATCCCTTTTAAGAAAGAATATGAGTTTATCATCAATATGTGATCTTATATCACATACTAAGCGGGCTAAATTTTCTTCTCGTAAAGCTTCACAAACTGTTGCTCAAAATGCTAGTCCAGTTAAATCGACATAATACCGACAAAGATTAAAGAGTAGACAAACTTACAACAATGAGTTTTCCAGCATTTTCTGGCCGCTTTGCGATCTTAATCGCAGCTGCTGCTGCCGCACCAGATGATATTCCCACCT
Source organism: Buddleja alternifolia (assembly GCA_019426215.1). Taxonomy (NCBI): domain Eukaryota; kingdom Viridiplantae; phylum Streptophyta; class Magnoliopsida; order Lamiales; family Scrophulariaceae; genus Buddleja; species Buddleja alternifolia. The sequence continues at coordinate 36,515,151 of CM033401.1, read as the reverse complement.
GAACCATGTTATATAAGTTTTTAGAACATTCTAGTCCAGGAATATGAAAGAAGGAATAGGATGTCGATATGGAGAAAAGAAAAGACAAAGAAAAGAAAATGTTTCAAATTAATCACGAGCACTCGGGAGTAAGTACTAAAGCCGAATAACTTACCAATAACCCCTCTTTCAATGCTAAGAGCTTCGCTGTCTCTATGGCGTCATCACTTGATACCTTGAGCAAATACAAGAGAAGAAAACAGCGATAAATGTATTACATCTAAAGATTTTTCAATAGGTTCTTAGGAGTCTTCAATGCCAGATAGAATACTTCCATTAGACAGGAAAGAACAAGATGAAGAAAATGGATAATTCTATAGTAGACCAGGTGAACAGGCCAATCCACTTTATACAATTGCTTATTAAGAATGGTCGATTCACTTTTCACCACTGATATTATGGAGGCCGGGTGATGAAACCCACACATCTAACCATTGTCTAGTGGTGAAAAGTGTACTCACTCTGTTACACACGGTTCATTGTAGAATGACCAGAAGAAAACTGAAGAGTCTTACTTGAATTACTTCATCAATGAGATTAACCTCCAAAACACCCGGGATAAAACCGGCACCAATTCCTTGGATCTTATGTGGACCTTGAGAATCATACAAGCATCATTTATCAGATTTTATAAATTTACAAGCCACAAAAAGACAGAAACATAACATGGAACCATCATGTAGAACGGGTCGATCATTTCTTTTTTCTTCAAATATTTTCCCACCAACTGAATCCACTAGTTTAAGAAGATTAGAACATTCTGTCGGGAGATAAAATCAAGGGAAAGAACACCAAAACGTATCCAAAGACTCGGGTCATGCAAAGAATCATAAAACACGACTAGATAAAATATAAGTAGGATTATACTACCGGATATAAAAAGGCAAACCCAATACAAAATAAGAAGTGATGATCACTAAACATCCGTGTCTATTTTCATATACAATGAGCTGTTATATAACTTGTTGTATCGTTTATCAAACTTGGTCAATAAGATAAAACAAAATGAATTAAAGTGTGATCCAATTGCATCAACAGAACTCACCTGGCTTTCCTCCCGAAAGAACAGCACTTTCAACTGGTTCAATGCCATATAGCTAAAATTAGAAAGAAAAAGAGAACGTAGAGACAGGATCAAAACAGCCAATAAAGTCAATTACCAGAGCAGAAACTTCAGTATAAAAAATTCATGGCCACAAGATAGCTTGGCGAAATTAAAAGCATAGAGCTAACTGACCTTTATGTCAGGGTTTTGTTCTCTAAGAAATTTTCCAGTACCAGTGATTGTGCCTCCCGTACCAATCCCAGAAACGAATGCATCAATTTTTCCATTTGTTGCTTCCCATATTTCAGGACCGGTGGTTTCATAATGTATCTATAAAGAGATTACATGTTACTCAATTCATTCTCCAAACGAGCAATGAAATAGCTTTAAAATATAATAGTAAATAGATTATTAATAGAGGTTAACTACAAGTTATTCTTAGATGAACTCCATGTACCAGTAAGGCGGTACAATCACAACCATCCATGTGATGCGACCCACGTGGACTACAGATGGTTTTGATTATATCCTTGAAATACGCGCCGCCCCCTCAACTTTAAATAAATTTTAATAGTAAACTATATGTTTCTGAAGTTTAATATTTTGCTCCCCCACCCCCAATTCAAAATATCAAACTTTCCCCCAATAGTTTTTTGTATCCGCCCCTTCCAGACCAAAAATCTTGGCTAAGAATTACAGTGAATTACCCTTGGGTTGGCGGGATTTTCAAACTGCTGAAGAATGTAGGAATTTGGTGTATTATCCCGTATCTCTTCAACCTTATCAAGTACTCCTTTCACTCCCTTAGCGGGATCGGTGAGCACCAACTTAGCGCCAAAAGCAAGGAGAACAATTCTGCGTTCAAGACTATAAGTAGAGGGCATGGCTACGATAAGCTTGTAACCTTTAACAGCAGCCATGAATGCCAACCCTATACCGGTGTTACCGCTTGTCGCTTCAATGAGGACACTCTTTGGTAAAAGAATTGCAAACATTCCATGGTGTTAGAAAAATAATTTTTCTTTTAAAAAAGTGTGTTTGCAAAAAAGAAACCAAAATAGCAGACCTCCAACCAGAAGCCAGATTACAGCTTATGTTTTTATCAAAATACTAAAGCAGTTAAAAACACGTTATTCTACCTCTCCTGGGGTAATGAGGCCTCGTGCCTCAGCATCTACGATCATGCTATAACCAATCCTGCACGAATAAATATATATACATATATTCCGATTTAAGAAGAAAAAAACATAATTTCAAGTCCAAACAAGAGCGGATGCAAGAATAAAACCCGCGGGAGGACTTTAAGTAGTTTAGACAAGAGTTATTAGAGTTTAAAAATCTCTTCCGGAATTTCTAGAATGAGTCTCCGGAACACATTCACACATACACCTTCATCACATAAACGAAATATGTATATAACTATATTGTATATTAACTGTATAATAGCTTTGTTTTCGACAATTGGAAAAAAAGCGCTTTTGATCTTTTTGCCGAATTAAAGCTGTTTTTTTTTTTTTTTTGTAAAGTTTAACTAATTATGCTTCTGCTTCTCTAGAAAAAGAGCTGAAAATAATCAAAAATTAAAAACATATTTATAGATACTTCTACTAACTTATTCTATTTCTTCTTCTTGCAAACAAACCAAACTTCAGCATTTTTAACACTTTTACAAATTTTTCTACATTCAAAAATTTTCGAAAAGCTCAAGTTCTTGCAAACAGGCTTAATATAGTAATATATATATACACACACATACATAGATAGACCTTGAAGATTAACTATGGAATCAAGTACCTATCCTTGACACTAGAGCAGGGCTCCATGGATTCGAGCTTGGCCGCAACACGGGCAACACATCCATCAACAACATTGTTCAAGTATACCAATGGGGTTTTACCAATCAGCTACAAAATAAATCACACAATTTTAACCAAAAAAAAAATATTTTTTTTTTTTTTGAAAGAAAAGATATATACGAAAAAACAAAGACTTACTTCAGTAACATCCTTTGCTATTCCAATCTTTTCCATTGCCATATTTCTGTATTAACCCTGCAACCAAATCACCAAGAACTATCAACTGAGTAAAACACAACATATATATATATATATATACACACACACATACATTATGATGAATTGAAGTGAATGTATCCTAAATGAAACAGCAAAACATACTTTATTCCAAGTGAAAAAATTAGGAATTTTTGCTTATTTACAGCTTGCCCTTGTCAAAATTCAATAATTAAGAAAAAGAAATAAAAAGAAAGCAATAATATAACAAGAAAAAGAAATAAAAAGAAAGAAATTCTACCAACTAAAATAAAATTATACCCAATTAAATTTCCACAAATTAAATGCAAACCCTTTTCAAGCAAGCAATAATTTGTCTGTACCATTACAAAATTCAGATAACAGCTCCACAGAACTAAACGCTAATTGCGGATTGGCAGAAAAACATTTACCAAAAAAAGAAAGAAGAAAAAAACCTACCTTTTACTGAGTTGACTTGTATGTATGTAATTGTTTGAAATGTCAAGATAGATATGTCCTCGTTATATATATTGACTTAGAGTGACGACAAATTCTGGTCCAAATTCATAATCGATAACATAAATTAATTATTATAATGGATAATTACGCAAATTTAGGCAATATTTGATTATGTTTTCATGTCATGTTTGTTTCAAAATTCTCACCAAATCATATTTGTTTCACAAAATATTTAGTCAAAAATATACTATTTTTTTTGTCCAAAAAAAATATAATATATTTTTTTCATATTTTTATAATGACATCATTATACTTTTAATGTAGTTTTTTTTGTCCAAAAAAAATTTAATGTATTTTTTTCTTATTTTTAATTTGATCAAATCAAGTTTGAACTTGCTGGTCGGACAGGATTTTTTTTATCAAAATAATATAAATGAAATAAAAAAATTCCAAAATAATATGGTAATGTTTGGTTATGTTTTCATGTCATGTTTGGTCCAAAATTCACCAAATCATGTTCGGTTCACAAAATATTTGGTCAAAAATATACTATTTTTTTTATCCAAAAAAAATATAATAATTATTTTTTATTTTTCTACACCTACTATGTCCCTACACTTATCTTTATGTGCTCTCTCTCTTCTCTCTCCTTTCTAACAGATAAAAACTTCATGATTTGACTGATACAATAACTTTTGTTCTCTTTGAAAACAAAACCAAATATTAACTCACCAAAAAAACACACTCAAAAACCAACTCCCAAAATAAAACCAAACACAATCTCATCAAACAAGCACGTGTCCCTATAAATTTTTCACCAATAATTTTCACCAAAATATCATCCCTAAACATAACCAAACATAGCTTATAATTTTAAAACAATTATGAGAATAATACAAGACGACATCCAAGACATCGTGTCGTGTTGAATGACATCTCATATTTTTATCACTTTTGTTTTAATTTGAAAAATAGAAGACGATATCTCGTCGTCTCATATAAATAATTAAATGATATTTCCCAATGGTCGCTGTCAAACAAGGACGTCTTCATTTAATCGCATGTAATTGAATATATATATATATATATATATATATATATATATATATATATACACGCGTTGAAGACAAACACTAATGTATTTGGCCAAGACTTCTGAATGTTGGCCACAATAAATTATTTATCTCGAATTGTAATGCGGAGTTCATAGAAATAACCAAAATTACAGCATATATTGTGATGAGATTTGCGTGGATGTTTGTAATTCTAGGGTCATTTTAGATCATGACCCATGTGGTGTATAAGTTAGCAATATTAGACTTCAATTGCACAAGTAGAGTCAAATTTAAACTCTATTGAAAAGCAAGATATTTGTAATCCCTTGTGGGATTCATCCACTTAAAAGTTTTAAAATACCTTTACTATTAAAATTGTATTAAAAGAAAAAAAAATCTGTCATTTATTAAATATCTAAAATAACTTAACATTCAATTCAATAATAAAAAATAAAAAAAGAGAAAACTAAAATTAAATGGTGATCCACCTATTGCTACTGCATGGGTTCTTCTTTGCCAAAAACAATTCCCCCAATTGATTCGAAATTCTTTACAATTGATTGATATTTACCAAAGAAGATTTGCGCATTGTTGTCCTCTACTTTTGAACACTGCAATTTGTTTGCTTTGGACATATATTAATAGTTTTTGGAGGTGCAAATGGAGTTTAATCGACCCGAATAATTGGTAAATTTACATTATTTTATCAAATTCTTTGTTTAAATAACATAATAAGGTGTTTGAATAGATGGGTTTTTTCTATTTCTCCCAAATTTTCCCAAATTTCCTTTTTTTATGCACTTTTTTGAACCAATTTCAGCTTCTTCTTCTTCATTGTGACTGTGTGTGTATTGTGATTATGAGATTGCTTTCCAGGATTAATTCTGTTGTTTAATCCTCTGAGCATCTTTTTGTAATCTCTTGTTATTTTAGGTCATACTGGGTATACTCGATAAATATCCTTCTGTATACTGGGGTATAATTCAATCATAAATTGTTTCAATAGCAATAACTGTTTTTTGATGTTCCTTTAGGCAAATATCAGACTATCTGTTGTACTATCGATACGATGGATAGTGGCAGAAGAAAGATGGAGAATTGGGAGTATATGAATGGATTTCAAGGAATAATTTTGAAATGCATAATACAATAATTGGAGGAGGGGGAGATGATCTTAGCGCAGTAAAAATTTCAAATTCATGATTTTATATTTGAAAGGGCTCCTTTTAAACGGAAGGACTTTAAAATTAAATTGAGTTATATGCCTTTGTCCTGTAAAGGTTTGAACCTTAAATATATTTTGACCGATTTTGATATAAGGTGTTATCTTATGGACCAATGTCATATATCTAAATGCAGAAGCATTCTCCATGTTAAGCTTATTAAGAAGACGGTTCATGTTGAACATAATTGGTTTGAAAATAGCAAAGGTGTTGATATTGACAATGCGGGATTTGATTATGAGGAATCAGATTCTTATGTGGATGTGAATTTGGCTGAAGACTATACATTTGTCGCTGGTCGGCTGGGTGCTGTTTCAGATAAGCCGATGTCCCCACCCATATCAATGGCCTCTGCCCTAACTCCTGTGAAACAAACTCCTCCTAATGAAGAAAATTTAGAATCAACTCTTCTTTCGACTCCAAATGTTGAAAATCTACAATCAACTTCTGCTACTCCCTCAAGTCAGTACATCTTTCTCAAGAGATGACTCAATTCTAATACTTTGAGCTATCGTAAATGAACTTGTTCCTGGTGAGATTATTGAAACCTTCAATTTTGTTAATGGTATAGATCTGCCTATTGGACATGAATTCAGTAGCAAAGATGAGGTGTTTGACGTGGTTTTGAAAGCTTCTTTGAAAGCAACTTTCAATTTTAAAAGAGTTAAGTCAACAAAAAAGGTATTCTCTTTTAAGTGTAGGATCCCGGATTGCAAGGGGAGTTTGCGTGTGGGAAAGACCGGAGGGTTAGATGTTTTCTCCTTGCACGTTCATAATAATATCCATACATGCTCACCTTGAATGGGAATTAGAGGAGAAAACAGTAGCGCATCAATGATTTGTAAGATGTTGTTAGAGACTTACCCATCTCAGTATGATACACCGGCGCCAAAGACAATATCTGAGATGATGTTAGCCCAGGGCGTTCTTGTTTCCTACTCCAAAGCCCTGCGGGGAAAACATCTAGCGAGAAGTACTATCAAGGGTGATCCTGAGGAAAGTTATGCCGCTCTTTCGAGTTATTTGTATATGCTGAAGAAGGTGAATCCTGGTACAGTTACTGACTTATGTACAGATGTGAATGACAAGTTTGTGTCTTTATTCTTTGCATTAGGAGCATGCGTCGAAGGTTTTAAGTCCATGAGGAAGGTAATTTTTATTGACGACACGCATTTAAAGACCAAGTATAAGGGTGCATTATTAGTTTGCACTACACAAGACGGCCACAAACATCAATATCCTCTTGCTTTTGGTGTAGTAAAAAATGAATGCGATGCAACATGGTCTTGGTTCTTGGACAAGCTTAGCGAGGTCACACCCGTTTCTAAAGATTTGGTCATCATTTCAGATAGAAACGAAAGCATCATAAATTCAGTTCTGATAGTGTATCCCAAGGCTTCATATGGATTTTGTTCTTATCATGTTTCTCAAAATATTAGGAGTCGCGTTAATACAGGTGAGTATATGGTCGAACGCACGGGGGCTTTGGACCACGAAAAAACTTTCTTTGTTGGCCTCCAGATGAAAAAATGTACTTGTTGAGTTTTCGACATTGACCATATCCCTTGTGAAACGCGCTTGCAGCAATTTTTGGTGATGACACGAAATTGATTTCTATATGCTCGAAGTACTACTTGAAAGAACTATGGGCATTGGCATATGTCCGAACCATATACCCCGTTCCTAGTCAGTCTACTTGGATCATTCCTGATGAAATAAAGGTCATTCGAGTGGTAGCTCTGGACTACAAGAAAAGGACTGGAGTGCTTCAGAGTGTTAGAATGGAGGCAGGTGGACAGAAGATTTGCAAAAAGTCAAAGAAACAAAAAGATCTAAGAAAGTTCTAAATTGAACTATGGAGATGTTTAATTTTTTTTATTCTTTTCTTTTTAATAATTTGATTAATAGTTTGTATAAAATTATGATGGATTAATCAATTATTGTTTCTCCAATCTGGTGGGTACTATAATGTTGTATTTTTATCAATCCTATAAATGGTTCCAATTGATTCAAACTATTTAATTTCAGGCTATTCATAGTTCAAGGAATTACTTGTTATACTCAGTTGCAATCTGGCCAGTATATAGAATATACTAGTTATACTGTGTACCAATCTCGACAGTATATTTCATACCATATACTATGTAAAAAAAATTAATAGAAAATAATCACAAAGTGAAGGTAAAACAAAGTAACTAATTTTTACAAAATGAAAGTAAGATACGTATTTAATGTCTTTAGTACTTGTTAGTAAATGTAAAGCTTGAATGTTTAAATTAATTGATAAAATTGATAATATCATTCTTTCACAATATACTTGTTATACTGAGTCTGGCCAGTCTACAGAATATACTGTTGAGATTGACATCTAGTATTTATAGCATAATTATTATACCTGATAGATTTAGTTTGTATAATATCGAGTATAAGTCCTATATCGATTTGATAGATTGGAAAGATGGGATTGGAAACGAAGGCAAGCAACTAATTTAATGCCCTAATGTATTAAATTCCATCTTAAATTAGCACCAACCACAAACCACTTTCCATAATTCGATTGATCTTCCAACATAGATAGTCGAGAAGCCCGAGAAGGTGAGCAGTCTCATCTTAATTGCGATGTTAGTTCCCTGATTCTTATCTTTAATTTATTGTAGATTAATTAAGGATGAAAGAGGGTTGATAACGAGAAGGTGAAGAGTTACATAAAGTGTATCTATTTATACCCAACTTATTTATTTATCCTCGTAATCTAACTTTCCTCTCTCTCTCTCTCTCTCTCTCTCTCTCTCTCTCTCTCAAGAGCTAATCTGTTGATTGATGGGTTTCAGAAGAATAATTAAGAGGCAACTGGTGGAGTTGCTAAAGAAATCGGATCAGTCCTTCGTCGCCGGTACGGAGTTTCATTATATTTTTCTTGTATCTTTCTTCTAAAAGTGACTATTAGCAGTGACTATTGGTAGTGAGTATTTGTTATAGTTGATGTGCATGCTTTTAGATGGCAATATGAAGTTAACATGTTTTCATTACTTCATGCAGAAGTAGGACCCATTTTAGAAGACATATTTCATTAGCACGCTACAATTTTGGGTCCTCCAAACAGCCCCATTTCTAGAGGAGAATTTGTTTTTTTTTTTTTTTGGAACTGTTAAGCGTATGTCATTCAACATCAAAACTGTACATCAAACCCAGGCATACCTGGGGCTTTACACACTCATAAATCTACACTGTATATCATTCCATATCCTTTCTACTATGTTAGGAATAAAGCTATTTGTATGATGAAAAATTCTCCTATTTCTTTCTATCCACACTTCATATACTATTGCTGCAAAAAGAGCCTTTTTTCTACAACTTAACTCAGTTTTTCCCCTGCTAACTCTACTGCACCATTGCATCATCTCCTGCCATTTCTTTTTTCTGCATGTTATCCCCATCTTTTGCCAACACAGCCCATTAATCTCGCTTGTAACAACACATTCAAAAAATAAATGATCTCTGCTTTTCTCTTTGTCACAACAAAATACGCAATTTGTATCCTCAATATGTGCCCATCCTCCAATTCTATCCCTTGTTTTTAATCTATCCAAACTAGCAAGCCACACAAAAATTTTGTGTCTTGCTATTGGCCCCTTTCCCCACACCACTTTTCTCCAACTTACTTCCTCAAAATGCTCAGTTACGTGCAAATAAGCTTTCTTGATCGTAAATTTGCCATCCTTCCACAGATTTCTAGTGACATCCACAGCATCTATAAATCTGTCTTTTATACCCATTAATTTCTTCCAATACCAAGAATCTGAACCTTTGCTTTCTACTTCCCACGCTGTTCTGTTCTTCAGATAGTATGCATGAACCCATCTGATCCAAAGGGAATCAGCTTTTGTGGCAATATTCCATATGACTTTAAACACAGCTGCCACATTCCATTGTCCAAGTGCCAATAGGCCTAGCCCCCCTTATGCTTTTGGCACACATAGATCTTTCCATTTAACTATTGCGTGGCACTTCCCTGTAGCCTTCCCACTCCACAAATATAATCTGCATAATCTGTTAATCTCATGAATAAATGTTAAGGAAATAGGAATATTTGGCTCCAGAACATCTGGACACCAAATAATACTAATTTTACTAGTAAGGCCCTCCCTACAAGTGACAAATATTTTGTTCTCCATGATGTGATTTTTGATAGAATTTTCTCAATAAAACTTTGACAACTCTTCACTGTTAATCTGGTAGCTATCTGGGGAATCCCAAGGTATCTAATTGGCATCTCGCCCTCTGTGTACCCTATCTCCTTTAGTAACTCCTCTTTTAACTTAGCCCCCACACCACCACTAATGAGTTAGCTTTTATCTAGGTTTGCTTTCAGCCCTGAAGATGTAGAAAACTTCTCAAAATATCTCTGATTTTGCATACAGACTTGACACTTCCCTTACAGAACATCATCAAGTCGTATGCAAAACACAAATTGATTAACCCTACTCTCTGGCATTTTGGGTGGAACTTGAATTCAGAATCATGGTGTAACAGTTTGAAACTTCTTGACAAGTAGTCCATAAGTAAAACAAACAAGTAAGGGGACATTGGGTCCCCTTGTCTCAACCCCTTTTTTCCCTGAAAGTTCCCAAAAACTGCCCCATTCATCATTATAGAGAATTTGGCAGTAGTAACACAAATCATAACCAATTTGGTAAACTCAATAAGAAACCCATAGGCCACCAAGATTTTCTCCAAAAATACTCAGTTTACTGTGTCATCAGCCTTCCTTTTATCCACCTTCATGACTACCTTCGGGGAGACCCCTCTTCATTGATAACCCTTAACCAGTTCATAACATAACACAGCATTATCAACAATAGACCGCCCCTTCACAAAAGCACCCTGTGCTTGATCAACTAACATTGGCAAATCATTTTTGATTCTATTGCACAGTAGTTTTGAAAAGATTTTATAAATCACTGAGCTGCAAGCTATTGGCCTAAAGTCATTTACTGTATAGGGAGATTTACCTTTAGGGATTAAATGGAGTAAGGTCTGGTTAATCTCAGTCAACAACTTCCTCTTCTCAAAGCAATCCACCACTGCCTTTGTAACTTCTTCCCCCACAATTGCCCAGGATCTTCTATAAAAACATGAGTTAAACCCATTAGGGCCAGGGCTTTTGTCCTCTGGTATTGAGAACATCACTTCTCTAATCTCCTCAACAGTGATTGGCTTATTCAGTTGGTCCATCTCCTCCTGAGTGTGTAAGATATATCCCTGATTCACTACATCATGTCTTACTTCTGCATTAGTTGGGCTATTTGATCCAATAAGCTGCTGATAGAATTGTAAAACCTTATCTTTGATATCTTCTGGCTCTGTAAGCCAATCCTCCCTACCATTCTGAATTCTTTGTATGCTATCTTGGCCTTTTTTGCTTTAATTCTAGCAAAAAAATGAGTGTTACATTCATCACCTTTCTTGTAAAACTCCACTTTTGCCCTCTGCCTCAAAAATTCTGATTCTATCTTCAGCAAGTTATTCATCTTCACATTTAATTCCCTTGCTTGCTGAATCAGGTGTGCCTCTAAGGGTGATGTGTTTAACTCATCCCTTAGTATTATCAATTGCCTTCTTGTTTGTTGCACTCTTACAGAAATGTCTGGATATGCACCCTTATGCAAGAGCTTCAATCTAGCCTTGATTAGTTTACATTTTTTAGTAATCCTAAACATTGGGCACCCATCAATCCTTTGCCCCCAAACTTCTTGCACTATCTTATAGAACTCTGGATGAAATCTCCATCCATTCAGAAACTTAAATGGTGATTTCCCCAATCTCACCTCCCAAATGTTCATGATCATTGGACTATGACCTAAGACATCTTTGTCCAAAAACTGGATTGTACTACCCTCTATCTTCATCATCCAATCCCCATTAGCCAAGACTCTATCCAATTTACAGTGTGTCCTGGACTCCACATCCTGCTGGTTACACCAAGTGTAGAACCGCCCAGTATAGGGAATATCTGTTAACTTCAAAGCATCCACAGACTTCTTCATGTCTACATTGCCTCCTTCAAAACCCCCATCACTTCTCATTTTTTCATTTGAAAAGATAGTAGCATTCTAGTCTCCCATAAGAAGCCAGGGCTCTGGATATGCCATACCTTTTAACTCCTGTCAGAGTCTCTTCCTCCCCTGATCATCATTTGCAGCATATACTATACTCAGATAAAATTTATACTTCTTAATTTCCATCTGGCAGGTGATCTGTTGGTCAGTCACCTTAATCACTGTGCCCTTCACACCAGCATTCCTCCAACAGACCCAAATTTTCCCATTCAGTACTGCTATATAATTATTTATAACAGTCCAATCACCCCCAAACTTCTTCTAACCTTTTGGTAATTATTTGGCCTCACCCTTGTTTCTATTATCCCATAGATATCCAATTTATTCCCCTCAATAAACCTTTTGACAGCAAGTTGTTTTCCAGGTTTATTGAGGCCCCTTATATTCTAAGTACCAATGTTCATATGTCAGGGGGTATATCATGGATCTCAATCCCATTCTCAACTCTTGTCCCTACTTGACTTAACACATGAAACAAGTTTGATAGCGCGTGGTGTACCTCTTCATTGCTTGCTTTCTCTGTCCAGATGTTACCCTTTTTATGCATTGATTGCCTCACTTTTTGCCACTCTGTCACTTGGTCTTGCCCTTCTCCTGTTCACTTATCCGATTTGGTGGAGCCTGAATCCCCTGTTGAGCTATACTATTACTAGCTTGTTGTACTTGTTGAGCTACACTAGTACTGGCTTGCTATATGACACGAGAAATCCTCACGTGTTTGCATAGCAAGTGGACTGGTCGTGTGTAGTAATAAAGTGGATTTTTAAGTCCTAATTGTCGATCCCACAGAGACTTGTATTTTAGACTTTTTGAATTTAAAGCAAGCAATAATTAAACTAAAACTAAAGATTTAAAGATTTTAAAAGCAATAAAATAAACTAAAATAAAAATTAACTCAAATATTATGGAAGCAAGATACAAGAAACAAGAAACAAGATATCGAAATCAAGATAGCTATGGAAGAGAGCAACTAAGACACATGTGTTGGCATAAGTTATTCTTGTTAAAATCACGTTATCATATTATTAGACTACTGTTGTTTTGGTGGAAATTCTTTAATTAATTACTACCCGATGTCTCGGCTGTAATAATCCTATGACTAAGTGGCGGTTCTCTAAATACGTCTATCTGAGAATCAAATCATTAACCATGCATTCACGTTTTAGATTTTTCCCGGATAAATCCGGCTAACTCTGCATCCGGGAATCTATACCTATCCCTAGGAGCAATTCCTCATATTTTTCAGATGATGTGATGAATTCTTTAAACCCTAATCTATATTCTCCCGAATGAATAAACTAGGCTAATTAGCAAACATATGGTGATCAAACATATGCTTGGAATTAAAGCACAAAATCAATACACAAAGCAACAATAGAATGAATATGAAAAACACAATTTATAGCTCAAGTATCATAATTTAGCCTCAACATGGCCTTAGTTCAAAGAATCTAATTCATCATAAAAGATAAAAGATAGAAACTTAAATTAAGATTCATATTCATAGACAAAAACAAACCCAAATCTAAGAAACTCCCTCGTATTTTTGATGGATGAACTTCGATCTTCATCTCGTACATGCTTCTTGATTTCTTCACCTTCAAGGGTTTTTGAAAATCTTCATGAATATGTAAAACTAAGTCTAAACCCCATTAGGGCTCTATTCTATGTGTATTTTCATCCCTCCCTTTTGCTTCTATAAGAGGGGGTATTTATAGAAGAGGATCCCCAAATCTTCTACTTGAATTAGGTCTCAAAACTTTGCCAAAATTCGTCCGGCCAACTCCAATGTTCGTACGAGAATAGTCCAACGTTCGTACGTTGGATGCAGTACCAATTTTCATTCTGCGCAGCGATCTTGTTTTCTTCATAACGTTTTGCATAGACTTTCAATTTGAGTGATTCAAGTTGAAACGTGAAGCTAAAACAGAGTTCTACAACTTTGTAGAAGAAAAATTTGTCAAATTCCGTATGTAAATACTCTGAAAGTCTGTATTTTTGTCCAGTTTTCCTCAATTGCAATGATTTTCCACCTTTACTCAATAAGCACACAAATTAAACGCATATGTGGCATAAATCATGCATAAACCAATGTAAATGACATAAATATGAGGCTCTAAAACATGTAAATCTCGCACCTATCACTGTATCACTTGTGAGTTTGTTGTATTCTGTTGTGTTGCCACCCATTGAAGCCACCCAAGGTAATTTGTTCTTACCTTTTACTTTGACTGCCGGTCGTGTTACACATAATTTGGATTCTTCAATTAACGTTTGCACTGATCAGGTACGTTTCCAAACCAAGATTTTCCATCCAAATATCAGCAGCACTGATGGTATTTCCATGGCTATCCTCAGAGAATACTGGCAAACCGGCATTACTATGTTGAAAATACCGTGACACTGAAATGTTCTTTCCGAATTTACCATCGAAACCTAATTTTCTGATGATGGATTTTCTGCAGCTGTTTGACTCTATTCGCTCCATGTTGATTGAGCCAATTCTGGATGAAGCTCGTCCCAATGTTCCCGACATTGTTGAAATGTACAAAAATGATAGAGCAATATATGAGTCAACTGCACAATCCTAGACTGAGTTGTATGCTAGGGATTAAAATTTTTAGGGGTATTCTGTTTCAATTATGTTAAGTATGTTTTTTTTTTAAGAAGAAATGATGTTATTAATGTTAAATGTAGGGTATTCTATGTTAAATATCTAAAATATTTTAAATATGTCAAATATTTTCAATTTTTAGGGGTATTCTTTTTTAATTATGTTAAATATGTTTTTTTTTCTTTAAGTAAATAAATAATTTATTCTCCCTGTCAAAACCAAAGAACTTGTTCACCACAATACGAATCATGCAAAGTCGATCAGTAAAGCAATAACACAGTTCAACTAACATTTCTAACTACAATCCTCAAATGTTTCATTGCATTACAGTTACTTAATGCCTAGTAGAAGAAGCCAAGAACTTTACCACCAACATTTTTCCTTCGAGCTTCTTCGTGATCCATTATTCCGGCAGAAGTTGTCAGCACAATATAACCAAATTGTCTCGATGGGAGCAGTCTTCTCGTAGTCTAAGGCTCACTCCAACATCAAATCGAGGGTTGATAACACCACATTTGTTTAGCCTTCCATTCAATTCAACTACAATTTTCCAAATCTGTGGTTATCAACATACTCAAGAATCTCAAATTCTCCAATGTACCCATGCTTTTGATGAAGGCTTAATCATGACCTGTCGTTTTCCCCTCTTTTCAGCATTATACATGCTCTTTAGAGTCCCCTGCCTAATTTTGGCAATATGCTTGTTATACTGGGTAGCAATTTGTCCAGTATACAAAAAATATTCGTTATACTGGTTACCAATCTAGGCTGTATATTTCATACCATATTCTATGTAAAAAAATTAGTATATAATAATCACAAACCTTACAATAAAATTGAATAGTATCCTTAACAGAGGAGATTAAGTCTAAACATAAAGTGATTAACAAAGTATTAAATTATAATATTCATTCATTCAACAGATTATACAAAATCTAGGAACAAGACACATCTTACACTCAAATACTAGACTGATGAATGATCATTCCAACTGATAGACATGCCAGAAATATGAAAATTGCAAGCAGAATCAAGACATGGATTATGAAACAACACATTAGGGAGAACCCCCTACTAGTTAGGATCATATCAATTTGCAACGGCTTGCCAAAGCTAACCGTCATACATATATTCTTTTCCATTGAGGCTTGTTGGTTCGCATTGAGGCTTGTTGTTTCAAGACATGGATTCTGAAAGGTTTTTGAGTTGTCAATGGTTGTATCAAAGCTCGGGCAATCAGTGGCGGAACCCTTGTCCTTGCTAAATGAAGCACCTTGCTCTGTCTGCGTTGGGCAGACGTTATTCTCCATAAAACTTGACTGTGGTATATCAGGATTTTTGTCATGGTATTCATCGCACCAAAGATAACTATTTGTATGTTTTTTCCTGCCGGGACATCGATAAAAATAACGGCCTGGAATTTTGCATCTGGTCCTGCACGGTAAATCTTTATTCTACCTTGCCTACACTTACAAGTTGGTGACCAAAATCCCTCCATGATTCAGTGATTTAACAAACTTTACAACGAGACAAGACGAGAGAGACAATAACTAACGGGGAAGAGTGAGGAAAACTAGGGGAAAATAATTGTGTGGGGGAGGGGGAGGGTAAGAATGGAAGATAGGAATAATAAATAAATAATGGGAATAATATCACAAACATGCTTTTATTTATTTCAAACCCCCTTTTTTTGGACTTCCCGCCTTTATCCATTTGTATTCATTTATTAGTATTCTTTAACAAGAAGAATCATAAATACACTGATTATACCGGATAATTATCCTATCGGTATAGTTGTGTGTTTTTCTATCATAAGTTCTTCTAATTACTTTACATTGTGATCTAATCTATAAACATATTATTTCAATTCAGTTAAATGTTTTAGTAGTATTCTATATCAACTAATCTTATGTCAATTGTTGATGGATTGATACCCATTTATTTTTTCAATCTGCCTAGTATACTGATTATACCAGATAAATATCCTGGCGATGTAGTTGTGTGTTTTTCTATCATAAGTTCTTCTAATTGCTGCTAATTGTGATCTAATCAAGAAACATATTATTTCAATTAAGTTAAATGTTTTAGTAGTATTCTATTTCAACTAATCTTATGTCAATTGTTGATGGATTGATACCCAATTGTTTTTCCAATCTGCCTTGTATACTGATTATACCGGATGAATATCTTAGCGGTACAGTTGTGTGTTTTTCTATCATAAGTTCTTCTAATTGCTGCTAATTGTGATTTAATCT
Source organism: Buddleja alternifolia (assembly GCA_019426215.1). Classification (NCBI taxonomy): domain Eukaryota; kingdom Viridiplantae; phylum Streptophyta; class Magnoliopsida; order Lamiales; family Scrophulariaceae; genus Buddleja; species Buddleja alternifolia. The sequence goes on along the minus strand of CM033401.1, from coordinate 36,498,309 downwards.
ATAAACATATTATTTCAATTAAGTTAAATGTTTTAGTAGTATTCTATTACAACTACTCTTATATCAATTGTTGATGGATTGATACCCAATTGTTTTTTCAATCTGCCTTGTATACTGATTATACCGGATAAATATCCTGAAGGTATAGTTGTGTGCTTTTCTATCATAAGTTCTTCTAATTGCTGCTAATTGTGATCTAATCTATAAACATATTATTTCCAAGTGGGTATCATTGTTGATGGATTGATACCCAATTGTTTTTTCAATCTGCCTAGTATACCGATGATATTTATTGATCTGAAGTTCGCAATCGTTTGCACCGTAACTAATTGCTACGTAATTATATTTTCAATTACTTGTCTATACGAAACCACTTAATATTGTTTACTTACTAATAAATACGCACTAATAAAAAATTAAAGGATTTGAAATTCGTATTAGAGGATTTGAAGTTTGTAATGGTTAGCACTGTAACTAAGTAGGACATATATATTTCAATTACTTATTATGGGAAACTATTAACATTGTTTACTCACTAATAAGTCGTAGAAGCATATGTAAAAGATGTTGCTTGTACTACATTTATCAAATATGCATCGTCACACAATGTATGTTGTTTTGAAATATCACAAAATTTAGAGTCACATATTCTCGATATCGATACCCTAAACCATAAACCCTAAAACTTCCCTAAACCATGTATATTCATTTACCCACCTGATACGTGTTTAGGGTATAATTTGATATGTATGTTGGTATGTGTGGTCTCCTAGTTATCTCATCTTCATCTACAATAACCTGCCGGTATAGTCGTGTGTTTTTCAATCATCACCTTGTTCTAATTGCTGTAAATTGTGGTCCAATCCATAAAAATATTAGTTTCATTAAGTTAAATGTTTTATTAGTATTCTATTTTAACTAATCATATGTCAATTGATGATGGATTGATACCCAATTTTTTTATCGATCTGCCTATACTGCCTATACCGGATAAATGTCCGGCCGGTATAGTTTTGTGTTTTTCAATCATCACCGTGTTCTAATTGCTGTAAATTGTGATCTGATCTATAAATATGCATCGTCATACACTGTATGTTGTTTTGAAATATCAAATATTTAGAGTCACATATTCTCAATATCGATAACCTAAACCCTAAAACTCGATACCCTAAACAATTTTAAATTCATTTTCCCGCCTAAATTTGAAAAAATTACATGTTATCCGCCCACTTTTTCAATTTAAAAATCGATATTTTATTTCACAATTAAAAACACTATTTTTTATTTTTCCTCATTTTTTCATTGTTCCAATTAATTTCCCGCACCTTTTCAATTAAAAATTCAAAAACACTATTCGAAAAGGCAAATTTGAGGCAAAATTTCAAAGACACCTTATTTCCTTTATTTTCCCTTTTTTTCATTTCGAACCTTTTTAGATATCAAAATTTCCATCTTCCTTCTCCTTTCTTTCTTCAGGGCGCCACCACCAAGCTTGGATCTTTGACCGCCACCACTAACTACAAATCGTACAACGTTCTTGCAAAACAAAGAATGATGAGCGGTTTTTTATAATTTTTTATGGGTTAAGGGTTTCATATATGCATTGATTTGTAATATTTTTTATTTATTAACTTTGTTTCTATGTAATTGCCGTACTATTAATACAAAGTTACCATACATTGTATCTCAAAGTGGAGTAATGAAGAAATTAGAATTTTAGAATAGGGAATATTGCAAATTTGGGGGAATTGGTTGAATTTTTTTTTTTTATAAACAGATTCTGTGTTTAATATAATGCTTTGTCAATATTATGAATAATTATTGTGAATATTGCAATTTAATAGAATTATTATGATATTATTGAATATTTTTTTGATTTAGGAATATTAAACGTATGATTATTGAGCTGCAATACAGTGGTTAATTCTGAAATTTAATTAAAATTTTCTCCATAAAACAGTTAATGGGTGACCGACCTGCTCTGAATTGCATTTGTAGGTTTGGGAAAATGTCAATTGTATTGACAACCAACCCACAGTATCCGGGCAGAAATTATTATGCATGTACTGCTGGACACTGCTCTTCCCACTCAGAGCACGAAGTATGGTGGCACGAGTATCAAACAAACCTTTTGTTCCACCATTTGTTCTCCCGCAAAAACATTTTCTTTATGATCGACAATGGGATTGGCAGCACGATGAAATGTTCATCATGTATTTGGAAAACTCTACTAATAGTGGTTATTTCACTCCTCTAAAAAACTCTTATATTCCATTTTGCTATGCAATGAACACGTTGAATTATAGATTCGAAACCTCATACAATTATGAGTTTATCTTGGACAAGTGGAAAATGTTTATAAAAAGATTTAGTGTTTATTAATGGCTGACTAATAAGCCTAATGTTGTCAACGTTGAATATGTCAAAGACAAGAACGAGATCCATGCCTCAGATGCGTGAGAATATATTTTAAAGGTTCAACCATTTGCAGGGGGCGTACAGACACAAGGGTGAGCCATAGAGGGGAGCTCTAAAAAATATTTTCCAAATTCGGGTTTGTGAAAAGACCAGGACTTTGAGTGACAGGTATGTTAAGTCATTAGCTCCAAACGGTCTTGAGGAGTGGATGGATGATCCGTTGGCGTAATTTCTTTTTTATTTGTTATCATTTAAACTTCTTTTGTTATTGGAGTATGTAAGAATTTTTTGTGTGTTACTTAAAAATTTGTCTTATATTACTTTAGCAAGCAAAATCATAAGTCAATTGTATTGTTGATGGATTGATACCCAAGTATTTTTCCAATCTTCCTAGTATACTGCTTATACCGGATAAATATATTGTAGGTATAGTTGTGTGTTTTTCAATCATAAATTGTTCTAAATACAAAATACTGCCTAGTATACTATATGTCCATACTGAAACCAATTTTCGATTATAAAAACCCACGACTTGAATAATTATACAAGATAAACATGCTATCACAAAAACCCACACTTGATAAGGTGGTGTTATCACAAAATGTGTGTTTTTCAATGCTTGTTATACTGGGTAGAAATCTTGCCAGTATACAGAAAATATTAGTTACACTGTGTTCCAATCTTGCCATTATATTTTTGGCATAGTTGTGCTAAACATCGGCACAGTGGTGCCGAACCATAATTTAATTCAACCGCCTAATTTTGTGAAGATAGTGTTTATCAAATCAGAGATCAACCTTTTACAAACTAAGGCCAAAAGGACAAAATATTACTATAACAGACCTACCAATCAGAAGATAACCTAAGCCTCCTACTGAAGATACTAATTACATAGATTTATAAGCCAAGTCATAGCACATACACGAAACGAACGTCCACATTTTCCGATGCTCTTGGAGACGTCCTTATCGACAACCTTTTGCTTACTCTATCAGGGTCAGTACCAAACACATTGTTGCACAAAATATTTATCCTATCCAACTGAAATACGTGCGCCAAAACGTACATAACGTGGATCATCTCACATTCAGTGCCCTTGAAATTTGTTATGCTGACCACATCCAAATTTTTCATTCCCATAACACCCAAATTCCACTCTTGTACGTATTGGCCAACACTTGTGGGATTGTTTTCCAAGCTGTCACCTGCCTACAAAACAAGGAAACTTTAAGTTGAATTTTATTTTTGAGATATCAGAATTGAAAGTGTTAAATTACTATGTTATAATCGACGAATCGTAAAATGCAAAAATATTACCACCAAATTAATTTAAACATCTTGCAAGTGTGGAAATCTACTAATCATCACCAGTATCATTGCGAGATGCTCGGTCTTGTTCAAACGCTGAACATTTTGACAAAATAGTATGAGGACACATGGCGATGTAGACCATCCACGCTCGCCAAAATATACCGAAGTACCAAAAATAAAAAATAAAAAACAACTTGATAGATTTAATGCACACACAATAAGCCCTTATTGAAACAATGATAGGAATACCTATTCGAAAACCATTGAGACATGAGCATCATTGGTGAGGAATAATTTTTTTGCCATTTTAACAACCTCTCAATGGAAAAAGTTATCGATGCAATTTTGTTCCAAGATAATGGAATCACCAAGTAATATCCATTGCAATGTACGAGATCTAGACACATGCGTATTCCCTGACTCTCCCTGATTTTGTGTCGTCAAAATAACCAACACCTCTAGATTGGGGATACGTAGGTTTACTTTGACATTGCTTTGGTCACAATTGAAAACCATTTTGAATATTTTCAAGCAGCGCAAATAACCCAAGAATTCACTAAGATTTTCAAAATCACAATTATCGCAACTCATCTAACGTGGGAAACCATTTTCTTATCTTACTACCAAAGTGGTTGTCAATCATAACAACAAGCTTTAATACTAATTTTTTCAAATTCGGCAACTTAATTCCCTTTTCCCACATAACAGTACAGTTAGGAAGTGATAATTTCAAATCAACAACCGTTTGGGAGAAAAATAGGCTGCTAGGGAGAGAATTTAAAAGTCGACCTACTAATTTTAGTTTTTGAACGTGATGATGGACACCAAATAACATCCACTCTTCCCTAATTCGTCCCCAATCTTCCTCCCCCCTACCCAAATCAAATATCAAAGTATGCACAAGATTGTTGTTGTGTTGATCAAGAGTGCAATTAACAAAATCAGTAAAATTTATGATGGGTCTAAAGTGTGGAGACAAATCAAAGAGTCAAGGAAGAAGAAAAGGAGCTGAATCAAGACTGCCGACCGCGCCCAGGCGCGACCAAAATGGCGCCCAAGCGAGGACAGACAGGCGCCCAGGCGCGGCCTGGATGGCGCCCAGGCGCGGGATGCAGAAAGGCTGGGAGAGTTAGCAGTTTTCGGCGCCTAGGCGTGCCAATATCGGCGCCTAGGCGCGCATAGCGAACTGTAGGCATCTGTTAGACGCGGTTTTCATCTTTTTTGGCAAGTTTTGAGTTACCTATTGTGATTAGGTCTTTGTATCTTTGCTTCCAAGCTTAGGATACATAAGTAGATGAAATCCCCCTCATTGTAACATCTCTCTCTCACACAAGATTAATAAAATCTCTCTAGCATAGGTCCGTGGACGTAGGCAATTTGCCGAACCACGTAAAATCGTTGTCTCGTTTTTCTTGCTTTCTTTTACTTTCAATTTCGTTCATGCACATTGATTCCTAACAACTGGTATCAAGAGCAAGGTTATAGCGTCTTGTGCGAATCAATGGCGTCTGAAGATGGAAAAGTAAAAATTGACAAGTTCGATGGAAAGGATTTCGGATTCTGGCGGATGCAGATGGAGGATTATCTGTACCAGAAGAAACTCCATGAACCATTGTCGGGGAAGAAGCCTGAAAAGATGACAGATATAGATTGGGAGTTGTTGGATAGGCAAGCTTTGGGGGTTATTCGGCTGACGTTATCAAGAAACGTAGCGTTTAACATCTTGGAAGAGAAAACCACTGCGGGTTTGATGAAGGCGCTATCCAACATGTATGAGAAGCCATCCGCATCGAATAAAGTCTATCTGATGAGACGTTTATTCAATTTGAGGATGACGGAGGGAGGATCCGTGACAAATCATATCAACGAATTCAACGTGATCATCACTCAGTTGAGTTCGGTTGATATCAATTTCGAGGACGAGGTAAAGGCTTTAATTCTATTGTCTTCTTTGCCGGAAAGTTGGAGTGCGACGGTAACTGCTGTGAGTAGTTCGTCTGGCCAAAGAAAGTTGAAGCTTCAGGAGATTCGGGATCTGACTTTGAGCGAGGATATTCGCCGGAGGGAATCAGGAGAACTCACATCTGCTGCATTGAGTGCGGAAAGCAGGGGGTGAGGTGTTCAACGGGGTGGTCAGAAAGGTAGAGGTCGATCCAAGTCTAAGGGGCGAGGGAAGTCAAAACCGCGTAAAGAAGCTGATTGTTGGGGTTGCGGTAAGAAAGGCCATTACAAGAGGGATTGTCCAGAAAACGTCGGTCAGAATCAAAACCGGGAACATCAACAAGCAAACGCAGCAGCAGACGATGTCGGGGATGCTCTGGTTTGCTGTATTGACAGTCCAGTTGACCAATGGGTACTGGACTCAGGTGCGTCGTTTCATGCTACTTCATGTAAGAACTATCTAACAAATTATGTTTCTGGAATATTTGGAAAGGTTTTTCTTGCAGATGACGAACCCTTGGATATTGTTGGTAAGGGTGATGTCACTATAACGACGACACAGGGAATGCAGTTGAAACTGCATAATGTGAGACATGTTCCGGGATTGAGGAAGAATTTGATCTCAATGGGTCAAATTGACAGTGATGGGTACACCACGGTGTTTGGTGGTGGTGTTTGGAAAATCACCAAAGGTAATCTGGTGGTGACTCGTGGTAAGAAGTCGGGGACTCTGTATACCACAGAAATAAAGAAGGACTCGTTTGCTGCAGTCGAGGCTATAGAGGATGTTCACTTATGGCATAGGCGACTTGGGCATATGAGTGAGAAGGGAATGAGAATCATGGCATCCAAGAGGAAGCTACCAATCTCAAAGTCGGTTGATTTGGGTCTTTGCGAAGACTGTGTGCTTGGGAAGCAGAAAAAGGTGAGTTTTTCCAAGACGGGTAGAGAACCGAAGGCAAAGAAGTTAGAGCTTGTGCATACTGATGTATGGGGACCGGCTCCCATACAGTCGCTTGGAGGGTCGAGATACTATGTCACCTTCATAGATGATTCCACTCGAAAGGTATGGGTCTATTTTCTGAAAAATAAGTCGGATGTGTTTAATACCTTTAAGAAGTGGAAGGCAGAAGTCGAGAATGAAACGGGAATGAGATTGAAGTGTCTAAGGTCAGATAATGGTGGGGAGTATGATAGCCAAGAGTTCAAAGACTATTGTGCAGAGAATGGGATCAAGACCATTCCGGGGACTCCGCAGCAGAATGGGATTGCAGAGCGGATGAATAGAACCTTGAACGAACGAGCTAGGAGCATGAGGCTTTACTCCGGGTTGCCAAAGACATTTTGGGCTGATGCAGTGAGCACGGCGGCTTACCTCATCAACCGGGGACCTTCTGTACCGTTAGACTTCAAAATTCCGGAGGAGGTTTGGTCTGGAAAGGAGGTAAATTTATCGCATTTAAAAATTTTCGGTTGTTTATCTTATGTCTTGCGTAGTTCTGATGACAGGGATAAGTTGGATCCAAAAGCACAGAAGTGCTTCTTTATTGGTTATGGTGAAGAGAGTTTTGGCTATCGGTTCTGGGATTACCAAAACAACAAGATCATAAGGCATAAAGATGTTACGTTCAATGAGAAGGTGCTTTACAAGGATAGACTTGGGACAGAGACTGAGGATAATGAAAAACCAAAGGCGATATTGGAAGAGATCACTGTGGATGAGGTTGCAGAAAATGGAGCTGAGAATAGGATGGAGGAAGATCCGGAGACTCCGCAACCTACCTTGAGGAGGTCGATCAGAACCCCTAAACCAAACGTAAGGTATTCCCCTTCCTTACACTATTTACTTTTGACGGATTCGGGTGAGCCGGAGTCGTACAAGGAGGCAATGAGTGTGGGGAATTCTCTCAAGTGGAAGCTAGCTATGAAAGATGAGATGAGCTCGCTTGAGAGAAATAAGACTTGGAGGTTGACTAAATTACCAGAGGGGAAACGAGCTTTGCAGAACAAGTGGGTATTCCGGGTTAAAGATGAGCCAGATGGTAGTAAAAGGTACAAGGCGAGGTTGGTAGTCAAAGGGTTCCAACAGAAGGAAGGGATTGACTACACTGAGATTTTTTCGCCGGTTGTCAAATTGACTACTATAAGGATGGTTCTGAGTATTGTTGCTGCAGAGGATTTACATCTTGAGCAGTTGGATGTAAAAACGGCGTTCCTTCATGGGGATTTGGAGGAAGACATTTATATGGTTCAACCGGAGGGTTTTCTGGAGAATGGAAAGGAAAACCTTGTATGCAAACTACAGAAAAGTCTGTACGGATTAAAACAAGCTCCGAGACAGTGGTGCAAGAGATTTGACACCTTTATGGATGGAAATGGATTTATTAGATGTCAAATGGATCACTATTGCTACTTTAAGAGGTTTAAGGATTGCTACATAATTTTGTTGTTGTATGTCGATGACATGTTAGTTGTTGGGTCTAATATGGGGGAAATCAAAAGGCTGAAACAACAATTGTCAAGTGAGTTTGAAATGAAGGACTTGGGGGCTGCAAATACAATTCTCGGGATGAGAATTATTCAAGATAGGTCGAGTGGGAGCCTCAAGCTGACTCAAGAAAGGTATATTCATTAGGTGCTTGATAGATTTGCTATTTCTGATGCAAAGTCTAGAAGCACTCCTTTGGGGAGTCAATTCAAACTAAGTAAGGAGAAATCACCTAAATCTGATGAGGAGCGAGAAAAGATGGCAAAGGTTCCTTATGCCTCTGTCATTGGAAGTTTGATGTACGCAATGGTGTGTACAAGGCCGGATATAGCTCATGCAGTGGGAGTCGTGAGTAGATTTATGGCTAATCCGGGTTTACAGCATTGGGAAGCAGTGAAGTGGCTACGAAGGTATTTGAAAGGCACATCGGATATGTGCTTGTGTTTTTTGAGCAGTAGTGTGACTTTGGAGGGCTTCGTGGATGCAGATTTAGGTGGTGATCAAGATGGTCGGAAGAGCACCTCGGGCTATATTTACACTTTGGGTGGCACAGCAATTAGTTGGATGTCAAGGCTACAAAAGTGTGTAGCACTTTCTACAACCGAAGCCGAGTACATAGCTATTTCAGAAGCTGGGAAGGACATGGTTTAGTTGAAGAATTTTCTGAGGGAAATTGACAAGGAGCAACGAGATTGTGCACTTTATAGTGATAGTCAAAGTGCCATTTGTTTGGCAAAGAATCCGGTGTTTCACTCGAGGATGAAGCATATTCAATTCAAGTATCATCATATCCGAGAGATGATAGATGATGGGACTTTAGAGTTGAAGAAGGTGCTTGGTGCGAAGAATCCGGCGGATATGTTAACTAAGGGAGTTACCACCGAGAAACTGAGGTTATGCATGGCCTCAGTTGGCCTCGAACTTATGTGATGAGGAGGTCGACTTATGCTAGAGAGAGTGCTTTCATTTGGAGAATGAAGAGTCATGGAGTTTTGATGAAGAGGGGGTGTTTCTACTTTGAGTTTAGTCTCCAAGTGGGAGATTGATGGGTCTAAAGTGTGGAGACAAATCAAAGAGTCAAGGAAGAAGAAAAGGAGCTGAATCAAGACTGCCGACCGCGCCCAGGCGCGGGATGCAGAAAGGCTGGGAGAGTTAGCAGTTTTCGGCGCCTAGGCGCGCGTAGCGAACTGTAGGCATATGTTAGATGCGGTTTTCATCTTTTTTGGCAAGTTTTGAGTTACCTATTGTGATTAGGTCTTTGTATCTTTGTTTCCAAGCTTAGGATACATAAGTAGATGAAATCCTCCTCATTGTAACATCTCTCTCTCTCTCACAAGATTAATAAAATCTCTCTAGCATAGGTCCGTGGACGTAGGCAATTTGTCGAACCACATAAAATCGTTATCTCATTTTTCTTGCTTTATTTTACTTTCAATTTCGTTCATGCACATTGATTCCTAACAATTTAAACCTCGGTACCAATAATGTAAAAAAGCCTCATGATAGATATCAATTTTAGGAATGGAGTACCATAGATGTTGGAAATATTTGGATATAAACCCCAATCTGGATGCCATCACCATTGATAGCCTTGATAACCTAATGTAAAATATCAAGTCGGGATGAAGCGCACTCAATCGATCTTCATCCATATTATATGTGTTATAGAGGTGAAAAATGAGAGTAGACTGGAAGATGATGGGTGTATTCAAAAGGCCTGGTTTGGATATAAAATTTTCTCTCTCGAATGTTCCCCTCTCTTTTCGTTAGGACCGCTTTGCTATTCAAAGTGTTTAGGAAGTTCAGATTTTATAAAGTAGAAGGAAAATCAGAGTCGAAGATGAAACAAGAAAGGAAGAATGTGAGAGTGAAAGGAAGAAGGTGAAAGTGTAGAGGCTAAAGGAAGTGGAAAGGGCAGGTAAGTCTGAGTTACTCTCTCTCTTAACAGGGGCAGGTGTTAAAATGTTAACTTACCTACTAAACTGGTGGTGGGTGAACGTGGTAAGGGGAAGCTTGAGTGAGTCTTTAAAACTTCCTCTCATGACGTGCTAACTTCCCCACTTCCAATATACTGTTTTGATTGACCTCTAGTATATGTAGTATAACTATTATACTGGAGTGTAAGTCCTATATTGAATAAATAGATTGGATAGATGGGATTGAGAACCAACCACTTTAATGCATTAAATTTCATCTTAATTTTTTACCAACCACAAAAATCTTTCCACCAATGGCCAATATGTTTTGAAATACTAAACCCTAATATTTTACAGTATTATATCCGACTTAATTCTAATTGTGAATTACATTAAAAAAAATTAATAGAAAGCAATCACTCATAAGGAATATACTAGTTATACTAGGTAGCAATCTGGATAGAATACAGATAATATTGGTTATATTGTGTACCAATCTAGGTGTAACTATTAAAGTCTTAATTTTTACAAAATGAAAGTAAGATACGTATTTAATGTCTTTAGTATTTGTTAGTAAATGTAAAGCTTGACTCTTTAAATTAATTTATTAATAAAATTGATCATATTATTTTTCACAATATACTTGTTATACTGGGTAGCAACCTGGCAGTATACTAAAAAATACTGATTATACTGGGTACCAATTTAGGCAGTATAATCAATATTCTTGATACTTTAATAGAAAATTCTGCATAAATTTCATACTTGATACAAAAAATTAAACATTTTTCTAGGTATATTGCGTACCGATCCATATCAAACAAAAATATTTACAAGTTAAGAGTAATTTCTACGTTCATCAATCAACTCTCATGTTCCCGAATCTCCTTAGTTATCCTCTGCCAAAAATACGACAAGTGAGCCTACCTAAAACAAAGATCAACGTCGGCAGAACTACCACAAGAGTCGGCGTACTTGATCATGAACATTCCACAGTCAAACCCATTTTCCTGTCGAGGAAGGTTCGTGGCGTACTCGTGAACCCACAAACTCAAATCAATAGATTATCCGCCGTTGTGCTTCACCTCATCAACAAAATACATAGCTGGAAATTTCAAAACTTCTTGATCTTCCCCACTATCTGAATCAAGATACTGCAACTTTTGGTCCTTTTTGTTGATAATAGCTAAACACCAATGTTTGAGTTTATGAATAGGCGCAAAAATTTGTCACAATCAAGAAGGTGATATCCCAGAAGAGGTCGGGCCGTCCATCCCTTCACCGAATTGAAATCATATTGACCATTACGAACCAAAAGCTGGTAAAAGAAGTGCTAAAATAATGGCACCTTAAAATTTGGTTGGCTCCCTCATCTCTCTTTCTTTCAACAATTGAAAATACAAATAAATCACATCATCATCAGGCCAACCTCTTGTCTGCAAACATTGTAACTTTTCGTCGGTTAGCGATATTAGAGGAAGTGTGACTCGCCAACAATTTTTTAGAATTGGAACTGATCATGGCATTGGAAACAGCCTTTTTTTCTTCCAGAGTAAGATGCAAAAAAATCCGTAGCCATATCCTTGTTCACCGATTTTATAACAGTATTTGGGTCTGATGTTCCCTGGAGTAGATAAAAATCAAGCTAAACAAAAAGTTAAATACACACAGTACACATCATCATCAAACTTAAACAACTAGTAAAAAAAATTAAATACACACAGTACATTATTATGAAATATTGTATGCAAATACAAATATTGTATAAAAAGACAACTACAAATACAAATACTAATACGAATACTAATACTAATATTGTATACAAATCTAAATACAAATATAAATATAAATACAAATACAAATATAAATACATAGTTATGTATAATATTTTAGACACACAGTACCCATAATATTGTATACAAATACAGTCATCAAACCAAACCAACTAATAAAAAAAGTATACATAGTGTCATATTACGTCTTACGTACTTTCTTCTTCTTCTTCTTCTTTGCATCAGGATTAGTAAATGGAGATTTTTGATACTTGGATTTCTTAAGCATCCTCTTCAAATAAAACTCAGATCCTTCTTGTACAACTACATCTACCATGGAACAACACCTACATCCACTCCACCATCATTAAAAAGGACCATAGCTAAACCATCAACATTATCCCCACCATGTTGTTCAGCTGCATCCTCACCAAGTCCTTCATCCTCATCTTCACCAACAACTTCATCATTATCATCACCAACTCCTTCATCCTCACCAAGAACCTCATCATCATCTTCATCACTTTTACACTTTCTTGAAAAGTCATTCAACATACTTTCAACCCTTTCTAACCTTCCACTCATAGCAAGATTGTTTTTTGCTAACAAATCAACCTTTACTATTAACTCACCAAGGAGTTTAACAACCATATCACTGGTATTGATGGGTATTGATGAAACACCTGGTACAATGTCCTGTGCAAGTTTGGATGTATCACATTGAACACTTTCCTTTTGAGGTCTTCTACCATCATCAATTATGGTTGCAATTTTAGTCATTGGAAGAATGGAACATCAAGATTCCAAATCTATTCAGAAAATATCATCAAATACAATTCTACCTAATTTCTGCAGTGTTTCAGTCCATAATTTGGTAGTGGTGTCATTGAAAATGTTGTTGGTTTCATCAAAATGAGCAAACCTTTGCATGTGGTCTGTTGCCAGTTCCTCCGGCATGGCCTGAAGTGCGCTTTCAATATCCTAGCAAACAAATAAACAAATAAAGATAATATAATTAATAAAATTCATTATAAAAGGGGAAGATTGATACACAAATAATAGAATTTATAAGGTTTGAGGTTTTAACATTTAAAATTGTCAATGAAATACTAACCTGGCTGTTTCCAACCAATATAAGAATTTGAGACAAGGTGGGATATTGTTTCTTGTGAAGAAGTTTAGTAGTCCACTTGTACATTCTCGGCAATTGTCCGGGCATATTCTCCCTCAAACGCCCAATCATTGGTGAGAGTGCGAAAATACACCCGAAAGGAAGAAGCTAAAATAGGAACAAAAAAAATTATCAAATATTCAAAAAACAGTAAGTCGACAATTAATAATGAAAGATAAAAACAAAATATACCATAAGTGGGAGAATGAAACAACAAAAGTTGCACTGTGGATTTGTCGCAGCCAATTTCTTCTTGAGGTCCAAAGATTTCAATTGCTCCATCAGAACAGAATAAGAAAGTCTACCTCATGGATAGGTTTTCACAAACTTAAGGTCATCAACAATTGCAAGAAGACGGGAGTCTATTGGTGAATCATCATTTGGCGGGATAAAAAAAACAGAAACCAACAAATATAATAACGCAAGCTTCAACTTGTCAAATGGAACGATAGCTTTGTCACTTGAACTAATCGCAGCCTTCTTCGAAGACTTTCGACGAGTAGGGGAATGGACTGCTTCCCCCTGGATCACACACTACTTAAGTTGTTGCCTAAGAATTTTTATTGTGGCTTTAGGGCTAAGGTATCTACAACTAAAACCATCAGCCTCCACAACCTTTGGTTCTTCCGGATACCGTGAGAAATTCAATCCGCTCATAACTGCATGCTCCATCAAAGAGTAACGAATAGGTATGACATTTAGGACAAACCAGATTTCAGATTTGTCCGCAGACTCCACTATTCGGGTTAGAAGCATCCACAGAGGAGTTAAGGCCATGTCCATGTCCGAAGCTACGTTGAATAATGGGGCAAATTGAGAATTCTTAAATCACATGATACCATTAGGATGGTCACTCAAACAATCTTCAATATATTTAAGATACTCGTTCAATTTGCATTATTGCCAATTTTACACTTCAAGTTAAATTTATCTAGACTCAGTGTAAAAGTGGGCCGAGGGATGTCGTTTGCTTCGGAAACCTAAAATAAAATTCAATTAAACTACTTATAAATACAAACTTATATAACCCTAAAATTATATATTTCCTAATTGGCCTGAAACAACACGCTTCAGCACAACATTTGTCAAATATAACCACTAAATTTTTATATCATTCAAAAAATCAGGTTTTAGAAAGTTAACCAACAAAAATTACCAACCATAAAACCTAAAACACAGTAAATAAATAGATCACACACAAACTAAAACAACTATATTTATAAATTTTGATAAAAATATTAAATACTAGGAAGTTAGTTTATTTACTGGGGGTGTGGAGGAAGTTTCAGGGCTCGCTGAAGACACTACACGGCGGCATTTGGTACCCGATGAGGACGAAGCAGCCATTGATCGATAATGAAACTAAACAAGAATGGTTTAACAATCAAAATTTTAAAATTAAAGTTATTTCACAAAAACCTTAAATTTGTGAATACGGCTTCAAAATTCAAATTACCTTGGGGGAAATGAAGAAGAGATAGGAGGAAGCTGTTTATGAATAATTACACTCGATTTACTTGGCTTCTTTCCTCTAGTATACTGTATAAATATCCCTCCGGTATGGTGCTATACTTCTGCTCTCGTCACTGCTTTCTTGGTTGTTTCCCGTTGGAGATTTCAATTTTCATCCAAGTGTTAAATTGAAGAGTTTGTAGGAGTTGTCAAAGCATTTTTATATTTGTTCCCAACATTTTTCTCTTACTTTGGCTGAAAAGGCTAAAATGTAATTTACTTAATGCATTACATCAAAAAGAAAAAAATGGGTACAAGAAACGCTATACTGTTTCTTACTTTAGGTGGGACTTTTATTAGGGGGTATTTTGGGCACTGCCCATCTAAATGGCCGCCCCAAAATTAAAAAAAAAAAAGAAAGAAAAACCCCAGACATAAGGGGTCTAAATTTGCAACACCCATGCAATTAGGTCTAAATCTGCTAACGTCCCATCTACATGTGATCTTAGGTGGAAAGATGAATCAAACTACTTGATACTTGACTCGAAATTGTTCGGTAAAAGCTCGTTTGAGCTTGGTCCTGTAACATATCAAACCAAACTTGAACAACCTTTTGTGTGTTCGATAAGTTTGAAGCTCAACTCGAACTCGTCTCGGTTACTAAAAAATTATAAAATATATGCAAAAAAAACAAATCATTCGAGCTCGACTCGTGTTCGGCTCGTTTGAGCTTTGCTCTATTAACAATTAAACCAAATTCAAAAATAAATTTTAAGGCTCAATAATAATTCAAACAAATTTGAACAACAGTATGTTCGGCTCAACTACTCTCGTTTGCGATCCAAATTCATATATATAGTCTAGATAATTATAGTTGTGATTATATGTCATTTAAACCCGGATATTTCCAAGAAATCCCGAGAATTTTAAAAAAATAATACAAAATTAAATCAAAATTAAGAAAATAATACACAAAAAAATTGGTATCAGAAAATAGCACATTCCGCGCCCGAGCGCGGAATGTAAAATATCTTCTTCTTTTTTTAAATTTGGGCCATTCCGCCCTCGGGCAGCGCTGAATGAGGATTTATTATTTTTTAACTTTTTGCCCATTCCGCGCTGGGCAGCGCGGAATGGGCAAAATATTATTTTTTTATTATATATATATATATATATTAATTAAATTATGTTTTTTCCTTATTTCTCGCTCATTTTTCTCCTTTTTCGTGCATCTTTGAGTTTCGATTTGAACATATAAATTGTAGACTTTCATATAGATTTTGTAACCACACAAGAATGGACACATTCCGACACCCGAGTGAAGAAATATGACAAGTAAAAAAGGACACATTAGATCAATTTTTAAAGAAAATAATAACGTTGTCTATGTTTCTGGCTCATTTTTCTCCCTTTTTTCGTTCATTTTTTAGTTTTGACTTGAACACATAAATTGTAAATTTTCATATAAACTTTGTAACCACACAATAATGGACTCATTCCGATACTTGAGTGAAGGAATATGACAAGTAAAAAAGGACACACATATACGAATTTTTCAGAAAAAAATATTATTTTGTTATCTTCGTGATGATTTTTCGACCTTTTTTGTACATTTTCAGGCTTTGACTTCAACACAAAAAATGTAGATTGGCTCACAAAGTTTGTAACAGTATGAAAATTGATTTATTTCGATATCCGAGTAAAGAAATACAACATGTTAAAATGGAACAAATTTTTCCGAAAAAAATATTATTTCGTCATCTTCGGGATAATTTTTCTACCTTTTTTGTACATTTTCAGGCTTCGACTTCAACACAAAAAATATAGATTGACTCACAAAGTTTATAACGGTATAAGAATTGATTTATTTTGATACTCGAGTGGAAAAATACAATATGTTAAAACGGAACGGATTTTTCAGAAAAAAATATTTTTTCATCATCTTCGGGATGATTTTTCGATATTTTTTGTACATTTTCAGGTTTCGACTTCAACTCTAAAAATGTAGATTGACTCACAAACTTTGTAACAGTATAAAAATTGACTCATTTCAATATTCGGGTGAAAATATACAATATGTTAAAAAAGACATATATACGAATTTTTTGAAAAAAAAATAATTTTTCGTTATTTTTTTACATTTTTTGTACATTTTCAGGCGATCGACTTTAACACTAAAAATGTAGATTGACTCACAAACTTTGTAACAGTGTAAGAATTGATTCATTTCAATATCTGGATGAAAAAATACATTAAATTTAATAAGGGCATTTTTAAACATGTATTTTTTCATCCGGATATCGAAATGAATCAATTCTTACACTGTTACAAACTTTGTGAGTCAATCTACATTTTTTGTGTTGAAGTTGAAGCCTGAAAATGTACAAAAAATGTAGAAAAATCATCCCGAAGATGACAACAAATTATTTTTTTCCAAAAAATTCGTATATATGTCTTTTTTAACATATTGCATATTTTCACTCGGATATCGAAATGAGTCAATTCTTACACTGTTACAAATTTTGTGAGTCAATCTACATTTTTATTGTTGAAATCGAAGCCTGAAAATGTACAAAAAATGTCGAAAAATCATCCCGAAGATGATGAAAAATTTTCCGAAAAATCCGTTCCGTTTTAACATATTGTATTTTTCCACTCGAATATCGAAATGAATCAATTCTTATACTGTTACAAATTTTGTGAGTCAATCTATATTTTTTATGTTGAAGTCAAAGCCTGAAAATGTACAAAAAAGGTCGAAAAATCATCCTGAAGATGACGAGAAATATTTTTTTCGGAAAAATCCGTTTCATTTTAACATGTTGTATTTTTTTACTCGGATATTGAAATGAATCAATTCTCATACCGTTACAATCACATGTGAGCCAATCTACATTTTTTGTGTTGAAGTCGAAACCTGAAAATGTACAAAAAAGTCGAAAAATCATCACGAAGATAACAAAAAAAATTTTTTTTCTGAAAAATCCGTATGTGTGTCCTTTTTTACTTGTCATATTCCTTCACTCAAGTATCGGAATGAGTCCATTATTGTGTGGTTACAAAGTTTATATGAAAATTTACAATTTATGTGTTCAAGTCAAAACTAAAAAATGAACGAAATAGGGAGAAAAATGAGTCAGAAACATAGATAACGTTATTATTTTCTTTAAAAATTGATCTAATGTGTCCTTTTTTACTTGTCATATTTCTTCACTCGGGTGTCGGAATGAGTCCATTCTTGTGTGGTTACAAAGTCTATATAAAAGTCTACAATTTATATGTTCAAATCGAAACTCAAAAATGCAGGAGAAAAATGAGCAAGAAATAAGGAAAAAAATATAATTTAATTAATATATATATATAATAAAAATATAATATTTTTCCCATATGGGCAAAAAGTTAAAAAAAAAAAAAAAGTCCTCATTCCGCGCTACCCGAGCGCGGAATGGCCCAAAATTTTAAAAAAAAAAGATATTTTACATTCCGCGCTGCCCAAGAGCGGAATGTGTTATTTTCTGATACCAATTTTTTTGTGTATTATTTTCTTAATTTTGTATTATTTTTTAAAAATTCTCAAGAAATCCCTTAATATATTTTTTATATTCTCGTAAATCAAAGGTTACAATTTAAATTTATATTTCAAGTACTATGTTGAGTATAACATTTACATAACTGATCAAAAAAAAAAAAAAACATTTACATAACTGACGTTTTTTAAGTCGTTAAAGCAAAAATCTTTTTTCTCAAATTCAAATCCTTCTGTCGCAAATGTTGCCTTACATAAATCTTGCGCCCTGTTGATTCGGTTAATTTAATTAAGATGAATGATTTTTGTTAGATTACTCATGAGTACACTTGTAGACTGTACACTTATTCCGTTCAAATCCTTTAGTCATGACTTGTAGGTACACTTAACTTATGAGTACACTTGTAGACTGTAGCCATCCCATATTCCTTGCAGTGGTTCCTGGATTAGTTTATACAGCATGATATTCTTTAGTCTTTACCTTACTAATCATTTTTTTTATGACTGAACTAAGTCCGTGACAAATGGTAGTAGAACATGATTCTATTGATGGTCCAAGATAGAGGGAACGAGAAGAATTAAGATATCAGAGGGAAAGAGACAGAGTGAATTGTGATTTAGAAAGGAAGAATCAATTTTTATCTACGGGTTCGTCGGGTGAAATCTAAGGGGATTAGATTGAAGGAAGTGGACTTGGTAGATCAAGCCTGACAGGTAGGTGAAGCTATCACCTTCTCTTTACATAACTAAATGTAATATTATGATTCTTCTTACAGAATGCCTCGTGAGAGTTATTGGTAATCTTGTGATAATGAAATTCTTATGATTTATTGTGATTGAAGTCGACAGCTTTTGAGGTTATATTTTGGAATGATAAGCGTAAGAAGTATATAAATCCGATTTTGAACTCCTAAGAAGAAATGAATATTAGAACTACGGTTCTTTTGGACCTCGGACCACGAGGATAAATAGTAGTTTTGGACCTCGGGCCAAGAGGATGAATAGTGGTTTTGGATCTCGGGCCACGAGGGTAAATAGTGGTTTTGGACCTTTTCAATGGGGGTAAACATTGATGAATTGGAAATTTTAAAGGAGAAAATAAAGATGAAGAAAAATAAAAATAAAAAGAGGAAATAAGAAAAAGAAAATATTTTCTTTCAAGTTAGTGAATTATTATGCCACTTATGAAGGAAAATAAATATGATACTATTAAAAATTATTTTTATTTTGGATTGTGCAATATTTTCACTTATTATCGATTGTGATGTGTTTTACTTAATGGGATTATTTCTCACGTATTATTTTTATATCTATTGACAGACTAAGCCACAACTTGGAGGTACGACTAGCTAGGATTGACGTCTCGAGATATCTTTAGGATGAAAGAATTGAGATTTTAGTTCATGTCAGAAGATTATTTTGTTGATTTTATTAGTTGGATTAATTTCATTTTTCATTCTTAACTCAAAGATGATTTAGTTGAGTTTTCCTTTGAGATTCAGAATTTTGGTTAACAGCCTTAGTTATTTTAATTTCGGTACGTGACATTTATAAGATCGCTGAATTTTGTTTTTACTATAAAATATCTATGAGATTGGAAAATAGTTTGAGTAATAATAGTAATACTCTTGAATGATAAATTTCGGATGTGACAGTAAATTACATAGACAATCCTCGTACGAGAACCTAATTACGAAAAATCGCATAATTTCAAAAATTACCATAACATGAGAGTAAAAGCATATTACAAATTCACCTCCCCTCACCAGTAACTGCATAGTACAATCTCACTCAACATTATTCGAGTTGTCAGCATCTGACAATGGGTATTTTGATAATTTACAAAACCTCAAGGAGCTAGTGGTAATTACCCAATACGAATGGAGGGGTATGCATGTGGTATCCCTATGAAGAACTAAGAAAACCACGTCCTGCTATCAATCAACTGCCTTACCTCACCCGGCCAACATTAATCTCGCGTTCTCGGTGAAACCTGTCTAGTTTTTCTCGATTTATTCTGCTTAAGTTTCACCTTCACATCCACTCCACCATCAATAATAGACTTAAGCACAATCTGAAGCTTCCCCTCCAATTTTTCCCCTCTTCGTGGTGTATATACCACGTTATGAATATCATCCGCCAAGGCTCTCCGAGCCAACACTCCCCCAACAGCAGCACAAGCAATCCTATTCTTAGTCGACCCCAAATCAAATTTCATGTCCTTTGAAATAGAATGTGACACAACCACAACATTGCTAGTGGCACGATGAATTATGCTCGCACGTACTGAACCTGTCGATATATAAATATCCAAACAAAACGGTTCGTGGTAAGGAGCCGTTTGTTGATTGAAAGTGAGAGTTCTTTGCTTCTTTACTATACACGAATCTCCCAATTCATGAAGCCGAGAAACTAAATGCTCGTTTTGGTCATGTCTCGATATTGACTCTCTTTTGCTCTCTTTATCTTTTTCTACACGACTCTGCTTTTCGTTTTTCTTGTTCTCTTTACTTTCTTTACGAACTTTTTCTTTCTTCGGAGATTTCCTCCGGTGGAAATCGTATTTATATTCTTCATACTCTTTTGAATCCTTGTCAAGCTTATAAAACAGATTCCCATGAATCCGCATGTCTTCAATATCATCAAAATCAGGTTCGTCCTTATTCGAAGCAACAGAACTAGCCACCCCACTATCATGATCAACGGCCCTCATTTTCGATGCTTTCTCCTTGTAATTGCCTCTCCAAGCATCTGCTAAACCCGACGAGACATGCCAAGAATCGTCATCCACGAGCTCAATCCTGCAGCCTCTCAAATTATCATCATCATCATCATCAAATTTCGAAAACAATGGCGATAGATGAAGCCTATTATTACTGACAGAAGTCTCCCTGTCATGACCAAGAATACTCGAGGCTCTCGACGAAGAAAACCGATTACACAGTGACGAAAAATGCGAATTCGCTATCGATCTTACAATGGCAGCCCTTCTGATAAATACAAATGCCATTCAAATAGTAACAGTAATAGAGTCCTTAAGAGCTGAAATACGATTGAATTTCTCTGTGAGGCATTTCATCAAACAGGTGGTGCTCAAAAATACTTCTTTACATGCTACAGAATTCCGATTCTCTCAAGCTGTGGCCGATCAACAAAAGGAAATCCAAAAGGGTAGTTATAATAATGGCTGTCGATCAACTTCACTTGAATGGATGTAATAATCGTTCATGCAAAGTGAGATCTAGTGACAGCTTTGAGCCAAGACTAAAGAACGTTGATTATGATTTGGGTTAGAACTTAGAACTTAAAAGCAATCTATCTATCCTCTATAAATATGAAAATTTCAATTCAACCCTTCAAATAAAACAAATAGGGAAAAACACCCTTATGGTCTTTAAAAGGGACAAAAATACACTCTTATGACTTTTAGGAGCTTGATTGTTAGCAGGGACGAAGCTAAAATTCGGGTTTCAAAGGGGCGAATACAAAAAAAAAAAAAAGTTAAATCTTGATATATTTTTTTACATTAAGGGGGCAAGATTTTGAATAAAAATATTATAGGGGGAAAACAATTCCTCAAACTTGAGGGGCGGGTGCCCCCATTAGCCCCTGGCTCCGTCCCTGATTGTTAGAGAGCCTCGAGTTCAATTACCGATATAATCAAATAATTCAGGTATTGAGGGTTATATATGAGTTTAGTTTCATTAAATGCATGAATGTAAATTGTTTTAAAATATCTTATCTAAAAAAAAAAAAATTGTTTTAAAATTTGAATGCAGAGCTACTATAAATTATCCCTGCAGAAAGAAACAAAATGAGGTTTTTGTCAATTTCTTTTGTTTAAAGTTTAAAATTTTCTATATTTCGATTTTCGAGCTATAATTTATAAATTTATATTGCTCAAATCGGTGTTTGTTGTTTTTGGTTAACTCATCTTGTACTTAATTTGATAATCAGAAAATCGCAGCTTGCATATTGTTCGGTTACTTCAGATTATTACAATTTTTTTTTAAAATTTTGTATTTCATTTCATATGTGTATCGAATTCATTTATTCTGTATATTTAATGGAATATTTTATATGTATTACGGTTGCATATGAAAAATGAAATAAAAAAATAAAAACTGCACTATATTATCCGGACTTATACTCGAATTAATATGAATTGGGATGTCACCTTATTGTTCCATTTTCATTTCTCAAGTGAATTTGCTGGACTTGAGAGTGGCCTCTAAATTCATCGACTGTAATTTAAAATTGGGCTTTAAACAACTTTTATATATATATATATATATATGATGATCGGACATGAATTCTTTAAACGATGCCATTATATTTTTGGTTGCCCCCATATTATTTCATTCTTTATCACATATTAAAGATTTACATAGAAAAATGTAAAGTATTTAAACCTCGGCAACCCAATTCGTAGAAGTTCTTGATATACTCATATTTATTTTTAAACATCAAGGATTGAAAGGTAATTCACTTTTTATAAAATATCTAAATCATGACAACAAAATACTTATAAGTCTTACATCAAGGATTGAAAGGCAATTCACTTTTTATAAAATATCTAAATCATGACACAATATATTTTTCAATTAAATTCTACTGAAATTTTCATTTACCATATATGACAAAAAGTTGCCAAATTTGAAAAAACTATCCTCCTTTTGAAGCTTCATTTTTTGTAGAAATATATTTAAATATTTATTTAACTTTATTTGATTTTAAATACTTTGCTTGCGATGGTAGAAAAAATGAAGCTCCCAAAAGGCCAAAAATAATGTGTAGCACCCCAAAGAAATCAATCATTTGGTGAGATATTCTTTTCTTATTAAGCTAATCAACAACTTTTGGAATAAAGAAACTTAAGAATTTTGATAAAACCTCTAAACAATCCCATAAAGTTAATTTTTAACACAAGCTTTCCTTACCATATCACGTGAATTTTAGGAGTTCTCGAGGTTTCAACTGTCAAAATAATCGTAACAATTTATGCGGTAGTTAATTCCACGTAAACAGAACAATACATTCACTCACGCACTAAAGGTTAGAAGACCCTTCTTAAAAGAGGCTCGCAATTAGGTACAAAATCAATTATATCAATTATCATAATCCTTAAAAGATTTAAGAGCTCTAGAAATTTCAAATCTCGACACTCGTAATAGCAAAATTCCACATAAATACAACCACATGAATTATTGAATTGTTCCCCAAAAACTACTAAGATAAGATGACCTCTCCATACCAAATAGTTCAATATTTGGTAATAAACCATTCTCATTCATCTATCAAGTTTGATCCTTGTCGAGTTCCTGGAAGATGACAACAATCTGACTATGATAAATCCAATAGTTGAAATGTCTTAAAACTCTAATCCCAAAATGAAACAGAAGACCTAATATTAATAGTATGTTCTGCATGGGAATAAATCAAAAACTAAATTTTAATCGGAACTATTAACATACTTTGTATTATGTACCTCTTTCGTTAATATTGAACTATAACATTTTAAACACGTTAAATCCCGCATCATACGCACTCCTAAAACCTTCTAAGAATAATCCAGCCCTGTATACACCCAAATCAACAAATGCACAACAGCCTTCTAAACACCACCGATGATTTTCCTAGTATTAGACCTTGAGCCATTTTTGATAATTACTTTTCACAACAACCTAGTACTACTACAAAGTTCCAACATTCAGAAAATACAGAGGCTGCCCTTGTCAAGGTCAGTAATTAAAAGGATTAACACACATAAAAAAAAGCTACCATTAAAGGTTAGTGATTACAGAACCATCATTAAGACTGATTTTTTTTGGTCATAATATCAGTAGTCACTTCCTCCGAAACCCGTCATAGTCTCTATCAGTAGTAAGCTTGCTGGTAAGCATGTCCCATCCCATTGCTATACGCTCCATAAGCTGTAAAGTTGACCGGTGAAACCGGGTAGGATCCAACAATTGTGGGCGGGGCAGCTTCAGGGGAATAAGCATAGGGCGGGCTCCTATTGACCTGCCCGTAAACGGGTGAAGGGTATGCTGGGACTGGAGAAGGGTACTGTGTGTGTGAAGGAGACCTTATATATGTTGGTGGAGACGGGAAAGAAGAGACGTAAGCATTTGTCGAACGTCCGGCCTTGGCTGGAGGCATGGGCCCACCGTTGCTAGCTCGCGTTCTCTTAGCTGCTGGGCTTGCTGGTGGTTGTTTCTTCTTCTCGATCTTGACCTTCTCGAGTTGTTCGAGACGTTTCTTGAGGTTTTCTGGTGGGAATTCAGACTCGAGCTTGTATTCTTCAATGCACTTGAGAACGGCGCGGATTGCGGATTGCTCTTTCTTGGCAGCCATATGCTGTACAAGATTGTAAGGGGCAGAAGAGTTTAATTAAATAAAGTGTAAATTACATAGACAGGCCATGTTAGAAGACCAAATTACGAAACACCTCAAAGTTTGAGAAATTAGCATAACTTCCATATCAATAACAGCAAAGCAAATTACAATCTCACCACCCTGTCAACAAAAGCAGACCACAATTTCACCCTCTGTTTTTGATACTTTTTTGAGTATCAGACATTTGCAAAACCTCAGAGGGCTCGTGATATTTATCCAATAAGTTAGGGGTGAAATCGTTGTTATCCCTTAAATAATTTCGATATATGCCAATCCGTACACTCACTCCCATCGGGAATGCAAGAAATGTTATAATGTGGAAGTACGACGTACCAGCACAAGAGGCACAAAGAAAACACGCACTCATGAGTGTGTTTGCATGTGATTGTGTGTGTTTCTGTGTTAGAGACATCAGAATTACAACCAAGAAGCATATTTCATAGTCTAATTCAAATATACTGTCCCGAAGAGAATGGTATTTTGTTGGAGACATGGAGTGTCCAATTGTGACGACGAGGTCCATCACCAATAAAACCAGAGACGGCTAATGAGGAGTGAGAATACGGGAAAGAGGGGTAAGATGAGAAAAGTCGTATACTTTTATATTCCCTTGCAAATATTTCAGAAAATCTTAATTTGCCAACGAACTTTAGGTAAATAATCAAGGAAAATAACCAATAAATCTGTATCGAGGCTATTAAAAAGAAAACTCACCGCCGCACGTCCTGAGTTGTTGGGATCCTCCAGAATTGATGTAGCAGCCTTTTTTGCATCCTTGAGAAAGGCTTTCAGCAGTGGGACAGGGGGGAATTTGTCAGCAAGGCCAACTTCATAAGTAAAATGCACAGCATCAACCTGTTGTCCCCTTCCAATTAATTCTTCAATCATATCTGCACAAAACAAGGCGAATCACTGAGACACTATGGCAAAATTCAGGCACTAATGTAGCAAACACATATAAGGAGTTTACAGAGGTGCATCTCAATTAGCACATATATGATATAATTCAACAATTGAACTCAAAGAAAGTTAAATCTCAGCTCCTACTGAACTCATACAAAGTTTAACAGAAGCTCACCAAAATATGCTAGAAATAAGTGCAAATCGCTCACTAAGACATGGAAAACATCTTACAGTGTAGGCCTAACTCATAACATCCTCGAATAGTATGTCATTTAACCATGGAAAATAATGGGGCCGTTTTCATTTGCCCTGCACGAGAGATCTGAAACAGGTTTAAATTTTACTCCTAACTCAACACTCTTGAGTGTGAACATCAGGGGAAACTTAATTCCCCTAGCACTTAACGTTTGCACTTGACTCAACCCACAAATGCAAGTAACACAACAAAGATGAGGAAAGAATTCAAACGCCATGGTAACTAAAACAATTATGCATCATTGCTATATAGAACTTGCAGTATGTCCCTCCAAAATAAAGTGACAAGTATCGCCAAAGGCCAAAAAGAGATGCATTCACCAAGGTGTATGCAGAGCAAGTCAGCAAAATGGAGGAGCAGGACAAAACATTGTCGAACAAGATCGAAATGTCAAACCAAAACGTCATGATGCTCCCGGTATCTCAAAGACTCTTCCATAATTTGGCCAGCAATTCAATTTCTCTTTAACACCAACCAATTTTTAACCAAATGATGAAAAACTTTAAACAAAAACAGCAAGGAAACACCATCTGCATTTAATTTGTCCTTCCTTTATTCATCTGGAAAAAAGAGTTTCGTCTTTCTATATCATAAATTTAATCACCATCAAGGTACTAAGAAATCGACTCAATTACGAATAACACTAGCACCTTCAAATTACTCCAAAGAACTAAAACAAACACACATAAGAAACAAAAAACACCAACTAATTCCATAAGCAAACCAAAAAACACGAAAAATAACACTATACCGGGCATCTTATCGCCAAGGCCAAGCGAAACGGCGAGCTTGGGCATCTGCTTCCTCCACGCAGACGCCACGACGAGCTTCCTATACAAATCTACATCCTCCTTCTTCACAATTCCAAAAGTCACCAAATGCTGCAAGAAAGTATGCACATCAGGCGTCTTCACATTCTCAATTCCACCCCTCTCCTCCAAGCTCTTCTTCCACGTCTCAGCTATCTCCTCCGCCTTCCCCTTAATGCTCGGCGTCACCAGCATCCTCTCCTTCCCCAACACAGGATCCACCATCACCGGAATCAGAGACTCCAACAACAACACACACGCCCAACCTAAATCGTAGCTATTACTTGCACTGTTACCATTTGCGAGTGGAAAAACCTCAGAAATCGCTTCCAAAACAAATCTCGGCGGATCTACACAATCACCTAGGGCTTTCGGCAATTCCGATCTGAACATCTCCAATTCCTTCTTCCTCGAGGTGACGAAGATCCAAAACTCCTTCGCCGCCATCTTGCGGCTGAAACTCCTCAACTTCATCAGCAAACCTTCCGAGTCGTCGACCTCCGGCTCCTCGACCGCCGTGAGCGAGATCGACATTTTCGTAGTCTTCTCCAGAGATTCGAAGGCGATCGACATCGATTTCGAGATCGACGACTCGCGCGCCTCGAGCGCCTGCAGAGAGTGCTGCGTGTCGGCGAGTTGAGAGCATTGAGCTTCGCTTTGAGAGCGTCAGACTTCTTGATGATGTCCTGCTCGAGAGACGAGAAGTGATCGGAGAGCTCCTTCCACAGGAGAGTGCACGACGTCATCAGCGAGGTCTGGCGCTGGAACTCGTCGAAGCTCGGCGGCGGCGGTTGAGGCGGCGGCGGCGAGTCGAGGTGAGTCAACTCGCCTGGATCGGGTAGCGAGTCCATTAGTGAGCTGGAGAGAGATTCAAAACCCTAGAGGAGAATTTCTAGAGAGAGAAAGAGAGGGAGGAGTGAGAGGGAGTGTTTGGTGGCGGGGGGGAAGATAAAGTTGAGGTGAGGTGATGATAAGGGGGGTGTACGGAGAGTGATGACGTGGAGGATTGCGAGGGAGACAGGTGTTGTTTTGTCGGGGTGGGCTCTGGTCGAGGCTAACGTGAGCTGGGGGTGCTCACTGTAAACAGTACAGGGAGTATTATTATTGTTATTATTATTATTACAATTTAACGGTGTTCAAGAAGAATGTCAGTAACTGAAGGAGAATGTCGGATTTATTTATTTTTGAGACATAGTCATAAATAATTTGGTATTTATTTAAATAATTATTGTACTTACCCCCTAGTAATACTAGTATTTGACCACTAGTGACCGGAACGAATCTTTTATTTTATAATGGTGTACTACAATGGTGTTACATCATTTTGAAATTGACAAATGTTCAATTAAAAAAACTACTAATAATAATTCAAATTAAAAAGACACTTATCAATCTCATAATAATGTGACACCATTATGGGATAGAAAATTCGTTTCGTGAATGACCTTAAGTTTAACAACGACTTTGAAATAGTATATACGGATTTGATTGTTTCAAATTAATTGAATTTAAACGAATTCAGTCATGTATAAAGATCACAGTATTAGTGATAATATTAACATGTATTAATTCATATTGATCACGGCGTATTGAAATATTATCGTGTGCTACGAAATAAATGCATGATGGATGCCAAAAAAAATCTAAAAAAATTGTAAAATTTTAGAAATATAAAAATGAAAAGTTTATACTAATTGGTACATTGTGCATTAGATACAAATATATTTAGGTATAATGTAATTGTTGAACTTAAACTCCTAATAAAAAAGAGTTTATTGATAATTATATTATAACTTCTCAATGTGTATGTAATAATAGTTCTATATATTTACGAATTTTTTTAAAAAAGAATTACTATTCAATATAACATTCATGATGTTCGATATTTTCCAATATTATTATCGATAAATATCACGATACACAGTAATATCTTTGTATTAGCGATATCATTTAAAATTATCGGATATTATCAACGATGCATATAATATAAAAAAATGATAGATATTATTGGGGTGTTCACGAATTGACCGAACTGACCGAAAATCGGAATTTCGGTCCGAACCGAAAATTTTGGTTTTCTGTATTTTTTTTTTTTTGCCAAAATTCAGTTTTCAGTTCGGTTTTTGGTTTTGAGATTCAGTCGATTCGGCTAACCGAAAAATCAATTTTTTTTTATTTTTAAAAATTTTTATTTTTTATATAGTATAATATAGACCAAAAACTATAAAAAAAATGTGTGTTTCCTAGTGACAACTTTATAGAAAAATAAAGAAAATAAATTAAAATTAGTCATAATGAAATTTTAATTATTTATTGATATCTATTTTTTTTAAATTTTCTGAATTTTGGCTCTACCAAAAAATCGAACCGAAAAGTTCATTTTTAATCGAACCAAACCGAACTCTTTCGGTTCGATTTTCGGTCCGAAATTCAGTCATGTTTAAAAGGTCGCGGAATCAGTGATAATGCTAACTTGTGTTATTTCATATCGATTGCGGTATATTGAAATACTATCTAGTGATACGAAATAAATGCATGATGGAGGCCAAAAAAAAAATCTAAAACAGTATAAAATTGTAGAAAATATAAAAATAAAAAATTTATACTAATTGGTAAACTGTACAAAAAGTATTGCATTAAATACAAATATATTTAGGCATAATATAATTGTTGAACCTAAATTCCTATAAAAAAGAGTTTTTTGATAATTATATTATAACTTCTCAATGTGTATGTAATAATAGATCTATATATCACCAAATATACTGATGAAAAATAAATAAAAAATTTACTATTCAAAATAACATTCATGATGTTCGATATTATCCAATATTATTACAGTTAATATCACGATACACAATAATATCATTGTATAAGCAATATCGTTCAAACTTATCGAATATCATCGACGATGCATATAACATCGAAAAACGATAGATATTATTCTATTTTATTATATAGGTAATGATCTATCCAAATATCGTATCGACCGATAATTTAGACAATGATTTCAGTTGCACCAAATAAATATAATCTAGTAATACAGTATGTATTTTATTTCTTCTTGCTTTAAACAAATTGAGTCGATTTGACTAGTGTTGACTATTGGTAGAGTATCGTGGACCTACTTCCACGTGGTTAAATTCACGTTACAAATTGATAACAAATTATATATATTATTCTATGTTTACGGCGGCTCAAAGGAAAAAAGTATTCAACTTTGAATCACGTCAATACAAGAGTTGTAATTTCATGCTCCACATCTTTCAAAGATAAATATCTTGTATACTTCTTTCTTTTTGTAATATCTTTGTCTTTAGTCAAAAAATTGTGATTAAGTTATTTTTTAATTTGTAAAATTTGATTTTTTTTTTCATCACACTAGACGAAAAATCATAGACGAATACAATTCAGTCTCAAATTTGAGATCAATTTTGCCATGGATAATTTCCGTCTCCAATCAGAGACGGATTATCCACGGATATATGAATCCATCTCAAGTTGTTTAATCAAAAACTTGATAGACAAATTCATGACCTATGAGAGACAGATTCAGAGACTAATTTAGCGACGAAAGCCCTCTCTGATTAGTTCCTAAATTAATATATTTATTTACTAAAGTTAGTGTAAATCAAAATAAAATGTACACCGTCGCCTTTTTACTTTCAAAAGTATAAAATGAATGGGTAAAGAGTCTTCTTCTAATACTATGTGATCCAAAATTATCAAAATAGGAAAATCAATGTACCTTTTAAGGGTTCTTCTTGCATATTAGGAAAAAAGTAAAATCATTGTTATTTGCCTATTTGTATCTTAATTCTTTTTAGATCAGGGGAAGAATAACAAGACAGGAAAAATATGTGATTGGACAAGAGTCAAGGCTAAGTGTTAGCCTTTTTAAAGAAAAGGAAAAATGATAAATGTACTATTAGTCAGAAATAAAATCAGAAGCTAGAGCGTTGTTGTTGCGTGGTATTGAAGAACACTTTCTTGGTCCTTCTTGACTGAATGCGCAAATTATGAACTACTTTCTTCCAATTGAACATACTCTGAAAGTTCAACAAAATTAGTGCGTTAAAATGAAATATGATAGATTAAAGCAATTCATATATAAATCAAAATTTAAGAATAGCTTGAACTCCACATTCTTTTCACTATATAAAAGTAATGGAAGATTTGATCAGTATAGCAATCTTCTCTAAAGAAAAATACCAAAGATGATATATAAGAGAATACAAACTCCAGACAATATGTTTTAAAACATTTGTTTCTCCACTAGACCACAAAAACTCAACTTTATAATGTCCAAATAGTGAAATAAATCGCTCATCATTCTATAATGAATGGATTGCAAAGTTTTTTTCATTGTTCGATGATGATAATGTTTGTAATTTCCATTGCTCGATCTCTATTTGATGTGCCACTATAACAAACATGAGTAATTTAGTAAATAGCAAAATGAATTTAGGAATATTATGAAATTAATTTAATATGGTCCATTATTAATATTTATTAAATGGGCCGACTAAAAAAGCTTTAACTAATGACGATATGAATACTATAAATATCATACGTCTGATTTATCGTGAGTCAAATCGAACTCCATGCATACTCATCACTAATTTTCTCAATTTTGATCTTCCGAACCATTTTAATCCTGCATTACTATTATATCAATCGACTCTGTTACATCTGATTCCATAATACGTATCTAGTAACTCAATGAAAAGTGAGATAAAACTATTTAGGCAATTAAAGAGCTTTCCCGGAAATCGAAGAGAGATAAAAAAGAGAAGAAAATAAAAGTAAAGGCTGAAAAGCTGGAAAAGGTAGTGGGGGCGTGGCGGTTGGTGGTGGCCCAGCCCACTGACCACCACATGGCTGCAGTCAGATAAAGTAAAGCCATTGCCGGCCTTAAAGCTAAGACTATATATATACTATATCTAGAGATTAGTTTAGGGGGGTAGGGGGGAGGGGGGGGGGGGTGTTGTACCACACTGTACCAATACCCTCCACCCACCCTTTTAGTATATTATTTCCCCCCTTTTTTTAAAATATCACAATATTTGTGTCGAAAGTAGTTCCTAATTTAGAAAAATTAACACTATCATTTTTAATATTCGAAAAAATTTATACTGGATCAAATTAAATAATTTTAGTGTCTATTTATTTCACAATAAACTTTATTGTGTACGATCCCTACACATATTTGTATGAAAAATGTAAACACATAATATACATTCGGACTCTTAGATTCGATCTGACATAAAATTATCATATTCAAAAAACTTTTGTTTCACTTAAGCAATTTTTTAATATGTTTACCTTATATGTGAGCATGTATTCTGAAGCAATCTAAAAGTAAAAATGTCCAAAATGATTTAGGTGGAACACTTAGGTTGTGTTTGTTTTTGTTTTCAAACAAATTTTGACTAAAACTTGTTTGCTTTATGTTTTTTTGACAAAAAAATTTGTCAGCTATTGTCTCTCTATTTATGTTTACTTTAGCGTGCCTACTAATTACATTAACTACAATATATATATATATAACCATAATATTATAATCATTTAAAACTTATATTATATTATATTTTTCAATCATTAACTAATTATAAACACAACTTTTCAGACAAAAAATTATATGATTTGACTGCTACAGTAACTTTTGTCTCTTCTGAAAACAAAATCAAACACAAAACCAAATACATTTTCATCAAAATACACAACTCCCAATAAATTTTTTCACCAAAATTTTCACAAAAAAAAAATCCAAAATAAAAATAAACACAACCTTAGTGTTACATTAGGGACGATAAATGAATTTTCCTATATTAGGAACTATTCTAATATATATCTCATACATTAGGGATTATAAATTTTATTATCCCTCACTATTACAATTTGATCATGGAAGATTTATCCAAAAAAAAAAAAAGGATCGTGGAAGAGGGTAGAAAAAGATATATGGACTCGTGGTCTAATTTATAATTTTTATTGGAACCTTCAAAATAAAGGTTCATTTTTTGTTAAAAGTTAAAATGTGACATTGATAGTGTGAGAGAATTTTGTGGATTTTATAATGGCTATCGTTATATGAAATGGAGACAAGATTCGATATTTTTCTCTATAAGATGAAGTTGTGCGAGTTGGTGTTTAAGAGTTCAGGTAAACGTATCAAAAAATACAAAGATTTGATTTTAATTTTATTCTTTTGGAACCTTCAAAATTAAAGTTCATTTGTTATAATAAAATGTAACATTATTAGTTACACATTAATTTCAGGGTAATATGTAATACTAATGAATATATTCACTCGATCTATATCTAGCGAATTCCAAAGTTAACGTTCCAAATTTTTGATTGAAAAGAAATGATCTTAGAATGCTTGAAATAATGAATATAGTTTTTGCTTTTAAATCTCTAAAATTAAACGGTAAGCAATCAGAATACAAAAGTAGGTAGGGATGCGCTTACCTTCCATTTTTTTCGTTTTCCTTTTTTGAATATTTTTGTTCTAAATAATATTTAAATATTCTGAGAAACTTCTATTCGCGTCAAAGTTGATGTTAAGCAATCTTTCTTTTTCCAAACACTTCCACTCCAACTTTTTCCCACTTTTCATTATTGTGTGCAAATGCTCCCCAATTTTGTTTTAAATGGATTATTTCCTTATTTATAAAATATACCGTTTCTATAAAAGCAATAAAAATTGCGAGCACGCTCATGTGAGACTTATTATATACAGACAATTTTAATTGTATTATTAAAATTTAAAATCTCAAGATTATATAAGAATGCTATTCATGGTCCCTAACAAACAACAAAAGATGCAATAATTCATTGTCCATGCATTATCATCATGATATTAAAATTAACCATTTTAGGATTTAAATTTCCAAACAAATTAACAATTGGTGGTGCATGAAATCAATAGATGATCAGGCATGCGCACCTGTGCAATCTGATCTCTGCATACTAAAGTGCATTATGGTGGAATCCTTGGATTCTTCCTTGAGAGTGCACTAGTGTTTTTTTTTTTTTAATTTCTAAAAAATAAAATAAAATTAGATCATTTTATTTTATTAAGATCTATTGAATTGCATAAATTGGGTTGTGGTCCGTAAATGGGATTGCATTTTTTATGTAAAGCTCTTCCAATTATATAATAAATGATATAGAATTTATGGGTAAATTAAAGAGGAAAACAAATATTACGTATGTGGTTGTCTCCATTTTATTTTAGGAAAAATTACATACAGCCCCCTAACTTATTGTGTAATTACCAAAATCTCCCCTCATTTATTGAAAATTACCAACACATCCCGTCAAGGGGTAATTACAAGACCTTAACAACATGTAATTACACATAATTTCTCCTAATTTTTATTAAGGTCTATTGGATTCCATAAGTTGGATTGTGGCACATAACTCGGGCTGTGTTTTTGATGTACGACTCTTCCAACGTATGTTTGTAATAGAAAGCATTGGATAATTACAAGACAAAACATGTATGACTTATTAATTCTTGCAAATTATACACACTATTGAAAAATAGAATATCTCTTGATATCATCGAAAATGACAATATAACGTGATAGTATTATATACTGAATTATAATCAAATAATTATACGAGCACACATAAATTCAACTGAATCTCTATACAAGGAATAATGGCTAAATTCCTTGGCCCCAGAACATAAATTTTTATGGCTAGGGGACCTAAACTCTCGTTCAAAAGACCAGAAACTCTCATACGCTAGAACAAACAGCACAATAAATAACAAATTAATACTAAAATGGATACAAGAGTTCACTATTATCATCTTCAATCCATCATTGGAAGTACTAGCCGTGACGGTGATGTTGCCGAGATGCATCACCTTGTCGTAGATACGAGACGAGGGAGGACAATGTGGTTACCCTAATTGCACGTGCTTAAGCTTAATCTTGCTTTTCACTTTTCAGTTTAATTTACACCATTGGTGGAGGTGATGATAATGATTTAGAGCTAAAAGCTTTAGCAATATGACTTTGTATAAAATAAGTTAACAATTAATTTCATCATCGTACTCCATGGAATTGGAATGATGTATAAGATTCATTGTTTATTGAATTTATTAAAAAGTTACTATAATTATAATGGAATGTCCAATTGATGTTACTAACACTACTTTATGTAAATGCAACACCGATAATTAATTAATTTTAATAAAAAACTAAAAAAAGAAAAAGTATTATGATTTGGAAGTTTTATATCAAAAAATTGTGAAAAAAATGAGCGTAGTATGTATATTAGTGAAGAAATTAAGTTGTTTGACTTATTTTTCAATTTATGGTGTAGGATGGGATTTTTTTTTTTTGGTGAATCAAAGTTTAAATGTGAACTCTAATTCCCCGGGTCGGGTGCATAAAGAGAAGCCCTCCTCAGGTGTTGGTGTTAGTCCGGTAGGATTCGAACCTTTTTCGTCTTTGGGATCATAAATCGCTTACCATTTGGCTTAACTATAGTTTGACTTATACAATAATTATAATTACAATTATAATTACAATTTGTTGTTATTATTATTGTTATTATCGATTGACGTTCAAATGTAAAGAGATCCAGTATTTGACCTCTCTTTGAGTAATAAATATTGTCATTAACTTCAACCAAATTGATTAAGTTTAGGTCCTCTGTTGCAAAACTCTATTTCATGTGTTATTATGTATGCACGTTGGGGGTATACAATATTTTCAAAATTTAAATTACATAAAGTATATATACTCCACATGCAAAAAATTTATGAGGTATAAAATGATACTGCATATCTTAAAATAGAAGATCTAGTGTAGCTTCATTTGAACTCTCAAATTTTACTCAGTGAAATTGGGAGACATTTCACTCAGTGAAATTGGGAGACATTTCATGTCCTTGATTTTGATACTATCCAAATGAATTGTGCAAACTATTAATCTACGGAATATATACTGAGGGGGTGTCTGTCATTATCCTATATAGGGATAATAGCAGATACCCCTCTCAATTATGGGGTGATGTGCACTTTGCTCCCTAATTTATTGAAATGTGCATTTTGCCCCCTCAATTATCATAAAATGTGCACTTCACCCCCTCGGGCAGATTCGGGCAGATTCGGGCACCACACTTATCATAAAAATTGGACTTTTGCCCCCTAACTTATGTGTCTTTGTAGCACTTTGCCCCTTGACTTATGTATTTTTGTAGCATTTTGCCCCCTCACTTATGTGTTTTGTAGCACTTTGCCCTGCCCGAGGGGGTGAAGTGCACATTTTATGATAAGTGAGGGTGCAAAAATGGCAAAGTGCTACAAAGACACATAAGTCAGGGGTAAAAGTCCAATTTTTATGATAAGTGTGGTGCTCGAATCTGCCCGAGGGGGTGAAGTGCACATTTTATGATAAGTGAGGGTGCAAAGTGCACATTTCAATAAGTTAGGGGACAAAGTGCACATCAACTCATAACTGAGGGGTGTCTGTCATTATCCCTATATATATATATATATATATTTAAAAATGAAATTAAAGTATGATCCATTCAAACTAAGAAATGATAAAGTTCATATCCACATGACTTCATTCACATTGTCATCTTTTGGAACAATACTATTGCTTTAATTTGCTCATACCCTAATGTTAAAGTAGGCAGCTTTTGAAATTCTTAGGTCACATGCCCTACTATTTTATGCTGTCCAATCTTGATCTTGCTCTACCATTATGTTCATCACTTAGCATTAATTAGGACTTAAATAAGAAAATCATGTCATTGTGAACACAAATTGTCAATAAAACCTATGTCACACATTAGAAAAAACGATCATGATTAGACTTTGCAATTAATTTGGTATACCTAACATTATTCATTACAAAGATGAAAAAGAAGAAATATAAATAAGAAAAAAATTATTAAAGCGGATTAAGTTAGCCTGTTGAAAAATATCTTGTGCTTGTATGGACTCGATGATTATGGGTTAAGATGATCCGTAATGAAATTGAGGAACCAATTTCATTTCTCTTCTAGAGAAAGATTACATTTTATTTTTGCATAGACCGAATTCATAGGAGTCGGTCATCAAACATTATTGACAATAGATGTTACTTGGTAAAATTAACTTTACTCATAATAATCCAAAAATATATTGCCAATTAGTCACAAGGGTCTTTGTCCGTGACAAAATAAACCTTATTTTTATAAAAATAAAGAAATAAATTATAAGTCGAACTAACTCTTCATTGTTTTATCACCAATATCCAATATAGTTAAACACTAATTTATATTGTAAACATTAATTCTGTAAATTCAACATATGTTTATTGCATCTATGTCATACCAAAGAAAATGACAAAAGATGAAAGGAGAATTGCATATCACTTTCGCATGTTATACAAGTCATACTTGGGGACTCTTGGATTTGAGTTTCAGTGATAATCTTCGCCATCACATAGAGTGATACTTATAGTGGCTCCTGGGATCAAACAATCTAGGTGATCTCTATCCTACATGTATAGATATATATGTG
The DNA here is from genome assembly GCA_019426215.1 of Buddleja alternifolia. Lineage (NCBI taxonomy): Eukaryota > Viridiplantae > Streptophyta > Magnoliopsida > Lamiales > Scrophulariaceae > Buddleja > Buddleja alternifolia. Next base: position 36,461,410 of record CM033401.1, on the reverse strand, counting down.
AGGGGTCCACCACCACATATATATGTAATAGTGCATACTTGAAGGCTCTCAGGATGATAGTAGATTCCACATGTATATATATGTACATGTGAGGTGAAAATTAACTGGGTCCCAAGTCCTGGGAGCCATTGAATATCACCCGTAAAAATTGCTGGACTCTAACTATAACCAATAAAAAGCTAGGTGCTTGAAAATCAAACAGAATTGTTTCAATCTCAATTTCCCAATACTTTTGAAAATTTGAACCATATGCCCAATCAATTCAATTTCAAAATTTGCTCATTTATTTTCTTCTAGTAATGATTACAATAGTGGTGAATGTGACATATAAATATACCAATTAGGTCCAATGAATCAATCCAGCACAACGTCAAGTTGTGTGTGGTGGCTGCAAAATTCTCGACCTAATTTATCACAAAAAGATCATCAAAATGCTTTATATAATGATGATGCTGATTACGTGATCCAAATATTTATCCTCCACGAGGGAGAAATTTTGGATTTTAGTGGGACGGATTGTTTGGGAGTCTCCAGAATCACAGTTTCGACGTCTTATCTATACAATTGATTTTGCGTTTCAAAATAAAATAATTGTGACTAATTCAGAACTTCAAACCCAAGAAATTAAGCGTGTGCATTCGGTTAGAACATAACCAAATTATGGGTTTCTTGAAAATCTAACCAAATCGATGGGTTTGGTTCGATCAAATTCTGTTTGATTTGGTTCGATTACTCGTAATTCTATCAAACATAAATAAAATAATGCAAATCGTGTCCAAAAACAGAGGAGAAACCGTTTCTCTTAATTAATAATTGCATGATTAAAATAAAAAAATTAATTTTTTATTATGTTTGATTAACTGGTGCCCAAACCCAAACGGAACCTGAAAATCAAATCACAATTTTTGATTCGAACCAAATCTGTCGATTTATCAATTCGATTTAGCCAGTTAACCAAACCGCACACACCTATGTAAGTCTCATCTGATAACTTTACAAAGTTTAGGACGTTTACAAGCATATATTTTTCAAAGAAAAAGAATAATCAATTATATCATTTTATAACATCAAGATATCAAATATTAATTGAATACAATCTAGGGATGTAAGTTGAGCCGAGCCAGCTCGCGAGCCTGGCGAGCCGGCTCGACTCGAGCTCGAGCTTCACGAGCTCGAGCTCGAGCCTGAGCTTCACGAGCCCGAGCCCGAGCTCGAGCTCGAGCCTGTTTGTCTCTGCAAAAAGCTCGCGAGCCTTCTTCATAATTTTTATATATATTTATTTTTATATTTAAAATATTTTTATATTATAAATATTAATTATATATATTAAATATTAAATATATAAATATTAAAAATTTAGGCTCAAGCTCGCGAGCCTGGCTCGGGCTCGCGAGCTTGGGCTCGGCTCGAGCTCGAGCTCGTGAGCTCGGCTCGCGAGCTCGCTCGAGCTCCCTTGAGTTGAGCTCGACGAGCTCGAGCTCGCAGGCTCAGGCTCGAGCTCGAGCCTGGCAAAATCGCCAGGCTCGGCTCGAGCTCGGCTCGTTTACATCCCTAATACAATCTAATGATCTATTGCAACAAAACTACTGATATCGACAAATATACGCATACACGAGAGACTCGAACCCGAGCACTGCACTCTTTTCAATTCAAGATTCTCAGGGCCTCAGTCTTACTATAAAACTCAGCAATTGTGCTAAGATACAACATGAGAAATAAGAAAGTTACAGAAGACCAAACCTTGTAAAGAATCTGAGAATCCTTATGGACTTGCATTTCTTACTCTGCCAAAATGTGCGAAAATGTCACGTCCCCATAAATGTAAAACTACTTCAAAATCTCAATCTTTTTGTTATAAGTACACAGCAAGAGTGTCTCTCCACCTTTCTCAGTACCCATTGTGATCAAGGCTCATTGAAAGTGTCAACTACGTGAGAGTACTCCTTTTGAGCTGCAAAAATAAAATAAATCAAATTAACACGTTGAGTTCATCAGTTACGGGATGCTACCTACTCTGGGGTAGTAATCAAAATAAGTTGTGATGTCACCATTCACCATTTTACTTTACAATATCATCATATTCTCATCCAGTAGGTTGAGGTTTCCCGAGTTTATCATAGTGAACAAATTTCCAAAGTGAGCCTTCAGGTTTGTTCAACCCCACAATGTGTTCCAGTGTTAAAATCCTTACAACGTGTAATCACCATTTTATCCCATCTACTTAAGGTCGATATAAAACTATTTAAGTTTCTTAGAAAGGGAGCAAAATATGAACCTTGGCACACTTCCACGACGGCGAGGATCATATTCTGTTGCTTGCCGAAGAGCCCTTGCAAAAGCTTTGAAGGTTGCCTCAATGATGTGATGAGAGTTTCTCCCAGCAAGCTTATTTCCATTCAAAATCCAGTATTTTCAGAAATACGCTAGAGGCAATAAACAAATAAAGGGATAATTACATGCACACCCTTCACTTATTTGTAATTACCACGAGCCCCCTAAGATTTTACAAATTACCAAGACACCCCGTCAGATTCTGTCAACTCAAAAAACAGGAGAGGAAATTGTAACCTGTTATGGCAGGGGTGAATTTGTAATTTATTCTTACTGTTATGGTAATTTATCAAACCTCTGTGTGTTTTTCGTAATTAGGATCTCACGCAGGATGTCTTTGTGATTTACCCATGATGCCACCCGAAAGAAAAACAAACACGAAATAAGTATGACAGTGGCGTATTATTTCAATAAATTAATTTTCTCAATATATGGCAATCCTATACTGGATTCGATGAAATAGTTCTGAAATATAACAAGAGTGATTGAGTACTAAATTTGTGACAAAATGAATCTGCATACTAGCTCTTCTTACAATGTAAATAAGAACTTTGGACAAAAACCGTTACCTGTCGTATGTGGAGTGTCATTCCAGAAGTATTGACCAACGACTGAAAGAAGTGCTCCACCAGCTGAAAGCAACAAAAAGATGTTCGAATAGGGTAAAATAAACCAATGAGGAGTTCAGTTCAGAAGGAAGAATCAAAATTATGTTATAAGGACACATTTGATATTGGGCAATAAATCGGCTGGTTTAAATTGTCGAAAATTAGTATAATTTGAATAAAACCAATTACAGGGAAGTACATAATGGGTGCCAATTACCTGTGTGTCGAAAGTTCCAACTCTCTCCGTTGGTATACGTAAATCATAACTCAGATGTGGCCTTCCGGATAAATCCTACAACAGAAATTTAAGATATCTTTTTTTTTTCTTTGCAGAATCCCAACATTTTATGTAAATGTGAAAACAACATTAATTTTGTCAAAGACCATAACAGATTTATCCTACCAAGTTCCAACTAATCACATTAGTGAACAGTATTAAGCAGGATTAATCCTTCAAACTAATGGACATTTTGCCCTTGCTTGATGGACAAATGATGGACCAAGTGTAGAGATGGTTTTTAAAAGAGCATCGAAAAATTGTTGATATCATACCAGTGAAACGTGTATAAGAGCTTCATCCAATGGAGCTGAGAAGTCCCCAAACCGATTGATTCCTTTCCTATCACCAAGTGCTTGCAACAAAGCCTGCATTAACAATTACTGTTAATGCTGTTGAGATCAGCACAACCGCCACGAAATTGCATACAAAAAGCAGAATAACTATGGCAATGATAAATGGTATGATGTTTATTTATAGGCTTCTAAAAGGCAAAGCAGTCCACCACTTTGGACATTAAACCTTGAAAAACACAAGTCATACTTAGGAGCTCTTGAGACTCTTAAATCATGGAGCAATCACGACCATCCATGTGATGGGACCCGATTGGTGTCCAATATGCATGGATGGTGTAACTAAGAATCACTTGGAAACACGTACGAATGCAGAATGGTAAAAACAATAATTTGCAGAGGGTAAAAACATGGCATGATGCAAAAATGTACGAAACTTCTCATACATACATTCAACATTTGAATGATCCCCAATTCGATGATCAACCAAATCTGTAAGTCCAGTTAAAAACCTAATAGTAACATCTTTCGCAGTAAGATATACATAAGTAACAAGTAAATAATGGTCTTTGGAAGTTAGAGCAAACAACACACAAAGAATTGGAAGAAGAAACGAGAAGAAACTAAAACAATGAAATGGTAGAAACTAAAACAATGAAATGGTTAGTGGAAATTTACTGTTCCAATGGCTAAGGCAACGTCTTCATTTGTATGATGATCATCAATATGAATATCCCCAGTGGCCTTCACGTGCACATCGAATAAACCATGTGAAGCAAGTTGCTGAATCAATATGAAGAAAAAGCCGACATTTACATTCGAGCAGATTCACATTAACAGCATAAATGGCAATATCATGTAAAATTCACTGCAGGAAAAGTTATATGCCTCTTGCCAACTCAATGATCATTGAAGTCAAAAATATCAAATTTATGTTGGATTGGCCATAACTTCTACAAGCATACAAGGAAAATGGGGAAGTTTTGAATAAAATCACTTATTATCCAAGTACCCTTTTCAACAGCCACAAAAATCGTAACAAATCCAACACCAATTAGTGTCATTTCCTACTTTTCCAATAGTCTCTTTTGCAAGATAAGACATACCATAAATCATCAAATATTACTTCCCTCATTGCAATATATTTAAGCGCGCGCACACATAGCAAATCATTATTTCAAAAAGTAAATTATTTTTCCATGAAAAAGGAAAAATTAAGCAAACAAGTATATAAATCCAAAATTAAGAAACAACAACAAAAGAAAAAAGAAGAAGATGGAATTAACTGTATTCCTCATTGTAGCCTAGTATACCTTACAAATGAAACGACAATAAGAACATACATACAATCATACACAGAACAACCATCCCCTTAAAAAAACAGCATTCAAACTTATATGTCAGTGAAACAGTTTGTCCTACATTATCTCTTAAGTACAATGAAAAAGCCACTTAAGAAATTCAGGCCTATATTGGATGACCACCTCTACTATGAAAAACATGTTTTGAAGGGATTTTTTCTTTTAAAAAACGTTTTTGGTTGGCACATCATTAGACTTTTAAAAAATAAATGTCTCAAAAATCTAGCTGAATTTGAAGAAATTCTTGCAAAAAAAAAGAAGGGAAAAAATAGATTTTTACTATTCATTACGTGACAGTTCACCCATTGATTAAAAGAGTTTATTCCGGCAATTTCTCAACACCGAGAGTCCAATTACATAAATATTCTAATGCAAAATAATGGGATAGTTCACCCATTGATTAAAAGAGTTTATTCCGGCTATTTCTCAACACGGAGAGTCAAATTAATCAAATATTCTAATGCAAAATAAAAAATAAGATTCATTTTTCCTATTTTTTATGTCTAAATAGATGAGCTTGAGTAAGATCTATTTACGAAAAATTATATCTAAATAGCAATCCAAACAAATTTCTCACAACAAAAAATTTATCATATCAAACCATAATCATTGCATGCTTTTCTCTAAAGAAAAACCTCATCAAAATACACTTTTAACGCCACATTTCTTATCCCGAAAATCTTCTCTCTCTTTTGTCGTGAAAAAAATTTCTCCTATGGAAGTATGGATATGTCATCCAATTAGACCCTCATTTCTTTGAAAAGTATAAAGCACCAACAGCAGACCAACCAAAAAGAAGAAGATAAATAAAAACTTACATCTAACATGTGATCAAGAAAAGGAATCCCCGTATCATTTTCAGCATTAGCATTACCATCCAGATTAATCTTCACCTTAACATTCGTCTCTTTCGTTATCCTCTTCACCTCCCCAATTCTTCCACCTACAATTCCCCAAAATTATCAAAAATAGGGCAGATTAAGAAATGTAAACACAAATTAAGTTCACGATTTACCCTCAGCAGTTCTTATCGATGAACAATCGTTGTTATCGACGGCAGAAAGGATTTTGGAGTCCATTGGAGTAGCTTCGAGTTGCGTGGAGAAGAGGTGTACGTTGCGCCGGTGAAGGTGTACGGGGAGGAAAATGCGGTGCGAGAGATGAATTTGTGATCGATTAGAAGGTGACAGGGTTTGAAAGGAGTAGTTGAGAGAAGAATGAGGAAGTGAAAGGTCCATACATGGAGGAAACTGAGTAGATGCACGGTGGAGACGGCGGCGATTGGTGGTGCTCGGCGGAGGATGAACAGAGGAATAAAGTATACACACACATATATATATCATGTTATAGATTATAGTGCATACATGGGTTTATACTTTAATAGTGTTTACTTAAATATGTCGATAGTTATCATACAACCAACAATTGGTTGGTGTGAATAGAGGTGTAAACGAATCGAACCAAATCGAATGAGATATTATTCAAATTTATTTGAAATATAATTGAGTTTTAAAGTTTGTATTGAGCTTATTTGATTATTAATCGAGTTGAGCTCAAACGCTTTTTAATCGAGCCGAACACGAGTCGAACTTACATGTTTTTATTATTTTTACTTAATTGAGCCGAGTTTCAAAACTTATCAAATACAAAAAGTTGTTCAAGTTTGGTTTGATAAGTTAATGAACCGAGCTCAAACGACCTTTTAACAATCGAACTCGAGCCGAATATTGAGTAGTTTAGTTTGTCTTTCCACCCCTAGGTGTGAATGGATCGACACTCTCTTCCCTTGAGCAAAGGTTGAATGTTCGATTATAGAGTTCTACTTATTGGAAGCATTTTATCTTGTTGTGGGCCGACACAATGCGAACAAGATTGCCCTAATTTAACGTGTTTAAGGAATACCTTAGGCCAATAGTCATCATACATATTTAATAATTTTATATAATACTTACTCATATGTCTCTGTAGTGGTGACTTAGGCCTTGTTTGTTTATGTTTTCAAATTCCATTTTCAATATCCTGGATCACAAAATTTTAAAAATTCATAACACAAACCATTTTCATCTAAATTCTACTTTTTTCAACTTAACTTTTTCAATCCCCCATATATTACCCATCACTCACTATATCAATCATTTCACACATTTATCAATCAACATCATTTCCTCCAATCATTACTTTTTTATTCAATCTTCCACTTTTACTATATATTAATAATAAATTTCAAATTCAAATTTTAAATTTCAAAATATATTAATATTAAATTAACTTTATATATCTATCTATCTTATTCTATTATTTATTTATTCACATAATCATTACACAAATAACTAAGTTAATTATTTAACTCATCATACATCAACCAATTATTATTGATTTGACACATTCTACAAATATTTAAAAACATAAACAAACACAACACATATCACATCAATTCTCACACGAATCCATGTAGTACGCATTTCTCGAGAAATTTTCAGGATTTTATCTCAAAAACATAAACAAACAGAGCCTTAGTATATAGTTAAATAATATTTATCATGTTAATTGTTATGCATAATTTTGATATTTAAGTATATTTATGTAATAATATAATTCTCGTAAAAAGATGCAATAGTATAATTATTAGTGTAAATAATGATAGAATAATTTATAAGAAATAAGATTTTACTATTGTTCAACTACACATTTAAGTAAAACACAGTTATAGAGTCCTTCTAGTTTACCTAATCAATCGAAACTATCTGTAAAAGTATATCACAATACATCTATGTTTAGGAGCCTAAGTTTCACGAATATAGTTAGTTTTCATCTCACGAATAGAGTTAGTTTTCATCGGCATTTGTTAACCAGTCCAAATAGAACTAAGAACTAAATTTATTTTAATTCATATTATTTATTTATATAGGGCGATTATTATTAAAATTCTTTTAACTAATATAATAATATTTCTAAATTTGGATTTGGGCTAAAGTATTTTCATAGCCCTATTGCCCTAATTCAATACCTCATTTTATTTTATACAATATAATATAGATAAAAAATTATTTAAACAATATGCATTTTAGTCACAATTTATAGGAAAAGAAAGAAGGGAATTAAATTAACTAATTAAAATCCAATTATTTTCATTTAGAAGTATAAGAAATTCATTTGAATTGCAAGCATAATTAAAATCCCGTTATTTCCATTTAGAAGTTTGAAAAATACATTTGAATTGCAAGCTTCTATAGGTGAGTAATTGTCCCAATCACTTCATACTTTAAATTAATCTTTTTTCGACCTGATATAGAAAAAGGAAGGAGTCATAATTCCAATTTGGCAATTTTTTTTTGAGAATTCGGTTCGACTGAAATTGAAGAACCGAACCGAAAAAGTTCGACTTTTAACCGGACCAGGCCGAACCGAGCTTTTTTAATTCAGTTTTAGTCCGAAATTCCGATTCAATTTCGGACCGAACCAATGAACATCCCTAAGCATAGGTAGGTTCAAGGCTCAGGAGCATGAAAACATAAAATTCTTAAAACAATAACACCGCAGATCTTGTACTTAAGCGTCCAATTTTATATTTTATACCACACCAAAAATTTATAGATTGCAGGACGAGTAATTGGGTCCAATGAAACCAATTCATCATGCACCACTGCACGCAAGTGATTAATATCTTTCTACCATCATATGCATACCACCCAATCGTGTACGATGGACCGATATCACTGGACCGAGTCCATAATAGAATCACCCCACTGCACGATCTTCAAGTTCTTCATCTTCCTTGCCAAAAATTCCAGATAAAGTACGAGAAAGTTGAAATAAGTATCATCTGCTGCTCTTATATACAGTATACGGAGAAATGGTTGAATGGGTCGAATGTTAACAGTACAGATCACGTCACTTTAGCATCCACAATCATGATGAGGTGACAGGGCTTAATCTGGAACCTTAACTGTATAAACACCTGGTTCCATACAACATTTTCCTAGCAGACGCGGCTTGGATTATCATTCCAACTGCTTTATGAAAACAACCTCTAAACAAAAACATGGTGATCAATACGCATTATAAAACCCGAACATACCAAAAATAGCCATCAGAATTCACAAAATTTGTCGCCAGAGCATGAGAGGCTACAATTCGAGCTCTGCTTCATTCTTCAACTTCCATCTCATCGATCTCATGAGCAGATTACAAATTTAGCCTCCTGGAGTCGAAAATTCTTTCCATTTTCTCCAACGAGAATTTTAAATCTTTGCAATCAAGCCAAACCTCAGGGGAGGCGGACGTAATTACCCTTAAAACCGCCGTGGTCAAATTCTAAAAAGTTTCTATACCATCGACTTTTTTATCAGCAGATTCTGTGTGGTTAGCTACATTCTGAGCGGAAGCTTCACAAGAAACAGGAGAAGTAACATTTCCATCAACCTCACGAGGCGTCTCGTTTTCTCCATCAGTTTTATCAGGATCACTTGCATTTACAGTTTCCGTAGTAGCATCTGAAGCGCTAGCTTCTGTACTATCATTTGAAGGAATGGCTGGTGCAGGAGAACCCGAATCCGAAGGATCAGCTTCGTCGTTCGTTTTGGACTCGTCGGACGCCCCAGAACCGTTACTTGCCTGTTTATTGTGCTCCAGAGATGAATCCATATCGGCTTTTTCTACCAAAACGGGCAATCGAGGTTCAATTTTAGTTGATTCAGAAACCTTCACGCCTACAATCAGAAAAACAAAAGGTCAAAATTCAGAGGCAAAAACGACAGTGTTTAAGACAAATATAAAAAGAGAGAAATTCTGCGTATATCTAAATTAGGGATGCACACAAGCCGAGCTTGACCAAAGTGCTCGGCTCAAGCTCGACGAACGAGTCTAGATAAAAGAGCACGAGCCTAGTTGGATTGAGCTCGAGCTCCAAGTTAGAAATGTATATATATGTGTGTGTGTGTGTATTAAATATGATTTAGTATATATTACAGTTGTAATTTTTAATATTTTTAGTACATATTTTATATATCATGATAAATATTAGGGTAATTATTTTTTACCCCTCTGTGTTAGTTCGAAATTGCTAAACACCCCCTTCTGTTAAACACAATAGGCAAAAACACCCCTCTGCTTATGTAAACCCAGCACGAAACCCCTTTTCTGTTAGAAATTTGATAAAAATGTAGCCCCTAAAACATCCCTTTAGGCCTATACGTTTGCCTTGTTTGTATGGTTAAAATTCACCACAAGGTAAAGGTATAAGAATGTTTTAAGAGCTACATATTTATCAAATTTCTAACGGAAAAGGGGTTTTGCACTGGGTTTACATAAACAAAGGGGTGTTTTTACCTGTTTTAACAGGAGGGGGTGTTTTTACCTGTTTTAACAGGAGGGGGTGTTTTGCAAGTTTGGACTAACACAGGGGGTAAAAAATAATAAACTCTAAACATTAAATACATAATTATATAAATGTAATATAAAATATATTGTATATTAATAAATAAATATTTTCTTTTATTTACAGGCTAATATTTTCTTTTATTTACAGGCTCATGAACCTGCGAACAGGTAGAATTTGGCTTGAGCTCGGCTCGCTAGAGCTCGAGTCGAGCACTAATCGAGCCTCGAGAGCCTACTTGACTAGGTGCTCACCCCTAAATAATTCAATCTTCTTTAATGACTGAAAATAGAAATGAAAGGACTATTTTTTAAAATATGAAAAAGGACAAAAATGTTTTACCATTGGAAATTTCTTGTTCCAATAACTGCTTCTGCAACATATCTGTCCCTGGAAATACCAACATATTCAAAGACTTAATTCCTTTCTTGTGTACGTCTTCGAGTTCATGGAAACCGAAAACTGTAGTCCATGTGTTTGTATGCTCCGATATGGCAGGAACAACCAATTGCTCAACTTTGAGAGAACGAAGTTCCTGGAATCACAAAAGTTGAATTGTTAAAATATTGAGAAAATAGCAGATACCCCCCAAACTATTAGGTGATGTGCACTTTGCCCCCCAAACTATTAAAGGTTGCAGTTAACACCCTAACCTATCAAATATGTGTACTTTGCCCCCTCGGTCAAATTCCGGCGGAATATAATGGAATATTCCGGCGCATGCAAGGGTAAAATCGTCACACGGGCAAAGTGCTACAAATCGCATAGGTTAGGAGGCAAAGTGCACATCATCCTATAGGTTGAGGGGCTATCTGCTAATATCTTTTTTTTTAATTCAAATATTCTTAATTTTCCAAAAAGAAAACTAAAAATAAAAAATATCCCAAAAAAAAAAAAAACTGGAGTATCCAGAAAAATAATTATAAAATAAAAAAGTTCTAATAAATTTTTAAATAATAAACAAAAATTAGAAGAAAATAAATTCAAAAATCCGAAAACATGAAAATAAATAAGAAAAAAAGGAAAAAAAGTATAGAAATAAAATTTTTAAAAATTAGTAAAAACATAAAAATTTCCTTTTATATTGTTTTATTTTATTTTCATTTTTTTGAATTTTTCAAATTTTTTATTTTCTCTTATTACTTTTCTATTTTTTTATGAATTTTTTCAGAAATTTAGTTGAATTTTTTTTCCCGAATTTTCTATTTTTGTTCCTTTGACTTCTTCCTAAATTATCAAAATTTTAGTAATTATTTATGAATTTTTCCTTTGTTTTTTGTGTTTTTTTTTCTCAAATTTGTTTTAATATGTTTTTTTGGAAAATTAAGAATATTTGAATTAAAAAAAGAAATATTAGCAGACAACCCCCCAACCTATAGGGTGATGTGCACTTTGCCCCTTAATCTATGTGGTTTGTAGCACTTTGCCCCTGTGTGACGATTTTACCCTTGCATGCGCCGGAATATTCCATTATATTCCGTCGGAATTTGATCGAGGGGGCAAAGTGCACATATTTGATAGGTTAGGGTGCTAACTGCAACTTTTAATAGTTTGGGGGGCAAAGTGCACATATTTGATAAGTTAGGGTGTTAACTGCAACTTTTAATAGTTTGGGGGGCAAAGTGCACATCACCTAATAGTTTGGGGGGGGTATCTGCTATTTTCTATAAAATATTTTTTAGTTTCCAGGAATTATTTTTAGCTCATTGTATAAAGGCAAGTTACAAGATTCTTACAGTTTCAATTGCAGACAAGAGAAGCCGGCACATTCCTTGCCGCCTATACATCCCACGGGTACCAATAAATGGCATCTCAGCTAGACGGGTCCCATGGATCCTAATGAGGAAGCGAAAAATCAATTATCAGGATACACTTGCAGAAAAGCTTAATCATAAACAAGACGAAAACAAGTAGAACTCAAAAAGGCAAAGAACCGCTCTTAAAAGAACACTAGTAAGTAAAGAAAGTTTTTCTTTTCTTCGTAAATAGTTCAGATTTCTTGTAGATGCATAAAATATTAAGAGAAGAATCAAAACATTAAGTTAAACCCGTCAGATTAGGAAGGAAGAAAACACATCATCATCCATTCACAGAAGTATTAAGGATTATGAAACTTGGGATGCAATGTGATTGTTGTTACCACAGACATAGACAATGTAGATTTGTGAAGTATTATTTATTACCTGATAGATGCTGCAGATATTATCTCATCACCCCGTTCCAGAATTGCCGTATAAAACCCATGATAATTCAGTCGGTTAAAATTTGATCTACACAATTAGAGACAAATAACCATTAGTCATCTGTTCTAAAAGACAAATATTTATCACCAAAAAAAAAAAAAAACACATATTATGCTGCGAGTTTTCATTTTTCTTTTTAATTAAAGAGAGAGAGAGATTTAACACTTGTTATTTATGCTTAACAAAGGGTAATTCTAAAAAATCACATGTTTTTTTTTTTTTTTTTGGGATTAACTCATTTCAGCTATAGTTAACTCGATACAAATTAAATACAAGTAGACTAAAAATAAGACAGAAGAAGCTAACAAGGAGAGCCCAACATAAAATTATCCCACAATAGTAAATATGAGAAATTTTAGTAAGATACACCGACGATTTAGGTGGAACAGTACAGGCTGAAGAAAATAAAATTACATATAAATCTGCTATAGCATGGCGAAAAACAGCTTACCTGCAGTTATAGACAACATTATGTATAATATTTATCCCACTCCTCCTGTCAACAATGGGCAAAAAACACTCATCCATAACAGATGCTGCAACAGCTAACTTAGAGTTGCATTCCACCCGTTGAGAAAATCCACGGTGTGTGGTATCAGACACATTTGATCTTTGAATAAGGGACCATGAAAATCCAGATTCCAATTCATTTTTTACCCCAAGAATCTTCTGTAAATGATCATAAATCTGTAGAACCAAAAAAAAAAAAAAAAACAAGAATCAAGTTAGAATTATGTGCAATGAGGTACATGAAGAAATTGATTTTTTTTCGTTCAACTTTGGACAATGAGATAATCCATGTAGTTGAAACCGGATACATATATGATGAGGATTTATTGAGTTCAGTTGATGTACACTATATATTATGGGGGAAAAATAACTTAGAACTTCAAGTATAACTTCTAACCGATATATATGTAACAAAGATACATTTTATATGTTTAGACCAACTTTAAACGATCAGTGTGATAATTCTTTTCCAAGATGTCACCTTTGAGAAAATATCAATTTACACTAGTAATAAATGTCTGGAGTGGAAAGTTGACTGTGCATATATCAAATAGTTTAATCACATATCAATATTAATAATGATGTAAGCAAAATCAGGAATATCATATAAAAGAATACAAACATTCTCATATATTGAGCAAATTAACCCAAACCCTCTTAAATGTTATAGAGAAAGTTAACATACCACGCGACTTTTCTCTTATATACATACAATGCATATATATTTATTATACACATACATTATGCATCTCTATATATCTAACCCCAACCTAATTTGACGATACACTAGAAATTTTTATCATATTGGTATCTCCACCAATTTTAAACAGAGGGCTGATGGTATAAAGGGCTCTCCTACTTCCAGTATCCAACTATATCTATATTCAGTTCTTCTCCATTTAGCAAAAAGACAGGATCATATATAAGGTTCTAGAAGACGGAAACAACAATTACTGAAGCAAGTCTTTGCTGTCTTTTGGTCTTTTCTCTTTCATGTTTCAAACATGTTGCAGCTTCTAGAGAAGAGATTAACATGCACAATTTCTTTGTCTAATTTAAAGAATATATATATATAAGTATTTTGCGGTAAGGGTCATTATTCTCTGAAGTCACAAGAATCATTAGCTCAACATCACTGCACTGCCTCTTCCATGTGTAAGAAATTAAATTTCTTATTATTTATTTAAGCACGAGGGTTTCAAAACAATACGAAAACATCAATATAATACCATTTTGTCACAGTTCTAGACGTTGAGCCCGAGAAGGAAAACAATGCTAATACCTCTTGGCATTTCAGCCCACAGAAAGATGCGCCATTTGAACTCATTGGTAGAGCATATACCTTCTCACTGCATGATTTGTGAACTATAGAAAAAATAGAAAGAAAGATTTCAGCTTGCTATATTGGAAATAAAATACGTATATATGTGTTTGTGAGAGAGAGGGTAAGGGAGCGATTAAGCTCCACAGAGAACTTCATCGCGTAAAAGCAATTACATTTTTTCTCACAGAAACTGCATTTGTTAAGTTCATCACAAGTACTATCATTTTCGTCAGAAACATTTCCACTGGCATGCTGCCCACAAAACTTGCACGTACAATTTGGACAGTGCCAATCGCCTGAAGGAAGCATCTGCAAGAGAGAAAGGAAATAAGAACCTCAACTATCAAAATTTTTTTTTATAATTAATTTCATCATATTTACAAATTCTAAACTGGGGGTGGGCAATAAGTCTAAGAATATGCAGATTAAATATATACAAGCAACATGAGTGTGCATGCAGTTGCATACAAATAAAATAACACTTTACCTTCAAATAATACTTTACGAAAATGAACAACAAGAATCATATGAGTAACTATTCGTGTCAGATTACATTCAAGGAAAAAACAGTAATAGTTTTGTATAAATATAAAGGGACATACTCTATGTAAATTCCATGCTAATGCTGTGATGAAAAACAATTAAATATACAATGAGCTGTCTTATGAATACCTTTATCTCTAAACAAATCTGATGAAAAGTTGATGGACAACTATCACAACAAATCAAATCGCCTCCATCACCGCAAACACCACACGTATCATCATCTGGATCATCACCATCAACATCAAGCGTAACAAAATCCCTACATACAGACTCATCTTGCTTATTCCAGGCATCAATTTGACACTGCAAAAGGGATGATCCAGACTCCAAGACTATATTTTGAAACGCCTGACGCGATTTGCTGCCAGCATGCAACTCAAACTTTGAAACTGCAAGAATTTTACTGCAACAACCACAGTGGATTCCATCTCTTGTGATCCAACCTTTCAACATTACCCGAGTCCTCCTTCGGTTCATATACTGAACCTTTTCACTTAATTTTGCTGTTCCAGAGTCAATTAGCCACGCCAATACAGTTCTCTTTCCACTATATGGAACATATCCATCAGAATCAGAGTTTTCGCCACGAACCAAAAGGGTACATCTCCCAATTATTTTACTTGTTCTTCCCTGTATGACATTAGACTTGGCATAATTTGAAGGTTTTTCCACTAGGGTTTTCGCTGGCTTCCTTTTAGACGAATCATCCCTTAAATCATCATCTTTTTCTTGATCCACATTACACAATTTGCCTCTTTTGAACTTGTATTTCTGTTTTATATAGGAACTGAGTCGCTCCTCGTTCTGATCACTATCTGAGCTTTCGGCAAATTTCGGGCCACTCTTAATCATGACATCTTCTTTTCTCTTCCTTGTCATTTCTTGCTCTATTTTCTTTTTAGTTTGTCTTGTCAGTTTATTTATCATTCCTTCCGATATAGGAGAGCCAACATCTGATTTGTTGTTACCGTTATCTTCCTCCGATTGTTTCTTAAATGCATCATAAGCCTTAACAATTGACCAATAGGCTGTTCCACTAGGATTAATATACACAGAATCCAAATAATCTCTGTTCCGTCTTGGTCTATAATCTATAGTCCATCCAGCATCAATTAACATCCCTCTGATCTTCTCTCGCAACATTTGCTTTTCAGTACTTCCAGCACGCTTAGCTTTCTCTTCTTTCCCTTCTTTTCTTTTACTAGGGGTGAATTTTTCAGGAGAAGAAGATAGTTCTTCGTCCTTCTTCACCCTTTTCTTTGAGCTAGAAGCTTTTACACCTGGCGGGGTCAGTTTCAAAACCGTATCAGTCCCATCAATCTCTGAATCACTACCATTTCTTCCTTTATTCGAAAACGGTTTTACCTTTTCCAGTTTTAGCTTCCCTTTCTCCTTCGCAACACTTTTCTCCTTGTCAACAAACAAACCTCTATTTTCATGCAATCTCTCTAATGACTCCTTTTTGACAACATCATCCGACTTCAAAACTTTTCTTTCTTTAACTTTCTTAGAATCATGATTCCTACACTTAGAAGTAAACTCCATTTGTTTCTTCTTATTCACCATAACCTTCAACACCCCATTCTTCCCCTGCAACCTGATTGGCTCATCAGCCGACTCCTGATACTTCAACTTTAACAATGAAATCGGCATATGTGCTTCATCATTTTTCGACTCAAATCCTTTATTCCTACCAGCACAATACTCTAATCCCTTACTCTTAACACTACTAGAACCTTTACAAGAACCTTGCTTCACAACCAAATTCTTTTTCGAGCCAACGCCACTACGCCCTACCATCTCAAACCTATCCTTCGAATAATCATTCCTCATCGTTTTCCCATCAAAGTCATCATACTCATCAAACTCAAACAAATCCAACCTACTCCTCTTCCTCTCACCACTAATCTCAACCCCAACATTGCTCCTATCACACTCCCTAATTTCAAACTCATCTTTCTTAGGCCTCATTGAGCCATTATGCAATCTCTTCTCATTAATTTTTCGTCTCATAAACTCCAAACACTCGTCATCATCACTCGAACTCGAACCCGAACTACTTGCAACTAATCTAGGCCTCTTTTTCTCCTTCTTATCACTCAAATTCCCCAACCCTCCATCTGAATTCTTATCCCCACTTTTATTTTTGATAATCAAACACCCTGATGAACTTTTCTTCTTTAACACTCCTCTTGATCCTACACTCCCTTCCATTTTTCATGCGAACACTACATACAAAATCCTTTGAATTTCAATCGTAATCCGATTAAACTCAACAAAATTTCACCCTTACAAAGACTATAAAACATATCTTTCGAAACGGGTTCTGAATTCTGCTATCGGATCTGAAGCAAAAGTAAAAGCCCAACACAAATACTTTGGAATAGTAAATAATCAATGAAAAATAAAAGTGAAACTTTTTTCACCTCGCCGGCTGTGCGTTTTTGCTTGATCGGTGATCAATTCTAACCTGGTGACGTAGTTTTCCGGCCAAGCAATTGAGATAGAAATACATATATATATATATATATATATATAGTATAGAGAGAGGCGATTTAGAAACGGAATTGCGTATAGCTGTGTGTGTATATAGCAGTGTTCTCATGGGGAAAAGAATAGGGAATAAAATAAAGAAAAGAAAATTGTTATTAGGTAGTAATAAAGTTTTGTTTGATGTATTGAAAAGTACGATTAAGTCTGGCTGATGCGCTAAGATATTTAAAGCTTTTGTATTTTATTTGCACCAACAATTTGTCGGTATTTTTTATATTTTAACAGTAGTTGTTGTTTGATTATAATAGTTGTGAATATCTTTTGCCGATTTTTATATTAGTTGTTGAACGTGGCGAATTTTTTTAACTCAAACTTATAAAATTGGAAAATAACTTTAGTTCGAGCTTAAGATTAAAATACATAATAAAATATGTATATATATATATATTTAGGAAGATTTGTGTAATATGCGTTTCATCTCATCTCTTTTTATTTCGCAGCAAAAAAGTGAGAAAATCATGCACACCCCTCATTTTAGTGCTAATTACAAAACTTTCTCTAATTTTTGGTAAATTACAACACCACCTCCTCAAGAAATTTATTTCTAAGGTTAACAGAGAGTGTAATTGTAAAAATATCTTAATTTTAGGAGAACTTTATGTCAATTCAAAAAGGCCATAGAATTTTCGGTAATTAGCACTAAAGGGAGGACTTTGTAGGTAATTTTCTCTATTATAAATTTAGAAACATTTATGTAATATGTGTTTGGTTGTGAGAATTTTAGAGCAAAAAAGTAATTGTCAGAGTGATGTGATGTGCTATGTTTGGTGTGTTTGGTTGTGAGTTATATTTTGCAGATTTCAAAATCGATTTTGAAATTTTGTCGAGCATCAACTAATAAAACTGTAACAAAATGGATATCATTTTGTACCTCTCTTCGTTTAGAATAAAAATATGCGGTCCGAAAAATGTAGAAGTTTGAAGTTGACGGGGAAATTCATAAAAGAGTTTGGAAAAGTTGCCCTATCATATATTTTTTGAAAAAAATCTTTTCCCTTGAACTTTAAACAAGTAGAGAGAAGAAGCTGCAGTATTATTTGGAAATATATTCAAAACTTCACTTCCAAACATATTTTTGTTGGAAAAATGTTTTTGAGACAAAATTTTCTAAATTTTTTTTACAACCATCCACAGCCATATAATTCAAATTCTCCTCTTGAGCTGGGAAATGATCCTAGGCTTTCTTTTTTTTCTTTCCCTTTTTCCACTTTTAAGATATTCTCTTCTTAATAAAAGTTGGTATAACGACAGTTCGGTCAGGTTATTAGTGAAATTATTATTGGAAAATTTTGTTTGTTCTAAATTGGTAAGGGGAATAGGTTACTTGGGAGTATTTTTATGAAAAGCGCGCGCACACACACATATATATAATTACTATTATATTTTGTACAATGAGTCATAGGTGAATTCCGTTAAATTGATAAATGTAATTGTATCAAGATTTTGAATCTAGTTAAGAATGACTCTGGCGGGGTGATTGACAGATTTGAGGTGCAAGTCATTGATATTGGCTATTAGCGCCTGGCAATCATATTGATATTTTTAATAGTTACGTTTTTAATTTCGTTTGGAACTTTCAATTAAAAAAACAAATAAAAAATTTGATCAAAAATCGTATGTCAAAAGTTTGTTTGAGCTTTATTTATTAAGCGCGGCGAATTATCTTCAATATTTTATATGCATTTGAAGAGATTCGAATCTCTATCATGATTCAACTCTCGTTTTGTTGGTATAATATTAATTATTATTTTAACAATCAAACCTTCTCCTGATAAAGTTCAAGTACCATTGGGCTTGATAATAGGTTCATACCCAACTTATTATTTTTTCCGTAGCTCAGCTCGACTCGGGCATATTATTTTATGATATTTGGATTTTTTTAAAGCCTAGCCACAAATTAACTTTTTTCTTAACAAAAAAGAAGTTATAATAATAGCATGTTTACAAGAAATTAATCTTATCTAAAACACGAGATAAACATTCACCCCAATTAATGAAAATATATAAATTCCAAAGTCCACTAAATAAAATAATAGGCAACATTTTGATTCAAAGTCAAGTTATAACTTATAACACAATACAATAACGGATATCAAAGTTTAAAATTTAACGTATAAATTGTTTCAAAAATCTCTTTTGGACATAAATTTGTACTAGTATATGTCATGTATCATTTTACTAAACTTCTAGCATAAACCTACTATGTTCAACTTACACTTCCTTTCAAAATTATTTGGTTATATGATAATAAAATAATTGCATGAGATATTTAAATTTGTGTTTGAATGATTAAACTATTTTATTTATTTTTTGTAAATAACGAAGGATGTTATTGTTACCCTAACAAGACTAGTCCGACAAACACGGATCAACAGTTACATGCTTTAGGCCATTTCGTGCCAATCTTATCTCGATCATAATTTTGTTAAAGAGTAAAACATTTTGATTATTTGTATCCAGCCCAAAAAGGTTCACATAATCATCAAACTCAATATAAATAGTCAAACCCGATCAATTCACATTTAAGGCCCAGTTTAAATATAAAACAGACCATAAAATAGGGCTTAGTTGAAAGGAATAGTTGGGCTAGGCTTGGTAGACCTATGGATCATATATATATATATATTTATAATTTTATGTTCTTATTAGTCAAGAATAGCCTAAAGGCCCAAAACATAGAAGAAAATATGAGTTTGATATACAACAAATTCATGACCACATATATTATATATATAGTAGAGAACAAAAAGCTTTAATTACAGCAAGAGCACCATTTTTGTGTCTCCATCACCACTTATATATTTTCAGAGCAAACAATTATGGAGATGTACATATAGATTGATCTTTCATTTCCTAAATATCATTTTCAATGAAAGCTATTTCCCAAAATTCAAAACTGTTAAATCCTTTCTCAATAACAATATTAACACGTCACTTTTATACAACTTCAATTGATTCACGAGTCATAAATTGGTCTCCATGCCAGATAAGATTTTCTATTGCAAATCCTGTTGCATCTTCTATTGCAATGTATTGAGTGAATGACATGTGTCCAATAAAAATTTATCAATTACACGTGTCATCTGTCTAATATATGTGCAACGAGATGCAATAGAAATTGCAATAGAAGATCATGTGCATGCAAACATGAAATATTAGCTGTAGAAAAGAAAAGTGAAACTTCATCACATTATTGATGGGGTTGGAACTTGGGAATAGGCATGAACTCTCCCTCTTTCTCATCTTTTTCCTATGTTTTTTTTCCATTTTCTTCCTTGTGATTCTTGGCAAGTTCTAGTATCATATAGAAAAAAGATAGCAACTAAATAATTTACCAAGATGAATAAAATTAGCTATACCTGACGAAACAATGAAGATGATGTCGCACGATTAATGAGACATATATTATACTGATATGATATGATCGTGATCGTTTGATGTGAAACACATAATATAAACAACATTCGAATTTAAGGAATAATAAACTAACAAAATCATAATTTTACCCTCCAAATTAGTCGTTAATGGTCATTTTGTTTATCATTCTCTCTTAGATGAAAAATCTTCATCATTTCATTCCGTAAAGAGAATTACAAGCAACATCTACATAAGATAAGCGCTCATTGAAGTGCAATTTTTATGGAGTCCTTAACATCTTGCTTGAAAGTAAACACATTATTAGTAGAAGCTATGTATATTTGGAGTCTGGAGATAAATACAACCATATATTTCCAAGTAAAATTTATAATATACACATAAATAATTAAAATTATGCCTGAATTTAAATTCCCCGAACTCATTGGGAATATTAGGCCAGTATTGTCAATGTTTCGATAGGCTACTGGCAAGGGCAAGTGGATTGGACCATTACCAACTTTTCCCTGAGATAAAGCTGCTGCCCACAAGTTGACCTAGAATGGGCCATTTAATTTGATGGTTTCCTCATTCCTGTCAGGCACGAGGAGCAAGATTCAACATCACGAGTCATTTTACGGTGGATCGAAAAAGACAATCAAAAGAGATAGAGAGTTAATCATTTTTAATCATAAGATCATATTGGGTGAGTGATTTTCATCATCTATCCCCTACTGTATCAATAGTAAAAATGTGAACCAATCTTGTTGCATTTGGTTCACTATAAGTTCACAATCAACTGTTGGAGGTTGAAGTTATTGGTTACATGCACTTTCAAAATTCTGATCACAACAATTGCACTTGGTTCACTATAAATTATCCCAAAAAAATAGCACACAATTTAGAATCAACAATTCGAGGTTGAAGTTATTGGTTACATGCACTTTCGAAATTCTGGTCGCAACAAATTCTCATTGCAAGAAAATTATTATCCTAATTAGAGACGACGATAAATCACTAAAAATAATGACATGTATCATTCTTACATACAAAATGTCAGTTTTTGCCCCCAATTTGCTATTTTTGTGATAGATCAGTTAGTGATGTACATTCACTTATTTCAACTCAAGTGGTAATCACTTTCACTGGAAGTTAAGAATCTAAAAGCTACAAAAAGTGAAAAACAACACTTCGTTTTAGAAGCTCCTGGTACTAAGAAGACAAAAATCACAATCATTCATATGATGAGACTCACGTAAGGTCCATCGATACAAATGATTGTGATTATGACACGACGCGGGCTCACGAGCCCGTTGGACTTGAGAAATCCTATCGAACCCACTGAGCGTAACCTTGAGTTGAGCATTTGAACCACGACCCAAAATGAATATTTATTGTTATACTTGAATTCTAGGGTTCTCTTTATAAATTATTTCATTTTCCTCTTTTTCCCGATGTGGGATCATTACAATCACCCCCCTTCGAGGAGGGGCGTTCTCGCGTGACTCAGTCCAAGATCCGTCGTCAGGCGTCGGGACTCTCTAGGCTACCACCGGATTTGCCTCGGACTATTCTTCATAGCGGATCCGAGAACCTCGGGGACTCTCTAGGCTACCACCGGATTTGCCTCGGACTATTCTTCATAGCGGATCCGAGAACCTCGGGTTACTTCATAGCGGATACCGAGATTTCACGTTGTAGCACCGAACTCCCAATTCCGGCTAACGAGCAGCTCTGATATCATTTGTCACGCCTCGGGCTCACGAGCCCGTTGGACCAGAGAAATCCCATTGAACCCACTGAGCGTAACCTTGAGTTGAGCATTTGAACCACGACCCAAAATGAATATCCATTGTTACACTTGAATCTTAGGGTTCTCTTTATAAATTATTTCATTTTTCTCTTTTTCCCGATGTGGGATCATTACAGATTATACATGACCCCGAGCCCGAGAGCTCCTAAAAACCACTCGGGAACAGCCACAAGCCAGTCAACTTGAGATTTTGCCCTATATTTTGAGAATACATTAAAAATTTAAAAGTTATTCACAAGTTTTTACAAATCTGTAGCATCAACCGGTAAAGAAGTAGCCCTATGAAGTGAATGTGGAAGCAATCCACCAGAATAGAAATTCTTGGCTGTGACCATATTGTGCACTGGACTACAAGAATTATAAGCAGACTCATAATCGTAATCCCGTTTAACAAAACTGTTTTTCTCGGTGGAAAACGTCATAAAATGCTTCCCCGAGGCAAAAGATTTGGGCCCGGAGTTATCATTCTCTTCAAATTCGTCATTCTTGCATTCTCTTTTGTCAGGATCAAAGTTCGAAGATTTCCACAGCTGTCGATCTCTAAATTCTCTCAACTGCATTTGATACTTAGCCTTGAGCCACCTCAGCTCCTGCCTTATCTCATTCTCGTAATCCTCTGCTAGAGCCAGAGGATTTATAGTCGTGGAACCTTGAGCGTAGGATGCATTCTCATCGTGGTTTCCTACTATTTTATCTTCCTTAACATTTGTTGGTTGTTCAAAATTTTCATGTTCCTCGATTCGGGAAATTACTTCGGGGCCCTCATGTTGTGCCCATATGTCGGTGTAGTATACGCCATCAGACAAGCTCGAAGCTATAGGGGCACTTTCGGTATTACACTTCTCGGACCCTTCGAATTGGTAAGTTATCTCTTCAAACCGGCCGTGTATAGCTCCACATCCGTGTAGAGAACATTGAAGAACTTGCAGATTCTTGTCCGGTCGGGTTGAAGCTAAGTAACCGGTGAGAGAACCATTTGTAACGCAATTATGACATTTGTAATTCGGGATTTCCTCTATGCCGACCTTGATTATCCATTCCGGTACCAAGGAAGCTATCTCACCGTCTATCATTTCTGCAATCTTGATCACATCTTGGTCCGTGATATCCAACTCGGCCACCATTTCGGCCGCAACACTCAAAGCCGTGTCCGTTTTGATGTCGAAAGGAAAGTAGATGTTACGCATACGATCTGCAAAGACCGACAGATGATAAATATAGATGAATTAATCATACTATACCGAAACGTGGTACCGCATTTTTTTAGGGATAATTACATACACACCCAAACGTGGTACTGTATCGAGCATGTCTACCGTGAAGCTAACAAGCCAGCCGACTGTTTGGCAAAGAAAAGTTATGGTCAAGATGGTACAATCATCATGGTGCCTATGGCGGATTTAATTGACTCCCTCGAGCAAGATAGGAACCGAGTCAAGTGGCCTAGAGTTATTAGAACGGACTCTGGCATGTCAGGATAATCCGTTAGGGTAATCACTTCTCCCCATTACAAAAGAAAATTAAAAATTATTGGGCAATTACCACGAACCCATGAGGTTTTGCAACCAAGACGCTCTGTCAATTGTCATCCTGACAACTCGAAGAACAGTGGGTGTAAGTATAATCTGCTTTTACAGTAGGTGAGATTTTAATATGCTTTTACGAACAAAGAAAGTTATGGTAATTTCTCAAATGCCAGGGGTGCTTTTTCGTAATTAGGATCTCACATGGGTGGGAATGATTATGTAATTTATCCATTTTCTTATATATGTTAAGGTACGCTAAACTTCTCTAGACGAATCCTAACTAATCTGATGATAATAGATAACATCCATGACATGCTAATGAACCTATCCACATTTATAACTATATTCTATATTTTACGTAAATAATAAGGTAAATACGGGAAGACCACACAATTATCGGTAAAAAATGAACGTAAAAGTGTACCTTCTTTATCCGCAATTCTGAGTCTCAAAAATATATTGTCGTCTTCTCTCCTTCTCCCTTTGATTGTAATGTCTACATTTCCCAAGTGATCATCGTCTTGACTCATGAATAAATCAATTTCGTTTGCCTCATATTCAATCGAGTGACAATCCAAGTCATTTTCTTGTACAAAATTGTTATGATCATTGACTAAAGAACTTCTCGTGCTATTATGAGCACTCAAGAAGGGCTCGCTTAACATTGGTCCGATTTCATCGTAGTCTCTTGGATAGTTTAATGGCCTAAAATCATAAATATAATCATCAGTTTGGAGGAAAGGATCGTTTAGAAGCTCCCAAGCAGAAAGTCGGTCCGACACCCTTGCTAAACATTTCTCAACAAATCGACGCACCTCAGGATCCTTAACTTTGTAAAGGGCATCAGGTTTCTTTCCCTAAAATGCGATAAAAACAACTACATTATATGATGTTATGGAGCTAGATTTGCAAAATATGCAATAGAAATATAAGTTTTGAGTTCTTACGGAGATCACTTTCTTATAAATTTGAGCGGGATGGGTGCATTCACTATACGGGTACTCGAACGTCACCATTTCCAAAATGCACATGCCAAATGAATAAATGTCTACTAATTCATTGTATTCCTCTGCATACACCTCCGGAGCCATGAACTCCGGTGTTCCTAATAAAATTGAGGAAATTAAGAAAATCAAAACAATGAAAGGGGAGATAGCACAAGTTTTATTCCAACAATTACAACCGTTATTATAAGCCATGGATGAATAATACGTCAAATACAATTTCTTATTCCTCCACTAGAAAATTATGTCAATCAGACACGTTTAATCACCATGCCTTGCAATAAAATATCCCACTTGCTCGGGGGTGGTCCCATTTGGTCGTGCCTCACCACCCCTACAAGTTTCTTATATGTAAAATAAATGAAATTCGAAACTTTGCCCTGTTTAAGTACTTAAACACCCTTCCATTTGACCCGAAATACCATCTCAACCCCCAAAAACTAAGAATTCTTGTGTTCTATTTTTTTAATTCCGAAAGGGGGATACCCAACAATTCATAAACTAACCCAAGAATTCTTGTGTTCTTGAGAATGGTATGTGGTGCTATTTTACCAAATTATCAAAGCAAGATGATATTGATTATGAAAGAAAGAAAAACGCATTGCAATAGCTTACCGACACAATGAGCAGCATGGGATTTCCGAAGGATCGCAGCGAGGCCGAGGTCACCAATCTTGACTTCACCTTGGTTCCCATTGATAAAAACGTTGTCACATTTGAGGTCTCTATGAATGACAGGAGGATCATGGCTATGGAGGTAAAGAAGACCTTGCAAAATCTGTCTGCACCAATGTTTAATTGCTCTGATGTTCACCCTTTTATGTTTCAGCCTATACCTTTTTTTAAATCGAAAAAACGAAACAAAAGATAAATCAAAATCTAAGTAGAATAATTGTAAATTAACATATCATTATATCGAGGGACGGAACCAAGGGGCTGGTAGGGACCCCGGCCCCCTCAATATTCGTAATACGATTTTTTGTCCACTCAATCTTTGCTATAAACTAGTTTTTCACTCAACTTAGGTATATTTCGTCCATTTCTTTTCATTAATTTCTTACAAGTATTATTTTTGTTTCATTACAATTTTCCATAGTTGATTCCTATGAAACTGGACGCTATTGTTGGAATGTAAAGATGATTAATATTTAATCGTAAAGGTTAAAGTACAAGTTATATTGCATACACTTTCTATGTTTTGTTTATATTTCATTTTAGAATCACTTTCCATTTTGCTTTGGAAGCTACATTTTATTACATTGGTTATAAAAATATTTCAGTTATTACTTATATATTCAATTAGTATGATAAACTATATTTACATTATATTAAAGCATTTACAACTTTTTGAATTGAAGGAAAATAGCGAAACAAGAAACAAATATCAAGCGTTGAAAATTATAAAGTAAAATATTATATTTCTTTCGAACAAATCTCGCCCCACTAGTCAAATTCCTGCCTCCGTCCCTGATTACATACGTCTAAAGAAATATACAAGAATTTAAGACCAAGGAAGAGTAAAAAAAACGCTTACTGTCTAAGAGTGCCAGAAGTGAACATTTCTGTGACAAAATTGATGTTTCTATTGGAAGTATCAACCCAAGACGTGCAGAATTTCATAATATTTCTATGTTTTAATGTCTTCAATAGATGAATTTCACAATAAAGTCTCTCAAGATCATCAGGGCTCTGCAAAAAATCATTAAGCTTAACCTGATTCCAAGCTACTTCTATCCCTTCATACTCATCAAAACCTCTATAACTGTGAAAACAATTTTAAAAAATAAAATTAAAAAAAGCCCATAAATCACAAATTCTTAAAATCAATAAAGATTCAATTTTTATTACCATAATAATAAAAATTAAATTTTTCGTAAGGCTAAATAAATGATAATATATACATACACAGTCTTTGAAGCCCCTTTTCCAAGAATTTCATTATACTGCAATAAAAAATAAAAAAATTTGAAACTCAAAATCAGTTAAATATAAATTGTATATAATCACAAAAAATGAAATAAAAAAAATGTAAATTAAATACATACCCTTCCATATCTTCCAGTAGGATCAACTTCTACAAACTCAGAATCATCTGAATTATTATCAATAACACCATTCATTCCTTAAATAAAGGTTTAATTTTCTCTCTCTTAATTTTGTTGGTTTTTAGAGAGAGAGAAAGAGAATGAGTCCCAATTCAAGTACTTATAATGGGTTTTTCAAAAATTTCAGGAAAAATGAAAAATAAATACTAATTAGTATCACCAAAAAGACAAAAAAAACTTTCATCTTTTTCTGACAAAAAAAAAAAAAACAGCTATGTTGTTTTCTTGTTCCACTTTCTATCTCTCTTCACGAGCTGCAAAACAAAAACCATACACAAAACACACACTGATTCATCCACAGCTTCTATATCTATATCTATACACACACACACACACACATATATATATATATATATATATATGTTTGAAGAAAGAGGCCTGAAACAGCCTGCTAGAAGGGGACCAAGGCCAAGTATATTGTAGTATTAAATGTTAGTAATGAATATTAAAATCTGTTGTGCATGTATACTATGTAGCGTTTGGCAGTTGGGCAAGTGGGGTGACAGATTATATTAGTACAAATTGTAGTATTTTTTGTGGCATTTAGGAAAGATAAATATAGATATGTGTGTTTTTCAAGAATGAATCTGATTGGATGTTTGTGGGCAGTGGATCTCTTGTAACTTGTTAGAATCAACGTGTTTCATCTTATATTGTATTAATACATAAATTATATATATATATATATATTTTTTAAAAAATATATAAATGATGTGAATTTTATATGCATGACGGATTTATATAAAATAAAAATATAAATGATGTGAATTTTATATGCATGACATGTTTATATAAAATATGAGATGAACGTCAGTTTAATATATATATATATATATATATCCACAATATGAGGACTTCTTGGATAACTTGTGACATTATATATATATGGAGTTATCCACAAGATGAGAACTTCTTGGATAACTTGTGCATTAAAATGTAACGTAAAACAATTGCGATTGGAAATACTTTGTATATCTTGATGTAATAAATGATATAATTTGTTGTCTTTCCAAATAAAAAATTATTGTATTTGATAATCATAGAACTTGACCAAACGTGTTTGATGAAGATATTGCGCATCTTGCTATTAAACCAAAATACTCTTAATTGATTGTGATTCTTAAAGACGTTTAGCTAGCATCTCAAATTAGAATGATTTCTATGTTGTTTGGACATTGTAATCAGTGCTTTTGAGAAGCTAAAAGTTGGAGCATTCGAGCAGAAGAAATTACATGAATCTATTGCTCAATATAACTTTAATGGAAACTTTAACAATATATAGTATGAATTTGTTGATAAAATCCTAATTTATAACTTGTTATTGCGTATGCGACAATTATTATGATAAGTGATTATGATCCTAATGTTCGCTATAACGAAAATCATAATAAGATATAATAGTTCCTTGAAAAAATATTCTGTAATAAAACTAATATTCATAATAATGGAGTATACTAAAATTATTCCTCGTTAAGTCAATATTCCACAAGTTGGCCAAACTCCCCCCAACTCTTATGACTTGAAAAATACTCCAATTCCAAATTTGATTGCAGGCAAGACCAAGCCAAACTTCAATTCAAATTAGGGAATTATAAATAGTATTTCTGGTAAACAAGCTGGTCAAATATGACACGTGCAAAATCAAAATGTGATATTTATTTTCATTGCTTCACCTACCCCAACTAAAATTGAGTTATTTTTAAAACGTTGTGCGATTTTAGAATTTAATATAATTGTAATTACTCATGATGAATTTTATACAGATTTCAAATTTTTAGATAGTTTTTAAATTTTATAATCTTATATAATCGCGATCATTCATATATAATAGCCACCACGTGATTATAATTGCTCTGAGATTTGAAGTCCTCAAAGCATTTAAAAACAACTTTATAAAGGATTGTGGGTGTTTGTCTATTTTGGAGTCTTACGAGCTTCTAAGAATTATTATGTGAAATTCTTTCTTGTAATCAAGTTCAACGGTGATGTTTAATGCCTGCCATGGATCAAATTTCATTTTTTAGGTTATGTTGAACACAACGTAAAATAAAAACCTCTAAGATATAGGAAATGCAGAGCAATTGTGACAATGCGAAAAAAAAATATTGGATTGCATGTACAATTTGAGCATATCCATTTTAATTTTAGTTTTTTTTAAGTGAATCATGTAAATAAATTTTCTTACAATAGATGTTAATGTTCAACATCAATAATATCAGATATTAATCCAATTAATGCAACTAACTATTTATTACGATAGTAGATTGAATTACCTACATATTGCAACTAGTTAATACTTTCTTGACAATTTTGTTGGAGTCATTTTATGTAAGTTTATAATAATAATAATAATATGAAGAGCAAAAGTCTTATTGTAATGTGATCATTTATCATTAAGTTTATAAGAATATGAAAGACAAAAAATTCATTTGTAAATATTAAGTAATCATAAGAAACCTTGTCTCCAGAAAAGTAGGAAAAATAAAAAGTTTAGTAGTTAACTAAAACGTCACATAGAAAAATAGAGATTTAAAGGAAATTGGAGAATTTTGAAACTGGACTCTACTTTTGTTGTCATTCATTTCAGATTTCAAACTCAACATGGTGTATCATTTATATTCACTTACGCACAGTGTATATAATTCATATCGACTTTGTATTATTGAAGATTTTTTAGTTATAAACATATCATGCATAGATATGGTGAAATATGATACGAAATATTATTTTGAATCAAAAAATTCGAATTGGTTTTATTAAATTAAAAACGACAACACTTTCATTATTTCAATGGAAGCTTATATAGAAGTATTAGTATATTGTGACCACAATTCAACCCCCATTCATAAATTTTTAAGAAAATAGTACCTAATTTCCCTTGATGAGATGAGAAAATAATATAAAATTGGTACTTTTTACGTAGAATATATCATGTATTATTAGTCAATTATCTCCCCTATTTACGTTACCCTGAGCTAACATTAGCCTTTAGTGATAGTTACAACAAATAAGAAAACGATAAGGTTTGGTACATTTACGTACAATATGTCATTATTAGTCAATTTATTTTCCTATTTACGTTACCCTGAGCTAACATTAGTCTTTAATGGTCATTAATTATAGCTTACATATATTAAGATGGTTGATTAGACAAAGTTTTCTATCTATTGGGAAATTCTAGCTTTTCATCAATTTCTTGTAAGTTGGGGGAAAATTCAAAATCGTCCTTGAGGTTTCAAGTTATTTTCAGAATCATCCCTAAGGTTTTGAATTTTGTCTATCTCATCCATATAGACAATAAATTATGATGAATAAAGGGTGATTTAGTCACTTAAATCATACTAATTATGAATAAAATCAAATTCATCCCTAAAGTTTCTGTTTAATTTCAAAATCGTCCATGTAAGAATTTGCTTTCATTCAATATCTCCCTTATTGAAAAATTTCAACAATAATTTCTAGTAAATAAAGTCTATACTAATTATTTAATTTACATTAATAATGTTGGCAAAGTTGATGCATGTATAATAAAATATTAATTAGAATAGTAATACTAAGGAAATTTTATTGTTACATCACAAGAAGGCAATACAAAAATAAGCATTAACATAATTATGATTCTTGCTAAAACTTGACCTAAAGAAGTGTATGTATCTGATTTTCTACATTCTTCAGGAAAAGAATATGCTTTATAAAATCAAGTTATATGGAATGCAATTTTTCCCTTTTTTTTTTTACTCTCAAAGTCAATGATAATGAAGATGCCAAAGTCATTGAAAAAGGAAATTTTGTTCTCTTTACTTTTTCTAAAAAAAATTCTAATTGCTTTTGTAACACAAAACTATATGTCTAGTTTATTAGGCAATAGACATACTAATTTATTAATCAATCAATATATTCAAAAGTATATCTTGATTCTTCCTAAAGATACAATAAAATAGGGTGAAACTGAAAAGACATATAAGAGAAGAGATTTGCCTTACGATGGAAGGTATCATACATCTATATATTAATAATTATCTAACTGATTATTATTTTTGCTAATTATATTTTATATAATAAATCACACTAATTACATGTGCTAAAACTATTAGTGTAAACTAAATAATTATGTTGTACTTTATTTGTTGGAAAATGTTGTTCAATTTGACCACAAAGAGGATATTGAGCAAATTTAAAAGCTCAAGGATAGTTTCGAAATCAAATTGGAACTTCAGGGATGATTATAAATATGTTCCTAACTAATAGAAGTTAAATGACTTAATTGTCCTTCATTAACCTAAAACCATTGTTGGAATTTGGCTACATGCATTACATTAAGAAAATTCAAAACCTCAAGGATGGTTTTGAAAACAAATGAAAAATCCAAGGACGATTTTTGAATTTTTGCAAGTTAAGTTGTAACTCTCAATTTTTCTTCTAAAAGAATAGACACAACAAATATATTGAGTCCTTCGTATGCTCAAAATGCAAATGATATATAGAGGAGTCGTCATCTCCTGGTGATCAATATCAAATGGCTCGATATATGCACCCCCATTATCTTATAGAGAAAATTATACACAGATCTCTAACTTATTGTGTAATTACAAAAATCTCCCCTCACTTATTAGAATTTACCAACACACCCCCTCAAGGGGTCTATTTGTAAAGTTTACAGAAGGTTAAAATTATAAGAATTTTTAAACATATATGGGGTGTAATTGTAAAAAATCCCTTAAAATAAGGGTGTGTGTTGGTAATTTCAAATAAATGAAGGAATTTTGGTAATTACACATTAAGTGAAGGGGTCTGTGTGTAATTTTTCCTATTTTATATTCATAGTTAATCCCATATTCTTTGGAACCATCAAATTGCAAAATCATAAGAATGTGAAATGTAATACACAATGAGCAGACACGAATGTTGGATGACACTGTGTATAGTATAGAATAAATCAGAATGATTTTTTAATAGTATTAAGGAGTTGGCTAACAGAACTACTACTACTAATTGATGGTATATCTGACTTCATGACTATAACAGCGTTTCCTCTACTCACCACCTCATCCGTCGATGACTATAACAGCGTTTCCTCTACTCGCCACCTCATCCGTCGATGACTATAACAGCGTTTCCTCTACTCACCACCTCATCCGTCGATCGCTTATACTTTACTAATAGTCATGGAATCGGATATACCATCAACTAGTAGTAGTAGTTCTGTTAGCCAACGATATTATCACATTACGTGTATATAGAATTTGTTTCGAATATAAAACAAACACGAATGAGGTGGATCCGAATAGTCGTTCCAAGCCCCGCGATAATTCACAACTTAGAATTATCTTTCAACCCCTGCGTTCGATACGCTAAACGGTGGTTCAAGTCTTAAACTAAACGTCGATTAAATGTATTCGAACTTCTCTTCATCTTCTTCGAGCGGACCGCAATTGATGAAAATAATTATTGTTTTCGAATGAAATAATAACATAGTGAAGGAAAAACTCAAGTCAAGATACAAATTACCTATCGATACTTAAATCTGGATACGAGATAATTTATACCTCCATGAGAATCTCTCGATCGAATGTATTATTTTTCAACCTCTGCGTTCGATTCGCTAAACGGTCTTTAATTGACATTTTAGTCGTTCATTTCGAGTATGAGAATGACGAATGAAAAACTCAAATCAAGATACAAATTACCTATCGATACTTAAATCTGAATACAAAGTAATTTATACCTCCAGGAAAGTCTTCAATTCTGAAAAATTACAGGCAAGCGAATGCCGATACAAGCCTTGAAAAGGCAAATTCCATCGAGTCTAATACTAAATTACATTACGGCTACTCCTAAATTATGCTACGATCTACTCCTACATTACGCTAAAACTACTCCTAAGACTAGAGTTAATTCTAAGAAAACGAAAATGCTGAAGTCTGATGATCTTGTGATGTCTTTTTCTCTTCTCCGCGGCTCGTATATATAGGGGTCTTTGAGGAACCCACGTTCCTTTTCTTCGGGAACTGCATTCAACCGTCTTCAACTGCTCTTTCAAATATTTTCAAGGAACCCACGTTCCTTTTCTTCGGGAATCGCTTTCAACCGTCTTCAACTTGCTCGAGCAGGGTAATTCCACTGAAATGCTCGAGCTGGAGCGCTCGAGCACTTGACTCGAGCTGCCATTTTCTGTGGACCCAATTTCCTTCTTTTCGAATTTCTACAGTTTGGGCTATTTGGGCTCTGTATTTCGAAAGCCCAAATTATTTTATGGTGTAAACAGAATTCCATCACATGAATAATCTATTGTTAAAACTCAGATTTTCAACTAGACTTTTTCTTTTTCTTCACCCAATGAAGTAGCTTTTTTTTTGGATTACCCAATGAAATAGATTTTGCAAGTGTTAATAATTCAGTAATTTCTTGCCTCTAATTTCTAACAATTGTTGAGAATTGCAATAGACATGTCTCTAGTTCGTATCTGATTTTAGTGAAGTTAAATATAATTTCATTGTGCGGCCTAATAAATTGTATTTGAATTCAATCAAGCTGGACCTAAATTAGAATTTCCCATAACTTTTTTTCTTCTTATTTGATTCGAATGAGTTGTGCGCGTTAGAGACATAAATGCTTTTAGACCTTCTTTCTTTAGTTTCGCAGCCAAATTTAGGCCAGCCAAACTATATTTAGTTTATCGTATTGTAATTTACTAAATTTATCAAGACAAGAAACAAATCAATGCTCTCATTATATATATTTTTGGAAAACAAAAGGTTTTATCAAGTGGTCAAGGCTAATTACTCTAGAATACATAAATTAATTTTTTTGATTATAAGTCTTATTAGGTCTATGAAAATTTATCACACTACATATTGAAGTATCATTAATCATTGACAATTGTTTCGTATTAGTTATTAATATCTTAATAAAATCATATTTTTATTAAAGAAAGCGAAAAAGAAAGAGATAGAAATCTTGTTTTGAAGGTGGACTCGAGCTCACCTCAAATGCGATAAGTGAGAAATCACGAATATACTATTTGTTTTTATCTCAAACATCGATGTAGTGGGGATAAATCTTGATGCATTATAAATTCGAAATCTAGTTCAAGATTGATCTCTCAAAGTATTTTCAAATGGATTATAGAGACCTGAAGAACTTTTTGTATATACAAAAAGTCTGGACCCCAAAATTCTTAACCAAGGAGCCTAAACCTAGACATAAATGTGTATGAATTGAATTTAAATCTTTATGGGAGCCATTTTATCGGGAAAATTTAAAAAATAATACAAAAATAAATAAAAATATTAAAATAATACAATTTTTATTACCTTTCAAAAAGTAGTACATTCCATTGTACCTTACAACGGAATCAGTAATTTTTATTTTTATTTTTAAAAAAATTGATTCCGCTCTCAGTGAGAGCGGAATCCACTTCGACTTTGCTCTGTCGTATCTTTTTAACCGGACATCGAAATGATCCCATTCTTAGCGGGGTCACAAAGTTTTTATGAAAATCTACATTTTATAAGTTCAAGTCGAAACAAAAAAATGCACGAAAAAAGGGAGAAAAATGAGCCGAAAACAAAGAAAAAATCATTATTTTTTTTTAAAAAAAGATGCTCAAATGTTGCTTTTATGCTTTGTCGTATTTTTTCAATCGAGCATCTTTATATGAAAATCTACAATTTATATGTTCAAGTCGAAACCTAAAAATCTATGAAAAAGGAAAAAAAAATGATAATATTTTGTCGACCAAACTGACACAGTTCTATTTCTTCTTTAGTTAAATAACACTAAGATGGTGTTTGGCTAAGCTTTAAAGAGCTTATATAAGATATTTTTGGAACTCTATATTATAAATTTTTAAAAAATAAGTTACGATTTTCTGACTTATGTTTTGAAATATTCCAGTCTTGATTGGAACATTTTACATAATTTGGAATATTTCAGTCTTGACTGGAACATTTCATGGAGACATTTCAAACAAGCGAAAATGTAAATCCTCCCGCTAATAATAAAACAAAATTAAAAATGTGAATGATAAGTCAAATTGATTAATTTATCTCCCATCATTTGGGCGGCTAACCCGTGCATCCTGTATCATGTACCAAATAATTATGAACATATTTATTGGGAACAATTGTGTTTTCGTTATGTTTCTGACTTGGATATCTTCCTAACACGATATCCACGTTTTTCTTTTAGTTTTTTATATTTGACACGCCACTTGGCGTGTCGGGCACAATATTCATATTTTTCTTTTATGTGTTATTTTTTGACACGCTATGTGACATGTCGGACACATATCCCCAGACATTTGTTATTATTACAATTTATGAAAAATCTTGATTCTGTTCATCTACTTGGTATTTATAGCTAGGAACCCTCTAATCCTCGCAGCGGTTAGGGCGAGCTTGGAGAATAAATCACTACGATGTGGCCACATTCCTAAAATGTCCGAAGGAATCATTTCGTGGGGTCTTGAACCCAGCACCCGGATTTATGAGTCTCGGGTTGAACATTAAGGTGTTCGAAGTTAGGCTCGGGTTGAACCTGTGGTGTGCTCGGGTCGAACCTGTGGTGTTCGACTCGAGCTTTCAGTCGGTCTCATTTCATTTAGTCTTTTGTGGGCTTGGACTCGAGTCTACTTCACTTAAGTTTAGATCAATCTTATTGGGCTTGAAGCCATGAAGATTGAGCAATAGTTGGACCATAAGATACCTTTCGATAAATCAATTTTGCCCATATCAGTATCCTTTCTAAATCTGTATCCATCTACATTCTATATCCACATATACTTTGGGCCCAGACCCACATTTCAATTGTGCCCAATTGGAAATAACTAACTTTGAGGCCCTTTTTCTATCCAAGGCAAAACTAAGTTTTATGTTTTGTTTGGTTTGAAGTATTTTGAAGTTAGGATAAAATGTATTTTCGACCCCAACCTATATCGGTCGGAGCATTTTGGTATCTAATCTATTAATTTTTATACTCGGGTACCTAACTTTTATAAATTATGACAAGTAAGTCCATCGGAGGAATAGTTTGAATTAGATTGTACACTCGACTACCTATACATTGCACAATATGTACACTTTGCACATCTCTTCAATATGCTTATTGATCAAAAGATAATATCAATTTGTTTGCACAAGTTGATTGGCTCAAATATGAAGAAGATAAACTTCTTTAATAATATCTCTTTAATGTGTATATTAATACAAAGAGATAAATATCAATTGATTTTGTGATTGGTCCACATATCTACATTACGCAGCTTGATTTGTTTCGACTTCTTAACTGAAAAACATAATTTAATTAACTTGAACACGTCAATTGGACACTTGGTATCATTTGATTTGTTGATAAATACATAATAATAATAAAATATCAATTAAATTAGGAAAAATTACACACAGACCTCCTCACTTATAGTGTAATTACCAAAACCTCTCTCATGTATTTGAAATTACCAACACCCTTCTCATGTTAAGGACTTCTTACAATTACACCCTCTGTATGTTTAAAGATTCTTACAATTTTACCTTCTATAAACTTTACAAATAGACCCCTTAAAGAGGTGTATTGGTAATTTTCAATAAGTAAAGGGAGGTTTTGGTAATTAATTAAACAATAAGTTAGGGGGTTTGTGTGTAATTTTCCCATTAAATTAAATTATCTATGTACTTTTGAGATTAAATTTGATAAATCCAAGACTATAAATAAAAAAAAAAAGTGAAATTGAAACTTAATACAATATATTATACTCGTAATTATTTAATTGGACATAAATTTGAGTTGTCTACACTCTACGGCTGGCTCTATAGCTACTATAACTTCTTGTACGCGCATGGAGAGAAGAAACCATGCAGAGACTCCTTCACATTTGATACAACTTTGGTGTAGAAGTGAAGTTCCAAACATAGTTTTAAAGTGGCAATTGATTTAATATAATATACTTGTCAATATATAATTGAACATAATAAATTTGCTTAGTTTATAGCCGGCTCTAAATCTGCTTTAACTTCTTGTGAGAGAAGATAACACCCAAAGACTTCTTTAGATCTGATACAACGTTGTAGAAGTGAAGTTCCTAAATACAGGATGCGAACCATATCAGAGCATGCATGCACTTTAAAAATGAAATAAAACGTACGTGAACAATTCAGCTATATATTTTTGGGTTTGAACTTTTTGTGCGTGCATCACCAACAAAGGGAGCACGCAAGATCCTCTATGGATGACAAGTGTATAAATCTTTTCCCTAAATATATAAGTAATTTGAATTCTGTACACTCGTCATGCATTGAAGTAAATGCAATAGGAGATGCAACACTATTTGTAATAGAGGATCCAGATTGCAAAGGGAGGGAGAGAGAAGTGTATATTTAGGAATTGTTTAGACAAGTTTACAAATATAACCTTTTGTATGAAACATCAAGTCTACGCCTTACCCTTTCTCCTCGTTCACTGGTAGACGGACTTCTTTTATCATCAGCCAACTCTAAAAGCAATAATGGGCAAGTGTTCTTGAGGTATTCAAGTCCATCTGATTCATGGTTCGCCGGAACGCCGCTTTCGCGGCCGGAACGGGAACGGCCCCCGCCGTTCCAAAGTTCACGGGCATCTCGGTTTTGTATGTGGACCGTTCCGGAACGGCCGAAAAGCGGCGATACGGCCGAGATACGGCTTTGGAGCGGCCGTTCCGGCGTTTCTCGGCCACGGAACGGCTGAAACGGTGGAGGAGCACGCCGCTTCTTTCTACCATCTCGGCTAGGCTAGGCTACGCATTGTTGCTGCTTGGTTCAACTCTCAGAAATTAATGTAAGAACGCTGCTTGACAGCTTCAACTTTCAGTTTTTGTCTTCAATTTGTCTCTCTAACTTGGGTAGTAAAGCTATCTCCTAGTTTAGTGCAAAAATGGCAGACAAAGAAAATGAATTTTTACTTTCATAATTCATTCTATATTGGCAGGAATAAAGTGGAAAGAAAAGAGGAAAAAGTGGAAAGAAAAGAGGAAAAGACAAATGAAGAAAGAATCCTAAGAAAAAATGATTATTACAAGAAAAGAAAGAAAATAAAAGAGAGAAACATCTAACAAAAAAAATGTTGATAAAGTGTGTATATGATAGAATTAATGCACACCTATATATAATTCTATTTCAGAGTTATAAGCCAAATTGCATTCCGTTTTATTAGCCTTTGTTGTTCAAAATCTTCCAATTAAGAAAGATAGACATTCAATACAATATTTACTAATTATAAAGTTTTTTTTAAAATAATTTTTGAGCAATTTAAGCAAAAAAATTGTGGAACGTCCGCGACCGTTCCGCGACGGTGCCATGGAACTGGAACGGTGGCCTCCGCGACGAACACCGCGACCGTTACGGCGAACCATGGGTTGAATAAACAACTCACCGGAGTACTACTCTCGCTCTGCAGAGATACAAACAAAGATGCATAGCCCTCATTGTAGGCATCAATGGTACTACCATTGGGATAAAACCGAATCGTCCAACGACGTCCACCCACCTGGAATTCACTGCTCTCCTTTACCCTGTTTACACCAATTGTTTTGCAGCTTGAGTAGTTCTTCACAATAAACGTGTAATCGGACTTTACAGATACACTCAAGGTTTGATCAGGAGGAGAACACTTTGACGCGTTATCTATATATATATATATATATATATATATTCTCGTGACATTAAAATAGTCCTGGAAAACTTTTCCTAATCAAGACAATCCAAATATTACTCTAAAATGAATCAAATTTTAGTTTGACAGGGGAGAAGAATTTGCCGGACACGAATGTATTTAAATAGGGAATTAGGAAGATAATAATTATTAAACATAAATAAATGAGGCCACAATCGTATAATCGTGATTATCTAAATATATTATAACACTCTAATTTAATATTAGTTGTTAGGGAGTATTAGTCAGCATGTGTATGAATCTAAAAGTTAATTAAGAAGTAAGAAGGTAAATGCGGTTTTTTTTTTTGATAAGATGTAAATGCGGTTTCTTTGAGGAGTAAATACTCTATCAATATGTTAGAATGCAATATTTTGAGATAAATCATTTGAATTTTCTACTGCAAACTGTGTTGCAATCTCCTGTTGCATTTCATATATGAAAGACATGTGTATAAAATATTTCATTGAATATAAAATTACTGTAGAATATTTACGCTTGTCGTGCAGCCATGAAATGCAATACAAGATGCAACACAATTTTATAATAGAAGATCTCGTGTAGATATAAATGCCGTAGATTCCTTTACTCTATATTCATTTTAGGGATTCTGTCAATAATTTATCTGTATATATATCATATTTATGTATGTATAAATTAACATGTGAGTATGTGACTATGATCCTATGACAATCAAAAGTATTTAAGTAATAAGCATTAACTTCGACGGTCATAGAAAGAAGGGAAAAACTATTACTCCCTCCGACAATGGATACCTGGAATTTTATTTTCCTTTGTCATAAATTGATTGTTTTATGCTAAATACAAATATTGGTATCCGTTCAACTTTCTGATGTGTCCTCTTCTTTGTTTATAGTGAGAGAGAAAGTAGAATACATCTTTTTTCATATTGTAATTATCATATTGTGAAAATCAAGACCATATAGTGGACATTAACAAATCTTTTTTGATATATGATTGTATTTTTAAAATGGAAAGATTTTAATTTACGAGATTAACATGTTTGAGTTTTTAATACATGAATGGTGATTTTGGGGCAAACAAAAATCAAAATTAGACTTTTCTTGTTTTGCTAGACAAAGTTAAAAAAAGGCAGCATCTTTAGTGGAGGGAGATTATAAAATAAGTATCAACCTATAAGGCGTGTAACCTAGGTCCAAGGAGGATTCTATTTAAATTCTCCAACACTTAGACTTAGGTTAATAGCTTATCAGTTGCCACAAAAATGCCGGTAAATATTCCTTCCCTCTTCTTCTCTTCTAGCCGCCATTTAGAGATGGAGGAGGAAGATTTCCGGTAAATAGGAACATGATGTAATTCTTGGAGGGTAAGAGATGAATTAAGTTTAGTTTCTCTCATCTCTGCATTGCAATGTTCTTCTCCTTCTCATCCCTAATTTCTCAAATTTCTCTTCTCATCTTCTCTCAAATTCTCGTTAGCTTATATTTTACTACATATATGAAAATTATGGAATATTATATTCCAAATACCTCAAGGAATGAGCCGGTACATGACACACGGCTGGATCAATTCTGCACTTGCAGGCAGAAATTAATTTTAATTTGTGAGTTGGGCCTGGCCCAACACAATTAAGTTTTGTGTTGGGCTCGACCCAACACACAATAAAATTCTGAACGGGCCGAATTAATTAATGTGTTGGGCCTCGGCCCAACACCATAAAAAATTAATATGTGCTGAGCTACGGATGCATTATGTGCTTGACCCAGCGATTTATGGGAGAAAAGTCAATATGCCTAGGATCTTGGATTTATTAACGGCCCAGCAGAAACTTAAATATGCATTGGGTTTGACCCAATGCATTTTTGGCTAGTATTTTGGATTAATTTGGGGTCCTCTTAAACTAAAATCTTCGTTTTAATTAAATTGAATTTAATTTATACAATTAAATTAGATTTAATTTGTTTAATTAAACTTAATTTAACTTTATTTGATTTAATATTGTTATAAATTAAATTGGATTTAATTTTACTCAAATTAAATTGGATTTAATTTTACTCAAATTAAATTGGGTTTAATCTTCACATTAAGATTAAGTTAGACTTAACTTTGCTTTGATTAAATTAGATTTAATCTTCATATCAAAATTAAATTAGATTTAATTTTACTTTAATTAATTAGATTTAATTTAATTTAATTTAAATTATTTTTACTGTAATTAAATTGGATTTAATTATATGATTGAACTGGATTCAATATTACCCATCATAATTAAACTTGATTTAATTTTTCTTTGATTAAATTAGATTTAATCTTCAGATCAAAAATAAATTTAATTTAATTTTTTTAAAATTAAATTGGTTTTAGTTATAAATAAACTGGATTTATTTTATTCATCTCATATATGCTTATATTTTGTTAGGTGCATGTTTTATGTGATGGGTGACATTGTCCATGGACCTAGGGCTAGTTTTTGTTTTATCTGGATTGTACTGAACCGGTTTGAGCATCCCAGTTTGTATCTTTATTTTATGCTTAGAATATTGTATAGTTTTTTTTTGTATTTATTAGAGATAGGCCCAAAGAAGCTTCGTGGACCCACTTGGAGCTTGAAGTCGGAGTTAGATTCCTGTCTAGATGGATGCTCTGTGTAATAGATAGGCCCCTCCCCATTTTGATTAGCCCATTGGCTTGGGCTGATCTAGATAAGTCCATGGATAAGTATGATGGTAGTATATCTAGAGTTTAATATGCTTTATATTTGATGTATCTGTGCTGAACTTATTAATGTTTGAAGTGAGACCTCATATCTTAATCATTTGAAATTATCCCAAACCTAAATACTACGTAAGCAAAGGATATAGGATATCCTGGCAATCCGTCAAATTTTGAAAAATGGGATTGTGACTAGTGTATGACATTGTCCCGACTAATGTGGATCATGCATTAAGTCATAATGTGTTAGGAAATTTCATGTTAGATGTTTTGATGATGACAAGATAAGATTCAATGTTAGACCCCAAATAAAATGTAAGTTTATGTTTTCCATAGATCATTGTTTAAGCGTTTAAAAGTTTGTAATTTTGTTTAGGCTTGTAATTTTTATCTTTGTAGGTTTTAGACTAAGTATTACATACTGAATCACTAATAGAATTCTAGGTGAGTCTATTAGAGAAGAAGTTGAAGATCAGCGTCTGAAGTCAACCAGAGATGAAGATTTGTCTCTTAGCGTCCATCAAACGCTAAAGGACCTTTTTTAGAATTTATGGATCAAGCGCTCAAAGCACTTAAGCGATCAATGACAAATTCACCTGAAATAAATCCTCAAGTCACGAAGGACTTAAATGCAATCATTCAACGGACATTTATTTCCAACGGGAAATAAATTCAAATGCATTAAATGCCTGATAAGAGCATTAA
Organism: Buddleja alternifolia; assembly: GCA_019426215.1. Lineage (NCBI taxonomy): Eukaryota > Viridiplantae > Streptophyta > Magnoliopsida > Lamiales > Scrophulariaceae > Buddleja > Buddleja alternifolia. The sequence goes on along the minus strand of CM033401.1, from coordinate 36,419,104 downwards.
ATGTGATAAGCTACTGTGACCTGTGGACAAGCCACCTTTTTGACCAGACTGTCAGAACTTCAGAGTTCATAGCTGCTACCATCCAATCGGTGCCAGCAGTGTTTCAGGAATGTCAGGCTTTAGGTAGAATCACGCGCTGCATGAAAGGCACGCTCCTACATGTGTCCAACGGACAGATCCCAAGAATTGCCTATAAATACCTTACCTTTAGCAGACCCTAAAAAGTACGGTACAAAACATTTACAAGAGAAAATTACGTACACAAGAAAAAGCTTAGAATCTCCATAGCCAAAACTCCTTCAAGCTTTTTATCTACATTCCAGACAGTCACAAATATCTCAAACATCTTCCAAAGAAGAAACATAAATTCCCATTGAGATATTCCAAGTTGTTTGATCTTCCCAAATACAAACAAACCCTTGTGACAAAAACCTCAACCTTTCATCTGAGTGAGAAAAGTTGTTGAAACTCATTACAGACAGTTTTTCTGAGTGAGAGAAGCTTATAGAAGACGATCTTCATTGGTGCTGAAATCTGTGTGATCAAGGAGCCCGAGATCATTTTCATTCTTTACTATCTTGTAGAAGATTCAGTGTGATTCTTTGATAATCAACTTAGTAATTTCCTCCAAGTGAAAAAAGAGAAGAAGGACGTAGCTGAGATTACATCACCCAGTGAACCTTACAAATTATTGTGTCATTTATATTTTACTGTCTTATATCTGTCATTTTACATTATTATAAAAGACAAGTAAAATTGCAAAGCGATTAAATTATCTAAAAGAACGCTAAAAATCATTTCCGCTGTGCTAACCCTGATTATGTGATCTAAGCGTTACCCTACTTTGGTAAATTGCTAAACTCACTAAGTCTAAGTTATCTTTACTGAAGCGCCTGACCCAAGCGCTCAGCCTTCCAAGCGTTCAGATCTTTGAAAAGTAACACGAAATCTTTGAAGTTTAAAAAGACTTCAGGGTCTATTCAACCCCCCCTCCTCTAGACCCTTTCGTATGCCACTTGGGACCATCAAGTGGTATCAGAGCGATTGAATTAGAAACCTAAGCGTTTTCGAGCATAACTGCTTGTTCAGATCCATTTGTTTTTTAACTTAGTCGCCTTGAATTTTCTCTTTAAAAACATCTCATTATAGCTTTCAACAAAATGCCTAAGTTGGTAGAGTCAAATTATGATTCTTGGAAACTTAGAGCATTCGCATACTTGTGCTCATGCGATAGTGAAATGTGTGATGTAATTACAGGTGGTCCCATTCAGATTATGAAAGTTGTAACTCGAGCCCCTGGAGCAACCGAGGCCACTCCAGATGGTTATGTCGAGAAACCTAAGTTAGAATGGATGCCTGGGGATCGAAAAAGAGCAAATCTAGATAATGTTGGACGAAGTGCACTTTACTCAGCGTTAGGAGACAACGATGCATTATTCAACAAGATCAAGCAATGTAAGACTTCCAAAGAAATATGGGATAAGCTAGCTATAGTGTGTGAAGGATCAGCACAAATGAAGGAGAATAAGCTTTCCATAGCCATGCCAAGATTTGAGCATTTCAAGATGCAGCCCAATGAGACGCTAGAACAATTGGACGCAAGGTTTACTTTGCTCGTTACAGAGTTAGCGTTATTAGACAAGGAATTGACCAACAAAGAAATGGTCAACAAGATTTTCAGAAGTCTTCCAAGCAAGTATTTAATTAAGACTGTTGCTATGAGAGAATCACAAACATTGGAGACTCTTACTCCAGAGCATGTCTTTTCAGAGTTAAAGGCATTTGAGTTCGAATTGGGTGAAGTCAGCGACACATCGACTTTAGCGACTGAATCAGGAGCTTTAATCGCTACAACCAAAAGCAAGGGTAAAGCGGTTAGTGAGGCAAAAACTATGGAATCAAATGAAGAAAAGAAAATGGCTTTATTAGTCAAGAAATTCAAAAAATTTCTAAGATATGAAAAGAGAAATCCTATTGGACAAACGTCATTTCAGACTCCTCTCCCTGCTCCAGCGCCTCAGTATCAAGCGCCAGTGTACTCTGCACCTCAACCAGTAGCGCCAGTTCCATACCAAGCGCCTCCGTCCCCTACTCAAAATCTCTCAGCGCCAGTAGTCTCAAAGCGATTATCCACTGAACAGAAAATGAAAACTAATTTGTGTTATAATTGCAGGAAACCAGGGCACTACCAGGTAAATTGCCCTTATCCAAATGTGTCAAAGCCCTCAAGGCAAGACTATGCGGATAGAAACCAATTCAGGAGCAACCTTCGCCAACAAGGTTTGCTAGCAGAATCTGAACCATTCTCCACACCTGAAGAGGATTTGGAATCATCAGATGAAAGCAGTGATGATGAGCCTACAAGCGACTCAGCGTTGATTTGTCTTATGGCAAGAGATGATGAAGCGTCTGACGACTCGCTACCAGAGGTAATCAATGAATTATCAATTCCTCTTTCTTATGATGAATTACTTGACAAAGTCAAAGAATTCAAAAAATATTACAATGAATGTCAAGAAGATGCCAAAATATAACAAAATGATCTCGCTATTATCTCATCACTCACAAGAGATAAAGTGACGCTCAGAGCAGAGTTGCGAGTTCAGCAACAGTGCATTGAGAAGAACCAATCGGTTGAGAGTGAAATTATTCAATTAAAAAATGATCTTGATATAATAGTCAAGAGAGAAGCTAATCTGATCGATAGACTTGCCAAATCAGAGCAGCTCATCTCATCATTATCAAAAGCTTCTAGAAACTTGGATAATGTGACTGAGGTAACTAGATTATTTGGTGAAAAGACCGATTTAGGATGCAATAAATTCAGTAAACAACCAAATAAATCTAATGTTACGGCAAACAACAAAGGAAAGAGTGTTCTCTTTGTTAAGAAAAGTTCACAAAGTCAAACGCTGAATGAACCGAGCAACAATGGTACGAGGCCAAATGAGAAAGCCAAATCTGACTCAGGCAAGGGAAAGACAAAGACAAATGATTCACAAAGAAAGGTTCATCCAAACGCTCAAAAGGCTAAGGATAAACCTAACCACTGTGAATCAAGCGCTAAGCGTCAAGCACCAAAAGTGCAACCCAAGCCAGCGCCAAGGAAATACCAGCGTCCATATCCAAGATAGTCAAGATCATATTATCGATACTATGATGATTATGACTATGACTATGATTATGACTACTATTATAATCAAGGATATTATTACACACCCAAAAAGCACACACAACACGATGTGAAACCCAAGAAGGACAATATTCCTAAAATGAAGACTAGGTAAATTTGGGTTCCTAAAGTTCTAATTCAAACCAAAGTTACTAACGCTGAAGGACCCAAAACAACATGGGTACCTAAGAAGAATTAGAATTGTCCTTTAAATGCAGGTACTTAGAGCCAGCACCGATACTTCAGTTTGGTACATTGATAGTGCATCATCAAAACACATGACTGGTTCCAAAAATCTTCTAATCAACTATCAAGCTACCAATGGTCCTCAAGTTATATTCGGTGATAACTCCAAAGGTAAAACTAAAGGTATAGGTATCATGCATAGGGGGAACATCATGATCAGTGATGTATATTACGTTGAGGGTCTTAAGCACAACCTATTAAGCATTAGTTAATTTTGTGATAAAGGCTTTGAAGTAAAATTCTCAAGCGACTTTTGATACGTTAACGACGCTAAGACTAAGTCTACTAAATTAAGAGAAAAAAGAACAAACAATGTGTATTTAGTAGATTGGGATTCTACATCTGATAACAACCCCACATGCTTTGTTGCTAAAATTCAAAATGAATTGGGTTGGTTATGGCATAGAAAAATGAATCACCTCAACTTAAAGGCAATCTCTCAGTTAATATCGCTAAATCTTGTAGAAGGATTACCTAAGGGTTCCTTTCAGAAAAATCGCTTATGTGATGCATGCCAAATGGGTAAACAAGTTAAATCATCTTTTAAAAAGAAACCATGTCTATCTACTTCTAGAGTTCTTGAACTATTGCATCTAGATTTGTTTAGCCCTATTCAAATCATGAGTGTTAGTGGTAAAAAGTACTCGCTAGTAATAGTTGATGATTTCTCTTGCTATACATGGGTAGAATTTCTAGCGACCAAAGCTGAAACTAGTGTCAAGCTCACAGCGCTAATTCGTCAAATGCAAAATTCGAAAGATCTAAGGGTGACGAGAATGAGAAGCGATAGAGGAACTGAATTTACTAACCAATTTGTTGAGAAGTTTTGTACAGATTTAGGAATACTTCATGAGTATTCTGCTCCTAGAATACCTCAATAGAATGGAGTTGCCGAGCGATGGAACAGAACGCTTAAAGAAGCAGCAAGGACGATGTTAGCAGAGTCCAAGCTGCCTCAAAGGTTTTAGGCCGAAGCCATCAACACCGATTGCTACACTCAGAACCGGTGTATGATCAACAAGCAACATGAGAAGACTCCATATGAGTTGTGGAAGGGACGTAAGCCTAACGTTTCATATTTTCATGTTTTTGGTTCAAAATGTTTCATTCATAACAATGGATCCCAAAGCCTAAAGACATTTGATCCTAAAGCGGATGAGGGAATCTTTCTAGGATATGCCAAAAATGGAAAGAGCTTTCACATCCTAAATAAGATCAAATCAAAGGTTGAAGAATCCATTCATGTTGTGTTTGATGATGCTAACCAAGAACCGAGTAAGGTTAATCCTGATGATGTAGGAATTGAAGATCTCACCCAACAAGCGTCACAAATCAATCTTGGTGATGATAGTGATGACGAAGATGATGAGATTCGTGTACCTTTTCCTAAGGATACTCGTGAGGTTAACAATAATGATAATGTCAGAATTGCTGATGATCATGAAGAGAATGATCATCAAGAGCAAATTGGAACTATGAATGATGCAGCGTCTACGCAAGAGACAAATGAGAATGAAGCGATTGATAATCAAGAGTCTCTCAACCTGTTCCAACCAGACCGCAAATGGCTTAGAGACCATCCACCAGAGCTAGTGATTGGAGATATTGAAGCACCTGTTAGAACTAGGTCCGCTACAATCAATGAGGCCATGTTCGCAAGCTTCCTATCTCAAATGGAACCAAAGAAAGTGGATGAAGCACTTAGAGATTCAAGTTGGGTAGAAGCAATGCAAGAAGAGCTTAACCAATTTGAGAGAAGCAAGATTTGGACACTAGTACCAAGACCAACTCACCAAGGAGTTATTGGGACTAGATGGGTTTTTAGGAACAAGATGGATGAAGATGGCATTGTTATAAGAAACAAAGCCAGACTTGTCGCTCAGGGTTATTGTCAAGAAGAGGGAATTGATTTTGATGAAACATATGCCCCAGTAGCCCGTCTTGAAGCGATTAGGATGTTCCTAGCGTTTGCCGCATTCAACAAGTTCACAGTATACCAAATGGACGTAAAGAGTGCTTTCCTGAATGGTAAACTCCAAGAAGAAGTATATGTGGAGCAACCTCCAGGATTCATCAACAGCCATGGCGAGAGTATGGTCTACAAATTGGATAAGGCACTCTATGGCCTTAAACAAGCACCAAGAGCATGGTATGACACTCTCTCTATCTTCCTTATTGGTAAAGGCTTTTCAAAAGGCAGCGTTGATACAACATTATTTAAAATTACCCATAATGAAGATATTCTCTTAGTCCAAATTTATGTTGATGATATTATATTTGGTTCTACAAATAAGCGATTGTGTGAGAAATTTTCGAAAATGATGCAAGATCAATTTGAAATGAGCATGATGGGTGAATTAACTTTCTTCTTAGGATTTCAAGTTAAACAACTCACTACTGGAACATTTATAAACCAAGCTAAATACACTGGAGATATGATTAAGAAATTTGGTATGGAAAATGCATCATCTTCAAAAATTCCAATGAGCCAAACGTTTAAGTTAGATAAAGATGAAAGTGGGAAGAAAATCGATATCACTAACTATAGAGGTATCATTGGATCACTTCTTTATCTTACCGCTAGTAGACCTGATATTATGTTTTCGGTATGCATGTGTGCACGATTTCAATCTGATCCTAGAGAATCACACTTAAATGCTACCAAGAGAATCCTTAAATACCTAAAAGGCACACAAAATGTGGGCTTATGGTATCCACAAGACTCTCCTTTTGAACTAATTGCTTATTCAGACGCAGATTTTGCAGGATGCAAAATAGATAGAAAAAGTACTAGTGGTACATGTCAATTTCTAGGTGATAGACTAGTTTCGTGGCATAGTAAGAAACAACAATCCATAGCGACTTCTACCGCTGAGACAGAGTATGTAGCCGCTGGAAGCTGTTGTGCACAAATTCTTTGGATGAGGCAACAACTTAGAGATTATGGAACAATCCTAGGTCCTACCCCAATCCATTGTGATAACCAAAGCGCTTTAGCTATGACCCAAAATCCTGTCCTTCATTCTAGAACCAAACACATTAACATTAGATACCATTTCTTGCGTGACCATGTTCAAAAGAAAGATATCTCCATGCATTTCATTGTAACTAACAAACAATTGGCAGATATCTTCCCCAAAATGCTCAACGAACAACGCTTTCTCACTCTGAGAAGTGAATTAGGTATGATTGACTTAAACGCTTAAATCATAAAACATCATATTTATAGGCATAAAATCTAGGGGGAATCCACCTTTGTTTATGTCTAAAGAGTTTATCAAAAATCTCGAAATGAGTCATCAATTTTAGGGGGAACTTTAAAATTGTACTTATCTCAATATATTAAGCGACTGCGCTCAAAAATGACTTTTAAAATCCTAAGCATTGATCACTAGCGCTTATCTTTTATAAATCCAAGCGATTGATTTTTTTTTAAGGACTTCAGCGTTGAAAGAATTCCCACTTCAACGCTAAGTAACTTTCTTTCAAAAAAATTCATGCATAGTTTTCATCGCTAAAGGAAACGTGTGGATAAGTCCAAAAGATCAGATTTGATAACTACCCACACGTGCCTATCAAATCGAACTGACGGTTATGATCCCTATCTAAACCTAGGCGGTTCAGTAATTGCATGAGTCTGAGTATGTGTCAGTGTACTATCAGGCGCGTGTATTTCACGCTGAAAATTTTAAATTTTATCAAACGTTTTCAAAAAGTAACTGCGGACATGAAAAATATTATAGTACCCTATTTTACCGCACTTTTTGACATCCGAAGTTATGTGTACACGATTCAGATTCCTTCTGTCATTAACTTCTGTACACGTGTCATTCATCTACCATCTGAGAATTTATTTTTGCCTCCTATTTAAACCTTTCAAAAACTTTACGGTAAACCTTTATCACTTCCAAATTCTTCTACTGTAAAAGTTATTTCTCTCAAAAGGCAAGAACTTCTCTCATTCCTTCAAAAGCTTCCAACTTTCAGCAATGGCACCCAAAGCTTCAAAATCTTCAAAATCATCCAAGTCTGACACCGAAAAAACTTCCCGTACTGAAAAACCAGTTACGGTTAATGCCGGATTTCTGATTAACTGGGATTCCCTTTATGAGAACCAGAACTTTTCTCTTCGAACGGTTCTTCCACTCGTTCAAGAATCTGGTTTGAGAGATATGATCACTACTTTTTTCAACTACTTTGAAGAAGAATCTCTCTATTTTTTCAACAATGCCCAGATTTCTGAAGACGGAACTTCCATATCCTGCGTCTTCCCTTTTGCTAAAGAGACCTTTGTTCTCACTCCCTCCTTGATTTCTTCATTGCTGATTCTGCCCAATGATGGCACTGAGGTCGAAAACGTCACTCTCGGAGATGCTACAAAAGTCTGGGAGTTGATAAAGAAAGAAGATGTTGATATTGCGTATGAGCCAAACTTCAAGAAAAACGATATGAAGGGCGAATACGTTATTCTCGATGATCTATGTTGAAAGATGATCGAATGCAGAAAAGGACATTCGATAAAGTCACAAACGTTCAGTACAAGATGATGGTGGCCATTTTGACCAAGTTAAAAGTTAACTGGTCTCTCTACGTTTTTAATCGCTTCAAGGCAGCGATGACCAAGTCAGTAAATCCCAAGCCCTATGGGATTGTGCTAAGTCGTATTCTTAGCGCTTGCGGTTATACAAAATCTTTTGGCACAAAGATTCCAGCTTCCAAATTCTACGGCAGAAAGATGATTAGTGGAATGCTCAAACCTTGAAAACATGGTGGAGCAGCGGTTCCCAAAGAAGAGCGTCAGCGACTCCAAGCCGAAGGAGTTGTTTGAAGTGATGATGAAGATCAAACGTCTTCCTCTTCATCATCATCCTCGTCCTCTGAAGAAGTGGTGGTCAAGCGATCTAAGAGAAAGATAGTTCTCAAAGTCACTGAGCCATCCAAGTCAGCAAAGAAACAGAAGCCTGAACCAAAGAAGAAGAAGCCGGAGCCCAAAAAGAAGCAAAAGATTCCTTCTCCCCCTCCTAAATCTCCATCCCCTCCTCCAGCGTTTACCTTCTCCGTTCCCGAGGAAGAAGAGGAAGCAGTGGCCGAAGAAGTACCGCTTGCTCGAAGGCGTACTCCTACCTCTACTTCAGCAACATCCTCTAGCGCTACAGCAAAACCAGCACTTAGAGAGTCAGCGAGTGTTCCTCCTTCTGACGCTGTTCCCGAAGTCAGCTCAGATCCTCAAGCCGTTTCTCCATCTGAAAGGCTTTCCAATGTTCAGGGTAAGTATTTGCTAAGCAAATTATTCTATCCTTTCCTCGTTAGTCTCTAACGCTAGGATAAAAACTCTTTCAGCACCAAGTGAAGCAGATATTCATTATGTTTTCAACACCTTTGAATAACTAAATATCCCAATTCATGCTGATCCAATAACTTCTTTTATCGATTTAGAACTCGAAGAAGAAGTTCAAGAGCCTGAGGAACTTGTTCAAGAATCAGATCAAGCAACTGAGATAGTCGATAATATTCCTCAGGGTAAGCGATGTAGTCCTTTTAGTTTATCATTTCTACTTAGTAGGAATTTTTGCTTGCTTTTCTCAATCGCTTACATGTATCAGCTCAAGATGGACCTCAAGAGACACCTACCGCTGATGCCTCTCCACTCTCGGAGATTCCCGTTGAAATAGATGTGGACATGGCAACTGTTGTGGATATCGCTAAGAAAGCATCTCAAGACCTTCCTGACGCTGAAACATCATCAGCTAGTGAAGCGACTTTAAACGCTGAGCGGTCTATAGAAGTGGCCCCCATCCCAACAGAAGCTATTGCCCTCGTTCCTACGCCAACAAGACCTCTTCCTCGTGTCATTGACTTATTCCCGCGCGGATATCATCCAGATGTTGAATTTTATTATGCCGCCCGAGAACGTGACACTCAAACGCTTGCTGAGTCGAAAATCCAATTTCAAACAACTCTTCATCGGCCTGATCTTTCAGACTCTTACAAGTTTGAAACTTTTTAGCGTTTTATTGATCTAGGTCTATATAACCTGGAGCGTCTTCAATCACGCCTTGAATATATTCATCGTACAGCGTTCAACAGATCCGAATTTGACGAGAAGCGATTCAATTTCCCCGGTCGCTCAGACGAGTCCTTTTATCCTCTTCGATCAAACAAGATTGTTTTCAAAAACTCCCCACATGGGTGATTGGAACAAAAATCCAGACGAGGAAGATCTCAACAAGCTAGGTTATTCAGCTCTCCCCTCCGTCGTCAAGTCTCCTCAGAATGCTCTCTCTCCTAATCCTCAAAATGCCGCTAGAAAAGATCAAGCTAAAGCTATCAAGCTTGGCAAGAGATGGATGATGAATACAGCCAGCTGGGCTGAAGAGTTTGTTTTGCATTTCTACACCCTCGATGAACTCGTGAAATATCCATTCCTATTTCAGTTTGGAATAGACTACAGACGCAGAGGATATGCAACCTTTCTGCTCCAACAACGTCAGTTTATTACAGGGAATGTTAGCGCTTTGCCACAATATCGTCAACCCATCGAAAGCTACATTCGCCAACAACTTGCCTTATACAGCCAAGACGGACGCTACGTTTTGCATCCTCGTGAAGGGTTTGTTCAACGAGTCTTTCTTGACCTGAATGAAGACACTTCATCAAGTAAACAACCAATTCTTCCAGGCCAAAGTCAGATTCGTGTTGATGTTTCGAATGAACACGCTGAGTTTGCTGAGTTCCACAGAACTATGAGAGCAGTGTTTGAAAATGCCCAAGCGCTGGACATCAGTTTCAACCACTTTTTCGGGTGTTACAATTTCAGAGGATATACTCTTCACCTCGTGCTCTTTAGTGAATCCAATATTCAAGTGGCCAAGATGTTATCACTAATCAAGCCAGTGGACCATGAAGCAACTCAAGCGCTCATGCCTTTGATTTTGGACTTTTTCAACCGTTATACTTCAGGGATTGCTTTACCGAAAGATGTGCAACTGGCACTCAGTCCCGAAGAGCACGAAGACGCTATATTCTTTATCCCACAATCCAGCCTGATCAGTCTAAGCCATGTGATGGAAGCCATTGGCCCCCTCTGGGTCATTGGTGTTAGAGAACCTTCTTCCCCAATTCAAATTATAGAAGAAGACTTTGCTCCTACTGCGGAAGTCGCTCATCTTCCTGAGGTTTCTTTGCCAAATTCTTCTAGCGCCCCGGTAGTCGAGCCCCCAGTTTTTGCAGATTCAATCATGGATCAAGCGATTGAAGAAGTGCACGCTGAAATTGCACAAAAGCCTATCGAGCCCTTTATCAGAGATAAATCCAAAGGCAAGGCTGCGGTTTCTAGGTCTTACGGACTTCTCCCGTCCCTAGAGCGTCCTTCTTCCGATTCGGAGTCTGAAAGTGATTCAGACGCTAGAGACTTCAGACAGGCAGTACGAAACTCGCTCCACAACATTGAAGGTTCCTGTTCCAAGATTTTTGAGACTGCTGATAGACATGCGAATAATGTCTGATACGCGAAGTCGTGATATTGCAAACGCTTCAAACACAAGCACTGTTACAATCATGAAGAGCATATCACCTCTTATCGCTGAACTCTCATCTGAATTCAACCGTCATTTAGCCTAGAGCGCTTCGGCTGATGCTGACAGACATATTTCGACCGATGCCGCTGCTCAGAGCATCGCTCACCAAGTTGCTCTCTTAGTTGACGAAGTTCGACTCTTGCGAAGAAAAGTCGCTGAGTTGAAAACCTCTCTTGATGATGCCAAGAAGGGGGAAAATACAGAAAAACATCAAGCGTCCAAAGTAATGTCAAAGACTGATAATAAAAATTGGTGATCAATGATGGAAGAACTAGTGAGCATCAAGAAGATGCTAACTAAAAAGAGAAAGCCAAGGTATTATCTAGGAAGATATCCCCTTCCGGAATTGGACGTTGAATTCTTAGAAGGTATGGGATTTCAACCTTTTGCCGGACCGCTGAGACGACCTATCAATTGGAGACCGTCAAAAGATCCAAGAAAAGATATCTATCACGATTTAATTCGTGAACTTGGAATTTCTCCAAGAGAGTGGACGGAAAGGTTGTTAGAACTTAATGAAAGCGCCAGACTTCGTAGGCATGATTACGATGAAGTTCAACATACGACAATGATTGACATTGATCGTCTCCTGATGGACTTAGCGCTAGAAGTTCTCCAAGGCGAAAAAAGAGCAAAGCGACAGAAAAAGTGAATGAATTCCTTTTATTTTATTTTATTTCTGTTGTCGTTTTCTTTTTTTTTGTTTTCAGTATAAATCATGTATGCTTATTCTTTCAATATATGAATGATTTATTGCTGAAACATCTTGTTGAAGCTAATTTAACTTTAGCTAACTTTACTAACTTTTTGAACGCTAACTTATATTCATTTGGGCTTTTCTTTTAAGTAACTCTTAAATTATAAAAGAGTTATAAGAGTTAAAGTCTTGACATCATCAAAAAGAGGGAAATTGTTAGGAAATTTCATGTTAGATGTTTTGATGATGACAAGATAGGATTCAAGTTAGACCCCAAATAAAATGTAAGTTTATGTTTTCCATAGGATTCTAAGTTCAACGGACATTTATTTCCAACGGGAAATAAATTCAAATGCATTAAATGCTTGATAAGAGCATTAAATGTGATAAGCTACTGTGACTTGTGGACAAGCCACCTTTTTGACCAGACTGTCAGAACTTCAGAGTTCATAGCTGCTACCATCCAATCGGTGCCAGCAGTGTTTCAGGAATGTCAGGCTTTAGGTAGAATCACGCGCTGCATGAAAGGCACGCTCCTACATGTGTCCAACGGACAGATCCCAAGAATTGCCTATAAATACCTTACCTTCAGCAGACCCTAAAAAGTACGGTACAAAACATTTACAAGAGAAAATTACGTACACAAGAAAAAGTTTAGAATCTCCATAGCCAAAACTCCTTCAAGCTTTTTATTTACATTCCAGACAGTCACAAATATCTCAAACATCTTCCAAAGAAGAAACATAAATTCCCATTGAGATATTCCAAGTTGTTTGATCTTCCCAAATACAAACAAACCCTTGTGACAAAAACCTCAACCTTTCATCTGAGTGAGAAAAGTTGTTGAAACTCATTACAGACAATTTTTCTGAGTGAGAGAAGCTTATAGAAGACGATCTTCATTGGTGCTGAAATCTGTGTGATCAAGGAGCCCGAGATCATTTTCATTCTTTACTATCTTGTAGAAGATTCAGTGTGATTCTTTGATAATCAACTTAGTAATTTCCTCCAAGTGAAAAAGGAGAAGAAGGACGTAGCTGAGATTACATCACCCAGTGAACCTTACAAATTATTGTGTCATTTATATTTTACTGTCTTATATCTGTCATTTTACATTATTATAAAAGACAAGTAAAATTGCAAAGCGATTAAATTATCTAAAAGAACGCTAAAAATCATTTCCGCTGTGCTAACCCTGATTATGTGATCTAAGCGTTACCCTACTTTGGTAAATTGCTAAACTCACTAAGTCTAAGTTATCTTTACTGAAGCGCCTGACCCAAGCGCTCAACCTTCCAAGCGTTCAGATCTTTGAAAAGTAACACGAAATCTTTGAAGTTTAAAAAGACTTCAGGGTCTATTCAACCCCCCCCTTCTAGACCCTTTCGTATGCCACTTGGGACCATCATAATGTTTAATCTTTTTCAGTGCATTTGATGCCATCAGTCGAAATAAATTTCACCCCATATACCGTTACAGATTGTTTGGTGAGATTAAATTGTTAGACTGCTAGGAGTTGATAGGTAATGTATTAGATGAATCACCACCAATATTCCATTAGAGACTCTGATCAAGCAATCCATGAGCCAAAGTAAGATTGGACCATTAGTTGGACTGGTTGGCGTGGAACGCCTTTTCAAAGATTCAATGAGCCATATATCGAAACAGGTTGTCCAATGAGATTTCTGATTATTGCAGTGGGAGTGCAATGATTTGAAAAATGTAGTGGGAGCTAAGTCAAAATTAAAAGTCCTAATTTTGCTTGGGTATAATTACAAAGAACTAATTGATTTGGTTTTTTTTTTTTTGTATTTCTTTATCTCTCTCATTAGATTAATAACCCATTTTTGTTTTATTCGATGAATATTGTCCTCACCGATCTAACATCATCAATTGGATAGGATACTATAGGATAGTCCTCGATTTAAGGTCACTGATATGTATGCTTGAAGCAAGAATTACTCATGTCCAAGAGAGGACAACGAGTGGGGCTCTTTTTATGAGATGCATTCGGTGTAGAACTTTAGATTTTAGAAACTAATGTTCTGAACACTTATCTTCACTTCTAATATTTTGTATTCCAGAGCTAGTACTCACGTTTGAAATAAGGAATCAAAATCTAGAAGTAGAAAGTTGGGAGAACAAGATGTGATCAATGTTGGAATCAGACACAGTGTCATGGTTGTCCACATAGGATCCACCTCTATTAAAAATTCTGAATATGTTTTGGATGATTGTTCGGTTTTACCAAATGGAAGTAAGAACATAATCTTTAGTCTTGACTTAGTCAAGAAATGATGCTTCTTTAAGTTTGGTAGTAACTTACATTTATTTTGAAAATAAGTGTGGGACACTGCATCCTTACTAAATTATTTACAATAATTGAATGTCTGAAATAAGTGTACCGTGAACACCCTGACTGGAGTAAGTAGTATGCTTGGAGTAAATCGAAAATTGTATGGCGCCTAAGATTAGGTCATGCCTCGGGAGTATAAGATACATATGTTTGGACAAACATAGGAGTACATGCCCATTAGGATCAGATCCCTATCCAAACGTAAGAATCTTATCACATGGGCAAGATGACCAAATCTCTCTTTACCGTGAAATATTGAAAGGGCCACTTAAATTTCAAAAAGTTTAGTGCATACTAAAGTACATAGTGGCGAACATGGCGTCATAGAAAGACACTACTATTGGATCATGGTAACAAGTATATGAATGCCCTATTCAACATGTTCTTAAGAGAACATGACATGGTTTCACGGCTGACACCTCAGCAACAACAAAGTTGAATATGGTAGTAATATGCAAGAACTGAACAATGTTGGACATGATTTATTCTACGTTAAGCCTCATAGGATTACCCAAATTCAACGTCGATCATTTGTTGCTCATAGGTACATCTTGAATAAATGTCCCTCCAAAATTCTTTCTTAAAGACATCATATGAGATATGAAGCAATAGGAAGCCTAATCTTAAACACATGAGGATGTGGGGATGCCTTACCATGTGAAAAGGGACAAAGGTAGAGAAACTGGAGCCTAATTCCTTGAAATGACATTTTGTTAGTTATACCTTTTTTACCTAGATGATGATCAGAGGATCATCATGTCCTTAGAGGACTGCTGTTTCAAAGATAAGTTCATTCGAGAAAGTGGAGATGGTAGAAAGATTGTTCTTCAAGAACAAAACGAAAGTCTTTTGGAAACCACTATTCAAGAAATACAAATCAAGCCCATTATGACACAACCATCAACGAGTTGGTCATGTAGAGTATCTCAACCGCCTGAGAGATATGGTTATCTGCTGAAAGATGAGCACAGTGTATATGTTGTAGCAGAAAAAAATCATGGATATGATCTCTCTACCTATGACCAAACGATGGTGGGAATGGACTCTACGAGATGGTGTGAAGTTATGGAAGAGGATATAAATTTGATTTATTCAAACTAAGTCTAGACTCTGATAGATTACCTCGAGGGTATTGTACCCATCAGATATAAGTGGATCTACAAGAGAAAGATTGGTGCAGATGGAGAGGCCAGGCAAATGGTGAAAGAGTACAGTCAAAAAGAGGGCATTGACTTTGAGGAAACCCTTTTGGCCCTAGTCATGATCAAATTCATAAGAATCCTGCTTGCCATAGCTACACACATAGACCATGAAATCTGAAAGATGGATGTGAAGACCACGTTCCTCAGTAGATTCCTCGAGGAAGACATCTATGTAGAATAGCCCAAGGGTTCCACATCCAACAATTTCATAAAGTCTGCTGGTTAAACAAGACCATTGGTGGAAGTAAGCAGACATCTCGTAGATAAAATCTTCGCATTTATGACATAGTTAAGAACTATGGGAGTGTTAAAAACGAAGATGAACCAAGTGTCTACTAGAAGACCAGTGGGAGCCATATATCATTTCTAGTTCTACATATAGACAAATGTTCTACTTATAGAAAATGATATAGGCTTATTGACTTCGGTCAATACACAATTCTCAAGAACATTCTTCATGAAAAACTTGGGAAACATCACCCGTATTCTTGGAATTCGCCTCTATAGGGATAGAGCGAGTAGGATGATGGAACTTTTTCAAGCCCTTTACTTAGAGAATATCCTAAAATGATTTAGGCTGGAAAATCTGAGTAACGGCTATTGCCTTTAAGACAGAGGGTTCAACTCCCTAAAAATCGACAAATCCTCACAGTGAGAAAGGCAGAAAGGTGATGAATGTGTAACTTTATGCCTCAACATAGGTTAACCTTGCGTACATAAGATAGTGTATGAAATCAGACAAAACTTATGCTATAAGTGCAATAACTGGGCTTCAAGCTAACCTGAGCAAAGAGCACTGGATAGTCGAGAAAAGTGTATCCTAAGGTACTAAATAAGAATTAAGGGTATGTTTCTCTTCTATGAAAATGGGAAACAAAGGATGGACAATTACATGTATGACATAGATGACTAAAAGTCCACATCTGGGTTTATATTCATCCTTAATCGTGGAATAGAGGCTTGGAAATGTTTCAACCAAAGTACTGCCACTGACTCTACTACTGAGATCGATTATATGGCTACCTTAGAGGCTTCCAAGGAGATTGTTTGGATCTTGAAGTTCATGGTGAAATTTCAAGTGGTTCTTAGCATAGGGCTCTCATTGTCACTGTGACAACAAAAGAGCTGTAGCACAAAGCAAGGAAACCAAGGTCTCACAATGAGATTAAACACATTGAGAGAGAATATCACATGATTGGAGAAATCATTGGAAAATGGCTATATAGCCATGCAGAAAATAGACGCAGCCGAAAGCACGACTGACCCACTCACCAAGCCAATATCAGGATGTGCTAGATCGACATCTTTGAAAGATGGGTATTAGATACCATAGCAATTGACATTGAGTGCAAGTGCGAGACTGTTAGGAATGTGCCCTCGTATGCCAATGAGGAATTAGATTAAATAGGGAACTTCATTGTAATATACATCTAATCAAATTTATAGAAAATCAAGTACCTTTTTGTTCATATAAATCTACATGGCATTAATGAGTATTGAACAATAGTCCACGTGCATTAAGATGGACTCTCCACTCCTTATGGAATAAGGATATAGCACTTGAAGAGTCTAGTACTTGATCACATAAAGGGATTCGCAAGTCAAAAAATCTTGATTGGGCATTGAGATTTGACTTATATGACACATGCTCTAACAAGGAGTGCCAGTCAAACACTATAAGACAGTGAGAGCTTGTGTTGTAGATACATTAATGGAATTAATGTATTCGAACATGGTTTTTAGCAATCTAATCACATAGGTTTTTACTCAGTGACTATCAATGATTGGATTACTGACTATGATAGTATGTGTGAGCCTTTGACCTGAGGATTCACTATCACGACGAGCTTGTGACGTTGGATCTGTTACTAGAGTAGTTAGGCCCAATTCACCCGTTGGTGGGGCCGACCTCAAAGTGCGATCCCAATGGGCAAGTAGCAGTTGTGAAGTGATTGCCAAGAAGGGATTCACTAACTCAAAAGTAAACAAGAAGATTGAAATGGAAAGTCTTTGGCCAAAGTAGCAGAACTGACTCGTATGGGACACGGAAGGGAGTTGCGTCATTTTATGTTACTATGATTCATAGCATAGCATCGAGTTATGTGAGTTTGATATATTCGATGACTCTCACTCGATGGGAGTACATCAGTGGAGGGCTTATACTCATATGGAAATCATTGTCAAGAGGTTCGTAGTGACATAGTCATTTCGTACTTGGTTGGGCTATGATGTGGGGCCGCGGGGCTAGCTAGGTGTCACCCACATCCTTTGGTATCCTCTCATTGTCAATCAAGATGGACCTAGAGAGTCGCACTGCCATGAATGAACAGGAAATCACTTTGTGTACTTGGAGGGGCATTTTGGTAATTTGTCATTAGATGGACAAATTAATTAAGTGGACGGATTAATTTAATCAATTGTTTAATTGAATTAAACAATGAAATATTAAATTAATTAATTTGAATATTTATTTAACTAGGTTAATTAAATTTGGTTGAATTAAATATTAATTTAATCACATACATATTTAAATTGATTAAATATGCAATGTAATTAAATTAAAGTGGACTAAGTTGACTGGGCCAACTTAGCCCACTTGGGCATCCACATGGGCCTATAAGACGTGTAACCTAGGTCCAAGCAGGAGGATTTTATTTAAATCCTCTAACACTTAGACTTGGGTTAATAACTTATCAGTTGTCACCAAAATTACATAGTAGAAGAGAGAAAATATTTTCTCCCTCTTCTTCTCTTCTAGCCGTTTAGAGATGGAGGAGGAAGATTTTCGGTGACTTTCGTGCGTGATCATCCGGGGTTGCTGCTGTAGATGGTAGATCAAGAAACGAAACACGCTACAACAAGGTTATTTGTGTTTTAGTGTTTTTTGTTTTTGTTTTTGTTTAAAATCAACGTTAGCCCAAATTGATCCATGGCTTCGGGAATCAAAATTTTATTCCGTTGTGTTTTCGTGTATCGATTCCCAATATTAAGGACATTTCAAAATGAACAATGGCACTCACTAAGCCTTTGGTTACGTACTACCTTTCGCTTCTTCCAGGTATAGGTGGATTGAGTAGTGAGACTAACACAGAGGATCGTTGAGTATAGTGGTCATTCTCTAGTGGAGAAGTGTAACAATTCATGAATAGTAAGTCACTTCATTGTTTAGTTGGCGGTGTTAGGGTTGTGACCCTACTAGATATTTGTAAAATGGTGTTTGGCCTTTGAATTGGACCATGGTAGTTATGGACTCACGCTTTCAGTTTGGGCCCTTTTGGGACTAAATTTGAGTGAGTGGCAGAATTAAATGTCATTTGAACATGAGGTCTTCGATATTAATTGCATTTAACTCCTTGTAAACTTAGGAATAAATTCAAGTGAATGTTGTCTGTATTGACGCTCAGACAACTCTTTACAGATCTTCATCTTCTAGAGACTTCAAGCGCCTGATCTTCAGACTTGACTTGATAGACTTGCCTAGAACTCTTTCAACGGTCAAGCGCTTAGATACATAGTCCAACAATCTAAAGTAAATAAAAAAACCTTATACAAATTTAACTTCAAAGTCTATACATCTTTCTATTAACATTCTAAATTTTCATTGAAATTCTGAGTATCAAATGGATTATATTTTATTGCAGTAATTCTATTTTTTATATCCTAAAATTACAAAGTTCGTAATTACTCATCTTCAACATGTTCTTCATCCTTTTGAAATGACCTATGTTGATTGTCAAAATTCATGAGTACTAATCATTAAGTTGCAGGTACAATCAATTAAAATTTCTTACTATAAATCACAAAACCAAACGCCTCGAACTCAGCATCCAAAAAACCTTGAACTTGAATCATCTAATAGCGGGGTATTAATTATCGGATATTTTCTTTCAGTTCTCAGATTTTGATGATATGAATTACTGGAATAAAAATAAATTCAATTGATAATTAGAATTTCTATGGATTGAAAGATAATACATGTAAGAGATTAAGGGGTTATGATTATCTTTTTTTTTTTTACAAGGGAATCCGCATTCACTATCAGATGGTACGCACTGGATAAACCTCACTCTCATGAAATAGCTCGCAAACCACATGAGGGGGTTAAGCCGCACTAGGCAAGTCCTGTGCGACGAGGTCATATTCCAGGAGAGGTTTGAACACGGGATGACTTGATAAGAAATACCTATCTTACTATCTCGGCCAACTCAAGGGACTTTATGATTATCTTTCCATAAAGAATAATGATTTTAAAAGTTTTATATTATTAATCATCATTATTAACTAGGGTTAGTTGAGTTAGTTTGAGTAAGAAATCCAAGTCATTGGATTGTTTAATTGGTGAGTTGTCTCTCATCTAAGTGTGTATTGGTTGAAAAAAAAGACAATCTATATTAAAGAGGAGCCAAATTCGCAATTCACATATTAATAGGTCATTTCTTCTTATTATAGACATTGTAATAAATGATTGGTTTCTCAAATAATTTTTTGATTCGCATGTGTCGAGGTTGATCGCTACCATTATGCAATAGTATCTTGATTATCAAAGATTTAAGCCTGATTTAATTATGTTCCGTTGTTTAACATATTCGGAGGGAATATTTCATTTTTTTTGCTCCGGTGGACCTACTTATAACAAATAATAAAGGTTAGATACTCGGGTGACAAACTTAATAGCATCTGTACCAAAAATACTCCGACCAACATACGTTGGGGTCGAAAATGCATTTTACCTTTAAAGCTATAGTTTCAAATTTATTAGGAAATTCTTTGAGGTTGCTTTTGGGTACAGACATTTTAGTTTGAGGAAATGATCTGGACGAAGAATTTCGAACAACAATGAATTTAAAATTCATCGTAATGATTGATGAAATGTTTTAAAGTGGGTTCAAGATGAATGTAACTTGAAATTCCCTGAACTTAATGGATTGATGTTATGAGTTTGAAAATACTCAAACTGTGTTGGACATATTTTTGTAAATGCATTTGATTTTGCAAAATTCGAAAATGAAGATACACTACACGTAATTTTTGCTACAAAACACTTATCTTCAAGTTCACTTTCGTATTTTTCCGTTTAACTACTAAAACTTTTAACAATAACCCGAATTTACGATCACTTACCAACTTAACCCGAATTTCCTATTATTAATTGGAGATTAAAAACCAATAATTTTCCTCTACAAGAAAGCGGAAACACAACATAATGATATACTTGGATTACTCATACACTAGGATAAAGAGGGCAACCACACAGGGGAAAAGGGCTGTAAAGCTGCATATACTTTCATTGCAAATAGCCTTTTTTTTCTTACTTTTATTCGTCGGCCACCAAAAAATAAAATAATGAATAACATTTATGATATATATGGTGAGGTAAGTTTCTAATAATCCATCACAGAGTTCCTATTCCTTCTGGTAACGTTTTGTCTCATATAGAACTACTTTTTTGACCTTTGACAATATTGTGGTGGAGTTTTTGTTATACATATTTAGCCTAGCGCACTAAAAAAAATAATAATTAATGCTCATATTAATATATCATGGTGAAAAGTTTATTTGTTATAATTAAAATTAATTAACCACAGCTTTGGTCGTGGTATTTGCAAGTATGGCCAAAACATTGACAATGGCTTAAAACATTTACCATGGCTTATAGCCATGGTCAATGTTTTGTTCATCGTAAAGACCATGACTTTTAGCCATGGTCAATGTTTTGTTCATCGTAAAGACCATGACTTTTAGCCATGGTAAAAAAGTAATAGATTAACATTTCTTCCACCATGACTAGTTAGTGTTTAAAATAGTTAGCATTCTTTTTCACCATGACTAACTTTAGTGTGACTACAAGAAACATCTACTACGGCTAATCTAGCCATGAGCTTAGACCGTTATAGACCACGGTTATAAGCCATGACATACATTTTCATTGCCAATACTCAATTTTCTTGTAGTGGCGGTGTTGCAGAAAAATAAAGTATTAGTGATGAAGTGTTGATTAACGAAGTTAAAGTTGTCATTGATTATATATATATTAACTGACAAAAAAATTTGTTTGGCCACCAAAGTAGATTTCATAAGTTTAATACAGACAAAAATTATATATAAATTGTCAATTTTGATAATTAGTGATAAAATGGTTGTTATCAAGTGACACTTACTAACACATATTTAGTAATAGAAAATATAGTTATTTATTATATGTGTGTCGTCACTAATTATTAATAATGACAACTTAAATAAAATTTTATCACTAAAAATTATTATTGTGAAAGACAAGATTTATCGATACATTATATAGATTTAGTGACAATTTTGAATTGTCATTAATATTATTTTTTATTGTAGTGAGTATCATCATCACAAATCTATAAAAGCATTGGAATAGAGAAATTTGGGATTTGATTGATGTATAGTCATAATTATTAGTATTTGATGGATCTCATCAAATGAATTATTGAGACTGACGAGCATTCAAAAGCTCCTAAAAATGATGAGTTATGTCACATGTGATTTAATCATTGACATTCACCAAGATTTTTTTAGGGTTTTCTTATACTTTTAAATGCACATCAAATCCGAATCAACTTGGAGCTAATCAAAGTTTAGACCTTTTCTTTTTGGGGACTAGTTGATTGAAAATTTAGGCAAAAATCATAACTGTAAAGTTATTATGTGAAAATTATAGTGCTTCAAAATTATTTTGGTCTAACTCAAATATAATTTATAAGGCAAGTGAATATAATTTATAAGGCAAGTGAATGATGAAAAATTTTATGTTGGGCCGAGACCAAAGGTCTCAGCTCAGCCAGGGCCGTTGGATCCCCCCACATGGGGGGGTTAAATGAGATTTTGACCCCCCCTGTTGGGGGATCCAACGGCTGAGCATAGAAATGCCCGCCCGTGAATGATCCAATCGCTTTTTAATACATATGGACCATATCTATTTTTGGAGAATTTTGATGACCAGTTTTGACATATAACCAAATATAGAAGACCAAAACTGATTTTTCCAACATATGCAGTGTGATTTGTTAGAGAATTTTTAATTATTATTCAATTAAAACATTTGTTATATTGATATCATGTATGACGTAATAGACCACTTTTTTTTTTTTTTGGAAAAAATATTAGTTTTATATATCATTCAATCGAAAGTTTACCACGACTGGAACAATACAATTCATATCAATTCAAACGATGTAGTAAGAATATCTGAAACACCAACTATCAAGTTCTTGAAGATAACAAATCTTAAAAACTCACAAACGAATACAAGAAAATTCTTGTGCAACTCCTATTCAAGGAGAGATGAAACTCTCATTCGAGAGAGAAAGTAAACTTTCATACGAGAGAAAAAATAAAATACTAAATAAAATATCTAAAGCGCTATATAAATTTAAAAACTTAAGTATCACTCATCTTCATCTCGTCAGATTTGTGTCTTTTTAGATCCATATCCGTCTCATTAGATTTGGAGATGTGTCTTTAGATTCATATCCGTCTCATCAGATTTGAAGATGTGATGTACAACTTAAAAAAGAGCGCTTCAACCCAATTCGCTGATGATGGTAGGAGTACCGGTGGTGAAGTTGATGATTTTTTTATCAAATCATCATGAGGGAGAAAAAATTAATAGACCACTTTTCAAAAAGAAGGAAAAATAAGTCTAGAATTCATGTAAAAAGTCACTAAGTTATAATTGGTGTCTCTTTCACGCAATCATTTTAAAACTTTAAAACAGTTGGACAATTGTTATCAGTTAATTTTTGCCATTCGATAAATTAGTGTAATTCTACGGGATTGAGATTATTGGTTTCGGTCTATTTTTTATCATAAAATTTGGGGTAATTTAGTAAATTACCCCTTTTATTGGGAGATTCTATGGTGAAAACTGGATCGGGACCAATGGTCTCGATCCACCATATAATCACCCAATAAACTACCATCTTACTCAAAGGACCTTAACAAAAACTAATCCACATGGGCAATTATTATTTTTTGTGGGATTCTATAATAAACTACATCTTAACTCAAAAACAGAAAATATTTTGTTCAACTCGGTCTCATCGAATCTAATTAATCATACGATAGATATTATTACATTCGTTATATGATTCGTTTTGATGACCAAAACTCAATTTGTTGTGCTATACTTTAAAGTCATAAATCAAAAATTAAGCAAAAGATCCAAAATTAAAATGCATATTCTGCAATGGGTTGCGATGGTTTTCCCATGCAATACTATGCAATATAAATATGGGGAAAATCAGGGTTAGGTTTAAGTTAGTATTTTTGACATTCTCTATACGATATACATCTTTTGTTAATATTGAAATTCTTTCATCCTCTTCGATGGACGTAGACAATTGTCGAAGCTAATAAATTATAGTGTGATTTAATTCTTTTATATTTTTATTTTCACGTTTGCTCTAACACGGTCTCTGAGTACAATTTAACTCAGAATTTTCTGATGATACGAAACTTGACAAAAGAAATACTTCATCATTTTTCTTGGATCCTACTTTTCACAAAAGTTGTAGATGGGTGATATTTGTTCATAATTTGTTGCCTGCACGCGTTTGCTTTGTGTTAATAACACGCATCACGTACATGAACAAAGGGATGTTGGTTGAATATTTTTTTGCCTTTTATTACGCTCCAAACTTTGTTTTTATTCAGGCAAAACTTTTGGTGAATCCCATTAGTCAACCTTGAGTTGATGGATCTTTGGTTAAATAAAAAGCAAAAGAAGTGGTAAAATCGTATCAAACTGAAATAAAATTATTTTTACTAATACAAAATAATTAAAACAAATACATATAAGAATATGAAAATAATAATTCGGTATTCAGTATAGTTCATTGAATTTCAATATCAATACCAAGCCAAAAACTAATACTATATTTTTTGGAAAACGACAATTGATTATCGAACCGAGATTTTTGGTTCAATTGCTTTACATATCCTGAATTTCGTTAATGATACAGTTCAATTGGTTTATCTTTTTTTTCGGTTGCCTACCACAGTATCCCGGACATTGCCGAACTAATCTGTTGGTCGACCCGGGTCGCATACCTGGCCTGATGGGTGAGTCTCCCAACGGAGGTAACTGCATACACAAGAAATCGAACTCGAGACCTTGTTTAAGCGGAATCGAGCTGCTTACCACTCGGACCAACCCCCATTGGTCAATTGGTTTACCTAATTGTATAAACAACTGTGAAAGTCTAACATTTCTACCAATTTATTGATACTTGCATGTTAGAAAACACGTATTTTAGTTCATAGTTTTCCCACACAAAAAGTTTAATCAGAATTATTCAAAAAAGACACTCGATCCGAATCGCTTCTACTCGTCAAACTCATATTTAAGTTAGAAAAATGTTATATAGCGCCGCTTATTACTAACCATTTTTTTTACCGATCCTTGGTATAATGAGATATTTATTTATAATGGTAAACATGAATCACGAAAATCAAATCAAATACATTTATTGTATTCATTTCTTACCAAAATTAAAAAAACTCAAAAAACAGTGAACAATAACCATTGAACAATAACCAGTGGTATATAAAATCAATCAATTCATTATCCCTCTCCCGGCCGCTGTCACAATGCTTCATTCTTCTATATCTATTTCATTCAACTACATTATTTTACCTAAATTTAAACTATCCTTGTTACATTGTTTCTAAATTGTGATATTTTAGTACATAAATAACTAAAAAAATAATGAAAACGTGCAGTATTAGTCCCTTAAGATAGAGTCTTATGCATTGTAAGTCTTGTTTTTCTTTGTCAAGTCTGTTGCATTTGTAGTTTCATTGTTTATAAACTTGTAAAATTAGTCACATAAGATGCAATTTTTATGCATTTTTTATCTTATCCGTTAAAACATGGATTAAAATTGCTAGTTTAGTCATGTGCAAGGCACATGATCCACTATTAAATTAACGGCTTATGCATTACACGCGCGATAATTTGTAATGTATGAGATCAAAACAAAGAAAACATGATCATGTGAGACTAATTTTATAAATTTATAAATAATTAAATTAAAATTGAAAAAGGACCCTATCTTATAGGAAAAATTTATGATAGACCAACTCAATGATCCTATTGTCTACTATCACACAGCAAATGATATTAAGTATTGTCCTTATATATACTTGTGTGTACAAGATATACACAAAATATACATCCGGACAATTGAATTCGGTCAAATTTTGCAGTTTTCCCAAAGAAGGTATTCTCAAAATCAATTAATAAATATTCTAGCCAATGCAAGTACAATGTAGCATGTGACCATATCATTCTCTCTTTTTCACTAAAGGAAAGATTATAAAGTAAAAACAAAAAGTTACATACGGTGAATTTAGCCGGCTCCTCTTCCACCCCCGCATAATTTGCCCCTAAATCTACAACTCTACTTGTCCTTTCCTTAAAAACTTTGATTCTACATCTTCAATAAAACTCCAAAAACTTCTTACATATCGCCAAAACAACCTTTGAATTCCCACTCAAAAGCAAAACTCATAATTCATCAGTTGAAAAAAAAGGTTCTTCATTTCACCTTCAAAAAGATCCAATTTTTGGTATGTTTTCACCTGCCCTTTTCAATTTCTAGAGCTTTATCTTCTTATTGTTCAAAAGGGTACCTAAAGATCATATCTTTTGTTGCAATTTATAAAAAAATCTGTGATTTTGATTTTTTTTCCTGAAAAAAATGAGGGATTTTCCTTCTTGTTTTGGGGAAAATGGAGTTCAAGTAGCTGATGCTTCATGTTCAAGTGTTGTAGGTAGTAAATCTTCTCATAATTGTGTTTCTTGTGTGTATAAATGTAAATTGCTTGATAAGTCATGTTTGGTTACTATTGTTTGGAGCAAGAATTTGATGGGGCATTGCCTAAGTGTTGAAATATATGATTCATCTCATGGGTTCATATGTAAAGTTGATGTGAAGTTTAGTTTGTTCTCAAAGAGAAAAGGGTTAAAAAATTTGCAAGTGAATTCAAGTAAAATTGAAGTGTTTTGGGATCTTTCTTTGGCGAAATTCGGGTCCGGTCCCGGGTCTGGATCCGGGGCGGAGCCTATGGAGGGTTATTACATTGCACTTGTTTGTAAAAAGGAGATGGTTTTGGTAATTGGTGATCTAAGGAAAGAAGCATTCAAGAAAGCAGGAGCAATTGCTTCTTTTTCCAATACAATGTTCATTTCCAAGAGGGAAAACGTTTTCGGGAAAAGAGTTTTCGTTACAAAAGCTCAATTCTGTGATAATGGAAAAATTCATGACCTTAAGATTGAGTGTGACACAAGTTGTAGTGATGATCCATGCCTTTTGGTTCATATTGATGCGAAAGTAGTTATGAAAGTTAAGCATCTTAGGTGGAAATTCCGTGGGAATTGCTCGATTTTGGTTGGTGGGATTCAAGTTGAAGTGTTTTGGGATGTGCATAATTGGTTGTTTGGTTCAAGTTTAGGGAATGCAGTTTTCATGTTTCAAACTAGTTCATCGATGGAGAAATTGTGCGCCGGGCCGTCGGTTGATGATTCATCTGCGTTTTCGTGGAAATTTTCAGAGAGTTTGAAAGAATCTAAATATTCAGATGTGGGATTTTCTTTGTTTTTGTATTGTTGGAAGAATGAATAGATAGATATTGATTCTTCACTTGATTTTGCTAACAATGTGTTTTGATATGATATTATGAAGTTGAGTTTTTTTATTAATGGAGATGATATTTCTCTAAATTATAGAATTGCCTCTTTGTGACCTTAGGCGTAGCGTAGTAAAAATTCGATGAATTGTTGAAAATAACTCGAACAAAACTCGATATTCTAACGAGATGTTAGAATTCGGTTCATTTATTCACACGTAAACGCCTAGTTTTCATAAATTCGTTGTGTCTTTTTCTCTGATATATCGAATTAGTCACAAATGTTCACAACAAAAGTAGCTCGATTGGGCAGTTCTATTGATATTCTCACACGAAAACGCATAATTTTCTTAAAATGCATAGTTATCTTTTTCTTTGATATATTCCCAAATTAGTCAGAAAATTTTACGACAAAAGTAAGCTGGGTTGTTTTGTCCATCTTGCCTTCTCTACTTGCACTATGATTAAGCCTTGATTGAATATACATATAGATTAAAAAGACATAACTTATGTGAGTCAGGAAGAACTTCATTTACATGTGATCTTAGTACAACAGAAGCACAAACTTACTCTCCATTGTATTCATTTAAAGTGGTATCGATTTCTGGCTTTCCGCCGATGAAGCCTAATTCTATTGGCAAAGCTGAAACCCCAATATCTATACTATATATAAATTGAGGAGGTCTTAGAGTAACTACCTTTGGTATGCCAATTTTTTGGTATGACATTTTGCACTCACTACAACTTTGACAAGTGTCCCATGTAGTTTTTTCCAACTCTGACAAGTGTCCCATGTAGTTTTTTCCAACTCTTCTCTACTCGTCACCATGTTCCTTTTTATCTTCTCTCTCTCATCTTCTTCCCACTCACTTTTTCTTCTTATTTCTCTTCAAGTGTTCCTTCTTTTTTGTCATTTGTTTTTTTGTCTTTTTTATTGCATTAATTTTTAACTATTTATAATAATTGACATAAAATCATGGGTAAAATTTATTCTCGCATAATTTCAGACAAGACACATGATAATGATAAATTTTCATATAACAAAATAATAAATGAATTAATTATACTAATTCAAAATTTTTAAAAAATTAAGCACACGCATCGAATGTGTGACTACGGCTGGTATTAATTAGAAGTCTTGGTTTTACTCTCACCGAAAGTGTGTGTGTTTGTCTCTACTTCCATAATATATTTTAATTTATTGTAATAGTTGTTAGTTGAATGCAATTTGTCTATAATTTAATATTCATGACATGTGTCATATAACCTATTCATTAAAGAAAAAAAAAGGTAATATTGCTTCTAAAATTTATTAAACCACTTTAATTGATACAATGAATCGACATAAATCTTGCTTCACATTATTCTCAAATTAGTAACGAATTTTTACAATGAAAGTAGCATAATTGGATTGGATTGGACCCATCTTGTCACATCTACTTGCACTATTGTTGAGTCCTTGAATTGAATTTTCACAAATCACAGGGACACATGACTCATGCGAGTTGAGGAAGAACTTCATTTACATATGAACTTTATTGCACTAGAAACACTATTGCTTCACATTATTGCTGTTGTATTTTCGTTTGTATTGTTGAAGACAAGACCTCTTCAACAAAATTTGATTTGAGAAGTTAAAATTAAAGATCAGCTTCACATTGCGGCAAGTAAGGATACACTTGTTCAAAATGGATCGCAGCAGGCCCTACTAGGCATAAAGTCATCCTATACGGGTAACATTAATCACGAGCAATATAGAAGAAATCTTGTTCTATCCTAATCCTAGAGAGTCTAGACTTCAATTCAAGGTGAGGATTTTCTTTGTCCCGTCGTGGAGGAATGTCTTGTCCGCTTCTGGAATAGAGAAGAGGGGTCGAAGAGTAATCTACTCGCCCAGTTCTATAGGAGGAAGTGAGACGAGGATGGGACCAACCACTAGTCTTTTATTAAATTGAAAGTCAAAATATCATCCCGTTTGAAGAAAAGAAAATGTTCCTACCACATGAGTGGTTGAAGAGAGGGTTGTCCACCTATAAATGTTAATGATTACGATTGTCATGAAACTTGAACATAAGAAACATTCTAAAACTAATTTATATAAACTTTTCTTAAATTTAGTAATCTATATGGTCTCACGTGCTTGAAGGCTAAGATCAATTCCTTGATTTTGTTTTGCAACAAAGGTTGGAACTCGAGATGTTTTGTTCAAGAGGTCAATCACTCAATTTGAGGGACGTCTATCTAATTAGGGATGGGAATGTGGCTGAGGGATAAGGAATAGCCTAAGAAGATACATACATGCACGGAAGATTGAGGAGCGAGTTTCTGCGGGGAGGTAGCAGAAATATTGGGATAAAAGACACAGCCGAAGACACGAAGATTGTCATAAGAGGGAGAGACATGATAGAGAATTTCAAAAGGAATGCTATAAGAGAGAGTGGTGGTAGGGAGGATGTTAAGCAGATGTACAACCATATGTAAGGCTTCTGCCCAAAAGGACGGAGGTAAGGAGGCTTGAAAAAAAAGAGTGCGAATATTATAGTTTACAGTTTGGATAGTTCTCTCGGCTTTACCGTTTTTTTTGAAGAGTGTGGGCATGAAAAACGAAACTGAACACCATTGGTATTAAAAAAATTGTGAAAAGATTTATTGTCAAATTCACCTCCATGGTCACATTGAAAAGATTTGATTTTAAAATTAAATTAAGTGTGGACATAGGAGTAAAAATTGACAAAAATCGTATAAACATCCGATTTATTTCGTAAAGAAAAACTCAAAAAAAAAATGCGAATAATCATCCAGAAATAAAACATAATATTTAAAACCACCAATAGTAGAAACCAAAGAAGTCCCAATATCCGAGTGAACAATATAAAACACGCCAGAACTAACAGAAGTAGAACTAGAAAAAGGGAATCGTTTATGCTTGCCAAGCTAACAAGCATGACGGAGAGCCTATGCACATGCCACGGAACATGTTGAGGAGGTGAGCTGGAGAAAATTAGTTTTGGGTAAGGGGCCGGTACCTCGGCACAGGATCATCTTATGGTTTGTTGCTAGGAATAATCTAAAAACCAGGGACATAATAGAGAAATGGGAAGGGTTGGAAGATTTCAATTGTCTTTTGTGTGGTAAGGAAAGGGAGACTAGGAATCATCTTCTATTCCAATGCAACTACACCAGAGAGGTTCTTCACCTTAGCTGGAGGTGGATGGGGATGCAATGTCAGAAACACAAATGGGATGAGGTAGTAAGCTTGGTGGACAGAATTAGCAGAGGTAAGACAGAATTTAGTAATCGAAAGAGAGCACTTTTTGCAGCTATAGTATATTTTATTTGGCTAGAGAGAAACAGTAGACTCTTTGAGAAAGGTAGTAGGAACACTCAGGATCTAGTTGGTAAAATATGGCAAGTTGTAAATATTAGATAAGCAGGAGGTTAGAGGCCCAGGTATGCCTGGAGTATTTGTAGACATTTTGAGGTTTAATACATGCTTACTTTGTTCCAAAAAAAAAAAAAAAAGATAACAAGCATGACAAAGAGAACGAGGAAAATCTTGATAATAGGAAATAACTTTCTACTATTAAGAAAAGAAAAAATAGCAACTCCGGGATGACCGAGACGATGATGTCAGATGGTCGGATCAATGGATGAATGAGACGAGGTGAGGGCGGTGGAGGAGATACACAGAGGGTGGAGGAGATATTACTATCACTTCGGAGAATATGATCGCCAGGCCTAAGATCTTTTACAGAAAAACCGGAAGGGTCAAACTCAATAGAACAGTTATTATCATGGGTAAATTGGCGAACAAACACAAGATTTTTAACTAAGGAAGAGGAGACAAAAACATTGTGAAGATGGAGAGTACAAGAATTATAGTTTAAAGTAGAGGAGCCAACAGAAGTAATGGGAAGTACAACACCGTTACTAGAATTAAAATTATTATTTGGTACGATATTAAATTAATTACATTGGCGAGGGGTCATATGAGAGCTGGCTCCAGTATCCAAATACCACTGATCATCGGGCTTAGTAAGACTCATCGTTTGAAATAACAAGGGTAAATCAGTGGACTGAAAAGAGGGAGGCGCGGCTGACTAGGCCTAATGAGGGGCCCAATGCGGGTGTGGGCCAAGAAGTCCAGGTCCAGGAGAGGGGCAGTACACTATCGGGCGAGGGACTGAATGGATGGGCTGAAAAAGCCCATGAACTAAAATTGGACTCTGTGGACTGTTGGGAACGGGCCCACTGTGCAGGCGAATGGATAGGGGCAGGCGAGTTGGGCTGCTAGGTTGAGGTCCAGCTCGCATGTGAAAAATTTCCAGATTCTGGGCCACTAGAAGGAGCATTGTTGGGCGACAATATCTGGCCCAAAACACATGGGCCTTGAGCAGTGTTTTGGACCAGCTGAAATGAGTAACTATGTGAGAGAGCCCATTGTTGTGCGAAAAATTATTTTTAGGGCCTTGTTGTTGTCCGTGGAACTGTCTACCACCACGGCCTTGAAACCGGCCGTTACGTCTACCACGATTTCGACCATTTTTATGATACATGTTTTAATTTTGGAACGGGCAGGGGAGTGAGAGAGAAGAGCAGAGGCCGAATTTGAGGGAGGTTGAAGGCTTGAACCGAGATTCACGTAACTCGTGAAGTAAGAGAAAATTTTGGACTTCTGAGAACGAGGGGAGTGGAGATTTTGTAGTGATGACAGTGACGAGAGGGAGGTGAGACTCGGGACTACCTCTTAAAAGTTGTGATATGAAATCTTATTCTTTTATAGGAATGTCAAGGTCAGCCAAATTATCAGGTAAAAACTTCATCTCTTGACAGTAATGAGAAATCGAAAGAGATTATTTTTGAAGATTTCTAAAATGCTCATTAATTGGAAGAGATCGGGAGGGTTTATTATTTCGAAAGTTTTCCTCAATAGCAAACCATAAGTCAATGGATGTGGCATATTCCAAGTCTATATTTTTGAGAAGCTTAAGATCAACAGTGGAATAAAACCATCGTTTTACAGTGGAATCAATTGCATACCATTCATCATCTTGGTCATTAGAAGGGTTTGAGTGACCAGATATATGATTAAACAGAGTAGCTTCGACATAAATCCGTAAACATGCCACACCAAAGTTTATAATTGGCATCAGAATTTGTTAATTTAAAACCGAAAGAAGCTTAGACATTACCGGCAGAAAGGGAATGGTGAAGGGACGGTGATTTGGTGGCAGGGCTATCAGTTTCAGTGCCGGAGGAAGAGGCATCAATTGTGGTCATTACGGGAAAGAAAAATCAAAACACATACCGATAGCAAGAATCAAAATTAATAAATTCGTGTAGAGATGACGGCAAGAATTGTACCTTGATGATGAAAACACGAACTATAAAGAGGCAATGAAACAG
Source organism: Buddleja alternifolia (assembly GCA_019426215.1). Lineage (NCBI taxonomy): Eukaryota > Viridiplantae > Streptophyta > Magnoliopsida > Lamiales > Scrophulariaceae > Buddleja > Buddleja alternifolia. The sequence continues at coordinate 36,386,793 of CM033401.1, read as the reverse complement.
ATAAGAGAGGGGCTCACGAGATTGAGGCACCAAATTGCTAGATGTAGGGCGAAATGGATGCTGTTGAAGGTTGATTTGAGTAAGAAATAATACGTTGAGGGGAACAACGACTTAGAAAGGAAGGTGACTTTGTAGAGAGAGAGAGAACATAGTGGCGCCGGCGTCGGAAGAGGGAGGTGGCCGGTGAATGTAGGCCAAGGAACTAGAGTTAGGCTGATACCATGTTAAGGTATTAATCCCCTGAATATATTATTGATGATGAAAGAGTTTATATAGCGCATACAAAGCAAGAATAATAAAAAAAATAACTAAAAACCCTATGCTAATATAACTCCAACAGGAAAGACCCGGACCAACCAGACCCATTCCACTTGGGGCGGATTTTGAGAAGATAAACAGGTTTTGAAATTTTGGTGTTTTGGACCACAACTCGCCCCGTTTACTATCATAAACATTATTATGAATGTACATGAAGAAATATGAGCTTTGCATATATCTTTACATGTTGACATTTAACAATATGCACTTATAAATTAAAATAAGAATTAAAAAATAATAAATAAGTTATACGTTCATAATATAAATTTTAAGAACATATTTGAAAGTATAACTGTTGAAAACTTAAATATTAAATGCCAACTAACTATCTCTAAATAGCATTATTTTCTAAGACAATGACAATATTGTTTCCCCAAAAAATAAAAAAATTCTAATATTTTTAGAATTTCAAAGCGGGTGTCTATCAAGTAGAACCCGTCGAGTCCAGTGTTAGAGTGAGACACATTTCATGTTCACGAAAACTTTGGCATGACGGGTCTCCAATTTCAACAAACTCACTTTGTTACCATCCCAAATTCCAACAATGTAAAGAACCAAAAACACAAATACATCAAACTAGAACTGTAATCTAATCAAGTCGAGCTGAACAAATTGTTGTTTAAATTTGTTTGAATTATTATCAAGCTTAATTTAAAAATTGTGTTTGATTTTGATTTGAATATTAATTCAATTGAGCTCAAACGAATTTTGATCGAACCGAACACGAGTTGAGCATAGATAACTTGATTTTTGTGCACATATTTTATCATTTTTTACTAATCGAGTCGAGCTCTAGCCGAGTTTCAAAACTAATTGAACACAAAAAATTGTTCAAATTTGATTTGATATATTAACAAATTGAGGTCAAACGAGTTTTTAATGTCGATCTCAACCCCGCATGAAACAAACACTAATCCATTCATCAAACATAAAAAAACCCTCTAAACCTCACAACTCATATGTTTGCTTCCCTGTAAACTTAACCTTAATAGGGCTAACATTCTTCCCAATGGACCTCATATTCTGCCCAACCCCGACCCGACTCGGATTCACTTTCTCCGGGTATACCCCACCTTTTGGGTGCGAATACTGAACCTCCCCATTCGGAGAAACTCGATAAAACTGGTATTTAATCTTGTAGTTCGATCTCAACCTCGTCCCCAATGCCAAACACTGCTCCTTCCGGGCCAATTTCAACAAATTCGGACCCTGCCGCGTGATGGCGGCGCCTGCGATCGGCATTTCGAACACTTGTTCCTTCGGAGACTCCCATGTTATGACGTAGAATTCCTCGACCTGGGGAGACCGCCGGTGCTGCCGCCGAAGATCAGGGATGGGGTGGTGGGGTCTAATTCCGGTGGGGTGAATCCCGCCGGAGCTTCGGGTTCTTTTGTTGCTGCCGGTGGGATTTTGTAGGCCATGGAGGTGATGGGGCGGTGCGAGACGATGGCGGCCTTCATTGGCTTGGAGGTGGGGAATTGTGCGATTGAGTGCTTCATGGCGCCGCCGCGCGGTCGCCGGAGAGTGTGGGGTGAAGAGGGAAGCTGCTTGGGTTGTCATGGCCATGTTGAGGAATTGGATTTGTGGGCAACGCATGAATATTGATATCTTAATATGGATATTGGATAGGATGATGTAGTAGTCTTCAACCAATTAGATTGTTTGAATTGATATAGGGTTAGCCATTACTTTTTCGTGCCACGTGTGTTTAGATTAATGTCGATTTTGACATTGTACTGAATTCCCGAGAGGGTCATATTTGGGGATTTCGAGATTTAAGTACACGGAATGATCGCCAACATCACGTAAATTTGATGTGAACCTCCCACACATGTATAGATCACTTGGGACTTGGAGTCTCAAGAGGCTCCAAGTATCACCTGCTCCCATAACTTGGACTCCCGGGTGATTTTCATTTTATATGTATAAATATCCACCATCACATATACATATAGTAGTGGGGGATAGGACATATTGTACATGTGTGTATTTCAAAGAAAAGAAAAATGCAATAATTACGCTCTCATTAAGCTTGAGTTTTGGGATCTGAAGATTAAGCCCTCTAATTGATTGATTTATTTAATAAAATCCTTTCCTAAAGTGATGTATTTTACTTGTATAAATTAGTGCACCCTTTTGAGGTTTAGATACGAAAAAGAGAAATGAATTCCAACTTTATTCTTTAGCCTCGTTTCTTCTTTTGCTAGAAAATTCATTTTCAAACCTTTGAGACGATTGGAACCCCTTTAACCGTAACCAAAATCAATTACTCCTAATCTTGGTCTTATATCCAATCATTTCATGAAACACCATGTATATTTATTTCCATATCATTCATAGTATGAAGAGAACATTAGTAAGGGCTGTCTACTTGAGATTCCATCATTTCGTGTGCACGTTTGATGGGATAGGACTGTTGAATCCTGGGGAGTAATCGTAGTGAAGCCTTGTTGCACCGAGTCATTGACTCCGAGGGGCGAAAATACTCTTTAGGACAGTGCAGTTGCACGCCTCAGTTCCACGAGATAAGTTTATTCAACTTTTAGTGTATTGCGTTTATTTCAATTCTCCCCTAAAATCTTTTATGTGTTTGAATATTTTTCTACAATCTAAAGAGTATTTTCGAAATATGATACTATATTGATTGATATTAGTATTATTACCTGATATTGGGAAAACTAGTGATATTAATTTGAACACTAACCGATTAAGTTGGTGCTTGTGTTGAAGGTATATTAATTTCAGTGGTTCAATGAGCTTTTCCTTTCCGTGATTGCTCTCTTAATTAATTAGATTGCTAATTGATATTCTAATTGATTAATTGGGCCACCATCTTCGTTAGAGACTAAACTGGAAGCAGTAATACAACATTGCTCCTTATCCTTTGGAAGATACGTAAATGGTGTAATTGACTGTATTTGATGTTATAATTGGCTTTATACCAAATCATATATATAGATCGTTACTCACTGGAGGTATAGCAGCAGGGGCGGACGTATGTTGATCTCGGGGGCCTGAATTTTTTTTTTTTTTAATATAGGTATATTTTGAAATTTTAATTTTTAAATTACACTAATGCCCCCCCTCAAATTATCAAATGCCCCCCCTCGGTTCGGTTTCGATTTTTATTTTTCAAGATTCTTGATTTCGGTTTTGGGATTCGGTTAACTGAACCAAAAATCGAAAGAGTTTACAAATAATATATAATTTTTATTTATAGTTGGGGGTAATATGGAAAATTATTACCCCTGAAATTACTAAATGCCCCCCCTCAAGTTTGAAAATTCATTTTTTTACCTTACAAAATTTTTTATATTTAAATTTCGTCCCCCCAAAGTAAAAAAATATCACGTTTTCTCCCTTTACTTTGAGTTCACCCGCCCAAAACCCAAAATTCTGGCTATAAAAAAAAGTATAAAAGTATAAATTATATCAAAAGTTGTAATTGAACCTAATTAGTTATTATATTTTCCCTCATAAATATAGCGTACCGTACTGCGGGGGGCAAGCCCCCCGCACCCCCCTCGGTAATTCCTAGTGCCCCCCCTGACTTCTCATTCTGAATCCGCCACTGTATAGCAGTATATATATTTAACCACCATGCTTATAAATGTAAACATAAAATTGTTAGAAATGGATAACTAAGTCTTAAATTGATTGAGGTGATTAATTATTTCTTCATTTGTAGCCATTTTTCAAAAAATAATCGTATCATTTGGAATTAAGTGTGAACAGTAATGAAGTGCTTCTAAGCATAAGTATGATGATGGAAATATATTTCTTGATATCATAGAGAAAGGATAATAATTATTTGATATTTTTCATGTGTTATAAATTTAGTTAGTATAAGATTTTCTATCATGTAGGGGTTAAACATGTGTGAATCTATAAATATTGGCATGATCAATGATATACTTACGAGGAAAGAAAATTTTGAGTTGTTATTGCTTAATAGTTTGAATAACTATGATAATATTTGCATGATTTTACTATTGAATCATAGTGTTACTATTGAATCATAGTGATGCATGACATGATAAACTATGACATGTAAATTTCATGGAGTATGTATGGGTATAAATCTGGACTTCTAATAATGGTGTGTCAAAGTCAAGAACATTAAATATGTGGAAATTATTTAAGTGCATTGATTGAATTTGTGGAGATTGAAAAGTAAAATTTCTATGGTACGAGAAAATTGATTTTGTTAAACCCTTAAAATGTGGTGGTGGTTGGTACTAATTTTATTGTGGGAAGCAAAAAGAGGAAAATTATCTCTATATTCTATGGTTATTTATTTCTATATATTAACCATCTTTATACTAAATCTAATGAGTAGCCTCGTTGGACCTCGTGTGTTGATAGGGAAAATATTGTCAACAGAACCTGATGAAAGTTTATGCCAATTGATATTAACTTATGAATAATCGTGTGTTGTCCCTGGAACAATTTGTTGACAATATGTGAGAAAATTTGATAATTTAAATATCATTGACTAAGCACACCCTTTAATGTGACATTGCAGCTAAGAAAGGACTTAAGCAATGATGTATTATATTTAGAGTAGACATATAATTGAAGTCCTATGTGTTTGATTGAGTATACCACTGTCAATATTATATTGTGAATATACTCAATCGATGTACTTAAGGTCCTTGTGCAGATTATAATGTGTATTTTGCCGTGTTTTTAAGTATTTTGAGAGTACTTTAGATTTTATTTGATCTGTTGTATAACAAAGACATAATGTTGCTTCTTTTTGATTACTTGAGACAGAAATCCTAAGTGGATATGTTTTCTTTTGGAAAAAGGATATAATAACTTGGAAATCAAGTGAGGAAACATGTATTACTAGATTCGCCGAGGAATCGGAGTTTATTGTCAATAATGAGGCAACTACTGGGGATGAGTGACTTCCAAAGCTCATAGGGTTGGATATATCTTTGTGGATGAGACCACTCACATCTTGTTGAGATAAGACCTATCAAAGGCACGTGTTCTTTGTGATTGCAAAGCTACGATAGCAAAGGCAAAAAGAAAGAGCTACCAATGAGTAGGCATATACTTGAGATATAACACTTTGGGGTGATTGCTAAAGTGACGGGACTATATCCCTATTTATTGTGATGTCAGAGATGAGTCGGCCGATTCTCTGACTTAGCCACGTAATAGAGAAATAGTTGCAAACACATCAAGGGGGGTGGGCTTGATGCCTATTGTGAAAGTTAACAAAGATGGTAACCCAACATATGTGATTGGTGATCCCATGAAGTAGGTTCATATTGGTAATAACAAGTCATTGATTAACTTACTAAGACACTATCCATTTTAGATGTGTCCATCCCTATGGTGTAGGATAGTGTGTTGCTGCAGCTATGAGGCTGAGCAAAAGCTCTTGATGAATTCATAGCCCTGAATGGGATCGTGTATTTGACTGTGGTACACACTTGATGAATTCACCTATGTGGGTGTAGAGGTGGGGCCGCCTCTTATGAGAACTTGACACGTTCTCTAGAGCACTCATGAAACCGGGAGTGGTGCACGGCCGAAAAATGTACCAAACCACGTCAGATCAGCCTTACTTTGAGTGTGATATGAGTGATGAGTACATTAATTCACATAAGAGGATGAGGTTCATAGAAATATTACATTTCACCAAATCCTCGTGGATTAACACTCATTTTCTCTATGCACTGTTTCATAGCCCTAAAGGCATCTATGCTTACACATTACACTCTTATAGGTTCTTTCATCCTCATGTTTGTTTCCTTTTCTTTTGAAATATGTGGGAGATTGTAGGACATATTTTACATGTGTGTATTTTAAAGAAAAGGAAAATGCAATAATTATGCTCTCATTAAGCTTGAGTTTTGGGATCTGAAGATTAAGCCCTCTAATTGATTGATTTAATAAAATCCTTTCCTAAAGTGATGTATTTTACTTGTATAAATTAGTGCTCCCTTTTGAGGTTTAGATACGAAAAAGAAAAATGAATTCCAGCTTTATTCTTTAGCCTTATTTCTTCTTTTGATAGAGAATTCGTTTTCAAACCTTTGAGAGGATTGAAACCCCTTTAGCCGTAACCAAAATCAATTACTCCTAATCTTGATCTTAAATCAAATCATTTCATGAAACACCATGTATATTTATTTCTATATCATTCGTAGTATAAAGAGAACATTAGTAAGGGCTGTCCACTTGAGATTCCATCATTTCGTGTGTACGTTTGATGGGATAGGACTGTTGAATCCGGGGGAGCAATCGTCGTGAAACCTTGTTGCTCTGAGTCATTGACTCCGAAGGGCGAAAATACTCTTTAAGACAGTGCAGTTGTTCGCCTCAGTTCCATGAGATAAGTTTATTCAATTTTTATTATATTGCGTTTATTTCAATTCTCCCCTAAAAATTTTTATGTGTTTAAATATTTTCCTACAATCTAAAGAGTATTTTCGAAATATGATACTATATTGATTGCTATTAGTATGACCCTAGATTTTGTGGCTGGGCTAAACGGAATGAGCTCTGATCTCTCATTCCAATCTATGTATATTGAAAACTTTCTTGTCAGGTCTCGATTTCGCGATTACGTCTAATAATACCTCAAAATACTAGATCTAGATTACTTGAGGATAATTAGAGGAATTAAATATATATATATATATATATATCATATGTACTAAATATTTATAATATTTGGACAAAATAATGTTGAGACTATATTGTAATTTTATGCAATATTAAGGTAAGTGTTTTCTCTTTTTTTCTAAGAATATTTTTGCTTTGAACTATTTCTTGCTTAGGTTGCCCTCCCAAAGTGGATGTGTTTCTTGCTAGATCTCTCATTAACTTATTTAACAAACTGAAGATTAAATTAATGTCATGATCAAAAAACTCTTCCGCCTACAAAAAATGTGATTATACTATAAAATATAGAGTTCAATAAAAATACTTAAAAATCAATATTTATCAACACTTGGATCTATTATTTACTTATTTCTCTAGCTAAGCCAGTTGTGTTTATTTGGCCCCGAAACGTGTTTGTATTGTTAAATGTTAGACTGAGAGCACCTTCGGTCTCGTGGTTCAGAAACTACAATTTTATTTAATTTCGATTGAATTTTCTTTACATGAAAACTCACACTTTGATAACGCTAAAAGTTCAAAATTTTAGCTTAGTTAATATTAGGCGAATTAATTCCTTTATAATAAATATACCCGTAAATATGGGCCATATATCTAGTTATAGGCTAAAGTGTTTTCTATAGTAGAGTACTCTGTCTGTATATGGCCCAAGTACATTTCATTATGGGCTCTTTTCACCACTAACTTGGTCCATTAATTATAAGGGTTTGTTTAGTATAACCCTACTTATGGGCTATTAATTTTTATTCCGTCTATTAACAAAAAAACCAAAAAAAAACTTTATTTATTCTTATTTGTTTTAGTGAAATGAGTACACCGATACGTCACGATTTATTTATTTGTTTATTTACAGTGATGAAAATGCAGGAACATGATAGAAATTTGAAAAAAATTATGTTAGATCGAGTCCAATGGTCCTAGTGTCTATATCTCTCACAGTAAAATGTATTGTGTGTTGTCTCCACGCATACTTATGTGAAAAAGATAAACACAAAATTCACACTCTGACTATTGGATTCGGTCTGGCGTAGAATTAACCTAGAAATCTAGGGGTCTGAAAACTAATGCTAGACAAATAAGAGACCAATGCCAATTCCATTACATAGTTGTTGACTGTACATCACGATTTAATGATATAAATACAACAAATAATTACAAATACTAATATGAATAATCGGATGAATATCAGCACGTCTTTGCAGTAACATATATGTTCATTGTCTGCAAATTATTTTGTGTTTTCTTCTATTTTTTTGGTGTGATTTGAGTTTAATTACTAGGTATTTAATTATATTTTTGTGTTGTTAGATGTCATTTGGAAAAGGAAGAAGCATAAGCTAATATATGGAGTTTTAGTACAAAAGCTCAGACAGAGAAAATTTTGGGACAGAATGCTTCTTGTTGTTAGACGTGGGCGCGCTTAAACTAAAGTTTGCTGCAAAATTTCATGTGAGAATTGGGGTTGAAAAAACTTGTTATAGGAAGTCTTTATCCTCAATCTATTATGGTATTTTATACATTATTATCCTTGGTTAAAATTTTATTTTCTTACGTTTTTAGAAGACTTTATTTCTTGTAGGATTTTCCTAAATCCTATTTTAAGTAGGTGGCTTATTTGACTAGGTTTCTTTTTGTTATTATGCTTGATTGAGTTTTCTCTCCTTGGAACTTGATACACACGATTCTTCACTCTTGGATAAGAGAATTCTCTGCGTTTATCTCTCGTTTAAGTATGAATTGCTATACACTTTTTTTTAGTCAAAGATAATCGATGTTTTGATTCTGTATTATTTTTATTCCTTCTCAGTTCTTGAGTACTTGCATATTCTCTGTGTTCGTCGAAATTATTAGTTCGATTAGTTGAATAATATGTCTCGTTATTTAATTGTAGAATAATATATAGTCATTTAGAATCCAAATTTCGTAATTACTTGGTTAATTCTATTAGATGTGGCAATTAACCAACTTGATTTTTTTTTTAATATGAACCGTCCTATTACGGGGAGTTGTCGAGCCTCTCATCCCTTCTTTATATCATCCCAAAAAATAAAGCAATAAATAAGGAGATCTAACTCCATCACAATCAAATCTAAAAAAACAAGTAAATGAGGAATACTTCCTACCTTACAGCAAAAATAAGAAATAAAGTAAAAGATGAGTACTACTCCCTTATAATAATAAAAATTAATCAAAACCATCTAATCCTAAAAGTAGAAAAAATTGTATCCATCTTTGTGCTGCTTATCACCATGTGTGGCACCTCTTCCATGCTCATCTCGGTTGTAATCTGGTCATCACACGCCAAATTAGGTAGCAAGTTCGTGGCTTTATTTCCTTCTCGATATATATGTAAAAATCAAACCTCCATCTTTGATCTCAAAAGTTGAATCTTTTGCAAGATATTTTGCATCTCCCATGCCGCCGGATCAGCCCATAAAGTCATATGAATTATAGCTTGGGTATCAATCTCCACTCACATTCTCTTATATCCTAGATTGTGGTGTATTTCAAAACCTCAATAAATAGCAAAAAATTCTGCAAAATTATTCGTGGAGAGGCCAATGAATTCTGTGAATGCACAAATAATCAATCCTCTGTAGTCGCAAATAATACCTCCTGAACCAGCTTTCCCTGGATTTCCTCTTGAAGCCCCATCTGTGTTCAACTTTATCCATCCTTGACTTGACGGTAACCACTCCAGTTGGATAGAGGTTAAGGTAATTTTTTTTTTCTTCGATTTAACTCCTAACCATTTAGCTAAAGTCTTATCACCCTTCCAATTTTTGAAGTGAGAATACCATGTCTGTGAAGTAAACTAATGTAATGCTCCACCCGAAGCTGCACCCTCCTGAGGTTAAACCTTACCCCATTGTGTTTAACTTTATTTCGTTCCATCAATGTAAACCAAGTGATCAAAACCGGTAAAATCTTTCGCACACTGCTTGGATCAGTCCCAATCCTCCAACTTTGCCACCATAACATAATATTTGGTGTGTTGCTAGAATCAAATTACAAAGGTTAGCAAAATACATATCATATTGATTATGGACATGATTTTTATTGTTTGTCATGAGAATGTATGATCTAATTTAAATTAACCGAGTTTGCGAGTTTGTTGGTTGGCATCTCTCTAATTCTTAAGGCTATTGATAAATTAAGTCCAAAGAGCTTATTTAGGGTTATTTACTCCATAAGAGAAATAATGGAAACACTTGTTTTTTTTTTTTTAATTCAAAGTTAATCAACTAATGATATTTTTTTTAATTATAAGCCGCCTCCTCCCTCCCCCCTTCTCTCAAAACCCTAACTATTTTTCTTATCTTTTTCTTCGTCGACGATGGTTGGGTAAATGTCAACTCCATCAATGTCAACGCCATCGTCGGTGGGCTGAATTGGAACACCCTTCTTCAAGTTGTGTATCCCAATTTCAAATTTGATGAGACGGAGATGGATTTAACGAGATGAAAACGGACGATACATTAGTTTTTATATAGTTTTTTAGATATTTTGTTTAGCATTTTATTTTCTCGCTCGAATGAGAGTTTCGTCTCTCTTGAATAAGAATGTGGTCTTTTGCATAAGAGTTTTCTTGTGCTTGTATGTTAGTTCTTAAGATTTTTCATCTTGAAGAAACTTGATATTAGGTGCTTCAATTGTTAATACTACATTGTTAGAGACAATCTAAGTTGTATTGTTCTTGAAGTTGTAAACTTTTATTGAATGAAATATAATGACCGTTATTCCATATCGATAAAATAATGAGAGACTCTTGTTAGAGATTGTTAACAACTATGGCCAATTTATTTTTGAACATTGAAGCATCTTTGCATCAATAATCGATTTTTGGAATCAAATTGGAGATAACTCCTTTGACTAGAATCTCATCACTTATTGATTTTTCCTACTTGTTTAATTGTGTTTCTCTTAATTTTTAGTGATTGTTGTTATTACTAATGGTCTTTGATTTATCACTGAAAACTCCCCCCCCCCCTCATTCTATTAGTTTCTAGAGAATTAAATATGAATTGGTTCTTGTGGATTCGACCCGCTCACTACTATTTACAAGTTTAAGAGTAAAAATCATTTTTGATTGGATTCGACAACCGAATATTCAACACTTTTCTTTCTCCACCTTTTATTTTTATAATATAATATCGATACACCCAAAAATTCTATCATTCATTGGGCTTGAGTGAGGCGAGCCACGTCGTCAGATGTAGGGCTCATGATTTGAATTCAATATGACTAATCCAAAAGATTGATAAGGACTCGAGAGAACATCCACGACGGGAGCTAAGAAAGGAACATGTGAATAAAAGGAAGCTAGAGGAGGCGAATTAGATATCCAACAAGCACGATGAGACAACTTATGGGATCCTTGATAAAATTGCTTACCAACATGCAGAGGATTAGCTGAAGGCGAAACTCATATTCACCTTCACCCCATGATCCAACAATGTAGGAAAGTGGGAGATTGGTCAACTCATTTCGCCCCAACATAGTGGAAAATACTATCACCATTCACCACTCGTAGTTCTAGCCAAAATTCAGCCATGTCAGCATGCTCAAAGGAAAAAACGAGCCAATATCTAACATTGATTTAGCTTATTTTTCGCTAGACAAAACGAACCCAATCCTATGACCCAGACGGGTCGAACCTGATTAATCGAAAATAAATTATAGACTGGACTTGACTGAGTCAAGCTGCCTATGTATCCATTGTGATAGGATCAAGTCTAGACGTAATTCATCTGTACCCTTTATAAAATACGTATTTAGCTTCGTATAATCCGAGGCCAACTGCCTTAAGTATGTAATTATAAAAACAATGAATAATTGAAATTGTAGAGTGCTCTTGAGGGAATTTATGGTTGGTCCCCCCCCCCCCCCCCCCCCCCCCCTCTCAATGAACAAAAAATGGGGGGTATTTATAAGGGATGAGACAGCCACTATTCATGACATGACAGTTGGGCCTGAATAGGTGTTGAATAATGACTGGATCCGCGTCATATGGGTCACCGGGTCGGTGAACCGAGTCGGCGAACTGACGACCCGACCCACTAAGCTATTAAATATTTAAAAAGTAATAGTAGCTGTATATTGTGACCATTGACTGGGAGAGAAAGTAGGGAGGGATATTTTATCCTCATCAAACACCTATAAGTTAGATAATGATGTTTTGAAAAAAGACACATGCTACTTATAGATATCACTCTACTTGTATTGATCTGTCAAGAACGCGACTTTGGAGCAATAAATCATTATTTCTCGCATTTTAAAATTATCTTATTTTTATGTGTTATTATCTTTGTAGTTTTAGTTTTACGATTTCTTGGTGCAGACATTTGACTGACATCATATATATGTGTGTGTGTATATATATATATATACATGCACATAAGTACATATAAATATGCATATATTTGCTAAACTTATGCACAATTATTACATTGCAAAAATAACCATTCACCTTATGGAATTTACCATACTGAATGAATGATCTGTGCTGTTTTCAGGTTAGGTTGACCCTAACCAGAACCGACGTACTATCCTGAACTATGTGTACATCATGTCTGATGTAGGTTGAAATTGGTCTTTGGCCAAGCTGGTTAAACCAATACTTTATGGACCTAAGCTCAATGGCATCACAGACTCGGATCCTTCTAGAAGACATCCATTTAGCTGGAGGTTCGCCCAACAAGGACCTGCACAGGTGGAACAAGATATATAAGCAACCCTGGAGGCAAGATTAGACAAGAATGAATCAAGGGATATACTTTCCATGTATAGACCTGCGGAGATCAAGCCAGCAGAGCCATTATTTATACTAGGGGTGTTCACGGATTGACCGAACCATCCGAAAATTTTGGTTTTTTTAGTAAAAATCGATTTTTGATTCGGTTCGATTTTCAGGTTCGGTTAAACCGAACCGAAAATCGATTGATATATTTCTTTTATATAATATTTTATAATATAAATATTTAATTAAAACTTAAAACGTGTTCAAACCCCTCTTCCTCCAATTCTCTTCTGTCTTCAGTCTTCATGCACTCCTTCTCCTTTACTTCACAAACAACATAACCTATGATGCACGGATACAACTAAAAATCACATAATGTAGTGTCGGACACTTGGGAGACATGGATACGCCTCAAAGACGGCCCGATACGTGTCGGACACGCCACCTGGAGTGTCTGAAAATCAAATAAAAAGAAAAAGAATGGGACACGGTGTCAGACACGGCTAGGGAAGTGCCCGACACGTTTTAGGACACGGTGGAAAAGATGGGACACAGTGTCGAACATGGCTAGGAAAGTGTCCGGCATGTTTTAGGACACAGCGGGGTTCAATTTTATATTTTTAAAATTTAGGGGGCCTGAATTACTGATAGGAATAATCTAACTAAATCAAAAAATCAGATCCACACCAAAGCAGCTTACGTGAAGCCCTCTTTTCCTTCCTATTACTTGTAGCTCTACAATCAAAATCAAAAAGTGCAATTCAAGCTCTTCTTTCAACATTTTAAATTACCTTTTAGTTTGAGATAATAGTTCCAGCTTCAAAGTCATCTTTTATTCTTCTTTAATTCAGTTCTAAGGGGTTGGACTTGGACTTGGAATTACTATTTTACTTTTAAGATTCTATCACAGTTTGAAGATTCGATTTTTGTTCTGGTTACTTCAATTTTTTTGTTACAAGAGCACCATATTAGGTAGATTAAAGATTTTAAGAGTTTAATGTAGAAATTATATCTGAAAGTCATAAAAATGCATCATATCTCCAGTGTTAGATAAAATGCCTAATAGTGAAATTATGTGTAAAATTAATAGTTCTTATTTTGTTTGTACATTATTAAGGCATAAAAGTATATAAATATATATTGTATAGCCATATCCCTGCCGTGTCATATCCTAAATTTTTGAAAAATCCGTATCGCCGTGTCCGTATCGTATCGTATCCGTATCTGTGCAACCTAGAACACAACTCAAAGCCTCAAAGAAAAAACCCCTCTGCCCCTCGTCGCTACTCTACCCCTCATCTCTGCTTCTTCCCCTCGTCTCACCACCGCATCACTTCTGCTCCACCCTCAACCTGTCAACCGGACCTCGCGCAGCTTTCACAGGTTTTCTTTATTTTTTTCCTATTTTTTATATGGTTTTAATTGATTTTGTATGGGTTTAACTTATTTTGTATTTGTGTGCGTTTAATTGTTTAAATTGTATTTGAAAAGTTTGCGATTTGTATGTAGATTGTATTTGTGATTTGTATATAAATTGATTTGATAGGTTGTTTTTGTAAATTGTTTAATTTTGTGGGTTGTGTAAATTGAAATTGTAGCAAAAAAAAGAGCAGAATTTTTGTTTTTGGGCAGAAGTCCGGTTTATTCGAACTGAAGAAAACCGATCGAAAAAGTTCGGTTTTCAACCGAACAGAACTGAACTTTTTCGGTTCGGTTTTCGGTCCGAAATTTTGGAAAACCAAAATTTCGGTTAACCGATCTCGGTTCGGTTATAAAATCGACCGATGAACACCCCTAGTTTATACCATATTAGATATAGCTTAAGATGGAAGGATCGTGATTTATTCTACTTCCAAATGTATCTTTAGTATAGTTGATTTAACCTTTTTACCTACCCATCACAAACTTGGATATATATCAATTTAAACCATCAATAAAAGGATCAAACAACTTTACCCCGTAGACGTAGGTCTTATTTTGACCAAACCACGTATATCTTGTGTCCATTTCTTACTATTAATTCGTGATTTATACTATATTATCATAGAAGGTATCACATATTATCATTAGTGTGCTTCCCACACACATCAATTGGCGCCGTCTGTGGGAAGCACATCAACGTCTAAAGTGGTTTCATCCTGACGAGTCATGTGCCTTTCAGATATATATACACAACGGAAACATCTATAAATATACTCAACCAATTCATTTAAAGAATTACACATTTTACTATCCAATATTCCTATTGAGCTTCTCGTTCGATCCTAGGTACTTTTATTACTAGATTCGAGGTAGCTCCTACAATTGGAGATTGGATAATCACCTTATATCACTATCACAACACTTTAATTTGATCTTCTAGGTACGTAGACATAGTAAAGTAAGAAATAAAGATGCATGATCATGTTCAATTCGAGATCGATCATTAAATAGACTATTCAATAAATAGAGTTCGAATTAGTCTATTCAATATTCGATTCGAGATCGATCATTAAAAACTCATTCGAACTCGATTTGTTTAACATAAAATATAAGTTTGAACACATTTTTATATTTGACATGGTGGAAGCTCTGCTTAAACGATTCGATTAATCAAAAATATAACAAATTAACTGCTCGAGCTCGACTTGTATTCGACTCAACTAATGCTCGTTCGAGCTCAACTCACTTACCAAACAAACGAAGCTCACAACTTT
Source organism: Buddleja alternifolia (assembly GCA_019426215.1). Lineage (NCBI taxonomy): Eukaryota > Viridiplantae > Streptophyta > Magnoliopsida > Lamiales > Scrophulariaceae > Buddleja > Buddleja alternifolia. Next base: position 36,371,397 of record CM033401.1, on the reverse strand, counting down.
TGAAGTTAAGAAAAAATTCAAATAAGTTTGAAAACACTTTATTTGATTCGACTCGACTAACTTACATCCCATATACGTGTGAGATTTGACTCTCCAAAATAGACCCATAAATAAATATATAAAAAAGGAATTCCCAAGTGTGGTGTGCGTGTGAGAGAGAAAATGAGATTAAAAAAAACTCAAAACTAGTCTCGTCCCGCACGGGAGTTTAGCGTTTTTAACCCCCAATTGCATATGGCAAGACAAATTTAACCCCCTTTGAAATAATTAAACAAAAATAGTCCCCTATGGGACCCATGGGCTTAGAAAAATCCAAATTACCCTTACTAAAGTTAAAAGATGGATAATTGCAAGTTTCCTCCTTGCTTTATCAAGAAATTGCTCAAGAACCCCTATATTATTCAAAATCTTTCGTATGGTCCCTATACTTTCAAATTATTTATCTTTAGTCCTCAAACTTTAGAAATGGTTTATTTTGGCCCCAAAAAATGACAAAAACATCTAAAAATTGTGCGACAAATATTATACATTTTTAAAGAAAAGGGAATCTCAATCCGCTTTTATAAATCGGCATAAAACTCTTTATTGCACTCATAATTTATCTACATGTCTCTACCTGCTTATATTTTTAACCCTTTTATTGATTGTCTTAATACTTTAAAAAATTTAGATTATAATAATCAAGAATTAATATTAGAATTACGAAACCAATTAATAATTAGGAGAGATAATTGGGTTAATACTTATTGTAATATACCACCTAGATTTCGAGATCACCAAAACTATATTAAATTTCTTTTAGTTTTAAATGTATTGATAGTAGCCTTTTATTAAAATAGATCAATCTAATTTTAAAAGATTAGATTATTTAGATCTAGAATATAGTTTAGCCAATAGAGCTATAATCTCCTTAGATAAACATAAATTTATTTGTAGATTTGATTCAAGTTTTAAGCACAATTTACATTCGGAAAATAAACACTTAAATAATTTAACGGATTTATTTATATCTCTAGTATCGAACTTAGAATTAGAAAACACAAAATTTTATAAAACCTTAGAATCATTAAAAGAAGTTGTTTTAATAAATAGAGAAATAATAAAAAGAGGTGAAAGTAATAATTTAGATTATATTAAGCAACAGTCTGAGAAAACTTTAAAAATAGTTTAAAAAATATAATAAGCTTTTCCCTACTAAAGATGAAATAATAGAGTTAAAATACAGCTTGAAAAGCAGCAAAATAAAACAATTAGATATTGAGACAAAGAAAACTCTAAGTCAAGTAATAGAAAAAATAAATAATTTTGAAGCCCAAATTTTAGAGACTAATAAAACTCTAAAAAATATAGAACGAATAGTTAGTGGATGAGCAATCTAGAAAACGGATTGGAATATAAAAAAGCCATCGAACTAGCAAATAAATATTTAAATACAGAAGGGGGATTTACTACCTATCAAGGAACTAGTAATCAAGATAAAATATACCCTAAACTTTGGAATATCCAATTCGCTTTAGTTTTACAAATATTTGAAAGGCTAGTCAAATTAAAAAATAAATTAGAAAACTTAAGCACTAAAATAGACACAGTATCTCAAGTAATTAAAAGAGATTTACAAGATAGTATAGAAGAACGATTAGCAAATCTAGCATTAGACGAATCTGAAAAACCTAAAAAGGAACCTAAAAAATATATATTGGTAAAAAATGTTGAGATCATTTAATGGTACTAGTAGAACTATAAATGAATCAAGTAGTAAAGAAAAAGAAAAAGGAAAAATAAGTAATACTTCCACTAAAAAAATATTTAGAGGATCAGGAAACCAAAGCTCAGCTAGAGAGATAAAATTAGAAAAAATAATAGACGTAGAAGAAAACCTTAATTTATATAATAACAAGGGAATAGATAAGTTAAAACCTAAAACATTATACAAAGTAGGAAAAATGGATTTTAACACACATTTAATTAAGAAATTTAGAGAAAAAGAAGTAAAAGTTACAACAAATGCTAAAAATATAAGCTTAGTTAGCCCGGAATGTATAAAACAATTAAAACAGTTAAAACAAAAGTGTATACGTTTAGGATTATTTATTGTAGGAATAAAAGGATTAACTAGAAAATGAACCGGTGGAAAGGTTTTAGTTTTATTATTAGATAAAAGTTGGTCTGAAGGAGAGCAGTATTTGCTAGTATGGAAACAGATATGACTAATAATGTAGGAATATTTTATGTAACTCCAAATATGATGAAAAGTATTAAAGATATTAATAAAATTACTATAGGATTACAAACTAGAGGATATGAAACTTATGATGGAAATAACTTAGTTGTTTCTATAGCATTTTTAGGAAGAGTAACTAATAATAGTTTTCCTCAATATAAAATTAACATAGACAGAATAATAGATGGTTTAGCCTCAGTAGGAGTAAAAATGATTAAACCTTTAAATATAGATAATAGCGATTTAAATGAAGAAGAATGAGAATCAACCAAACACCTAGAAGAAAATGAGACGGTTAAGATTCCAGGAGAAAGTGTAATGTATACAAATAGTAGAAGTCAAAATTCTACTAGATTTCTTAATTACCAAAAGCAAGATCCCAAAGAAAATTTAGAAGATCTAGAAGAAGAAACTGATAATGAAACTGAAACACGCTATATGAATATTATAGAAGAAGAAGAAGAAGAAGTTAGAATAACTAGTAGATTTGCAAATTGGGAAATAGTGTCTGACATAGAAAGTGAAGAAGAAGAGGAGGAAGAAAATATAGAAGAAATTAGACAATTAAAAAGTCAGCTTAAAAATGATTATAGACCAAAAAATATGGAAGAAATATTAAGAAAGAATTTTGAGATAAATAATTTAAGAGAATTAGTAGATGAAATGTATTTTGAAGCAATGAACTTAGATATAAATTTAGAATCAGTTGAAGAAGAATTTAAACAACATTATAATATTGATTTAGTAGATGATATATGTTCAGGAAAAGTAGAATTTAAAAATCTCTTCAAAGAAAAAGGTAGCAATGAAATAACTTTTGTGGCAGATAGCCAAGCAAGTACTAGTAGTAATATAGGAAAAAGAACTAGAGTAGAATCAGATTATAGTGAAATTCCAGCTAGAAATGTAGAATGAGTGGAAGACCAGAATGGAAAAGCCCAACATATGAATATGGATCAACTCAGCCAAATAAATATATATGATCAAGACAACCCATAGGAAAACTCATGAGTGGAACCATGTTAGTAATTGAATTAGGAAGTCCACAAATGTGGCCAGAAGAAGTAAATATATGGGAACAATGTGTAGTAAAACTTTGGGAAATAAATAAAAAGCCAGATATGGATATGTTTAACTTTTTAGAAACATGCTTAGGACCTATAACATTATCTATCTGGCAAAGTAAGAAAAAAAATGATCCTAATAAAATTAATGAAATAAAGGCCTTAGGAAATAATCCTTATAATTTTACTAGTTTTATTAGAACTTTAATTATAAGAATAGATCCAGGAAGAGAAAATACATTCATACAAGATACGACACTTAGAAACCTAGAACAACTCACTATAACCGATATGAAATATATTATACCTTTTAGTCAGGATTTTACAAGATTAATAGGAGAAGCTAATATAGCATTTGATGAAGAATTATGTAATAGATATTTTACAAAATTACCACAAGATTTAGTAAAAAGAATACATGAAGAATGGATAAACAACAATGGTAATCTTACAAGATTAGGTATAGGACCTAGAGTACAATATATTTTCTTTAAACTTCAAGAATGATGTAAAGAAGAATTTATTAGAGAACAAATTAGAAAACAATCTTATGAGTTTTATAGAAAAGCTATATACACCCCACACAGAAGAATTACTTTAAGCCAAAATGAAAAATATTAAGGAAATCAAATAAACCAAAATCTAGTTTTAGACAATATAGATAAGGAAGAAAACCCCCTAATTATGTTAAAAAGCCATCAACTCGGAAATGCACGTGTTATATTTGTGGAGATCCTAAACATTTAGCTAATAGATGCCCGAAAAGACAATTTAATATGGAAAGGGCAGCCATAGTAGAACAATTAGATGAAGATGTAGTAAGTATAGATGGTAATGAAAGTGAGAATGAAAGCATATTTAGTATAGTAAGTGAAGAAGGACCAAAAATTCCAAATATAATAGAATATACCTATACGAATAATTCATGTGCACATAAATATATAAATGAAAAAGGAACTATGAGTATAGCCTATAGTATTTGTAGATTATATCCTGATATGCAATATATGTTTTGGCGAAATTTGTTTTATTTGTGCTAAAGACGTATATAATATAGAAACGGATGTATCCCCTAAACCTAGTAAAAAACTAGAAACTATAGAAATTCTAAGCCATAAAATAGAAAATTTAGACTTAAGAATACAATTAATAGAATTAAAATTAAAAAATAATGAAAATATAAACAATAATCAGACTACAGGAAAGGGTGTAGTTATAGAAGAAATTGATGAACTTAACCAACAGTTAGAAGAAACCCATTTACAAAATACAACTTATGAACCCCAAATACAGGTACCTTATACTAGTAGTTTAATACTTTTAGATTGTCGAATATGGTGTAATCAAGAAAAATATATTGAAATTAAAGCCATTTTAGATACAGGAAATACAAAAAGCATGCTTAGTTCTAGTTTTGTACCTAAAGAATTTGAAGCACAATTAAGTTACACTGTTACTAGTAGAACTGCAGAAAATAGACTAATGAGAATAACAAAAGAGTTAATTAACATAGGAATACAATTTAAAGATTTTTCAGGAAATTATAGTAGCAAATATACATTAGGACAAGTACTTATAGCACCAGAGAACATAAAAAGCCAAGAATTCCTTTTAGGGTTAAACATTATTTGTGCATTAAATGGAAATATATTAGTTGGAAAAAATTATATTACTATTAGCAAACATAATTATACTTTTCCAACTAATAGATACATTAAACAATCAGAGGCGTAGTGGACATGGTAAAAATGATTTAGATTTTTTCAAAAAATTAGAACAAAATAATATAGAATCTGAAACCATAGACATCCTATTAGATGAAGAAACTAGAGATATAGGAAAGGGATTAGAAGTTTTAAACCTAGAAAATGAAAGAATTTTGCATAAACTAGAAATGTTAGGATTTATAGGAGATGATTTGGCCAAAAACAAAGTAAATTATACTTTTAAACTAAACATCTTAAACCCCGATATAGTAATAAGAACAACAGCTATAGAATATACTCCTGAAAATATAAAAGAATTCAAAACACAAATAATAGAAATGTTAGAAATTGGTATTATAAGAAGAAGTGATAGTCCACATAGATCGGCAGCCTTTATAGAAAGAAATAACGCAAAAATAAAAAGAGAAAAATCTAGAATAGTATATAATTATAAGAGACTTAATGATAACAGAAGATGATGCTTATAGAATACCTAATAAAGATGAGTTAATTAATCTTATACAAAATAAAAAGATTTTTTCAAAATTTGATCTAAACAATCAAATTAAAATGGTAGAGAAGACAAAAAATGGACAGCATTCAGCTGTAGTGAAGGACATTTCGAGTGGAATATTCTATCTTTTGGTTTAAAAAATGCTCCAGCAATATTTCAAATATTTATGGATAATATATTTAAACATTTAGATTTTTGTTTAGTATATATAGATGACATTTTAGTAGCTTCTAAAAATATTAAACAACATCAAGATCATTTAAAACAAGTGTTTAAGTTAATAGAAGAAAATGGAATAGTAGTGTCTAAAAATAAAATGAAACTTTTTAAGAGAAAAAAAAGCTTTTTAGGTTTGGAAATAGGAAATGGACAGATTAAATTACAACCTCAGATAGCTCAAAAGATTTTAGATTTCCCAGATAAACTAGAAAACTTAAAACAAATACAAGCATTTATAGGAATATTGAATTATTCTAGAAAATTCATTCCTAAACTTAGTAAATTAGTCGGACCGTTATATAAGAAAATCGGAAAATCAGGCCAAAGACACTTTAATTAGGAAGATATGATAGATGTGAGATTTACATATTTTAAAGCTTCATATTTATGTTATTTACATTGGTTTATGCATGATTTATGCCACATATGCTTGTAATTTGTGTTCTTATTGAGTAAAGGTGGAAAATCATTGCAATTGAGAAAAACTTGACGGAAATGTAGAATTTTTGAGTATTTAGAGACTGAATTTGACAAATATTTCTTCTACAAAGTTGTAGATATCTGTCTTATCATCACGTGGCAACTTGAATCACTCAAATTGGAGGTTCGTGGAGAAAGTTATGAAGGAAACAAGATCGCTGCGCAGAAGGCAAAATGTTTCTGTTTCCAACGTACGGACGTTGGGTACGTCACGTTCGGACGTTGGTTCTGAAGGGAAAAATAGCAGATTTTTGGAAATTTCCAATTCTAATTCAAGTTGGAGTCTTCCGCTTCCACCCTTATATATATTAGATCAGTTCTCTAGGGTTAAGGGACGGAAATACACATAGAATAGATCCCTAATGGGGTTTAGACATCGTTTTTACACATTCATGAAGATTTTCAAAAGCCCTTGAAGGTGAAGAAATCAAGAAGCATGGAAGAGATGAAGATCGAAGTTCAACCATCAAAAATACGAGGGAGTTTCTTAGATTTAGATTTATTTTTGTCTATGAATATGAATCTTAATTTAAGTTTCTATCTTTTATCTTTTATGATAAATTAGATTTTTCGAACTAAGGTCATGTTGAGGCTAAATTATGATATTTGAGTTATAAATTGTGTTTTTCATATTAATTCTATTGTTGCTTTGTGTATTGATTTTGTGCTGTAATTCCAATCGTATGCCTGATCAACATATGCTTGCTAATTAGCCTAGTTTATGATTCGAGAGAATATAAATTAGGGTTCAAAGAAATCATCACATCATCCGAAAAACATGAGGAATTACTCCTAGAGATAGGTGTAGATTTTCGGGTGCAGTTAGCCGGATTTATCCGGGGAAATTCTAAAACGTGAATGCATGGCTAATGATTTGATTCTCGGATAAGACATATTTAGAGAACCGTCACGTAGTCATAGGATTATTACAGCCGAGAGATCGGGTAGTAATTATTTAAGGTTATTTCCACCAAAGCAACATTAGTCTAATAATATGAAAACGTGATTTTAACCAAATTAATTAAATTATGCCAACACATGTGTCTTAGTTGCTCTCTTCCATAGCTATCTTGATTTCGACATCTTGTTTCTTGTATTTTGCTTCCAAGTATTTTAGTTAATTCTTGTTTTAGTTTATTTTATTGCTTTTAAAATCTTTAAATCTTTAGTTTTAGTTTAATTATTGCTTGCTTTAAATTCAAGAAGTCTAAAATACAAGTCTCTGTGGGATCGACAATCCGGACTTAAAAATCCACTTTATTACTACACACGACCAGTCCACTTGCTGTGCAAACACGTGAGGATTTCTCGTGTCAAGATATTAACCTAGTTAGAAAAATTAAGGAAATAGTTAAAGATTAAAAACCTTTAGAATTACCTTTAAATACTGATTATGTCATAATAGAAGTAGATAGTTCTATAAAAGGATGGGGAGCAATATTAAAATGTAAACCTCATAAATTTTCTCCAAAAAGTGAAGAAAAAATATCAGCTTATTCCAGTGGTAATTTTAATAAAACAGGAAGTAATTGGACCAATTTAGATCATCAAAAAGCATGAATAGTCAAAGCAATAGACCATTTTAGACTATATTTAAATGAACTTTTTATTACCATTAGAACAGATTGTGAAGTTGTGGTTAGATTCATAAAAAAAGAAAATTCTAGAAAAATAAATAATAAAAGGTGGTTAAATTTTAGAAATGTTATAGAAGGTAACGGATACAAAGTAGAATTTGAACATATTAAAGGATCAAATAATAGCATAACAGATTTATTAAACAGACAATTAACTTTAATTTTAGGTCACAGATCATGGCCTCCAACAACTAAGACAACCAACAAACAAGACCTCCCTCTGCAGGTTACAACCAAATAGTCCGAAGACCAGCTTTCAGGCCAAACTTTCAACAAAATAGCCAGAATAGACCAGCATTCACAATAGAAACTCAGTTTTTCAATCCAGCTACACAAAGCGTTTATCCTAGACCAGTTTTAAAAACCTTTGGCAAAATAGCACTTCCAGTTAGACATAATTTCAAGCTCCCAAAAGATACCCCTCATATAACTGAAGATCAGAGTATTTTACTCAATGCTCTATGGGAAGCTCATCCTTCAGCCGGAAAATTAACAACATTAAACGCACTTTGTTATTATTTTGAAAAAGATTTTTCATTAGACGAAGCAGCAATTTATCTTGTTATTAGAGGAGATCCAGTGGGAATCTTTGAAGATTATCATCGAGCACTACAAAACATTTAGAAGGTGGCAAAGGGATACTTTGAGCCCTTTAAACATTTCCATGAAGCAGTAACAGCGGCAAAAAGACTCCTAGGCCCAAATTTTTACATTCAGCCCAATGCCGAAAATGCAAAGCCCAAAATACTTTTAAAAGGAAAGCAGCCTATAAGCCTAGATGTAGAATCACTCGAAGATGACCTAGAAACTATAACCAAACAGTTTACCAATCTTAACAAATTTTATCAAGACCTTTTAGCCCAGCATCAAAAGTTATCAGCTCATTTAATAAACCCTAGACAAAATGATGTTCCAAAGGAGATTAAAGATAAATCCCACCAATATTTGTCCGTTCGCACTTTTTTTAACCTTTGCCAAACAGTTTTAGCTTTACCTGAAAAAATTCAGACTATAATCTGGAAGAAAGCAGAAGAAAATTTTTACTCAAAAATGTTAAAAATAGCCCAAATTGTTATCAACCAACAGATAGAAGGAATAGTTTCAAAAACCCGCCTACTACAATGGAAAGGAGAACCTATTTGCCATGAAGGATCACTAAAATTCTACAAACTAAAATACTTTTCCCAGCCTAATGTTCAAATAGACGCCTCAGTTTTTAGAAAATAATGGATAGATGATAATTTTATCAGCGTTCAACCGTTATTAGACTATGGTTTTGTATCAAAAATATTTGTATTAGATCCAGTACAAGCGATACATCTAGGACGATATATTTCAGATACGATCAGTTTCCTATTCGTGCAAAGAGCAGAAAGTCTTAAGCTTGACATAGTTTCTTTACCTCCAGTTTGGAATACTACAGGGGTAGAAATAGGACATTCATTTATTTCAATAACCGAGAATTATGAAAAATGGGAACCAATATCAAAATTGTGGAGTTTCCCTGAAGCCATTAATCCCTTAGCAAACATAGAAGAGCTCAAATTAGCTTTGGAAATACGGAGGGAAACGCAGCGACATTACATGATGCCCAATTCAGATTCGGACCTTAAGCTTATTTTCGAGGCACCTCATCACAACATATTTATTCCAGCAAGGACCAAATGCAAGCATCGCATTACAGCACTAAGAAAAAGAGCAATGACAAGTGTGGAGTATCAACCAATGTATGATCCAGATTTAGAGTATAATCCAGATCTAGAAGGAACCAGCCGAGATGCATACTAGAAGACAAAGCTTCAACAGATTCAACAATTATTTACCATCTTCAGCATAGGAGCAGTAATTTAGCATAAGGACAAAAACATTGGATTCCAGACAAAGACCATAAAGCATCAGTAAGAACAATAATTTGTAGCAGTATTAAAAGCAGTAAAAATTTCAACTTACGTCATAGTGGAGCAACAGTAAAATAGTCAATAATGCAGCAAACAGACGAAAAAGCTACTGCAACATTCAGACAACCAGCTTCAATAATGCAAGTTTCCTGTACATTTTCACTATTTGTTTTTGCCACCTGTGACATTTCTTTAATAGGACACTGTTTGTCCACTTCTACAATAATTTCAGGCTTTGTATAGCTTTACCTGCAACTTGTTTTGGATGTCAATTTTTTCTTTCACTTTGATGTATTGTATTTCAAATCCGGAGCCTATATAAGGACTCCTCCCCTCATTGTAAAAACTCGCCCGTTAACACTCTTCAACCCATACTTCTTGGTTGCTAGAGAGTCTCTCACCTTTTTTGTAATAAAATATCTTCTTTGTGTGAAAATTTCTTGTAAGTTTTTATGCTATATTAATATGCATAACGAGTAGTTTACCCCTAGGGATGAGATTCCCCTACTATTTAAAAATGTTATATTTCTCTCATGCTCAAAAAACACAAAAACACTAAAAATGCAAAAAACCAAATAAAAAACAAAAAATGATGATGAAATGCAGTAACCTTCTGCCATTTCAGTGTCTCAAAAATATGTTTTTGCTGTACAAATTATTGTTTTCAATAATATCTTATACTGCTTTGGAAATATTTTGTTTACCATCTCGGTGTATATCGGTCGGGAGACAAAATGTGCTGGATAATTCCTCCTAGTGTACAAGCAATCTGGTATCAGAGATTGAGTATTCTGAGTATGCTCTGTGGTCGCAATTTAATATGATCTTCCATATCAGAAAGGTTTTCTCGAGCTATTTATCAGAGCAGGGTTCCTAAGTTTAAAATTTTAAAATGAATAAAGTTTATATTTTAAATTTCAAAAGAGTAATACAGGTGCTTCAATTTTTTCCAGCGTAAGTTTTCGTTGATAAAGCAATCGAATTTTCGAACCAACCCTCTTACTTGAGAATGATAGAATATGAATTTTAATTCATAACCTAAAAAGAGTACAGTAACCCTGTTTTATTTTCTGTAATTATTTTGTTCAATTGTGTTAATTATTTTTAATTTATGTAATTACTTTTATTGATGTTTTTTCATATATTTTGGACTAAATAAATCAAATTTAAAAATTAAAGGACTAAAAGTGCTATTTTTAAGAATAAAGGACTTGGTTTGTAAATCATAAAATATTCAACAATAACTAGGGGCTAACAAGGCCTTAGTGTACAGGGATATTTTGGACTTTTCTCTTGAATTAGCCGCAAAAATTAAAGAGAAAAGCAAAAGGCAGACATAAGGGGGTCTAAATTTGCAACAGCCCTGCAAATGAGTCTAAAATTGTTAACGTCCCCGTCGCGCAAACATTTGCTCCATAATCCTCAGATCTCTCTCAAAATTCTTGGGTTCACTCTCCGTCCTTCAACAATCTTGGATTTAGATATATATATATATATATATATATATTGGTAAACAAGCACAAAAAAGTGTATATGTGTGTGTGTGATGGCATGTGAAAGAATATAGGAAAATGGGCTCCAAGAAAAAATCAACTTCTCACAAAAGTTCTCGGAATAGGGGCATGTCGATCTCAGGCAAGTTTATCTCTTTACTTTGGATTATGAACATTTTAATTTTAATTTGGGATTTAAAGATGGGTTTTGTATCTGAAGAGGCGATAAGAATAAAGATTGGTTCTTTTTGTATTTTTGTATCTGAATTTTCAATTGCATGCTGTAAATTTGAGTGTTTGTTGTGCTTATTTGAGCTGTTTATGTGGATTAAATTGTGAAGGAGTGTAATGTAGGTTTTGAGATTAAGAGGGTGTTCACTATTGGGGTTTTTCTTCTTTTGAAATTAAACTATGGTGCTTGTTTAATCTATGTATGAAGTCTTAGTATGAGGTTTTTAGCTATTTAATTAAGAATAATGCTGTATGCCGCCTTTTATATATCATCGTTTGCTCACCTCCCCTAGTTTTGGTAAGAAATCAATTGCAATTAATTGATTTTTATGGATTTAATACATTCATACTTTCTAAACCAAGGGGCGGTGAAAAATCGGAGGTATATAGGATTTACTTTGGTGGGAACTTGGAAACCACTACGTGTAGTTACGTGCATTTGTGTGTCTATATGTGCGGTCTCGTTAGTGATACACAATATTATATATCTGTGCAAGGTGAAAACGAGTGGACTAATTATTGAAGGAAGATAGTTAAGAGTGTTGTATTTTGGAAAAAAAAAAATTCACTGAAATTTGAGGAATCATCGAATGTTTTCCGCTATCCACGTGGATTGTAATTATAAGGCAATAGCAGATTTGGTCCTTTCACGTATGGTTTGTTTTTTAGTAGTGGCACGCCCATAAAGTGACGCTAAAAGTGAGCTTTTAATTGGTGACGTTGTCTCTTGATTTGAAAGTCTTTCTTTGGTTTGGATGTTTGGAGAATTGGTAACATTTTCAGATAGGAGCAGTCAGTCTGTTTGATGAGGTTAGACATGAACTGATCCATATCCTTGGTTTCTGACCCAAAATTTTCCATATGCTCCTCGTGGAAATGGGAGGCTCCACGTGGTGTATCTACTACAAATTGCATTTATGATAGCTTTTTTTAAGTTGAAAGATCATGTCTAACTGACTGGGTGAACTAATTGTAACCTGTCAATTAATGCATTACGGTTTAGTGCTCTTTTTTTGGGAAATAGAGTCCAAATCATTGCTCTAGATCCCAAAGCCGTCATGGAAGAGGAATATAAGTATAGTCCGTTGTCCATTTGACCACCGCTTGAGTGATGAAGTTTGTCAGACTTAGTTATAATATTCTTGCTCTTGTATGTTAGCGTTACAAAGAAAAAGGCTTTTTTAGGATCTGTATTTGCTTACCAAGAAATTCAATGCTTATCACTTTGTTGATGGTATAAGGTTTAAGGTCGGAATTATCGATAATTTCTTTCCGCTTGGTTTACTAAGTGATCCTTTTGGGGAAGAGCTTGAGTTATTTACATGTTTCTATAGGGAAAAATGATTAGTGCTATATGTGCAACTAAAACTTACAAGTTGCAACATGAATAATTTTAAGATCATGGATCTTGCATTCATTAAGATATTCCCTGGTGTCCATTCAGGGATCTTATTATATGTTCGTTTGAATTAAAAAGTTTCTGGTTTTGCAGGATTTCGTATAAAGCATCAACAAGAATTAGAAAATTTGAGTCTGACCTCTCAGCCTTTCAAGACGCTAAAGCTTTTCGTTCTGGCCATCATACTATATCTCAGACGATCAGTAGCATATCTTCTGTCAAATGGTGGTTGGCTTATGCTGTTAACTACATTTTTTGCGATTGCTGGGATACTACTTGTTACTGTTGATGGTCCTCATGAGAAGGTGTATCCTAAATCCGCCAAATATAGTAGTATTCTTGAAAATTCATGATAAAGACTTTGCAATATTTAATTCTACCTTTTACCATGTGCATTCAATCTTAAATGCAGCATGTTGAGGAAGTTCTACATTATATGCGATTTGTTTTATGGTGGGTGACTCTTGGTGTTGCATCGTCCATTGGACTTGGTAAGCAAGAAATATGACTTGATTAGCATTTCTATTCTAATTTGTTGACTTTATTGACCGTAATGGTGGATTAATCTTTGGGAAAGATCTATCTGATAAGAAAGTCTAGGAATGATTGAGGCGTAAATATTTTTCATGGGTCTTAATGATGTAATCTTGCCTATCGAATGGTCTAGTTAGCTGTCATGGGATTTGAACTATCAAGCTTGTGATTTGAACCTAGATGTTTTACCATATCCCCCGGAACAAAAAGAATGTAAGTGAAGAACAGACACGTTACAACATCGTTAGAGGTGACCCAATATTTAGAAATAATTACTTTTTTATTTGTGTAGCTTTTGTGATTACGGTATGATTGTATGATCTTGATGTACTTTGTTCTAGATGTATTAAGGCTAAAGAGCAATAGGAGAATACTTGCAGCTTTTCGTTCACAATGGTGTTGTAACACTTGGTTATTGTACTAGAATAATTGAAGGCGAAGGTAAGCAAAAGGGGAATAAGTTGCCCTCCAAAGGCCAATTTTGTTTTCTTCCAAAGTTGGCAAGAAAAGTAGAAATATAACGCCCAGACGACATAAAAATCCTCATCGTTTCTTCTTTAAAGTTAAAGAAAGATGAATGGTAAAATACAAAAAATAATCCTCCCGTTCTGACCTTATTTTCATTGTATCAAACAAGGGCAAGTATTATTGGTTTACTTCTCTAGGTTCATACCAAGCAACTTGAGCAAAGAAACTTTATACCTTCCGTATGATAGGTAATTTCCACTCCTCCTTCCCTTTCACTTCCCTTTTCCCATTATTGAACCAAACAAAGCTTTGGCTTACTTGCCGCCGTAGTAAATGCAGACTCATTGCAGTCCATAATTTTAGGTCACCGAAGTTCACTTTTTTGTCCTTTTAACCTATTGCACTAAAACCCGGTTGGCTTTGGAATCTATTTTTATCAATTGAAACTAATCTGCCATTTTAAGTTCTTTGTGTTAAACATGCATCAAAATGTATCGCATTAAAATTATAGAAATTTCTGGAAAGTGTGAGAAGTATACTTGCTGTCTCATGCAACATCTTCCTTGATGATTATCTAAACCTTTTTTTTATTATTATTCATAATTTTTTCCATAGGATCTGGATTGCACACTTTCGTTCTCTACCTTGGACCTCATATTGCTTTGTTCACTATAAAATCAATCCAATGTGGCCGAGTAGACATCAAAAGTGCTCCATATGATACAATACAACTAAAAAGAGGTCCTTCATGGCTTGGCAAGGATTGTGCTCAATTTGGACCCCCATTATTTCCAACCTCAAATGGTATACGGGTTCCCCTTAGTAGCATATTGCCTCAGGTCCAGTTAGAGGCAATCCTGTGGGGCCTTGGCACTGCACTTGGCGAGCTTCCCCCTTACTTCATTTCAAGGGCAGGTACATACTCCATGTAGATGTTTAACGTTCTTTGACTTTGAGTAAGTTGTGCCCATGGGATTTAATTGCAAAATTTCCATTGTATTTGTATAAATACGAGAGAGAGGATGTTGATAAAAAATTGACTAGATTTATTTGGCAGAGAATGTGATGTTTGTTTACTTTGTAAGAAGTACAGATCATTACCCTTTAAATTGTTATGGTGATTGCCTTATACGTGTTGGTTTATTTTGGATAATGTCTCACAAGATGCTGTCCACTTCGGTAATATCCACGTGGGGTTGAGGACTGTTGGATCACACATTTTGATGTCAGCATTCTACTTTATGACATCATATCCTTATCGCTCACAATCCCACTTGGGTAATTATTCGGTGGGTGGCACAAAAATGTCATTTCGATACTTCTCAGTCGGTGATCACTAGATACCGTTATAATTTCACATTGATAGATGTGTTATAGTGTGTCAAGGACCTTACATGTATATTCTTTATACAGCACAATTATCAGGTGGTAAAGTGGTTGCCATGGAAGAATTGGATGCCTCATCGACAGAAGATGCTGGATTTATATCTACTCGTCTAAATCAAATTAAGCGCTGGTTTCTGTCACATGCCCAATATTTGAACTTCTTCACCATTTTAATTCTCGCTTCGGTTAGAATTCCTTATTTCATACTCTTCAACAAAAGTTTCTTCATATGGCTTCCAGTTTTTACAATTTGTTGTCTAACCTGCATTTTATAACCTTTTCTTTGCATGGAATAGATTATTCTTTTCTCGAAAATATCTCCCTAACTTATTAGATTAATTAATTGCTCACACTTTTTCTTAGTCCATTAGATGCTCTTCATTTTTGAGGTTCATTCTCCGATTCCAGGTTCCAGTACAATTACAATCTTCAGTGCATAGTTGTTGTACTGCACGTGGGCGCCACCATGTGGAGGGTTGTGATTGTCTCTGAACTCGAGCTACTGGATATTCTCATCACCTATCTGAATATTATGCAGGTACCTAATCCTTTGTTTGATCTTGCGGGCATAATGTGTGGGCAATTTGGAATTCCTTTCTGGGAATTTTTTCTAGCAACGATGATAGGGAAAGCACTCATCAAGACTCACATACAGGTTTTTACACTTTTGGCTTTAATTCGATATAATTAATTTATCGCAAAATTTTAGCTTGCATGGAATATAATTTCTCATAAATGTCAATTATATGCAGACGGTGTTTATCATTTCCGTTTGCAATAATCAACTTCTTCATTGGATGGAAAATGAACTAATTTGGGTGCTTAGCTTTGTACCCGGTTTTGACTCTATCCTATCGAACCTTATTTCTAAGCTTCATTCCATGAAAGACAAGTACATGGCCACCAAACATCAAGTTCCTTCAAATGTCAAGGTACCCCCCCTTCCCGTTTTTGGAATTTATGGTTGGTTTGGATTGAAGGATTTGGAGCAAAAAAATTCTAATGAAATCAAATCCATCGTAATAATTGAAAAAAAGTATAAATGCATGCACGCCCCTCGCTTATTGGGTAATCACCACGAGCATGAAGGTTTTGTAAATTACCAAGACACCAGCTGTCATGTCATATGTATGTCACATCCTGACAACCCGAAAAACTGGGCGTGAAATTGTAATGCGCTTTCTATAGGGATTAGATTGTGATATGCTTTTACTGGCAGGGAAGTCATGGTAATTTCTCAAATCTCGGGTATCTTTCATAATTCGAGTCTCACATAAAGGGTGTCTTATGTAAATTTATCCTTGAATAAATAACTCAGAATGATCATTAGAGGACATGAAAACCCGAACTTATGAATCGTCCAAACAAAACGCAGCACCCAGGCATTTACCATTGTACTAATAATGATTCATTTTATATTCTTCAGGGGACAAAATGGGAATTCTCTCTCGCTTTCGTCTGGAATACCGTGGTTTGGTTCATGCTGATGAACTTTTTCGTTAAGATTGTTAACTCAACTGCACAACAGTATCTAAAGAAACAGCAAGATCAAGAAATTGATGCATTGAAGAATAAGTCGTCATCAAAGCATTCTGATGAATCTGATGGCTCGTCTAGATGATCTTAGTTTTCCATCTTTTTTGTCCCATTTATGTTTTATTAATATTTTTTTTAGTTTTTAAATTAGGAATAGGGGTTCGAATTCTTGGCGACGGTTATATAGTCGCCTCGGTGGCCCCCGAAAAGCAGATGGATTTTGACCCCCCTTGTGAAACTTGTACAGAAAAAACAAGAGACTTAGAGATTGTTTATTTTCTGTAACATCAGGGGCAGGAATCAGGATCAAAAGTGTCGAAACTTTTTAACATGAAATATGGAAATTGGGACTATATCTTTGGATAATGCAAGCTATATATCATTTTGCTTCTGCATCTTATGGTTTATGTTAATGGGTTAAAAATACATTTAGGGGTGTACACGAGCTGAGCTATGACACATACACTGATACACACAAACACGGAAGTTTTGTAAGAGTTGTTCGTGTTTTAATATTCGTAAGAATTGTTGTCTTTCATGTTCGTTTTACCATGCTCTTTTGTTGGAGCGAGCTTGCTCTTCTATTAAAACGTGATCATGGGAGTCGCGCACAAATGTGGAGTATTCTGGTTGATAGCTACTGCCCAAAGTTCGAACTTGTCACCATGAATGACTGAAATGTGACTCGGACTGAATCTCTCTTTACAAGAGTGATGATTCGTTCAAGAATTACTTGCACAAAAGAGTTCGAGTTATCTTGAAGTCTATTCGATTATTGTTTACATTTAGTTATAACGTGCTTGAACTCTCAAGATGCGTAGCTTAAACTTTCAAGATGCCTATAATTCTCAGTGTAAATTAAATCTATACCCCTTGATGAGGTATGCCTAATTCTTAGTTCTTAATTGTTAAAAGGTATGCATAGATCGTTTCCGCGAGTTACATATAAACATGAGTTATTCAAATGCTCTCATTCAAACACAACCTTGCAATATTAAGCACTATATTAACTTAATCGATGATTCCTTCATTTTTTTTGAATGAATTTATCAATTTAAGTCTTCAAAATTAACAAATCATTTGAATCTTGTAATCTGTTAATTCAAGAATTATTATAATTATTTAAATATTTTTTTAATTAAATCTTATCAACTAACAAATCATTTAAATCTTGTAATCTATAAATAATTTATAAATTAACAAAATATTTAATTTAAATTAATAAATTGTAGATTTAAACTATGAAGATTTGTGTTTTCTAATTGTATCATATTCAGTTATAAGTTATTTAATTGTATCAACCAACAAATCCTATTTAAATCTATTTGCTTTTCTTACAAATCATATAAGTTCAATGAAAAAAGAATTAACCAAGTTTATTTAGTGCTTAAATATAGTAAGGTCGTGTTTGGGTTGAAGTATTTGAAATTGCTTAAAAATTTTCACGAGGGACTATTTTGGTACCTTTTAAAGTTTAGGGGGGGGGTTTATATGCGACAGTAAGAATAGTTCAATAAAGCATTTTGTATTTATCCCTATTTTATAATATCTTATTTTCTTGGGGCTAGATGAACTCCTACTTTTTTATTTTATTCTTAATTCAATAGGAAAAAGGATATCCTACATATCTAGCCCGACAAATCTTGGTTAATAGTTATAATTCTGAGACATAAAAACTCTATCTATCTCCATAAAAGAGAGGAGGACCACAACTTGTGCCAGCCTGAATTTGAACCCAAGACCTCTCACATAAAGTGAGAGGTGGATACTACTCGACTAACAGGTCTTGGGTGGGTTATATGAACTCCTATTAAGAATTATTTTACTATAATTGAATATTTTAGGAATTTAGGTCTCAAACAAAAATTATTTTTAATTCTTTCCTTAGAATAGAATCTTAAAATGATGTCCCCATGTAACCGTCCTTTTTCTTATAAAAACAGACAGTTTCTTTCTACTTGAAGCCATTAACTGTCCAAAACCCTAGGTTTACATATAAAAACAAAATGACCATAATAATATGGTTAGACAATTCTTTATGCAAAAAAAATATTAATAAATTACGAGTGATTTGAACGGTGATCAAATCTATAGCTGTATTGGGATTAAGAGTTCTGCCACAAAAAGTACAGTAACTTTTTCCACTATCGACATCTTATTAACTAATTATATGCAAATTAATTATATATTCGTAATGTTATATAATTAAATATAAATGATTTCCATAGCCAACTAGAGGTAAATATGAACTTTTGCCGCTTATCAATTCTAATTCAAAAGTTGTTGAATAGGATTGTCAATGAACCCAACTCGACTCGAAGCTCGTAAACTCGGTTTGATAATTTTCAAGTCGAGCTCAAGCTCAGCCCGAGCCCACGCTTAAGACTTGAATTTGAATTTAAGCCGAGTGTGAGCGAGGGTAGACTAGGACTCGTAAAAGAAAAAAATGTGTTATCATATACAAAAATAAAATATAATATTTTTATGTAAATAATTCCAAATACATAGAAAATATCAAGATTTTAATTCTAAATTTTCCTAATATAAAACACTACACTCAACAAATTAAAAAAGTATAAAAATATCACTTTAACCCTAACAAAACGTATCTAATACAAACATATGATGATTCACATTTAAAAAAATGACAATTCACATACATTGACATTGGAGGGCTGTTAGATTTTGTCTTCAAGAATTTGTGTTTCATTTATTTCTTCTCACAATTCACGACACAAGCAATTTTCTGTAAGTAAGTTTATAATATATTTAGTTATCATGTTTTTCAATCTTAAATAATATGTGGAACATATATATCAAGAGATAATTTCAATGTATTTGTGTGAAAATTTGTCGAGGGGCACCACCGGTTTCTCATTTGTTATTTGCAGATGATACTATGATCTTCTGTCACCCCCACGAATGGGGCTTTTGAATGCATTCTATCCATTTTGAATAAATATGCTGCTGCATCAAGCCAAGTCATAAACTTACAAAAATCAACTGTCGTTTTCAGTCGTAACATTGAGGACACGGTTCAGAGGCAATTAGCAGGCATTCTTGGTGTTCAGGTCGAAGAAAGACATGATGTTTACCTTGGGCTTCCGATGGTCACAGATCGGAATAAGATGGAAGTCTTCAACTATATTGGTGAAAGGGTGTGGAAGCATGCTCAGGGGTGAAAAGAAAAGAATTTATCTCAAGGAGGACGTGAGGTTTTGATTAAATCAGTTTTAAAGGCTATCCTGATGTATGCTATGTCTTGTTTCAGACTCCCAGAAAAACTAGTTCATGACATTGAATCTTTGATGGCTTCTTTTTGGTGGAGTGCATCTGATGTCCGAAAAATACATTAGATTGCATGGCAGGCGTTGTGTGATAAGAAGGAGGATGGGGGTATGGGTTTTCGAGATGTTAGGGCTTTTAATAGGGCGCTTCTGGCAAAGCAAGCTTGGCACCTTATTAAATTCCCTAATTCTTTACTGTCTAGAATTCTTAAGGCTAGATATTTTCCAAATTGCTCATTTTTTGATGCAGGGAAGGGTCATAGGCCATCTCTTTCTTGGTCTAGCATTTTGTGGTCTCGAGTTTTTTTTCTAGTAGGATCTCGGTGGCGTATTGGCAGAGGTGATTCAGTGTCTGTTTGGTGTGATAGGTGGCTGCCACGTCCAGGATTGTTCCGTGTTATTACCACCCTGAATTCTATCTCCTTTGATACTCGGTTAGTCGAAGTTGGAACAGAGCACTTATTCGACAGGTTTTTTGGGCCCCCGATGTGGATATTATTCTCTCTATTCCTTTAGCTAGGCGTCCAGGGGATGATGAGTTGATCTGGCACTTCACAAAAAATGGTTTCTTTTCTATCAAAAGTGCGTACCATATTGCTCGTGATTTCAAAAGAGAAGTAATTTCAAACACCTCTACAAACCATAGCAATTGGAGATTCATTTGGGGAGCTAATTTACCCCATAAGGTAAGGATTTTTGCTTGGCGAGTTTGTCATGGGATATTGCCAACTCTATCCAATCTCAGACGTCGAAAATGTGAGGTTATCAATTTATGCCCTTGTTGTTTGATGCACGAAGAATCTGATATTCATGTGCTTCTCGAGTGTGACTTGGCTCGACAAATCTGGTCTCTATCAGATCTACAGTGGGGGTGGTGGCTAAATGGCATGGATTAGAGGAGGAGTGGATTCGATCAGTTGCTCATGGTTTGGAAGCTTCTGATTTTCAACTATTCCTCATTCTAGCATAGTCAATCTGGTCTGCACAGAATCGGATTGTGTGGGATAAAGAGGTGATAAACCCCTTGCGAGTGGTTGTATGTGCAAAGGCATTATTGGCAGCTTTTCGAAATGCCCAGGTTGTTGGTAGCCAATGTCCTCTCTCCATTACTATTCCTGATACATGGGTTGCTCCTCCCACAAATGTGATTAAGATCAACTTTGATGGTGGTGTGCTTGTTGAAAAGAAAGGGGTGGGCTCGGGTGTTGTTGCTCGTAATTCAAATGGGAGTTGTCTTGGGTGGTTATCAAAATTCTTTCTAGATATTGAAGATCCTGAACATGCGAAGGCAATCATAGCTCGTGAAGCCATGGAGTTAGCTTATCGGTTCGGTTGGCGGAATATAATTCTTGAGGGAGATTGTGCTCAAGTAATTTCTAAACTACAGAGTCCTGATACAGACTCCTCGTTCATTGCTTCTTTAATTTCTAATGTTAAGTTTCTTTGTTCTCGTTTTGCTTGTGTTTCCTTTTGTCAAGTTAAGAGGTCGGACAATTGTGTTGCTCATACTTTAGCTAGATCGGCTGTTGGTAGCCTTGAGGGGCCTGTTGATCCCTCTATGTCTGTTCTTTCTTTCCTTGTATCTGACATTTCGTCTGATAGTTAATGTTTTGGGTTGTTTGGTTTTTAAAAAAAATAAAAAAAATGAGATTTTTGGAGATAGATTTAGTTATGATTTGTTATTAGAGCATGAATATTGTTAATTATTTTTTTGAGATTATTTTTAACTTATATATTAGATTTACTTTATTACTTATAGCTTTTAAAAAGAGGATAAATTCGGGCCGGTTCGAGCTCGGTTCCAAGCTCGTCCTAATTTTCAAGCCGAGCTCGAGCTTTGAAAAAAAAAAGCTCGTATAAATTCAAGTCTTGACAAAAAGCTCGTATAATATCAATCCGAGTGTGAACTTTATCAGGCTCGGCTCGTGCGGCTTGATTGACAGGCCTATTGTTGAATATCTAATCAATCACACAATATTTTTTTTGGATGCAAAAAAAGTTTAGGTATAATCGGCTTCGGTTATCTATCACAGGAAAAGATATAGTTTCGTGATCAAATTTCACTTATACCGGTATTTATTAATGGTAAGAGGCACATTACCCCCTTGAGTTCTTGAAAAGAAGCACATAAGCCCCTGTGTTATTAAAAATGGTTGATCATGCCCTTGTGTTATTAAAAAATTGATAAATAAACCCAAACTCATTTATTCAATGAACAAAGA
Organism: Buddleja alternifolia; assembly: GCA_019426215.1. Lineage (NCBI taxonomy): Eukaryota > Viridiplantae > Streptophyta > Magnoliopsida > Lamiales > Scrophulariaceae > Buddleja > Buddleja alternifolia. Next base: position 36,349,102 of record CM033401.1, on the reverse strand, counting down.
CAAATATACCCTTAATATAATTATAATGAGATATCTCTTCATTTATTTTGTGTTTTGAGTTTTTTAAATTATAACATATAATATAGTGCTATACACATAGTAGATTATAAATAATTTTAGGGCGAATCGCAATTTACCTCCCTGTGAAACTTTGAAAATGCAAAAAAAACCCTGTGAAATAAAAATAGGCAATTTACCCCCTGTGTAAAAATTAATGAAGCACACTGCCTCCCTAAACGTAATTGACCTAGATTTAGCAATATAAAGACTGAAATACCCTTACTTTCTAAAAATATTTACACTATAATTCTCTATTTTCTTTTCCCTTTTATAAAGTATCTATAATTATTATAATTTTTATTTTATTTTTTCATCTTCTTCCTCAACCTTCATCTTCTCCACCAAAACCCTAACCCTAAATTCACCTTCTTCATCACCTTATCAACTACAACACTAATTACTATTTTCTCTCACTAAAACTCTCTAATTTCAATTCCATTTTAATTCCAATTCCATTATATTTCAATTTCCAGATGCAAAAAAAAAAGCCACATTCATCCGCCCCAAATTGCAGTCGTCCGCCGCCGCCGCCCAGCCTGCCATGGACATCTCCGGTCGCTGCCTCCACCGCCGCCGTCACTTGCTTTCTAGATTCGTCCAAATCCACCATTGCCCCTGCTCAAACAAACACTTTACGGAGCCTCCATCACCATCGGCTTGTCGCCATCGCCGCTGCCTGGTTCCCCTCCCGTGTTCGATGCCGCCGTCGTTTGCTCTGCCGCCCTAGCTGCCTTTGTTCAATGCCGCCGTTGTTTGCCATCTGGTTTCGGTACCACCATCTGCACCTGTGGTGTGTATGTGTGTGTATACATATATAGATACAAATATACAGATTTATATATATATATATATAAATATAATAAGTTTATATCTATTAGTTTTAATAAATTTAAAACCCCTGTGAAATTAAAAATTAAAATATATCTATATATATAAGAGGATAAATCTGGACCTTTGATCTCTATTAAAATGAATGGTTGCTATTAATTTGATAAAATAAGATATCACTATTTAATCTCAACCGTTGATCTTTATCAATTAGATCCAATGGTTACTAGATGGGGCAAAATGGTCTTATCAAGGCAAAAATATCATAACCACTCTCAAAATGCGCGAGTGGCGCGCGTGGGGAGCTGAATTGCTTCATTAATTTTTACACAGGGGGTAAATTGCCTATTTTTATTTTACAGGGGTTTTTTTGCATTTCCGAAGTTTTACAGGGAGGTAAATTGCTATTCGCCCAATAATTTTAATATTTAATTTTGTTTTAAAATATGTGGAATAAAAAATTTTTGTTAATATTTTTATTATTTTACTCAAAATGGTGTAAAACATTGAATAAATAATATGTAAACTTTAAATTTTATATTTTTTTTTATCTTATATGACATGCATATACTAAAAATTGGTAAAGAAAATTTTCAAATAGGCATTATACACCATAAGTATATTGAACATCATAATGTTCGTATGTTACAGTATTATCATATTTTATGATATAAGTTATAACATTTCTAATTATGGAATAAGTACAAAAATAATTATTTTTTAATTTTATATATATTAGAACAACCTGATGTATTAGTAAATATAAATGCTACGTATACTATTTTATAACTATTGATTTAAATCATTACAACGATAAAATAAAGTTGGATGATTTTGTAAAATAATTCTTTTAAAATTCATTGCTATATGCATAACGGCATAATTGACATTTTAATGAGGTTGGGTGTAATTTGCCTCAATTCTGAAAACACAAGGAGGTAATCAGCATATTTTTATAATACAAGGGGCAATAAGACCCTTTCCATAACACAAGGGGTTAGTATGTCTTTTACCTTATTTATTAGTCGGCCACCAATATTGCTCTCATATTGGCAGAGGGAAGCGAACCCACAATTCTTTGACAAAAAGTAACTCATTTCTTACCAACTAACTACAATATGGAATATTTACCTAAAGAAAGAATTAGGCTATGTATGTTTGTGAATTCTAAAAATATTTTCATTTTTTGGATCACCAAAAAATGAAAATACACAGTCCAAGCCAAATTCTACAGAAAATGGTCAAATTTTAAATACACTACACATTCCCGTGTATAACAACCAATCATTTCAATCTTTTCACAATCTTCTATCATTAATTACACTATCCCACTATCCAACTCATTCTCTTTCTTACTTTTTCATATTTTATATAATAAAAATTCCTATTCAATTTTCCAAATACAATTATTATTATTAAATAATATTTCATAATATATAATTTGAAAAAAAATATAATTCCTACTATCCTACCACTATTCCTCCCTGTTCTACCCAAAAAAAAAATGTTATTCCTCCCTGCAAGCCTGCACAACCCCCCTCCCCCCGGTCCCACCCCCACCCCCACCCCCGGCCTACAAAACTATTGTGTGATTTATAATTTTATTTTAATAATTCCGTTTGTTGTTTATTGAATTAAATTATACCTTTTTAGCTTCTTAATATTCAATAAATACTGATTGAATCTCGATTATTTGATTTTAGTACTAACGTGGTATTTAATAGGGTTGCCCACAAACCGAGCTCGAGCCGAGTCTCGCCAAATTTGTAGGCTCGAGCTCGAGCAAAGATTTTATATAACATCATAGTATCTCATTATAAGAAGATGAAAATAAATTTGCCTCAATCAAATTGGAAATGAAATCTTATATGCAAATGGAAAAAGAAATATAGGACTATTTATGCTCCAATCAAATTTACACATTTCATAAAATATTGTATATATGGACCACATCCCACTTTTATATTTGTCCAATGCAAACCGTATAATCACACTAACAATTATAAATATAGACGAGCAAGACTCAATTTTCTTGAACTTTTAAAATATAAAATTGAAAAAAAAACACGAAATGAAAAAAAAGATAAAAATCTAAAGCTAAAAAGAAACAATTGAAATGAAAATGTGAAAAAAAAGAAAACTAAAACTAAAACTAAAAATGAAGGGCCCCCTACCCCCACCCCCAAATCGATACACCCCCCCCCCCCCCCCCCCCAATCCCCAACCCATAAACGCGTCCCCTGTCTCTCATTTTTCCCCCATTATATTGTATAATATATATTATATTATGTGTGTGTATGTATGTATGTATATATACACACACACATATACATATTACCAACTCATAACACTATTTAAAAAAATATTATTTTAATATTTTTTCCTCATCATCATCACATTTATAACCAACTCAATTATTTCATATAACAAATCCTAATAAAAATCAACTTTATATCATATTTATACTACTTTCAATAAAATTCAAAAAATACATCCAAACAATTAAATAAAGTCAATATTTTTATACGAATTTCTATTATACACATTCTCAAAAAAAAAGCTCAGAATTCATTTTTAAAAACACAACCATACGGAGCCTTAGTATTTGCTTCAAATAATGCCAAAACTTAGGGCACTCATGTGGAATGTAGTCGGGTTTTAGACGCTAATATGTCACATTGTTTAAGACTATTATAGGCTATTTATTATTCTTCTGATTTGACTAATGAACTCTTCTTTCTACAATAAAAATATATTTAAGGATCCCGTTTGATGTGTGTGGGAAGCACACCAATGATAATATGTGATATATTATATAATAATATAGTATAAAGCACGAAAATGATAATAAAGATGACACGAAATATACGTGGTTCAGCCAAAATATGACCTACGCCCACGGGGTAAAAGAGTCGATCCCTTCATTAGTGTTTAGAGTTGATGTATATATATACAAGTTTATGATGGGATGGATAAAAAGGTAAGTTAACTATTGTACATTAGAAAGTAGAATAAATCATGATCCTTCCAACTTGGGCAATATCTTTAATGGTATAATTGGCACGTCAGTCGGCATGATCTCCGTAGGTTCGGATATGGTAAGTATATCTCCTGATTGATTGTTGTATGATCTTGCTCCAGGCTTGCCTTATATAGAATGTTCTACCTGTGCAGGTCAGGACCGGGCGAACCTCCAACTAGATAGACCTGACCATGATATTTTCTAAGGGGATCCAAGTCCATGATGCTATTGAGCTTGGGCCCCTAATCGGGTTGGACTACCACTGGACTACCAGCTTGGCCCAAGAACCTATTTCGACCCACATCACCGTTTTATACACATAATTTTATATTGAATTTGATGCAATATTTTCAATTTGATTATAGTTATTGGTCTACAAGAAAAATCACTCACCTCATCTCATCATGATTCGATTATAAAAAATATTAAATTTGATCCACTGCCAGAAAAACTTAATCTTATACTTTTAATAAACTTTTTATCCTAATTCATTGATTCTACCCCTATTCAGTTAAAATTCAAACAATCCCATTAATCCAAATGCATCCAAATGAGTTGCAAATCGTTGAATAATATATGATGATGTTATCATTTTATTTTATAACAATATTTCAATTAATAAAGTCTTAAATATATATATATATATATATATATATATGGATCAAATACATATCTTGGCATTAGGTAAGATCTAAGACCCAATCTAGGCCTCTGATTCAATTTGATCCCAAGGTGTGGGTTTATCTCATTTTTTGGATTATATAAATTGTTTTAATGCTAGCAGGGGCATTTTAGTCAGCAAAACATAACAAACTCATGCTTCCCATAACAGATTCCTGATATTGCTCCCATAACAGATTCTGCTTCCCAATTTATTTTTATTTCTAATTATAATTCGATCTATTTACAGAAATCATCAATTTAATTACCAGAATCTGAGATCTCTTCATCATTCATCAATTCTGCTTCCAAATTCATTTTTTTTTTCGAATCATAATTGTGAATTTTGCATTTTTTTCTGCGTCATTCATCGCGAATTCTGCATTTTTTTCTTCATTATCAATAGTTTTTTATTACGTTTTTCATTATATCGTCTAAGTGTTTACGAAAAATATATGTTAATGATGCGCATCTGCTGAAACGTCAATATACAGTAGATATAAGTGTGATATACAACAGGACATACGCATAGTTACAGTTGATGCAAGTGATCATGCAACCAGTTTTTGTGTATATATTATACAGTACATTAATCATCAATATACAGTTTATTATATTTCATTATACAGTCCATATAACGTGATTATACAGTATGTTATTAAATGCAATACAGAAAGTCAGTTTAATAATTATACAGTCGAATGTAAGCAGGTATACAGTGAATACAATAGCGATATACATTGCATTTTAACACGTTATACTTTTTATGATATATTAACTAATTAAGCAATATACAGAACCTTTATTGATATTATACAGCGTGTTATTCAAAAATCAAAACGCAAAATAACAGATTCTTCAAAAACAGATTATTCACAAAAATAGATTATTCACAAAAACAAATAACAGATTCTGTATATTGCAAAAATCAAAGCAAATAACAATGATGTAAGTGAAAACATGGGAAAAAAATTCATTGTGTCGGAATGACACGAAAATCGCACAGTCATAGAGAAACGGCGTGTTGAACAAGACGCACTGCTAATCAGTGCGATCTCGTGATTCTAGCCATCTGAGATCGTTTAGGGCTTCAAAATTGCATTTTGTTAGTTTTTAAGGCTTGTAAATAGCAAATACATATCATATAAACCATTATACAACATCTTATACAGTGTGGTATTAGTGACAACACAATTAGTAATTTTTAAACCATCATACAGTAGCTTATAAACTATTATACAGTAGCTTATAAACCATTATACAGTCAATACAACGGTGATATACAGTGTGTGATTAATGATATATAATTAGTGATTTCAAACCATTATACAGTATGTTATAACATATTATACAGTATCATACAACTCATTATACAGTGAGTGTTTATACATCATACAATTACAATCTTATAAACCATTATACAGTAGCTTATAAACTATTATACAGTAAAATATAAGCTGTTAGGAATTTCATGTTAGATGTTTTGATGATGACAAGATAGGATTCAATGTCCCCAAATAAAATGTAAGTTTATGCTTTCATAGATCATTGTATAAAGCGTTTAAAGAGTTTGTAATTTTGCTTAGGCTTGTAATTTTTATCCTCATAGATTTTAGACTAAGTCTTAGCGACTGAATCAATAATAGAATTCTAGGTGAGTCTATTTGAAAAGAAGTTGAAGACCAGCGTCTGAAATCAACCGAAGATGAAGATTCCGTCTTAGCGCCTGTCAAACGCTAAGAGACCGCAGTTCAGGATTCATGAATCAAGCGTTCAAATACTCGAGCGACTTAAAGAAGATTCACCTGAAATAAATCCTCAAGTCATAAAGGACTTAAATGCAATCATTCAACGGGCATTTATTTCCAACGGGAAATAAATTCAAATTGCATTAAATGCCTGATAAAAGCATTAAATGTGATAAGCTACTGTGACTTTTGGACAAGCCTCCCTTTGACCAGACTGTCAGAACTATCAAAGTTTTAGCTGCTCCCGTCCAATCGGTTCCAGCGAATTTTCAGGAATGTCAGATTTTAGGTACAAACACGCGCTACGTGAAAGACACGCTCCTACATGTGTCCAACGGACAGATCCCAAGAAATTGCCTATAAATACCTTACTCCAGAAAATCAAAAAGAAACAACATCAAGAATATACGAGAAATTATTGTCAAAAATCCTACGTACATTCTTTCTGAAAAAGCTTAGAGATTTCATAGCCAAAACTTTTCAAGCTTTCCATCTACATTTAAACCAGTCACAAATATCTCAAACATCTTCCAAAGAAGAAATCCAAACTTCAACTGAGATATTCCAAGTTGTTTGATCCTTTTTAAAACAAACAAAACCCAAGTGATAAACCTCAACATTTCATCTGAGTGAGAAAAGTTGTTGAAAACTTTCAGGCAGCATTTCTGAGTGAGAGAAGCTTGAAGAAGACGATCTTCATTGGTGCTGAAATCTGTGTGATCAAGGAGCCCAAGATCATTTTCATCCATTACTATTGTGTAGAAGTTTCTGTGTGATCCTTTGATAATCATCATAGTAATTTCCTCCAAGTGAAAAAGGAGAAGAAGGACGTAGTTGGGATTACATCACCCAGTGAACCTTACAAATTATTATGTCATTTATTTTATTGTCTTATATTATTCACTTCATATTATTTTGAAAAAGACAAGTAAAATTACAAAGCGACTAATTTAACCAAAAGAACGCTAAACATTATTTCCGCTGTGCTAACCCTGATTAAGCGATCTAAGCGTTGCCCTACTTTGGTAAACTGCTGAAATCACTAAGTCTAAGTTAATTATTCTGAAGCGTCTGACCCAAGCGCTCAGTTTTTCCAAGCGTTCAAATTTCTAAAGTGATACGAAAGTTTTTGTGAAGTCAAAAAAGACTTCAGGGTCTATTCAACCCCCCCCCCCCTTTTAGACCCTTTCGTATGCCACTTGGGACCAATATAAGCCAATATACAGAATCATATTTTTCGGTCGACTTTTCAGTTCATGAAAATCTGTCATTTTCATGGCTATTTTCCGATCGTCTTCCCCAGCGATTCGAGCAGCGACTCATGCAACCCACAGCGATTCGACGAGTTAACGCCAATTCCAGAAATACAATATTTTCAGATTTTGGGTTTGCAATCTCGATTTTTCAGAAATTTTAGAGTTTCAGAATTTTTTTTGTGATAATCGAACGAAATCTGAGGTTAATACGATTCTATAAATTGATTGCGTTAATCTTAGGCTGAGATTGTGATATTGAAGTGGAGATTTTCGTGGGTATCAGTTTTGAGAGATTGTAGGAGATCAAGTGCCGTTATTTTTGGTAAATGGGTGATGTATAATTTTGCCATTTTCTCCATTATACCCCTAATCCCTATTTTCCATTTTTTCCTGTCTGATTCTTCCTTATTTTTTGGACTGTTGGATTTAATGTATCCAATGGTTTATATTGGGTTTTAGATTTTATCTAAAAGAGGGTATATATTAGATCTTGACCCTATATATATATATACACACACACTTGGGTGTGGTGCATCAAAATGATTGAAATGAAATAAACGATTTTGCAGAACACTGTTAATGGGCTGTGTGTCCATACCACTGAAATCCTAAGCTAACTTTTATAGGACCACGATTGAACTGGTGGGGCGGCGCAGCATTGTATACATGCCCTTTTCATATACTTATTAATGATCGAGATAATGTTAATTTTTTTTTAGTAATAATAGAAAGAAAAAAAACCAAATTGTGAGTCGTGACTTTACTTAAATTATGTGAACGTTTTTACTCTTAAATGTGAGTGTGTATTCGAAGCATGACGGATTCAACTGAAATTAGATTTAAGGATAAATATATTTAAAAATGATTTAAGTAAATCAATCTTAAACAATGGAATGATAAAGTCAAGATTTTTAAAAAAAAATTGAAATACAATGATCTTATAACTAAATTGATGCTAAATCAGCATCTATCAATGGAATAACACAAATCGGAGGGTCTAAAAGTCCCTCAACTATATCTTGCATACTGAAGCAAAAAGGAACTTACTTATGAGTCTAGTAACCAGGGCAGAGATTAAGTCAGTAGTGTTTTCTATTCTAGATGGGAAAAGTCCGGGATTGGATGGCTTTACATCATGCTTTTATAAGAAAGCATGGGATATAGTGGGGACAGAGGTGACAAATGCAGTAATGAAGTACTATGAGAGAAGAAGAATGTTGAGAGAGGTCAACCATACCTTATTACATCTTACACCAAAATCTGAAGTGCCTATGAATGTCAGTGATTATAGGCCAATTGCCTGCTGTTCAGTAATATATAAAACCTTGTCTATGCTGCTATGTAATAGATTGAAAAGAGTATTACCTCTTCTAGTAGACCAAGCACAAGGATCCTTTATACAAGACAGAACTATTGTGGACAATGTTGTTCTTAGTCACGAGTTGGTGAGAGGATATAAGAGGAAAAGAGTGTCCCCTAGAGTCATCATGAAAGTAGATATAAGGAAGGCGTATGACACTCTGAATAGGGATTTTTTACACAGAATTTTGTTAGCTTATGGATTGCCTACTGAGTTTGTGCATTTAATAATGATGTGTGTGACCAGTGTTAGGTATTCTATCATGTTACAGGGGTGTGTCTTTGGGAATTTTGAAGGGAAGAGAGGGTTGAGACAGGGAGATCCCTTATCTCCATATCTATTTGTTTTGGCCATGGTTACCTATCCAAGAGTTTTAGACAGTTGCATAAAGAGCCAGGTTTTAGCTTTCACCCTAAATGCAAAAGAGTGGGAATTATAAACATTTGCTTTGCAGATGAAGTGATGATGTTTTGCAAGGGTGATGTGAGTTCAGAGGGAAAAGTGAAAAATTGCTTTGACATATTCTTAGTAATATCAGGATTGAGCGCAGATTTGTACAAAATTCAATTGATATGTGGAGGGATTAATGATGAGACAAAAGAGTTTTTGTTAATGCAGACTGGGTTTGTTGAGGGACAGATGCCTATGCAATATCTTGGAGTGCCTTTGATTTCATCTAGGTTGACAGTGAACAATTGTCAAATACTAATTGATTAAATTTTGCATAGAATCACAAATTGGACAGGAAAATACCTCTCTTTTGCAGGCAAGATTATCTTGATCGGAGCAGTTTTGTTTGGCATCTAGATGTATTGGAGTCAAATTTTCCCAATGCAATCACAGTCATGAACGAGATTGAAAGGTTGTGTAGATGGTACTTGTGGAAAAGAACAACAATAGGCAAGTGTCAAGGCTCTTTGAAGTGGCATCCGTGAATTCCTAAAAAGGAAGGGGGGTTGGGGCTCATCTCTCTTACCCAGTGGAACATTACAGCTATATTCAAGCACATTTGGAATATAACTTCCAAGTCAGACTCTCTTTGGATAAGATGGGTGCATGCATATTACCATGGTTCTAATTTTCTTTTCTTTTCCATCGAAACATCCGAAAAGCTTTTGTTTTTCAGCTATTGGAAACAAAATCATGAAGTAGTTTCGAAATTACATTGTTTCTTAAAAAACTCTCAATGTTTCCATGGTTTCCATGAAAACTCTCAATGTTTCCATAGTTTCTATGAAAACCATGGAAACATTGAAAGTTTCATAGTTCCTTTTCGAAAAGGGTTGTTGCTCTAGTGTTCAAGCTAACAGAGCTCTCAAATCTTTGAATTTTAGAGAGAGTTTTTTTAAAAAAAATAAAGAGAAGAAAAAAGTAATCAATCTAATAATCTACCAATTACGGCATAAAAGTACCTTAGATAATCAACCAAATCATGCGAGATTTGTGTTTATCCACAAATTCCCACACAACAAACCAAAAAGAATTAAGAATATTGGAGGTGAAAATTCTCCATATGACTTTGGACATGAATTTCATGGAGCCTCTTCAAAAGAATAACATGCTTAAACTAGTCAACCAAACATTTATTTCACGAAGAAATTTTTTTTTATCATGCGATTCATGGTGACTTGATCAAACTGTGAATATCACACTTTTTTTCAATTAATTTGCAGATGTGTTTGAAACAATAGTATCATATTGATATTAATTTTTGAGAAAAATGCAAAATTAGTCTTGTAACTATAGGGGGCTGGCAAAATTGGTCTCGTGTTATTTGAATTGGCAAAATTGATCCTGTAACTATCAAAAATTTGCAATTTGAGGACAAATTTGACCGGAAAACCCTAATTTGGCCGGAGTTTGCCATGTGGCATTCAATTTGGGGATTTTTTTGATTTTCCGGTTGAATTTGCCACGTGGCATTTTATAATTTTCAGTTATTTAAAAGATGCTAACATGGATTTAAAAATAAATAAATTGGTAAATTAAAAAAATATATAAAACAACATTAAAATATCCAAAAAAAAATTAGAAATATGGAAATTATTTCAAATTTATTTTCAAACTAAATAAATGTATATTAGAAATTATAATAATTTATTGAAAAGACAAAATGGAAAAAAAGAAGTGAAAATTGGTCATCTTCTCCAACAGCCCCCACCCATGCCACGCACAGTCTCTTCCCCGCCTCCCCTTGCCATCGCCGTGTCTGCCGACGCCTTCCCCACCTCCCCTCGCAGTTTCCGCGTTCCACTTCTCTCGACCTTAAGCCCGACGCCACACCTTGATACACACCCGTCAAACACACACAACACACATACACACCCCCCCCCCCCATTGAACAAGAAACACGCACATATTAGAGAGGTGGAGGGGCCGATTCGAGAGAAAAGGGTGTGAGCTGACCTCGTGTTGGTCCGATTGGGGTGGAAGGGGCGGGGGTTGGGCGGGGTGGCGGTGGCGGTGGGAGAGGTGGGGTGGGGGTTGAAGAGGCGGGGTAGGGGGTGGATACTTTTAGGTTTTCTTTTTTTAAGTTTGATATATTTTTAATATATTAATTTAAATGTAATAAATTAAAAATCCACCTAAGCCATTTTTTTCCAAGTTGACAACTTTGGAATCCACCTAAGCCGATTTGACCTAAAAATAAAAAATCCCCAAATTGAATTGGTCATGTGCATGTCACATGACCAATTTCCAGCCAAATTAGGGCTTTTCGATCTAATTTGTCCTCAAATTGCGAATTTTTGATAGTTATAAGACCAATTTTGCCAATTCAAATAATACGGGACCAATTTTGCCAGTCCCCTATAGTTACAGGACTAATTTTGCATTTTTCTCTTAATTTGTTTTCATGGCAATAACATTTTTAAAGTTTAATACTTCACAATTTAAGCTATTAGAACTTTGTCGATTATATGCTCTATAAATGCTAAACTTGAATCCAACATTAGCACTTTGTTTGTTAGTGGAATTTAATCGATTAAATATTGATTTTTTTTTGTTAATGCAAAAAGGGAGCAACTCTCATTTTTTTTTCTTTTTCACTATTCCTCTCTTGTTTTTAGCATTTTGCAAATTTTCTCTGACGTTTTCGATATTTAACAACTCGAAACTTATCTTTGAAACGAAATTTTGATCCTTGTATATTACTTGAAAACTGGTAGTATATGGACAGTGGACAGTAAATGGTCTGATTCATGGTTTTGGATAAGACTACTGGCTATTAGAACTCATTTCTTAGATGCAGTTGATATGAATCATAATCGATGGAGACATGCCAAGTTTAGTATAAAGAGTGCGTATGCACATAAAATGGAACATTTTGAGGAGGTTGGTTAGTGTAAGCTAGTGTGGGGAAATGGCCTAGTGGCTAGGCACAGAGTGATTCTTTGGATGAGTATGCTAAATAGGCTTAAGACCAAGGACAAAATCAATGCATGGATGGAGCTTGATGATCTGAATTGTGTGCTTTGTTGGAGAGCAGAGGAGCCTAGGGATCACATTTTTTTCAAGTGTGAGTATACTAAGGCAGTGATGCACCATATTTGGGGAAAATTGAACCTGAGATGTAACAAGGAAGACTGGGTCGCAGCTGTCGAATGGGGCCTAAAGATCAATAAGGGTAAATCCAGAATGAGTTGTAAAAGAAGGCTATGTTTGTGGCACTTGTATATTTTGTGTGGATTGAAAGAAATATGAGATATTTTTTGGAGGAAAGTAGTACTGTGGATAGTGTGGCAGAAAAGATATGGAATACTATACTGTGAAAATTTGAGGAGAGATAGGCTTGTATATGTTTTGAAGTTTTAATGAAATTCGCTTACATGTTCAAAAAAAAAAAGTCCCTCAACAAAACCAACAACGAAACGAGCTAAAACGTGAGACACAAAGTTTGTCCAACGCTTAACAAGAGAAAGTTGAAAAGTAAACGCAAGACATATACAGTAGTAAAAAACACATCATTCATTCTAATCCAATGATCTATCATACGTTGATTCAATTGATTACATCACTCAATTTAACCAAACTATAATATAATTCACAAATGGAGTGAATTACATATACTATGTACTTGTTTGAGGGTAAGTGAATTATATGCAAGGGTAAGTGAATTAGATGTAAGTTCAACCAGATTAGATCTTGCTGAAATCTCTTAAAAAGAACATTATATGGTCCCACAATTTTCTTTGTCCCTTTTTCTTTACCCTCATCTTCTGGCTGTGTTATAATAAATTATTTATTTATAAAACCCATTGACAAAAGTAGCTACTTTTTTAAGTACTTATGATAGTATAAAAGCTAGAAGCTGTTTGAGATTTGAAAAAGTGGAAAATAGTATTCTTGAGAGTATCGTCATCTTCTTGATGAAACTCGGGGGTTCTTCAAGACTGAAGAAGTGAAGCCTGTAAAATAGGTTTAAACTTATTATATTTGTTACCTTTTCAATTGGTATGTATATATATATATATATATATATATATATATAATGTGTGTGGGAAGCACACCAATGATAATATGCAATATATTATATAAGAATATAGTATAAAGCACGAAATGATAGTAAAAATGACACAAGATATACGTGGTTTGGTCGAAATGTGACCTATGTCCATAGGATAAAAGAGTTAGATCCTTTCATTAATGGTTGGAGTTGATGTATATACAAGTTTGTGATGGGGTAGGTAAAGAAGGTAAGTCAACTATCCTAAATAAACATTGGAAAGTAGAATAAATCATGATCCTTCCATCTTGAGCTATATCTTTTATGGTATAATTGGTGAGTCCGTTGGCATGATCTCTGCAGGTCCGTATATGGAAAGTATATCTCTTATTTGATTCTTGTCTAATCTCGCTCCAGACTTGCCCTATATAGAATGCTCCACCTGTGCAGGTCAGGGTCGGGAGAACCTCCACCTGGATGAATTTAGATAAAGTGTCTTCTAGAAGGATCTGAGCCCATGATGCCATTGGGCTTAGGCCCATAAAGTGTTGGATTACCAGCTTGCCCAAAGACCTATTTCAACCCACATAAATAGTCTCCCCCAACTCTGCAGTTTGACGTAGTCAAGCTGCGAGAGTTGAGAAAAAAGTAACTTTTGGCCAAGCTGGAAGAACCCGTGAGTTGCTCAGACAGAGCCCTTTGAAGCACTGCGCCAGGTGAAGAGTCTTCCCCAGGTGGGTTTCTCAAGAAACCCTAAACATGGTGCGACGGTTGCACTTCCCCATGCCTGCAGTTATGGAGGCAGGCCTTGAAAAGTTGTGCCACTTATTTCCCTATGCAATTGGTGTAGCCAATCTCGTGCTTTGGCTCCGCCACGTGCACGGCTCAGGTGAAAGCCCGCTTTTTCCTTAATTAAATTAGGTTTTATTTTTGAAAATCAAATTTTGAAAAATAACTTGCCAAACCACTAGATTTTATTTCCTTCTTTCATTCGCATTTGTTGTGTTAAAAGTAAAAAATTCTCTGTCTCTCTTCCTTTTCCTTAGCAGTAGTTTCTCTGCCTTCACCGCCTTTCTTCTAGGTATTACGCCTCCTTCTTCTCTTTTTATTTTTGTTGGTTGTGTTGTTGTTTTTTATTTGTAAAAAACTCTTGTTTTCTGTGTTTCTAGCTCTTGTTGCTAGTGTCCCTATTCTCATTTTCCCTCTTTTGAAACAATATCAAATAGTTTGGGTTCAGACTCTCAAAACAAAGAGGAACACCACAACTTGTTAGAACATGATTCCGTTGGTGATACATCCTCGTATGTACCTGATTTGTATAGTGAGGCTCACGTTTTGGGGGGGGGGGGTAAAGAACTTGTGGATTTGTCTTCGTTGGATACAGAGTTTGATGGTCAGAATACTACCATCATCCCTTCACCATCTCCGAATGTTGAGTTTTGGGCTGGGCAGGCTGGGGCCTTTTCAGGAGGTGAGGGTGCGCACCAGTCTGACCCTGATTTAGAAGAGGAAAAACAAAACCCTAATTTTTGGGATGAGACTCCCTCTACTTTCACTTTGCAAAAATTAAAGAATCTCCGCCGTAAGTATGGTGTTCCAGATGAGTATTCGATATGAGTGCCATCTACGGAGGACGGGGCCCATCGCCCTCCTCCAAGATTCACTTGTTTTCATGTTGCTTTTTTGTGGGCAGGTCTAAGGTTTCCTATCCCCCCTCTTTTCATCGCCATAGCCAATAGGTATGGAATTCCTTTAAATCAATTTGCCCCTAAAGCCATTCGGATAATGGCTGGTTTTTCCGTCATCCTTCATCATCATGAGATTTAGCCTACGACTAATTTCTTTTACTTTCTTTTTTACCCTCGGTCTCGTGTCGCAGATAGTGGAGTTTTTTACTTAACCTCTCGAGGTCCTGCCATTTTCCTTGTTGCCCACCCTGGGGATAAATGGTAGAAGAACAACTACTTTTACATTGCCCCACCCCCAGGCGTGGTGTGGAACTTTTGCCAAACATTCCTGGAGCAGTAAGATGGTGCTCATCCTTACCCTCCTCGTCAGTTATCGGATTATCATCGCCAGGTGGTGGCATACTTGAATTTTTCCCCTCGCCATATGGGCAAGCTTGTTAATAGCAGATTTTGTACAACATTGGTTATAGCCCTGTGGGGAATGATCTGAAAGGTGTTACTTTAGGTAGAATTTTGATTTTGCTTGTCTCTGGTGTATGCTGTATCTTCTATTTATGCCTTGTTTTTTATATTTGATGTCTTTGTTTGTTTGGGATTTTTGCAGAAAAGCTAATGGATTTGGCTCGTGCTAGAGAGTTTGTCAGCCGCAAGAAGCAGAAACCTCCTTTCGAAGAGCCAGATTTGCCACCAGCACCTCCGCAGATGCAGCCACAAGAAGTTACCCCAACGACGGTTGCTCCATCTACCACATTGTCTTCACCTCCCTTAGGTCAGGGGAGCAGCTCCAGGTCATACCCGAATTAGGAAAGGGCTCTTGGTAAGAGGCGCATGACTTCTAAGATTCCATACAGTGCACGTCCTTCTAAGGGTAGTAGCTCTGGCATTGTCATCCGGGAGATGATTCCTGACTTGCCTATCCGAACTTCTGATCCTCCGACTTCGCGTACTCAGTCCTGGGCTTCCTATCCTCCAGTTTCTGCCCTGATGAGCAATGAACTATCTATTATGATGGACTTTCTGCAGAGACTACCCAGCACCTCTGATCGTCACCATCTGGAGGGCATGTCTCCTCATAAGAGAGCTGAAGTAGCTGCGTTTATACTCCCTAAGGTAACATAGTTTTTTCTTGTGTGTGAGTTGATTATATTTCTCTAGGTCATGCATGTGGTAACTTTATACATTATTTGTTTTATAGTGAATGCTGCTGGCTGGCCAGGTCGTGTAAGACGCGTACAAGGGTACTGAGGCAGAGTAGCTACAAAAGAAATTGTCTTGGTCTCAGGAGCAGCTCCAAAAGGTACAGAACTATGGATCCAGCAAGGACAAGGAGCTCAAGGCCCTTCACAAGGATTTTCAGACCCTTCTTGTAGAGAAGGTGGACCTGGAGGTGAGTCTTTCTGACTCGGAGATCAAGCATGCAGCTGTTTTGGAGGAGGCCCTGGCTCGTGAGCGCCAGACTTGGATTGACAATTTACCTACTTCTGTTGAGGAAGAAGCTTTGTTTACCAAGTTTAAAGATGACTTCCTGGCATCTAAGGAGTTTGAGCGTCTCACTGATGACAAGATTTTTGAGTTTTTTGTCAAGGGCTTCGAGGGATGTGCCGCGCAGTTTAATGCGGAGGGCTTCCCTCCTACAGGTGTCTCCAAGGACTTCCTAGATTGTGATGCTGCCCTTCTTGAGGCCATGGCTCTCCCAGATCCGACTCCTGTAGATCCCTCCTCTATTTCTGTTGCAGATCATCCACGTGCTAATTTGCCTGACCCATAGGCAGGTGGTGCAGATGCCCTAGGTGATGCCAGTGCTATTGCTCCAGCTATGGCCGAGGCTATAGAGAAGCCTTGAAAAATTTGATACTTTCTAGAACTGTGGTTTTTTACAGGCATATGTCGCCCTATTGTTGAAACAATTTACTTTTTTCTGTTTTGATGGGCATGTGTAGCCCTTGGACAAATTTACTTTCCTGGTTTTCTTTTATTTTGCTGAATCTGCCCAGGCTTGGGCCGTGGACATCCTTATTTTTATGCATGTTTGGTTTAACTTTGATCTCCTTGTTTACTATCTGCATTTTGATGATGTTGCACACACTTTTCTATTTTTATATGATAAACATGTTTTCTTACATTTTGAGATGTGCTACCCGTCTTGCATATGATATACCCGCTATGCCTTCTGAAAAAGAGAAACCAAAGAGTGAACTTTGCACAAACTCAACCGAGGAGTAAGCTAACGTTAATTTTAATTTATCACAGGATAATCATTAGGGTAAATAATGAATCAAGTTATCACTAGATATTACTCTTGAAAATATTACAACCATACCTTCCTTCTTGTTAATTCAAACATTTCCTCAAAGAATCTGGTAGGACTCTTTATCCAATATTCCTCACAAAAAATCAAACAAAAAACATTAGCTTCCAGGTGGTACCTACCAAATCTATGCCGAGCTATAGCTCCAGCTGGGTCAGGTGGTCTACATTTTTGCAATCGTGAGGACTTGCCCTTCCACACCCGTCAATTCTTAGTAATTTGCTTGACACATACAATCATGGGGACTTGTATTGTCATTGTGCAATCATGGGGACTTGCACTCACTTATCTTCTCTCATGCAATCGTGGGGACTTGTGTTCGTTCTTTCTCTTATGCAATCGTCGGGACTTGCATTGGGATCGAACACCCGTCATTGGATGCGTACAGTCGTGGGGACTTGCACCGCAACTATGCAATCTTGGGGACTTGCATTTACCTCCTGCTTTATATCCCCTATTTCTCCCTCCGTACCAAAATATTTATAGACGGGCTAGGGTGGCTAGCCCATACAGAAGGTATCCCTCCTTGTGTCCCAAATTCTTCAAATTTCCCTTATTTCACCTCCATCCTTATGGTTGCTCGTTCCTCCTTATCGCTCCGAACCCTGGTCTTCCATAGGGTGGGTCCGCAAATGTTCTCGAGGACCTACCCCTCCTTATTTCTCCCTGGCCTGGGGACCGCTTGATCTGTAGGCGAATTATCCCTACCTAGACAGATCCGAGCCACCCACCCAGATGGTACACTCCTAACATCCGACTACCTCCACTTCACCAACTCCCCTTTACTCCACAATTCAATATTCATCTTATATACATATACACTCATAACTCAATTTCAGATTTTTTGCAAAATAAAATCTTACTAACTCATTGGAGCTTTGCATGTGACCTTGCAAAGAAGGCTTTTACAATCTCTAGGCTTTACGTGAAAATCATAACAATCATAACTTCCAAAAAAAATTATTAGCAACACGTGAGTCTTTTAAATGGTAAAAAATAATACATAAAATAATAAAAAAGCACAATTCTTGCGGTTACATATAGAAACTTTTTAGGTTTAACATGTTCCAAGGCAAAGGGAGCTATTTATCCTCCCCATCCTCCAGCTCGTAGGATCCTCTAGCTATCGGTTTTGCATGTTCCATGGGCGAGGGAGCTGTTTACCCTCCCATCCTCCATCTCGTAGGCTCCTCCAACTAACATCTTGACAACTTTGTGTGGAACTTCCCAGTCAGGGTCCAACTTTTTCACTGTACGCACCGCATCTACCCTCTTTAATACCAGATCCCCCACCTGGACAGACCTGGCCTTCACTTTCGTTCCTTGAGTTCTCATGATTCATTGCTTGTATTGTTCAATTCTTAAGTACGCCTTGTCTCTGACTTCATCAATAAACTCCGGCTCTTTCCTTAGCCTCTCTTCATTTTGCTCCGGCTCGAAGTATTTAACTCGATGGGATTGTACCCTGATCTCTGCAGGTATGATGGCTTAAGCTCCATACACCAAATGGAATGCACTCTCTCCTGTAGTAGACTTAGGAGTAGTCCGATATGACCACAACATTGGTTGCAGTTCTTCAACCCAATTCCCATCCGCTCCCTCCAGTCTTTATGACCGAGGTTTGGGTATTTTCCATGAATATGTCAGCAATGGTTTGTAGGTAAAATAAACAAGGTTGAATACACTAGTTACATACATATTCTAAAAGAAAGGTTGTGGACATACCTGGTCTTCAGACCTTGTACTATTATTCTATTAGTAACCTCTACATGGCCGTTTGTTTGAGGATGAGCTACCGCACTGAAACATTTCTGGATCCTTAATTCTTCGCACCATCTCCTCAGCTTGACTCCACTGAATTGTCTACCGTTGTCAGCCACGATCTCCCTAGGTATGCCAAATCGACATATGATGTTCTTCCACAATAAACGAATGACCTCTGCCTCAGAGATTTGAGCCAAGGCTTCAAATTCCACCCATTTGCTGAAGTAGTCAACTAGCGTTAATAAGAACTTCTTTTGGCCTTTTGCTATAGAAAAGGGGCCCACACTATCCATACCCCATCTTGCGAAAGAACATGGAACACTCATGGAACGCATTGCCTCCACAGGTTGATGAATGAGACCAGCATGCTTTTGACATTGTTCACATTTATTTACCAGGTTATTTGCATCCTCCTTTAGGGTTAGCCAAAAATAGCCACCCCTTAAGGTCTTCCCAGCTAGGGCTGCACCACCTATGTGGTTACCACAATCTCCTTCATGGATTTCGCTTAGTATGTAATCTCATTCTTCCATTGAAACACACCTCAGGTGGGGTTGTTCGAATGACTTCTTCTACATCACATCATCAATCATGACAAACCTAGTAGCCCTAGTCTCTAAGCATTGCCTTTCCTGGGGTAAAGTATTGAATTATCTCCGTCCTCCAATCTTCACCTTCCTCTACCTCTAGGATTTCTTATTCTGTGCTAGGTCAGTTAGAGCTTGTATGGTGATATTCAGAGTTTGGCAGTCAGTGACTGAGCTACCCAGCTTGGACAAATAACCAGTTTTGGTGTTTTCAGCTCGTGGTATTTGATGTATCTCCAGCTTGATGAAACTCTCTCGTAGTGTCTCTATAGCTTTCAAGTATTTGACCATCCTTTTTTCCTTGGCTTCGTAGGTCCCGTCAATTTGTTTGGTAATGAGCTGTGAATCCGAGTATACTATCAAATTCTTAGCCCCTCATTTGATTGCCATTTTAAGTCCCATGATGAATGCTTCGTACTCTGCTTCATTGTTGCTTGCCTAAAACTCGAATTTGATTGCATATTCTAATTTATCTCCCTCGGGTGTGATGAGTACCACACCTGCACCACTTTCATTTTGGGTGGCTGACCCATCTACATGCAGGAGCCAAACTTTTCATCCTCTTTCCCTTCCTGCTCAGGTCTGGTCATTTCGGTTACAAAGTCTGCCAGGACTTGCGCTTTGAATGCAGCTTGGGACGTATACTCTATCTCGAATTCCCATAGCTCCACAGCCCATTTAATGAGTCGGCCCGATGCCTCAGCCTTGAGTGGTTGACTGGTCTTTACAATGATTTTGTTTGTCAAAAAATAGGGTTTTAGCCTTCTTGCTGTAATTACTAATGCCAATGCCATCTTCTCGATATTCGGGTATCGGGATTCAACGTCTAAAAGTACCTTGCTGACATAATACATGGGTTTCTCCATTTTATCTTCTTCTCGTACTAGGACTGTGCTGTCAGCTCGGTTAGCCATAACTATGTGGATTACCAGTGGCTTGCCCAGCACAGGTTTGGTAAGCAGCGGCATTTGGCTCAGGTATGCCTTGAGGTCTTCAAAAGCTTGTTTACATTCAGGAGTCCAATTGAAATGGTCCACTTTTCTTAATATCTTGAAAAATGGTAGACTTCGTTCTGTGGAATTGGATATGAAACGGCTTAGGGTTGTGATTCTCCCATTTATCCTTTGTACTTCATTCACATTTCTAGGTGCCATCATGTCTTGAATAGTCTTGATCTTTGCAAGATTGGCTTCTATGTCTTTTTTCGTAACCATGTACCCTAGGAACTTCACTCCTTTGATTCCGAACACACATTTGGCCGGGTTCAGCTTCATCCTATATCTCCGGAGTGTTTTAAAGGTTTCTTGCAGGTCCTGCACATGTGTGTTGACAATACAACTCTTGACTACCATGTCATCTACGTATACTTCAATGTTCTTCCCCATTTGCTCACGAAACATCACATCTACTAGCTTTTGGTAGGTAGCTCCGACATTTTTAAGACCAAAGGACATAACTATATAAAAAAGGTGCCAAAGGAGGTGATAAAGCTAACTTTCCTTTGTTCTTCCTCTGCTAAGGGTATTTAGTGATACCAGCTCTACGCATCCATAGTGCTTAGTAACTCGTATCCAGCTATGGCATCCACCAGTTGGTCTATCCTAGGTAAAGAATAGTGATCCTTTGGACAGGCATTGTTTAGGCAAAAGTCAATACACATTCTCCATTTTGATCCTCCTTAAGGTACTAGGATTACGTTGGACACCCCACTCCAAGAATTATATTTCTGCAATGTGCTTAGCTTTGAGTAACTTGTCAATTTCCGCTTTGATAATGGCGTCTTTCTCTGGGCCAAAATGCCTTTTCTTTTGAAAGGTTGGCTTTGCATTGGGATCCATGTTCAGGTGGTGTTGGATGACTGTTGGGGCAATTCCTACCAGGTTATTAGCTGACCAGGAGAAGACATCAGCATGCTCCCGCAGCATGTCTATTAGTTCATCCTTCAGGTCGGGGCTTAAATGTGATCCTATTTTGACTGTTTTTTCTTTATCTCCAGGTATGAGTTCTATACTCATAAGCTCTCCTACTGGTTCTACATGCGATGGCATTATCTTCTTGGTGATCTCCTTTTTATCTACCTCCATTGGTTCGGACTTACGCTTCTTGTCTTCATTTGGCTTGTCTCCTTGCTTAATGGAGGCTAGGTAGCACTTCTTAGTTTGATGTTGATTGTCGGATACTTCTCCTACTCAGTTGATTGTTGGGAACTTGATCTTCATATGTGGTATTGAAGCCACTACCTCGAACAAGACTAGTGCAGGCCTACCCAGTATCACATTCTAGGCCGAGGGAGTATCCACGACCAAGAATCTAGTCGGCTTTGTCATTTTGTTAGGACCTTCACCTAGGGAGAGGGGTAGTGAAATAATACCCATAGGTTGTACCGCTTCTTCTGAAAAGCCAAACAATGCAGTCCGCACGGCCTTCAATTTGCCAACTCCTAGACTTATTTGTTCGAATGCTTGATAGAATAGAATATCTATTGAGCTTTTGGAATCCACGAAGATCATTTGGACATCATAATTTTCTATAACAGCAGTTATTACCAATGCGTCACTGTGAGGGGTTTGCACAGCTTGGGCATCTTCAGGTCCGAACTGTATTTCCTGTCTAGGTCGAGTCTAACTGACGTTCATGAAGAATGTGTTGGGTTTCGTGAAAAATCAAATAAACGTAGCAGAAGGATTTCAAAAAATTTAATTTAAAACCCAAAGTTTAAATTCTTTGATCGCATATTCAGATCTATAATTCGCGTAACGAATAATTACTTACCCGTTGAAGCGAAGTAGTTGGAGAATCCGATTCCTCCTCAAAAACTCAAATTGATGAAGTCTAGATTTCTTCAATCCTCGTGTAATCTTCAATTCTTGAATTCGTTGATTTTCTTGAATTTGATCGGAACAACGAAATTACGATGTCTCTAAATTATCACGCACGGATTGATTGACGAAAAATTCCCACTTTTTCCTCTAGGGGGTGACGGCTAGTATAGAGAGAGGGAGGAGGATTTTCTTCTTTTCTTTCTAGGTGAGTTATGAAAGTCTATATCTTGTTTTAGGTCAAAGACTCCTTTTATATCTTATAACTTATTGACCAAGACAAACAAAAGACTCCCTTGTATGTTTGACCTTATAGGCGTCCTCATGGACACCCAATATGGTCTCGAGGCTTCTTTTGTTTTAATTAATTATCTATTTAATTAATAATTTATTATATTCAATAAATAAATTAATTAATAAAATAATCAAATTAATTAGATAAATTAAATCATCAATTTATTTCCAAAGGAAATTAACTAATAATTAATCTTATCCTTATAATTAATTATTTCATCTAATGAATAATTAATTATTTAATTTATCAAATAAATTAAAACTCCTAGAAGATAAATAGAAACTCCTTTATTCATTTTTCTTTATCAATCCTTTAGCGCGACTGTTTAGGTTTGGTTCGTTTGGCAATGAGAGGAAACCAAAGGAAGTGGATAACACCTAGCCAGTCATGTGGCCCACTTCATAGCCCAAACGAAACCGAATGATTGGATCATTCCACAACCTTTCAATCGTAAATACCGTATAAGTATAAACCCTTTGTTCGCGTACCCCAGTCAAGTGAGAGTCATGGTTATGTCAAACTCACCGAACTTGACCATATGCATAATAATACGAGATCATTGAGATCGATATAGTGCCTCGCACAATCGTCTGTTTTTGCTTTGGCCAAAGAGTTTGATCTCTATTTATCTATAATCACATAGGGTACTTTCTCATCACTTATGAGAGAACAAATCCCATATTAGATATCAACTAAGACTACCACTTTCCCATCAAGTCCCATTTCGAGGTCGACCCCACCAACGAATGAATTGCATCAAACTACTCTAATGAAATACTTGATGTCACAAGTGCATCTTCAGCCTGATATTTCAGGTCAAAGGTTCACTTATACCTATTCCGCATAATCAGTTCTGTCAATGACAGTTACAGAGTGAAAGGCCATGTGACAGAATCGATGCGAGTCATGTTCGAGCATATCAGTTCCACTGATGAGCCTACAATCTTAAACTCTTACCATCTCATAATACTCGACATGCACTCCCATGTCAGAGCTAAGATTGTACAAGTGTTCTAAGTCTTTATTTATCCATTAAGGACTTCATTTTACTTGCAAACTAGATTTAGTAATCAAGATCGATCTCTCTAGTGCCAACCTTTCTATCTCATAGGAAGCAAAGGGATCGCACTGAAAACATGGACAAAACGTTTATCACAACTTATAGATACAGATAAGATTTAAGTGAAAACTAAATAATGCCTTTATTATTAATAACAAAATAAGTTCATTACAAGAAATATGCCCTATCATTCTATCCTCTATGGCATTTGAGGGCATAATCCTAACAGAACATGGGCTGTGCTTCTATGTCTCTTGCTTGTCTCTTTAGATGTCATTTTGATTCGTCTACTGCTAGCCCATCTGAGATGATATGAATAGTTGCTTGATTATTGTTGTCGACTTCCATAGGTGTTGTCTTTTGAGCTGGTGCCTTGTTAATTTGTTGAGGAAAGTTTCCTCTACCTCCATCTACCACCTCGCAATCCTCTACCTCGACCTCTTCAGGTATAACCCCCTCGAGCTGGGGCTGAATTGTTTGCCTTATGAGTATCTATTACATATTCCTTCAGGTAACCCATTTTGACTAGACGCTCGATTTCATCAATCAATTGTGGGCATTCCTCTGTATCGTGCTCATACTCGCTATGGTATCTGCAAAAAAGTGCACTCGGGGGGTTCTTGGATGCTTGCTCCGCACCTTCGGGCCATTGGATCAAATTCTTGACCTCCACAGTCATCAAATGGTCGCTCTAATTTCACCTCATGGGTATTCATTTGGATCTGGGCTCACCTGGAGCAGGTGATGTCATATAGGTCGAGCTGGGGGCCCAACCACTTTTTTCTTCTTTTCACAACTTATTCTTGTTGCCATCATCTTGTTTTTCTTTCTTTTGTTCAGCTCTCCTCATCATGTGAGCGTCTTCTAGGTTAACATATTTTTCAGCTCTGGTGAGTAACTCGTCGAAGCTCAAGGCAGGTCTCTTGGTTAATGACTTGAATAAGTCTCCTTCCTTCAGGCCTGTCGTAAAAGCACTTGTCTTCAGGTTTGATATTGCGGCTGGTGTTTCCAGTGCTGCAGCATTGAAATGCTTGACGTATGCATGTAGGGTCTCATCCTCTCTTTGCTTAATGCTGAACAAATTCAAAGGTGCTTTCTCGTGCCGCTTACTCCTGGCGAATTGGTGCAAGAACTTTGAGCTAAATTCCGAGAAAGATCTAATGGATCTCGCCGAGAGTTGGTTGAACCATTGTTGTGCAGATTTGGCCAAAGTACACAAGAACACCCTGCATTTGATAGCATCGGAGTACCTGTGTAGGAAAGCATAATTTCGAAAAATATATAAATGGTCTTCTGGATCCATAGTTCCATCGTAGAGTGAAATGGACTGGACCCTGAAATCTCTTAGAAGTTCCTCATTTGCAATGAAATCCGTAAATGGAATGGCTCGATCTGCCGAGGTCCTGCCTCCTATTGCTTTGCGCTCCATCTTTTCCATCCATCTTGCTATTTCCTCCATTTGTTCAAGTATTGCCTTTGCTTTTTCTTTCATGCCATGGTCTACCCAACCAGATCGGGCAGAAACGTAGTTGCTGGCATCATCCTTGAGATCCTTGTCATGCTTGGTGTGGAGTCGTGCTTGACGTTTCTGCAGGTCATCTTTTCCAAGCATGTCATTACGCGAGTGTTGCATCTGGAGATGTGACTTGTCCTCGTGCAGCTGTTCCTTGCGCAAATTAGGTTGGGGGGCCCAACCTTCCAGGTCTTCCTTGTCCAGGTCTAGGCAGTGCATGTAGCATCTCTCTGGAGCTAAGCACTTTTTTAAAGGCATGTTGTCTCCCTTTCCTCCGTCTTGCTCTAGGTACTCAGATCATTACACTCGCTTGCCTGAGTTGCCATCGGGGATAACGTCACCATTACCCCCAATCTCCGCGTTTCCAACCTTGGGTGTTCCCTTCGGAAGGGGAGATGCCACATCCTTTTTTTGTGCCAGATCGGGCATACCTGTAAGTTTAGAATTTACTACCTTATTGATATCTTTGTCAATGACAACTTTTATTCTTCCCATGAATTGTGCCAGGTCTAGCACGCTTTGAGGAGAAGCTTTCTTCCCACTTGTTTGCTCTCCTGGAGAATTGTCCATTCTTGGGTTCTGCAGGTCATCCGCTAATCGCCTCACTAGGTTAGCCGGCGTTGTAGGTGTGGCCTTTTCGACCCTAGATAGGGACAACATCGTCTTCTTCCCATTTCCCCCATTTTCAATCAGATTTTCTACCCCAAACATATCTTCCTCTACCATCACAAAATGTTAACGTGAAAGAAAAAAAATTTGCAAAAAAATAAATTTACCTCACACTTTATTTTGCTCAGAACTTCCCCAAACGACGCCAATTGATGTGTGTGGGAAGCACACCAATAATAATATACAATATGTTATATAAGAATATAGTATAAAACACGAAATGATAGTAAAAATGACACAAGATATACGTGATTCAGTCAAATGTGATCTACGTCCACGGGGTAAAAGAGTTCGATCCTTTCATTAATGGTTGGAGTTGATATATATATACAAGTTTGTGAAGGGGTGAGTCAACTATCGTAAATATACATTGGAAAGTAGAATAAATCATTATCCTTCCATCTTAAGCTATATCTTTTATGGTATAATTGGTGAGTTTGCTTGCAGGATCTCCGCAGGTCCGTATATGGAAAGTATATCTCTTAATTGATTCTTGTCTGATTTCGCTCCAGGCTTGCCTTATATAGAATGTTCCACCGGTGCAAGTCAGGGTCAGGCCAACCTCCAACTAGACGAATGTGGATAGGATGTCTTCTAAAAGGATTCAAGCCCATGATGCCATTGGGCTTGGGCCCATAAAGTGTTTGATTATCAACTTGGCCCAAAGACCTATTTCAACCCGTATCAATATATATATTTTATTTTTTTGAGGCTCTGATGCAGAAGTTCTATGTTTTTTTTTTTTTTTTGTCTAATTGGCTTGTATATTTGTATTTTCAAATTGGAGCTTTTGGCAAAAATGCCTCGAAACAATAACAAATATTTTATACGATGAAATCTGTGTAGGAGTAATCCATAAACTCATACGAGTCAATCATAGGATAAGAATTTTCTTTTATACTTTCTTGATGAGGCTTCACACTTTTAAGGAAGAGAAAATACCAATTTGCAGCAAATGAAATATGAAGAACACCTTTTAAATTTGGATCTTTTTTTTTTCTTTATTGAAATTGTCCCTATTTATTCATATATTATTATTATTATTATTATTAAAAGAGGGATTTATTATAATATCAATATGTGATTTTTTTACCATTCTTATTTAAATTTAAAACGATTGAATTTAGTCATGAACTCATGATAACGTTTTCTCTTCTTTAAACATGTTTTGATTTATGAAAATGCAAGAAATATGAAAAGTGAGTAATAAATCCTGCCGTGAGAAATAAGGACAATTTTGACAGAAAAGTGAGGCAAAATTTATTGTTGTTCATCTAAACTATTAGAGATAATAGAATTAAATAGCCCTTTACAGAAACTATTTTAGACCGTTTAGCTAAACGATTTTGGTGAAGGCATAATAATTTTATTTTATGAATTATGTGTAATGCACAATGTGACTGAGAATGACATCTCAATAATTTTGATGATGCAACTTAGGGCAATCATGTGGTTCATGAACCCGACATGGAATTTCTTTTCTCTCTTTTTAGATTTTATATCTTATCCTTTTCTTTTCTTACTTTTTTATTTAATTTCTATAATGAACCTAATTTGTAGGAGAAAGAGTTGTATTTATTGCACAAAGTGTGTTCGACAAACTGGCATATATTGACTTGAGTAGCCCTATATCCCTTCAATAAAAGCCAGGAATGGTGCTTCATCAAAAAGGTTTGGCAGATTATGTGTTCTAATATTAGGTATAGAGTTTTAATTTTCTCAAATGTAATTGATCACCTAATATTCAAAATTCGGTTCATAGCACCTTCCTCATTATTAAATCGGCTTAGAACGTGGATAAGGTCTAATTTCATTGGCGAAATCGAGGTTCTGATATATTAGATGTATTAGGTTTTACTCCCACTGATAGCGTGTGAGTTTTTCTCTACTTTACTTGTAGTTTTTAGTTGTTGTAAATTAGTATTAGTTGTTGAATATTGATTGATGATTCATATTCACTATGTAATTGAAAGATATAATCGGTTCTATAGAGAAAAAAATCGGTTTGCGATGTAATTGTTGTAAATTAGTATTAGTTGCTGAATTTTGATTAATGATTCATATTTACGATGTAATTGATTCTTATAATTGACTCTATAAAAAAAATGGGTGCAGGACTTAGGTTGTATTGCAAGATAGGTATATAAATCATTAATTACGATATGAATAGATTGTAATTGGGTTGACATATATTGTCACATTAGCACGTCCCCATGACAACTAACAAACACAAGAATGCCTACCAAATTACATCGATTGTATAGCAGTCCTTTAGCCACCACACGATATGATGGTGATGAAAGTGCTAATTGACATGGAGTGATACCCTACACACACACACACATATATATATACATATATATACACAACATTATATTAGAAAGTTTTGTATGATTTACAGAAATAGAGAGTCAATTAATAAACAAGTTCAAATTTTTACCTCAGGAAGCATCTTATAACCTGGTTCTGGGCTGCTATCTTTCAAAGAAATCACGTCATCTTCATGTGGCTGACGCGAGTTAGGGGCTTCCAAAACATCAATTCGTTGTTGCATGGCAACCATAATTTCGGAGAGGTTTTTCACCATGTTTCTCAAGTTTTCCATCTCCATTTCTGTAGCAGGCTTTGGATCCTTAAAATAGTCTCTTTGTGAGACCCCAAAGCCAACACCCCTAACGCGACCCGGATGCTCTTTCTTTTTAAGAGCTTTAGCAAATAGGTCATCTCAACTCGTCTCATTTCCACTATGGCTAGTACTCTATTGTGAAATGCTCTCCTGTAATAATATATTTAAAAAAAAATAAAAAAAAATAGTGAACCTTGTGCTTTCAATAGTATTTCAAAACAAACATACAACACTTTATAGAGCTAAAATTGCCAATAATTCACCACTCTTCTAACATTGTTGTTATCAATTTGATTTGTTTTATCGGAATGTGCAATCCTCCACACGAGTGCTCGTGTCACCTCTGTGCAATCGGATCCCGCATCCCTTCTTCTATTTATCTATATTTTCATTAAAAAATATATATATGCATTAACATAGAATTTTTATTAAAAAAATTGTAAGGATTCACTGCTAAATGAACTACATACCTCCATTTGCTCCACAAGAGCATGTCCAAGACTCGCTTTCCGGTAAGGATATTCATGGTCCTTTGCTCTTTCCTGATTGTCCCTACTTATTTTCTGTTTATTACATTATCAAATTATTAGCTAAATATAAACGCAATAACCAACAAATGAAACCGTAAATTAAAATGACTAGCTACCTGCCAAGGTTCACCTAAGCGAACATCTAAAAATGCCGTCCAATCGGCTTGGGAAATCTCATATTGTGGGGGTGGGTTGACATTAATGTTTCCATCATCATCTCGCACATACTTTCTGTTTATGTAGCTCCTGAAGTTACGTGCTAGCCTCCCAGCTTCTGCTAGTACGTACTTTCGTCGACTTTCGTCAATATCAAATGCCCACTACAAAAAACAAACAACAAAGTATATATAAAATTATAGTTTAGAGAATATGATAATAAATTAACACTTACAAATATGATAATATCCAAATTACCTTTATCTCATCCCAAACGTTTTTTTTTATTGGTGACGGGACTTTTCGCCAATCACTAATGGTAATCGACACCTTCTGCCGAGCCTGCACACCTATATAACCAACAAATATTGATTTGTTTGGGTTAACTGGCTGACCTCTGTCATTCCAACCGACAGGTAGCCTTATGACTTTACTTCTGGCATTGATAATTTTTTTCATAGCCGTGACACTTCTCCGTATCTCCGCCTCATGAACGCTATCTGATCCATATACATCATCCTTGGGAAAACTACCATCAGGATTTGAAGCCATCGACCTACAAAAGACAAAAAATACAGAAGTTAGATTCATATAAATTTGGCAGATTCATTTGGCAATAATAATTTTCAAATAGAAGTAATAAATACAGAAGTTAGATTCATATAAATTTGGCAGATTCAGTTGGCAATAATAATTTTAAAATAGTATTAATAAATACAAAAAGTTAGGTTCATATCTATTATTCTAGAACGTAATTATCCTAAACCACAAAATAAACAAAATTTAATCCCCAATTAAACACAATTAACCCCCAGCTAAACCAAATTAACCTCAATCAACCCCCTATTTCCCTTAAATTTTTCACAAAAATAGGCAAATCTCAAGAATATAAATTTTCTAGTAACTAAGTATAAATATTGATAAAAAAATAAGTCTATCATACAATTATGAAATAAGTTCAAATACCTTTCATCGTTTTCTTTTTGTCGTTGGCTTAGCAGTCTTTTGCTTCCCATCGGTACGACCATTTTTTTTAGTACGGCGACGAACTGACGGATTAATCCATATCCCCTCTTGGTGATCTTGTCGCATATACAATTCATCATCACTTATATCCAAGTCATCGTCACTATCAATTGATTGTGAATCACCTAATGAGATAGGATTTTCTCCATCATCTTCACTTTCTTCATAATCATCATCAATACAAGTATTTTTGTTTGCCGATAAAACAATGGATCACCTCTTATCAATAGGATCGGTGACAAAAAACACTTGCTTAGCTTGTGACGCTAAAATGAAAGGTTCATCTTTGTATCCCACCGTTTCAAGGTTTACTCGAGTGAAGCCTATTTCACTATTATCGACACCATGTTTATTGTTAACCCACTTACACCCAAATACAGGCATCCGAAACCAACTATAATCAAGCTCCCATATACGTTCAATCACCCCGTAATATGATAAATCGGCATAGTTAGGATTATTATCTTTCGCACTTGAGATATGCATTGCTTGAGCTACAAGACTCACACCACTATTCTGCATTGTACTTCGCTCATCTTGGTCTTTTGTATAGAATATGCGACCATTTATACGATAACCTGAATAACAAAATACTAGTCTGTCCGGACCCATCGACAGTCGTGTCAATTTATCTGAAACTGAAAGTTGTGGATTCTCTTTTTGTTTCTCTTCAAAATGCTTTCGGAACCAATCGATGAAACTCTTATTATACACTCTTGAAATCCAGCTCTCATTTTTAATTGAATTGAATCTCCTAAGTTGGTTCTTATGCTCTTCAACATATGGGTCAACCTCATCGGTGTTGTGGAGCACATATAGGTGTGCCTGATCCCTTTGTGTAATATGAACACTAACTAATTGCTTTCCCATTAATCCGACTCCTTCTGTTCCCCCTCCCACAACATGAGACTTTGGAAGCTCTGCAACATTAGAATCTGTCAGATACTCTGTGCAAAATGTAATGGCTTCATCAACTATGTACCGTTCAACAATGCAACCTTCCGGTCGACTACGATTTTTCACGTTGCTCCACATTGCTTTGAAGAAGAAACACAATCTAGTTATCGTGTCTCTCACCTTTTTTGGCAAAATGGCCCATATAGCAATTGGTAGCAAATGATCCATGATTACATGACAATCGTGAGTCTTCAAGTGCTTTAGCTTCAAATCCTTCATTGATACAAGATTGCTAATGTTTGAAGAATACCCTTCTGGAACTTTCACTTCATTAAGAAACTCACATAATGCAATTTTTTCTTTCCTGGCTAGAGTGTGAACTGCTGGAGGCAAATAAGTACGTTTCCCCTTATTTGTTGGTGCCAATTTTCCTCTTATCTTCATTTCAACCAAGTCTAACCGTGCCTTTACGCCATCTTTTATTTTTCCGGGCACATTTAGAAGTGTACCAATGACACTATCAAATATATTTTTCTCAATATGCATTATATCGAGAAAATGTCTAACATGTAAAGACGTCCAATACGGCAACTCAAAGAAAATTGACCTTTTTTTCCACCCAGTTTTTGCAAGGCCACCTACAAAAGTCTTTCCAAATTTAACCTCCAAGTCTTTTACATTCTCAAACACTTCTTCACCAATTAAGCACTTAGGAGCTCGGCCTTCTTCTATATTCCCATTGAAAGCTTTCTTCCACCGACGATATCGATGGTTCCGATTTAGCCATCTCCGATGCCCTTGGAATACATATTTCTGAGAGTGTGTCAATCGATATTGATATGTACTCTTGACACATATGGGGCATCCACATTGGCCATGTACACCATATCCCTCGAGGTTTGCTCTTGCCGGAAAATCATTGATTGTTCCAAATAACATGACTCTGAGATTAAAATTTTCTTCTCTGAACCCGTCATATACTTGAACACCGGTGTCCCACAACACCTTCAAATCCTCAATTAAAGGAGCCAAGTAGACATCTATATCATTTCCAGGTTGTTTCTGCCCAGAAATGAGTATAGGCATCATTATATGCTCTCGCTTCATGCATCGCGATGGGGGAAGGTTGTAGATCATCAAAATCACCGGCCATGTATTATGTGAGCTACTTTGCAAGCCATGAGGGTTCATGCAATCTGTAGCCAATACAAGGCGCAGGTTTCTTGATTCTTCACCAAATTCAGGGAAATCATCATCAGTCTTTTTCCATTGAGAAGAATCTGAGGGATGTCGAATCTTGTCATCTTCAATCCTTTCTTCAAGCCTTCTATCAGCATGCCATGTCAAGTCCTTGGCTAACTCTTTACTACTGTACATGCGCTTAAATCATGGTATTATAGGCAAATACCACATGGTTTTGACAGGCGCAGATCCATTCTTCTTGTACCGTGAGGCGCCACATTTTGGACAGGCCTTCAATGATGCATAATCAATTCTAAATAATACGCAATCACTGAGACAGGCATGTATCCTCTCATATCCCATGCCAATTGAGGTTAACATCCGTTTAGCCTCATAAGTACGATTAGATAACACATTATCTTCAGGTAGCATGCTTTTTAAGAAACCAAGCAAGTCTGTGAAACTCTTATCACTCCACCCATTGTTGGCTTTTAACTTGTATAGGTTAAGAACTGCTTTCAATCTTGTGAATTTACTACCACTATACAGTGGTGTCTTTGAGTCACTTGTCAAATTGTCAAATTGTCAAACATTTTAGGACAATTTCGCAAATCCTCCTCAATCACATTTGTCATCTCCTCCAAACGATCAGGCTCATAATCATTCATGTTGAAATTCTGTGATGGATATGATGTAACACCCAAATCATCCAACGGGACACTGCTTTCACCGTGTCTTGTCCAACGTTTGTAGCTTTTATCAATTCCATTACACACCAAATGATCTTCCAACTCACGTGGACTAATTCTCTTTCCAAAATAACAACGTAAACACGGGCAAGTGATCCTAGTTCGATCTGGTGCATGGTCAACCGCAAACTTTATGAACTCTTTCACCCCTTTCTCATACTGTTCCGACATACGATCTGCTAAAATCCAACTTCGATCCATTTTGATTCTGAATTAATTAAATTAAACAATTTTATTATCAGTTGATAGTTAAATTAATTAAATAATTTTTATTTTAATTTATTTTCCATTATTCTAGTAAAAATTCAGCAGAGTAACAACGCAAAATTTTTTACCAAGTTCTCGATTTAATCTTCACTCGGGTAGGTTGCAACCAACAAAATTCGGATATACACAAATATTTTTCAATAAATAGGCAAATCTCAAGAATATACATAAATATACATACACCCACACATACACAAATATATACATACACCCACACATACACAAATATATATACATACACCCACATATACACAAATACACTCACACATACACAAATATATATACATACACTCATATATACATACACACATATATATACACTCACACATACAAAAATATATATACATACACCCACATATACACAAATATACATACACCCACACATACACAAATATATATACATACACCCACATATACACAAATATACATACACCCACACATACACAAATATATATACATACACTCATATATACACAAATATACATACACTCACACATACACAAATATATATACATACACCCACATATACACAAATATATATACACACACCCACATATACACCAATATACATACTTAAATATTTAAATTTATTTATACTCTATGTGTGTGTGTGTGTATATATATATATATATATTTATCTAAAAGAAAGCACCTAAACTAAATGGACCACGGCAGCGGCGGCGGAAGTGGGCGGCGATGTTGGGCGACGACGACGGCGGCGGCGGCTACTATGTATATATATATATATATATATATATATATATAAAGAGTATATGCACATATATATATATCTAGAAAGAGAAAGAGAGATACCGGAGCGACGGCGGCGGGCGGCGGACGACGGACGGAGCGGCAGACGGCGGACGGCGGCGTGAGAGAGACAGAAGTAGATCGAGAGTGAGAGAGAGAGAAACCGAGAGAGAGAGGTGTACGGTGGTGGTGGTGAGAGAGTTGAGAGAGAGAGGGGGGGGCGGGTTTTAGAAAACCCGGCCCCTGTGGCAGCGGTTCGTGGCCGAACCGCTGTCACATGTGTCTTTGTGACAGCGGTTCGGCCAGAACCGCTGTCACATGTGTATTTGTGACAGCGGTTCGGCCGAACCGCTGTCACATGTATATTTTGTGACAGCGGTTCTGGCCGATCCGTTGTCGCATTCATTTTTATTTTTTTTATTTTGTTCTAACATCATATGACAGCGGTTCGGCTTGAACCACTGTCATAGGTCCGAATCGAGTACCCCCTATTACTGCAATTTTTCAAAATCGCTGTCATAGGTACGCTGTAATAGGGCTTTTTTTGTGGTAGTGTGAATTAGTCAATTCCAAAATCTTATTATTGTCATTACATCAGTAATTGCCCAATGATTGCAATTTGAATAAAAAAAATGTAATCAATTTTGTTTTTTAACATAATCAAATTTCTTCATTTACGTCACATGATAAATATATATGTGACATGAATCAAATATTTTAACCTATTATACTTGTTACTAGCATTAAAAGAATTTTGTTTAGATCACCCATTTGAAAAATATCTAGGTTATATATATATATATATATATATATATAACGAGTTATTAGGTTAAGTAATCAAATTATGCCATTTATAATTTGGACTTGGATGATTGACAAATCAAGTATAATTCTATAATCTCCTATCTAAAATGTTTGAAGTAGATTATTTGATTCAAATAATATGTAGTTGTATCATTAATGGATGAATGTATAGTATATTTGCGTGTGTGTCTATTGATTACTAACAATTACCCATAATCTACTATAATCATTTACTGGATATTTTTGAATTTTGGTATCAATTAATTAATTATTTTAATAGATTTTGATTTAAGAACTCAATCCATGAACATCTTAGTACTATCATAGAAATTTCAATAGCTTGTTACATGCACATAATTTGGGGAAAATATTTATATATACTTGCTTTTTTTTAATTCTTTTGGTATCTTATTAAAATATATATTATTTATTTTAAGTTGATTAACTTTTTTTTATAAGTTTGTGAAAATTCATATTTTTATTATTATTCATATAAATATTCACTATAGGGTTCTTGCGAATTAAAGCTAGTGTAGTGGTTTGTTAGATGTGCAATAATTTTATAGATATTTGGGTGTCAAAGTTCAAATTAGATGATTTTTTAATTTTATTTTTTTGCATTTTATTGATATTTTCAAATTTCGAAAAGGGTTTTGGGAGCTGGGCGTGGATCTTTCTCTATGATTATATTTCATCTTTGGACTCTGTGGAAGATATCGCTATTTTCTCTTCGTCATTTTACATAATAGTACTATGTGCTTTGTCTCATGATGCATTCCTATTTTTTCTTCCTTAGCAAAATCAAGATCCAAAGATATCATAGTAATACTCTCTGCTCTGTCCTATAATACATTCAATTTTTCTTATCCTCACTAAACTTAAAATTCAAAACATCATAATCATGTGTGGAATTATTCTTTGTATAGTTATTTAGACTCGGCAATTTTTCCGTAATATTACATGCTATTCATTCAGATACAATTTTTCCGCAATAGTACATGCTATTCATTTAGATACTGATTCAAGTACAAATCTAGGTTAGAATATTATCAAATCAAATTCATAAGTCACCGCTTACTCTCTATATATATATATACTATATTCGTTTCGAAAATGATGTCCAGTATTTTATTTTTGTTTGTTCCAAAATGTTTGTCCTTTACAATAAAAGTAGGTATTTAGTGACTTATCTAACTATATTACCCTTCGTTTTAATTAATAAAATATAATTAATTCATATTTACCATAAAACTGCAATAGCATTTAAGAAAGAAAGTCTTGTATATGGATAATGAAAACAATTACAAATTAACCTAAAATTATGGCATATTTAGTAAGCACTAGGCAGTGTTATTTATTTTCTTTTGCTTTATGGAAAGGGCGTTTTCGATAAACAACGGGCCTTTGTTTAATCATAAAAAAGTCAAATGAGATATTTTTTTGGAACCGAGGGAGTACATATTAAAAGAAGGGAATAATTGCATCAACCTCCCCTGAACTTTGGGCAATTGGCGTCCACATTCTTCACTTTTGGAATATTGACATAGACCTCCCTTCTTTCAACTTTTCAATTAAATTTATTTATTAAAGACTAAAATGCCCTTTATTGTTAGAGCTAAAAATGTTGAATTAGACTTATTAATTTGTTGGATCTTTTTTTCCACAAAGTATCATTAAATGACATTGTAATAAAATACAAAACATAATCAGCCAATTTTTTTTTAAAAAAATTAGAGATATATTTCTAAAACTCTTAAACCATAAATTAATAATAATAAAAACATCGGATACTTTTATTCTTAAGTTGAAATTTGAAAATCATACAATGTGATGCGGTTTGATTTTCATACCAAGAAATGCAATCAATAATCTACTTAGGATAATAAATTAAAACTAATCTTTATTTAATATAGAGTAATTTTTGAAAAATCGGGAAGAAGAGAAAGAAGAATAAAGATGAGATTTTTATTTTATTTTGTAGAGAAAAAGTACATAATATTTCTTGAATTTTACATAAGTGAGAAAGATGACATAAAATTGTACAACTCCCTCTTTTATAAGCCCTATGGGCTTCCATCTCCTCTCTTTTTCAAGCCAGATGGTCTCTTTTGGTAGTTGAAGGGAAGAGGAAATAATCCCTTAATTTTGGGGGATACACTCTTGACCAAATATTTGATATGCTTACATTCCTTATTTTATCAGCTTCTTCATCAGGTTTCCACCTTGCTATATTCAACCTTTATTTTCAGCTCACCTTTGAGGTAGCCCATAAGCCTTATTTGAGATAGCCATTAGCTTTTCTTGAGGCTCAATTCACCCGAGCTCAATTTATGAAAAGTGATATTTTACGTCCACACCATAAGTCCCCCTACTCTTGAGAGTTTGAAACAATTTCAAAGTCTTGATAGTATAATTATTTTGAGGCTGCTAATGACCTTTACTTTGAGACTGTTGATGAGTTTTACTTTGAGGCTGCTGACAAGATTTATTTTGAGGCTGCTGACGAGCTTTACTTTGAGGCTATTGAAGAGCTTTTACTTTGAGGCTGCTGACGAGATTTATTTTGAGGCTACTGACGAGCTTTTACTTTGAGGCTGCTGACGAGATTTATTTTGAGGCTACTGACGAGCTTTTACTTTGAGGCTGCTGACGAGATTTATTTTGAGGCTACTGACGAGCTTTTACTTTGAGGCTGCTGACGAGATTTATTTTGAGGCTATTAACGAGCTTTTACTTTGAGGCTCCTGAAGAGTTTTAATTTGAGGCTGCTGACGAGCTTTACTTTGAGGCTGTTGAAGAGCATTTACTTTGAGGCTGCTGAAGAGCTTTTACTTTGAGGTAGCTGACGAGTTTTACCTTGATTTCAGCTAGCCCACATCCCCGAGGCCTTTGTGTAGGATGCCTACATACCTTTTTAAATAAAGTTTTGCGTCCTCTTGTAGACTTTATCTAATTACCTGCACATTTCATGTAATTTATGCCCGAATTTTCGCGGGGCCTCTTGAGTGCTTGGTGTTTTACAAGGCTTCCTCCTCCTCTTTTTTTTTTCTTTCTTTTTTTTCTTTATTATATATATATATATATATATATTTTCATTTTTTTATCCTTTTATTTTATTATTACTATTATTTTATTTTATTTTATTTTTGTGCTCGCGTGCTCGCAATGCTTTTCTTGGTGTTTGGTATTTCACAAGACTTTTTTGGTGCTTGCGTGTTTGCAAGGCTTTTTTGGTGCTTGGTGTTTCATAAGGCTTCTTTGGTGCTTGTGTGTTCGCAAGACTTTTTTGGTACTTGGTGTTTCACAAGGCTTCTTTTGTGCTTGCATGTTCGCAAGGCCTTTTGTTGCTTGCGTGTTTGCAAGGCTTATCTTGGTGCTTGATTTTTCACAAGGCTTTTTTGGTGATAAATGCCTGGTTTTTCACAGGGCTTTCTTTTTTGGACCCGGCCTTTCGCTCTCGGGTCGCCCGGCCTTTCGCACACGGGACTTCTGTTTTTAGAACCCGGCATTTCGCTCTCAGGTCGCCCGGTCTTTCGCACACAGAACTTCTGTTTTTCAAACCTGGCATTTCACTCTCGGGTCGCCCGGCCTTTCGCACACAAGACTTTTTTTTTAAATGTATTTCATGTACAAGTATGCATTTATGCATGAATATATAAAGATGCTCGAGTAGAAGTACATCATATAGTTTTGGAAACCGATAAATAGAATAGAAGACTAAGCATTCACCTAGTCATATAGGTCATGGTTAAATAGATAACAGAAACTTCCATATTGCACATACAGATAATCGACAAGAAACAATACCAACTATGAAAAATTGAACTAACGCATTTAAACATCTAGAAGGAAACAAACAGAATTCAACATTCTAGCACGAATTAAAGAAATTAGACAGAAAAAGCAACAACTGACTTAAAAAGCGATAAAATGACTAACTTTTTTTTTAAAGTCTCCCTCATGTCTCTTAGAGCTAGGCGTGCTCATAGTGCTAGACGTGAGCTTTCCTGAGTGCACGATTGCGGTTACCTATCCTGCATCCTATCTTCACCATGATATCTTACCGGCGATGGGCTTCTTTCGAACAACTTAGTGCTCTTCTCGTGGTCTCGACATATAAGCTCCTGCAGGTATCCACTTTTGATCAAACACTCTATCTCATTCAGCAGGTGTCGGCATATGTTAGTGTCATGCCCATAGTCCTTGTGGAACTGGCAGTATTTATCAGATTTGGGATTGACAGGTCCATTATAAACACTCTATGGACACCTTATGAGGTTCTTATTTTCTACCATTCTAAGTGCTTGGGCGGGCGTAACCGTCAAAGGCGTGCGTAACCGTCAAAGGTGTGCGTTGACTGCTACGATAATCATCTCTGAGTCTATCGAGGAAAAGGGGCCTCCATGATTCCACCTCGGCGTCCTCCTCATCTTGGTTCATTGTAGTGGCTTCAGCCCTTTTCATCTAAGTAGCCTCCATATCCACGTACTTTTCTGCCCTAGTTAACAAGTTATCGAAACTAGTAGGGAGCTTCTTAGCAAGGGACCTAAAGAATTCTCCGTCATTCAACCCTTAGGCGACCGCGTTGGATAGCACGTCAACACTAGCTGAGGGGACCTCAAGGGCAGCATCATTGAATCTTTGTATATACCCTCGTAGGGGCTCCTTGACCCCCTGGTGCATGCTAAATAAACTCAAAGGTGTCTTCTGGTACTTTTTGCTACTAGCAAATTGGTGAAGGAACATCAAGCTAAAGTCCTTGAAAGAGTAAATAGAATTAGGGGCTAGCTGATTAAACCACTGATGGGCCCCAGTAGGTCCTCGGGCGCAGTTCCAAACTCGCAACGACTGGAGGCCTAATTTCTTGTCTCCTCATGTATACTATTGGATGAGCCCTGATCCTAATCCCTTGAGAAGGAGATGATGCAGGAAACCGAGAGTTTCCTACTGTCTGAAAGTCAACGATTTGGAACCCATTTCCTACTGATCCCGAGATGGGCAACAACACTGGTGAAAGTCAACGATTTGCATTACTTTCTTTGATTTGTTGATTTCCTTCGGTGGTCGACATTACCCCTTACTATTGGTTGAATTCGGCCAAATTAGGTACTTTTGCGTTATTCTGGAAAAATCAGCCTATCTAAAGCCACCGGCCTCCGTTTTCTATGAATCTTATATGTATGGAGAGCCAAGATAAAGACCCACAACTATGGTGAAAACGTCTACACCTAATTCAGATTTATAAAGACCAAAAAATGTTCATGAACATTCAGCAGCATTCGGCTACGGACTGTGCTGCGCAATGACGGTACAAAAATCACATGCAAGGCTACGGATCTCGTATTTGATCAAGGCCAGTTGGACTGACTAGATAACGAGCAGATTTACAACTTTGCAGCAGAGAGCAAAGTCAGATTCGACTTTGATTTTTCTCGAAACAGCGCTTCAAGAAACTCACGTCTTCTACTCAGATTTTTCCACAGACGGCGACACTTGATGCGGTTCGATTTTCACACCAAGAAATGCAATAAATACAATCAATAATCTACTTAGGATAATAAATTAAAACTAATCTTTATTTAATATAGAGTAATTTTTTAAAAATAGGGAAGAAAAGAAAGAAGAATAAAGATGAGATTTTTATTTTATTTATTAGAGAAAAAGTACATAATATTTCTTGAATTTTACATAAGTGAGAAAGATGACAAAAAACTGTACAACTCCCTCTTTTATAAGCCCTATGAGAGTTCGTCTCCTCCCTTTTCCAAGCCAAGATGGTCTCTTTTGGTAGTTGAAGGGAAGAGGAAATAATCCCTTAATTTTGGGGATACACTCTTGACCAAATATTTGATATGATTACATTCCTTATTTTATCAGCTTCTTCATCAGGTTTTCACTTTACTATCTTCAACCTTTATTTTCAGCTCACCTTTGAGGTTCCCATAAGCCTTCCTTGAGGTAGCCCATGAGCTTTTTTTGAGGCCCAATTCTCCCTAGCCCAATTTGTGAAAAGTGTTATTTTACGTCCACATCACAATGGAAAATTAACTTATGAATATTGTATAAGTAAACTACAAATCAATGAAAAATTATAACTCAACAAGTAGCAAACCTATATATATATATATACATATTAATGAATTTCACTTAACTAAATGAAAAGAAAAACACAAATATCACCATAAATTCTCAATATATAAAATTATACTAAATACAATATCAAAAATCATTTGAAAAATTGATTCAATATTGCCATAGAAATAAAAAATGATGTAACATATAAAAATAGCATAATTAAAACAGAAAATATTTTTCCATGATAAACTATTCACGAATTGGGAAATATTTTTTTAAATATATAATTTAAGGTTTAGGGATTTTAGAGATATTTATTTTATTACAAAGTAATTTGATAATATTTTGACAATTTTCATTCAATTAAACCTTTTTAGCCAAAATGTGAAGGGTATAATAGTTTTTAACTTCTAAAGTTTAGTAAAAAGTTGAAGGAGGGAAAGTCTTTGCCAATATATCAAACGCCAAGGGGTGTGGCTGCCAAATATCTATAGTTCAGGGGAGGTCAATGCAATTTCTCCTTAAAAGAAGTAGCACTTATCCTTTTTTGGTTAAAAAAAAAACAAAAAGAAAGGGAATTTTTATTTTTATTTTTATTTCTTTGAAATGCAATACGATTTTGACCGGAGTGCAAAGCGGTGGAGCATTTACAAACGCAAACCCATCATACAATTCTACTACATACACATCAAATGGAAAAAAAAACAAAAAACAAAAAAAATATATATATATATTTAAATTTTTCGAAACTTACATTTAAAAAAGTAAATTAAACTAATCGGTGGGCCCCAGTAGGTCCTCGGTAGCTCCGTGACCGTGACTTTAGTTTATTTCTCCTACTCCGTTTTCATCCGTTAGATGAAGACAATCTTTCAACGGTGTAGATCTATCCCACTTCTCCACGCCCCCACGACCAAACCTGTCTGCCAGCTCGGACTTTTTTAATTCCGAACCTGCCACGTCAACACTCGATCTGACGCTTCATATTTCTCTCATCTATCCGCCAACTTAATCTCAGCCGTAAAAATTTGGGACCCACATGTCTATTCTGGAAAAATGGTGAGCTACTAAGCCTATTAAATACTCCCCTAATCCCCACCACTATTCACTAAGACCGAATAATTTAAATTTAAATTTTTTTGTAACAAAGATAAAATTAATTTAAATTTTGTTGCTTCGTTTTTTAATAATTAATTTTTGAGTGTCAAAATAATAGTTTTTAAATAGAATTAAAAAAATGAATTTAAAACCTAAAAGCAATAAAAATTGACTTAGATTCTTTGTGATCTTCATGTTGCTTTTACCAAGGTCTATACCTGCAACCGGCTACAACCGGTCAAGTTGCTCCATCAAACAAAACAAACAAGGCCTTAGTTGTCTAAGGCCTTGTTTGTTTTGTTTAATGGAGCAAGGGAAAACTCCAAAAATAAAATTGAAGGAAGAAGAAATGGATGCAAACTTTTGTTTGCCTTTGTATCTCATATTTCAATACCAAAATTATATTTGATTTTGACGCGTACGTGCAATGATGTACTAATTTTGTGTGCATAGACGGAGCTGAGAATTTGGTCTGGGGTGAATACAAAAAGAAAGTGAACAAAACTTGAAATTTTAAGTTTTGAGAGTGCAAATAAATATTTAAAACTTATAGAGGTAAAAGAATATTTTCCAGAAGTTGGTTTGGAAGAGGGGGAGGGGGGGGAGTTGCCACCACCAGTTCCCCTCGCTCCGTCACTTTGTATATGGTAACGAATATTCATTTTACAATAATTTTCAATAGTAAATGTCTAAAAGTCTTTTTACGATTATAATTACGTACTCTACAAACAACTGATTAGTTCTTAAATGTTCGCCTTCTCTCATGTTCATAAATAATATGCATTTTTGAACCTAGATTTTTTTTTTGCCTTTTTAATATATAAATAAGCTATGAATCGTTGAAAAGTATTAAATTAACTCTGCTAATAATGTAGTTGAGATGCATTATATTGAGAGATTCACAAATTGCAATGTTAGACGCGAATGTGATATACCTTAACTTTGTAAACAACATGCACATACAATGCATTAAATTTTGTTGTTTTTAAAAAAATTCAAAATTTCAAAGGATTATATAATTGCATTTAATTTGTATATCGAGAGTCGCACCCCTAATCACATCTATACTACTGTACAAGAGTTTTGAAACTTCCTAAAAATAACACCGTTTTATTATTTAGAAGTTTTAGAAATTCTTACATGTAAAGTTTTGAAACCTTCTAAAAATAACATCATTTTATTATTTAGAAGTTTTAGAAAATTTTACATGTAAAGCTTCGAACCCTCCTAAAAATAGCACCGTATTATTATTTAGAAGTTTTAGAAATTCTTATACGTAAAGTTTCGAACCCTCCTAAAAATAACGCGGCATTATTATTTCGAAGCTTTAGAATTTTTTTACCCTAAGAGTTTCGAACCCTTCTAAAAAATAACACCGTTTTATTATTAAGAAGTTTTAAAGTTCACAGTAGTAATGAGAAGAAGCATATTTCTCTATTTATGAAGACAAACGTGGAAGCTTGACTAGAGGAGTAAGGAAAAAACCGACACGTGGCGGTGAACATGATTTCAGGAGTCCTGTTGGTTTCATCTAAGGCCGACAATACTGCCACGTTGGCAGCTCGGCTTTCTTGGCCGTCCGATCTTACGAAATGGAGGGCGGAGATTGATTCCTGTGACAATCTGAGATGTCCACGTGGGCATGTTGAAGATGTGAAATATATATAATATAATATAGCCCCAACAGATGATGAGAATTGAGGTAAAGTGTTCATTTAGAGAGAGAAAGAAGAGAGAGAGAGAGAGAGAGAGAGGATTGTTGTTTCATCCACCGGAGTTTCCATTTCATTTTCCGGCGACTATCATTTCATTTTCCGGCGAGTATAACTGAACACTGATGAGATTGAAG
Organism: Buddleja alternifolia; assembly: GCA_019426215.1. Lineage (NCBI taxonomy): Eukaryota > Viridiplantae > Streptophyta > Magnoliopsida > Lamiales > Scrophulariaceae > Buddleja > Buddleja alternifolia. The sequence goes on along the minus strand of CM033401.1, from coordinate 36,305,012 downwards.
ATTGAAGTTCATTTATCTTGTTCAAGCTCAAATTCTGATTACAAAGCGTAATGGAGAGAAATAGAGAGCTCCGGAGAGCTAGTATTGTGAGCTCTAATGGCGTCAACAGAAGAAGACACAGAACAAACAGTCTTATTAGAGATTCTCCAGGTAATGGATTAAATGTTTCAATATTTTCAGAGATCTGATTTTTTTTTTAAATTTTTTATTGTAAATCATCTCCGTAAACAATCAGTTAATTTGTGGATTTAGGTTAAGGATTTTGAATTTTTTTTTAAATTTTTTTTGATTTTTGTTGATTTTGCAGATGAAGATGGAGGAGTGGAGTTGCAGGAATCTGTTAGGTTAAGAGAGAGAGTGAAGAGAGAGAGAGATCTAGAGAGAGAGAGAGATTTAAGAGAGAGGTTCAGTAAGAGGAGTAGTAAGAGGAGGAGGAGGAGAAGAGGTGATGAGAGATTGATGAACAGTAGAGAAGATGAAACCTCAGATGACGACGACGACGACGATGATGGTGAAGATGAACAAAACGGCGGCGTTTCGGTTTCCGTTTCCAACCAACAATTCAGCAAAATTTTCAGAGCAGCTCCTGTTTGGAGACCTGGCGATGAAATTATCAGTGTTTCTGTTCCTAGAAAAGCTCGATCTGGTAAAAATCATATCACTTTTCTTTATATATATATAGATAGATACATATATGAATTTTTGTTGAATAATCTGATTTTCATAATTTTTTCTGGATTTTTTGTAGCAAGTACGAAGAGGTCGCATGATTGGAATTCAAGCTTTATTAACAACGGCGGCGGCGGCGGAGAGCAAAATTTTCGGCGAGCGTGGTCGCCGGCGCCGGCATCTCCTCCTTCCTCCAATGCGTTCGATAGGAAAAAGCTCGTCAGTGATTTATTTAAAATTGCCTCAGTTTTTCTTCGAAGATTATCGATGTTTTTAGTTTTCGATTAATATTTTTTTTCTGTATTTAGCAAAAGCTCGGTGGGAACAACAATGGCGGCACGAAGGTGAAGCCACCGAAAGTATCACTAAAGAAGAGTTCTTCTTCAAATGCAGCAGAGGAGTTAGAGATTGAAATTGCTGAGGTGTTATTTGGTTTGAAAACTCAATCACAAGTAGTCCCTTTTTCGAAGAAAGACGATTCAAAATCGCGCATTTCATCTCCGATCTCTGATTCAAACCTCCTCGAATGCATCGGTGAGTTTTTGTTGTGCTTGATGGGATTACTTACTCCAATTTTGGATTGAATTTAGGGAATAATCTGAGTTTTTTTGTTTTAATTGTTTTTGTAGCTCCGAAACGCAAGAAGCCGAGGCAAGTACCGGAGAATGACTCCGTATCTGCGAATTTGGAGAAAATCTCAGAATCCACAGCTGAAAATGTGTTTGAAACCAGGGGCAATATGGTCAATTCACAAGGGTCGCCGGTTCAACTTTCGCCGCCGCCTGAGACGGCGGCACAAGTGGCTGAAGAATTAATGGAAGAAGAGGTTTTGAGCTCACAAAAGGGGAAAGAATCTCCTACAGTGAGAACAGAGGATAGCAACCGTGTGGACTCGTCATCAACGGCTGTAATAATTAAAGGGTGAGTATACAGAGATTTGATTTTTGATGAGAGTTAAAGATTTTCTTTTTATTTTGGAAAATTTGTTATGGGTTTTTGGAAAAATTGGCCTAAAATCTTCATCTTTATGCCTTTTTTATCTTTTTGAAATTTCAGGAACTCAATGACGTCTGAGGTGGAAAATCAGAGCGAAGAAAAGTTAGGAATAGATCTGATGGTGAATATCATTTCTTTTTATTCTCTTGTAATAGTAATTATAATAATTATTATTATTTTTTTTCTTTGTTTTTGGGGGTTAATTTCTTGATGTAATTATTTTAAAAAACTCCACCTCAACAAGTTCTCATCCCCAGAAATGGAAACCAAGATTGTACATATATTGCTGAATTTCAGAATTAATATATATATATATATATATATATGTCTCTTGGATTGGTAATATCTGATGTTTTAATTTTCCGATTTGCGTAGGAGTTTAAACCGGAGGTTGCGAAAGAAGATAAAGGAGATAAGAAGGGGACAACTGAAGAAACTGAAGGTAAAGGAACAGTAGAAGAAGCTGAATCAAAGAAGGGAATTGAAAATAAGGAAGGGAGTATTCATTTACATCTTCATTTGGAAAATTCTGAAAGAGATGGGAAGAATGGAGTTAATGCAACTGGGGCCAAATTGCAAGAACAGCGGGAAATGCCACTTAAGGCAGCCAGAGAAGAGCCGTTGACTGAGAATTCAGGTAAAAATTTCTGATTTTAGTTATCATTCTTTTGATCTTGGATTTCCGTTGCTTTGATATTTGTGGGATCTTTGAAAGATTTTGAGGTGTTCTTTATTTTTCTTGTTCTTTTTAGGTCAATCGAAGAATTCCATCACTTCCCATATGCTTATGCCTATGCCTATGCCTAATTGGCCTGGCGGGCTTCCTCCAATGGGGTACGACTGGGTTAATTTGTGTGTTTTAATTCAATATTTAATGGAATTAAAGTATTAAATCTGTTTTTTGGGAGAAAAATAACTTGGGTTTTCGTTTAGTAGATTCATGGCGCCGACGCAAGGAGTTGTCTCAATGGATGGCACCAATGTCGCGCCACCACCTATCCCGGTATTTTTTTGCGTCTTCTTTTCTCATGTTCCTGTTAAATCTCTTTTTCAATCTTTCATCGGTTTTTCCGTTTTGTGCAGTCGCCATTTACTCAACCCCAGCCAAAACGGTGTGCTACGCATTGCCACATTGCTAGGAATATACACTGCCTTCAGAATTTCATGAAAATGAACCCTTTCTGGCCCGGCTCTGCATCATTATTTGGGTCGAAACCTTGCAATCTTAACGATCTTCATGCAAATATGGCAGTTAGAGGTCTTTATAATGGACAAGATAAGGGACAGTGTCTTGCTATCACTCCCAATCCCGGTGGGAAGGATAAAGGCGCGCAAACTGGTAGTAATTCAGATTCTGCTCAGAGAAAGCAGCAAATTCTATTCCAGCAATCATTGCCCTGTTTAGCTCCTAATAATTTATTGGTAATTTTTTTCATACCCGTAATCTTACGGTAATTTCGTCTTGAGTTTGTTGCCCATGTGTGTGATTCTTGGGGAGATTCACGACTCCAGGTTCAGTTGGGACAATCACAACCGTCAGTCTAAGTGGACTCCACATCGGGTCCACCAAGTGATGGTTGTGATTGTCCCAATATCGAGTCATGACAATAATGGAGATTTTGTGGGCCATTTTAGTTGGTAATTACATACATCATGCTCATGCGTGAAACCTTAATCACGAAAAAAAATTCCCCAAGCTTGAAGAAATTACCTTAATTTCTCCTACTTGATTACAATTTCACCCACTGTCACCCCTGTCTCCTGTCAGTAAAAGAAGTAAAAGCAGATTACAATTTTGCCGGTCTTTTGTTCGAGTTTCTCGAGTTGCCAGGATATTAAAGGGGTGTCATGGTAATTCACAAAACCTCAGAGGCTCGTGATAGTTACCCGATAAGTGGGGTGTGTACATGTAATTATCCCTTTTAGTTATTTGGCGAGTCTTTATTCGTCTTTTTATGTCCAACAGGGTCCGGCTTTTATCTTTCCCATAAACCACCACCAAGCAGCAGCCGCTCGATCAAGTGCCGCCAAATCGCCTCCCTCCGCATCCGGGGTGGCCTCGTCCAACACCTCCAGCTACTCCGGAGCAAGTGCCTCCACTCCAGTGAGCTTCAACTACCCTAATATGGCCACCAATGAAACACAATACCTATCAGTCTTACAGAGTAATGGTTACCCTTTTCCTATAGGGGCACTCCCGAATTACCGGGGAACCCCATCTCCGGCTATGCCTTTATTAAACGGTTCGTACTTCAATTCCTCTCAGATAATTCATCCGTCACATCTTCATAACCATCAATCACAGTCGTCCCAAAAACCTCAGCTATCTCAGCAATTACAACAGTCGCATAATCAGCATGTTCCTCCGTCGGGTAGTGAAGATAGTCCTCCAACAACCGATACCAGGGCTTCTCGGGCCTCGGTGAATATTTATGGTCAGAATTTTGCAATTCATCCACAAAATCTTGGAAACGGCAATCAAAGTGAGAAGAAGCCTCAACAACCGTCGACCCATAGCTTTGCAAAGTCGTTTGGTCCCATCAATGGCACTGATATAACATCCATGGCTAAAAATCATGCTATCTTTCAGAGTCTCCCCGAAGCAACCCGACAGAACATCCAGATGATGATATCTGCTGCTGCTCATCAAAAGAAGAATTTCATAATGTCCGAGGATGATAAATCCAGAAATGGCGATTCATCTGTTACTGATGATGAAAGGAAAAAATTGGCTGCAAAGTCTCAGCCCGTGTCATCAAATCAGGCTAGCAATGTGATCGAGTGCTCAGCTCGATCCTTAAATGTCGGGCCAGGTCCTGCCCGAAACTCTCAACCGGTTACAAATTTTCATCATATTCAAGGTCAACTTCAGCAGCAGCAGCAAATGGCTGTTAATAGGAGTAAGGGGACGGTTACAAGTAACGGGAGCCTATATCCCGAGAACTTGAAACCATCTTCAACAATGGCTGCCACATTTCCAAATGCTCTCTCGGGTTTCAGACAAAACCTTGTATCATCCTCTTTAGCCTCATCGACCTCAACGACTCTCAAGAACCCTCCGGAACAGCATTCCCGAAATCCGACACAAATGCACACTCAAATATCCTTTGGAGGAAATCAAAAACCATCAACAGTTTCACAAGGGCAAGCAACTCCGACTACTATGGTCCTGTCTCCCCCTACGATGGTCGGCCCACCCACAACCTCTTCAATCTCCAAAGGAGCCGGTGGAAGCCCAACAATGCTCACTTCTGCAAACAACACGGCCCAAGCTTCCTCCTTGTCGGGCCAGCAGCCCAAGAACTCGTCATCGATTCTTGGGCACCCCTCTTCTTACAGTAATGGAGCAAAAACTCAAATGCAACTACAGAAAAATATGCAGCAAGCACAACTATTCTTCTCAAATCCATATTCGCAAGCCCAATCACCTCATTCTAACAGTACCAGTTCCCCCAGTTCGGGCCCGAATGGATATTTTATGCAGCGAAGACGGCTCGATCAACCTCCCACCACACTGGCTAATATGGGCACTAATGATCCAGCTAAGGCAATTGCTGCAGCCACTTGTAATGTGAAAGGTGTCGAGCAATCTTCACAGGCCGGTATTATCCATGCTGCTCAATTTGCTGCTGCACAGTCGGGTGCGGCCCTTTTGCCTGCTGGCCTCTCTTATGTTCATCCTGTGCAGGTGAAACCTGTTGAGCAGAAACAACCTGCCGGTTAGTATTTAAATCCTTTGTTTCGAGCCATGACAATGAGGGAACCCTCTGATGGCAAAAATCTTTTGTGATGAATGAGCAGCCAACTATTTTTGGAAGAAGCACAAGACCATGTGAAGAAAAGATGGTGCTGCATGAAGGTGGCTCGAAACACAAATAAGTGTGTATCGATGTACTCTTTTGTTAATAATATAGCAAGAGCTGATCGATGAAGTTGCTAATCAAATCCATATATGAGCTCGAGACTGCAGCTTTCGAAAGGGAATCTGAACAAATGTTTTTGGGTACATGACAAGCAGAAGTTTAACTTAGAAGACAGATGAGGAGCAAGTTAGAGAATATATTCCATTCTGTTTTCTTCAGTTGGATAGTGGAGGTTTTTTTTTTTAATTTTTATTTATATCTTTTTGCTTTTTTGCTGGGAAAAATGTTCCTGAAAGAGCATTATAGACAGTACCTTGTGGACATATATATATATATATATATATATATATAGTGGATGGTGTATATGTACATGTTTGGTACATATAAGAGTAGCCCTTAAAAAGATTCTTTTATTTGATTTATATTGTGTTGCTGTTGGTTGGATGTTGTGATGATAATGATACTTCCATTTTTTGGTGGGTGAATTTACCATGGATTGGTCCAAATGCTGCGGTGCTGATGCTTTATTTTGTTTGTATGGATAAGGTGGAGACACTCTTATGTTTGTATGGATAATGGATATTCTTGGAATGTGATAGTTTAGTGGCTTCATTTCTTAGTTAATCTTTTCACATTTTTATAAACGTTTCTATCAAAGAGAGAAAATGAGGAAGAAAGTTAGTAGCTCCAACCAATGTCAAGGGAGGTTAACATTAATTTTGCCCGGAGCAACTATATTCGAGCTTGCGTTGAGCTCTAATCAAGCTCAGTGACCGAGTCAGGGGTTTGGTGGTGGTAGCCGCCCTCTTCAACTTTTGAAAATTATGGCTGTGTTTGTTTTTATTTTGGGGATTTTTTCAGTGAAAATTTTGGTGAAAAAGTTTATTAAGAGTTGTGTATTTTAATGAAAATGTGTTTGATTTTGTGTTTAGTTTTATTTTCATAAGAGACAAAAGTTTTATTTTGAAAACAAAAACAAACACAACCTATATTTTTCCGTTAGAAATTTTTGATTTCTTTAAGCCCCCCCCCCCCCCCCCCCCCCCTCCCAAAAAAAAAAGAAATCTAAAAATATTAAAATTTTCCCATTTTTCGTATTCGCCCCCGGGACAAAAATCCTGGCTCCGTCCTTGATCGAGCTGCCTCGGTGTCCATCTTATCAATAAGAGGGATAAAAGTGTGTCGTAGGGTTGCAATTCAAATCCTATGCAACACAATCCTATTATTTTACATAACTCATATAGATATATGATACAAGTATATATATGTGGTCGCGACGGGAAGAGAAATTTTTAATTTTTTTCATATCACAATTTTGTATCTCTCCACATTTAACTATTCATATACAAATTTGTTATATATATATATATATATCATATATGTAATTGTCATAGAAAATATACACAATTGTATAACAAAGAATTTAAACCGGGCAGGGTGGGGCTTGTGTGTGAATGGCCAAAGAAAAAGAAAAGGCACCACAACTACTGGTTCAAATCTTCTCTAATACACACGTGTAACACTTATTATAAAACGCATAAATTTATGACATATGTATATACAAATGGTTAGAATATGAATAGAGAAAAATTTGTCATATATCCGTGTGTCTTTTACATGTATGTATTATAAAAGATTTAAATTGGACTACAATTAGACTACCTACACATTTTAGTGGGTGAAAAAAATAAATACATACAAACACATTGGATGGTGTAACATGGTACTATCTTAGGATCTTGTGAGCCGAGTTGAATATGTGTGGGCCCACTCGGTTGATTTGTCTCCTTGGGACCCGCCCAAAATAACGCAATTAACAATTATATTTGTGCACCGCTTCAATAGATTTGGTTGAAAAGGGTGTCTCTCTATTGTTGTTCACACTTGTCCTTTATCTTCTTACATGTGCCCGCATTTCTACTTCACATATTTCAACCAAACCTTCTATCATTTTCCATCTTTATAAATATTTATAAAAAAAACAAATACATCTTGATTGTCTACTAAATGTTGCATGTGTCGTGTGATTGAATGCATAATAAGTGTCTTCAATTTTTCGAAAAAAAAGGAACAAAGGTATACAAGAAAATCAAGAGTTATTATATTTAGCTACCTAATATATATCCATCAGATATGAAATCTAATAGACCAAAATTATGCTCATGTGTCAATATATCCCGCTTAGAATCTTGTGGTTAAATTGCCTTAATTATAAGAAATTTCTTAACATGTAGGAATTTTATGTAATTTCCAATAAGTGCAGGGGTTTGGATAATTACATAATAAGCAAGAGGACTGTGTGTAATTTCCTCATGTTTTATTGCGATTTTGGGTTTGTGTTGGGCCCAATATGAGTCCATCTAGGGTTTAAATGGACCCATCTAAGTTTCTAATTCAATCTGTGTCTTAAAATTTATATTTATATTTAATTATTATTTATTAATCAAGTTACCTTTATATTCCTTAAATATACTTTAAATAACATATTTATCCACTTATTGACTATGATGCGCGGATATAGATACGATACGATATGGATATGGGATACATAAATTTTTAAATTTCTAGGATACGATGTGTTGGGGACAAGGACAGAGCCAGGATTTTGACGGGAGTGGTGGGGGAGGGAAGGGACTGAGAGATCGAAATGTGGAAAATATAAATATTTAATGTTTATTTTTACACGTATTTTTTCCAGTGCAATTACAATATTTTTTTCTTAAAATAATCAAATTTTTGTACCTAATATGTTAACACAAACCATATTACAAAATATAAACATTTCAATAAAAAGTTGTTTGTGAACAAATTATAGGAAGAAATCATAATTTAAGATATTATAAAATTCAAAATTATGCAAATCACAGCTAAATAGAAACTGTGCTAGCCTATTTATTAGATATAACTTTGAGCATTTTAAATTGTGCTCATCATTTCTTCATTATATCAAACACGTCAATGATCGAGTCGATATTGAAAGTTTGAGCAATTTTCTTTTCAATGTAAACTAGTAATGAACTACTCAAAAAATCATCTTCCATCTTACTACCCAATCTCATTGTGAAATTTTCGTACTTGAAAATGCACGCTCTGTTGTTGCAATAGAAACTGTAAGAGTCAAAATAAGCCGAATCAAGATAGTAATTCATTGTCTTCCTTGTCTTTGACAATACTTGGCCAAATGTCACCAAAAAATGAAACAACTATACCTCACTAAATTGAACTTTCTAGTTACAAAAAACTAATAAATCTCCACTCTTCAGTTAGGCAATACTCGCCACCCCCTTAAACCCATTAAAGACATATACATATATAACTACACATATAAACACAACACACATTTTGATATCTTCTATCTTCTTCTTTTTTTGCTAAATATATGTATCTATCTTCTATTTATTTTCCATTTCTCTTTTCTCAAAATTTTTCAGATTGATGATCCATAAGTTCGAACAATTAGTTAAACTAAATAATAGATATATAGTAAAAAAAACTCTAATAATTGTTGTTTGTTAAAGGGGCATCATTGTCAAAAGATTACCTTCTTTTTTTTTGGGGGGCTTTTGGCACATTGCACCCTTGAATTACCATATTTTGGCACAATGCAGCCTTAAATTCAAAATTTGGCACTTTGCACCATTAAATTGCATGTAACTTGACAGTGTGCCCCTTAAATTCAAAATTTGGCACTTTGCACCATTAAATTGCATGTAGCTTGACATTTTGCACCCTCAAGCATCTAACTCACCCATAAAAATGAGTTCACTCATTTTTTGGAGGGTAAAAATGTCAATCTCTGTAAATTTGGCGGATTGCACAATTAAATTGCCACCTTTTGGCACAATATATCTTTAAATTGCATTCTTGGCACTTTGCACCCTTAAATTGTCATCTTTTTTTTTGCGCAATGCACCCTTATCGATATTTTTTGACTCTTTGCTGGAACAAATTCAATTTAGAAACATTTTTCTCAATTCTCTATGCTCTAATGAACAAATAATTCTCTCATAATGCATCAATAGGAAAAATAACATTTTTCGTCCCATAGCTTTTTCCCATTTTAATTTTGGTCCCATTCCTCACGAATTTCTCACATTTAATCCTATGACTTTTAAAAGATCTCACATTTAGTCTCAACCGAAGTTTTCATCCAAAATTTGACGGTCAACTTCGTTAGTCTATTTGACCGATTTTTTGGGGGAGAATTCATGCATAAATGCACTCACATATATATTATGTTCATTATCACGATATTTCTATTCAATATCATGTGCGACTCACGCAAAAAATCTCCCCTAAAAAATCGGTCAAAAGGTTGACTAACGGAGTTGACCGTCAAATTTTGAATAGACTTCATTTGGGACTAAATATGAGACATTTTGAAAGTTATAGGACTAAATGTGAGAAATCAATAACCAAAAATGAACTAGGGCAAAGTTATGAGACGATAAGCATAATTTTTCCTGCATCAGTATTATAGATTTTTTTTAAAAAAAAAAGCTAAAACGAGTATCCATGAAAAACAAGGGTAGTGACGAAAAGAATGCTCAAGAACATTTCCGAAACCATGTCTTTTAAATAGGAGTAAGCGTCAAGTTGAGTTGAGCTAGATTTGGGCTCGAGTTTTTTCCAGCTCGAGTCGAGCCTAAAGAGCCAAGCTTTTTTTAAAGAGTTGAGCTCGAATCAATCATACATTTTTGGGGGCTCGTGAGCCTATATAGAAAAATATTTACTTATTTATTTAGTAATATCAAATAAATAATAATGTATATTTAATATTTAATAACATATATATTATTACAAAATTAATGATATATATCAATAAGGGTGCATTGCGCAAAAAATATGGCAATTTAAGGGTGCAAAGTGCCAAAAATGCAGTTTATATATATATATATATATATATATTGTGTATAAGTATATATATATATGTCTACATACATATTGATTTGTATAATATATATTTTCTGATATGATGAAATTTAATAATTATATATATAATATTTTTATTGATAGAATATGACTATTAAAAGTGTTTTGCACATTTTAATTTCAGATTCCCTTGAAAAATGGAATAAGAAACACCAAAAAAATTAAGGCTATGTTTGTTTGTGTTTTCGGTCCCATATTTTCATTTTTATTCTTATTTGAAAATAAAAATGCACATTTTACACCATTCTCTACTGAAAATATAGTTATTTTTATTTTCACTTTCACATTTTCCAAAAACTATCTTTGACTTTATCAATTCACACTCAACTTTTTCTTTCTCTCACAAGTCACATTTTCTTCCAAAACTTCATATTTTCGGCACCAATTCTGGTGCTATAGTGGAATAAAATACATAATATTAACCTTTATACGCTTATGCACATTTAAAACCCATTTTGACTATTTTTAGTGCTTTGTTTGGGTATTTATCATTTTTATTTACAAATTTATTTAATTAATATAATATTATCTATTATTTTATCTATACAAGATACATAATCATCGCTTTTAACTAATTCAATCACTTCACATATCATCAAATCATCAATTCCAACTATTTTCAGAAATACAACCAAACGTGCCGATGTTTTCACACAAAAATAAAAAAACTCATTTTCTCATACGTTTTAGAAAATAATAGTTAAAAATGAAATGAAAATACATCCGAAAAGAGCCTAAGGTTTTAGTCCTTATTTTGGGGAACAGGATTCCATGTTTTGAAAAATTTGATTACTTTCCCAAAATTAAATCAATCTTATCAAACCTATTAATCTGATGACAGGTAATCAGATTTTCAATTTAGAATACTTTTCCGGTAAACAATCAGAGCCTTAAAATCTAATTATGCCCTCAAACTAAAGTCATTATAAACACTTGGTCCTACATGGATAGGGATGACAATGGGATCGGGTCTAACGAGTACCCATTCCGGACCCGTCCCTAATGGGACGGGAATGAGTCCAAAAAAAGGGGACCGAGTCCGAGTCCGGGTATAGAAAATCAAGACCGGGCCGGGTCCGGGACGGGAAACGAGTCCAGTCGATACCCGTCCCGGACCCAGTCCCGGTCAAAATAATTATAATATTTTTAAATTATATATATATATATGTTGTTAGTGTATATATATTATTATATATGTAGTGGTGGACATTTTTGTATAGTGGAAGACAAAAGTGTCCACCTCTATATGTTGGAGGGACAAGAAGAATAAAAAAAAAAAAAAGAAGAAGGAGGAGCCCGGGGGGAGAAGAAAAATAAAGGGAAGAAGGAGGAGGAGGAGAAGAAGAAGAAGAAGATAAAAAAAAAAGGAAGAAGAAGGGGCGGTCGGGGGGTGGGGGGGGGGGTGGAAGAAGAAGAAAAAAAAAACAAGAAGAAGAAGAAGGAGAACAAGAAGAATGTCAAAAAAAAAAAAACAGTCGGGTCCAATGGGAAGGACCCGGACCCGCCTGGAAATGACCGAGTCTAGGACGGGTCCGAGTCCAAATTTTTTTTAACGGGACGGGAAATGAGTCCTGCCCAACCCGTCCCATTCCCGTCCCGTTGCCATCCCTATACATGGAGAGATAGAAATGTAGATGAAAAGCCGGGTCTAGTTTGCATTAGTTCATGACTCACTCGATAATGTACAATTTATTCTCCAAAAGCTCCGAAATAAAAACTGTGTAAGTTTATTCAGATATTAAATTGATTTTTTAAATGATAAAATCAATAATAATCATGGCATATGCATCTCTAAGATTTTTTTTAAAAAAAACTAGAGAAATATATTTTTTAGGGATCAGAGTAATAGTGTTAAAGTGTGTGTTTGGAGTTGATACTTGGTGGCTCCCGTAAGTCCAACTCCTGGGTCATATCCATCACACAACGTATTAAAATATGTAGAGATGATAATGTGACCGGGTCTAATGAGTACCCGTCCCTAATGGGATGGGAATGAGTCCAACAAATGGGACCGGGTCCGGATCCGGGTATCGAAATTCAAAACCCGGCCGGGTCCGGGATGGGAAACGAGTCTAGTCGATACCCGTCCCGGACCCGGACCCGGACCTGGACCCTGACCCGGACCAGTCCCTGTGGTATAATATATATTTTTTTAATTTTATATGTATAATCATTCTTTTTTGATCTCTTTCTCCCAATTATGAAGAGAAAAAGATAAGAAGAAGAAGAACACAGAAAACTAAAAAAAAACGCAGAAAATGAAGAAGAAGAAGTACCAGGGGGTGAGGAGAAGAAGAAGAAATTGCAGGGGGGAAGAAGATAAGAAGCGGGGGGGGGGGGGGGGGGGGGGGGGGGGGGTGGGGGGGCGAAGAAGAAGGGAAGAAGAAGAAGAAGAAGCAGGAGCGAGGGGAAAAAGAAGAAGAAGAATTTTTTATTTTTTTTTAAAAAACAGCCGGGTCCAGGGCTGGTCCAGGTCTGAATTTTTTTTAATGGGAAGGGTCATGAGAAATGCCCTTCCCGTCCCATTGCCTAAAAATATGTGTAGGATCCATCAATATATATATATATATATATATATATATATATTTTAGTACATTGTGTGGTTGATATGGCCCGGGAGTTGGATTCTCGGGGCCACCAAGTATCACCCTGTGTTTGGATGAGTTGTTTTTTTGGTGAAAAACATGTAATGATTAGCATTAATGTGCTTCTTTTTTTTTGTGACAATTTTTTTTTATTGGTGTTTAATATATACTTTTTGTAAATATATCTTAGTTAAACTCATCGATTTATGCATCCAAACATACGTAAAATGGATCTTATTTTGCATGTTCTGTTATTTTGCATTAAACTATATGATTACTCACTCTCGATGTTGAGAAATAGTCAGATGAAACTCTTTTCATCGACTGATAAACTGTCAAATCATAAATAGTAAAATTCTACATTTTCTCTTATTTGCAAGATTTTGTTTTTGAAAATTAGCTAATATTTGCAAAATATAAAATAGAAAAATTGAGATTTTTTTAATGAACAAATCTTGATAGCATGCCCTTCAAATGCATTTTCTTGAGATTGTTCTTTGAAAAATAATTTTTCTATGCTAGATATACCATCCAATTAAGGTTTAAAATATGCAAATCTAAGAAGAAGAAAAAGTTTGGGAAAATTATTGAAACCACCATAAAAGTTTTTATGTCCAAAAATTTCATGAAAATATTTCTCAATCTCAAATACCCTACAAATTTTTCATTTAGAAAACCGAAAAGTTAAGATTAACAAATTTTGGACTATATTACCCTGTAATTGTTAAATTAAGAATTGATCAAGTGAGTTTTTTTAGCAATTTTTTTCTTGTTTTAAATTTTTTAAACCTTTTTAATTACATTAATTATACGAATTTCATTTTTATTATCCAATAGTTTAAATATTTTAATATGATTTATTTTAATTTTAACACATCGAATTCTTCAAAAGCAGCCCCCCCGGTGATATTAAAATTTACAGAACACCCCCATATGAAAAAAATAAAGGAACAACTTACCCCCTATGCGCGCCACTCGCCCTATTTGCAAATGGTTATAGTTTTTTTTGCCTTTAAGAGACTAATATACCCCTAATATAACACCATTGATTTGATAAAATAAAATCTAACGGTTCTTATCAAATACCAATTTATTTATTCAATTTTATATATAATTTTTAATTTATATATAAAATGATAGTTGCACTCCTATTCTACTTTTGCACCAAGTAATTGACCAAAATGTCCATGCATTTTTACAATATAAATTACCCTTTATTTGAAGACATAAATTCCCTCCATCACATTCTATCCAATTTCTTCAAGTTTATATTCTCATCTTGACATGACAAGATTAGACAACATTGTCATTTTTCTTCATTTTATCCTTTTTAACTTCTTTGATGTATTTTATATTGTTCATCAATATATTATGTGCACTGTATATTATGCAACTAGTAAAATAAAAAATTATTTACATAACTAGAGGAACGATAGAGCCCAAAGGATGATGAAAGCCATTGGGTTTATGGTTAAAAATTGCGATTGCGATTTCGATGATGTTATTGATTTGTATTGTTTCAGGCTAGTCGTGGTATACATATCAATAAATTATGGGCCTATACAAAATAAATATATTACGAATGCTTAGAAAATTCCAAAAAATAAAATAAAGAAGAAGTAAAATCGTAGCAAAATATATATATCTATCCAGTTACTACTCAATATCACATATCAAAAAGTATATTAGATATATCCAATATTATCAAATACCATCTTCCGTAATATCCGGATGCGACCGCTAAAACCAATTTATCTGAATATCATCTGATATGATCTAATATTGACGGTTATACATAACTCTAAGAAAATAGTTGATCAAAATACATATTGGCCAATATATATAATCAAATACCTATTGATAATTTAAACCATGACTGAGATAGAAAATTTATGTGTCTATTAACAATATGAATAAGTGAAAGAAAAAGAGGCGAATATTATGTGTTCCACATCAAATTACCAAATTTCATAACTCAAGTTTGACTATAAAAGATGAAATAGAAAAAAAAAATTATTGACAATACAAATGAAAAAAACTAATAATTTTGCTAATGAGATATTTTCACAAGCAATTCATGGACACGAGTTAGATTTATGAGAAGGAAATTTAATTGACCATGTTCAACATCAAACTTTTTTTGAAGAAGTTCAACATCAAACTTAAGAATTTAGAAGAATGATTGACGTTGGATGTAATCATGTCAAAATGAATAATAGAATAAATGGTAGTTTTGTCTAATAAAATTAATTTTATTGTGCTTTCAAAATGAAAAGGTATTTAAGTTAATTGCTCAATATAAAAATAGGGAAGAATTGCGGTTATCATTTTTGGGAGTACAAATATCAATTTTCATATAATATTTAGTGTGTATATATACACACTATATATATATATATCTATATAGTATACAAAAACACGCTTACGCCACCGGCCCACCACCGCCGTTCTTCAATCATTGTTGCTCAGCCGGTTTGCATAGGGAGAGGGGGGCTCCTCTGCAAATCTGGAGATTTGCAGAGGGGGATCTTAGATTTGCATTTGCAAAGGGGGAGAGATCCCCCTCTGCAATAAATCTGTTTTTTTATAGATTTATTGCAAAGATCCTTTCACCTTCACGAATCTGTTAACAGATTTACTCCTCCCCTACTCCCTCTGTAAATCAATTGCGTCGGAACCATACGGCGTGGTGGGTTGCTGGTGGTGGCACGGTTTTGCAGAGGACGAATCGGTGGTGGCACTATTGTCCAAAGAGGCGACGGCGACGTGATTTTGGTGAAGGAGTGGCGCCGGCAAGATTTTGATTCATTTAAGGTTTTGAATTTTATGTTTATAGTTGAGTACTTTGGTCTTGTTCAATCTGAGTGATGGTGATGGTGGTGGTAGTCGGGGGTGTTCATCGGTTCGGTGCGAAATCGAACTAAAATTTCGATTATTCGAAAACTGAACACAAAAAATTTAGTTTGGTTTGTTTAAAAATAGAACTTTTCGGTTCGGTTAAATTGAATTTCCAAAAATAAATAAATAATAATAATATAAAAATAAAAAAATGAAAAATTTGGTCGCTTTCTTTCTTTTCCTATAAGTTGTCACTAGAAAACACACTTTTTATAATTTTTGGTATACGTTATACTATATACAAATAAAATTAAACAGAAAAAAAAAATCGATTTTCGGTTAACTGAACCGAAAACCGATTTTTTGTAAAAAAATGCAAAAAAAAAAAAAGCCAAACCTAATTTTTTGGTTCGGTTTCGGTTCGAACCGAATTATATTCTCGATTTTTGGTTCGGTTTGGCCGGTTAATTGAATTTTTGGTTTTGATGAATACCCCTAGTGGTGGTGGTACTGTATAGGAGGTTGGAGGTTGGAGGTGGAGGTTTTGGGGAAGAAGATGGTTGGGAAAAAGAAGGTGAAAAAAAAAAGAAAAAGAAAATAAAAAATTATATTATAAATAATTATAAAAATAAATAAATAAAATATAGTGTAAATATTTTCGAAGTACAAAGGCACTTTAGTCTTCACATTAAAATTTGTAGGCAAAACTAGTCGGGAAAGGCAATTAGTGACTTTATTTTTTTCATAGAGGGGTGTCTGTGATTTATATTATGGGGGGATTTTGAAGAATCACAAGGGCACAATATATTCATCTCTAAATGTCCATTATCAATGTTAAAGTTCTAAACAAACTTATTTTTATACATAAGTACAATGGTTAAGACCATCTCCAATGGAGAGGTAAAATGGTGCAAATACACCATTTTTTACCTTTTCAATGGAGCGGTAAACCCAGTGCTAAAATAGCGTTGGGTCTTCTTTTTTTTTCTTTTTTTTTGTTTGTTTTCATTTGAGTCCCTAAATTTGTAATAGTAACAATTAGGTACTATGTAATTTGGTCCCTAATTAAACTTTAAATAGTTACAATTAGGTCCTAAGTTATGTTTTTTTTGTCCACTTAATTATATATTGTTTTTATATATTGTTTGTTAACTAGTACAAAATGCATATTCCACATAAATTTAATAACATTTTAAAATTACATCCAACATAGATTAATATTACATAAAATGCAAAAATTACACAATTCAAAGGGAAACGAACATAATACAAGATAAATAAATTGGACAAACAACAACAATTTAAAATGGTGGTAAATTGGATCCACTTCCCCCAAAATTAGGAAAATAGCCACCATAATAATTTGACGCAGACGGTGGATATGGATATTGATTTTGTTGCGCTCTTTTTTGTATAATCTTAATCTGTTCAGCTTGGAGATGAGCATGAACCGTCTCATCACTAATAGAACTCAAGTCACGTGCTAAAATTTTATCTTCTCATGCAAGTTCTTTATTTTTTCTATGCATCTCAATTTGTTATTGGTGCATCTGCACTTCTTGTGCTCTCAAAAGCATTTTTTGTTCTTTCAAATACAATTCTTTTTCTCGCATCTCAAAATGGTGTTTTCTATCTTTTGCTGCCTTCCTCATCAGCTCCACAACCTCTTCATTTTGAGATTTCAGCTTATCCACATCTTTTGCCCTTTCTTCTTCTACTTCTTTTTTTTTCAACTTGGCTTTTTTTCACACCAATGGGTCGTTGAGACGAAGGGCCACCAACATTATCATCATCGTCATTTAAATCAACAAAAAATTGTGAAAACCCAGTAGAATCTGCGGTACCACAATTAGGAGATTGATTATCTGATTGTGATGAGACATGGTTGGAAGGATGTTTTTGAGAAATTTGTGGACTCGGGGGGCTGTTAGCTTCAAATTTTTCAAAATCTTTTAGAATGTTCCACACATGATCATATTTGAAACCTCTTGAATTTATTTATTTTTTGTCAGTGTTAGCATAAAATATTTTCGCTTTTTCAAGCTGCAAACAATTATAAATATTAGATCCAAGAATTTTTACATATATAAAATCACAATAATGGAAAAATTAAGCATTACTTACTATAGTTTGTTCTGATGCCCCGCTAGGGTTCTGGCTTTCGACATGCTTGATGGAATGCACTAATCTTTTAACACCAGCCTCTATGTCTGAGTATGGACATTGTAGGGATCTTTGGCCATGATCCACGTAAGACGGATTTTTGGAGTTATTGAATATAGAAGTCACTCGAACCCAAAACCTATCTGAAGTTTGGGATATCCCCGTAATGGGATCTTGAGAAATTTTCATATAAGCTTGACATAGAATGATATCTTCATCGTCGCGATAATTAGTAGTTCGGCCTGACATATTTTTTTTATATGTTAGAGTAGAAAATATAGTAGTAGCAGTAGGAGTAGTGGAAGAAGTTGAAAATGATAGATGTAAATATGATAACATGTGTGGTTTTATATATAGATAAAAATCTTATCCTGACAAAAATCTTATCTTATCATCTTATCCCAATCTCAACCGCTGGATGGATTTCCTCGTCATCCTAACCACTGGATGGATTTTCTTATCATCTACTATATATATACATATATATACATACATATGTGTATATTTTAATAATTATATATATTGTTAATTAATCAATATCATGTTTGTTTTGTATGCCTCTTTTATATGAAAGTTTTGTTTTATGTAATATATAAGTTGTAAAACTCGGTCTTTATATTTTGGGTAATTTTTAATTTTATTTTACGAAATACTAAAGTAGATTAATAGATTTTAATTATTTAATATTATAAATAACAAAAATACTTACTTGGATGAATATGTAATATAAACTTAAAATTTGGTGTATTTGTGATATATGAGAAATAGTATAAATGAGGTGTAAAAATAATATTATTATAATGAATACTGATTTGGTGCAAGAAATAATGCAGTACATTGGAGTGAAAGTATTGTAGTTGCTGTAAAATAGTACAATAGCTGCTATAAAATAGTACACAACATTGGAGATGGTCTAAGGGTGGTAGAGATAAATTCGCATTATAAATTTAGAATTTTACCATAAATGTACAACCGTAAAAATTATTTTCACTTAAGTCTGATAGCCAGGTCAATCTCCTTATAGGGATATATTGTTACCTACATGACAATTATTAATGTACCGAGCCCTTATTCTGAACTTCCGTCATGCTTACCAAATTAGTGATTATTCGGTATAACTAATCACACCCTGCTTAATCCAACTACAAATGGTGGAACATGCCCTAAAAGTCTTGTCTGAGGCAAGTTAGATTTAAAGAGTAACCAAACTATTAGACCTAAAGGTTTTTATGAAAAATCTTTTGGTGAAGTTGAGTATAGGGTACTTTACCTTACCTTATTAATTGCGCTTTATATATTTATCATAAATTTGTTACTAATATATAGATGGGAAAAAAAAACTTAAATTTTCATGTATTTTTGTTATATGTTTCAGTTCAAACGCTTGATGCGCCTATTGTTGGTTCTTATTTATACCTTATAAATAATACTTCACCTTTGAACAATAGAATATATTTTTAATTAAGAGATGAATAATATATTCAAACTACTTAAAAATATTAACTGATATTACACAATAGATTAATGATACGAAATATAAAATGGACAATCAAATTAGAGTACGTATATGACTTAAATTGCACCTTTGGTTTTAAACCTTATTAATTACATTCTCTAATTAAAGGTTTAATTAATGCATTTATTTACCTACAAAATTTAATTATGCAGTGGCGTTTTTTGAATTAACTCCTAGCTATCTTTTCCTGATTTGCATTTAATTGATATGAACCAATGCACTTTTTTTTTTCTCTTTAAGAAGATTACACGTCTTCAAAATATAAGAACTGATCACAAGCACTAATTAAGCTTATCAGTTGTACTCAAACATCGAAAGCTTCTTGTAATTTAATTGTTGGTAATTAAGAATGATGGGTACTAAACTAATTTCTTTATTTATGGTAGCAGCCACGATCATCTCCTTCTCATCAGCAGGCCGCAACTTTGAGGAAGACTCACTAGAATATGGACGACTACCATGTGAATTGCTAGGGCTTGAATCACCATGTTACCATGCCCCGACGCCAAATGAAGGAAATAGTGTTCCTGATTCACCACAGCCAGTGTCATGTGACACGTTGGGGCTTCCAGAACCATGTTATCAAGATATCATAGACTTGCCAAAACCAGACATACCTGACGTTCTTATCCCTCCAACGCCAGAGGAAGGAAATACTATTCCTGATTCACCACTGCCAGTGCCATGTGACACGTCGGGGCTTCCAGCACCATGTTACCAGGATATCACAGACTTGCCAAAACCAGACATACCTGACGTTCTTATCCCTCCAACGCCAGATGAAGGAAATACTATTCCTGATTCACCACAACCAGTGCCATGTCACACGTTGGGGCTTCCAGAACAATGTTACCAGGATATCATAGACTCACCAAAACAAGACATACCTGACGTTTATATCCCTCCAACATCAGAAGAAGGAAAAAATATTCCTGAATTACTATATGGATTGAAGATGTGAGTGAAGATGTATGACAGAATAATTAATTTTTATCTAATTATATATATATTGCATAATAAGACAATTATTAGTATATGGATTTACATGTGAGAAACTATTATCATGTAACCATGATATAATTTTTGGAATACTATTTTATTTAATTGAGATTCATCGGTAGAAATGTACTTTATGAAAAATCGGGTCTAGTTTGCATTAGTAATTCATGGCCCTCAACCTGAAGTCAACACAAACATTTGGTCTAATATTCGCACAATATTAAATAGAAAATTTGAGTTTTTTTTTATGAACAAATCTTGATAGCATGCCCTTCAAATGCACTTTTTGGGCTAGATATACCATCCAATTAAGGTTTAGAATATGGAAACCTCAGGGGGAAAAGTTGGGATAATTACTGAAGCCACCCTAAAATAAGTTTTCGTGTCCCAAAAAGTTCATAAAAATATTTTTCAATCTCAAAAATCCATTCTACAAACTTTTTATTTTAAAAAAACCAAAAGTTAAGATTAACAAATTTTTGGACTATATTACTCTGTAATTGTTAAATTAAGAATGGATCAAGTGATTTTTTTATCAAATTTTTTTGTTTTTATTTTTTTAACTTTCTAAATTACATTAGTGCGAATTTTATTTTTATTATTCAATAGTTTAAATATTTTTATACCATTAATTTTGATTTTAACAAGCTAATTATCTAAAAGAACCCTTTTTAAATTTTTAAAAAGATTAAAAATTCACAAAATCGGAATTATAATCATAATAATTAATCAATTGTATTAATGTATTGAAATAATTTTGTTTTGAACTTTAACATTGATAATGGTGCAATTAAGTTCATAAATTTATTAACTCAAAATGTTGGGTTTTTTTGAATGAAAAGTTGGTGGAATGAGGTTTTTAGAAGGAAAACTAACATTGTTGATTTTTTGGATATAAAAATTTATTTTTACAAATTCTTTAGTAATTTTCTCTAACAATTTCAAGAAGCTATTGGCATTACTTATTAAGCATATTTTCACTATTATTATTATTATTATTATTATTATTATTATTATTATTATTATTCCCAACTATGTCAGGAAAAGAATGTTATATATATTTATATATATATATATATAAATAATATATATAAAATAAAGGCTGAATATTTATCCAATTTATCTCATTCTTTTTTATTCTTCTTTATAGTACAAGTACGCTATTGTTACATGAGATTCAAAGTTAAGTCGCTTCAAATGTTTTGTTGCATAATCGTGTAACACTTTAAATTACACATACAATTTTTTTTATATATATATACACACATATATATAAAAGTGCAACAAAGTGTACTAGGATTACAAAAACCATACATGCAAAGCCTGTTTGATACTCTGATAATACTGACCATGTATTGAGCATTAGAGTTCACAATCAAGTAAAATATTGTTGACTTCCCATTTTAACTAAGATTCCAATTTCATTTTTGGAATGATTGTAGAAATATTATTAAGAAATAATGCATTGGGATTATTTGGTGCAGCTCTTAGAATTGAATTTTTCGAAATAATGCATTGCGATTTTGATTCTAGTGCTGTTTTATGTTATTATTTCTGTGATTTTTCAGAAAAGAGGTACTCTGAGTATCTAACAATTATTTATTAGGATAAATATATACGACTACTTGTCAAAAGCCTAATTATCAACCCGCCACCCTATGATAAAAAAATAACAAAAGACCCCCTCATATTTTTTAAAATACGCTTACTGCCTCCCCGAACATTTTTGCTTACATATTTTTATATAGACATAAACATACTCTTGTCCTTTAATATGTTTACACTATATTTTCTCTTTTATTCTCTATTTTATTAATTATTTTTATTTCTTTAATAATTTTCTGTTTAATATATTATTTATTTTCTTCTTCATCATTTTCCACAAAATTAAAAACTTAACCCTAATACAATTGTGAACAACAAATTTTTAGTATCTGCAATTTAATCAAACAAGAAAAAGTTGCACAAATAATTTTTATTGAATGAAAATAAAAAGAAAGTGGCTACAATCTCTAACTAATTCCTCTAATTATTCACTTCAACAATTTGATCTTTGATATGAAATTATTGAAGGAAATCTAGCATTTTGATTTTCGTTCAGAAATTGACTTGTTCTTTGAATAACGTTAATTTAAGAGATTTCCGCTAAAATCTTGAATTAATCGTTATTATTTGAATATTTTGTTAGTGGATTCGACTCTTCAATCTCCTCTAAATTTGACTTGAATAACGTTAATTCGTGGGTTTAGCACCTTAATCACGAATTAAACGCTATTATTTGCTGAGTTTCACCAAGAACACATTGAACGTCGTCTTGAACTTCTCAATGGTCGCCAAGAACGCATTGAATATCACCTTGAACTTCATTAATGATTGCCAAGAACGCCTTGAACACCACCTTGATTGACACCAAATCGCCTTGATTGCCGCTTTGATTGCCACCAAATCCCCTTGATTGCCACCAAGCCGCCTTGATCCTTCTTGAATTTGAGTAGAGTGCACTTTCAATACATTTCTTGATATCTCTCTCTTGCTCAAATTTTTGGTGTGCCGAATTCTTGAATTTAAACCCCTATTTATGGTGGTAGGGATCTGAATATTGCCATAATTATTCAATGAGGTGATGCAATTTGATTGGCCCTCAATAACTTGGTTGAGAATTTATTTCCTTCATTTGAAGATATGATTTGAATTGCCATAGAATATGATTTAATTTCCATATATTGAGGATTAAGACATAATTTCACTGCCTTAAAGACTTCAACATCACATATGATAATATTTGATTTGCCATGAATTTAATATTTTATTTAATCTTGGAATTTAATTTGACATTCCAAAATATAAATAAAGATATATAAGGCAGTAAATTTTTAGTGTCTACAAATGCCCCCTCGAGACTTGTTCACTTTGTATTAGTGTGTTAAAAAAAAGTTAACATGTCTCGAAATTCCTTTCTTCATCAAGAGAACTTCCTTAAAAAATGTGAACAATTTGTACTCTTGTCAAGAGTTCTTCACTTTGAATTTGATTCGTGACAATTTATGCTCTTGTCAAGAGTTCTTCACTTTGAATTTAATTTGGACAATTTATACTCTTGTCAAGAGTTCTTCACTTTAAATTTGATTTGTCACAATTTATACTCTTGTTAAAGGAGTGCTTCGATTTGGTTGATAGTTTATACTCGTATCATGGAGTATCGCACTTGCATCGATTTGGAATTTGGAGCATTTTATACTCATAGCAGGGAGTCTTTATTTGAATTTGATGATAGTTTATACTCATATCAAGGAGTTCTTTAATTAGTTTTTGAATTTGTAGACAATTTATACTCTTATCAAGGAGTATGGTACTTGGATGTCTTCGAGACTTGTAGACATTTTATACTCGTATCAAGGAATATTGATGACAGTTTAAACTCGTATCGAGAAGCATTACAGCTCTCGAGAATGCTTTTCTATTGAGTGATGAAGCAACAGAAGATTTGAAGACTTCGATTGCACATCTAGAGGCCCTGAAAAGGAGAATGAGGAACTTCGATCCATTTGCTTGAGTTTTTCTTTCTTTCTTTTTTTGTTGCCCCCATGTAATGAGTACCTTTATTTTTCGCAATTACATAATAAACATTTTTTTTATCTTGTAATGCTTTAAGGTATATTTACTTCTTCTTCTTTTTTAACATTCCACATGAACAACAGAATTTTTCAAACTTATGTCTGGACTTAGAAAATATATCCAAGTTGCCTACGTACCATAATAAAAGGGATCAAGTCATTACGTAGTTCAAGTAATAAAAACAACATAATTTGTTTTGAGGAGGTTGCGTACACAGTATATACTCATGCGGGCCAGGAGTATCCAT
This sequence comes from Buddleja alternifolia, assembly GCA_019426215.1. NCBI lineage: Eukaryota > Viridiplantae > Streptophyta > Magnoliopsida > Lamiales > Scrophulariaceae > Buddleja > Buddleja alternifolia. Next base: position 36,280,589 of record CM033401.1, on the reverse strand, counting down.
TGCTTAACCACCTTAGACTAGGTGGAGTATTTAATATTTAACCACATGAAATACCGATAGTGGGATAAATTGATAGTTTAACCACATGTATTTAACTTTGGTTGGGTCTTTAATAGTTTAACCACATATACTACCATTGGAGGGTGTCGTTCACAGTTTATACTCATGCGGATCAGAAGTAACATGTAGTTTAGGCTCTTAAGTCAAGGAGCATTCTTGAGTTTATTTGATTTGTGATGGTTTATACTCTTGTCAAGAGTCTTTGCTTTGCATTCGATTTGTTGGCCGTTTATACTCGTGTCAAGAGTTCTTGAATTTCATTAGAATCTTCAGACATTTTATACTCATATCAGGGAGTAACTAATTTGCATTTGAATTTGTAGATAGCTTATACTCTTATCAAGGAGTTCTATACTTGCATTTATTCGGAACTTGTAGACACTTTATACGCATATCAAGGGGTATTGTTGACAATTTAAACTCGTATTAGGAAGCATTTTTTTACGGTTTCATTAAGGATCGTCATCCTTCTCAAGCGAGATTTTTCCTTGGTGGGCGAACTCCATGACTTTGTCTTTGAATATGAAGCAATCTTGAATTGGATGGCCAGCCAAGTGATGATATTTGCAATACTTCGGGTGATCATCTCGCCCAGCCTCTTGATAAGAGGCATTTTTACGTGTTTTTAAGCCCCTTTGAATTTATGTTTTAGGTTCATTTATCGATTGATTTTGTCACTTGTGCGTTTAATTCGTGCATTAAGTGATTTCAGGCCTTAAGTGGATACAATCGAAGAAAGGGTGGAAAAATGACGTATAAAACAAGTTTAGACCAAGATGTTTCACATCTCTACAACCAAACAAGTAAGAAATAAGCTGGAGTTAGCCAAAATCATGTTTTAGTACCATTTTCGCACACCTGGGTGCCAAATCAGAAACAACCTCCACGTTGGAACGCCATTTTGATATTTTTAGAGACAGAATTGGATAACATGTTCTTCTACAAAGGTTTAGATCTATGTCTTATCTTTACATGGCAACTTGAATCATCCAATTCGGAGATCTGTGGAGACGTTTATGAATAAAACACTATCCCTGCGCTGGAAAACACGAAAGAGGCAACTCATGTTCTTGTTAGGTGGAAAACAAGAGAATGGTAGGTGCAAATTCTTGGTAGGTGCAAATTCTTGGTAGGAGGAAAGAAAGAGAAGGGTAGCTCAAATTCTTGGTAGGTGGATTTTTGGGTATTTAAAGGGGAGTAGGGAGCTCACTTGAAGACATCAAAAAATCATCCTTTGAGAGTGTGAGGACGAAAATTCAGGGGTTTGGGGGAGCATTCTCTTGGTTTTGAGTCATCCTATCATCATACTTGAAGAGCTAAGAAGAGGAAAAGGAGGGATTCAAGCTTCCAATCAAGAATCAATCATCAATCCAAAATAGGGAGTTTCTTAGTTTGATATTCATCTTTATCTATGAGTAATTCTATGTTTTTATTGTTTTCCCAATTTCAATTATGAACTAATTTTCCCTTAACTAGGACCATGTGAAGGCCAAAGTTATGAGTATATATATATGATATTATTTTTCGTATTAATTCTACAATTGCTTTGTGTTTTGATTTTGTGCGTAATTACTTGCATATGTTTGATCGCCATATATTTGTCATATTGCCTAACTTAATAGTTTGAAAGAATATAAGTTAGGGTTCAAAGAAATCATCACATCATCCGTAAAAAATAGGGAATTGCCCCTAGAGATAGGTAGAGATTCCCGGGTGCAGTTGGGAAATTCTAGAACTTGAATGCATGATTATTGATTAAATTCTCGGATAGACATATTTAGAGAGCTGTCAATTTATCGTAGGATTATTACAGCCGAGACATCGGGTAGTAATTAATTAAGGAATTTTCACCAAAGCAATAGTAGTCTAATAATACGAAGAGTAGTTCATATTTATATTAACAAGTAAATTTGGTTGAAGCATGTGCCTTAGTTGTTTTATCTCATAAGAATCTAAATTTATTTGCTAAGTCTCGTTTTCACATTTTTATTGTAAATTAATCACAATCTTTTAATTCAATTTTAATTGCTTTTAAATTCCTAGCTTTAAATAATCTTGTCTCTGTGGGATCGATAACTCGGACTTAAAGTCCATTTTATTACTAAACACGACCAGTCCACTTGCTGTTTAATACACGTAAGAATTTTGCGTGTCAAGTTTTTGGCGCCGTTGCCGGGGACTTGTTTAATTTTAGTTTTTGATTTTATTGCAAGTTTTAAGTATTTATTTTATTTTTATTAATTTTATTATTATTATTATTATTATTATTATTATTTCTTACACTCTTAGCTCGCAATGGCTAGCAATTTTCCAGATATGACCCTTCCGGAGAATCAATTATGGCTGCAAAGCGTCATTCAATTCGCAAAGGATAGCAATTTTCCTGATATGACACTACCGGAGAATCAATAATGGCTGCAAAGCGTCATTGAAGAGTGTTATGCACAAGGGTTCTTTCCACAACATTACCAAGAAAGAATTCCTACTCCGGAGGAACAACTTGATAACACCATTGGAGAGCCCCACTTTATGATGAAGGACGCACGGCGGGAAATGAAGGAGATGAATCATCAACTCAAGCAACTAACGAGCGACATATCTGAGAAAGTACCATGGGCATTGCTTGGTACCACTGAAATAGATCAAAAGGAGGAATTCAACACCGTGACGTTGAATGAAATGAAGTTGGAAAATTAGAAAGCAGATTCCTCCAACGATGAGCATTCGACTCCTATCCTTTCTGAGGGTGTTGACATTTCTTTACTTTCTTCCCGAGCCACAGGTAAATCGGTATTTGATGTCGACGATGGTAAGTTGTTATTGAATGTAGGAGATGACATGGTTAATTTCGATAACTATGAGGTTTTTGAGCATCTAATTGATTTTGATTTGTCTTTACACATTGATGTTTTTGATCCTTTTAGTGTTGAGCACTTTCATGAAAAACGAGCCAATAATCTTCAACATCCATACATGATGGAGCTGAAATATGTCAAGGTGATTGTTGAAGAAAAACGAGACATTATCTCTAGCTTGGAGAAAAATCTGCACCACCATCCGGAGCATGAGGAAGAAAAGGTAATAGAGGTATTGAGGGACCATAAAAAAACTCGTGAGTGGATGATTGCTTGGTCTAACCCTAGGATATGTAGCACAAATAATTGGTCAATCTTCACTACAAAGGGCAAAAGGTTGAAGCGATACCCAATAGTGGATTGGAGAACGAATAAGGCATTCATACATAAACCGCCTTGAGCCAATCTCTTACATAAAGTCAAGCTAGTGACTTTAAAAGAGCGCTTCTTGGGAGGCAACCTAAGCTTTGTGAGTTTTCTTTTGTTTTTTTTCTTTCGTTTTTTGTTTTTGCTTTTCGTTTTATTTGTTTTGTCTAAGCATGCACTTTTGGCATGTGTTTTAATATGCTTGATGGTTTGTTTGATAAGTATGTTGAACATGTTAGTAGCAATTTCCCGTTGTTTTGAGAGGCCTATTTTGATGAGATGAGTTTGATTTGGAACATATTTATGATAAATTCAACAATCCTTGATTGTAAGTACTCTTATACCTTTTGCATGCGTTTATGTGAGACAACATTGGGGACAATGTTGAGTTTAAGTTTGGGGGTATATGTGGGTAGTACTTTGTGGTTTTAATACATTCATATGATTGATCACCATGTGTTTGCTATTTTTGTCATGTCATGTGTACCTCGTTTAGCTCAAGTTTGGGGGAATTTGTATGCTATCATGTTTATATGTGTTTATGTTGAGAAAATCAAGCATGGTTTTTTTTTTTTTTTAGTCCTTCCAATTGATGCATTTAAATTGATTAACTTTAAAAAACGGCAAGATTTTTTGAAATAATTTGAATTTAAATGAACATATATATCTTTGAAATTGCTCATGGAGACCCTAGACTAGGATTGATTTCTTAGATGATTCACATTGCACAATAAATCGAGGGTAGAGGAATTGAGAGGATAACCATCTTGAGACACTTAAGGAGCTTTTCCCGGAAAAATTAACTTAGATTTTTCATAAGGTTATAAGTTGAGTAGTAATTTTTTTATGCTAAACAATGAATTAAAAAGGTTGAAGTTTGGTATGACCACAAGTGGTCAGGCTAACATGTACTAGAGGTGAAAAGTTCCATGCCTATATACTGTACTATTATGCTAATTTGAGCTAAGCTTAAGCCAAAAAGAAGCGAATTGTTTAAAAGATTTAGTTTTATTTCGTGGCTTTTGACACTCGAGTGATTAAATCCTTAGGAGTGTCTTTACACTTAATGCCCCAAAACTATCTAGTTTGGGAGTCATTGATCTAAAACTTGTTATATGGGTGCCATAGAAAGCCTAATGGAATAAAACATTGCACATGATCTAGCCTTAATGAAGTTAATTGGAAAGTTTCATATGAATTGAAAGTTTGAATGGTTGAGATAATGAAATTTAAATGGCTATGAGATTTTCTATGATTCTTATGCTTTGTGTTTGATCAAAAGTTGATAGATATGGGATTAATGTCCAAAATTTGGTAAGGATGCATTTCGACTATAATACCTTAGATTTATTTTCACTACACCCTATGAAGACTTTTCGAGTATTGGTGTCACATGAGCAAAAGTAATTGATATGTATATATATTTGTGAGCTATAAAAGGATGATTTTGTGCCATTTATTCTTGTTAATTATGTTGAGATGTATTCATTTGGTTGGGATTGAAAGTTTGTTAGATTTTGTGGGTATATCTTCTGCAAACCCTCACGAGACTATAACTCGTCCTTTGAGGTACCTCAAAGGTTTAAAGGCTTGTTGCACATGCTAAGTGCAATCGTTTACTCCATGAAAGTGAGTTCGTTTGTTGTTTTTGTTTTCTCCTTTTGGTTGATGATGTTTTTCGTGCCTAGACCTTTTATTGCTCGAGGTCGAGCAATTGATAAGTGTGGGGGTGTTGATAAGAGGCGTTTTTACGTGTTTTTAAGCCCCTTTACATTTATGTTTTAGGTTCATTTATCGATTGATTTTGTCACTTGTGCGTTTAATTCGTGCATTAAGTGATTTCAGGCCTTAAGTGGATACAATCGAAGAAAGGGTGGAAAAATGACGTATAAAACAAGTTTAGGTCAAGATGTTTCACACCTCTACAACCAAACAAGCAAGAAATAAGCTGGAGTTAGCCAAAATCATGTTTTAGTACCATTTTCGCACACCTGGGTGCCAAATCAGAAACAACCTCCACGTTGGAACGCCATTTTGATATTTTTAGAGACAGAATTGGATAACGTGTTCTTCTACAAAGGTTTAGATCTATGTCTTATCTTTACATGGCAACTTGAATCATCCAATTCGGAGATCTGTGGAGACGTTTATGAATAAAACACTATCCCTGCGCTGGAAAACACGAAATTGGCAGCTCATGTTCTTGTTAGGTGGAAAACAAGAGAATGGTAGGTGCAAATTCTTGGTAGGTGGAAATTCTTGGTAGGAGGAAAACAAGAGAATAGTAGGTGCAAATTCTTGGTAGGTGGAAATTCTTGGTAGGAGGAAAGAAAGAGAAGGGTAGCTCAAATTCTTGGTAGGTGGATTTTTGGGTATTTAAAAGGAAGTAGGGAGCTCACTTGAAGACATCAAAAAATCATCATTTGAGAGTGTGAGGACGAAAATTCAGGGATTTGGGGGAGCATTCTCTTGGTTTTGAGTCATCCTATCATCATACTTGAAGAGCTAAGAAGAGGAAAAGGAGGGATTCAAACTTCTAATCAAGAATCGATCGTCAATCCAAAATAGGGAGTTTCTTAGTTTGATATTTATCTTTATCTATGAGTAATTCTATGTTTTTATTGTTTTCCCAATTTCAATTATGAACTAATTTTCCCTTAACTAGGGCCATGTGAAGGCCAAAGTTATGAGTATATATATATGATATTATTCTTCGTATTAATTCTACAATTGCTTTGTGTTTTGATTTTGTGCGTAATTACTTGCATATGTTTTATCGCCATATGTTTGTCATATTGCCTAACTTAATAGTTTGAAAGAATATAAGTTAGGGTTCAAAGAAATCATCACATCATCCGTAAAAAATAGGGAATTGCCCCTAGAGATAGGTAGAGATTCCCGGGTGCAGTTAGCCGGATTTATTCGGGGAAATTCTAGAACTTGAATGCATGATTATTGATTAAATTCTCGGATAGACGTATTTAGAGAACTGTCAATTTATCATAGGATTATTACAGCCGAGACATCGGGTAATAATTAATTAAGAAATTTTCACCAAAGCAATAGTAGTCTAATAATACGAAGAATAGTTCATATTTATATTAACAAGTAAATTTGGTTGAAGCATGTGCCTTAGTTGTTTTATCTCATAAGAATCTAAATCTATTTGCTAAGTCTCGTTTTCACATTTTTATTGTAAATTAATCACAATCTTTTAATTCAATTTTAATTGTTTTTAAATTCCTAGCTTTAAATAATCTTGTCTCTGTGGGATCGATAACTCGGACTTAAAGTCCATTTTATTACTACACACGACCAGTCCACTTGCTGTTTAATACACGTAAGGATTTTTCGTGTCACCTCTTTCGGTCGTTTCATCTCAGGCAATTCTATAAGACTTGCGTTGAGTAGATCACCAAATATCCCGGAGACATTAGAGTCGAGAATGGATACTTCTTTGATTGCATCTCTTTGAGAGTTAACTTCTTTGGTCCTTTAACAATAGCTTTGCCATGACGTTTGATGGATGTGATACTTACTGCCATTGATTCATCATTTGAAGCTTTTGGAAAGTGTTTATCCCCATTGTTGACATCTTGTTCCATAGCTCTTGGACATGTGGCCCATCAACTTCACTTGTTTCCATGCTCAACTTTATATCATGCGCTCGAGTAGCCAATTCTTCAAGCGTCTTAGGTTGAATTCCTTGAAGGATATAGCAAAGACCCAAATGCATTCCTTGGATGCACATCTCTATAGCCGAAGTCTCAGATAGTCGATCTTTGCAATTAAGGCTCAGGTTCCTCCATCGATTGATGTAGTCAATGATAAGCTCATCTTTCCATTGGCGAGAGTTAGTGAGCTCCACCATGCTGACCGTCCTTCGGGTGCTATAAAAGCGATTAAGGAACTCACGTTCCAGTTGCCCCCAACTATCAATTGAGCTAGCCTCCAAGTCGGTGTGCCAATCAAATGCATGGCCTTTTAATGATCGGACAAATTGTTTGACCAAGTGATTGCTGTAAGTTGCAGCATCTCTGCACGTCTCGACAAAATAAGTCACATGTTGCTTCAGATTGCCTTGGCCCTCAAATTGCTATTATTTTGGAGGTTGGTATCTAGTTAGCATCTTTAGATCGTTAATTCTTCGAGTCTATGGCTTAACATACATCAAAGATTTCTTGGAGCTTCCATCGGACTTCGCTTCAATAGTCTCCGCGATGAACTCCCTCAGTTGGTCGATGGGGATCAACCCATCAGATGAAACTTGAAGCTCTTTAGTTTAAGACTTGTCTTTTTTCTTTTTTCTTTTTTTTTGGGCTTTACCAAGAGTTTCCCCCAGTCAGACGCTGGAGACTAATCCCTTCGAGGTGTAGAGATAACCGAAGTGGGTTTTGCCTCTCCCAACAAAGCATTTTCCATACACACGGCCAAGGATCGAACTCTGGACAGCATGCTTAAGAAACACAACTATCTACCAACTGTGATGGATCTTGTTGGTAAAGACTTGCCTTTTTTGGTTGATTGTTGCTTCATGGACCTCTCAGCTTCATCATGAGCTTCAGTTGTATTTCCATTATGTGGTTAGCATTCGTACCATCCACCTTGTTCGTCAACTTTGAAATTTTAGAATCTTTTTCTTGAACATGATTGGCTAGTCCCTCAATGGCCTTCGTCAAGTCGGAGATTTGCTCTTCTAGAGTTGTAGGATTCACCATGATATGATACTATTAGGTTAATGTCCTCAAATGCCACTAGACATTATTAAATTGTAATTGTTTTTTACTCTATCAATATAAAGGCGATTAGTTGTTTACTATTATATTGACATTTATAAATTGTAATCATCTATAAGTCCAAGAACATAAGAGTTAACTCTATAAGGCATTAGAGGAGTATGATACTTGTGTACTAAAATAGTCTGCAAGTCAATGATTCTCAATTGGGCTTTGGAAATCATGAAAACTTGTATGATGTGAGTCTTGACGAGAAAGGTGTCCGTCAATCACTAGGCAGTAGTGAAGAATTCATATCATAGGTGCAGTGATGGAGATAGTGGCACTCAGACATGACTCGCATCGATTCCGTCACATGGGTTTTCACTCTTTGACAGTCAATGACAGAATCGATAAGATTGTAATAGGTGTGTCTGAATTTTAGACTTGAGGGATCGAGTTGAAGATATACTTGTGACATTAGGTTTGTCATTAAAGTAGTTAGATCCAATTCACCCTTTGGTGGGGTCAACCTCGAACTGCAACCTAATGGGCAAGTATTAGTCTTAACTGATATCCAAGTTTAGATTCGTTCCCTCGAAGGTGAACGAGGAATTATCCTATGCATTTATAAGTAAGTTAGATCTTAAAGTCTTTGGCCAAATCATTCACTGATCTAGATTTATTATAAATATAGCATAGAGTCAAGTTAGTGAGTTTGACCTTAAAACATGACTCTCAATTGACCGGGATAAGGAAACGAAGAGTTTGTATTCACTCGGTATTTACAATAGGAAAGGTAAAATGATCCAATCATTTTATCTTATTTGGGTTACAATGTAGACCACTTGATTGGCTAGGTGGGACCCACATTCAATGGAATCCTCTCTTTGCCAAATATAGATGAACCTAAAGAGTCACGCTTAAAAAAAAAATCGATAAAAAATATGAATTTTCTTGTGGTAATATTTTAAGTATTGGATACTTAAAATTAATTAAATGAAATTAGTTATTTGAAGAAATAAGTCAATTCATTTATAATTTAATTAATGTATTATTTCTTGAAGAAATAAACTTAATTAAATATCCTATCTATTCTTTAATTAGATTAATTAAATAATGGATTGGACCGAACTCAAATTAATGCACCAAGAGGCACACCAAGACCGAGTAGGGGGAGCCATTAGGCATCCTACATGGGCTAATTTGAGCCCAAGGTAATAACTTAAATAATATAAATATATCACATTAGTTAATACCTAGGTCATAAGTTTCAATTAACACTTGAGCCACAAGACAAAAATTCCTCCTCTCCCTGTCTCCCTAGCCATCGGCCATAGTGCCAAGAAGAAGGAGAATTTCCCATCAGGTTTTTTCGGCGAGACAATTTAGAGGCAACACTTTTGGACTTCTCGGATTATCAAGAATTCAGCCGAATTATTTCGCGAAGAAGTTGAAGAAGTGGAAAGCTTGAGTTTCTCCAACCACTTCGCTTCAACGGGTGAAGTGTCAATTTTTTATCGTACATATGTCTGATAAAACCCCGGGATTGATCCTGTTATGGAAAAATCCAAATAAAATTTCAAAATACCATTTCCACTGCGTTTGGTTAATTTTTCCCCACGGATACTTCGATTTGACGGAGGGAAGAGATGAGAGCTAGAGATGATCCCATTGGGCGTGCCAAATTTTGGGGAAAATTAAATTAATAATATATAAAAAAAAAGAAAAATCAGAAAATATTGAAAAAAAGGACCCAATCAGATAATAGTACGTTACGACATAGGGTATGTCGTCTGACAAAGAGACGACATATACTATGTCGTCTCTTACAAATTTTTTTTTATTTATTAAATCAAGAGACGACATAAGCATTGTCGTCTCTTGATTAATTTTTTTTTTATTTTAATAGAGAGACGACAATACTCATGTCGTCTCTCACTTATTATATAATTTTTTTTTTGGGGCAACTTTGCAACTTTGCAAAGTTGCCTCACTTATTTGAGGCTGCAAAGTGTCGGCTGCAAAGTTGCAGCCTTACACAACTTTGTTTTTTTTTTTTTTTTTTTTTTTATCATTTTACTTTTTTTCTCCTCAATTTGCGAAGCTATTTACACAGAATTTTTTTCTGTCTATCTTTCTCTCCTTCCATTCTCTCCTTCCATCAGATTAGTCGATCTCTTTCTCTTCTTCCATCAGTTTTTTCTTCATTCTCAAAACGCAAATTTTCCATCATCAACCAAAAAATTAAGGTAATTTTTTTTTTCATTCATTTGTACTTTTAAATTTATTATATGTAGAGTTTATATATATGTTTTTTTTGTAATAGTATTGTAATTTAGGGTTGAAAAGTTGAATTTATAGTGATAAATTTGATTTATTAGCTATAATTTTTAAGTTATTTGGTATAATTCTCGAATATATTGCTATAATTTTTGAGTTATTAGGTTTTTTTTTTTTTTAGGTTCAATTTTGACTTTTAGGTATAATATCAATTTTTAGTGCTATATTTGAATTATTTGGTATAATGTTGTAATTGATTGGTATATTGTTTGAATTAATAGGTTGATTTTTGAATTTTCGGTTCAATTTTCACTTTTAGGTGTAATGTCAATTTGTAGTGTTATTTTGAATTATTTGATACAATGTTGGAATTGGTTGGTATAATTTTTGAATTAATAGGTTGGATTTTGAATTTTAGGTTCAATTTTAGGTTTTAGGTGTAATGTCAATTTCTAGTGTTATTTTTTAATTATTTGGTTTAAGTTGGAATTAATGGGCTTAATTTTGAGTAGTTAGATTATTTTTTTGAAAATTAATATATTTTGCAATTGTTTGGTATAATGTGCGAATTGAATGGAAGTATAGTTTGTATATATAAATTTTAATGTTGTAGGTATATAATTTTCAATTTTATGTATAATTTGTAAGTATAATTTTATTTTTTGACTATAATTTTAAATTTAGTGTTTATTATGGTTTGAATTTTGATATTATATAGAAAATGTCAAGGGCGAACACAGTTGATGTTTTAGTATACACGGATGGTCAAATTATTGAAGACTCAAATTCAGTTAGATATAGCACTCGTCCAAGCACTAACATGAGGATACGTCGTACAATCACATACGCTGAATTGTTGGAGAAGTTATATACGAGAACAAGAACTGATCAGAATTATTTTTCATTAAAAGTAATTATAAAGTTTGAATTTGAAAAGAGAAATGTGATGAGGGAGAGCACAATGGAGATCAAAGATGATGAGACTTTAGGGTTTTTCTTGGATCCTAACATTGTTCAGGACACGATCGAGCTTTATATCGAGAAAGAACCAATCCAATATCAGGGTCAAGATAACTCGTTGTTAACCCAAGTGACGTCGTTAACACCACCTCCATTCATGTCTTATTTCACACAGCCCACAGTTCCCGATTTGAATCCGCAGTCACAATCCCATTAATGTCGTATTTTACTCAGCCCACAGTACCAGATTTAAATATGCAGACACAATCAAATGTGTTGGGAACTCGTGAGTATCATGATTTTTTTCAAGTGGTTTGGGGAGTTCTACAATTCAGGATGTGAATCAAGGTAGTTTATTGTTATTTTTACATTGTGAAGTTTATTTTTAAATTTCATACATGTGTAGATAATTTTTTTTTTCTTCGCGGAATTGTAAAATAAGTTAAACTTTTGTGATTTGCATTTTTAGGTGCTTCTACAACGGGTCATTTGTTTGGGCATTTTCTAAATGTACCAAATTCCCCTTTTGTTCCTGATATGCAAGCAGTATTATGAATATTCTAATAAGTTTCTTCAATTGTTGTATAATTTACGAATTACTTGTTATTCTTGTTTTGATATCCTATCGTCATATTTATTTTTAATTGTAGGTCCGTCCACGCAAATTCCCCTTTGGAAAATTCTCGTAGGAGGAATTTTGTAATTCCTAACGAGGGAGCAGGTAATTATGCATTTTCTAATAAATTTCATACTTGTTGTATTCCTTTGATTCATGATTACTTGTTGTATTCCTTTGATTCATGATTTGTTATCTTTATTTGCAGTCCCGTCTACACAAAGCTGTCATGACTTTGAGCATCCCAATTTTGGGTGTAGTGATTTTGCAAACGTCCAGAATGATGATATTGGGAATGACAGTCAAAGTGATACTGACTGTTCGCTCCATCATCTTTCAGACCGCGAGTTGGAAGAAAACTTGGATAATGCAATGATGGATGAGGGTGAAGATGCTGAGACTAATGTACCGATGAATGAAGATGTCCCTCACACAAGTCACGAAGAAAGACTTCATGAAGTGATCTCATTCTATTCCACCACATATCCAGAAGTAGAAGGAGATTCACTACATCGAGAAAGTTCAGGTTTGAGCCGGAGAATAATTTATGATCATGCAAAAGGTAATCTTCGTTTGGGCCAAGTTTTTGACAACAAACTCAGCTTGCAAGCAGCGGTAAAAGACTACCACGTACAACATGCACGGCGCGAGTTTAAGGTGACAATTAGTAATTCTACAGTGTATGCCGTAGAATGCAAAAATGGATGTCGTTTTAAACTGCGGGGAAGTTTAAAGAAGAGTACTAATTTTTGGAAAATTACAAGGTATGAAGGGTCACACGAATGTTTCTTCGAAGATTGTTCAAAAAATCACTTTAACTTGGACATAAACATGATTGCAAATGAAATTTTACCAGAAGTTAGGAAGGATCCTTCGTATAAGGTCGGTCTAATTAAGCTAACGGTGCAGAAAAAATGGAAATTTGATATTTCATATGGGAAGGCTTGGTACAGTTTGCGGCGTGCAAATGACATTATATACGGGACGTGGGAGGATTCTGTTACAAGGTTACCTAAATTTTTTGGAGCAATCCAGAAGTGGAATCCAGGGACGGTTGTTGAATGGAGGCACAAAATACCAGATCAAAATCCAAAAATGTTGAAATTTATGTTTTGGGCGTTCAAGCCATGTATAGATGGATTTCGACATTGTCGAAGAGTCATATGTGTTGATGGGACTCATTTGTACGCACGGCACAAGGCTAAGTTGTTATGCGCATCGACTCTGGATGGAAATCAGAATATTTTGCCTCTAGCATTTGCTATCGTTGATAATGAGTCGAACGAGTCTTGGCTATGGTTTCTGCAATTGATCTGCAAACATTTCTTGATGCCTGATGAAGGTGTTTGCCTTATTTCCGATCGTCATAAGGGCTTATTAAATGCCACTCGATTTATGCCCGCATTTTCCCCACCCCTTGGAGCTCATAGATATTGCCTGCGACATGTGAGTTCAAACTTTAATGCTCAATTCAAAAGTAAAGTTATGAAGGAACTCTGTTATGCGGCGGGAATGGCACATAACGTCCGAAAGTTTGACCAAGCAATGGAACTCATTGGTAATAAGGATCCAGCTGCGTTGAATTATTTGAAAGTTATCCCACAAGAAAAGTGGACACTGGCATATGACGGAGGGATGCGCGAAGGCATTATGACGACGAACATGGGAGAAAGCTTAAACAATGTGTTGAAAGGTACAAGACATCTTCCACCTGCATCAATTGTGGAGTGCACATTTCATCGTATTGTCGAATATTTTGCTGATCGAGTGCGAATGGCTTTGGCAATGAGGGCACAACCTTTCACGACATATGCACTTAAAATGTTTAATGAGTGGGCCAAAAAACTCAAAATCACAAGGCAGAAGTTTATTCTTGGTTGCATTACACGGGTGCCGTTAAAACGCCCCGACAGATAGGGTCCGGTAATCATCATTACGCCGTCGACATCAAAGCTAAATATTGCTCTTGTGGAAAATGGAGTCTTCATCGAATTCCGTGCTCACATGCAATGAAATTATGTACAGAAATAGGGCTTAGGCCGACTGAGTATGTTGAAAAATATTACCTGAGCTCCGAATATTTGAAAACATATCAAGGGAGGTTTTATCCATTGCTTGAATCCCATTATTGGGATACTCCCAATTTTGAGTTGGTCCATGACCCTAATCTGAAGAAGGCGCCTATTGTGGGTCGGCAACGGAGCACTCGGATTCCCAACGAGATGGATTGGCGCGACTTAGACTCAGACTAGTATGTGTGTTAAAAAAAGTCCCCGCCTGTGCTACTGATTTGTGCAAAAACTGCTATTATTTTTTTTCGTATTGCCATATTTGCGCCGTGCATGTTGTACGTGGTAGTCTTTTACCGCTGCTTGCAAGCTGAGTTTGTTGTCAAAAACTTGGCCCAAACGAAGATTACCTTTTGCATGATCATAAATTATTCTTCGGCTCAAACCTGAACTTTCTCGATGTAGTGAATCTCCTTCTACTTCTGGATATGTGGTGGAATAGAATGAGATCACTTCATGAAGTCTTTCTTCGTGACTTGTGTGAGGGACATCTTCATTCATCGGTACATTAGTCTCAGCATCTTCACCCTCATCCATCATTGCATTATCCAAGTTTTCTTCCAACTCGCGGTCTGAAAGATGATGGAGCGAACAGTCAGTATCACTTTGACTGTCATTCCCAATATCATCATTCTGGACGTTTGCAAAATCACTACACCCAAAATTGGGATGCTCAAAGTCATGACAGCTTTGTGTAGACGGGCCTGCAAATAAAGATAACAAATCATGAATCAAAGGAATACAACAAGTAATCATGAATCAAAGGAATACAACAAGTATGAAATTTATTAGAAAATGCATAATTACCTGCTCCCTCGTTAGGAATTACAAAATTCCTCCTACGAGAATTTTCCAAAGGGGAATTTTGCGTGGACGGACCTACAATTAAAAATAAATATGACGATAGGATATCAAAACAAGAATAACAAGTAATTCGTAAAATTAATACAACAATTGAAGAAACTTATTAGAATATTCATAATACCTGCTTGCATATCAGGAACAAAAGGGGAATTTGGTACATTTAGAAAATGCCCAAACAAATGACCCGTTGTAGAAGCACCTAAAAATGCAAATCACAAAAGTTTAACTTATTTTACAATTCCGCGAAGAAAAAAAAAATTATCTACACATGTATGAAATTTAAAAATAAACTTCACAATGTAAAAATAACAATAAACTACCTTGATTCACATCCTGAATTGTAGAACTCCCCAAACCACTTGAAAAAAAATCATGATACTCACGAGTTCCCAACACATTTGATTGTGTCTGCATATTTAAATCTGGTACTGTGGGCTGAGTAAAATACGACATTAATTGGGATTGTGACTGCGGATTCAAATCGGGAACTGTGGGCTGTGTGAAATAAGACATGAATGGAGGTGGTGTTAACGACGTCACTTGGGTTAACAACGAGTTATCTTGACCCTGATATTGGATTGGTTCTTTCTCGATATAAAGCTCGATCGTGTCCTGAACAATGTTAGGATCCAAGAAAAACCCTAAAGTCTCATCATCTTTGATCTCCATTGTGCTCTCCCTCATCACATTTCTCTTTTCAAATTCAAACTTTATAATTACTTTTAATGAAAAATAATTCTGATCAGTTCTTGTTCTCGTATATAACTTCTCCAACAATTCAGCGTATGTGATTGTACGACGTATCCTCATGTTAGTGCTTGGACGAGTGCTATATCTAACTGAATTTGAGTCTTCAATAATTTGACCATCCGTGTATACTAAAACATCAACTGTGTTCGCCCTTGACATTTTCTATATAATATCAAAATTCAAACCATAAATAAACACTAAATTTAAATTATAGTCAAAAAATAAAATTATACTTACAAATTATACATAAAATTGAAAATTATATACCTACAACATTAAAATTTATATATACAAACTATACTTCCATTCAATTCGCACATTATACCAAACAATTGCAAAATATATTAATTTTCAAAAAAATAAATCTAACTACTCAAATTAAGCCCATTAATTCCAACTTAAACCAAATAATTAAAAAATAACACTAGAAATTGACATTACACCTAAAACCTAAAATTGAACCTAAAATTCAAAATCCAACCTATTAATTCAAAATTATACCAACCAATTCCAACATTGTATCAAATAATTCAAAATAACACTACAAATTGACATTACACCTAAAAGTGAAAATTGAACCGAAAATTCAAAAATCAACCTATTAATTCAAACAATATACCAATCAATTACAACATTATACCAAATAATTCAAATATAGCACTAAAAATTGATATTATACCTAAAAGTCAAAATTGAACCTAAAAATAAAAAAAAAACCTAATAACTCAAAAATTATAGCAATATATTCGAGAATTATACCAAATAACATAAAAATTATAGCTAATAAATCAAATTTATCACTATAAATTCAACTTTTCAACCCTAAATTACAATACTATTACAAAAAAAAACATATATATAAACTCTACATATAATAAATTTAAAAGTACAAATGAATGAAAAAAAAAATTACCTTAATTTTTTGGTTGATGATGGAAAATTTGCGTTTTGAGAATGAAGAAAAAACTGATGGAAGAAGAGAAAGAGATCGACTAATCTGATGGAAGGAGAGAATGGAAGGAGAGAAAGATAGACAGAAAAAAATTCTGTGTAAATAGCTTCGCAAATTGAGGAGAAAAAAAAGTAAAATGATAAAAAAAAAAAAACAAAAAAACAAAGTTGTGTACTTTGCAGCCTCAAATAAGTGAGGCAACTTTGCAAAGTTGCAAAGTTGCCCCAAAAAAAAAATTATATAATAAGTGAGAGACGACATGAGTATTGTCGTCTCTCTATTAAAATAAAAAAAAAATTAATCAAGAGACGACAATGCTTATGTCGTCTCTTGATTTAATAAAAAAAAAAAAATTGTAAGAGACGACATAGTATATGTCGTCTCTTTGTCAGACGACATACCCTATGTCGTAACGTACTATTATCTGATTGGGTCCTTTTTTTCAATATTTTCTGATTTTTCTTTTTTTTATATATTATTAATTTAATTTTCCCCAAATTTTGTGAACAACAAATCTTATATGTCTGCAATTTAATCAAACAAGAAAAAGTTGCACAAATAATTTTTATTGAATGAAAATAAAAAGAAGTGGTTACAATCTCTAATTAATTCCTCTGATTCTTCACTTCAACAATTTGATCTTTGATGTGAAATTATTGAAGGAAATCTAGCACTTTGATTTTTCTTCAAAATTGACTTGATATTTGAATAACGTTAATTTAAGAGATTTGCGCCGAAATTTCAAATTAATCATTATTATTTGAATATTTTTTGGTGGATTACTCGTCAATCCTCCAAATTTGAATTGAATTTAAATAATGTTAATTCGTAGGTTTAGCACCTTGATCATGAATTAAACACTATTATTTGATGAGTTTCGTCAAGAACGCCTTGAACGTCGTCTTGAACTTCTCAATGGTTGCCAAGAACGGCTTGAATATCACTTTGAACTTCTTTGATGATTGCTAAGAACGCCTTGAACACCGTCTTGATTGACACCAAACCGCCTTGATTGCCACCAAACCGCCTTAATTGCCACCAAACCGCCTTAATCCTTCTTGAATTTGAGTAGAGAGAACTTTCAATACATTTCTATATATCTCTTTCTTGCTCAATTTTTTGATGTGTCAAATTCTTGAATTTGAACCCCTATTTATAGTTGTAGGGATGAAAATATTGACATAATTATTCAATGAGGTGACGCAATTTGATTGGCCCTCAATAACTTGGTTGGCAATTTATTTCCTTCATTTGAAGATATAATTTGAATTGCCATAGAATATGATTTAACTTCCATATATTGAGGATTGAGACATAATTTCACTGTCTTAAAGACTTCAATATCACATATGGTAATATTTGATTTGCCATGAATTAAATATTTTATTTAATCTTGGATTTAATTTGACATTCCAAAATATAAATAAAGATATATGAGGCAGTAAATTTTTAGTGTCTACAACAATTCCAACACAACACCTAACCATATATAGCCACATCCCGTTCCACCTCCCAAACATGTGTGGCTCCGACCAAAGCGTGTAATTCCCCGCGCAAGGTTCCGAAGTTTGACCAGACAAGTATATACCACATAAGCAATATATTATTTCCTTCTGTTAAGACTCCTTAGTCCTTACCTTATTTAATGACCACAATACATGATTTAGGCCCTAAAATATGTTGGACTTGCTTAGTAATTAATCCTATATTAGCTCGTGCACTACGGGCCCGATCCTGAGATGAACTCTTTAGAGGATAACATATGCTCTGGTGATATATAATATGAGTCAACTTTTCTTCAGCTCTCACCTAAATTCTTGTTGAGTTCTCACAACTGGACCCATCATATTGAGCTAACTAAATCTATGTAGTTACGTACTTGCTATACTTGCCTAGGAGACAAGCCCGGATTAACCTCAGTATAGTCAAGTCATGAAGGGTGGGTTGAGCCCAAGTTTATATATTATTATCATCAGCTCGACTCGGTCGATACAGTTAAATCATTGGATTTTGATCTTTTATGATTTTATTGGCTTATCAGTTCAGCCTAATGGATAATTTTCACTAGCATCATGTAATATTTAGATAAGAACGTTTGATATTTACGCATGACAACGAATTTTTGAACTTGAATAGAAAGAACACGAGTTTTTATTGCATTGATACATAATTTGGTATGACTTTCTTAAAAATGTTCCACTTTAATTCCACATTTCGTAATTTGAACATCTTATTATCAATAGAAAATACTAAATAATTGGGAAACATGATTTTCGTAAGACCTTCGAGCTAGCAAGGATGTTTAATTAAATTTGCCAATAAATTTCCAATTACTTTTAGGTCACATATGGGATTATGAACGATATCTTTCTGATAATACGTTTACTCCAATATTAATCCGTCTATCCTTTGCAATTTTTAATAATTGATGAACCCATTTTCTTATTCCAAGTTGTACAAAGTACGTAAATTTTTTGAATAATTATATGAATTTATTTATTTATTTTTATTTTTTTGGTAGTACAAAGAAGTGAACTACATCCCAATTGATGTACGATGACCCAACTTCGCAGACGGTGTACGATCCGTTGCCCGCGTGACATCCCAAGACATAGTTGTACGGTGGTCCGCCGCACCCATAACACGCCATCAGTGAGTTCTGGAAACCTATATAATTCATTGATAATTAAAATAAATAATAATTAATATTAATTAATAAGATTAAATTAGTAATTGTTGTGTTGTCTATATATATATATATATATATTAAATTAGTAATTATTGTGTTGTGTTGTACGATCGAGAGAGCAGAAATGAGGGATTTTACTCACACGAATATCATAATTACATATGTCACTTAATCACTCATGTCTAGGTTTTCATTGGCAATAGTACTTGAAATGAATTCATAGGGTCGAGCTACTTGAGTTTCGGCTAACATCCATACTCTAGGCTCGATCGAGAGATCAGAAATGAGGGATTTTACTCACACGAGCATCATAATTACATATGTCACTTAATCACTCTATCTAGGTTATCATTGGCACATGACTAGACATTAATTATGATTTGTTGGTGCAATAATTAATTTGAGGGCTAATTAATACTTGGTAATTAAGAATTATCAAGTCACAACGAGATTGTGAACTTACTAGTAGCGCAGGAGTTAAATGAAAGGGTCACACACTAATTCATTTGGTTTTGTTCATTAGATGAATTAATTAATTTGATTAATTAATTTGAAGAATACTAAATTAATTTGACTATGCTAATTAATGGGATCTTTGATTAATTAGATTATTGATGGGCCTGGGAGGTCTAGGTATTTTATTGTATATGGTTTCGACCCAAATATAATAAATAAACAAATTTTAGGTGGCTTAAGGTGTCACTTGTTTGAGGACACCAATTTAATTTATATGTTTCCGCTGGGCCATCGTGTATCACGGGGTGCCAACATTTGGCTATATCACAACTATTTACTATATGAATTTTACTATACAAATAATTATAATTGTCTCAAACTTACGAAAGAACGAGAGAGCTAGAAATTTTATTGCATATATGGTCATTATGAATTATGTATTAATTTGACTTTATCTAATAATAAAAGTAGATTGAAATACTCTGCTCTGATACCGGAACAAGACAATCTGGCTTGTATACATTATTTTGGTTAATGTTGGGATATGATCATAGGTACATCAATGGTTTGTATTTAATAAGTCATTTAATCCCTAGCTTATGTTGTGCCGTGTGAAATTTTTTGATGCTACCTGGGAGATGCAACACAGTTTGGAATAGAAGTTTCGATTTTTGCTCTAGAGATGATAAAGTGTGTTCTAATGTTTTTACTGCGAGTTTGGGTCTGTGTTTAGGGTCGTAAACGAGTCGAGTTGAGTCCTATATATTGTTGTTCATTTTTTTCTGAATTCTTATCGAGTTTCGAATTTGTGTTTGAGTATGGTTTGATTGTTAATTAAGCCGAGTTCAAATGAGCTTTAATCGAACTGAAAACGAGTCGAGCTCGAGTAACTTGATTTTTTTACACATATTTTTCATCTATTACTAATAGAATGTAGCTCGAATCGAGCTTCAAACTTATCGAACAAACAAAAATGTTCTTTAAGATTGGTTTGATATGTTAACGAACCGAGCTTAAATGAGCTTTTTACCAAGCAATTTCGAATCAAGTATCAGGGGTGAAAATGGATCCATCTTAGTTCTACTTCATTCTGTTTTCAAACAATTATATTTAATTTTAATTATTATTTATTAATCAAGTTACCTTCATATGCCTTAAATACACTTTAAACCACATTCTTACCCACTTATTGACCATTAGATCCATCACGATGTAGTGTCGATCTTCATCTTTTGACAAGAATGGAAAATCGTTACCCACAAACAATTTATACTGAAAAAAACTTTTGAGCTTTTTGTTAAATTTAAGTTTTTTTTTTTATTATTTAGTTTCATTTCTAGAAAAAAACTGAAGATAAGAAGAAAGTAAAAACATGTACATAGATACTTCTATCAATTTATTCTATTTTTCTGTTTTTATCAAATTTTGCAAACAAGCTAAACTGTAGCTTTTTTGGCACTTTTACAACTTTTTTACAATCCCACATTTCTTTAAAAGCACAATCTTTTGCAAATAAACTTTAATTCTCACAATCTGTGTTTCACATGCTCCATGTGAGTCCCATCATATGTGTTTTTAAAATTATTCCGAGACTTCAAATTTGATAAATTTATTAGCATGATCCCTTTAAAAGTGATTGCTCCTCTTAGAATATGAAAATATGTAACGGTAAATTCACCTTTCTCCCTATTAGATTGAGCGCGACAAAATCGACTTAATTTTTTAGTTTTTTTAAATGGAGATATTTATATAGGCTTTTGTCCAAGTCCCTTGGCTTCCCTTTCACTTTACTTACGCCCATAATTCTACTTTTTGTCCCTTCACTTTTTAAGGTTTGCATCTATGTGGACCCCATAAGACAAGCCTATTATAATTTTTATATTAGTTGATTGCAAAATTAGACCATACATATCAATATATTATTTATATATATATATATATTTCTATCAGGTGTGTGATATATTAAATCGACTTAATATGGATTCTCACACTCCTACTTCATTGTCTAATCTCTTTTCTCATTATTTGATTGGTTCGTCTAAGTCATCTTGTATGTGATAGAACGTGGGGAATTATCAAAAAAAAAAAAAAGATAGGTCGTGGTGAGTGCACTTTTTCTATTTTTAAATCAAGTTGTAGAGCATCACAGCATTAAATTAAGAAAGCATTTTGAGATGGAAAATGGTGAATTGTTCATTTAGAATTAAAATTTTCAAGATTTCCTTTATGCACCTAAAGGTAGGTATTCAATACCTACATTACAATTTGAGGAAAAAATTAAAATATAATTGTCGATGTAAATGAAAAAGTTAGTGTATTTGAAACAAACAAAATACATGTACAAATTAATCTCTATGTACCTTATTTTGTTACAAAAACTAAAACACTTCATGTGATATGGATAATTTACAAGACATGCAGCTGGCTTAAACTCGGGCAAAAATATATGGAATTTTATACAGAAAACATAGTGACTTTAATAATAATGGAAATTCATGTCCAAATCGAGTTTGAAAAGACTCAAATAATCATATGAAACATGCAAAAATAATTTAATTGTGAATGATCACAGTCATATGATATAAATGATTCATTAGATATGCAAAGAGCTTAAGACTTAACCAAACTCCTAAGGAAATGAAGTTGTACTTAATCTAGGAAATAGTATTGGCTTTGATGTTGAAGGGGATTCTTGTCTAAATCGATCTGATCAAATTAGTTAATAATAATTAATATGACAAACAGTACAATAATATTTACTTTATTCTTCACTGCAATCATATGATATAAGTAATGTACCAATCATGTGATTAGCTTAAATTCAATTAAGATCGGGGGGCGAAAATTATATATGAAAAATAACACTATATGCTATGAAACTTCTCTATCTCTTCCATAGTTCATTGCTTGAGTGTAAGTGTGTGTATATATGGATATATATGTTCCTCCCATGTAGAAAGCAAAGTGAGTATCATAATGACTCTTCTTCATAATTAGTTCAATTTTTATATTCACCATCTAACAAAATTAAATTTTTAGCTATTTCTTTGCTTCCAAGTCTTTCAAGAATTGTTCCAAAGTTAAATTAGTGCCAACAGCTAAGATGTGAGATCTCTACCTCAATAAGATATTTTTCCCTATCTTTATATATTTTGATTTTTATTTTCCACTAATGATTTGTCATTTTTAATCGGAGAAATATTAAAACTTTCATTATTAATTAATATTTCTATTGAGTGATCTTGCCAAAGAATTCAAACAACTTGGTATATCATGTCTTGTATCCTATTTTGATTATAGGTACATGACTTAAATATTGATTATCATATTTAATCCAACATAATATGCTTATTGGGAAATTACTATTTTTCTCTCAAGAGCCTAGAAACAACATATTGTGATATATTATAAAATTTCACTCCCCAAATTAATTAAAAAAATTATAATTGTTACGTTGTACTCTTTTTTTACTTTTTTACCTTCTTATGATACAGTGAATCTCTCTATTTTAGGTCCGCAAACCTATAGAGCTTACAGCGGCGCCCCCCTTCCCCCCCCCCCCCCCCCCCCCCCCAAAAAAAAAACCTAATTATTCTTTTTCTCTTCTTCTCCGCTGACGATGGTTTGGTGAATGTCGCATCCATCAATATTGATGTCACCATTATCGTCGGCAGGCTGGGTTGGAGCACCCTCCTTCAAGCTATGTATCCCACTTCAAATCTGATAAGATAGAGATGGATCTAACGAGACAGATGGATCTGACGAGATAAAATCAGACGATACATTATTTCTTATATAACTTTTTAGATATTTCGTTTAATATTTTATTTACTCTCTCGTAAGAGATTTGCTTTCTCTTTTGAATGAGAGTTTCGTCTCTCTTGAATAAGAGTGTGGTCAATTGCACAAAAGTTTTCTTGTGTTCATTTGCTAGTTCTTAAGACTTGTCATTTTGAAGAAACTTGATATTAAGTGTTTCAATTATTATTATTACATCGTTAGAGACAGTCTAAGTTATATTGTTCTTGATGTTGTAAACTTTTTGTTGAATGGAATATAACGACCGCTATTCCCTAGAAGAAAAAAACCTATAGAGCTTGGTCGAATAAATTAAGTAAATCATGATGTCTATTTAACCATGTATTACAATAGAATTGGAGTGCACTACAAGTTTGATAACATGGACATCTAACAAATGCACCTCATGACTACTAATCCTGATAACTAAATTCATTTGGCTTTTAGTTTTTATTTTTCCTTTTCTCATTTATATATACATATAAATCACAAAAAAAGTAAAAAGAATTAAATAAAGAAAGTAGTCATTATCTGAATCATCATAAGTCCCTTTCTGATAACCTCCAAAAGCCCATAAAAAAACAAAAAATATGCCTAGATTTTACTATAAAACTGACACAAAACTCTCACAAAATATAGACAAGAGTCTTTTTCAGAGAGAAAAAAAATACAAAAGAACACACAAAAAAAATGGGTTTATTAATTGTAGAAAAAAGAAGTGTGGCAGTAGTAATTTTGTGTTTGATGATCCTCTTGACTAGTTGTTATGTATCAAATGGAGATGTTTATAAGGTGGGAGATTCATCTGCTTGGACAACTACTGCTAATGTTGATTATAAGCAGTGGGCTATTGCTAAAAACTTTCAAATTGGTGATATTATAGGTATTTATTTATTTATTTTTAGTAAATATGCATGTACATGAAATTGTTCTTTCCCATTTTGTTTATTTTTCCCTTCTTTTTTTTTTTGGGTTTTTCGTGGTATTTTATGATATTATGTAGGAATTTTTTATGGGTTTTGCTTCGTTCATGTAAATTTTTTGGTTGAAATTTTTTAGTTGAGATAGGTTGCATTTTCTGGTTTAGCAGAAAAGCGGAGAAGAGAAAGGAAGTGAAAATTTTGGGTTAATCGCATTTTTCGTCTCGTGTACCAAGTACACTTTTGGTTTTCGCTCTTTACAAAATTCGCATTCCATAAGTCGTAAAAAATCTCAAATTTGGTCCGAGAGGTGAAAGAAAAAAAAGAAAATTCACATTTTCTACGGAATTATTAGTTTTTCTATGGAATTGATTGTGTGATCAAATGTGAATTTTTTTACTCCTTATAGGATGCAAAGTGAGATTTTTGTAAAGCGCGCGACAAAAAATGTACTTGGTTATATTTACGAGACGAAAAATGTGATTAACCTGAAAATTTTAGAATATTTGATGCTTTTTTTTTTTTTTTACTCGAATGGAAACTTAAACGAGAAAGTTAATTACCAACTTTGAACATGGGCTTAACACAACCATCCGAAATGCATTTTTGAAGATTTCTATTTTAAATATTTGTACTTATATATATTGTAGAGCATTTAATTTATATATTTGAAACCAGTTTAAATTTAGTGGTATATTTAAGTGTAACTTTGAAATTATAAGTATTAGGGGTAGGGGTGGGGAGGGTGTGACATTTTAGCAGTCAAGATTGATGAGCTACAAACTTATGGAGTATATACACGAGTAGTTGAAAAATTTATGATGATGAGGTGAGCATTATGCAATTTTCTTGTGCCAATCTATAATACTCCTAATACACATAAATATCCATATTTCCATCTACCAACTTCCAATCCATTTAGAAAATTTGCATGCCTAAATGATGATGGCCATTACCTCCACAATATTGCAAAGCAACCCCCACCAATTTCGAGTCATACTTGGCAGCTCCTACGAAGAGATTACACCGCACGAATTAATAAACCCTACACCTGGGCCCAACCAAAGGTCGGACCGATCTAGATTCCAAGAGTCACCAAGAATGACTCGCCAATTCCCCAGGCCCCCCTCATTTCACTGCCTACGACTTTGGATTGGATTCCAATATATTGCTGAAGAGTAGTAAAATATTCAAGCTAGAATGGGAAAAGTGCATAAAAATCCCTTGTGATATGCCTAATTCTTCAAAAGGTCTTCTCGTGAAATAAAAATTATCTAGAAAGCATGAATAACCATATATCTCTCAATATAATCATGACATTATCATTTTTCATTTTTTTGGTGGTTCGTGTTGCAGTTTTCGAGTACAACCCTCAATTTCACAACGTGATGCAAGTTACACACGCTGAGTACAAAGCGTGCAATGCATCCTCCCCTATCTCTACATACACAACGGGCAACGACTCCATTAGCATCACTACTCATGGTCACCACTTCTTTATATGTGGTGTGCCAGGGCATTGTCAAGCGGGACAGAAAGTCGATATCAACGTTCTTCGTGCTCCTTCAGTAGCACCTAGCCCATCAGGTTCACCCTCTCCAATTCCTGCCGTTACTCCAGTACCAACACCAGCACCTTCCCCAAGTGATGCAACTTCTCATATTGGTACAAATATGATTTTGGGGATTGCCTCTGCTGTTTTCGCAGTTTTCTTTGTAATAATTAGATTCAAACTCAATTGGATGTATTTTCTGCATTTTAGAAGTAGTGATCAATAATGTATCGGATTTGAAATTATTCGGTTAGTTCTTTAATTACTTGAGAGACGAATTCTGTATACGAGATGGTACTTTCGTGAGGCCAATTTTCTTGAAGGGAAAATGGTGAAAGTATTGCATTTTTGGATTGAAAAAATATTGCTTCATTTCCTTGACACCCTTGTTGTGCTTAAAGGCCACGGTACATTCGCTATATATCAAATCTTCCACTAATGACTATTTTCCTTCCATTCAAATTTTTTGTTGCAAAATGTTGTTTCATCTTGTTATGTATCCTCGCCTTGTGTATACGAAATTTTTTTAGTGAAAACTTTGATACAAACTATATGCATTTAGCAGAGATATATCTAAAATAATTTTTTGGGACAAGACTACTCATTCGATGTACCATGAGGCGCAATGGCCGAAATCACTTCCAAGAAAGTAGGCAGGAAAATTCTATGTTGGTCTAGTTTAGCAGAGATATATCTAAAATAATTTTTCGGGACAAGACTACTCATTCGATGTACCATGAGGCGCAATGGCCGAAATCACTTCCAAGAAAGTAGGCAGGAAAATTCTATGTTGGTCCTATGGTCCTGATTGCCTTAACACCACCTATTCCAATTCAAATGTATTGTGTTAAGTGTATCAGGACCAATGTAATAAATGTGGCATAGAATTACCCAAGTAGGTATGACTTTAAAAAAAAAAAAAAAAAAAAAACCCTTGCTTACAAAACACTCAAAACTAAAACATGTTATTTTAGAGGTAAAAACCTCTTGTTTTCCTTTAGTAAATATATCATAGATTACATCTAGAGGTGTATATGAGTCGAGTCGAGCCGAACAAGTAGATGTTCAAATTTGTTTGAATTACAATCGAGCTTTAAAATTTATGTTTGAGCTTGTTTGATTGTTAATCGAGCCGAGCTCAAACGAGCTTTAATCGAGTCAAACACAAACTCGTGTAACTTACCTTTTTTGTACATGTTTTTATTAATTTTTATTAATCGAGCCGAGCCTGAGTCGAGCGTCAAAACTTATCAAACACAAAAAGTTGTTCAAGATTAATTTGATACGTTGACGAACCGAACTCAAACAAGCTTTTAACAATCTAGCTCGAGTTGAGTAGCGAATAGTTTGGTTCATTTTTCAGCCCTAATTACATCGACATCACCTACATGTTAGCCTAATTAAAATTCTCCTTCCTCTTGTCTGCAAAATTAAATCCACACTTCGTGATGTTTGTTGTTGTCCAACATTTTGCCCCTTATGTTAGTCTGCACTAGGATTTGACTAATATTGATCGCCCCACGATGCACTGTACTGGTTTTTGATCAACCACGATGCACTCGTATTAGGCTTTTGATCAATTATGTGGACGACGATGTTCTTCCAACTTAATTATACACCCTCTTCAACACTAGAAGGAAAAAACAAGTTCATACCTGCCATACAATCGACATCTGAAATAGACGTATCAATCACAAAATACCATAGTTTCATTTGGTGTGACCAAATCAAGGGCGGACCAAAATGCGTAAATTGAGTTGAGCTTCATACGTTCTTATTAGCTCAAGCTCCCACCACGTGTTGCATATGAAGAGAAAATTTGGCACATCACTTGGAAACAGAAAATCGCATTAAGATGTTGAAAGAGTTCACATAAATCTGAAAATGTCAAAACCCTAAACAATTGTATCCTCAAAAAATCGGCTATAGACTAATTTTACAACAATTTCTTTCTCCTATAATACTAGCATGTTAGGGGGAATAGCAAATGTCAATTCTTACAGGCTCTCAAGACTCTCCATCTCGAGAAAATTGCAACCATCCACACAACGGAACATACGTAGGGTCCACCATACACGAGTAATCATACCAAGATTCCTCATACCAAGATTCCGAGTACCAGATGCTCCTAAGAATCACTCAAGTTGCACCTTTTCCCCAAAAAATAGCAAATGATACAAGAACCGAAGGGTGTTGTTCGTAACCCCCGGAGTCTTCCTACTTATATCTCCCCGCAATTTCGTTTTCCATATTCCCCGAGCAAAGGGGAAATAGTAGCATACACTATACATAATTTCTATAACGAATAATGATTTCGAGATAATAACAATTGAATTTCCGATTAATAGAAAATGGAGGAAGCTGAAGAACCTTGTCGTAAGTGACGGAAGGAGCAATCTTAAACAAGAAGACCATCGAGTAGTGGTTGTTCACCTCCTACTTGCCTCCTTAACACTCTTCTGTCACCTTGATGATCCCTGCCAAAAGTATAGGGAATTTTAGTTTTGAGATGAGAATGGAATATCCATTTTCTACCTAGTAGGAGACCTAAATCTATTATAATTCTAGGAGGAATAATTTTAGCTCATAAAGTTGGATCTTCTCTATTGTAGAAAGGAAAAAGAAAAACTAATAGTGTCACAAATTTACGGCTCCTAATCCCTTTTTCGGACGTCCCGGAAAAAGACTCCTTTTTCTATAACTGAACCTTTTTAGGGTAAAAGTGTAAAAGAACATAAAATTTTCATTTTGTCAACTCTCATCTAAAAATCTGAGTAGAGTCGCACCAGACTTGTTTTTATGCAACTGAGGAAGTAATTATTAGTGTACTTTAGCATAGCATAACTAGAATAGTGTGTACTTAAAGCATAGCATAACTAGAATAGAAAAATATAACGTAATATCACAAAATACCTGAAGCAACAAAAATTGCAAGACGAGTAGCGGTGTGACCATCACATTTTAAAGGGAAAAAGAAAAGAAGATCATGATATGACTCTAGGAGCAATATACAACATAGTATATACTCCGCAAGAAGGAAAATCACTAATAAAGAACTTTTAAGTAGTAATAATTCATAAAGATTAGCTCTCGAACAATACACCACACCTCCACTAGCTGGTTAAGGCGGATGACAGTGAAAAATTCAATTTTATCCACTTCGATAAATAAAAGTTTCATTTATTTTCAACACATAATCAGAGCATCCATGATCCAACATTGACTTATTCTCAAGGTGGTAGGCAGCTCAATACAAAGGAGTAAAGCAGCATAGAGACCTTACACTAGTGGGGCGAAGCTCTACAGATGGTGAGTCTTCATTATCCTGAAAAGTAGGAGAGCATATACATCATATTACCACAGAGCATAATCAAACTAAATAAAATATGCTGCTGCTGCTTGCATGAAGATTTCGAAGTTCGGGATTTTAAATTCACTGTACTTCTTTGAATGAATATGAGTTACTATAGATATGAAATCCTTTAGCAGTAATTTTGAACTAATAACCAAACATATTTTGAATTTCAATCAGATTAAATAAGGGAGCCATTATAAATCATCAGTACAAATCCTTCATTTCAAACGCAACATGAGAGAATTGTGCAGTTGAAGTTACCTCGATCAATAAATCCTTTCTCGTAATCATTCCAACAACACGGGAAGCACGTGGAACAACAAGTATATGCCGTAATCCCAATTGTCGGAATAGATTGTATACCTAAATCATCATCACGAAATATACACGTAAAATACACAAGAGATGATATGTACCTCACTTCATATACATCAATAGCAAGACAACTATAAAATAAGTAGATTACACACACACTCATCTGCATAAGACCCTAATTACGAAAAACACCCGCAAGTTCGAAAAGTTATCACAACTTCCCTAAAGTAAAATTATATTATAATTTCACCTGTCTGCCTGCAAGAACATATTACAATTGTCAACCCTGTTTTTCGATTAGTCAGAATCTGACAAGGGGTGTCGGTAATTTGCAAAAGCTAAGAGGGTCACAGTAATTACTCAATAAGTGGGGAGGGATGCATGTAATTATCCCTAAAATAATAGATGCTAAAATTGTCACCTTTGTTAATGACATATCTTCAGGAACAACATAGGGAGAGGGGTTTAAAAACGGAGCAAGATCAATGTACATTTCCAAATCATCGGGGGTTAGGTGAATGTCATCTATAGATATCCCCTTACTGGAAACGGGTTTGACAAATTCTGTAAGATTGTGCCTGCAATATGGACGACCAACCAACTGTTAATTTTTGCTTTACGGTGTAAGTAAATGATAAGGCAGGCTAAACTTGTTTATGCCTTTCTTTACCTAATTGGTACAGGTCCATCTCGTGAATTAAAGGGTAATGGACTGTGTTGAAAATCAACCTTAGACTGCAAAAGTACTAGCAGATACTAGCAGATGACTGCAAGAAACAATGATTTTACGTTAGCCAATCACAAATAAAATAAAAATAGAACTGAGGTCAATCAAAAGTTGAAAAAATAAAATAAAATAAACCCTGACCTTCTCAGTATGAGGCCAATAACAAGTGTTTCTCCACTTCGTGTGTGATCAATGACCTGGATGGCAAGGAAAAGATAATATTAAGTTGAGCTCGGCCCTGTTGACAAAATAAGAGTAGCATAATACTCCTAACTTACAGGGAAGCCATTGTGATTGTTGCTTCTCAAAATAGAAAGTACATCCACAACCTTCACTACACGAGGAAAATACACAACCTACAAAATGTAGGATTAACATTTAGTGAACTGAAAACATTCTGAAGCCAGATAAAAATATAAGTTGGACAAAAACTCAAACTTAGTACCTTGGACAATCGGAAAATTATCAATTAAATATATTACAGTTCCATTAAATTGCATTAAATCATAGATATTGAAAGTTAATAAAGCCTGTGTTTCTGGAATAATACATGGTAGGTGAGCCTCAAGGGAGAATAACACATAAGTGAAGCCATACATCAAACCACCAAAAATAAAGCAACAAATGTTGCGAACCTGTTGATTTCCACAAGCCTCCTTCGCCGTCATATTTCGCATTTGGTATTTTGGTCTTGATTCTAGCAAAGGAATGCCCCTTAGTCGAGCCTGCTCTTCATATAGACCTTCATTGAAAGCATCACCCACAGCCTGTAGAGAAAACCACTCAGTGAAAACATGGAGCAAGCAGGTGAAGGTAAGTAAAATTGACTAGTGATTTCTATTTTCTACACACTCAATTCCTTCAGTTAGTTCCTCATAAAAACATATAATCCATACAAATATACTATCACAATACAGTGACATACAGAAGGTACTTATGTTTATCCAAAAGTAATATTTTATAAATTGTACACTGAATCTTTTTACAAATATGTTAAGGGATTTGTTATGGCCAAAACAAGTTATATTGTAAAAAAAATAGGAGAATGATACGGAAAGATCCAAACCTCGCCATAATTTGTGATACCATTTTAGTATGTAACTAAAAGTGAAAATTCAATTTTTGCCCAAGGAAAAATACAAATAAAACATTTCTTAAGGCCAAAATATATATTGGTGCCCACTCATCTGTGCTCTCCATATATACTTTTTACTCAATTCTCAACATGTTTCTTACGTCTCTTGTTCATATATAACATCACCGTTTGGGTTTATTTACGTAGTTGGATGTTATGAACTTAGATGTTACTATGGATATATGATAGTTAATATTTTAAAATTTGAAAGAGTAAAGTTGGAGTTATCGCATTTTCAGGGTACCATTTTGCTGTTTTGTTTTGGTTTTTATTAGTGTTGGGGACCACTTGCCATTTGCTTTAGGAGATATTTTTAGTAGATTAGTTATGACTTATGAAATAATGTCAGATATATTTATTGTATTACGTAGTAAAAGGTATTATATTTAACATCATATTTAAGCTTGATAAGTACTTGACTTGATGAAAAACAAAGACTGCCAAAAAGTGCAAAAATTCAAGCTTTAAAAAACGGGAAATAGAAAATAGTTATATTTCTT